>CM077196.1:11125326-12516576 GCA_039654625.1 Rhinogobio ventralis
TCATCACTGTCACATTTTACCAAGCCGAAGCAGTCTCAAGCACCCACAGCTAGGTGTTTTCAGCTGGCTAAAAATGCTTTGGTGGACACGCGGCCTAATAATGCAGGAAACAGCGCTCACATGACGTGGAGGTTACCGGCAGTGCGACAGATATGTTTATGTCAGGAGTTTCTCTCTCAAACTTTTTTCTCTCTGACTCCTCTTTTTTTTCTCCTTCTTTGGCCCCCATCACAGACAGGGTTTCCTACCTGCACTCTGTCTTTATCAAAAAACTGTCCATCTCATTCTCAGTTGCTTGGGGGGGCTAAACCGGGGCTATAAAAAATTCTGACAGGGCTATAGCCCCCCCTAGCCCCGGTGTAGCGCCGTCACGGTCTCCCACTCAAATGCACACACATACAGTTCAGAAACACACTTGCACAGAAACGTGTTGTCAGCGCAGCTGACTATTTTATCAGTAAAATAGAAAAAAACTTAAAAGCTACACAACATTTCTCACTAGCGAGCCAGCAAGGTAATAAACTGCATTAGTCTGCTATCAGTGGCTCAAGCCTGTTGCTTGCTCTAAAATTACGTTTTGGAGGCTTGGGTTTAGATGCGTAAAAAATGAGTCCTCCACACAAGAGCGTTTCAAGGACAAAACCTGACAAATTTATAGACCTGCTCTTCCCCTTTTCAGCGCTGCGCTTCTGTGTTCCAATTTGTATTTCCACAGATCTTATGGATTTTTTATGAACCGCTCATTTAAAAATATTTCCGGTCTAAACATTACAACGCTCATGATAACTTTCCTTAACTCTATAATAAATAAATGCCATAGAAATATACAGAGCTGCAGAAAAAAATTAAGTTCAAACACAAAATTGTTTCTCTGACATATAAGGTCTATAGGAGTTTCCAAGTTGACTCTGATTGGTGGATATCATTTTAGGATTATGGATAATGTAGTTCTCAAACAAAGAATTAGGCTATTAAACACTTTTTTGATCAAAGAATTGAACTTCAAGTTCAAACCCCAAAATGGTTTCTTTGCGCCCTCAATCAAGACAACCTCAGGCTACGCTAATGCTGCGTTCACACCAAATGCAAATTGAGTGTCAAATTCGTGTCTATCGTGTCTAGTTGGACGCTTGAACATTTTGAATCCATTCGCGCGAATAAAGCGAATTGGACGCACAAATAAATCGAGCGTTTGAAGCGAAATAGATGCGCGTTCGAGGCGCTCCAGGAGCTGCGCCTAGATGACGGCCGCTTTCAGCGGTACTTCCGCATGTCTTGCGGTCAAGTTAAAACATGCCAATTTCGAGGACGGGAGGACACAAGTCCGATACTCTGCTAATGGAACAGCACGTTCTTGATAGCCACACTCAGCTCGCTCTCACTCCTGTATGCATATTTTAGGCTACAATAAAATGAAATATGTCATAAAACACCACTCTGCCTCTTTTCATTTTCATAAAAACATTAATAGCCACACAAATGTGGTTCAGGAAACGCATACCTTGATTATCTTCACTGCATGCATATTTATAATATAGTTTTATCTCATGTTTAACCACTAGCATCAGAGCCAGCGGCAGACGTCAGAAGGGCTAGCCGAGGTAAGACTGCTCTTATCGGGGTTAACGAGCGCTGAGCGCCCACTGATCGACTGGATCTCAACTCCGAAAACGCCAGATAAAATTTTTTCTTTATAAATAAACCACAGATTTGAGCATTAAACAACTACATTCTCGCCTGAAAAAGTCTTAAAACTACATTTTGTTACAATAACAGTGGTATTTTTAAATTACTCTGGGTTTCTCATCTGTCACTTCACCACGTGACAGCAGCAAGCAGGCCCATGATTGGTTAACGCGGCGCTAATATCCGCCAAAGTTCAGATTTTTCCATTTGCGTGATTCATGCGAATCACTATGCGGGTCAAACGCTCAATTCGCACCGCGTGATTCGCGACGCAGAATGTCTATTCGCATCTTTGCATTGACTTAACATGTAAATCACTCGCGCTTAACGCTTTATTCGCGTCTGGTGTGAACGCACCATTAGGGGACTGCACTTGTAATTAATGTACTGTATTGTAAAATGCATTTATGCATTAACTAATTGACTTATTAGTCATAATTAATTTCCTTTTGGCTCAAACATGTCAGTTATTAGCGACACATGATTTTGAATAATTAGGCACAGCTGAATTTATTTCTTTTAATCTGGAATAATAATATATTGGTAGTTTGGGTCTTTTTTTTTAATGACCGTAAATTAATAATTTAGCCCAGTATTATATAACACTGGATAATTTAGGCCAACAAACGCATGTCCTTAAAGACTAGATAGGCTTTTCTTCCCTATTGTGCACGTACACTCACCTAAAGGATTATTAGGAACACCTGTTCAATTTCTCATTAATGCAATTATCTAATCAACCAATCACATGGCAGTTGCTTCAATGTATTTAGGGGTGTGGTCCTGGTCAAGACAATCTCCTGAACTCCAAACTGAATGTCAGAATGGGAAAGAAAGGTGATTTAAGCAATTTTGAGCGTGGCATGGTTGTTGGTGCCAGACGGGCCGGTCTGAGTATTTCACAATCTGCTCAGTTACTGGGATTTTCACGCACAACCATTTCTAGAGTTTACAAAGAATGGTGTGAAAAGGGAAAAACATCCAGTATGCGGCAGTCCTGTGGGCGAAAATGCCTTGTTGATGCTAGAGGTCAGAGGAGAATGGGCCGACTGATTCAAGCTGATAGAAGAGCAAGTTTGACTGAAATAACCACTCGTTACAACCGAGGTATGCAGCAAAGCATTTGTGAAGCCACAACACGCACAACCTTGAGGCGGATGGGCTACAACAGCAGAAGACCCCACCGGGTACCACTCATCTCCACTACAAATAGGAAAAAGAGGCTACAATTTGCACGAGCTCACCAAAATTGGACAGTTGAAGACTGGAAAAATGTTGCCTGGTCTGATGAGTCTCGATTTCTGTTGAGACATTCAGATGGTAGAGTCAGAATTTGGCGTAAACAGAATGAGAACATGGGTCCATCATGCCTTGTTACCACTGTGCAGGCTAGTGGTGGTGGTGTAATGGTGTGGGGGATGTTTTCTTGGCACACTTTAGGCCCCTTAGTGCCAATTGGGCATCGTTTAAATGCCACGGCCTACCTGAGCATTGTTTCTGACCATGTCCATCCCTTTATGACCACCATGTACCCATCCTCTGATGGCTACTTCCAGCAGGATAATGCACCATGTCACAAAGCTCGAATCATTTCAAATTGGTTTCTTGAACATGACAATGAGTTCACTGTACTAAAATGGCCCCCACAGTCACCAGATCTCAACCCAATAGAGCATCTTTGGGATGTGGTGGAACGGGAGCTTCGTGCCCTGGATGTGCATCCAACAAATCTCCATCAACTGCAAGATGCTATCCTATCAATATGGGCCAACATTTCTAAAGAATGCTTTCAGCACCTTGTTGAATCAATGCCATGTAGAATTAAGGCAGTTCTGAAGGCGAAAGGGGGTCAAACACAGTATTAGTATGGTGTTCCTAATAATCCTTTAGGTGAGTGTATATGTAGCTCATAAGACACAGATTCTCAAACAAGAACAAATGTAAGGCAGGGCTTGATTTTGTCCATGGTGAATTGATCAGATGGTTGTGGTTTTCTATTAGTGGATCTCATGTGAGTGACAGGTTTCCCTGCCCTCACAGCAGTAAACACATCATCAGAGAAGAGATGAGCTGCAAGAGGGAGGGAAAGATATTTTGATTAAAGATTATGAGGACACATCAATTAAAGATTACGAGGACACATGAATGCACGGATAAATCATTTATAATAAACACTGCAATTTTCCATAAAAAATAAGAATAAATACTTACAAATTACTAATTTAGGCATTATAAATCCTGACCGTGAAAAAAATGCAGTTCTTGGATTTTTTCAATTGGTTGCAAATTCACCCTCGGGGCTGATGGCACGTGTAAATGTAGTTCCCATTCAGTCGGTCACTCTCGACGCCACGTCGGAGTACCGACGAATAGGAATCTCGCTAGCTAGAGCCAATCTACTTCGAGTGTAACTAAACGAGCCAATGCACATTGGCATGCAATGATTGCACCAGCTGCTCATGCCACTCAGTGTGGGTATAAATGAGGCACAGGTGCTTGCATCAAATTAGCTTTTTGCTTCGGAGCTGAGTGATGGATGGTTTGTCCTGAAATCACTCTCTACAAAGCATGTGTTAACATTTTTAACGAGTCAAGCTCTTCGGATGGACCTCTCCTCGTTTGGTGTTGGAGTGACGGCACTGCAGCGGGGTCGATTTTCTCTCTTTTTCTATTTTGTTTTATTGAGCAAAAACAAAAGGCTGTTCTCACAGCTGTTTTCGGTGCGCTGTAAAGAGCGTTGAAAAGCTGTTTTCACGGCTGGTAAAAGATCGCCTTCTATGAGAGAGAGAGCGCACATGACAGGCTGCACTTTTTCCCTGTCTATGTCACCGCGACTATCCCCCTGTGTGCTTCAGCACCGTGGAGTGCAGTTTCCCTAGAAGAGCTACACAGATAGAGCTTGCGTCTTTTTAAAGATGACATTCTATCTGTGTGTTTCTGGTTGCGGTTGTTTCCTGTCCTCACTGACGGCCACGAGCACTGTTTCACATGTCTGGGCGAATGCATGCTGAGACGGTGTTCGTGGGTGGTTCACGTTTTCTAATGAGAACATGACCACGTCGGCACGTCGGTCGCGCCTCTTTTTTTCTCCGGGAAGCTTGAGTCCCCTTTGTTGTTGGCTAGCCGCCGCTCGTGTGTAAAAGCACAGCCGCGGGTCTGCTTGACACTCTGGGAGACCGCGGAGATCAGTGAGAGCTGCCCGCCGGGGAAACCCGGAGGGACCTCGCGCTTCTCTACGTATCATGTGCCGTCGAGTGCCCGGCTGCACTCTAGGTGCGCTGTCCCCTTGCCTATTTTCCGTTGTAGCGCCCTCCCTGGTGGCCAACAGGAGAGGTCTACTTCAGTGAAATCGCTGGGATGACCTGAGGAGTGGAGGGCTTTTCCTTCGGGAAACCAAGGAGGAACCTAGCATTTCATTCGAGGCTCCAGATGAGGATCAGATGTCAGTCGCTGCATCTTAGAGAGGGCTGTTGTGCTCTGGGAATGAGGATGATGCTGAGCCCACTGTAATGGTGTGTGCTTTGCTGAATCAGATTCAGAGTTAACAGCCATGCTTTCCCGGGATCTTTCCCGGATGTGCATGGAAAACTTGGCAGTATGGAACTACTTTGGCGCCATAGATATGGAACGCCAGGGGGGCCAAAACTGCATAAGTTTTTCCTCTCTCACTACCCTCACGGCGCAGGCCCTCGGCCAGACGATGTCCACCTCGGTGGTCCAGAAATGCCCCCCGGCTTGCCTTGCTGAGGTGTGAGTGGTCGTCAAAGTGCACTTTCTCGATGCTCCCATCTCACAAGGTGGCCTTTTCGGCAACACTGTTGAGAACTGGGCCCAGCAGTTCTTCGCAGTCGGTAGCAGGCTGAGGCAATCAAGAGCTTCCCCCAACGCATCACAAGAGTGCCTCGTGGGCCGCCCCTCAGTCTGCTCGCCGCCAAAGGCGTCGTCCCCTGCAAAAAAAAAATTTCGGCACAGCCTGCTCTACTGTGTCCACCGCAGGAAGGCGACGCCACCCGTCTCTGCTGCTGTTTAAGCGGTCGGTGAAACATCACCTCTGAGACGGGTGACCTGGAGATGGGCGGGGCTGCTCTTCCCCGGAGGAGGGCCGGGCAGAGAATCTTTTGAGTCAAAATTCTGTTCTGCCGCTGGTGTCACAACCAGTGGTACCCAAATTCTCAACAAAAAAAAAAGAGCAGTTCCTCTATCTCTGGGTCCCAAGGGGGTTCGGAGAGCTGTGGACGGTCCAACGCCGGACCACACTCATCCTCCTCCTTCGCCAGCGGGCAGCAGTGGACAGTTCAAGGACGCAACCAAGCCTTCTCACGTACCCTCTGCCAACTCGTGAAATCAGGTAAGTGTTGCACAGCACACTCACACCCCGCTGCGGGCCGCCTCCACGAGGCAGCCGCCCCAGCCCGGTACCTGCATTCCACCTCGCTGCCCCACGGTGGGTACGCCGGTGGTCCCTTTGGTCCCGCTTGCACGGTCTCTGCGAGCCTGGTTAGCGCTCCCCAGTCCGTCTCGCTGGCTCATCCGGACCATCAGGCTCGGCTATGCGTTTCAGTTTGCCCGGTGCCCTCCCAAGTTCAAGGGCGTCCGCTTCACTTCGGTGAATGCCGCAGATGCCCATGTTCATGTCTACTGACGAAGGACGCGATAGAGCCGGTCCCTCCAGCCGATATGAAGACCGGCTTCTACAGCCCATACTTCATTGTACCCAAGAATTCCGGTGGGTTATGGCCAATCTTGGACCTGCGAGTCCTGAACCGGAGCCTCCACAAGCTACCGTTCAAGATGCTCACGCAGAAACGCATTTTCGAATGCATCTGTCCCCAAGATTGGTTTGCAGCGATCGACCTGAAGGACGCATACTTTCATGTCTCGATTCTTCCTCGACACAGGCCGTTTCTGCTCTTTGCGTTCGAGGGTCGAGCATATCAGTACAAAGTCCTGCCCTTCGGGCTGTCCCTGTCCCCCCGTGTCTTCACCAAAGTCACGAAGGGGGCCCTTGTACCCATGAGAGGGCGTTCGCATCCTCAACTATCTCGACGACTGGCTCATTCTAGCACAGTCCAGGGATCAGTTGTGCGAACACAGGGAAATGGTGCTCAGACACCTCAGCCAGTTGGGTCTTTGGGTCAACTGGGAAAAGAGCAAACTCGCCCCCGTGCAGAGGATCTCCTTTCTCAGTATGGAGTTAGATTCGGTCGAACGGACAGCGCGCCTCACAGAGGAGCGCGTCCAGTCGATGCTGAACTGCCTGAACGCGTTTCAAGGCAGGATGGCGGTCCCACTGAAACAGTTTCAGAGGTTCCTGGGGCATATGGCAGCCGCAGCGGCAGTAACACCGCTGATGGGTCCCGAGATGGGCGTGGCAACGCGGCACTTACCGGGTGAGCATTACACCGGCCTGCCGCCAATCCTTCAGCCCATGGTCAGTCCCCTCATTCCTTCGGGCTGGAGTGCTCCTGGAACAGGTGTCCAGGCATGCTGTGGTCTTCACGGTTGCCTCTGCCATGGGCTGGGGAGCCACGTACAACGGGCATGCAATGTCAGGGGTTTGGACGGGCCCGCACCTGCATTGGCACATCAACTGCCTCGAGTTGCTAGCAGTGCATCTTGCTCTGAGCCACCTCAAAAGGCTGTTACGGGGCAAAGATGTACTGGTCCGCACGGACAACACAGCGACCGTTGCGTGTATCAACCAACAGGGTGGTCTGCGCTCCCGTCGCATGTTGCAACTCGCCCGCCATCTCCTCCTCTGGAGTCAGAAGTGTCTGAGGTCGCTTCGGGCCATTCATGTCCCTGGTGTAAGCAACCGTGTGGCCGACGAGCTTTCAGGAGCTGCGCTCCTAGGGGAATGGCGACTCCACCCCCAGGTGGAGACAGTTGAGTTCAGCTGATTTGGAGACAGTTCGGGGTGGCACAGGTCGACCTGTTTGCCTCCCCAGAAACGTCCCACTGCCAGTGGTTCTATTCGCTGACCGAGGGTACACTCGGCACGGATGCACTTGCGCACAGCTGGCCCCAGGGGCTGCGCAAATATGCGTTTCCCCCAGTAGCCTACTTGCACAGACTCTGTGCAAGGTCAGGGAGGACGAGGAGCAGGTCCTGTTGGTGGCGCCGTATTGGCCCAACCGGACTTGGTTCCCAGAACTCATACTCCTCACGATGGCCCCTCCCTGGCCAGTTCCTCTGAGGAAGGACCTTCTGACTCAGAGACGGGGCACCCTGTGGCACCCGCGTCCAGACCTGTGGAAGCTTCATGTCTGGCCCCTGGACGGGACGCGGAGGTTCTAGGTGACTTACCCCAAGAGGTAGTTAACACCATCACTTCGGCACGAGCGCCGTCTACAAGACAGGCTTATGCTTGAAGTGGAACCTGTTAGTCGAGTGGTGTTCTTCTCGCCGAGAAGACCCCCAAAGATGTTCGATCGCGTTTGTGCTTTCCTGTGCTTTCCTTCCTGCAACAAAGTTTATGTTGCTGCGATATCCGCCATCTTGTAGAAGGTAAGTCGGTGGGGAAGCACGACCTGATCGTCAGGTTCCTTGGGGGCGCGAGACAGTTAAATCCTCCTCGACCCCCCCTCCATACCCTCTTGGGATCTTGCTCTGGTGCTCTGAGCACTTCAGAATGCCCCTTTTGAGCCTTTACAGACAGCAGAGCTAAAGATTCTGTCTATGAAGACTTTGCTGTTGGCTGCATTGGCCTCCATCAAGAGGGTAGGGGACCTGCAGGCATTTTCGGTCGACATATTGTGCCAAGAGTTCGGGCTGGGTGACACCCACGTGGTACTGAGACCCCAGCCTGGCTATGTGCCCAAGGTTCCTACCACTCCCTTCAGGGACCAGGTGGTGAACCTGCAAGCGCTGCCCCTGGAGGAGGCAGACCCAGCCCTAGCTTTGCTCTGTCCTGTCCGTGCTCTGTGGATCTGCGTGGATAGGATGCAAAGCTTCAGGACCTCAGTTCAGCTCTTGTCTGTCACGGAGGCCAGCAGAAGGGAAAGGCTGTCTTCAAGCAGAGGATGGCCCACTGAATAGTGGATGCCATCACCTTGCATCCTCCTGGGCGCTGGCACGTGGCGCCTCGCTGTCAGACATCTTAGAGCTGTGGGCTGGGCGACACCCAACGCGTTCGCTAGATTCTATAGTCTACGTGTAGAGCCAGTGTCCTCCTGTGTTCTCGCCTCAAACAGGTAGAAGCACTGAGAGGCCCTGGCTCTTGTCGGCTTGCTGCACCACGGCGCTTATTTTCTCCAGAAGCAAACTCTGTTGAGCCCTCCATCACCCTCGGTGCCGGACGTGGCGGAGCGTCTGGCATCAGGCCCCTTGCTGCTGAATCCTTGAGAACCGGTACTGGGCTGGGGTTATACGAGTGACCCTGTGGGGATCCCATATATTTTCCACGGTCGCTCCTATGGAAGCCCGTGTCTTTCCCTTGGGAGAGCCCTCCCCTTGGTGGGGCTGGAGCCCCCTCTCAGTTGCGGGCTATGGCTCAGCATTGTACTCCACATAACTCCTTCGGGGTATGATGTGGGTTCCGCAGCGTTCCCTTCCACTAGAGCACGCTTTCCCAGTGTTATCCAATAAGTCGCTGAGCGGGTCATGCGGAACATCAACCCTCGTAACCCTCGTTCCCTGAAGGAGGGAACGGAGACGCCACGTCCCGTCGCCATGTCCTCTGTACCCTGCTGGGGTGCCAGTTCACCTACTCGGCTCCTCAGCAAAAAACTAATTTGATGCAAGCTCTTATGCCTCATTTATACCCACACTGAGTGGCATGAGCAGCTGGTGCAATCATTGCATGCCAATGTGCATTGGCTCGTTTAGTTACACTCGAAGTAGATTGTCTCTCGCTAGCGAGATTCCTATTCGTCGGTACTCCGACGTGGCGTCTCCGTTCCCTCCTTCAGGGAACGAGGGTTACATACGTAACCGAGACGCTCATAAGTAATATTAATCAAAAACTACATAATCAAGCCACCTGTCTGTCTGATGAATATGCATGACCTGTTTACATGATTTGTATATTAATTTGTCACAGTCACAGCATGTGCGCTCCAAATCAGACCCTCAAAACCCATTCATGCTAAATTCACTAAACTCTACAAAAATAACAATCCTTGTGAAATGTAATCGGTGCTAGACAGGGAAATCAATGAAATCAAATCAATTGTATTAGACAGTGAGGTCTAATACAAGTCTCTTTCAGTACACCCTTCTGTGCGAAATATCATCTTTGAGAGTTTGGATATTGCAGGTAGAGCTTTTTGATTTCAGAGGAAAGGTGAAAAAGGCTTTTTCCCTTTGAAATGCAACCTGCTATTTAGCAATAGGGGATGAATACGACATCGACATCTTAGTTTTGTTTACATGTGAGACATTGCCTCACAGTGTGCCACAAGCTGTTGCCTGGAGACAGCAGTTGGCCCTTCCGTCATCTTGCCGTCTAATCCGTTCGGCAGGACGCAGGTTTAGAGGGGTCCGTTTCAGGACATGAAACGCCTCCTTCTGTACTCCTCACATGAAAGGCTAAGGATGATTTGGCTTTGTGAAGGAATAACTAAGTCGAAACAACTGCATCTGTGTACGCTTAAAAAAATGTCAAGCAGTAAGAAAAAAGCCTGAAATTTTTCACAGGGCATCCTACAGCGTTGTGCATCAAATAATGGTGTGCTACAGTAATACAGCATATACAACATACGGTAATACAGTTGTACTGCCATCCAGTGGTTAAGTAATAAATTGCATGTCCTGCTGCTTCTGATACACTATATAGGCCTGGTTTCACAGACAGGGCTTAGATTAAGCCAGGATTAGGCCTTAGTTCAATTAGGGCATTTAAGTAGCTTTTAGAAACATGCCTTAGAAAAAAAAAATACTGGTGTGCATCTTGAGACAAAACAATGGCACTGGTATATTTTAAGATATGTCAGTGCAAGTTGCTTTTAGTTCAAACATGCATTTTAGTCTGGGAAACCAGGGGATAGAGGCCTAAATTTAAGATTTATGTATTTGAATTGCATATTTCTCAATCATGCATAAATGAAACAGGTAAGATATCTGTAATAGTACTAATAAACTGAGTGTGTTTTAAATACACAATAACCAGGTTTATATATTTACCATCAATCAATCAATCCAATTTCTTTCAGTCTAATACATTTTGCCCTAATGAATCTTGCTTGTTCCTCAGTGTTCATAATTTATGGCTGAAAAATGTTACAATGAACAGATTTATGCGGATTCTAAGCAATTAATGAATGCATTTTGAAAAAAAAAAGTAATTTAAATTAAATCAAATTGATGCAAATTAATAATAAATAATTTAATAATAAACTATGCCATGATTTTTTGAGTGCAAAAACCTGTTTTTCAACTTAATTTACAATGTTGGGGGTAACACATTAGTATTGTAATCAGATTACTTTTTTTCAAGTAACTAGTAAAGTAATGCATTACTTTTAAATTTACAATAAGTTACTTTTTCAAACAAGTAAGGTTACTTTGTTTTTCCATGTACTGACTGACAGCTCTCCTGTCCCCATGTTGAGAGAAATCGTGAGTAAAAATCATGATGCTTATTGTTGTTCTAGACTAAATGTGAGCAGGCATTTATTTATCTCACTTGCACAAAAACAGATTCAGTATTCCTCAAAATGAATAAAAACATAATTAAAGATTGTTTAAAAAAAAAACAATAATTAAAGATGTTAAATAACACAAAAATACTTTATGAATTTAATCTCTTTATTAACAAATGTCTTTGCTGCTGACCTTTGATGATCCAATTCAACCATAAGCGAAAATGACTTTAGTTAAATATCACATTTGTGTTTCATATTGCTGAAATAAGAGTGTTGAACTTTCTTCTCTTGCGTCCTATTCTTCTGCGGTCCAGAACAGCAGGTTTGTTTGAGCGGCGCCCTCTACTGTACATTTACTTCAGCCTGAGGCTTATTCACTTTTGGTGTGAAAGTGCCTTTACATTTGCCAAAAATATAACTTAATGCAAAACTATACCTTAATGTATTACTCCATACAAAGTAACTAAGTAACGCAATTAGTTACTTTTTTAGGGAGTAACTTAATATTATAATGCATTACTTTTAAAAGTAACTTTCCCCAACACTGGTCATTTATGTATGACTGACAAACACACTACGCAATTAGTTTGTTAAACTTTGTAATGTAAATGGATGGAAATTCAATGCAATTCAATGTTTAATGCGTTTTGGACGTTCATTTACACGACAACAGTGTTTTTGGGACCTAAAGACTTTTGAAGACGGGTTTCAAAGTGCAAGTTTTTGAATATGATACTGTTATTGTGTTCAGCCTATAGGCGTGTAGTGTTTCTTTACAAAGTGACATCGCCATCTACTGGCCTGGCATGAATAATACAGCGCTTTTAATCGTTTTCACGGTTGTTGTGTAAATGTAACATTAAAGGGATAATTCAACCAAAAATTTTTATTCTGTAAACATTTACTCACCCTCAAGTTGTTCCAAACCTGTATGAATTTCTTTTTTCTGTTGAACGCAAAAGAAGAAGAATGCCAGTCTCCATTGTACTATGTAATACTATGAAAGTCAATAGGATATATGTAGTGTACTGGAGATATTTCAGGGTTTTTTATCAAATGGTGACAGACACCAACTGATGTAATTGCAGACTTAAACTTCATCTCTGGTGCCGACAGGAAGGTTTTTACTTTAAGGTCACAGTGACATTCCTGCGTGTCCTGTATCTGCCTCAGCATGTGAATGATTATAACGTAATAGAAGTGAAAATAGCAGGATATGGGTATGAGAGATAGAGGGTTTACGGATTAGAGGGGTATTATGTATCGGCTCTAAATGTTTGTCTGTATATAACCTGGCAGAGTGTCAGAGGAAGAGAGCAGCCGCTCATATCTGAAGAAGCACAGAGCTGATACATCTGCCTGCTTTCAGGGTTCTTTTTACAGATATAGTCCAGTGGTTGTGAGTTTAAGGCATGCAGCCACAGTATTTTTTTCTTCATAGTCTTCACTTGAGATAAAGGTACAGGCTCGATACAGGTTAAGCTCTAGTACCACAGATAGTAACTTACACTCTCAGTTAGTCCCTCAGTTTGTAAAAACAAACAAAAATGTATTTACTGTAATGCATTTACAATGGAAGTCTATGGAGCAATTAAAATAACTTGAGTAACTTACTGGCATTATCTGCGTAAAAGTTTTAATCTATAATATTTAATAAGTCCTGACATGACTACTAAAAGTATGCACAAGCATGCACAAGGATATCAGAAAAGGACTGTTCAAAGAGAGACAAGTCCAAATATAACGGTTTTGTCTTTAACCCTTTGTGAAAAAGAAGTACACTTAAGCATACTTTTAATGGACTAATTACTAAGTACTAATTAAAGAATTAATATACTTTTATATAAGTGTATACTAAGAATATAAGTGTGAACTGAATGTTATGTTGTTTACAATTAAATGAAAATGTACTTTAGGTTAAATTGATATTAAATGCAGTTAGTTAAGTGCTTTTTTCCCCGACTTAATAATTTAATTAAAGTAATTTAAGTACTTCTATTGTCTTTTAATGAAATATGGTTAAAGTTACTGCTGGATGTACTGACAAGCATTTATAATAAATTCAATTTTAATGTAATTTAGGTAACACTTTAGTCTTGGGCTCAGTTATCTTGCTTATTAGCATGCATATTATTAGGATATTGGCTGTTTATTAGTACCTATGCACATATTAATGCATTATTATGCACGACCATATCCTACATGCCTTAATCCTACCAATTTCATACCCAATACTTAAACTTAACTAATTTACTAACTATTAATTAGGAGTAATTAGGAGCAGTAATTGTGAGTAAAAGTGTGATCTAAAGTGTGATTGTAATTTCTACTGAAACATGTATTTAAATACATCTGTAAATACACATTTACAATATATTAACTTGAAATGTAGTAACACACTACAGTTTAAATTATAATCAAGTACTTTACAAGTATGTTAGTCAACACATCAAAATAAGTGACAAAAGCATGACAAAAGATTATTAAAATTCAAAATGTACTTTAAAGTAAAACATTTAATCCGACATTATTATAAAGTGCACTTTTAAAAAGAGTGTTAAGAAACATTCCTGAAAGTCTACTAATTTCGAACACTTTTATTTCTTTAGTATTGTTATCTGCAAGTACAGTTTAAAAAATATACTTTTAAGAAATAATTACAGAATAATGCTGCGTTTCCACCGCAGGAAGTTTCCCCAGGAACTAGGGACTTTGGAGTGTGTTTCGACCACAGGGACCAGGGTCTAAATGAAGTACCCCCTCAGAAAGTCCCTGCTCACGAGGTAGTATACTTTTTCAAAGTTCAGGAACTTTTGGGGGTGGGACTTGGGCGTTGAACATGCTGATTGGTTGAGTTCACGCAACATTTTGATTGGTTGACTTCACGCAGCATTTTATTTCAACCACCATTATTAAAGACTGTTCCGGTGTGTGCAGTTGTTCACTATTCAAATTAACAATGGAGTTTAAAAAAATACGACTGATGGGCCGACGACGAGGTTCAGGCTTTATTAAGCTTATATGTGGAGGACAAAATCCAGCGGGAACTGGAAAGTTGCGCGCAGTCCTACGTCACCTGTCTCATTTGCCTAATCTTCACGGTACTTGAGACCGCGATGGACACAGCAACAGGTCTGGGGGAAAAAAGTTCCTGGGCCAAATTGTTCCGGGTAATTTCGGTGGAAACACGGCTTTATAGATGCACTTCAACAAAAATATTCATACTTCATGTCTGCTTTTAATACCTTCATGCCATCTTGCCCTTTAAAGGGACAGTCACACTACACTTTTCGCTCCATTGACTTCCATTCATACGGATATGAATGCGAGCACATGCAAATTTCTCTGCATTCCAAAGTTCTAATTTGGTGAATTTTGACCTATGAATTCATATCACCAGAAGATGTGTGACCAATAGAAGATTGAAAAGTCACAGCATGCCCAGTGTGACCATGGCTTAACTTGTATTGAACCCGGAACATTCATTTAAGTTTTTGGTCTTTCACAATCTGTATTTGCTTTGCGTTTACACATAAAAGAGTTCGACAACATAGCTTCATTTATTGCACACTTTTATCATTTTGCAAACAGATCTTCACAGTAACAATGCTTAAGAGATGAAAAGAAAACTAAAGCATTTTTGCTCCAAAAACAGCCTCTTGGATCAACGTATCGTATTTACAGATATTTACAGAAACACAGAGTATTGGGAACGTTTTTGATTCTGTTTGGCTAATAGAAGCCTTGACTATCCCATAATTCCTCACTGCCCACAAAAAAAAAAAAAGAACACCTCTGAGACCAGGCCATGGGCCACTAAAAGGTCAGTTTGTGAATAATCCCAAAACATTCAAGTTTCTTGAGCATTGCACAGGCACTGGGGTTAAACACAAAACACATGTGGCCCCTCTTAAAAGATTCAGCCGTATTGTCACACTTTATGCAGAGCAGTCAGATTATCATCTTTACAATATCTGTGAGGAACAGGGACTTCATTTAAAGCACGAAAATAATCTCAAATGCACAAGATTTCCTCACAAATATACCTTCTTTTAATAAATAGCAATGTGAGCTTTTAACATACGACACACATGACTGACTACTTCAAAAAGTTTTAATTTAGAGACCAACTAAAATTTCTTTACAATGTTATGCCGTGATTATGAGTGAATGAATGACTGGGAGTGGCAATTACCACTGCTAGAAAGATTAAAGGCACTCTATTGCCTTTTTGGCTGTAGTTTACACAATACAAAATAAGAGAGCACTGAAAACATGTTTTATACAGAACAATGCAATAGTAACTTCTGCTGAAAAGTCAGTATATGTGATTAATGCTGAAAAATAAAAAGATCTATCACCAATTCCCAGCAGCAAGTAATTTGCTATTCAGGGGCTAGATTCACAAAACATTCTTCCAACATTTTTTTATACTTCTAAGCGAAGAACGAAAGAGAATTTCGACGTGAGAATATTGAATCACGTTCAGTATTTTGTGTATACGTGTGCACGAGTGCGAGCACGAGCAATAAGTTGCTGCAGTTCACTTAACGGCCACCAGTGTCACTAATAAAAAGGGTTTCTCAATTCTCCATAGAGCCCGTTTAAGAATGTTCTTCGTTTTTCTTAAGATTGTTCTAAAGGGAAAACTTAAAGAAACTGAATTCCTGAATATAAAACTCTTCTTAAAAATCATTGTAAATAACTCTTTCCCCGCCAGCGTTTTTGAAAAAAGTTGCCAGCCAGTGTTTATTCTAGCTTCATGCATTCTTTTTTTATCAATAGTTGAATGTGTATGTTTCATAAAAAAAGCCACATTTTGAGCAAAAAGCTGTAAAAAGACTTCGTCCGGATTCACATACGAATTCTCTTGCGTAGGTACAACGATGATCAAAATGGAGTAGATCGAGTCCATCAACACCCCCAAAGCTTCACAGTCCTATAGCTCGTCCTGGGTTGACATTTAATTCAGTAACATTATATGCTGTTAAATGTTGGTGATTGTGTTATTTTACATATGCATATGTTTACATATGATATTGGTTGTTTCTGCATCTTCTACGCCTTTGTTTTGATCAGGAGATTCAGTACTCGTTTAGAAGATGCATAATAGCGCCCCCTACCGGATAACAGTGAAAACACAGAAAGCCAGAAACTTCCGTCAATGGAGGGGAAAGAGTTAAGATAACCTCCAACTTATCTTAAATGCCCAAAGGTAAGATGTTTAATGAATTTATTGTATTTTTTTTTTTTTTTTCAAATATTAAGCATTAAAACATAACACTAACTACATATAATACATATGTGACCCTGGAGCACAAAACCAGGCATAAGTCTCACGGGTATATTTGTAGCAATAGCCAACAATACATTGCATGGGTCAAATTTTTTTTCTTTTATGTCAAAAATTATTTGGATATTAAGTAATCATCATGTTCCATGAAGATATTTACTAAATTTCATACCGTAAATATATCAAACATTTATTATTAGTAGTAATATACATTGCTTTAAAAGGTGATTTTGCACCCTCAGATTCCAGATTTTCAAATTATATCTCGACCAAATATTGTCCTAACAAACCATACATCAATGGAAAGCTTATTTATTCAGCTTTCAGATGATGTATAAATCTCAATTTCAAAAAATGTATCCTTATGACCCAGGGTCACATATTAATATTACTAGGGATGTGCACAAGTACTCTGAGGAGACACCACTGATCGATAATATAAACAGTGATTGGTCATGATTGTGCATAACATGACTTTATGCTGAATTCAAAATTCAACTCTACAAAAATGACTGAAATAGGGAGCTTGTTTTTAATTGTATAATTACGACAATTTTCATCAGCACTCAGCACATACGAGCACCCATTCACAGGATGCGTTCACTTAAGAGAGAGTGCAAATTAATGCAACAGACGGATCTATCTTGAGACAGCCACTTTTTAAAATACACAGCATATTGAAAAATGAACTTTTTCATAGAGTTGATCAGCAAGTCTTCGGCAAATACAATTCGATAACACCAAAGCCTGTGGTTTTCTTAAGGAAAGAACAAGAAAATAATTGAAAACTTCGCAAGAATTTTTCAAGAATTGCACACTCACAAACTTAGAATTTATCTAAACTCTTTCCCTGCCATTGATGAGTTTTTCCGGCAATCCATGTTTTCACTGTTATAAGGTAGGGGGCGCTGTTATGGATCGTCTGAAATAGATTCAAAAACAAGCAAAGAAGATCTACGAATTTAGAAGATCTAAGAATTTTCTCAGCTTTTTGTTTGAAATGTGCTGGCTGGCAACTTTTTTATTAAATGCTGACGGGGAAGGAGTTAAGAAATTCCTTCTTTATTAAAACATTTTTGTGAATCCGGCCCCAGAACATGCATGAATTCCCTTAAACCCGCAAAGTCGAAAATTCCAATGTCTTACTTGGAAAAGTGCAATAGAATGGCACTTCCAACTTCTAACTTGAGAAGATTTTGTGCACATAGATATGGGTGTATGATCACACAAGCATGGTGGCACACAGGGAGATGCACACAGTTAATGTCACATTAATGGACAGTCAATTATAAGTTACTAGAATGCATTAATGAGTCAAAGTTCCCAGGTTCTCAGAAAAACAGGTGTAAAACACTATGATTGATCATCTCTATAACAGCAAATGCTTGCATACGTACCATCATGTAACCTCCTCAATTTTATTTCAAGGACAAATCTTCATAGACCATGCAACACCTGCAAAAGGAGATATCAAGTACAAATATCCCACATTTGACTTTGGATGGAATGCAGCATAATACACAGTTGTGGAGCAAGATTTAGGACCAGTGAAAGTTCACTAAAAGGAACAGATTTAAAAGAAACACAAACTAACCACTTGTCACTTGTCGTGTTCTCAACTGGTTGAGACAAAAACTTGACGCTTAACGTTTCCTAGAGCCTGTTTACACCTGGTATTAACATTTGTTTTACGTCGATCCGATCAGTGGATGACTCTAAATACAGGTGTAAACGGGGTCTGAAACCTTTTGAGCTTGTCCACTTTCGACCACTCCCAGAGGTAGTCGAAAAATCATGCTTTTGTAGTGTAGACACTCGTGGTCGAATGCATTTGAACAGCCTCAAAAGACCACCTACTCTCCACCTACTAAATTACGGGGAGTGTTGTTGAAGCGCACAAGCCAGATAGAATTTAAACTTTGCTGTCTGAAATCATAAGGCGAAAATTTTTTAAAAGCATAATTTTCTCTTATCATTCCTGATTCTACACATTCTCCACAATCCCACAGCGTTCTACATATTTTTGCAGCTATCAGAGTAGAAACGAAAGCTGCTGTCTGTATTGTTTTGTATATGTAAATTGCATGTGCATATTTCGCAATATTAGAATGAAAAATCAGACAAATACATACACCTGCCCATAAACCCTCCCCTCAAAGGAGAAAGCCCTCCCCCGAAATCGCATACTCTCTTGAGTAGGTACTTATTTTGAATAAGTAATAAAGTACGCTCTATATAATATGACTGTAATCTGGACATACTACATTCACCATGTTGGTTGTCATTATCATTTGACCTACGGCATCAGTTGCGTCGTTTTACTGCCATTCACAAATCCTCTCTCATGGCCTCATGGGATAGTAAAGTGTCCATCGTATGCACACTTCAAAATCTCGCCAGAAGTAGTAGGTCATCTGGGTACTTTTTGCCTACTCTTTTATAAATACTATGAATTGGGACATACTTCTTTTGTCACATACTGTTTTTCACCTGCTATATAGTAGGAAGTATGTGATTTCGCATGCAGCCCAGGTGTAAACAAGAATATGTCTCCCTCATCTACCTGTGATCCGATCGACCAAAACTTAATCTTAATACCAGGTGTAAACAGGGCAATAGTTAGGACACAGTGTCAGTTCCCCTACAGTAGTTTGATTGGTTTGTTTAATTCCCTCAAGTCTGTACTCTATAATCAACTGCTGAAAACGCTCTGCCAGATGAGACACAAGATAGGTGCAGCGTGAAGTACGACTAACAACATTATGAACTTCCGCTAAGGTTCTGATTAAGAGAAAGCAGGTGTATTCAGCATGGGGCCTGAGATGGAAAACACTGACTGTAAAGGACACCTGAACAACCAATCAGCGTCATTCTCTCTTTCTCCATGGAGATGTTTAAACACGTGCTTCACCACTGAATAACCTTAAATGAAGCGTGCACTTCACCTATGAATTCCCCTAAATAATGTGCCGAATGACTGAAGGCTTGATGGCACGATGTGAGATTTAAACGATGGCTTAGTTCAGATGGCAGGAAATGATGTTGAATTGTGAACATACAGAAGAGGATGTGTTTAAGTGTCCTTGCACAGTAGTACTGCACTGCAGCACTGTCATTAAAGCTCGTTTACGTGCCCTTATGTCAAAGACCTAAATGAGCAAAGTAAATAACAGTTATGTACTTGAATATATAGATCTCTGTTCCAACTTTGGTCCCTTCTGTAAAGTCTTCTGTACACTCGGCAACTCGATATGTATTAAATTATAGAAGCAGACTTGTCAAACAAATCAGGATGCAAAAGAAAAGTATGTACTTCAGCACCGAGCACAACTCAAACAACAGCCTCGGCCATCCAGAAACCAAATAACTTTTTCATCCCAGGGTTCCTCTGATAGCTGTGTCTCTGTACATCCGTATCACGCATCTACACACAGGATAGGTTGGCTCCTCAGAGGCATTGGTGGCTAGTCATGGAATTCACTGAATTCAGAGTGTGACTCGAGCACAAGCCTCGGTGGGGCTCATGGTGGGGGACTGACTGACGGGGGCTGAGGTTCAGGCCTCACTACCTCCCTCCGTGTGCCTGGTGGTGGTGCAAAGAGGGCTGTCCATTCAGGTCGTTCTCCACCACTGATGTGAAGCCTTCTTTCTCCACGCAGTCGGCCAGCACCTTGAGCACCAGGCGCAGGCGACGGTCCATGGCTTCCAGGTGGGGCTGGATGAGGATGGGCGCCAGCTGGTCCTGCAGTAGCGATTCCTCCATCAGCGAACTCAGCTGGAACTCCTCTTTAGCCAACAGCTGTAGCCGCAGGTACGTCGACCTCTTCACTCTGTTTGAGAGAGAGAGAAAAAGGTAATAGGTACAGCTATGGTGAAGTTACAGCATTCTAATTTGTTTAGTATGTAGAGCTTTACACAGACAGAACCAGTCAGAAAAAAGAATTTACTAGGGCTGCCCTTGACTTAAGATTTTTCTAGTCGACTATTAGTCGTTCATTTAGGCGATTAGTCGACTAATCACACGTGTATATTAATAAGCCAAATCATAATAATGAGCCTTTAATTGCCTATACATAGCCTAATCAGCACTCAAACGCACGCATAAAGCTTGCCACAGTGCACCGGCAAAAGTAATGATTATGAATGTGTCGTAAAAAAAAACAGCAAGGAGACTCTCTAAACATTTGAATAATTTATTGATAAGGTTTTCTGTGTTTTCGGCTGCAGAGATTAAGGGGCCAGATTTACTAAACAGGGCAAATTAGTGCGAGAGTGCAATTCCAAAAAAGCGCAGATGGGAGTGGACAGTTCAGCGCGTGATCTACTGACGACGCACAAATTAAAGAACAGATGCAGATGGATCATTTCCATAATGACCAACACAATCTACCAGTTAGCATCTGGTTTAAGATGTGCTTTTTTGGGTGGTAAATAATGGTGCAAACACCAGTAAATTGACGAGCGCAAACCTTAGTAAATTACCTTGCATGATTCATTTCAATACTCTCCTCCCATGGAGCCTTTTCAGTGTTAATTTTTCACTGCGTGTCTTTAGTAAATCCTAACAGTAATTTTTTTATGCCAGTACTTTATGAAGTAAATCTGGCCCTAAGTTGACAATGCTGCCTCTAACACAATCTGAGAATATTTGTTTTCCATTTAAATTGTTTGACAATTGCTTGACATTTCAAGCTTTCTATAGATATATGTCTAATGTCTGTAAGGCAAGTATACACTGTGACTGGTTTATTTTATGACGTGTCAAGTTCACAGAATGCACATCAAATAATGTCAAATAATGACGCCTCCACGTCATGCAGTAATGCTCGCTATACTTAAGCTTTCACCCTCTGCACAAACACTTGCATATGCGCCAAATAATAGCGCACATTTACATATTTTCTATTAATAAACCATTATAAATGATAATAAATCATAATAATGAGCCTTAATTCCCTATACATAGTAGGGGTGATGAAATTAATAGTTTTCACGACACATCAAGAAGCGTAATAGATCATAATTGATCGCATCCTGTTTGTTTTCTTTTTTTTTTTACAAAAGCACAAAATTTTGTTATTGTGAGTTCCCACAAATGAAATTAGTCTGTTTTGAATAATGTATTAGGCTACTCTTGATGTAAGACCAAAAATGACGGAGTATTTTAAGTTAAATGCAAGTGAATGCCTCAATGTCATGCAGCAAGCGCCCTAATACTTCAGCTTCCACAAACACTTGGATATGCGCCTAATAATAATTCATGTGAGAGTGAGCAGCCATGTAAAATTGCTAATACTTACATGTTAAGCCATATTTAAAATTGATGGATAAGCAAACGTTTGGATTTCCTGCCTGACATACTGTAATTACCACAAGCCTTTAACAATCTGTCCCTCACGGAGTGCGTGACTTCGCCAAGAGTATTTTTCTTCTTCTTTGACTAATCGACTCATAGAATTTTTGGTCGACTAAGCCTCTTCTAGTCGACTAACAATTAGTCGACTTTTAGGGGACAGCCCTACAATTTACAGTCTAATGCAGAATGTCATGGAATTTGGCACATTTTGGACTAATAAATCAGAAGTAGGACTGTATACTTAAAAAGCTAATTCACAGCAAACTTGCACTTTAATCAAATCGCGATATGGACTAGTGTCTGTGAATATTAAAAGCACAAAAACACACTATTTAAATATGAAGTCTGCATGTTCTGCGTGTCTCTTTGTGAATGAATGGTACAGTTTCGTCTACTATACATAGTGAAGGACACCGTCTCACTAAATGAGGACACGAACACATGAACTTCATCTCCAGAGCTGCTCTGAGAGTCACTTCACCAGCATTACATTACATTTCATAAAAACTATCGTCAGATAGTGATCAACGAGCATCGATCCATCGCTTCTCTATCCGTCATTGTGTTAAATCGGATAATCCAGTCTGTGATTGGTTCCCGCAAATGTGTAACAGAAGCAGGATAAATTAATGTACAGGTTTCCAGCCTGAGCTGCAGGGCAAAATGAAATCGCTGGGAGATCAGACTGGGTTTACCCAGTCTATAGTTGTGTAGGCACTTTTGCAAAAAAAAGTTACATCTCATTACATTTTAGAGAAAAAAAAAGGCTCAAGATGCTTCTTTTAAGTTCAAAGACGCATTTTTTAAAAGGTCAAAGACATCCATCTAGCGCATGTTTACATAGAAAATCAATGAAAAATGTAGTGAAGTGTAATGCAAAATCTTGTTCTGTGTGAACAGCCACTTAGAATAATCAATTTAACTACACACTAACAGTCACAAAAGCAACAAAGTGGTCTATACCACGACCAGCTTACATAGCAGAAGTATGCATTTTTTTGCAACCATCCATATACACTCACCTAAAGGATTATTAGGAACACCATACTAATACTGTGTTTGACCCCCTTTCGCCTTCAGAACTGCCTTAATTCTAAGGCATTGATTCAACAAGGTGCTGAAAGCATTCTTTAGAAATGTTGGCCCATATTGATAGGATAGCATCTTGCAGTTGATGGAGATTTGTGGGATGCACATCCAGGGCACGAAGCTCCCATTCCACCACATCCCAAAGATGCTCTATTGGGTTGAGATCTGGTGACTGTGGGGGCCATTTTAGTACAGTGAACTCATTGTCATGTTCAAGAAACCAATTTGAAATGATTCGAGCTTTGTGACATGGTGCATTATCCTGCTGGAAGTAGCCATCAGAGGATGGGTACATGGTGGTCATAAAGGGATGGACATGGTCAGAAACAATGCTCAGGTAGGCCGTGGCATTTAAACGATGCCCAATTGGCACTAAGGGGCCTGAATGTCTCAACAGAAATCGAGACTCATCAGACCAGGCAACAATTTTGGTGAGCTCGTGCAAATTGTAGCCTCTTTTTCCTATTTGTAGTGGAGATGAGTGGTGCCCGGTGGGGTCTTCTGCTGTTGTAGCCCATCCGCCTCAAGGTTGTGCGTGTTGTGGCTTCACAAATGCTTTGCTGCATACCTCGGTTATAACGAGTGGTTATTTCAGTCAAAGTTGCTCTTCTATCAGCTTGAATCAGTCGGCCCATTCTCCTCTGACCTCTAGCATCAACAAGGCATTTTCGCCCACAGGACTGCCGCATACTGGATGTTTTTCCCTTTTCACACCATTCTTTGTAAACTCTAGAAATGGTTGTGCGTGAAAATCCCAGTAACTGAGCAGATTGTGAAATACTCAGACGGCCCGTCTGGCACCAACAACCATGCCACGCTCAAAATTGCTTAAATCACCTTTCTTTCCCATTCTGACATTCAGTTTGGAGTTCAGAAATTGTCTTGACCAGGACCACACCCCTAAATGCATTGAAGCAACTGCCATGTGATTGGTTGATTAGATATTTGCATTAATGAGAAATTGAAAAGGTGTTCCTAATAATCCTTTAGGTGAGTGTAGATATAGAAAACATCAGCCACAGGAAACAAATGTAAATGTTCAATAAAGGATATAGCTGCAATAACAGAACAGCACAGCAGACAGCAGGATGTGTTTGTGTCAGTGCTATAGTAAATTACTGCACTGCAGTCATTCTCTCAGTTGGGAGGCTATTGCCTCAATTCAAGAGATGTCTCAAGGAGGAGAAAAAAATTATCTTACCTGCAGCACTGAGTCAACGGGACCAGGATGGACATTTCATCATGTGAATGCTTTCCAAATCTGAGGGGTTAGAAAGAAACAGAAGTTGAATGTCTGATATTTTATATTTTTAAATGGTAATTAACTGTATTGAATGTGTAGTGTATTTCAAATCTTAAAAGACCACTTAAGTGCACTTAAAGAGAGCACACTTTTATGACTATGTTTCTTAACACATTTAAGTACACTTTTAAAAAGGGTGACGTATGTAATTTTTGACTGTACTAAAGCACAAAAATACCATAACATGTTCTCTGAAAAGCAATGCAACAGCCAGTTACTCTACTTTAAAATGTGCGTTCTGTGTTGGAATGTCTGGCTGTGTCTGAAATCACCCTCTATACCCTTAAATAGGGAACTATTTGAGGGGACAGTCATTTGTAGTGGTGTCCGAAACCATAGTAATCGTTATTGACCACAGCTGAATTAATCATCTGATCCAGCGTAATATCATACAGGTATAAGTATAAATAATTTTTTCATTGATTATTAAATTGTTTAATTAAGGTTTATACATAGTTTCCATGACAGAAATCAAGATAAATCTTTTCATTACCACCGGAGCTGCCAGTTTGCTAAGTTTTAAATGATTATTAAACAGCGAGCACAAACAGCCCTCCCGGGACTCAGTGTCCGAATTCAATCACTTGTTTTTTTATTCACTCCAAGTGGACTATATTAGTGGATTAATGTAGGAAAAAGTGGCCAGTTGGCATAAAACACAGCGTATTTCAAACAAACTGGGTCAGAGATCGCAGATTCTACCTGACCTAAAAAGCCAGAGGCATATTAAAACATGGATAAATCAATGAATTATACACTGATCAGGCATAACATTATGAGCACTGACAGGTGAAGTGAATAACAGTGATTATCTCATCACAGCACCTGTTAGTGGGTGGGATATATTAGGCAGCAAGTGAACATTTTGTCCTCAAAGTTGATGTGTTAGAAGCAGGAAAAATGGGCAAGAGTAAGGATTTGAGCGAGTTTGACAAGGGCCAAATTGTGTGAGAGCATCTCCAACTGCAGCTCTTGTGGGGTGTTCCCGGTCTGCAGTGGTCAGTATCTATCAAAAGTGGTCCAAGGAAGGAACAGTGGTGAACCGGCGACAGGGTCATGGGTGGCCAAGGCTTATTGATGCATGTGAGGAGCAAAGGCTGGCTTGTGTGGTCTGATCAAACAGACGAGCTACTGTAGCTCAAATTGCTCAAGAAGTTAATGCTGGTTCTGATAGAAAGATGTCAGAATACACAATTTGTTGCGTATGGGGCTGCATAGCCGCAGACCAGTCAGGGTGCCCATGCTGACCCCTGTCCACCGCCGAAAGTGCCAACAATGGGCAAGTGAGCATCAGAACTGGAAAAGTATTCTATACTTCTTTTTCATAATGGTAAAGATGCTAAAAACCTCAATAGCCAGTTTCCAACATACTAGTAAGTCCAGTATGATGGTCAAAGGATTCAGGGAAATCACATGTATGATATGCAGTAACTTATTTCACTTTTAGCAGTCATAAAAATTAGAATATGAAGAACACACCAAATTGTACTTTCAGCTCTTCATTAATGACCAACGTAAATGCAGTTTATAACATGAAAAATTAAATCACCTACATTCAACTTTCGCTATTACTTTCATAATGGTGTGCCAAATGTGTTTTTCGAAGGCCATAACTTACATTTACTGTTATATTCTTATTTCTGTTCTGCAAAACTGTATATGTAACACAAGTAATGACAGAACAGTAATTTCAACAAAAATACTGACAAATAATGAATAGCCCTTTATATAACCTCACGACAGGAACTTTGCAACATATTTGTAGCAGTAAAACCCCATCAGAAATTCAGTTTGGTAAATTTAAGCCAGGCCTTACATTAATCTGGCATTGAGAGACCTGTGGCGCTACATAGTGGCCTACTTCAGCAACAAATGTAGAGAATGAAAAAGCTGCCACTTCAGTCAAGTAGAATGTCAGTTTAATCAAAATCCTTTATCTGTGCGAGCACCTGTGTGACTTCTACCCACTGTGAGCCCTTCAACTGCACACATATTACACCCTGAGACACAACACCATATCAGCCTGACCTTCCTCTCCACATCTACATATTCACACCTCTTAAGATAGAAACATTCTGTTTCCATGGCTTCAGTGTAAAAAGGAAGTGCCTGTGGAGCTTTGAGGAGCTTTGAGGAGCATGGTGTGAAGGGCAGACAGGGCGTTACATATTAATAAAGACAGCTTACCCTCTACCGTTGTCCAAATGAATAATGAAAGTCTCATTTCCAAACTTCTCAAAAGTCTCGTAATGGTGACGATCCATGTTGCCTGTTTAATTCAAAAAGAGAGAGTCAAATTGTAGTGGGATGTACAACTTAAATAATAATAAGAAGAATAATGCTAAAGAGCAAAGGACCGAGAATTGAGCCCTGGGGGACACCAGTACTAACAGGACCAACCTCTGATCTGTGACCATCCATAACAACAAATTTACTTTTTGGTCCCATTTTATATTAGGTGACCTTAGCTACTATGTACTTACATCAAAAAAATAAGTATAATGAATTTATTGTGTTCATATTGTATTGCAAAACACTTTTGCTGGTATTGAGGTGGGATATGGGTAAAGTTAGGGTCAGGTGTGGTGGTATGGGTAAGTTTAAGGGGAAAGTTAGGGACAGGTGTGGTGGTATGGGTAAGTTTAAGGGTAGGGTTAGGTGTAAGGGAAGGGTCAACAGTGTAATTATAAATGTATCTACAGAAATTAATTACAGATGTAATAACATGCAGGTCATTTTTAAAATGAACAAGTACAATGTAAAAACATGTATGTACACAATAAGTGCATTGTATCAAATGATTAATTTAAATGTTAGTACATAGTAGTTAAGGACACCTAATATAAAGTGGGTCCGACTTTTTTTTAAACAATTTTAAATGTTCATTACTTATAAAAGGAAGTCCGTAGCACCTAAATTAACCTTATAAAGCCTACTGTATTATATTACACACACACATTTCTAAGGCCTCTAAATTATCAACATGATCACAACTGCTGAAAAACCTGTTGCACACAATCTATACATGCCTTCTGTCGTCTGATTGATAGTTCATACTGTATGACAGCATATGACCTTTTAGTATATCATTCTAAAAACCTGTCAGGTCTTTTTGCTGTGAAATCTTAACGCAAGAATAACTTTTATATTGTTAGTAATAATTCATGATGAACACTTACTGGACTGAAGCATCTTAGGTTTACTTAGGTCTACAACATGTTGTAGAAAAATCGTGTTAAAATGTGAGTATCAAATATGATCCATCAGGCTTTTGAGAAAAGTTGATCTATTCATCTCTCAATCATCAATGTATTGCATTGCATTACATATATATTTTCCCCACAATAAAAACTAAAGGGCTTTGATCATAAAAGCATTTAAATATCATGTTTTGAGAGATATAGAGTGACAACTGATATTTATATGCATTTTATGTAAGTATTTGTTATAACGATCTCATTGATTTACATTACAAACTATAATTTCATCTTATTTTTTGGTCATAAATATCAGCATCTGCACGCATATATTTGCTCAGTTTGGGACTCTTAGGTGTTTTTTCCTCTTGAGTTTGAGCTTATATATATATATACACTCACCTAAAGGATTATTAGGAACACCATACTAATACTGTGTTTGACCCCCTTTCGCCTTAATTCTACGTGGCATTGATTCAACAAGGTGCTGAAAGCATTCTTTAAAAATGTTGGCCCATATTGATAGGATAGCATCTTGCAGTTGATGGAGATTTGTGGGATGCACATCCAGGGCACGAAGCTCCCGTTCCACCACATCCCAAAGATGCTCTATTGGGTTGAGATCTGGTGACTGTGGGGGCCATTTTAGTACAGTGAACTCATTGTTATGTTCAAGAAACCAATTTGAAATGATTCAAGCTTTGTGACATGGTGCATTATCCTGCTGAAAGTAGCCATCAGAGGATGGGTACATGGTGGTCATAAAGGGATGGACATGGTCAGAAACAATGCTCAGGTAGGCCGTGGCATTTAAACGATGCACTAAGGGGCCTAAAGTGTGCCAAGAAAACATCCCCCATACCATTACACCACCACCACCAACCTGCACAGTGGTAACAAGGCATGATGGATCCATGTTCTCATTCTGTTTACGCCAAATTCTGACTCTACCATCTGAATGTCTCAACAGAAATCGAGACTCATCAGACCAGGCAACATTTTTCCAGTCTTCAACTGTCCAATTTTGGTAAGCTCGTGCAAATTGTAGCCTCTTTTTCCTATTTGTAGTGGAGATGAGTGGTACCCGGTGGGGTCTTCTGCTGTTGTAGCCCATCCGCCTCAAGGTTGTGCGTGTTGTGGCTTCACAAATGCTTTGCTGCATACCTCGGTTGTAACGAGTGGTTATTTCAGTCAAAGTTGCTCTTCTATCAGCTTGAATCAGTCGGCCCATTCTCCTCTGACCTCTAGCATCAACAAGGCATTTTCGCCCACAGGACTGCCGCATACTGGATGTTTTTCCCTTTTCACACCATTCTTTGTAAACTCTAGAAATGGTTGTGCGTGAAAATCCCAGTAACTGAGCAGATTGTGAAATACTCAGACCGGCCCGTCTGGCACCAACAACCATGCCACGCTCAAAATTGCTTAAATCACCTTTCTTTCCCATTCTGACATTCAGTTTGGAGTTCAGGAGATTGTCTTGACCAGGACCACACCCCTAAATGCATTGAAGCAACTGCCATGTGATTGGTTGATTAGATAATTGCATTAATGAGAAATTGAACAGGTGTTCCTAATAATCCTTTACGTGAGTGTGTATATATATATATATATATCATGGGAGTTGCAGTCTTGACTCTTCACCTCCAGTCGATGGAAAGGAATCCGGCGAACTCAGGCGAAGCCTGATTGAGACACACCCAGTATTTATCCACACGCAACCAGGAGTTTGTTTCCATAATGTTCACACAATGCCCCCATAGAAAAGCAGCATGGACTTATGATGAAAAGGGGAAATCCCATCAGAACAGCCTCGCTGATGACGGGATCAAAATACTCTCAACCTCCGATGACACACCCAGAGACCACCCACAGTCTGATCACTACTGAAGCCTTACATCCATCAATTCTGACTTTATACCTTGAAATTGTGACTTTATACTTTGTATAAAGTGTATTTAAGTGCATAATTACACTGTAACAAGGACACCTTAAAGTCACATTGAAGAATTGGGAGATACAGAGTAATATTAATTAACAACATGCACTTACTAAAGGGTTAGGGTTATTATTAGAGTTAAGTTTAGGGTTAGTTGCATGTTATTTTTTCATAATTTACTACAGCAAGTAGTAACAAGGGCTCAACTTTACCTGACTTTGTATCTCAAATTTGTGACCTTATTTTTGAGACATTATAGTTTATATAGTTGTAACTTTACATCTTACAATCTTACTTTATATACACTTTTATCTTGTAATGTGACCATATCTCACAGTGCAACTTTTTTTTTATTTCGCAGTGTGACTTCATCTCACAATGTGACTTTATACACATATTTATCTCACTATGTAACTTTTTTTTATTTTGCAACATGACTTCATATCTCACAATGTAACTTTATATCTGCCAAATGTATTTTTTTTTTTATCTTGAGACATTAATTTATAAAGCTCGCAATGTGACTGTGCACTTCCCAAATGTGATTTTTTTAATCTCACAATGTGACTTTTTGTTATCATACAGTTTGACTTTGTTTATTATGACTTCACTGTAAAAAAATAAATAAAAAAAATTGCTGCCTTAAATTTTTAAGTACAATCAACTTGATGCTGGCTGGCTATTACATAACTTCCAGGAGACACAATGCACAGGTTATCATCAGGGGCATGTTGTCACAAAAGGTGTTCAATGAACTGTCTTTTCCCTGTATGAAAGTCAATTAAATTTTAACCAAGACTTGATGAGTTTATACAAATATTAAATTCAAATTTGCAACAATTTAAAACACTTACCCATTAGAAAGTCAAAGACAGTCATGTCCATGATTTCCAGAAGTCGTGAGCCTCGGTCATACGGAGGAGTCTGTTTGACTTCATCACAATAATCGGGATCCACTTCCCACCTTATAACAGAGAAAACGACTAAGAAACTCACTTCACCTTTGAATTTGAGCTGCATTTTGCCCCTTCTCATATATAACCCTACTAGAGTACAACTGCCATCTCAAACAGGATGGCCCATTGTTTTACTACTCAGATAGGATTTCTCTGAGAGTAAGTGAGAACCACAGTAATCTTTTTTGCTGATAAAGCCAGACTCTAGTTTAATGAAGATATGGGGTGGTGCGTGGAGACCTGAGATAAAACGGAGAAAAAGAGCTTACTCAGCTTTCTTGCGTTTGTGGTAGGAACGGCGCCAGGGGTTCCGCCAGGTCTTGCGTTTAGCTAGTGCCAAGTCAGGAAGAAATGCAGCCAGGGAGCCCTCGATCTGGTCAGGCTTCCCACACAGGGCATGTTCTGTAGAGCAGTAATAGGAGCACTCGCCGTAGAAGCAGATGTTGTTGGCTACAGAGGTGAGGAAGAAAGGGTCTTAAGAAAGAGAAAAACTGTTCTTGGGGTCTCAGAAATGGACCGTTAGTGAGACAAAGAGGAGGAAAGGGAAAGTCCCTCTGGAGTTACATGGGGTTAAGTGTCTTCAACTACACAATGGTAATAGCTTATTGACCGCCCATTACGGGGTTTGAGTCTACAACCTTTCACACTCCCCAGATATTTAACTCAACTTTTACATAATGTGAAGCAGCTGTTTCTCACTGATGCATTGATCTGTAATGAATAAATAATCTTATCTATAGGATCCATCAAATTTAGAAAAAAAGAAAGAAAATGATCTAGTAGGCCTAAATCATGTTTCAAATCATGAATGAACCATTTTTCCTTGATTTTGTAGGACAATAACTATATTGTGATACATACTGTATTAATGATTAATTTAAATGTTAGTACATAGTAGTTAAAGCCACTTAATATAAAGTGGGACCTCGTGATTACTAATTTCCCACCTATTAGTAATGTGGCAATGTGTTAAACACAGACTGAAAACAGAACATGTACTAACAAATTATTTTCCAATGTTACACGTTACATGTAGTTACTGTAGTAATAACTATAGATTATCCATACACTAATCCTACACTAACCCTATAGTAAGTACATATAGTTCATTATTATTACTCAGTACTTAAATCTATAATTACACTGTAACAAAGCATGTTACTATAGTAAGTATAGGGTTAGGGTAGGATTAGGATTTGTTTGAGGGTTAGTTAGTTGCATGTAATTATACAAAATGTATATTTATTACTATAGTAACTACATGTAACATATAACAATGACACTGTAAAATAATGTTACCTTTAAAGTGTAACCATACCCTTGTAAAAAAGAAGTGCACTTAACTGGGTAACACTTTTTTTTAGTGTGCTTGTTACATGTTACATGTACTTACTATAGTCATAACATAGGGTTAGAATTTGGTTTAGGGTTAGTACATGTACATAATGTACATAATTTACTGTTATTACTACAGTAAGTACATGTAACGTGTAACGCACACTAAAGTGTTACCAAAATGCACTTTGTAATAATATCTATATTTAAAGTTAAATTATTATGCTCTGATGTCTTGAATAAGATACTAAAGTGCAAGTTAAGTACTTAATTTTAATTTTAACAGTAGTGTATTATTTGATAGTACATTTAAAGCGGACACATTTTAAATGTACTAAATTGCAACTTCATAATTACAAATGGGAAATTACAAATATATTTAAATACATGACATACACGTTTTAAATTTCATTGAGGTATACTCAGTTTACCATAAATTCTGCATACATTCAGCAGTCCACTTTAACCATATTTCAACGACAAAAGCTGTAATTATGACATTACATATACAGATGTCAAAAAAGCACTCTTAAGTTCAGCTAATTGCATGTAATATGAATTTTAAATGTAATGCATTTTCATTTAATTGATTAAGCATCTCAAAACATTACATTCAGTTCGTACTATGTTGATTTAAAGTATATTATTTCTGTAATAATTAAAAGTATGCTAAAGGGTAGTATTATAAATTCAGTTTGGAGGAACAACATTTTCTTATAAAATAGCCAATATAAACACACAACACACAACAGTTAAATTGCTCAGATTAACTTTTTCTTGTTTGAGACACATTCTGCTCTGTATTTTTGCTTCACTCTATGTTATCGCGCGCGCTTATCGTCAGCGTTTTTCGAGACGTTTTTCAGCGCGTCTTTGTGTTCACACCCAAGCGATTTTCACTGGCAATGCACGGAGTGAATGCGCAAATTCACTCCCTGACAATAGATGGCGCTTATTGAAAAACAGAAATAGCCCGGTACACAAGGTGGCGTTGCGCAACTTGCTTCTGACACGCTTGTCACGCAGAAGAAGAGAGACAGTATTTACAGTATTTGCTATTCCTCTCCATAACAGCTCCCTCTTATCAAGATTTTTGTAGTCACTGTGGCGTTTGTCACAACTCTCTGTGTTTAGACACCTACGAGACCAGCAGCTCGTTGCATCTTCTTCTTCACTAATGTGTGCTCGGCAAGACCGTTTTATGCTTGAGTGCCACCGAGTTGTATTTTACTGTAACTTCAGCAGCTCCAGGCACATGAACAAAAGCACTGATCTCATTGGTCGGCCAGTCGCCCGGTCAAAACAAAAAAACGAACCCTAGGCGTTTTATTAAAAATTCCGCTTTTACGTGTGCCGTTTTGTGAGTCGGTGTGCACACTCACATTGGCGCCCTTTGTTTAGTCACGAGGCGTTAAACGTTGGCGCTAAACGTGCATGAAAATCGTCCCGGTGTGAACAGGCCTTTATATGTAAATAAAGGAAAGCAGCCGGCCCCAGTAATAGCCACATAAATGTATCTACCGTGGTAGGAAAAAAAAAATTGACACATACATTTATACCATCACACCGCCCGGCCCTACCCCCATCATCATGATGGTAAACACATTTGAAAGCAACTATGTCAATCTTTTGTGCAGAAACCTTGTTTATAGTGTTAATACAGTTTGTAAAGCGTGTTTTTGAAATAGGTGACTTCTCCAGATGTGTCTTTATGTGATGAAGGATGTCAGTGATCTAAAATGCTCAGAATCACCAAGGGCTCATTAAACGCTGCTGTTTAGCCAATGATGAATCATTGTGTATAACGCCTTTTTCAAATGTTTCCTGACATGGCTCCTTGGGGGAAGAGGAGCCCTTTCACTCCTTCCCACAAAAACACATTTGTCATGAAAAGTGGAGGCAGAATGCTAATGATAGCCCTGCAGAGAAAGAATATGGCCAATCTGTGTGCCTCATCCGAACACTTACATCATCTAAATGTCGGTAATTTAGTTGCCAAACTTGCTGCACGTGTGTTATTGCATGCTTGTTACTCCCCAATTAAAGGCTGTAATTAGCCTAGCATCTTGGCTGGGTGTCTCTAATATTGGGCGCAGTTGTTTATGATGGTTCTCTGTGGATTTTTAAAGCTGTCTAAAAAAGGAATATGCAGTTATAAATATGTAAATCAAGATGCTAACGTTGACGCTATGTAGGCTGTGCAACAAATTTAGCTAAATGTTAACGCTTCTACATAACACAGGCACCTGGAAGTTTGTCATAAATCTGGCTTACTTCATGCTCAGAAGTGCAGATTATTTTGTGGATTTGGCAGCAAATTATATACTTTTAGCATGTAGTGATGCAGTTTCTGTCTGAACTCTATATGCGTGAGAAGGAGGGGGGAAGCATGGCCTGATGGGATAGAAGAAAAGGCCATGCAGAAGCCACTCATACCTGGGGAAACGAAGAATGTCCGCCAGAGCTTTTTGTCACGGGTCACGTCTCGGATCTCCCGTGTCATGTTCACCAACCTGCCGGCCACCGGGGGAACTCTCCGGAAATCCAGGATTCTGTGCGCCACAAACAAACAACAGTGTCAATTATTCATTTGCAACACATTATCAGATGTAACACTTGCAGTGTTTCTTCATCCAGACGTTGCACAGTTCATAAGCTGCTTTATGAGAACAGTGACACCAGACATTCAATCTTCTGCCGCATTCAATAATAAGGAAGCAAACAATAAAGAGTGCAGAAAATCCATAGAATAAAGCAATTTCTAAAGCGGCTGGATAACGTTTTTTTTCTTCAAGGTGCTACTGCTAAGCAACTGAGCCCACTCTTTACTCGCTGGCTTTATGACACCTCTGCGATTGTTCTTTATTAGCTATTTAAAGAATTTTATTGGCATTTTAGCATCTGGCCACACACCGCAGGATATAAATGCCCTCTCTTATTTCCTCTTTCTTGTGTACTTATCTTGGGCAAAAGAATTGGCTCCTTTTTAATTATTTCAGAGTATGAATTTTTTTTATTAATTTAGCCACATGCCCCACAAGAACTGAAATTCACAGAATTTCATTTACCTAACAAGATTTGCAGTAAAACACAACCTTAGGTTATTAATTTGAATAATTATGTTTTTTGTATCCCTTAATGTTAATATTTTTCTTTGACTGATCAACTGATTTTGACAATAAAAGTAAAATGTTTTTATTTTATTTTAATTTATTAAATATACATACATACAAATTACATAAATAAATAAATTATATTTATATCCTCACTATGGTCAGTGTATAATATATATATAAATTATAAAAAATTATAAAATTTGTTGACCATAGAGATGATAAACTGGGTTTAGCCAATTTGGTGGGTTACTTATTGTTTACTCACTCTGCTGAGGAAGTTTGTGTAAACCAAATCTGCACAGATTTAGCGCAAATACTCAACTCGTGAGTCAACATGATGCAATAAATACAGCATATTGTGCAGAATCTACGCATATCTGGCTTACTTGAACATGCACGTCAGTATGCAACAAATAACGGCAAACTTAACAGCTTTTTTTGGGGCTAGTATAAGTTCTGAATGGCCGGTAACTTAAAAATGTAGTAGTCAAATTGGCCGGTGAATGAAAACGTTAATTTTAAACTCTGATAATAAATATTAGAATTTGTATTTACATTTATTAGCTTAAATTGGTTTTGAATTACAAATCTACTGATTAGAGATATTTCTCAAAATTAAGGTCAATAATGTCAAAACAACTGCCAAACATACAAAAACATATTTCAGTTTTGCCATACAGCATCAAAAGTAAAACTAAAATATTAATTTAACTCTTACCATAATCAATAAGCTAATAAATAAGTTAATATTAATTTAATTAACAGTAACACTATAAATGTCTACAGGACATTTGATTATTAATACAGTATATGTTGTGTGTATGACAATATGTTTAGAAGCAATTAAACATATTATTAATAACTACATTCAGAAGATTTAGAACAGTTTCTTTCAGTTTTATTCCATTAATTTTAACTTTCTTATATTCAAACTTGAATCAACGGTTATTTACTGTTTAGTTCTGATTCATTATCATGGTTTGCATGTTCCCTATTCGTTTCCATAGTTCCTAATTACGCACCAGTTTCCGTTCATTTCATTACCACTTCTTGTGTATTTAAGCCCTTAGTTTCCCCTGTTCTGTGTTCCGTGTCATCTTAGTATTATGTGGTTATGTTATTCTGTGAAGATTATTATTGAAAGATATTGAAAGATTTCTGTATATATTTTGTACTCCTCATCTTCGTGCGCACATTACTACGGTGATGTCACATGGCCACGACATAAGGATGACGTTACCTCGACAAAATTATCTTGTAGCCATGACTTATTATCACGTTCCCACAAGTCAATACACTATACTGCCAAAAGTATTGGGACACCCCTCTAAATCATTCAATTCAGGTGCTCCAATCACTTCCATGACCACAGGTGTATAAAATCAAGCACCTAGGCATGCAGACGCTTCTACAAACATTTGTGTAAGAATGGGTCGCTCTCAGGAGCTCAGTGAATTCAAGCGTGGTGCCATGATAGATTGCCACCTGTGCAATAAGTCCATTCCACGGTCAACTGTTAGTAGTATTATAACAAAGTGGAAGCAATTGGGAACAACAGCAACTCAGTCACAAAGTGGTAGGCCACGCAAAATCACAGAGCGGGGTCAGCACATGCTGAGACGCACAGTGTGCAGAAGTTTCCAACTTTCTGCAGAGTCAATAGCTACTGACCTCCAAACTTCGTGTGGCCTTCAGATTAGCTCAAGAACAGTGTGAAGAGAGCTTCATGGAAGGGGTTTCCATGGCCGAGCAGCTGGATCCAAGCCTTACATCACCAAGTGCAATGCAAAGCATCGGATGCAGTGGTGTAAAGCCCGCCGCCAATGGACTCTAGAGAAGTGGAGACGTGTTCTCCGGAGTGACGAATCACTTCTCTGTCTGGAAATCCGATGAACGAGTCTGGGTTTGGCGGTTGCCAGGAGAACGGTACTTGCCTGACTGCATTGTGCCAAGTGTAAAGTTTGGTGGAGGGGGGGTTAGGGTGTGGGGTTGTTTTTCAGGGATTGGGCTTGGCCCTTTAGTTCCAGTGAAAGGAACTCTTGATTCTTCAGCATACAGAGACATTTTGGACAATTTCATGCTTCTAACTTTGTGGGAACAGTTTGGGGATGGCCCCTTCCTGTTCCAACATGACTGCGCACCAGTGCACAAAGCAAGGTCCATAAAGACATGGATGAGCGAGTTTGGTGTGGAGGAACTTGAGTCCTGACCTCAACCCGATAGAACACCTTTGGGATGAATTAGAGTAGAGACTGCGAGCCAGGCCTTCTCGGCCAACATCAGTGCCTGACCTCACAAGTGGGCTTCTAGAAGAATGGTCAAAAATTCCCATAAATACACTCCTAAACCATGTGGAAAGCCTTCCCAGAAGAGTTATAACTGCAAAGGGTGGGCCAACTCCATATTAAACCCTACGGATTAGGAATGGGATGTCATTAAAGTTCATGTGCACGTAAAGGCAGGCGTCCCAAAACTTTTGGCAATATAGTGTATGTCATGGCCACGACAAAACTAAGTGAACCTAACATGTCCTCTCCCGGTCACTGTACATTACAGCCACATAGTGTGACGTACAATTTGAATTTGCATCCTGTTTGCCATTCCAATTCAAATAGAGGAATCGAATTGTAATGTAAAAGTCTTTCAGAATTCAACTCTGACTGGTGCACAACCCTGGTGGAGGGTTTGTTCAGCTATCAGTCTTTGTCTGTGTGTGCAGTGGGCCGTCTCGGAAAACAGCTCACATCGTGTGGTGTGAGCGCTTCCAACATTCAACCTCCACTGGCGCATAGGCTTCTGGCCCCTGAGAGACAGAAACACAAGCCTTTGAGATGAAACCACTCAGGGGTCGCGAGTTGCAAAGTCACTCTGGATGCATACGACAAAGAGCCCAGTGTGAAAACACTGCATTCTAGAAACAGACATTTTTGGAAATAAGCTATAACAGCGAGGAAGCGGGCATTGGAATTGGTTTATGTACTGTAAACATGCAGCACAACGTTTCTTGTCAAATTCAATTGTTTCCACATGCTCTCACGCTAATGGAATATCAATATAATATTTCACTAGCAAACATCCTCTCAACGTTATCACTCAGCTGACAATAAATTGGCATATCATACTGTGCATTTTCTCTCCTAAATAAAATACATCACGGACATGACAGCAACAACGTTCTTAAAGAAATCAAGTGGGTCTCACAAGCTCAATTAGCTCTCTGACTCCACAAAGCCTCTCTCTGTGGGGCTTCTTGTTAAAGTCAGCGGGGAGTTTCTTCAGACTTCTGCCTGCACTCTCATGCACCTTGTTACTCTCAGAGTAACCGTAAGGTGTATCGACTCTATCGCACTAAGTGCTTTTCAGGCTGTTGTCCAAACGTCTTGAGTGACATGCACAGAGTGCGGGAATATAATAAGAGTTGGTTTGGCTTTCTGACATCACAACGGTGCGAGTGCTCTCGTGCGTAAATGTGAGATGTGTTTGTGTGTGTGTGGTTATGGTTTCTTTTCCCCTGCCCATGTCCATTCCAGAGTAGTATCAGAGCCCTACAGGTGTTTTCAGTGAAATAACTCGGATAAAGCCAAACTGAAGGTCTCTGTGCGGGAAATTTCCTCTTAAAGGCTACTGGTTGCATGGAACCGTCATGCAGGCTCATAGATTGTAAAAACCCAAACTTGTTGGGTTTACATCCATGTTTATATCCATTTTAATTTATTTACTGAAAAACAGTGCTTTACTAGAATTGATGTGCTCATTATGCATATAAAAACAACAAAAAAAAAAAAAAAACGGAATTGCTAGGAACTGCTTCTGGAATTTTTCAGCATATGTCACCTTTTCTGTTGGTTGTGCATGATAATAATAATAATAATAATAATAATAATAATAATAATAATAATAAATGGTAACACTTTACAATAATGTTAAATTTTTTAAAATTAGTTAACATGAACTAACAATAAAAAAAAATTCTAAAGCATTTATTAGTCTTAGTTAATTTTAACATTTACTAATACATTATTAAAATCTAATTTGCATGTTAATATTATTTAATGGACCATTGAACGACTGTATTATTTATTATCAACTACTATTATCAAAGATTAATAAACACTACAACAAATGAATTGTTCTTTGTTAGTTGATTTTAATAAAAGCATTAACTAAAGTTAACAAATGGGACCTTATTGCAAAGTGTTATATTATTTAATGGACCTGAGCTAAAGTGAAATAACAATGAACGGATGTTTTTTTTAATTAATGTTAATAAACAATAATAAACATTGTAACAAATTAATTGCTGGTTGTTAGTTGATTTTAGTAAATGCATTAACTAACTAAACTAATGGAATCCTAACCCCACTGCAATAATGTGTTATAATAATAATAATAAATACAGCTGCAAGCAGCACTTAATTTGGGCCAAGCACAAATGAGGCATAATGAGGAGGTATTTGACTTCAACAATGAGTAATTAAAGACATTTTTAGATTATTTTAGGTAAAACGGCTGAACATATACACTCACCTAAAGGATTATTAGGAACACCATACTAATACTGTGTTTGACCCCCTTTCGCCTTCAGAACTGCCTTAATTCTACGTGGCATTGATTCAACAAGGTGCTGAAAGCATTCTTTAGAAATGTTGGCCCATATTGATAGGATAGCATCTTGCAGTTGATGGAGATTTGTGGGATGCACATCCAGGGCACGAAGCTCCCGTTCCACCACATCCCAAAGATGCTCTATTGGGTTGAGACCTGGTGACTGTGGGGGCCATTTTAGTACAGTGAACTTATTGTCATGTTCAAGAAACCAATTTGAAATGATTCGAGCTTTGTGACATGGTGCATTATCCTGCTGGAAGTAGCCATCAGAGGATGGGTACATGGTGGTCATAAAGGGATGGACATGGTCAGAAACAATGCTCAGGTAGGCCGTGCCATTTAAACGATGCCCAATTGGCACTAAGAGGCCTAAAGTGTGCCAAGAAAACATCCCCCACACCATTACACCACCACCACCAGCCTGCACAGTGGTAATGAGTGGTACCCGGTGGGTTCTTCTGCTGTTGTAGCCCATCCGCCTCAAGGTTGTGCGTGTTGTGTCTTTACAAATGCTTTGCTGCATACCTCGGTTATAACGAGTGGTTATTTCAGTCAAAGTTGCTCTTCTATCAGCTTGAATCAGTCGGCCCATTCTCCTCTGACCTCTAGCATCAACAAGGCATTTTCGCACACAGGACTGCCGCATACTGGATGTTTTTCCCTTTTCACACCATTCTTTGTAAACTCTAGAAATGGCTGTGCGTGAAAATCCCAGTAACTGAGCAGATTGTGAAATACTCAGACCAGCCCGTCTGGCACCAACAACCATGCCACACTCAAAATTGCTTAAATCACCTTTCTTTCCCATTCTGACATTCAGTTTGGAGTTCAGGGGATTGTCTTGACCAGGACCACACCCCTAAATGCATTGAAGCAACTGCCATGTGATTGGTTGATTAGATAATTGCATTAATGAGAAATTGAACAGGTGTTCCTAATAATCCTTTAGGTGAGTGTATAATATTTAACTGCTTATCAATTTTGACCAAGTGGTGGCTCTGCTACCAAATTGATTTTGTGAGGTCAGTGTAAGGAGACAATGACACATACAAAGTTGGGTGTCAATATGCCAAAAGGTTGCAGAGTTACAACCTCATAATCAGCTTGGCATCATGCCAACAATTTTGTTGATGTGTTATTTGAGAATGTCTTGGTCAATCAAAAAGTTTTTATATTTATATATATTAATATATTTTTGAAGGCATGGTCTCACAATAATCTGAGGCAATTTTGGTTAAAATTGGACCAACGGTCTAGGAGGAGTTAAAAAAGAATATGGCATAATTGGTAACATTGTTCCCTTTCGTTCAGTCACTCCGAGTAACGTCAGTGACTGACGAAATGGGGGTTTCGCCTAGAAGCCTATCATCTTTGAGATCTTAGAAAATGCCCAATGGCAGGCCAATGCCATGGGCATGCGGAATTTGCATAGCGTAGCTCCGCCCCACAGCGTGGGTATATAAGGAAGTACGCTGGCAACATCGCATTATGTTTCTGCTTCGGAGCCAAGAGTTTCTCTTTACTCCTCAAGCCTTTGACTGAGTATCGTCAGCTTCTTCGAGACGAGCAGCTTTCCAGTCGGTGTTGGTGTTACGGCGCGTTCCAGCGATCGTTTACTGCCTGCCTGCTGATCTGTGCAGTGGTCTGCATTCAGCTGGTATTCGGTCCCTGGGCGCTTCGGCATCACTGCGAAGCTTCCTCTCACAAAAGAGCTTACACGTGGCACGTCTTTTTTAAGATGTCTCGCCCGTGTACTTCTGGGTGCGGTCGGTTCCGTCTGTTGCGTTTGGGCCCGCAGAGATGTCGATCGCCGCATCTCAAGGTGGGCTAGAGTCCTCTGAGGATGATGATTCAGCTATGCTGCTGCCTTCCGGTGTGCCAGCATTGCCTGAGTCGGACCCAGAGTTGACAGCCATGCTTTCCCGGGCAGCCCGCTCGCGGCTGGACGATCGGTTTTTGGGGGCGCCGCGCTCTGACACCCGCTACTGGCTGCATGGAACCGTCATGCAGGCTCATAGATTGTAAAAACCCAAACTTGTTGGGTTTACACTATATCCAAGTATTTCTTTCAAATAACTAATGGACTTTTCTTAATAATGTTTATATCCATTTTAATTTATTTACTGAAAAACAGTGCTTTACTAGAATTGATGTGCTCATTATGCATAAAAAAAAAACAAAAAAAAAAACGGAATTGCTAGGAACTGCTTCTGGAATTTTTCAGCATATGTCACCTTTTCTGTTGGTTGTGCATGATAATAATAATAATAATAATAATAATAATAATAATAATAAAAATAATAATAAATGGTAACACTTTACAATAATGTTTTTTAACAATAAAATTTTTTAACATTAGTTAACATGAACTAACAATAAAAAAAAAAATCGAAAGCATTTATTAGTCTTAGTTAATTTTAACATTTACTAATACATTATTAAAATCAAATTTGCATGTTAATATTATTTAATGGACCAGTGAACGACTGTGTGGCCTCCTCTTGGGCTCTAGCGCATGGCGCCTCGCTGACAGACATCTGCAGAGCTGCAGGCTAGGCGACACCCAACACATTCGCCAGATTCTATAATCTCCGAGTGGAGCCAGTGTCCTCTCATGTACTCGCCTCTACAAGTGGCCGGTAATGGGCTAGGCTCAGGTGTCTTCGCTTGCTCGCCATTCCTCTCCACGGACGGGATACGTGCGATATTTCCTCAGGTAGTTTCCCCGAAACCCTGAGTTCCTCCAGCAATGTCGATGCCGACACCAGTGCGTCTGCCCACTCGCTCAGGCCCTCGTGTCAGGCTAGGTGCCACCGTGTGCATGGTTCCCCCTATGGGCGACCCCCACATGTGTATTTCCACTGTAAGCCTCTCTGAGCATGTGTATTTCCCTCGGCAAGCCCTTGCCTCCCCTGGGGGTAAAATTTCCACCTTCGGCTGGTTACCCCAGAGTTCTTCCATATGCAGCCCCTCGCGGGTCATATGTGTCTCCTTAAGTCCTCCCTACGGGTAGGCACTTTGACGCATACTTCCACCTGGAATATGCTTCCCTGTGCTAAGTTGGAGTCCTTCGTCCATACTAGCTTACGGCAGGGAGCTCACACTTACGCAGGGCACTGGACGACAGCCGAGTGGCGTGATTGAATTGGGACCCCCATTTCGTCAGTCACTGACGTTACTCGGAGTGACTGAACGAAAGGGAACGTCTCAGTTACGTATGTAACCCTCGTTCCCTGAGGAGGGAACGGAGACGTAACGTCCCTCTGCCACATCCGCTGTACCGCTGAAACGGCCGGGAGTTCAGTCTCCTCAGCAGGTAAACATAATGCGATGTTGCCAGCGTACTTCCTAATATACCCACGCTGTGGGGCGGAGCTACGCTATGCAAATTCCGCATGCCCATGGCATTGGCCTGCCATTGGGCGTTTTCTAAGATCTCGAAGATGATAGGCTTCTAGGCGAAACCCCCATCTCGTCAGTCACTGACGTTACGTCTCCGTTCCCTCCTCAGGGAACGAGGGTTACATACGTAACCGAGATGTTCTTTGTATGAGAGCACTAGCTTCATTAAAATAGACAAAATTAATCAAAAGCTATTCGCATTTTTGGAAATTTCATTATAATTTTTTACCTCAAGGTGCCGCTCTCTCAAAATTTTTTGAGTATCTTTAGGGCATGGTGCTGATGACACACATCAAGTTTCGCAACTATACACAAATGTGTTTGTAAAATACAGCATTATGACATAATACAATAATACAAAATACAAAACATAATACAAAATGACTGACACCCAAAATGGCCGACATGGCCGAATTATACAAAATTGGATATCATGCGACTCTGTATGCTGTACTGAATCAAAAGTTTTGTGATCTTTGGGCAAATTGTGGAGAAGTTATAAGCAAAAATAACCATTATGTAACATTCAGGTGCAAGATTGTTGATTGTTTATTATTGATTATTGTGTAAATACCCTTATGCCACATTAAAAATCAGTTTCAATTTGCAGTTACACAATGTCTGTGAGCGAGACATGGTGCTTCAGCTTTGGAGGTAACAAAGTCAGTGAGTAACAAAGTTCTTTAAAAAAAAAAAAAAAACCCAATTAACAATTAGTTTATTAGGTTATATATTTTTAAACCCATAACCATACGTATGAACAAAAAGCAATAGTAATAGTGATGCTTGTCTTAGCAAACTAATAATTGTAATTCCAAGAAAAATGTAGGGAAATAGGAAATGAGAAATACAAGTTTGAAGTTCAGACAATACTGATGACATTGTCAAATTCTTTGGCAATCTGATATTGTCTCTTCCAACCTTATCATTAATGTCATACACCTTAAAACAAAATCACATACCCTTCATATCTAAACGCCTCCAAACATTTCTGTCAGACGAAGATAAAGGCAGAGTAAACAAAAAGTAAACACAGTGGAAAGCCAAGCATAAATTCTTGGCAATGCTTAAGGTCACATGATCTCATTGTTATTCAGTTGGTACCAGTTTGTCTCTGAAACAGTCAAATATACAAGAAAATAAGCTATTGGATCAGCTATTTATGTGGACCCACTTTATATTAAGTGTCTTTAACTACGATGTAACATTCACAATTAATCATTTGATATAATGCACTTACTTTGTACATACATATTGAAGAGTCAACAGTGTCATTAAGCAGGGTTAGAACCGCTGTTACCTGGGTTATGACACTCTGCTCTGGAGAAGGGTTAGCGGCACTTTTACCTGGGTTATGACACTCTGCTCTGGAGAAGGGTTAGCGGCACTTTTACCTGGGTTATGAAACCCTGCTCTGGAGCAAGGTTAGTCCTGCTTTTGCCCAGGTTATGAATCCCTGCTCTGGAGAAGGGTTAGCACCTCTTGTACCCAGGTTATGAAACCCTGATCTGGAGGGTTCATTGCTTGCGCAATGCTAGAGCCTTTATGTAAACAGGTCTCATGCTGCGTTAGTCCAGTCAGTGATACTGGCACTGTGAAAATGCAAATAAGGATGTTGACCAAGAGTTTAAGAATGTACAGTGTGAAACATCACCTTATGAAACCCAGGATTAATTGTTAACCCCGGGGTAAATTATGAGCAGTGTGAAACATGAAGCAAGATAACCCAGGATTCAGTTTACCCGGGGTTTAGAATGACCCAGGGTTAACTATTTCAAGTGTGAAAAGTCGTTCTTTTTTCTCTGCAGGTTTTTTAATCTTACCTGTCCAGATGAAATGCAGCGATCTCTGCATTGTGTCGCTCAAAGTCAGAGAAGTAGAAGAAGTCTGGGGGTGTTTCCTGTTCTCTGGTTTGTCTAGAGGAAAAGAATAGGAACAAACAAGGTTGATGCTTGTTAGTGCTTGTTAGGCAATGAGCTGCTGGCAGAATCAGAGGTACAGTTAGCACATGAACTACAGCAAAAACATTTGTTTTCCACCTAACAGCTTCAGAATGCAAAACTAGAGTATTGCTTACTCTGTGCAGCTCATACTGTATACTTCATTCTGTACAGTATGGCTGCATCTGAAATCGCATACTCTCTTGAGCAGGTACTGAAACTCAATGCAACATTACAAAGAGTAATATGCTACATTGTCGTCACGTAACTAAGACATTTTTGCATTTGTAATCAAATCTGGTTTAAAACTGTTCCAACTTTTAGCAGTTAAATCAAATCGTAAGTATGAAATTTGTACAGTAGTGGCCAAAAGTGATGTCCGGAGTTAAAATAAAGTTAATATAAAAAATAGTAAGAAAAAACAAAACAGTAAACTTGGTTAAGGTATTTTCTGACTTGAATTATTTGGCAAACTAGCTACAGGTTTTATTTTACTATGAAAAATGCCTAGAAAAACAAAAAGCTCACAAGAAAAAGCATACATTGATAACAACATAATCAGTTATTAATATTTCATTGGTTCTCTCTTATTATGTCCGCACAATTTGGCATGTTTTATTGTGCTATTATCACAAATAAAACAATTGACTCCAATCACAACTACATAATATTACAAAATTAAAAACCTTTAACAATTCAAAACTCAAAAAAACCTACTGAATCTAAAACAGATCAAACATAACCCTGACATTGAACATCACTTTTGGCCACCACTGTATACCTGTATGTATAAAATATGTAAAAATCATAGCTGACATTGCTCATTAATCACATAGGCTATATTTAGGATAACACACTCCCATGCTTTGCTTGCTATTTCTGCATTATGCAGTAGGCTATATATATCCGTATATATTTTGCATTCATGAAACAGCTGGGTGACCTACTATATACCATAATGCTCAGTATAAAACAATGCAGCTTCTTCTTGACTAATTATTTGGTCAGAAAATCTAAACATTTATACACAAAATGGATTATATTTGAGTTGTTATTGTATTAACATTTCATATGCCTGCAACAAAAGGAAAGAGTTGCTTCCAGCGGTCTGTTTTGTCAGGTAGTGCTATGCTAGTTTCAGTTAGCGGTGACACTAGCAAACAGACAACATGGACGTCAGCCGAGTGGCCCACATGGCTGGATCAGCAACTAAAGGGATGTGTGTGTGTGTGTGTGTGTGTACAGAACAGATTTTGGCAAGAAACAAACTGCAGGTGCATGTTCCACGTACCTATGTGTTCAGACAGACAGATTACAAGACTCAGACAGACAGGCGCAGGGAAAAAAACATAGAATCTAGACAGACATGCACTAAACCACAGATCTTAACTGTCAACCACCTACAATGATATCGTTCTCAACAGCTCATGGTGTCTCTTACATGGTGCTTCCCTGAAACAACTGTAAGATCTTTCCTGGAAGTATTACAAAGTGATCCCAGAAAGCGGCAAATCAGAGTCAGCTATGCTAAGCTAATCTTAGCCCACAACACTTCTGTTTTTAGTGGACTAACAAACACAGAGGGAAAACGGTATTCCCTAAAGGTCACTCATAACTGAATATAGTTCATTTAAGTATTAACTTTGTCTCAGCCAGCACTGTTGACACAAGTGAATTGTTTATATCGTTCAAGGAATTCAGATCATTTGGTCTTGAGAAATCTTGATGAGAAATCTTTGAGTTCGTTTTAAAATGTGAATCCGAGCACAGTTTGAGCCATCATTGAGATCTCTTTTGAAACCCAGAGGAGAATAATGTAAGATTACTTTTACTCAGGAGATGAATCCATCCTCTTATAATCTCATAGCTGTCTAGGAAAAGAGATATTAAAGAGATCATGATTTTTCTTTACTTCAGGAAGCCCTGCTCTTTACACAAATTCCAGCCACCAGACCTCAATATCATAAGTTATTATATTAACTTTTTAGTCCCCAAATTCCCATTCTCATCCAGTCATTAACTCTAAGTGCTGCTTATATCTTCTTCCCTTGCCACTGTCAAAACACTAATGGAAAAGACTTTCTGTGACTTCATATATTTTCATTTGAGGGACAAAGCAAGCTTTTCGCTCTGAAATCCTCCTCCACTATTATGATCCACACAATTTCCTGGATCAAAAGGGAACTAATGGATTTTTATTTGCCAGATGATGCCTAATATGTACTGCTGATTCAGGCGCCCTCTCTGGAGAGGGAATGGGGGGTAAAGCTTTTGGCCTGGAATGCAATGAGTCACACCGGAATTGACTGAAGTGTCGTGCACTATAAAGTATTTATCAGTTAGGGTTAGGGTTAAGTGTAGGGAGGGCTTTATTGTCCCAATAAGGCAGCATACATTTAATAATTTACATTCTATGTTATTATTGCATACCATGTAATGTGCAACAACACTGAGGTGCAAATAGTTTCTAAGCATATATAGCATCTAACTAGGCCTACTATTTATACTTATTGCAAAGAAAATACTGCTATTTTTTACATAGTGTAAATAACAGATCGCTAAGAAAAAATCTATTATTATACATACTATTATGTAAACTATTATGCATTTTTAATAAAATTAACTAAAATACATTCATTTAATTGCAATTAAAGGGATAGTTCACCCAAAAATGAAAATTACCTGAATTACATGATTTGCTCACCCTCAAGCCATCCTGGGCGTATATGACATTCTTCTTTTAGACAAATACAAGTAATATAATGAATAAGTATATGAAGTATTTTTCTTCCATAATAAGTACTCTTTAAAGTATTGTAAAGTGTACTTCTTTTTAACAAGGGTCAGTGAGTTCCAATGATCTTTTGGACCCCACTGACTTTCAGTTGAAACTATCTTCTTTTGTATTCCACAGAAGACAGAAAGTGATGTTTTTATTATCCTCTTTTTAGTGTTTTAACCATCTTCATTAGCAACAGTCAAGAGGAGACAGGAAATTATTCAAAGATGGAGAAAAGGGTATTAAAACAGGTCAGATCTGCAACACCACAGCACGTGTCAGAACAAGTGTGTTAGGCATGACTCTGAAACATAAATAAAAAATGACTTTGAGATATATTAATGTATATCTGTATATCTATGAATATTGTGCAAATGCAGCAGAGGGTAATATAATGATAAGTGACTCAATTTCATACCTAACATGCAAAACAGTTGAAAAAAAAGATGAGTTTTGTTTCTCATTATGTCTTCACTTCCCCCATAACAAATCGCAAATTAAGTTTTTTTCAAATGTTCTTGACATACTATGTCTCCAGCACCTTGTACTGTGGTTAAAAAGTGCTCAGAGCACTTTTCTGGATGTCTCTTACTGGGCTGTGATTGTCAGGATGGTTGCCACGGTCACCCTGACCCTGCCTGCAGCCTCCAGTTTGGGAAGAAGTCCTGGCAGTTTGACATGTGACAGCTCATGGCTCTAGGGGCTGGTGGGTGTATCGCTCAGCAGTCGAGCCATATTAATGTGCTTTTTCTGCTGAAGAACGGGCAGATCAATTATGTTGATATAAATCTCATTGCCAATAAAAGCAGGAGACAGCCTGCGTATTTGTTGTTTGCCAAGCAGCAATATGTGTGTCACTCAAAACAAATACACGAGTCCCCGTCCGCATAGGTAAACATAGAGAGGTCACCTCGCAGTTAAACGGCAGCCTGCTGAGAACCCTTCAAGGACAATCTGTGACAATACTGACATGAAACATATCACCACATAGCACAGCAGTCTAATTAATATTGCAGACAACATTTTTTTTTAAACTTGTCACTTAAATATGTAGAAAAACTGATGTTAAATACATTACAAACAACAAACAAATGGCAAGTAAATTAACAAACAAATGCAAACACAACAGGCTTTATTTTCTGGCAGATGGCTTTGACGAACAGTCAACACACGATAGTGGAAATGACAAATCATCACGGCAGCCACCTGATACTGTCACATGGCGCATACATCATCTGAACAGCAATCACGTTAAGAGCTTGCAGAGTCCGAGCCAGCAAACACAAACATGTGCCATGTTCTACCATGTGTGGCATGTTTAAAAGGCGGTTACTATATATCAGTGGCGTTCAGTGGCGTGCAGTGGGGTTCTAAAATGAGAAGTATTTTTTATTTTTTATAAATCAAATGTAAATTCATGTCACAGTTACACTTAATGTTGTCACATTATCCTGGTTAAATAAACATTACATAAAAAGTTACTATTTTGTATTCATTTCCTATGCTATATTAATTCATGTACTTTTTATTAAAACCAAGTATAAATCTCATCAAGTTAGTGTTTAAGCATTTTTACATTTGTTCCAAAACAATAAGTAACTGCAGTAATCATTTAAACAATTACCTAGTTCTGGCATGAAACTCTAGATGGCACAGGCTGATAGGTCTTTAACACATTGGTAGCGTTCACATCATTATCTACATAGCACAGCTGATTGGTTGCTGCTGCATCAGCGGCCAATGAGCTGCGGCTCAACATTCAAACAAATACCAGTAGTGTTGCTGTTAGCAGTCTGCAGCGCGCTTTCAGAAACTCTCCACCTTCCCCAGCTCCACCTGTATGGATCTGCTATGGGGGTTAATTCATGTATGTTACATGTGCAGCAGTGAGTGAATGTATTGTGAATGTATTAGCAGTAGCAAGTCTCAGGACTTGCTCTGCAGCAGCGTAGATCTATTCCACCAAGACCAATGCCAATCTCTATTACCATACCAATCTCTAGAGAGTTATCATGACATAATATATTTTATTTGTAAACTGATGTTCAGCAGTTCTTTTTAATAGTCAACTTATCATCAAGCTTGCAGACACGTACCTTTGATTTCACCAAGCTGATTGCTCACTAAAAATCCCACATTCATCACGTTTTTAGGCCATTTCAAGTTTGATTTTGGCATGACATAAAGTGGTGATATCTAAATAGCGGAGTTATTTACTTTTTAACGAATCTTCCCTTTAACACCGTCATTTTGTTAATTTAGAACGCTTTGCGAATGCGCATGAAAAAAAGAGGCAGGATTTATCGCACAAACCAGTGATATCCAACCATAACCAATCATATCCAAACACAGCACGATGGAAGCATTGCCTCCTCTCACATGACTTTCTCCATTCATTCTCAATTACCCCCCACATTAGTGGTCTGGTAAAACTCAATGGGCTCAGGGGAGGCAAGAGAGACTCCCACTGTAACTTTACCTAAATGTCACATAATATTTAATATTTGCATTGTTTTATTTTTGTAATATGGGTTATTTTCTCATCCAATTTTCTGGGAAAAAAAGGCCTCCATTGCCTCCTCTGAGGAAACACCACTGCCATATATATATTTTGACCACCTGCCTAGAATGTTGTTGGTCCGCTGCATGCTGCCAAAACAGCACCGACCCACCGATGCATGGACTCCTGAAGTCTGTCCTGTGGTATCTGGCACCAATCCACCAATCCTTCAAGTTGCGAGATGGAGCCGCTGTGGATCTAACTTGTTGGTCCAGCACATCCCACAGATGCTCAGTTGGATTGAGATCTGGGGAATATGTGGCAGGGTGCATTATCCTGCTGAAAGAGGCCATGTGTTCCCAAGGTAAACACTGCACACGTACACAGCCGTCCATGTAATGTAAAAGAAAATGGGATTCATCAGACCAGATGACCTTCTTCTAAAGCTCCAAGGTCCAGTTTCGTCGCTCACGTGCCTATTGTAGGCACTTTTGGTGGTGGGCAGGGGTCATATGCACTCTGATTGGTCTGCGGCTACACAGCCCTAAATGCATCGGAGTGCAATGCACTTTGTTGTGACACATTCCTCCCAAAACCATCATTAACATTTTGTGTGATTTGTGCCACAGTAGACGGGATAGCCTTTGTTGCCCTTGTGCATCGATGAGCCTTGGGTGCCCAACACCCTGTTGCCCCTCCTCGAACCACTGTCGGTAAATTCTCATCACTGCTGACCTTGCCATAACAATTTGGCCCTGGTCAAAGTCACTCAGATCTTTATTCTTGCCTATTTCTCCTGCATCCAACACATTGATTATGAGAACTGATTGTTTGCTTAACCAGATTGTTTGTTTGATCTAATATACTCAGACCTTAATATGTGGCCTTGTTAGGAGATGATCAATGATATTCGCTTCACCTGTGACTGCTCATAATGTTTTAGCAATGCTCACAATGTTTAGGTAGAGAGAGAGAGAGAGAGAGAGAGAATTTTATTATACCCAGATTACAACTATCTACTAAAACTATTAACTCTTTCCCCACCACGCAAGTTTTTTCACTGTTGTTCAGTAGGGGGCGCTATTACCGATCTTCTGAGAGAATACAGCACCTTGTTTGAAATGTTATTGTCTTTTTTATAATTATAATTATTATTACCCACATTCAAGTGTTGCTAATAAAAACAAACAAACAAAAAATGCTGGTGAATTGGAAACTTTTACAAAAAACGCTGGCGGGGAAAGAGTTAAAGGTACAGTACAACTCTAAATGAAAATTCTGTCATTACTTAAGGTGAGGTTACATTTACCATTGTTGCGCAAATTTTCCGCCTGCGAAATCCAGTCATTTCAATAGGAATTCATATGATTGTGGATTTTGTGCAAAGGTGAAAAATTTCCCCATGCAGATTTTGCGACGGGTTCAAGTTGGTCACGCAAATTCACTGTACAGAAAGCTGCTTGGTTTAAAAGAGTGAGCTGTGCGATATGCATCGCTAATCTACTGACAATAGACTGGATATTTTTTGCCCAAAAACGTTTGCTGCGTGATAGATCCCTCCACTGGATTAACAAATGTGGCCAAATGTTAACTCATCCTCATGTTGATTCGTCTAATTTACTTTTAGGGTCTCATTTTTGGTCACTGCTCAGTCTGCTCTTCTCCACACAAGACATTCTTCAAAATATCTTTTTTGCATTCCACAGAAGAAAGAAAGTCATACAGGTTTGTAGCAACATGAGGGTGAGTAAATGATGTCAGAATTTTCATTATTGGGTGAACTATCCCTTTAAAAAAAAAAAGCATTAAGCAATTAATCCTCTTTTGAAGTCATTTTATTTCGATGGGGAAATCTCTTGATGTGAGAGAGACAGAAAGAAGGGAGGCCAGGTCAATCAGACAAACAAAAACCATGTGAACAGAACATGCTGAACTGGCTGTAAACTAAAATACTAATAAAATCTCTGGTCTGGAAAGGAATATGGAAGGGAAGTCATAAACGATATTGATTTTTAGCTAAATATTATATTTTTGCAGTGTCACTAAGTTGACTGAGACAGCTAAAATGTAATTTAAGAAAATAAATGTATGAATCATCTTTTTGCAACTGAGGTTTTGGACAGTAATGCATGCAAGATCTGAATATAACAACATCAGCAAACAGAGATGCTAACTTATTCAACATTCAGTATGAAATTTCCCCTCTTCTTCTACTCCACAAATATATATTTTTAAAGCAATACCAATTGTTTTTTAAATTGCTTTTACCACTTTTCAGGAGAAATATTTTGGCATTAGATGTCTAACTCCCGGTTTCACAGACGAGGCTTAAGCCTAGTCCCAGACTAAAATGCATGTTTGAGCTGTTTTAACTGAAAGCAACGTACACTTATGTGGCAAGCAGTGAGGCAGAGGGACCATGAGAAAGAGACGAGGCCGGTGGTGAGTGATAATGAGCGCCAGGTGCACCACACTGGTCTCGTGTCTCGGAGAGGACCAGGCCTGGACTTTACGTTATGTTTTATTGTTGTTTTATTATGTGTGTGAACGGCAGCCGTCTGTGAGGGGCTGCCTGCGTTACTTTTAGTTTGTTTATTTTGGATTAAAGTTTGTTGAACGTTCACCGGTTCCCGCCTCCTTTTATGCGTCCGAGCTCCTCCGTGAGACACAAGACCGGTGTATAATATGGGAAAATAATATGGGTTATTTTCTCATCCAGTTTTTTGAGGAGGCACTGCCTCCCTTGCCTTCTCTGAGGAAACGCCACTGACATTATATATATCGGTATATCAATTGGGATGTTCTCTTTTATAATGGATGGCAAGGGCAGTGACTGTAACATCAAGCGCATTTTGCTGTATCTGCAAATTTTTTTCAAAAAGAACACAAAGAATGGCCTTCTCAGCTGCCATAGTTGCAACACCTGCATCATCAGAACAGGGTGTTCAACGCACCACCGTTTCCGTTTATTAAAACTTTTGCAACGTTTTGTCAGGGCTGAACGTAGCCCTGACTGGGCCATCTGACCAATCAGAGCAGAGTAGATCAATCACTCTGAAATTTTGTTTTTTCTTAATTTGATGGCTTTTTTCCAGATTAAAGTTAACATAAAAAAAGGCATTCACAACCAATTTTACTTTCAAATGCAATGTACTTCTGAGTAAAACATGATCAACAAATCTGAAAAGATAAGCTATTATATTTTGAATATTATAAAGGCAATAATTTTTCTCTTTAGAATAACATACACTGATTATAATCATGAACAGGCCATGGATGTGTATTAAAAAGGATCACATACAGGTGCTGGTCATATAATTAGAATATCATCAAAAAGTTGATTTATTTCACTAATTCCATTCAAAAAGTGAAACTTATTATATTTATTCATTACACACAGACTGATATATTTCAAATGTTTATTTCTTTTAATTTTGATGATTATAACTGACAACTAAGGAAAATCCCAAATTCAGTATCTCAGAAACGTAGAATATAACTTAAGACCAATACGAAGAAAGGATTTTTAGAAATCTTGGCCAACTGAAAAGTATGAACATGAAAAGTATGAGCATGTACAGCACTCAATACTTAGTTGGGGCTCCTTTTGCCTGAATTACTGCAGCCATGCGTGTATGGAGTCGATCAGTCTGTGGCACTGCTCAGGTGTTATGAGAGCCCAGGTTGCTCTGATAGTGGCCTTCAGCTCTTCTGCATTGTTGGGTCTGGCATATCGCATCTTCCTCTTCACAATACCCCATAGATTTTCTATGGGGTTAAGGTCAGGCGAGTTTGCTGGCCAATTAAGAACAGGGATACCATGGTCCTTAAACCAGGTGCTGGTTGCTTTGGCACTGTGTGCAGGTGCCAAGTCATGTTGGAAAATGAAATCTGCATCTCCATAAAGTTGGTCAGCAGCAGGAAGCATGGAGTGCTCTAAAACTTCCTGGTATACGGTTGCGTTGACCTTGGACCTCAGAAAACACAGTGGACCAACACCAGCAGATGACATGGCACCCCAAACCATCACTGACTGTGGAAACTTTACACTGGACCTCAAGCAACGTAGATTGTGTGCCTCTCCTCTCTTCCTCCAGACTCTGGGACCCTGATTTCCAAAGGAAATGCAACATTTACTTTCATCAGAGAACATAACTTTGGACCACTCAGCAGCAGTCCAGTCCTTTTTGTCTTTAGCCCAGACGAGACGCTTCTGACGCTGTCTGTTGTTCAAGAGTGGCTTGACACAAGGAATGCGACAGCTGAAACCCATGTCTTGCATACGTATGTACGTAGTGGTTCTTGAAGCACTGACTCCAGCTGCAGTCCACTCTTTGTGAATCTCCCCCACATTTTTGAATGGGTTTTGACAATCCTCTCCAGGGTGCGGTTATCCCTATTGCTTGTACACTTTTTTCTACCACAACTTTTCCTTCCCTTCGCCTCTCTATTAATGTGCTTGGACACAGAGCTCTGTGAACAGCCAGCCTTTTTTGCAATGACCTTTTGTGTCTTGCCCTCTTTGTGCAAGGTGTCAACGGTCGTCTTTTGGACAACTGTCAAGTCAGCAGTCTTCCCCATGATTGTGTAGCCTACAGAACTAGACTGAGAGACCATTTAAAAGCCTTTGCAGGTGTTTTGAGTTAATTAGCTGATTAGAGTGTTGCACCAGGTGCCTTCAATATTGAACCTTTTCACAATATTCTAATTCTAATTTTCTGAGATACTGAATTTGGGATTTTCCTTAGTTGTCAGTTATAATCATCAAAATTAAAAGAAATAAACATTTGAAATATATCCGTGTGTGTGTTATGAATGAATATAATATACAAGTTTCACTTTTTGAATGGAATTAGTGAAATAAATCAACTTTTTGATGATATTCTAATTATATGACCAGCACCTATATAAGCAGATTGATGACTATCTAGATAATTCATCTAGACATCACAAAATGATTTACTCCTTACAAATGCATACGTGTTTTAGAGAAACCTAACTAGGAAGTTAGCAGGGTTCTGAGTGCACATCCTAAAATAATGATGGCATTTCAACAAGGAGTAGTGACAGCTGTCAGTCAGCTAAATCAGCAACACACGAAAGTACATCCAGATGGTTTTATCCCACCATAGATGTCCCAAACCAAGCATTGAGAGGGCCAGAGGTTCAACCCACCCATTTTTTTTTCTCTCTTTTCTGTTTTTTGCTCTTCTGCAGTGTCCTCACAGCATTTCCCACAGGTATTAGGAAGTCAGTGCCACCTGCTCAAACTCAGTGACCCATGGTGCTGTCTGTGCTGGAGGGGCCGAGGGCAACACCTCAACACTGTAACCAACACCTGAAACCTTTAAGCAGGTTGTGTATTCTCCCTGAGCTCTCAAACACAGAACTGAGCTCGGCCCGCCTATGCAGAACCTCCTTCAATCCTGTCCTTACTCATGCAAGCAGATCCAGTGGAGGGATCTATCATTCGGACGTAATCCCGGATATTATTACTGCTTCAATGACAGGACTGATTGTTAGAGCCCTCGTGTAGACTGTGCTGAAGGGGACAGGTTAGCAACTCATGCTTGACCTGAGCTCACCATCTTTTACATCAAGAGAGAATGAGAGATACAGCAGAACACAAGCATAAAGGAAATCTAGAGAAAGTATAGGTATAGATCAAGTATGAAAAAAGACGAGATTCATACAGACAGATCAAACGATTCAGAAACCAAAAGAAAAGAAAACCTCAATAGAATAACAGCTTTTTTTTGTCCAAAACATTCAGTGTCTTCAGAAGGCTTACCCAGGGCTTGCATAAGCCAGCGCAAAGCATATTATACCGTTTTATCAGCTTATGTGGTTCAAATCTTCAATTCCTAGTGTATAACAGTTTTATATGCCCATTGCCATTTATGTTCAGTGAATTATGCATAACTAATGTTTTAACTTATTGATAAATAAGACATTTGAAACCATCTAAACCTAGTTGCATATGTCTTACACATAGATAGTTTTTGTTCTCGTCGGAAAGAAAAGCTACATGAAAAACGAAATAAGTTCGGAATAACGCCTGCCATATGTTCAGATAACTGGGTTTGGAAATCAATGAAACTTGACATTTTCATAAGCAATGTAATTAATGCAGCAATGATTTTTATAGTCTAATTTAGCTCTGAGATGCAATTAAGTTTCGTAAACGTGCAAGGCTCTGACCTTAAAGTGTGATTAATAAATAGTGAAGAGGTTAGTACAGAGTAGATCCTGCAACAGCTGATGCAACAAAAGGAGTGGATGTTTCTACTGACAGTTTTGTCGCAAACACTTTGCTTCACGACTTTAACATGCATTAAGACACATATGATAATAATTAGAAGCAGTGCAATTTACTGCAGTAATTATAATCCAGGGTTAAGAGAATTAAGGGTCATTGTGATTTTTAATTTGAATTTCCCAAGGGCACCCTAGGAAGATTATAGTGCATTGATTTAATTTCTCTCTCTCTCTTGCCGTACTAAACCTATTTCTCACAGAATATAATTGACATTTTCCCCAGGCTGCAGCTTCCAGATGGGGGGAGATTCAAGCTTCTGTCAGTGTTTTCTGCATGTCGCAGTTCCCACCCAGCATGCCTTGAGGTGTTTCCTTCTGTAACCTTCAACAAGTCCTTCGACATTGACGTAAGTCTTTTGTGTTCTCTCTAAGGCTGTGTTCACACTTAGCAGGTCTGGTTCGATTAAAACGAACCCTGGTGCGATTGCTCTGTTAGTGCGGTTCATTTAAATAAGTGTGAGCGCTACCATCCGAATGCTGGTGTGCACCAAACAAGCAGACAGAGACACACCTTTTCAGGATGTCCACTTCGAACTCTAGTGAAGTTCGCAACATGAACCAAAGACATTGAAATTAAACAAACCAGCAAGTGATGTCACAAGATCCAAACCTCTGCTCAAGCACACCTGTTTTTTTCATCATAGACGTGATGTTGTGAACTGTGTCTGCTTTCAGCAAAGCTTTACACATTATACAGTGGTGGTCAGAATTATCGGCACACCGGTCATCAAATATGGCTGTAAAAAATAAATCTGCATTGTTTATCATTTTGATCTTTTATTACAAAAATTCACAAAAATCTAACCTTTCATTGAAGTAAAAGAATTGAAAGTGTGGGGTAAATCACATTATGAAATAAATGCTTTTCTCCAAAACACATTGGCCACAATTATTGGCACCCTTTTATTAAATACTTTTTGCAACCTCCTTTTGCCAAGATAACAGCTCTTCTCCTATAATGCCCGATGAGTTTGGGGAACACCTGACAAGAGATCGGAGACCATTCCTCCATACAGAATCTCTCCAGATCCTTCAGATTTCCAGATCCATGTTGGTGCTTCTTCTCTTCAGTTCACCCCACTCATTTTCTATAGGGTTCAGGTCAGTGACTGGGACGGTCATGGCAGAAGCTTCATTTTGTGTTCAGTGACACATTTGTGTGTTGATTTAGATGTTCGTTTTGGATCGTTGTCCTGATGGAAGATCCAACCACGGCCCATTATAAGATTTCTAGCAGAGGCCGTCAGGTTTTGAATTTTTATCTGTTGGTATTTGCTAGAATCCATTATACCATGTATCTGAACAAGATGTCCAGAACCTTCAGCAAAAAAATAGGCCCACAACATTAAAGATCCAGCTGTATTTTTACCCGTAGGCATGGGGTACTTTTTATATCCCTGTTTGCAGGTTATATATAGTTTCATCTGACCACAGAACCAGGTCTCTTTTGAATTTCCAGTCGCGTCTGACAACTGAATATGCTGGAGTTTGTTTCTGAATGAGCGAGGAGGATTTTTCTTGAATTCCTCCCAAACAACATGTGGTGATGCAGGGGTTGTTTGATAATTTTTAGGCTTTCTGACCCCAAGACTCAACTAATCTCTGCGATTCCCCAACTGTGATCCTTGGAGAGTCTTTGTCCACTTAAACTCTCCTCCTCGCCATGCATTAGGACGAGACACACGTCCTCTTTCAGGTAGATTAAATATTTTACTACTTTAATTCTAGGGGTGCCAATAATTGTGGCCAATGTGTTTTGGAGAAAAGTATTCATTTCATAATGTGATTTACCCCCCATTTTCAATTCTTTTACTTCAATGAAAGGTTAGATTTTTCAGAATTTTTTGAATAAAAGATCAAAAGGATAAAAAATACAGATTTATTTTTTACAGCCATATTTACCAGGGGTGCCGATAATTCTGACCACCACTGTGTAAGCTCTTCACAAGTTATCAGCTGGTCAAAATACCATCATTTGTACGCTCATACAATGAGCATGTTTATCCTACAGCCTTTGGTCCGGACATATAGAACCAAGACACCCAAACTACAAGTGTGAACACACCCTACGTCTGCTGTACTTTGGGAGACCAGCAGACTATAAGGATCAGTGTAAACAAACCAATCCAACTAGTGGCTGCCCTGCTGTAAATTGGAGCGGCCCCAGACATCCCAGCATCCTCTCTGACCCCCTGAGAGGAGTGTGAAGCCTGGACATATGTCAGTAGGCTCTTGTTCTGCTAGTGTGCCACTGTGAGAGCACATATGGGCAACATGCTTCTCAATGTCTCTTTAATTAAGAGAGAGAATGAATACTTGCTGAGACTCTAAGAGGAGAAAAACTAAACGAATGAGGTGACAGAGCCAGACTCACAGCACTGGAGACCCCTGAGGCTCAACGCACTAATTGCCATTCACAGACAGATTCAGAAATACCTTGAAAAACAGACTGGCCATTGTCTATACCAGGGGTGTCCAAACTCGGTCCTGGAGGGCCGCTGTCCTGCAGAGTTTAGTTCCAGCTTGCCTCAACACACCTGTTGGAAGTTTCTAGTATGCCTAGTAAGACGTTGATTAGCTGGTTCAGCTGTGATTCATTGGGGTAGGAACTAAACTCTGTAGGACAGTGGCCCTCCAGGAGCAGGATTGGACACCCCTGATCTATACCATAGACTGTAAAAAAAGATGGACATAAGTGAAGCCGTCAGTTCAAATATGGCGCTGGCATTTCGGGTCTCGAGTCTGTGCAGTATAGTGAGCGTGAAGCGGAGCCACAATATCAAGGTCCCGCCCACACTCCCGCCTAATCAACGACTTTTTGTGAAATAAACAGTTATGTAAAAGTTAAAGCTCCAATCTCCACCCGAAGTTCCCGAAAAATGTCCGTTAGTGCCTCAGTGACTACATCGCTCAGAGAAGCTGTCAGTCTCAGCTGTCAATCATAACGTCACACCTCCTTTTTTATAGCATCAAATAACTAAAACCAAACTTATTTAAAGAATGAACACTTGAACTAACATCAGTGTGATAAAAACAGCTTAAATTGACAGAAACCATTTTTGGAAAAAAAATTATTTGGAGTGTAATTTGATTGTTTAGTTTGTCTATGTCCCATTACATTTCATGGAGAGGGCGGGGTTTATGACCTATACTGCATCCAGTCACCTGGGGGCGATTGAGACGCTTCACTTTTCAGGACTCATTTTTGTGGCAAAAAATGCACAGAGTCATTAGAAGATTACTTTTACATGCTTATTATCCAAATCCTATTAAACGGGATTACATGCTTAAGGATTTTGATACCTTCGAAATTAAAAAAATAAGGAAAAATTACTTGTTAGGAGGTGAACTTCTACATTTTAAATGAGATTTATCCTACTAATGAATTTTTAAGATTGAAATTTAATTTTGATGTGAATAATTGTGTTTTTTGTGAAACAAATATTGAAAATTTAGAGCATGTGTTATTTTGTTGTGATACGGTGCAACCTTTTTGGAGAGATATGCAGAACTGGTTACGGTCTAGGGAGGTTGAACTCCCTCCCCTTACTGTAAAGATAATTAGGTTTGGTATGTGTCTGGAAAAAAAAGAGTTTGATTTTGTTTGTAATTTTTTGTTACGTCTCGGAAAGTTTTTCATTCATAAGTGCAGATGGTTTAAATCTAAACCTAACTTTAGCCAGTGGATGAATGAGTTTAAACTCATCTTTAAAATTGGTTAAAAACAAGAAAGCCCTCAAGCTGATTTCTCTGTTAGATATGTATAAATTAATTTAAAAGCCCCAATTTATTTTATTTATCATTTTGTTATTTTAATTTTTGTGTGTCAGTTTGTTTGATCATGATCTCTGGTGGTTACTGGCTATGCTTAACCTATGGCTGATCATATGTTCTATTCAGTGATTTGATTATGTACGTTGTTTGTTGATCTGTTTATAAATGGTTACAATAAAAAAAAAAAAAAAAACTTTTCAGGACTCGTATGGCACACTTGGTCTATACCACACAGAACATTCTTCTTTTTTTTTGTTGCTTAAATATTCTTTGAATATACTTTCTGGCACTACTGAATAGGCTGTGTAGCTACTGTATCTTTAAGAGTTCTATATGCCTCTGTTTAGGGGTGTAACGGTACACAAAACTGACGGTTCAGTATGTACCTTGGTTTTGAAGTCACAGTTCGGTATGGGTTCGGTACAGCAGGGGAGAGAAAACTAAATATAAAATTGCTTTTTATTTATTTTTATTAAACAGTGGTTTACTGAACAAATTGTGTCCGTCCTTTAATTAATTCAACTATAACTAAACATTTCTTAAAGTTAATATTAAAATTAAATTAAAATTAAATTAAATGATGTTTTTACTCCAATTCGTTGTTGAAATATAATCATTTATACACAGTGGCTGTCATTTTCATGACAGATTTATTTAAACATACATTAAATAATAAGACATCACTAACAGGTTAAAGGGGTACTTCACCACTGGAAAGATGAATGTGTATTTAAATTGGGTAATTTATGTATTAGAAATTATTTTTGAATTTGTTGCCTTCTAGACTGAGAAAAGCCAGAAAAGGTATTTTTGGCTTATATGGATGAAAGACAACAACTCCCAGAATGCACTTGCGTCGCTGCCCTACGAGGCCACTCTCAAGCCACGCCCACCGGTTACATCTCTTGCCCACCGCGGCACCACCCCACCGTCGTTTTGATTTCTATAGTAATAAAAATTATTTAGTTCAGTTAGAGAACAGACACTGCAGTTAAGAACTGAATGTGTCTGCTCAATACAGCACGGGCCGAACGAGAGTCGCAGCACAGACCAGCAGCAGGAGTCAGATTTCATTCATCAGAGAGTGAGGAGCTGACAGACAAGATGATCACGGAAGATTTGGTTTCCAAGTGAAATGTAAAAGCGCCTGTAATCACTGTTAGTAGTAGTGATATTTCTGCATTGCAAAAAATTTACTTGTAGATGTAGAATAGAAAAACAGCAGACCCAACTGTCATGACATGCAAGCTGCTTGTTCTGAGTAATTGACTCGTTCATTGAAAGGGGCGTGTTAAAAATAATAGCAGTGTGGAGTTTAATTAGATAATTCCCTCATTCTGTAAAAAAACAGGCGTCCTTAATTGTCCTTTATTAAGGAAGAAGGGAAGCAAATGTTTCATTGTTATAAAATATATTTCCTTCTGAATTGCGAAGTAAAATGGGTCGTTCTAAAGATTGTTCAGAAGAACAACATAATTTGATTAAAAAGTTGATTGAAGAGGGGAAAACAAAGAAGTGCAGCAAATTATAGGATTCTCAGCTAAAATGATCTCAAATGCTGCAAAAAAACAAGGAAGAAAATGTCTTGGTTACGTAGGAGGAAACGAGACGTTACGTCGACGTCACATAACATCAAACGTGACCGACTGAAAGGGAACAAGCAACTACTAAAACGGATCGAAGAATAGTCCGAATGGTAAAGATTCAGCCAATCATCACCTCCAGAAAGATCAAAGATGATCAAAAATGGCCTGTAAGTACTGTTACAGTCAGAAGATGTTTGATTGAAGCTAAGCTAACAGCAAGAAGCCCCCGTAAAAGCACCATTGCTGAAAAAACAGCGAGTGCATAATCTGTTAAAATTTACCAAGGAACACATTGATTTGTCTAAAGATAAATAGCGTAACATTCTGTGGACTACTGAGAGTAGAATCTAGTGGTCATCGACAGTAAGTCAGGCGAATTCAAGCCACAGTACACTGTGAAGACAGTGCAGCAAAACAATTATGGTATGGGGTAGGGATGTCACACAAGTACTGGTACTTCTGTACCAAGTTGGTACTGAAATGTAAAAAATGTGACAATACCAGCATTTCTGTTGTACCGGTAGTACCGAGTATTTTCGGTACCCACTAATAGGCAGCTGCTTTCAGTAGCTTCTGTGTTTATCTAAGTGCAGGGCTCCAGACTGTAGCCGAATATAGACTAGTGTCTGTGAATATTAAACTGCAAAATACTATTTAAATATTAATCCTCCATGTTCTACGTCTCTGTGTAAATGAATGGCGCAGATGAGTGGTTTCATTTGTGGCTCACACACGCACGTACACGTGACACTCGCTGTCTTTTTAGCCTCTGCCGTGTCACTATTTGAGGACATGAACGCACCGTTTCACCTGGGAAAATCATGAACTAAACACTCAAAGGTCTTTGCGGCAACCCATCAAAATAAAAGCTCAAGCTCAAAAAAAAAGCTCAAAAACCAATTTTTTTGCTGTAGTACCGAAATTGGTACAGAGAACGTCTCGGTTACGTATGTAACCCTCGTTCCTTGAGGAGGGAACGGAGACGTAACGTCAGTGACTGACGAAATGGGGGTTTTGCCTAGAAGCCTATCATCTTCGAGATCTTAGAAAATGCCCAATGGCAGGCCAATGCCATGGGCATGCGGAATTTGCATAGCGTAGCTCCACCCCACAGCGTGGGTATATAAGGAAGTACGCTGGCAACATCGCATTATGTTTACCTGCTGAGGAGCCAAGACTGAACTCCCGGCCGTTTCAGCGGTACAGCGGATGTGGCAGAGGGAAGTTACGTCTCCATTCCCTCCTCAGGGAACGAGGGTTACATACGTAACTGAGACGTTCCCTTTCGTTCAGTCACTCCGAGTAACGTCAGTGACTGACGAAATGGGGGTCCCAATTCAATCACGCCACTCGGCTGTCGTCCAGTGCCCTGCGTAAGTGTGAGCTCCCTGTCGTAAGCTAGTACGGACGAAGGACTCCAACTTAGCACAGGAATACCAAGGTACACTGGGAAACATATTCCAGGTGGAAGTATGCGCCAAAGTGCCTACCCGTAGGGAGGACTTAAGGAGACACATATGACCCGCGAGGGGCTGCATATGGAGGAACCCTGGGGTAACCAGCCGAAGGTGGAAAATGTTACCCCCAGGGGAGGCAAGGGCTTGCCGAGGGAAATACACATGCTCAGAGAGGCTTACAGTGGAAATACACATGTGGGGGTCGCCCATAGGGGGAACCATGCACACGGTGGCACCTAGCCTGACACGAGGGCCTGAGCGAGTGGGCAGACGCACTGGTGTTGGCATCGACAGTGTTGGAGGAACTCAGGGTTTCGGGGAAACTACCTGAGGAAAATATCGCACGTATCCCGTCCGTGGAGAGGAATGGCGAGCAAGCGAAGACACCTGAGCCTAGCCCATTACCGGCCACTTGTAGAGGCGAGTACATGAGAGGACACTGGCTCCACTCGGAGATTATAGAATCTGGCGAATGTGTTGGGTGTCGCCCAGCCTGCAGCTCTGCAGATGTCTGTCAGCGAGGCGCCATGCGCTAGAGCCCAAGAGGAGGCCACACTCCAGGTGGAGTGTGCCCTGACCCCAAGGGGGCATGGGCGCCCCTGCGTCTGGTAAGCCAAGACAATGGCGTCCACTATCCAGTGAGACAACCTTTGCTTGGAAAGAGCCTTTCCCTTCAGCTTCCCACCATGACAGACAAAGAGCTGGTCTGAGGTCCTGAACACTGCGTTCTGTCTACGTAAGCACGGAGGGCGCGTACTGGACAGAGCAGTGCCAAGGCTGGGTCTGCCTCCTCCAAAGGCAGCGCTTGCAGGTTCACCCCTGGGGAAACCTTGGGCACATATCCAGGCTGGGGCCTCAGGATCACGTGAGAGTCGGCCGGCCCGAATTCTCAGAGGTATGGATCAGGGAGGGGCTGTCGCAAGGAACGAACCAGGTCCGGCCGGGCCAATATGGGGCGACCAAAAGGACCTGCTCCTTGTCCTCCCTGATCTTGCACAGAACCTGTGCGAGAAGGCTCACTGGGGGGAACGCATATTTGCGGAGGCCCCGCAGCCAGCTGTGCACCAGAGCATCCGTGCCGAGGGGGCCCTCGGTCAGGGAATAAAACAGGCGGCAATGGGAAGAGTCGTGGGAGGCAAACAGATCTACCTGTGCGTCGCCGAACTGTTCCCAAATCAGCTGGCAGGCTGGGGATGGAGTCTCCATTCTCCCGGAAGTGGCTGAAGCCATGAGAGCTCGTCGGCTGCACGGTTCAGGGTTCCTGGGATATGGACAGCACGAAGGACCTCAGATGCTTCTCACTCCATAAAACGAGATGGCGGGCGAGTTGAGACATACGGCGGGAACGTAGACCACCTTCGGTTGATGTACGCTACTGTGGCCGTGTTGTCTGACTGGACTAGTACGTGTTGACCCCTGAGCAACGCTAGGAAGCGGTGCAGGGCAAACCGTACTGCCAGCAACTCGAGGCAATTGACATGCAGGAGGCACTGGGGTCCTGTCCAGGAGCCCGCGGCAGCATGTCCATTGCACATGGCACTCCAGCCCGTGGTGGAGGCATCTGTTGATACAACATGAGGTTTGACTACGGGGTGAGGGTCTGCAGGCAGGCCCGAGTCACTGGGACCCGGAGCGTGCCCGACTGTCATGCCCATCCCGGGACTCGATCGCGAAGCCAGTGCTGAAGCGGTCTCATATGAAGCAATCCGAGTGGCGTTACCGCGGCTGCAGATGCCATATGCCTCTGAATAACTTCAGTGGAACCGCACTCTTGCTCTCGTTTTGACGGAGGCAAGTCAGCAGTGACTACGCGCGCTCGCTCATAAGCTGCGCGCACTTGGCGACCGAGTCGAAATCCATACCAAGAAAAGAGATCCTCTGCACGGGGCAGAGGTTGCTCTTCTCCCAGTTGACCCGAAGGCCCAGACGGGCTTAGTGCTGGAGCACTAGGTCTCTGTGTTCGCACACCTGCTCTCGAGAGTGACTCAGTATGAGCCAGTCGTCGAGGTAGTTCAGGATGCGAACCCCGTGTTGCCTGAGTGGCACAAGGGCTGCCTCGACAATCTTCGTAAAGACACGAGGGGACAGAGCTAGCCCGAATGGGAGGACCGCGTACTGATATGGGAGTAGGCATCCTTCAGGTCGATCGCTGCAAACCAATCTGCTGGACAAACGCATTCGAAAAGGCGTTTCACTGTCAACATCCTGAACGGAAGCCTGTGAAGGTCCACGATCGTCGTAACCCACCGGTTTTCTTGGGTACAATGAAGTAGGGGCTGTAGAAGCCGGACTTCATTTCGGCTGGAGGGACAGGCTCGATCGCACCCTTCGCCAGCAGGGTAGCAACCTCCGCACGCATGACTGGGGCATTGGGCCTCACCATAGTTTAGCGGACTGCCCGGAAGCGGGGAGGAGCCTGAGCGAACTGAATCGCATAGACGAACCTGATGGTCTTTGCGACCCAGCGAGACAGCCCCGGGAGCTCTAGCCAGGCTCCCAAGAACTGCACCAGCGGGGACATGCGAACCACAGGCGTACCCCGGGTGGGGCAGCGAGGCGGCGTGACCGGCCCAGACGTGGGAGGCATAGCGTCCCGGTGTGGGGGCACGGTCATCAGCCGCGTTCTGACAGAGGAGGCCATGGAAGGACGTGCGTTCCACTGGGGTCTGCTCTGAGAGGAGACTAGCGTCAGAGAGGGACGAGAGTGGCGTGGCCCGGGGGCGGCGCACACTGCCGTGCATGATCTCTGGGTGCTCAGGGATGGGTGCTAGTTCTTACTACATATAGGGTGCGGCCGACCCGGGGGCCAGCATCTGCAAGATTCTCTTGCAGATGCTGGAGTGCAGGAGTGGCTCTGCTACCATCTCCTTGAAAAAACTGCCTATCCCTGTGATGTCCGCGTCAGGAGCGCTGCTTAGCCTGGCGTAAGGCGGGCTGCGGGGCTGGGGAGCGGACAGGGGCGCCTTCCTGCGACCACCTCCACAGCGCGGCCCGGAAAACTGGCTGCTGCTGGGGCCGGGTGGGAGGGGTGGAGCCGCAGGAGGGCGTCCTCGGCAGCAAGCAGACTGAGGCGACTGAGCCGGCGGCTGAGTGAGGCAGCAGCTGGCCGCCGGGGCAGTACATGTTTCATGGCTTCAGTCTGCTTCTGGGCGGCCGAGAACTGTTGGGCGAAGTTCTCAGCCGTGCCGCCGAAGAGGCCAGCCTGGGACATGTGAGCGTTGAGGAACCGGGTTCGCTCAGCCTCTCTCATATCGACCAGGTTGAGCCACGTCTCTCCTGGACCACGGCTGTGGACATCTACGAAGCAGAAACGTAATGCGATGTTGCCAGCATACTTCCTTATATACCCACACTGTGGGGCGGAGCTATGCTATGCAAATTCCGCATGCCCATGGCATTGGCCTGCCATTGGGCGTTTTCTAAGATCTCGAAGATGATAGGCTTCTAGGCGAAACCCCCATTTCGTCAGTCACTGACGTTACTCGGAGTGACTGAACGAAAGGGAACCATAATTTTTTTTATGGGATTGGTACCGACTACTGGAATTTTGGTACTGTGACATCCCTAGTATGGGGATATTTTTATACTATGGTGTTGGACCTATTTATCGCATACTAGAGATAATGGATCAGGTTGAATACACAACAATACTTGAAGATATTATGTTGCCCTATGCAGAAGAGGAAATGCCCCTGAAATGGGTCTTTCAAGACAACAACTCTAGAAACACGAGTAAGTGAGCAACATCTTGGTTCCAGATGATAAGGATTGAGGTAAGGGAGTGGCCTGCTCAATCCCCGGACCTCAACCCCATTGAAAACTTATGGTGTGACATTAAAAATACAGTTTCTGAAGCAAAACTCCAAAATACACAGGAACTCTGGAATGTAGTTTGTTCATCCTGGGCTGAAATGCCTGTTTCTACAGTAGGTGCCAGAAGTTGGTGGACTCGATGCAACGCAGATGTGCGGCAGGTATAAAAAAACAATGGTTATGCAACTAAATAATAGTTCAGCAATTTAAAGTGAAGTTTTAACAGATTAATATTCCTTTTGTTTGCTTCCTGTAAAAGAATAATACAGAATTGCAAAATTGTGTTAATGATTTGATTTGAAATTGAATGTGTAATGTTTCCAGTACTTTTGAAATATGGATATAAAACCTACTAAAAAATATTCGCATTTTATTCGCTTTTATTAACACACTGCTATTTATTTGAACACAACTGTATATAGTATATATTGGATTATGTAAGTACGTTGTATATAAGGATGGATATACACTCACCTAAAGGATTATTAGGAACACCATACTAATACTGTGTTTGACCCCCTTTCACCTTCAGAACTGCCTTAATTCTATGTGGCATTGATTCAACAAGGTGCTGAAAGCATTCTTTAGAAATGTTGGCCCATATTGATAGGATAGCATCTTGCAGTTGATGGAGATTTGTGGGATGCACATCCAGGGCACGAAGCTCCCGTTCCACCACATCCCAAAGATGCTCTATTGGGTTAAGATCTGGTGACTGTGGGGGCCATTTTAGTACAGTGAACTCATTGTCATGTTCAAGAAACCAATTTGAAATGATTCGAGCTTTGTGACATGGTGCATTATCCTGCTGGAAGTAGCCATCAGAGGATGGGTACATGGTGGTCATAAAGGGATGGACATGGTCAGAAACAATGCTCAGGTAGGCCGTGGCATTTAAACGATGCCCAGTTGGCACTAAGGGGCCTAAAGTGTGCTAAGAAAACATCCCCCACACCATTACACCACCACCACCAGCCTGCACAGTGGTAACAAGGCATGATGGATCCATGTTCTCATTCTGTTTACGCCAAATTCTGACTCTACCATCTGAATGTCTCAACAGAAATCGAGACTCATCAGACCAGGCAACATTTTTCCAGTCTTCAACTGTCCAATTTTGGTGAGCTTGTGCAAATTGTAGGCTCTTTTTCCTATTTGTAGTGGAGATGAGTGGTACCCGGTGGGGTCTTCTGCTGTTGTAGCCCATCCGCAGGACTGCCGCATACTGGATGTTTTTCCCTTTTCACACCATTCTTTGTAAACTCTAGAAATGGTTGTGCGTGAAAATCCCAGTAACTGAGCAGATTGTGAAATACTCAGACCGGCCCGTCTGGCACCAACAACCATGCCACGCTCAAAATTGCTTAAATTACCTTTCTTTCCCATTCTGACATTCAGTTTGGAGTTCAGATTGTCTTGACCAGGACCACACCCCTAAATGCATTGAAGCAACTGCCATGTGATTGGTTGATTAGATAATTGCATTAATGAGAAATTGAACAGGTGTTCCTAATAATCCTTTAGGTGAGTGTACGTACTTGTAGTAGTTGTATACTTTCTTATTATTAATTGTTAAAGGATACATAACACACACAGTTTCTGCCAATCTCATGTTAATCTTGAGTACCTATAGAGTAGTACTGCATCCTTCATATCTCCGAAGAGTCTTTAGTTATTTAGGAAGCTGAACAATGTTATCTTTCCCTCACAACCAAAAACACACTTCTTTAATGAAATTGTTAATTTCGTGGTCTAAAATGTGGCTATATAAGGCCTGTGCTTGTATTGTGTATGTGGATGTGCAAATGTATTGTATAGCACTATTTAAAGCAACCTTGAGCTATGGAAAGGAAGGAGTGTATTTGACACAGAAATACTCCATCATACGTCCAACTCGTTTTTTTAGCCATGTTTAGCATAAGAATCCAACAGTGTAAATAAGTCAGAATGCATGAAATAGCATTAGATACGAAAGATGACCAATTTTGGTGATTTCCGTGGCTCCAAAACAGTGGTCATATGTAGTAAAGTGAGAGAGGTTCAAATACGGTTGTTGTCATAGTCTTGAGACCAAAGATAGCCTGCGATCCTTTTCTGACAGGGTCAGATATTCAGTGTTTTGCTACTATGATTTATGTCTACTGACTAGCCAAATAAAATGCAACATGAAATGCCGTATTGATCAACACGACATGGTGCTAAAAATTGGTCCAGTTACAAAATTGGCATGCCAAGTTGGCCTCTTTTCCCTAGCCATGACCGTCCATATTCTCCTCTTTTGCTTACTCCTCTTTTTTTCAGCACACATAAAAACCACAATTGCCAAAGTGTGATTCATCTCACTCTGTTTGTTTAACACTAACGCATGCTGATGACGTTTTATTCTTCTATCCTAACTTGTGTCATAGCCTAAGTTTATTAGATCCATGTCGTACAGTGTGATTTGTAATGATCTTATAGGATTGCCGAAATCACACAGTCTGTAGCAGGCATAAGTGATGCATATAAATGACAGGGCTAAAAATCTGCAGTTTAATTGTCAACCAGTGTAGCTCATCAGTGCAAGTCGATTGCTGAATACCGAATGTGATGAGACACACCTGAAGTTAATAATGCCTTGTTACCATTAAATGCAGTGCGCAACTAATATCTTCCCCCTGCATGCACAATGGAAAGGAGTGTGTAGAGAATCCTGTAAGACGGAAAAGCCACAATTGAAAAACTTTGTAAGAGAAATCATTTTAACTAGTTCCATCCTGTGAGACTTGATGAATGGTTGCTTCAACATTTTCAACAACGTCAAATTCAAGCACATTGCTTCATTCTCTTCACAAGGTTTGCTGGAGAATATCAAACCCTATGAAAGCTTCTTTGTAGCTCAGAGGTTCCTATTCACTACCACAGGCCCTCTTCGATCTCTGAGGAAATATTGTGCACCATATCTTCAGCAGAGACCTTTCCATAATTTATAATCCTCATCTTGAAATGGATTTCTTGGGAGGCAGCGGTGACAAATTCTTTTTTTCCCCTTTTGCTGGCAGCACTCAGAGCAAAGAGAGAAAGCCAAGGTGGGCTTGAATGAGCTACCGACTCTTTCGACAAGTGCACGGAAGTAAGAGTACAAACACATTCCACTTCATTGCAACCAATCAGTGAGGGATCAAATTAAAGTTGATTTAATTCTTTGTTTAGTAAATGCCGATCACTGCCAGCCCTTAGCATTGCTGTTGGAAACAGTGTGGCGGCCACAAACACTTGCAACACACACTCGAGGAGCATTATTGGTCTGTGGAGCTGATATAGGCCAATTACTCACTTTTTGACTTCTATTGTACATCGGTGTTGTTTTCTGGTTTCCTCCAGTGAGATGTTAAGTTGAGAACTGCTGCGAGAGTGAGTTGATTTTTGTCAAGTTTGTGAACCAGATCCACTGGTTCATTTAAAGAAGTAGCTTGAAAGAACAATTTATTCAGTGACTCGAGAACCGGTTGTAGTGGTTAACAGCTCACTGGAGAACAAGATAATCAATGAATTGGGTCAATGATATAATGCTTTTTGTCTGGATATACTGTATTAATTTATTGAAACAGTGAGGGGAAATGCACTACATTTTCAGTATAAGCAACACTGCAGCCTCCCAGATCTTTACATTAAAATAAATCCAGGTGTTAACATTACTCTGACTTATTTATTTCTTAGATAATTTTTCTGCTGTACATCTGTTATCACTCCACACTCCAACAACAAAGCCTCTCAACTGAGCGGCACTGCAAGAAAATAACAAATGCCATTGGAAAGCTAATGGATGTGTATTGTCAGCCATGCAGGGAAAAGTGGCGCATTGTAGATACAAACAAGCAAGCCATTACAGTAGGACCAGATAATGAAAGCTCGATTACGATTTAAGAGTGCCACGGGCTGGTAATTTTTCCTCGTTCCTAAGCTGTTTGTGTGCAGAGCCCAGATTTACCGGAATAATGGGCAGCCGAGATCCAGAAGAATTCCTCTCCAGAGATCCGCAGTCAAAGGCCTCAATCCTTCACGGCTTCAGACAGCACACAGAAGGATGGATGAGGTGTTAGAGGAGGAGAGGGCAGGCGGGGGGGCATTGGCTGGGGGCTGGGGGCTGGGGGCTGGGGGCCGGGGGGGGGGTGTTTAGCTTTACTTCCCGGGATAACAGCCAGCTTTGGTATTAAAATTTAAGTGTGTGTTCCTGCCTAACAAAAGCAGAGAGAGGCAGTGAGCAGTGATCAGGAGCATTAATGATGGCTAGCCCAACCACTTTCAGCTTCTTAACTCTGATAGCCATCTTAAGCACTTTTCCTGTGTCTTTCCCAGCACACAAAATCAATTGGTGTTTATCAAGCTCCTCTCTCTGCACTGTCTTGTATATCGAGTTGCGGTCTTTTAGCATGCAGTGTGCACCGGTCCAGGGATTGATGGCAAACCGAGTTGCTGCGCCTGGTGAAATTGCTGGATCTGCAAGAGGCTTATCTGAGAGCTTGACAGCCGCTGAGAATGAGTATAAAAAGCACTATGTTCTTCCACCTGAGGGCTGACTTCACATTCTAATCTTGCAAGCATTTTTGGTTAAATGAGAGAACACTACAGTCAAAACGCAGCCACAACTCCATCACTCTTCCAATTTAACGGTGTCTTTGTTGCCAGGATCACGCAATTCTCAGGGGCTGACGGAATATCTCAAAAAAGACATGTCTCAAACTGCCTCGCTGCCGTAGATATCGGGCTACAGTTCTTACTGCAAAGTACATGGACACAGTAGATGGAAAATATACCTTACTAGTTCGTAGGGACAGAATGGACATATAGGAACAGATAAACAGAATAACCATAACAATTTCCTTTCTTTATAAATGTCACTGGTCTTATTGTGCTAAATTCATCAGTGCATGCTATTCTTAAGAAAAAAAATGTTTCTCATAATCTTTCATCAAAATGTAATAACTTTCTCTGCCTCTAAAACAACGTTATGCTGATGTAACCAAGGTCGTGCTGGAAAAAAAAACATGTAAGGGGAAATGTACAGTCTGTAATAAATATTCTGTTTCCCTCAGAAATACACCACTTTGAGGAAGTTCAGTGCATCACACATGTGGTTTCATGGTCTAATACTTCTGTAATATAGGATGGTTTTAAAGCAAGAAATTCAGCCGCAAAAAGCTAGGCATTACACTACCAACTTAACTTGGTATGACCTGCTGGTAGCTGGTTGGTTTCTGGTCAATCTAATGACCAGTGTGGACCAGCTAATGAAAATCTTAGAGCGGCTAATAATAATTAGGACAATTAATAAAATTTTTAGACCAGCTATTGACCAGCTTGGACCAACTAATAACCATTTTATTTCATCTTATGACCAGCTTGGACCAATAAGTACCATTTTAGACCAGCTAATGACCAGCTTGGACCAATTAATAACCATTTTAGAACAGCTATTGACCATCCCAGACCAACTAGTGACCAACTTAAACTAGCTAATGATAAGCTTAGAGCAGAAAGAAAAAACAGCCCAGCTTGGACCAACTAGTGACCAGCTTGAGCTAGCTAATCACAAAAACAGCTTGGACCAACTAATAACCATTATATACCAGCTAATGGACCAATAAGAACAATTTTAGACAATCCAATGACCAGCTTGGATCAATTAATAACCATTTTATACGAACTAATTACCAGCTTGGACCAATAATAACAATTTAAAGCAGCTATTGAACAATTAATTACCATTTTATACCAGCTAATGACCAGGTTGGAACAATTAATAACCATTTTATACCAACTAATTACCAATAAGTGCCATTTTAGACCAGCTAATGGTCACCCCAGACCAGCTATTGACTAGCCTGGATCAGCTAGACACCAGATACCATGTTTCAAATCAAAGCTATAATATCTTAAGCTAAATTTTGCTTCAGTTGCTTGTTGGAATTCAAAGATAAATAGGCCAATATCAATTGGAAATAATCTGAATCGCTTTGGGCTTTTGAATTACCAGGTGGGCTCTTGCTTTTGCAACTCCGGTCTAAAGTTATCCTCTCAGACAAACTCCTCTTAATGTTTGACTCTTAACATCTGACTAATGAATCTTAGGAGAGTTGTTCTCTTCCTACATGTACATGGCTTTCTGAAAGGCTTTATATTTTGAACCAAGTTTTTAGGAGTTGGAAGACTTTAGATGAAGAACAGTTTCTAGATGTGCGAATCAGGCAGCTGCTGAGGTCTGATCAACAAATCTAATGAGAACGAGAAAAACAATCGGCGGCATAAACAGAGAAAGAGGGAGAGAGAGTAGGAGATATTGAGAGCATATTCTGTCAACTCTCCATATGTGTCTGCTTAAACAAACTGGATGTGCCACAGAAACTACCACAATAACAGTGTGGCTTTTCACAGCTTTCAATTTTGGGCTCTTTCCACAGAGTTCAACCTCAACAACAACCTAAGAATACACCATGCCCCCCCTTGCGGCAACTGTCACCCTCTTAATTAAAACAGCCTGATGCTCATTAAAACGCCATTTACCGGTGGCACATGATTCATAATAGAATTGCTGTTGATTTTAAATCTTTTATTTGGCTGTCAAGTGAATGGCTATGAAGGGTCTTTTTTAAATGCAGAGTTGTGTGTTGTGTAACATTTTGTGTGCTCAATTTCAGACCCTCAAAGAGCTTGTCAGTCACATCCTCTACGGCACAATATATATATATATATATATATATATATATATATATATATATATTTGTATTATTAATATTACTTTCTTGTATTTTATTTTTTTTTACTTATTTTAATCATTTTAAATTAACACAAGAATCAGAGATAATGCTTAGCAAAAACGTATACCTTCACAATTCATATATGTTTACTTAAATTGACATACAGTATTTATGTGTAAATACTGTAATACTATGAATACAGTATTTAGGTGTTTCCTGTGCTTCCAATTTTACACCTTCATTAGTAAAAAACATCACTGTTCAATATTACTTATTAAGCACTTCCAATCTATCACTTCCAATCAAATTTTAATCTTTTGTTTTATGTTTCATTTCCAGTAAATTGTTTAAGATGATATATATAGTGAGCCCTATATAGCTACAGTATATGAATACTTGGAAAACATTTGACATATGAACCTCTTTTTTTATTCATCTTGCACAAAGTTAGTGAACCCATCATCTTCTCTGTATGGTTTCTAAAACTGTATCTAATTCATAAATAGAACAAATGCATAAACAACATTTAGTGGATTGCGGTCATGCTGGAATGCGGGCGGATAGTGGTGGCTTTTTTTTTGTATAAAATTATTTAAAAAAAAGACTAGGCTTGTTTTTCTCTTTAGGATACTGATACCTGCTTACTGAATCTGGAGGTTCTTTCAGGCTCTTGCAGGTATCAATACTGTACTTCTACATTAAGATCTCTGGAAGTCTAAGATCCTTGGAGTTTAAGAGGTTAAGATCTCTGGAAGGTCTATTCAGTCTTGGCTCCAAATTCAGGTTACACTCTTAGGCCTCTCAATGCACTCTAAAAAATAATTCAGTGGCATAGTAAACATCACAGTAATAATTAACTTTATTAACTTAAAGAAACACGCCGACTTTTTGGGACTTTAGCTTATTCACCGTATCCCCCAGAGTTAGATAAGTCCATACATACCATTTTTATCTCCGTGCATGCCATAACTCTGTCTGACGCACCCACTGCTAGCCTAGCTTAGCACAAAGACTGGAGGTAAACGGCTCCATCTAGCCTACTGCTCAATAAATGACAAAATAACGCCAACATTTTCCTATTTACATGTTGTGATGTGTATAGTTACTGAAGTTCGAAGTTCACCCACAGAGCGCGAGTCCATCTCAGGCACAAGAACCAGCACGAATGCGATGGAAATGGGACAACAGACCGGTTGATTACACTTGAGTTACTTTTAAATGTTTAATTTTCACTTCTAAAATGTTTGTTACCTGAGTTTAAATGTAGGCAATATTGTATACATGTTAAAACAGCATAAAATATGCTGTATTGCTGTAGTCATCAACAATAAAGGCCCATGTCATGTATACCTGTGGTTTTGTGGAGTATTTTACAAAGGTTTAGAGGAAATAAAAAAAGTTATTATTACTCATAAATAAAAAAGAGTTAATAATACTCATAAATATTGGTTTTGGTTCCCAATTATTTCTACTCAGTTTTATAATGTACCAAATGCAGTTACTCAGATTTCTTTTTACTTACATTTACTCAGTTCATACAGTATATGTAATTGATTTCGCTGCTTTAAAATGTACTATTTTTAAGTGTAAAAATGTTTCATCAAAAAAATTGAGTAAATTACAGTAAAAGTTTTTAGAGTGTGGTGTTTGCTTGATTACGACAAAACTCTCCTGTAGTTCCAAGAAAAGGCATAGTGTGCCTGGAGAACCTGTCAGCAATTGTGTGCAAGGACTGAAACACTTCTCAAATAAAAGCCATTTAGGCAAGATTGCTGAGGGCCTTCAGGACCATTATAAAACATAATTGTGTTCCACCTCTAACTGTGAGCTAAGTTAGGAAGAAAAAGCATCTTTGTCCATGGCAGTTTAGTTGTACCTGGAAGCATAACAGTTCATGACAAAGACAATGGCTAAATGTGCAGGACAACTGCACCTAGGTGTGTGTTATATTCAGTATTCACACTGTATTCGCTTTTGATAATATAAAATATATAGTATTTTATATTATGTTGGTGAATATTTTTGGGTAACCCTTTATTTGTTAAGAGTCTGTTAGACATGTTACATAATGTACCTACTGTAGTAATAGCTATACATTATGCATAAAAACCAAAATAGGGGTGCAATGGAATATCGTGTTTTGTCAAAAAAAAGAAAAAAAGAAAATCCGATTTTCATCCAATTAATTGATTATGCGATATAATCGATTATAGAAATAATCGACCAACTAATCAATTATCAAAATAACCAAACCAAACCCTATAGTTGTTCATTAATATTGCTCAGTACTTAAATGTACACTCACCTAAAGGATTATTAGGAACACCTGTTCAATTTCTCATTAATGCAATTATCTAATCAACCAATCACATGGCAGTTGCTTCAATGCATTTAGGGGTGTGGTCCTGGTCAAGACAATCTCCTGAACTCCAAACTGAATGTCAGAATGGGAAAGAAAGGTGATTTAAGCAATTTTAAGCGTGGCATGGTTGTTTTTTTGCCAGATGGGCCGGTCTGAGTATTTCACAATCTGCTCAGTTACTGGGATTTTCACGCACAACCATTTCTAGAGTTTACAAAGAATGGTGTGAAAAGGGAAAAACATCCAGTATGCGGCAGTCCTGTGGGCGAAAATGCCTTGTTGATGCTAGAGGTCAGAGGAGAATGGGCCGACTGATTCAAGCTGATAGAAGAGCAACTTTGACTGAAATAACCACTCGTTACAACCAAGGTATGCAGCAAAGCATTTGTGAAGCCACAACACGCACAACCTTGAGGCGGATGGGCTACAACAGCAGAAGACCCCACCGGGTACCACTCATCTCCACTACAAATAGGAAAAAGAGGCTACAATTCGCACGAGCTCACCAAAATTGGACAATTGAAGACTGGAAAAATGTTGCCTGGTCGGATGAGTCTCGATTTCTGTTGAGACATTCAGATGGTAGAGTCAGAATTTGGCGTAAACAGAATAAGAACATGGATCCATCATGCCTTGTTTCCATTATGCAGGCTGGTGGTGGTGGTGTAATGGTGTGGGGGATGTTTTCTTGGCACACTTTAGGCCCCTTAGTGCCAATTGGGCATCGTTTAAATGCCACGGCCTACCTGAGCATTGTTTCTGACCATGTCCATCCCTTTATGACCACCATGTACCCATCCTCTGATGGCTACTTCCAGCAGGATAATGCACCATGTCACAAAGCTCCAATCATTTCAAATTGGTTTCTTGAACATGACAATGAGTTCACTGTACTAAAATGGCCCCCACAGTCACCAGATCTCAACCCAATAGAGCATCTTTGGGATGTGGTGGAACAGGAGCTTCGTGCCCTGGATGTGCATCCCACAAATCTCCATCAACTGCAAGATGCTGGAGTTCAGGAGATTGTCTCCTGGACCAGGACCACACCCCTCAATGCATTGAAGCAACTGCCATGTGATTGGTTGATTAGATAATTGCATTAATGAGAAATTGAACAGGTGTTCCTAATAATCCATTAGGTAAGTGTATATATAATATTTTTTTTCTTTTTTTTAATCAACCATCACTAATTGCTGTTCTGCAGAAGCAGGGTTAAAAAGTCAAGCTGTAGGATTACATTTCTCCAGCTTCGACATAACCTGGTGATCTGAGATCTGACTGTATCCTGGCTAGAATGAGCAAGAAGAAAAGATTTGTGTAGAGATAATGATTGCTACACTCCTTCATGCTTGAGAGAAAGGCATAATTAAAATGTAGTTGGAGCATTTCAGTACTAGTGTAACTTAGAAGTAGAAGTCTTGGCCTCTCTTTACCTCTTCTTCTTCATTAAGACATCGCTCTTAGGGTGTTTTCACACTTTTCAGGGGTCCGAGCACGGTTCACGTGATTTTTAGAGTATGTTTCATTCATACAGTGAAGAATATGCAGATTTATTTTTTCATTTGATTATTCCATGTCGTTAGGCTTGTTCACACCGGGACGATTATCGTGCAAGTTTAACGCCTCGTGACTAAACAAAGGGCGCTAATGTGAGTGTGCACACATCGACAGGTGTAAAAGTGTCATTTTTAAAAAAACGCCTCAGGTTTTTTTGGTCTGACGCGATGCTTTAAAAACTGACTGATCAATGAGATCGGCGCTTTTGTTCACGTGCCTGGAGCTGTTGAAGTTACAGTAAAACACGACTTGGTGGCGCTCAAGCAAAAAAGTGGTCTTGCCGAGCACACATTGATACCTAAGATGAAGATGAAGAAGAAGATGCAACAAGGCAAGATGAATGTAGAGCTGCTGGTCTCTTTGGTGTCTGAACACAAAGAACTTTGAGAAACGCCACAGCGATTAAAAAAATCTTGATAAGAGGGAGTTGTTAAGGAGAGGAATTGCACATCAAATAGGATTCAGTGGTGAGTTTCCATCGAATCCTATTTGATCTGCAATCAAATCAAAAGCGCCATCTACTGTCAGGGAGTGAATTTGTACGTTCACTCCGCACATCGCCTGTGAAAATGGATTGGGTATGAACACAAAGACGCATCGACCAAAAAACAGATCTGAGTCCTCTTTCAGGGACAGAGACAGAGTGAACGTAAAGAGAACTGGGTCCTTTTTCACTTGGTTCACCTCTTAGTTCACTTAAAGGAGTCTGAGTTCAGTTCTTTTAAAGAGGAATTGCTGTGAAAACACCCTTAGTCCCCGTATTCCTTCATTTATTTAAAGCCGTACTTTGTCATTTTACTAGAAGGTACAACAGCGGTTTGAGATATTCAAATGTTTTTTCTTCTTGTAAATGGTGATTATATGTGAAATCTATCGCCATGGCACTGATTTAATGATCACAAAGTGCAGGAATGAATCCTTTTTTTCTAATGTGCTCTGAAATTTTCCTTGGTTAATTTAAATGTATTCATCTGTAAAATTTACTATAATTGAAGAAGACACACATTTAAACGAATGTACCATTAGCATGAGTGGAAACGTCTCGGTTACGTATGTAACCCTCGTTCCCTGAGGAGGGAACGGAGACGTAACATCAGTGACTGACGAAATGGGGGTTTCGCCTAGAAGCCTATTATCTTCGAGATCTTAGAAAACGCCCAATGGCAGGCCAATGCCATGGGCATGCGGAATTTGCATAGCGTAGCTCCGCCCCACAGCGTGGGTATATAAGGAAGTACGCTGGCAACATCGCATTATGTTTACCTGCTGAGGAGCCAAGACTGAACTCCCGGCCGTTTCAGCGGTACAGCGGATGTGGCAGAGGGACGTTACTCCTCAGGGAACGAGGGTTACATACGTAACCGAGACGTTCCCTTTTGTTCAGTCACTCCGAGTAACGTCAGTGACTGACAAAATGTGGGTCCCAATTCAATCACGCCACTCGGCTGTCGTCCAGTGCCCTGCGTAAGTGTGAGCTCCCTGTCATAAGCAGTACGGACAAAGGACTCCAACTTAGCACAGGAATACCAAGGTACACTGGGAAGCATATTCCAGGTGGAAGTATGCGCCAAAGTGCTACCTGTAGGGAGGACTTAAGGAGACACATATGACCCGCGAGGGGCTGCATATGGAGGAACTCTGGGGTAACCAGCCGAAGGTGGAAAATTTTACCCCCAGGGGAGGCAAGGGCTTGCCGAGGGAAATACACATGCTTGGAGAGGCTTACAGTGGAAATACACATGTGGGGGTCGCCCATAGGGGGAACCATGCACACGGTGGCACCTAGCCTGACACGAGGGCCTGAGCGAGTGGGCAGACGCACTGGTGTCGGCATCGACAGTGCTGGAGGAACTGATGATCCTGATGATCAGGTCGTGCTGACTTACCTGTTTCGTCTCCACAAGGTCGTGGTAGGCGGATATCGCGGCCACATACACCTTGAGGGTGGAAGGAGACAGCCTTCGTTCCAACCCTTCTTGGAGGAATGAGAGCACAGACCCGATCGGGCATTTCCAGGGGTCTTCTTGGCGAGAAGAACACCAGGTGACGAAGAGGTTCCACTTCAACGCATAGGCGTGTCTGGTAGACAAGGCCCTAGCGGAAGTGATGGTAGCCACCACCTGAGGTGGTAGGGTACTCAAACCTACCGTGTCCCGTCCAGGAGCCACACGTGGAGGTTCCAAAGATCGGGACGCGGGTGCCAGAGGGTGCCCCGTCTCTGAGAAAGGAGGTCCTTCCTCAGAGGTATGGACCAGGGAGGGGCTGTCGCAAGGAGTAAGAGTTCGGAGAACCAGGTCCAGCCGGGCCAATATGGGGCGACCAAAGGACCTGCTCCTTGTCCTCCCTGTGTGAGAAGGCTCACTGGGGGGAACGCATATTTGCGGAGGCCCCACAGCCAGCTGTGCGCCAGAGCATTCAGGGAATAAAACAGGCGGCAATGGGAAGAGTCGTGGGAGGCAAACAGATCTACCTGTGCGTCGCCGAACTGTTCCCAAATCAGCTGGCCGTCTGGGGATGGAGTCTCCATTCTCCCGGAAGTGGCTGAAGCCGTGAGAGCTTGTCGGCTACACGGTTCAGGGTATAAAGACAGCACGAAGGACCTCAGATGCTTCTGACTCCATAAGACGAGATGGCGGGCGAGTTGAGACATACGGCAGGAACGTGGACCACCTTCGGTTGATGTACGCTACTGTGGCCGTGTTGTCTGACCGGACTAGTACGTGTTGACCCCTGAGCAATGCTAGGAAGCGTTGCAGGGCGAACCGTACTGCCAGCAACTCGAGGCAATTGACATGCAGGAGGCGCTGGGGTCCTGTCCAGGAGCCCGCGGCAGCATGTCCATTGCACATGGCACCCCAGCCCGTGGTCGAGGCATCTGTTGATACAACATGAGGTTCGACCACGGGGTGAGGGTCTGCAGGCAGGCCCGAGTCACTGGAACCCGGAGCGTGCCCAACTGCCATGCCCATCTCGGGACTTGATCGCGAAGCCAGTGCTGAAGCAGTCTCATATGAAGCAATCCGAGCGGCGTTACCGTGGCTGCAGATGCCATATGCCCCAGGAGCCTCTGAATAACTTCAGTGGAACCGCACTCTTGCTCTTGCACGGGGCAGAGTTTGCTCTTCTCCCAGTTGACCCGAAGGCCCAGACGGGCTAAGTGCTGGAGAACTAGGTCTCTGTGTTCACACACCTGCTCTCGAGAGTGACTCAGTATGAGCCAGTCATCGAGGTAGTTCAGGATGCGAACCCCGTGTTGCCTGAGTGGCACAAGGGCTGCCTAGACAATCTTCGTAAAGACGCGAGGGGACAGAGCTAGCCCGAATGGGAGGACCGCGTACTGATATGGGAGTAGGCATCCTTCAGGTCGATCGCTGCAAACCAATCTGCTGGACAAACGCATTCGCAAAGGCGTTTCACTGTCAACATCCTGAACGGAAGCCTGTGAAGGGATCGGTTCAGGACGCGCAGGTCCAGGATCGGTCGTAACCCACCGGTTTTCTTGGGTACAATGAAGTAGGGGCTGTAGAAGCCGGACTTCATTTCGGCTGGAGGGACAGGCTCGATCGCACCCTTCGCCAGCAGGGTAGCAACCTCCGCACGCATGACTGGGGCATTGGGCCTCACCATAGTGTAGCGGACTCCCCGGAAGCGGGGAGGAGCCTGAGCGAACTGAATCGCATAGCCGAACCTGATGGTCTTCGCGACTCAGCGAGACAGCCCCGGGAGCTCTAGCCAGGCTCCCAAGAACCGCACCAGCGGGGACATGCGAACCACAGGCGTACCCCGGGTGGGGCAGCGAGACGGCGTGACCGGCCCAGACGTGGGAGGCATAGCGTCCCGGTGTGGGGGCACGGTCATCAGCCACGTCCTGACAGAGGAGACCAGGGAAGGACGTGCGTTCCACTGGGGTCTGCTCTGAGAGGAGACTGGTGTCAGAGAGGGACGAGAGTGGCGTGGCCCGGGGGCGGCGCACACTGCCGTGCACGGTCTCTGGGTGCTCAGGGATGGGTGCTAGTTCTTACTACATAAGGGTGCTGCCGACCCGGGGGCCAGCAGCTGCAAGATTCTCCCCCGGCCCTCCACCGGGGGAAGAAGTGGCCCTGCTATCGTCTCTTTGAAAGAACTGCCCATCCCTGAGCTGTCCGCGCCAGGAGCGCCGCTTAGCCTGGCTGGGGAGCGGACAGGGGCGCCTTCCTGCGACCACCTCCACAGCACGGCCCGGAAAACTGGCTGCTGCTGGGGCCGGGCGGGAGGGGTGGAGCCGCAGGAGGGCGCCCTCGGCGACAAGCAGACTGAGGCGACTGAGCCGGCGGCTGAGTGAGGCAGCAGCTGGCCGCCGGGGCAGTACATGTTTCATGGCTTCAGTCTGCTTCTGGGCGGCCGAGAACTGTTGGGCGAAGTTCTCAGCCTGGCCGCCGAAGAGGCCAGCCTGGGACATGTGAGCGTTGAGGAACCGGGTTCACTCAGCCTCTCTCATATCGACCAGGTTGAGCCACGTCTCTCCTGGACCACGGCTGTGGACATCACCTGGCCCAGGGAGCGTGCGGTCACCTTCGTCGCCCGGAGTGCAAGGTTGGTGGCGGCACGCAGCTCATTTCTGAGCCCTGGGTCAGCTCTACCCAGTGTACCCTTGACCGCGGCCCCATCGAGGGCAGAGAAGGCGGAGGAGGCCCGTGAACGGTCACGGGAAGACAACGGGGACTTCCAGGACTGCGTGACCTCCTCATCCACCCCGGGAGAGAAAAGTAATTGGGGGCGGGGCCCGACAGCTGTCAGGACGTGCCACACCCAAAGACCAATCATCCCCCGAGATGACATGGCTGTCAACTCCGGGTCGGACTCGGGCAATGCTGACACTCCCGAAGGCGGCAGCATAACCGAATCTTCATCCCCAGAGGACTCCAGCCCACCTTGAGATGCGGCGATCGACATCTCGTCGTCATCTGGAGCACCGAACGAAACACGCGGGGTGTCCGCAGACGGTCGGGCTGCTTCAGTCCGACCACTCGCGGGTAGCGGTGTGCGAGAGGGGGGTGTGGCCCGAGGAAAGATCGTCGGGGTTTATGCCACACCCTAACCCTCAGGTCACCCTGGCCACCAGCCAAAGTACCATCTCCTCGAAGACGGTAGATTGGGGTGTGGCAGCTGAAGCCCAAACACGTCAAGCAGTGATTGCGCCCATCAGATAGCAACAGACATCGACCACACCCAGAAGTGCACGGGCGAACCGTCTTTAAAAAGACGTGCCACGCGCAAGCTCTTTTTGTGAGAGAAAGCTCTGTAGAGTGCCGAAGCGCCCAGGGAAACACACACACAGCTGTTGCAGATCACTGCACAGATCAGCAGGCAGGCAATGTGAGATCGCTAGAATGCGCCATAACACCAACACCGACTGGAGAGCTGCTCGTCTCGAAGAAGCTGACGATAACTCAGAAGGCTTGAGGAGTGAAGAGAGAGATACTCTTGGCTCCGAAGCAAAAACATAATGCGATGTTGCCAGCGTACTTCCTTATATACCCACGCTGTGGGGCGTAGCTACGCTATGCAAATTCCGCATGCCCATGGCATTGGCCTGCCATTGGGCGTTTTCTAAGATCTCGAAGATGATAGGCTTCTAGGCGAAACCCCCATTTCGTCAGTCACTGACGTTACTCGGAGTGACTGAACGAAAGGGAACACAAGTTACATTTTTTTAGCACCTATGCACCTATTACACAAACAGGGTGGCATAATCCCAGACATTAAATCGCAATTAGGGGACAATTACTATTTGAAATTTTAAATGGTACGATGTGAAGTGCCTCAATCTGAGTTGGTCTTAAAGATGTTCTGTCTCTTCTGTGAGATATTACTGGCAACACATTGCTGTTCTTTGTCTCCAACCTCTTCCTTTAGAGTCTCGATCCTAAGACTGAACATGCTATACATTTTCTGCACATCCCAGATTACTGGGGCTTGACATGCTGTCAGGGACGCTTTATCTGTTCTTTCCATTAACATGAGAGGATTATTGAACTTGTCTGGAGATAATCTCAAACTCAAAGCCAGGAGATCACCGGTTTGTCAGCTCGTGTGGACCATTATTATACGCTCCATTCTTTCCTCATTCAGTTTCTTGAATCTGCTAATAATGTAAAAATAAAAGTTCTTTATTGGCATTGATGGTTCCACGAAGAACCTTTAACATCCATGGAATCTTTCCATTCCACAAAATTTTCTTAATAGTGAAAAAAGATTATTCAGAATTCAAAAAGCACTACAGTCATATGGACTACTTAGGATGCATTTTTTTACCATTTTCTAATCTCCATTTGAATGAAAAGAAAGAAAATACATTCAAATTTGGAACAACATGAAGAGTAAGCAAGTTTTGGGTGAACTATTGCTATCGTCTTTATCAACATCTGCGCTATGCTGATGCCAACAAACAAGGAATGCATTGTCGGTTGCAGTGGAAGTATGCGGGTCAAAGCACAACTCTTCCAGATAGACCTCCAATGTAAGTGTATTTCTGTCAACATGTTTTTTATTTGTACAAACTGAAGGAGTCAAAATAGTTTTCTGTGGTAATCAGCAGCAGATAATGCCAGTTTAGCTTAACTTGTACCAAACCCAGAACAGTCTTTTAAGCCACCAAGCACTCTGTGGCTTTACACTAGAACAATAGTCAAGTGTATGGCATTACTTTTTTTTATAAACTAAACAACAAGGAATAGAATATATCTGAAAATCTTAAAAATAAAGACAGACAATCTGGAAATAGTTTAGAATTATGTGGACCAGGTGATACGTGGTGTGTTGCTCATGTGGAGATGAAAACACAAGTTGACAAAAAATAGAGCCAGAACACGTCCTGTTTTTAATAGCACAGAAAGAAAAAACAAGATGGAAGGGAATTTCAATTGATATTTTTTTGGTACCACAAGATGATTAGAACTACAAGTTTGACTGTCGTCTGCTGTGATGAGAGAGGATGGGCAGATCAATCTTAATGCAGCTATAATACACAATTGACCATCTGCTTTCTCAGACATCCTCTATGATGGGCAGATCACAGATGGATCAGGGTGGATGCTATAATGATATGACAAATATGCTTGAAACTTTTCAAAAACCTCTTTATAATGTCATGGAAACATTTTTTAAACGCATTTTGATGACTGGAGATGAGATTATTAAGTCCTTTAAGTCCGCACTGCTGTTTCTGTGCTTCAGTAGTTACTCAACTCGTCTGCAGGGGTGAGATTGCTGAGGTTTTTATTGTTCAAGTCCACTGATTAATTCTGACACACATTTACCTTTGTCACATACAATTCAGCAGATCTGAGGGCAGAGAGCTGTGAAGATATGAGACAGAAAATGAGCTGAAGAGATAAAATAGAGAGAGAGAGAGAGAGAGAAAGAAAGAGGGTGAGAGAAAGAGACAGGTAGAGAGGAAGAGAGGTACTGAGAGACAGACAGGCAGAGAGGGAAGGAAAGAGACAAGAAGAGAGGTAGTGAGAGACGACATATATAGAGGAAAGGAGACAGGTACAGAGGGAGGAAGATAAAGACAGGTAGAATTTAATTGACTGGAAGGAGAGAAAGAGACAGGAAGAGAGCCAGGTAAAGATAAATGGAGAGAGAGAGATGGCTAAAGTTTTTTTCTCGGGTAGAGAAAAGGCAGAAAGAGAGACAGTTAGAGAGGAAGACAGACAAGTAGAGAGACAGGGTAGAAAAAGGAGATATGTAGAGAAGGGAGAGAGGGACGGAGAGGGACGAAGAGAGACACAATAAGTGGGAGTGAGAGATGGACAGGTAGAGAGTGAGGAAAAGAGACAGGAAGAGAGGAAGGAAGGGAGAGACAGATGGATGGAGAGAAAGAGACAGGTAAAAGTAGAATAGGAGGGTGAGAAACAGGTAGAGAGTGGAGAAAGAGATAGATAGAGAGGAAGAAAGATCAGTAGAGAGACAAGCAGAGAGAGAGGTAGAGAGATACAAAACAAGAGGGAGTGAGAAATAGAGAGAGAGGAAGAAAGACAGGAAGGGTAAAGGAAGACAGGCATGTACAGCGGAAGGAAGAGAGACAGGTAGAGAAAAAGAAACAAGTAAAAAATAATAGAGTAGAGGTAGAGTGGAAAGTTGAGAGACTGGTAGAGAGACGGACAAACAGAGATATACAGAGTGAGAGGGTGAAAAAAACATCTGGAGAGTCAGGAAGAGAAAGAAACGGGTAGAGTGAAGTGTAGAGAGGGAAGATAAAAGAAACAGACAGGGGTATAGAGAAAGAGAGACTAGAGAATCAGAGAAAAAAGAGAAAGACAGGGAAGTGGAAAAGGATGTGAGCACAACAGGTAGACGGAGACAAGTCAAAAAGGAGGGAGAGATATGAAGGTGTGGGGACATGGAGGAAGCGGGCAAGGAAGCGAGACAGGTAGAAAGGGAGGAATTAAAGCAGGTAGAGAGTGAAGACAAAAGATGAATCAAAAGGATAAGAGAGAGAGAGAGAGAGAGACAAGTGGACATGGAGAGAGACAGGTAGACAGGGACAGAGGGAGACAGACAGACAGGAGGTTAGAGGAAAAGAAAAACTGAGAGTATTTAGTCATACAAAGTCAGAGAGCGTATGCTCATGAGAGAGAGAGAGAGAGAGAGAGAGAGAAATAGAGAGGGCTGTTATCTGAGCGTGTTTTGACTGCCTGCCATCTTACAGATGGAATCACAAAGAGGGGAATGAGAGATGAGGGGCTGGGCAGAGGGTCATGTTCGCTGAGCAGCCCAAACTGAAACTAAAATACAATGTTGAGATTGTGAAGCAGGAACTGCTCAGCAGACGTGGTTCCCAGCATTACATGCGGTGTGTGAAGCATGACTCATGGGGGAGGGGTAAAGGAATCTGACCAAAATAAATTGCAACATGTGACCAACATGATTCAAACACCAGCCGTATCCACGTTAATGACATCTGAGGACTGTAGTTTCACAAACATGCACAAGACACTTTATAGATTCCCAGTATAAACATGAAGTAATGCCATCACACAACAACCAGGAGGAGGAATTCAGAAAATAATCCACCACCCCCTCCCTTCCCAACTGATTCTCCAGAAGTCTTTGAACAAGTTTGTATTGCACCACAAAAGTCAGAACTAACAAATTAATTCCTGATGTGCCCAGAAAAGCCACAGTGAGCGACTAGTACCCTGACAGTAAGGCAAAAGCTTTCTAACGGGACAATCGTCGTGAAATCTGACTCTGTGCTGTTTGATAGCATAGCTCTTGTTGGTTGGCTCCCTGGTGCATAACAACATTATATCAGGGAGATATATTGTACTGTGGTTGTTCTGGAGGAAGATGAGGTTGAACTGAAAGAACAAGGGCTACTGCTCAAAGAATTCAGAGCTAGCATCAAATTTCCCTTTTGTCATTGCTAAACTGAGTCACCAAGCTGTGGGGCGCAAACAGTGACCGCCCACATTTACAATGGCATTGGTTTCGCACAATATTTTCCCTGATTCATTTTCACAGGGATTTGTTAAAAAAACACTAATGATTCACTTACGAAAAAAAAAACATAAACCAAGAAGACAAATGTACAGTACAAAACTGTGTACCTATCGTATTTCATAAGGCAATGAATCACTCATGAAGTACTGCAAATTATGTAATCAAATCAGCAACAGTGATAGAGTATACCACAATTTGCTGTAAAAATACCATAGTGACTATGTAACAAAGGCCAGCGAGGAAGAGCTGTGCAAGTAAACCTCACTACACTACCCTAGCAACTGACACTAGTAGCTGTGGTCTTTTTTAGTGTCCTTGTTATCACACATGCCTCCCATGCTGGTTGATGCTGGTATGAATCCCACTCATTACGGTGCGAGTAGGACCAGTTTTACTGGTGCCACGACCCAGATGGGACTGAGTTTTAGGGGGCTGAGTTTAATGGAGGCCAGATAGTAAGAGCTGTGCAGGTAAACCTCACTCCCCTGATCTCAGGAGGCATGCTAGTGACTGATGCTAGAGGCTGTATCCTTTAGTCTCCCATGCCGGTTTGATGCTGGTTTAAATCCAACACGTTACGGTGCAAGTTGAAGCAGTGTCATTGGTGCCGTGACCTGGATGGGAGTGAGGTTTAGAGGCGTTTAGAGCTGTGCAAGTAAGCCTCACTCCTGTGTTATCAAGAGGTGTGCTTGAAATAGTCTCTCATGCCGGTTTGATGCTGGTTTTAATGCTGGTTGTAACCAATCATTGTGGTGAGAGTAGGACCAGTTTCATTGGTGCCGTGACCCAGATGGGAGTGAGCTTTAGGGGGCGGAGTGCAACAGAGGCCAGATAGTAAGAGCTGTGCAGGTAAACCTCACTCCCCTGGTCTCAAGAGGCGTGCTAGTGACTGACGCTAGAGGCTGCGTCCTTTAGTCTTTCATGCCGGTTGAATCTGGTTCAAATCCGGCACAGAACAGTCGAGTAGGACCATTTACAACTACAGTTACCATAAATCTGTGGTAACCAAGGGGTCAGGGTGGGGCTGGTTAGCATGACCCCATTAGCCAACTACATTAAAAGCAAAAGCATCTTTCTTTATTGACCACTATTCTAAATTATTTGAGTATTCTGATTAAATAAAAATGGAAAACAATGTATATATTGTGGATATTTCATTAAATAGTAGACGTTTTACCAGGGCCTGATTTTTTCTAGGTATTATACACCAAACATAATGACCAACAATATTGTATATTTAGTAACTATAGTTACCATGGTAATTTTTTTTTGCAAAGGAAGTTCTTTAAATCCAATTGGACTATTAGCCTTGAGATATCAACACTTGGAATTCACCACACACACGTACACACTCAGCTGAGCAGAAAAACAGACTTCCCTCTGTGCACAGACCCTAGATCAGAGCAGAAAGCCATGCAGCTGTGCAAGACAGCTGTCAGGAATAAGGCAGACAATGCGTTTTGACATGTTGATTCACTGCTCGCTGGCTACGAACAGCCTGCATTGCTTCAGAAATGCATGCATTAATGGAGGTTTCCTTCACCCTCCTCAGGGGCTCCAGCATAAATGATTTCTGCTTGGAGGATTTGGAAATCATACAGACATGACTGGATGGCTTGGGTTTAACCAACAACGTTGGCGGGTTGTTCTTGTGGCAAGCAGGCAAGCCAAAATAAACTGTCAAAAGTGAAACAAGAAGAATTTAATAATAACATTTGTCTTCCTTTTACAGATAATATGGCAAAAAAGCACAGGTTCATGAAAAGCCCTTAAAAGAAAAATCGGTCACTAGTAAAACACACTACTATAAAATATTTTAGTGATTTTTAATGTTGCTTGAAAAAAAAGAAAAGAAACTCAGAATACATCTATACATTTGAAAGGCCATCATTAGAGAAAAATACTAATGCTAACCATGCTAATCAGCAAAACGTTGACTCCCTTGACCCTAATTTAAACATTTTGCACTTTTCTCATTAAGGTTTACAAGCATTTTTATGTTTTCTAGATCTGGTTGCATCATCAACAACAATCTCTTTTAGTCAGATTTGACCTGTAATCCCTAAACATTGTGTCTTTCAGCAGGTCCCACGTCTGCCACTCTTAAAAGTCCAACCCTTCTCCACACAATACGCATAAATGCATTACTTCAGCTTAACTTCCCGCTATGGCTAAGGGCTCAGACAGTGTGCGCTAAACATTACCCCAGTTGTTATATTTCATGGAGTTTGACATGTGAACTACCGTAACAGGATTTAAACATAAATTATTCTAAGCCTCTTTTACTACATCAGAATATTTCAATATGAGATTCAATGTAGTGCAGCAGATGTAGTGTTTATTTATTTATTTTAAATATGCTTATCCATTGACCATAAACATGTTTTATCATGCATGTTTTTTTATTCCTTCCCACACTTTCAATCAGCAAACACTCTCCATTTTTTTTTCTTTTACAATATACATGACAAAATGCATCTGAAGCTTGGAATAAACCTGGATTTTTCAACTGGGATTTTTATCTGCATTCCAAAACAACACTGACTTACTCTTACAGGTTTTGACATGTATTGTGCTTTAGCAAAATGATTTCCCATGTCATAAATCAACCTGACATGCATCAATAACGTAAAGATACATCCAATCTAATATGTACCATGAAGACAATTGGTGTGCACATAGCCTACAACAGAATTTACTGGAAGCTGGTACCACAGAGATGCCACACAGTGACAGTGGCAATCATGGGGGTAATGGTATCTCCATGGTTGAGATGCATGCAATAATCTACATTGCATGAACATATTCTACATTACAGCGTTAAATGCAGAATAGCTGTAGCTGAAAAGACTTTTGCTGTTGCTGCTGTGAGAGTTCATATCAAAGCACTGCAGCAATTTCAGAACCAATATGAGAAAAAAAAAATCATTAACATCAAAGGAGTGGAAAACTCAAACTTGGCTCTTAGCTTAAAGATCCACAAGCTATTCTGCTGTGTGTGTGAGTTTTTGCTCCTGTTGAGACACATCTAGCCTGGCACACACTTTAAAGAGCTGCTCACAGACCAGACTTCTAGCCTGTTAGTAAACGAGAACTTTTTGAGGGTTCATAACACAGTTTATCCAAGAAGGACATTTTCCTCAAGCAACACTCTTGATGGTCCAGGAATATTCATATTAACCAATCATTGGCCTCTGAATTTAGAGGTTAGGATAAGATCCTGAAGTCAGGAAGTGGATTAAGGGTGGGTCTCATAATCAAGGATGGAATCCCAATATAGGAAGTCAACAAAACATTGTTGCATATATGCATTTATGCACTTGGCAAATGCATATTCAAAGCATCTTACATTCACCTTAAAGGCATGTTTTATCAGTTCACATATTCCCTCAGAATCAAAATGAGGAAAAAAAATAAACATTACAACCCACACACTGCAGAATTTAGAATAAAATGATTAACACCACTAGATGTAATATACACATTTTTAACTCAAATATAGTTGTCACGGTGTGCTCAGGCAGGAAGTCAAAAACAGGTAAATACAATTCTCAAATGAAGGTTTAATGAACAATGATACTCAGGTGAGTTGAACAGGCAGAATAGCGACACTCTATACATTGACGAGAGAGACCACAGACTGAAAGAAACAAGAGAACTAAATACCAAACAGAAACAAGTTAATAAACAGGACACAGCTGAACAGAACTACACTAACGAGGGTAACCATGGGGACAGATGAGTGGCGGGAAAATGAACAAAGAAACGTGACAAATGAAAACAGGAAGTCCTTGGAACAAAACAGAACATAACTGACATAACAGCCCTCCTCAGAAGGCGTGGAGACGAGGGCTCTGGCGTGGTCGACGGCCATCTTGGCCGGAGACTAGGGGTCTGGCATGGCGGCGGCCATCTCTGGACATTCGTTGTGGGTTGGCAACGCCCAGAAGTCGATGAGCCAGCTATCACTCGCTGGCTCTCTTATGGCAGTGGTCACCATGGCAGGGATGGTCCCAGTGGAATGGTAGGTGGAGGGTTCTGGTGTAGGGTGAGCTGGAAAGTCTGCTAGCTTGTGGGTATGGACTAAATGATGTTTGGAAATGTTCTTATTTACAGAATCAGTGACAAAATCCAAGCCATTTAGGTTGAGGACATAAATAATAAAGTCTGCTACAGACCTATAGCACACATCAGGAGACAGGAGCTGAACAAATAAATCATCATCCAGTCCATCCCGAAAACACACATTGACCATCGGATCTTTCCAGCTCACCAAGTGGGAATACTCTAGGAATTCCTTTACATACCACTCCAGCTGATGACCACCCTGCTGGATATTAAGGAGGTGCACTTTTTCCATTATCCTTTCTAAGGTTCGGCCTTCTGTCACAGTGTGTGCTCAGGCAGGAAGGCGAAGACAGGTAAATACAATTCATAAATGAAGGTTTAATGAACAAGGATACTCAGGTGAGGTGAACAGGCAGAATAGCAACACACTCTAAACATTGACGAGACCAAACACAGACTGAAAGAAACGAGAGAACTAAATACCAAACAGAAACAAGTTAATAAACAGGACACAGCTGAACAGAACTAAACTAACAAGGGTAAACATGGGGACAGATGAGTGGCGGGAAACATGTGACAAATGAAAACAGGAAGTCCTTGGAACAAAACAGAACATAACTGACAATAGTGGTGTTTATAAAGTTTTCCCTTATTTCTACAATGGATTTTGTGGCCAACACACTTTGTTTTTGGACTCCTATTAAAATGTGGTGAGTCTCTGGTTGTTTTTTTCACTCTGGGAATCAAGCCCAAGACTATGGCATCGCTAAGGTCACACTCTCCAATTTGAGGTGCGGGAATGTACAAGTACATACATATTTGAAACAACATTTCAGTAACATCAAATTTATGATTACAAGTAAGTTACTAATGCTATCAGTCGTGTTTGGCTGATTTCTGTTCTGTTAGGATCTGTATATGACATAAGTCGACAAAACATAATACATTATTTATCACTTTATTAGATATTTATGTACATAGCAAAAGTGTTTGATGTTTGGCTAATTGTACTAAAGGCGCCACGCAATTTGGTTGTGTGAGACAAATTGACAAACATACACTATATTGTTAAAAGTATTGGAACACCCCTCCAAATCATTTGATTCAGGTGTTCCAATTACTTCCATGGCCACAGGTGAATAAAATCAAGCACCTGGGCATGCAGACGCTTCTACAAACATTTGTGAAAGAATGGGTCGCTCTCAGGAGCTCAGTGAATTCAAGCTTGGTACCATGATAGGTTGCCACCTGTGCAATAAGTCCATTCGTGAAATTTCCTCACTACTAAATATTCCACGGTCAACTGTTAGTGGTATTATAACAAAGTGGAAGCAATTGGGAACAACAGCAACTCAGCCACAAAGTGGTAGGCCACGTAAAATCACAGAGCGGGGTCAGCACATGCTGAGGTGCACAGTGCGCAGAAGTCAACAACTTTCTGCGGTTAATTGCTACAGACCTCTAAACTTCGTGTGGCCTTCAGATTAGCTCAAGAACAGTGTGTAAAGAGATTTATGGAATGGGTTTCCATGGTCAAGCAGCTGCATCCAAGCCTTACATCACCAAGTGCAATGTAAAGCGTGGTGTAAAGCACACCGCCACTGGACTCTAGAGCAGTGGAGACGTGTTCTCTGGAGTGACGAATCATACTTCTCTGTCTGGCAATCCGATGGACGAGTCTGGGTTTAATGGTGTGGGGTTGTTTTTCAGGGGTTGGGCTTACAACTTTATTTACTAATCTCCAACGCGCGTTCACGCAACAACATTTGCTCTTGCGTCAACACAACACGCATGTGTCGTGGTGCTCTCGTGAACGTTTTGGAGATTATTATTTTGTAAATAAAGTGGTAAATAAAATTTTTGTGTGCAAACAAAGGACTTGCGTCGCTTCATAAAATTTATTTTAAAGCACTGGAGTCACATGGTTTACAATAATGATGTCTTTACTGCCTTTCTGAGGCTTGAAAGTGGGAGTTGTGTAGACTGCCAGTGGAGAGGCAGAAATCTCTCTGATTTCATCAATAATATCTTCATTTGTGTTTCGAAGATGAACGGAAGTCTTGCGGGTTTGGCACGACATGAGGGTGAGTAAATTATGGCAACATTTTCATTTTTGGGTGAACTATCACTTTAAGGTATATTTTAGTTTACCATAGAGTAAATTATTGCCAGTGTATTTGGCAGTACACTTTAACCACATTTCAAAGGCAATAGAAGAAGCTATGAAATTAAATATGTTTTAATGAAATGTCAATTTTAATGTCAATACATAAACACAGAAAACATACATTCAGTTCGCACTTAAGAACATTTTTAAAGTACATTATTTCTGTATAAGCACTCTTTTTAAAAGTATGCTACTTATTTTTTGATCTCCTTCCTCATTCCTCTGCGATCCCCAGCGTTCAGTGCTGTGGCATAATTAAACCATTCAGTGAGCAAGGCTTTCCTGCACACTACAGCTACTCCTTCCTCATTCTGTTGGGATGAGTGCTTTTCTGTGGCACATGTCCCACTGGTCAGGTCTCTGACTGAACATGGAAAAGGTAGAGTAAAAGGTTGCACAATGATTTATTGCTGCATTTGCACCTAGATCCCAGTCAGATAACTCAAGTTCAATAAACTCCTCACACATACACACACGGCAGCCAGTGTGGCTTTCAAAGACTGCGGGAACCAGAGCAGTTACCCCTCCATGCGCCGGCAGATAGATTAGCATCCAGCTCAAAGCAGAAGCACATCAAAAGAAGCTTTGATGCTTAGTATGGCTACACAGAGGGGCAGGTGAGGGAAAGGGTGGCCCCGTGCTGTCAACGAGGATTCTGGGATATACTCCCAGCTTTTAGAGCTGGAGAAATCTATAGCCTCCTCATAGTGGGAGATGGATGTAGACCCTGGGAAAGAGCTTTATTCAGTATGAAAAAGTGCATACTTGCTGCGGTGAGGGTGGCCATGTGCTCTGGATGTTCAGTGGTTTGAGTGGGACCATATGGCAGGTTATTTATGTCAATGATATAGATGATTCTTCAAGCTTAGCTCATGGTACTTGCTTCTTCAGCAATGATAATTCACAGCACAAGCTGAGCAATGAATGGCAAGTTGCACCTATTACACAATATGATTGTTTGAACACCTCCAAGGTGTAATTGCTCAAAATTGTGCAACACAGCTAAAGAGAACTCTGTGTGTGTTAGTCAGACAAATCTCTCAGTTGTTATCTCTGTCTAGTCGGAGATTATATTTAATTATTGTTTCTATTACATTCATTGCCAAACACTTCATGATCTTTCTTGAAAACTAGATGAAAGCTGAGATTTCAACAGAAAACATATGATGCAAACATGCAATGTTTCTTTTTTTTTGTGCCGCTGTTATAGCAGATGTGTATCATGCAGGTAGGTGTATCATGTAAATTCAAACCGAGATTTCCTCTGAAATTATAAAGAGGGTGATCCCCTTCTCAGGCCTAATCATGAACTTAATGTCAGAGGAAAAGGTAAGATGCAGCGTATGAGTTACTGAATGTGACATCATGCCAGGTTAAATTATTAAAAAAAACAATGCTGGTTGATCAAGTTTAAGTTTACCCAATGGATATACTGGTCCACAAACGAGACTAGCGCCAAACTAGGGATGTGCAATACAACATTTTCAAAATTGACTAGTCAGTTGTGGCCTGAACAATCAGTCAGCTAATTTAGCTACAGTAATTTTAGGCATAAAAAGGTTTAGGCATGCTAAAGTGAGGATGTTTTAAAAAAAAAATGTCAAAAGTAGATTGTATTTAAAAATTAACTCGACTTCTAATTAAATGAAATGAATATTTGGTATGATCACCCCTTTGTACCCATTTTTTCAGGTATGTTTGCGGGTATATTTCTCTAAGTGTCTTGGTGATATTGCCACAGTTCTTATGGATTTAGTCTGTCTCCATTTTTTCCATCTCTTCATGTAATCTCAGATGGACTAAATGCCATTGAGATAAGATATCTCAATGTGAATCATACCATCTTTTGTCAGACTCCTTGTCAGTGTTGTTGTCGATTCCTAAAACTAAGACCCTGTTTACAGCTGGTATTAAGATGCGTTTTGGTCGATCGGATCACAAGTAGACAAGGGAGTTTCCTGTTCACACCTGGTGTTTTAATCCGTCTCTTTTGTCCACTTCCAACCACTTCTGTCCTGATTTCTTCAAGGGAGGGTCTATGGGTGTGTAAATGTATGGGTTTTTACAGATCTTTCGATCTAATGGACAAAATAAGCTCACACAATTTACATATAAACGCGCCCAGAGAGGACAGAAAACATTGGGATTGGGATCATCAGCTTTAGTTTTTGAAGTGATGCCATGATGGCGGCGCGAGTACATCGCGAGGCTCGGGCTCTCTCCAGATTCTGCAATGTTGCGGTATATTTCTTGCTCATTTCGGGTCTGTTCATGCAGAACAGTTGTGCCTTTACATCGTACACCCGATGTGAGCTTTTGGATATTGGTTTGCGAATTTCCGACAGTTTTATGGACAACCTTCGACTTCTTCCTGAGATCACCAGAACACCCGATGCTATGCACTCTACCCGTCCAGGCGGAAGTGCTCGCAGGCGGCGTCGAGATCGTAAACAAAGGCGGGGGAAGCGCGGAGGACTAAGAGCTAAGCTAAAGCTAACACCACACCGGCTCTCTTTACCCAGCATTTTCCTTGCCAATGTACGGTCGCTGGTGAACAAAATGGAGGAGATTCGACTCAGTATCACACACAGCAAGAGACTTTTGAACTGTAACGTCTTAATATTCACGGAAACATGGTTAAACAGCGGAATACCGGACAACGCTATTGAGCTAGCGGGACGCCACACACTCCGGGCAGATAGAACATTAGATGGCTCCGGTAAGACCAGAGGTGGTGGATTGTGCATTTACATTAACAAAGCTTGGTGCACAAACTCTGCTATTGTTGGGAGACATTGTTCAGCTAACCTTGAGTTTCTCATGGTTAAATGTAGACCGTTTTATCTACCGCGGGAGTTCACTTCCACCATTATAACTGCAGCCTATATTCCCCCGGATGCTGATGCTAAGCTTGCTATGAAAGAACTTCACACAGCCATCAGTAAACAACAGACTGTTCACCCAGAAGCTGCGTTTATTGTTGCTGGTGATTTTAATCATTCAAACTTAAAGTCAGTGCTACCGAAATTTCACCAGCATGTTTCCTGTCACACCAGAGGAAACAAAACTTTAGACCATGTTTACACAAACATGGCTGGAGCTTACGTTGCGACACCCCTCCCCCACCTGGGACAGTCAGATCACCTTTCTTTGTTCCTCACCCCCAAATATGCACCCCTCATCAACCGTGTGAAGCCATCAGTGAAGACCATCAAGGTGTGGCCTGAGGGGGCAGATCTCATACTCCAGGAAAGGTTTCTACACACAGACTGGAGTATGTTTGCTTCCCAAGCCACCAGTGGCTCTCACACAGACATTGACTGCTACACCTCCTCTGTACTGGATTATATCAACACCACCACTGACAGTGTTACAACCCAGAAGCAGATCACCACATACCCTAATCAGAAGCCATGGATGAACAGGGAAGTACGACTCCTGTTGAAGACACGCAATGCTGCCTTCAGATCAGGAGATGCACAAGCCTACAGCACATCCAGAGCAAACCTGAAGAGGGGCATCAAAGAGGCCAAGCACTGCTACAAGCTAAAGATAGAGGGACACTTTTCCAACTTTGACCCTCGACGCATGTGGCAGGGCATTCAGGCCATCAGTGACTACAAACCCACCCACTCCACCCCCGCAGCCACTGACATCAACTTCCTGAACGAGCTAAATTACTTTTATGCTCGCTTTGAAAGAGACAACAGAGAAACTGCCACCAAGGCCAAACCCTCTGCTGACCACCCGCCAATCACACTCTCCTCCACAGACGTCTGCAATGCACTGGGTCGAATCAGCCCGCACAAGGCTGCTGGACCAGACAACATCCCTGGACGAGTACTCAGGGCATGTGCAGAACAGCTCGCTGGGGTTTTTACAGACATTTTCAACTTGTCTCTTGCCCAAGAAACCATACCAACATGCTTTAAATGCACGTCCATTGTGCCAGTACCAAAACACTCTAGCCCGAGATGCCTTAACGACTACCGCCCTGTAGCACTCACACCCATCGTTATGAAGTGCTTTGAGCGGTTGGTCTTGGCACATCTAAAAGACTCTCTACCATCCACATTGGACTCACACCAGTTTGCCTACCGTAGCAATAGGAGCACAGAGGATGCAGTCTCCTTGGCACTGCACTCTGTGCTTACACATCTGGACAATAAGAACACGTATGCACGTATGCTGTTTGTTGACTTCAGCTCAGCATTCAACACTGTCATCCCAACCAAGTTAATAGCCAAACTTGGAGACCTGGGCATCAACACCTCAATGTGCAACTGGATATTGGACTTCCTGACCAACAGACCCCAGAATGTTCGATCAGGCTCCACCTACTCCACCTCCACCACACTCAATACTGGCGTACCACAGGGCTGTGTGCTAAGCCCATTTCTCTACTCCCTCTTCACCTCCGATTGCAAGCCTGTGTATGGATCTAATTCCATCATCAAGTTTGCGGACGACACTACGGTGATTGGACTCATCAGCAACAACGATGAGACCGCCTATAGGGAGGAGATCCAGCACCTGGCCACATGGTGCACTGAAAATAATCTGCTCCTCAACACCACCAAAACAAAAGAACTCATCGTGGACTTCAGGAAAGAGGCAAGAGGCACACACGACACCATCCACATCAATGGTACGGCTGTTGAGCGTGTCTCCAGTTTCAAGTTCCTGGAGATCCACATCTCGGCGGACATGTCCTGGACAACCAATACCTCCAGCCTGGTCAAGAAGGCTCACCAGCGTCTTTTCTTCCTGAGGACACTGAGGAAGAATCAGCTATCCTCGGCTATACTGGTGAACTTCTATCGCTGCGCAATAGAAAGCATCCTGACCAACTGTGTTACAGTATGGTATGGGAGCTGCTCTGCTGCAGAGCGCAAGGCACTACAGCGGGTGGTGAAAACCGCCCAGCGCATCACAGGGACTCCACTACCTGCCATCGACCACATCCAGAGGAAACGCTGTCTGCATCGAGCTCGCAGCATCCTTAAGGACTCCTCTCACCCAGCCCACAAACTGTTTTCTCTCCTGCCCTCTGGTAGGCGTTTCAGGTGCCTCCGGACCAGGACCAGCAGACTTAGGAACAGTTTTTTTCCCAGAACTGTCTCCATATTGAACTCTAACCCTCGTTGATCCCACTCCCCCTATATACTGATAACCCTCCTCTCCCCCTCACATCTGCCTTCACTTGTTATTTGCACTACTGGATGCTCATTTGCACTATCGACTGTTTATTACAGTAACACCTGTTCATATATGCATCTTGCACTACTTACCTAACTGGAATATGCTCATTTGCACTATCGACTGTTACTACAGTAACACCTGTTCATATATGCATCTTGCACTACTACCTAACTAGAATATGCTCATTTGCACTATATCGTTCATTGCTATACTGCCTATCTTAGCTAACATATCATTATATACATCTATCTGTAAATTCTGCTTATAGTAATATCCATCTGTATATATATTCAGTACATATCTACCCTGTAAATTCTGTTTATAGTAATATCCATCCGTATATTACATTCAGTATATATCTATCTATCTGTAAATTCTGTTTACAATAATAGCCATCTGTATATATATATTCAGTACATATCTATCTGTAAATTCTGTTCAGTATATATCTATCTGCAAACTGTTTATAGCAACATCCATCTGTATATTATATTCTATACATATCTATCTGTAAATTCTATTTATAGTAATAGCCATCTTTATATTTATTCAGTACATATTCATGTCCTGCACTTGCTGCTATTGCACTTCTGGTTAGACCCAAACTGCATTTCGTTGCCTCGTACCTGTACTTGTGTAATGACAATAAAGTTGAATCTAATCATCTAATCTAATCTAGTTTTTGTTCTGAGAGCTGCAAGAACACACCGAACACTGTGAGTGTGTGTTAGAAATCAGGAATGGTGAAGGAACATTGTGCTTGGTATGTTTTTCATCTTCAAACCAACCTTGGGTCTCCAGCCGACAAAGTTTAAATCCCTGGGAGACTAGGAGGTCTTTCGTGGCTGTTCGACCACATGAGCGTTTACACACCGAAAGCAACCCTGTCAAATGCGTTTTTTCCGACTACCTCTAGAAGTTGCGGAAAGTGGACAAGCTCAAAATGTTTTTAAACCCTGTTTACACATGTATTTAGCGTCATCCCCTTGTGATCCGATTGACTAAAACGCATCTTAATACCAGGTGTACACAAGGCTTAAGGGTGCTTCTGTCTTCTGAACTCGAGTGCGCATCCGCGAACCGTGCTTGAGTCTGCATAAAGAAATCTGGTTTGGGCCAGGCCATCAAACCAAGTGTGAAAGCATCCTAAAACTAAAAAAAAAAAAAAAAAAAAAAAAAACTTAAATGAAAATGAGAAATATTGTCTTAGCAACAAGGCTAACTTCACTAACTTACTAATATGATTAAAACTAAGTCTGAAAAAAAAGCTAAATATAAATATTAAAAAAAACAAAAGCCAATAAAAATGACAAAAGCACATAACAAAATGACTAAAACTTAAACTAAAATTCAATTGAAAAGTGAAGATTTAAAAATGTATTTAAATACTATTTAAATAAAATAGTATACAAATAATAGTAAATAGCATATAAACAACACTGGCTCCTTGTGCATATAAAAATATCAATGGATTTTTACAATTAATGGCAAAATGACTGTTTGCAAATGCAAACTGACATTTCCTACTGGTAGACAATAATAACCATCTTAAAAATCTCTAACTCGTCTAAGACTTTTGCACAGTATTGTGTCGAAGATCCCAGCTGTAATTCATCTTGTGGCCTAAGCCAGTGATTATTTTTTTTCAGCAGCGAGTATTAATTCAAACATGCATAAGCCACCTTGTCTGGTGTGTAAATTGTGTAATATCTACTGTAATATCTGTGTGTGTGTGTGTGTGTGTGTGTGTGTGTTTTAGCCACCAAATGCTTGTGTCTGTACCCACAAAGAAAGACTAAGAAACCACAGATGGCAAATGACAAAGCATAATCAAACAAAACAACAACAAGAAAAAAAAGGTTTTCCTCGGGGTGGAAGCAATCGAGCATCAACTAGTAATTATTTGATCACGAATGAGTCAGGTAGCCTTGGCATTGTTGTTTAAACAGAGGGAATATGGCAGACACACTCCGTCGATCCGCCCTGTTTTATGTGCGGCTGTTACAGCTTCTGCTGGAAAATATCCCCGAGAGCGTGTGATAGTGTCTAGCAGTTTTTAATTAATGCATAAGCGTGGCCATGTTAATTAAAACCAGACTGATCATTACCCAACATGAAAGATCTTACGGGCGCTCATGCTGCCGGCCAACAAACGCCCAAACTGAGGAGTAAATAATAATCCTTCAGCTCAGATGCAATCTTTAGTGGTTTGAAAAAAGTTTTTCAATGGGGATTTTTAGGCAAATAGCTGCATACCCAATTTATCTTTGCTCATAATAAGGGCATTCATACGATTGAAAAGCACTTAAAGGGACAGTGCACCCAAAAATGTTGTCATCAATTACTCTCATGTAATTCCAAACCCAAAACACAAAAGAAGCTATTTTTGAGCGCAACCATACTTGCTTGACGTACTTGCATTGGTTCTTGAGGAAACTCAAACGTGCTAGAGTGACATGCGATTGGTTCTCAAGCTTGAGCTTCGGTTTACCAAATTTTAATTCTCTATGTATATTCCCTGATCAATGTTTTTATGCGAATAAAAATCTGTCCATCATAGGATTAAACCACTCAATTCATACGGATTACTTTTACAATCTATCTGTAAAGGTTGTGAAGCATCACAGTTTTGGTTAAATAGAATTTCAATGGAGAGACAGAAATCTCTGGTTTCATTTAAAATATCTTCATTTGTGTTCCGAAGATGAACGAAAGTCTTAAGGCGCGCTGCTCACACCAAGAACGACGAACTATATTAGCCTCCACACAATATTGTTCTGTTTATTATAAGACCGTGCTGCAACTTTAAATGCTAGAAAATGGCTAGAAAAAAAATCATTCTGAAAGTGATTCCTACGATATTGTTTCTATTTTTAGAACTTTATTCTTTATTGTTATTGATATAGTTATTGTCCTTGGTGTGAACGGGCCTTTATGGGTTTGGAACAACATGACAGTGAGTAAATTATCATTTTTGGGTAAACTATCCCTTTAAGAAGTCCTGATACTCATGTGGCGATGTACCCATTCTATTTTTAACATACTTTTCATATTTTACACATGTAGAAAGACTGTCTGCAACTACATGAACACAAATCTGTTTCAACATCCAACAGCAGAACCACATGTTTTTGTTGAAACACAAAAGGCTTGGTCCACGCCTCTTAAGTACACTTGGAATGAAAGTATGCAGGGGACATTCTAAAACAAAGTGGTTCTCTATTGGAAATGCATTCATGAAAAATGAAAGGCTGCAGTATCACTTACTTCATAGGTTTGAACAAGGCTTGTCCGTAGTTCTGGAATGACATGATGAGCTTCAGCTGAGTGCCGCCTGACTTCATAGCTGTGAAAGGAACATAATTACTGTAACACCAGCCGACCAGCTTTCTAAAAACAAGACAATATGTACACACACCCACACACTAACACAACCTTCTCTTACAGCATTCATGCTAAATAGCTTTCGCTGTAACTCACACAAGCATGTATTAGCGGTGATGTTTTGGAGTCGGTTTTGTAGACAGTAGTGGTGATTTCTTAGTGCATTTCGTCAGGCTGCCAGCCAATCTCATGAACACACCCATACATTTTTTTAAATTTCAGCTAGTTTTAATGTCTCATTTTAATCATAATATTTGATAAAAATCAACAAAACCTATCAACACGAAAATGGAAATAGTAAACTAATTAAAAATATTAATTGAAAACTACAACAGCATCTAAAATAACACTGATACTATAATAGCACAGATCTATACATACATTACAGTACAATGACGAACATGTTTTAAAAATTTCTGAATCAAAATTCAATCATAAAATCAAAAAAATGTGATACAAACCACCAAAATACTTGACAATGATATTTATGAATTAATGGTCCATCCATATATAATGCATAACATTATGAGCACTGACAGGTGAAGTGAATAGCACTGATTATCTCTTCATCACAGCACCTGTTAGTGGGTGGGATATATTAGGCAGCAAGTGAACATTTTGTCCTCAAAGTTGATGTGTTAGAAGCAGGAAAAATGGGCAAGTGTTAGAATTTGAGCGAATTTGACAGGGCCAAATTGTGATGGCTAGACGACTGGGTCAGAGCATCTCCAAAACTGCAGCTCTTATGGGGTGTTCCCGGTCTGCAGTGGTCAGTATCTATCAAAAGTGGTCCAAGGAAGGAACAGTGGTGAACCGGCGACAGGGTCATGGACGGCCAGGGCTCATTGATGCACATGGGGAGCGAAGGCTGGCCCGTGTGGTCCAATCAAACAGACAAGCAACTGGAGCTCAAATTGCTCAAGAAGTTAATGCTGGTTCTGACAGAAAGGTGTCAGAATACACAGTGCATCGCAGTTTGTTGCGTATGGGGCTGCACAGCCGCAGACCAGTCAGGGTGCCCATGCCGAAAGCACCAACAGTCAGCACGAGAGCATCAGAACTGGACCACAGAGCAATGGAAGAACGTGGCCTGCTCTGATGAATCATGTTTTCTTTTACATCACGTGGATAGCCGGGTGTGTGTGCGTGCTTACCTAGTGAACACATGACACTAGGATGCACTATGGGAAGAAGGCAAGCCGTAATGCTTTGGGCAATGTCCTGCTGGGAAACCTTGGGTCCTGCCGACACGTACAACCTACCTAAGCATTGTTGTAGACCATGTACACCCTTTAATGGAAACCGTATTCCCTGGTGGCTGTTGTCTCTTTCAGCAGGATAATGCGCCCTGCCACAAAGCAAAAATGGTTCAGGAATGGTGTGAGGAGCACCAACGAGTTTGAGGTGTTGACTTGACCTTCAAATTCCCCAGATCTCAATCCAATCGAGCATCTGTGGGATGTGCTGAACAAACAAGTCCGATCCATGGAGGCCCCACCTCAAAAATTACAGGACTTAAAGGATCTGCTGCTAACATCTTGGTGCCAGATACCACAGCACACCTTCAGGGGTCTAGTCCATGCCTCGACGGGTCAGGGCTGTTTTGGCAGCAAAAGGGGGGACCAACACAATATTAAGAAGGTGGTCATAATGTTACGCCTGATCGGTGTATAAATATAGAGAGAAAAATATAATTCAAACATTAAATAATGATTACATGATGTGTATACACATATGTATTCAAATTATAAAAAAAAAAAGTTATTTTAGATTCATTACATTTATACTTTTTTGGTATAAATGGCATACATTTTTTTTCAAACTCTAATGTAAACCTGTCAAAGAATTTTGTAGAGCATTTAAAACTTTTTGAAGTTTAAATGTAGCCCCTCACAAGTGTGCACAAGCGATTTGCGTGTACATAGGCCTTCGGCAGCTTAACTTAGTCACAACAAATCAAATTTACTACAAAGCGAATAATCCCCCAAAATTACACCATAATGTCTAGAGTGAAGTCATGTTTCTCAGCCAGGACTGTGTCAGTGCATGTCGCACATTTTCTTTTTAAGTGCCAGATCCAGACAGTCTAGTTCTGTAAGTCCTAAAACTGTGAGAGAAGTCAGGAAACGGACCTTAGATCAGCAGAAAATATATTTTTTGTCAGGCTGATTAATGAGATTGGACAGCAAAGATGGCTGATACGGCTTTACGTTGAGTAATCCAAAAAAATTCTGTTTCATATTTCCCCAGAGAGCACGTGTGCAATTCTGCAGCAGTAAAGTCTTATTGAACTCATTAGTTGAGCAGAGAGACGTCAGTTGGAACGAAGCCATAATGCCGTAGCTTGCTATTGTCTAGTGTATCTAGGTCTACCCATACACAAACAAATATTATTTAACTGCACATCTTTTGATTTTCTTCAATCCCTGGAGAACTGCTCTATTTATTTGATTAAATGCGTCCTAAATGTTTCCAGCAACACTATTTTAGTATAATTTTTTAAAAGCACTGCAATCATTACAGAGTATTTCACCAAGAGCTGAATTTATAACCTTAATTAATCCTAATATGACTAAAATTACCTCCAGCAAGGTGCTATTTGTTCCAGAGGCTGCATAGAGCCACATTGTAAAAAGTGAACAAAGTAGGAGGTGATTTTTTAATTTTTATGTTAAATACCTTCTCCTACCCCTGCTTAAAATGCAGAACCACTATAAGACTATAATTAAACCATTTGTAACTTTCTGAAAAGTATGAACTCAAATATTCTCTGGGACACTAAAAAACATGTCTATGTTTGGGCCAGTACAATCTGTACGTGACCAATGGCATGTTCAGGAAACAAGCATGTTAAGTCATTATTGTTGAAATATTATTTGTCATTGTGAAAATTAAGTGCATAATTGTACTCAATGTGCACTTGTAGTGTACTTCAAATCTAAAAGCATTAAAAAAACCTGTACTTTCAGATAATATAATATCAATTAAATTAAATGCCACATCTAACCATCTAGTCATTGACCTATAGTATTTTTTCCCCCACTATGGTAGAGATTTGCTTGGTTACAAACATTCTTCCAAATATCTTCCTTTATGTTCAGCAGAAGAAAGAAATTCATACGGGTTTGGAACAACTTGAGGAATTTCATTTTTGGGTGAACTATCCCTTTAAGTGCACTTAAAGAGTGCACACATTCATGACTAAGTTTCTTAACCACCTAAAAAATGCACTTTGTAATGAAAAAAAAAGTAAAAAAAAACTTAAAGTACACTTAAATCATTTAAATTTAATGTATTTAAATGTACTAAACTGCAACTTCATTACAAATGTGTGATTACAAATATATTATATTTTAGTTTATCATAAGTGCAGTATTCCATATTTCAAAGACAATAGAAGTAATTATGAAATTGCATATAAAGATGTACTTAAGTCCTACTTATTTGGGTTGAAAAAAACTTTTAAGCTCAACTAATTGCATTTAATATAAATATCACCTACTCTCTGAAAAATGCTGGGTTGTTTTAACTCATGTTGCATGTTTGGGTCAAAAATGGAAAAACTTATCTGTTGGGTTTAAAAATGCGATTTAAAAATTTAAACCAGCGGTTGGGTTTGTCCATATTTGACCCAACCCAAAACAACCAAGTTTATAATACATTTTTTATTTTATTGCAAATAACATATAATTAAGTGTCTTACATTCAGTTCACACTTAAGTATATTATTTTTAAGCATATTATTTCTGTAATAAGTACTCTTTTTGAAAGTATGCTTATGTGGTGGTGACACTAGTAACACAGAAAGTACACACTTTACCATCAATTAGCAATTTCTAATAACCCTTAAAATGACTTTATTTGGTGTCAGGTTTATTCAGATACATCCAGTTCATTTAGATGTTACCACATGAAGCAAACTTGTGAGTTTTGCAGTTATAGTTTTTTAAGTCACAGACTTTTTATAAGAGCATCCCAATACAGATGTCTCAGACTGATGTGCTCAGAGCTGGATAAAAAAAAAGTGGACTTTCAGACTAATGGAAGTATGAAAGAGTAGTTGTCAATCGCACTCTCTCCAGGGAATAAAAGGATGTGTGCATGCCACTTCTGCCATCATTCTGCCTACAGAAATAGGTCCTGATGTTCACTAGCCATCTCAAGTGCCTGAGTGCATGCACACATAAACATGTCAATGTGAATCATTCTGTATACCTTACAAGCTTCTAAATAAAAGGCACTTTCAATACGGGACACAAAAAAAAAATTCTGAAACAATTTTTCCCTTTTTCTGTAAATGATGAGTGAAAGAACGTGCTTAACCTTCAAAAATGTCAACCTCAGGAGGTCAGACTAAATATCATATGACCACCCTAGGACCACCCAGAGGATGTCTGACTGACATCTAAAGCAAACAATCACAGGTTGTTTTGTTCACCATTATGTTTAGGGGCGTGAAAATGTAAAGTCATGTAAATGTCCCTACAATAACAGACGTGCAACCAATATATCATTCATTCAAAAATGATATGCAAATTTACTGCAACAATAACGCATCAGTCTCCAAATATTTTGAAAATCCATTGTTTAGTTGATCCTGATAAGTGCTCATTTTCACAGATGTAAACACAACGGTGTTCTTCCATAAGGGGGTTTCACGTCATGGCATCGTTGTTTCCAGGCAAACTGTTAAAGAACACGACACACACATCTCCCGGAAATCCTGTAGAATTCAAGCAATCAGATGATGACTTCGAAACTCGTGAAGTGTTTCCCATTTTGTGTGCCTTATGCATTTGACTTTCAGCCAACGGATGGGTGTGACAACTAAGGCTGACACTAGCCAAATGTAGGATATTTACTGGTTACACTTTATATTGATGATCCCCTTTAGACATTCTGTTGACTATAATTAACATTGCACCTACACGGCAAATAACTACAGTGGCAGAGACAGCTCAATGCACTGAAACACATGCAAATACAAAAAACACATGCAAATAAAAAAAAAAACATCTTCATCAGTTTGACAACACATGTGCTGCAAATACTCACAATGCAACCAAATACAGAAACGCGCTGCAAATAGCACAGAAATGTTTCAAGGGGACCTCAACAAGTGATGAACCTGGCTGGGACCTCTTGTTCAAGGCCTATTCATCAGTGGTGTTGTTTGTATATTTCAACATCCTGATCGTATGTGTGTCATGAGTATTCTGCATTTGGTTGCGTTGCGAGTATTTTCAGCGCGTTTCTGTATTTGGTTGCGTTGCGAGTATTTTCAGCGCGTTTCTGTATTTGGTTGCATTGTGAGTATTTGCAGCATGTTTCTATATTTAGTTGTGTTGTGAGTATTTGCTGCGTGTTTCTGTATTTAGTTGGGTTGTGAGTATTTGCAGCGTGTTTCTGTATTTGGTTGCATTGTGAGTATTTGCAGGGCGTTTCTGTATTTGGTTGCATTGTGAGTATTTGCAGCGTGTTTCTGTAATTGGTTGCGTTGTGAGTATTTGCAGCGTTTCTGTATTTAGTTGTGTTGTGAGTATTTGCATCATGTTTCTGTAATTGGTTGCGTTGTATTTGCAGCGTGTTTCTGTATTTGGTTGAGTTGCAAGTATTTGCAGCGTGTTTCTGTAATTGGTTGCATTGTGAGTATTTTCAGCGCGTTTCTGTATTTAGTTGTGTTGTGAGTATTTGCAGCGTGTTTCTGTAATTGGTTGCATTGTGAGTATTTTCAGCGCGTTACTGTATTTGTTTACGTTGTGAGTATTTGCAGCGTTTCTGTATTTAGTTGTGTTGTGAGTATTTGCATCGTGTTTCTGTAATTGGTTGCGTTGTGAGTATTTGCAGCGTGTTTCTGTATTTGGTTGAGTTGCGAGTATTTGCAGCTTGTTTCTGTAATTGGTTGCATTGTGAGTATTTTCAGCGCCTTTCTGTATTTGGTTACGTTGTGAGTATTTGCAGCGTTTCTGTATTTAGTTGTGTTGTGAGTATTTGCTGCGTGTTTCTGTATTTAGTTGTGTTGTGAGTATTTGTAGCGTGTTTCTGTAATTGGTTGCATTGTGAGTATTTTCAGCGCGTTTCTGTATTTGGTTACGTTGTGAGTATTTGCAGCGTTTCTGTATTTAGTTGTGTTGTGAGTATTTGCTGCGTGTTTCTGTATTTGGTTGTGTTGTGAGTATTTGCATCGTGTTTCTGTATTTGGTAAGCCCTCGTCTAGCAATCCTAATGCTCCAAATAGCAATTAAACCTTTATCTTTATTCTTTATTTGTACGTTTTCTGGGAGGAGTACCTTTCCCTTGTCCATGAAAAACGCGCTGACTGACAGATCCGAAGCGTGCACTCAAAGACACCTCACAGCGTGCAATCAGAATTACAGTGTTTAAAAATATTTGTCTTGGCGAGTATTCACGCAAACATTATGTTATGTCTTAAGTGAACGTTTGGTTAACTGTTGAGGGAAAAACATCTGATGAGGGACATTATTTTAGATCCGTGCAGTACAGTAGGTCTTAATATATAAGCTGCCTGTTTCATTCATGTTAATCAATAAATTGTGGCATCATGGGGAAAAAAGCTGAATATATATTTTTTTCACATATATATATATATATATATATTTGGTTTTGACTTGGTGTGTGCCAAATTTGGTGTTATTACCAGGGATTTTAAGATATGGTTGCTAGGGGATTTTCAGATTTGCAACTTTTCAGCGGTCTTGGTTTACTTGTTTGGTGCACATCAGTGTTCGGATGGCTGCATTCACACTTATTCAACTGAACCACACTAACAGAGCAATCACACCAGAATTCATTTTAATCGAACCAAACCTGCCAAGTGTGCACATGCCCTTAGCCTCCAAAATTCATTGTAATTCAAACAAAATGACACTTTGCACACCATTGACCTAGTTGGCTAATGTCGTTCCTATAATGGCTCTAAACCACTTGGCAATAATTGCTTTCGTGACGGCAGCACAGCACCTAGAGCCATCCCATTTCACCTAGGCTGTTCCATTAAACAAAAGCAGGTCCTGTACCCAAACCTACCTACGCTGGTGATCCTCTGGGAGACCAGGTCCTTCAGCAGGGCCCCTATGACGGGGGTGTGTCTGGAGTACAGCTCGTATCGGTTAATCCCGATGTGGAAGCGGAGCCAGTAGGGGTATGACTCAGCAGAGGCCTCCCCTGTCGGACTGTACTCCTCCTCCTCCACGTTTCCCTCGTTATGCCTGTCGGTAAAGGACGGAGGAGGACATTAGTCACTACCAGCACATTGCCTGACAACAGAAAACCACATTAAGGGTGACCTTTGTCCCTTTTCTTTAATATACTGTATTTAGTATTATTACAGTAAGATTAACTCAAAATGAGATAAAAGCCATGCAACTTTGTGAGTGTAAATGTGTAAAATATTATACAGTTATTATAAAGTCTAACTAGCATTACTTTGATTAGTTTCTATATTATTAGTAATAAGATAAAATATACTCCTTGTAATAAAAAGAACACTTTAGCATACTTTTAAAAAGTGTACTTATCACAGAAAAAATAAACTTAAGTCTGAATGTTTTCAGACACTTAATTGCATGTTATTTACAATTAAATGAAAATGTATTGTAGTTTAAATGTATATTAAATGCAGTTAGTTGAACTTAAGAGTGATTTTTGATGTAATTTCATAATTAATTCTATTGTACAAGATCTTGACCAAAAATTGATGCACCTCTTGATGGAAATAACATCACAACATTTATTTCCATCAAGATGTGCATCAATGTTTGGTGAAGATCTTGTATTGACAATTTTCCTCCAGCATATCCCAAAGACTTTCAATGAATTTAAGGTCTGGACTCAGAGGTGCCAATTCATGTGTGAAAACGATTCTTCATTCTTTCACAATACGAGTCTGATGAATCTTGACATTGTCATCCTGGAATATGGCCATGATGTGTCTTCCTACATGGTTGATTAAGAAATGAGAACCTACAGACTGCATCAATTAGGGTTAGAAGAACTTTTGCCAAACATAAATCACGCTAGAAACATAATAATCACTGCAATAATGATCCAATCATAGACTCTTAAGCATATTGCCTATTAAAATCCAAACAGCAACTTTTTTTTAAATCTGCATTTTTAAATATACTTTTGGGATTTGAAACACACTACAAGTGCACATTCAGTACATTCATCATACTTCTTTTTCACAAGGGACCTAATAAAAAACATGCAAGGGGTGGGGAGGACTTTATGATTGTCTGAGGGCCATTTACTAGACACTGTTAAAACTAAAAATTGAAAATTTTGTATGTGTTTTGGCCATTGATTTACACAATCATGCCGTTTTGGGGGCTTGAAAATGCAAACGTTTGAAAACGGGTTTCAAAGTACAAGTTTTACGAAGACATGCGCATTACTTGCATAATTTGCGTTTCCCTAAACCAGTTTATTGGTCATGTCAATCACAGTAATGATTGCCTACACCAAACACTGATCCCTAAACCAAAGCCACTAGATGACAAGCCTGCAACCGTAAGCCAAAAAAGCGTAATGGCTAATGCTAATGATGCGGCTGCCAGTATGCAGGAAAGGAGACCAGATGCTGCTTTTTTTTTATGAAAGTCAATGGAGAAGAGGCTTCACTACACTGAATAAACTGTTTTTGTGAGGAAACTTATCATTTAATCAATTGACTGCCTGTCTGCTAATCTTCAACATGTTTTACATCCCTGTGCCCCCCTCCGGACTGCTGGTCTAGGATCTGTTTGCTTCATAAAAATAGTATATTATTAGTGAAAAAGAGTTGTCAAAAGATCCAGTGCGTATCTGTATTTGTGCTCGTCAAATGATTCAATTTCCAACGTGTTTACGCTTTGAGTAATTTAGCCAATTTCTTGAACGCAATGGCCAATCACAGGTGTTGAAGTTAGAATCCACTCACCACTCAAGTTTTTGCCCAGTGCTGAGTAAGCGCGCAAATCTTCTCTAACAAAGTGTAGACATTATGTAAATAAGATAATAAGATTCATTGTGTATCAGCTTCACTGATTAATATAACAGAACTTTGTGAGATTGTGTTCATTGAATGACTGACAGATTTTAGTGATTATAAAGGGAGAGCTCCTTGCACGTTGTCTAGGCGATATAAAAAAAAAATTAATATGACTATAATATATTCAGAATTTAAATAAAACTTTTATTTTCTATTCTTGACGAGTGGCCACATACATGCTTCAATACATAGGCCCATCCGCATATAAATGCGGGATTCACTCTCGAAATTGTGATGACTGACAGTGATAAATATTTATGTATGAATCACGTTCAGTCTATAGGCCCGTAGTTTCTTTACAAAGTGACATCGCCATCTACTGGCCTGGCATGAATAATACAGCAAATTTACTCGGTTTTGCGTTTTGACAACGTTGTCGTCTGTACACAAAAGCGTGAACGTGATCATTGTCGTGTTAAACGTACCCTAAATCTGCAGGGTTTTTCTGTCTAGATTCCATGTGTGCTTTAAAAATCAGCTTCATTTGAGCTCAATTTACTGTACATTTATCTGAAGAGAGCGGTGTCATTTATTTAAATTGTTTTAAGTTTTATTAATTTATTTAAGTGATATTAACACACTAGCCTCAATGAGTCCCATTACTGAATTCCACCATTTAGTATACAGTTTGATGACTGTGAAAGCTATTTTAAAACATTTAAATATAGGTGAGCATGTTTGAATGTGTTGGCTGGACTGATGCCATGCACAGAAAATGACTGAAATGATGACTGAATACATCAGCTGTACTTCATTTCCTTAAAGCCCCTGATCTCACAACAACACATGAAAAAACAAACAAAAGACAAGTTCGGTCTATTAAAAAATAGCTTTCCATCAAAACATGAAAAGGAATATCAAACTGTAATGTGACCGCATCTAGATGACAAGCTGTGTCATGCATTTTCAGTAATTAACAAAGTACTGTTAAAAAGGCCTTTTTAACTCAACTGTTCCTGTTTAGTTAATCTGGATCTGGATCAGTCAGGCATGGTTAAAAGGCATGTTTAGTTAATTCAGGCATAGTTAAAGGCAGAGAGAATCAGCGCTCCCTGAGATATATCCCTGAGGACGCCAGAGCTTGCCGGGTGAAGAACAAAAAGAGAGGACACAAGAGCAAACAAAGGGCATGACACCAACAAAAAACCCTTCAGCTTAATGCATCTGACAGCTCTGAAAAAGACAACACATCACACCAGAGGAACAGACACGAGTCCTATACCAGCAAAGCTTTTAACACTCACAATGAGTCAGTATCAACTGGAAATTATAAACGTCTCTCCACAACATATGCGTGCTTATTTTTAGCTCTAGATTTAAAAATAGATGTACTTCCCTCTTTTAATTATTACTTTCATTCTTGATTTCCATTGAGAGTCTGACATTATTATGATTATTATTTGGGCAAAACAAGAAAATTATGACCTGTGTGTGATGTGAGACATTTCTTAGCTCTAGCCATTCTTGCCATTCTAGTTTTACCTGCTGCTTTGGGATAAACACATTTTCAATGCTCTTCTCACTTTCTGTATAGGTAGGTTCTTGACTACAAAATAGCTATACCGAGGCATGTGGTCACAATGGGAACCTCATGTTTATTACCTCTGATTCGAGATAAATGTCTTTCTTTGAAATATGATCTATTATCTACAGTAAAATAAAAAAAAAAACACATTATCCACAAGATATCTACATTTAAAACACATTACAAACTATGCATATAACTGGGACATAGAGAATTGTTTCACGTGCATAACAGCTTTTTAAGTCTGCACTTCCTTTTCTTTATATTATGTTTATTATTATACAACTTGCAAGACTGGGGCAAGTTGTCACACTTTTTTTATTGCTGTGAATATTTCTCAGGACAGGTTTATTATTGAAAGTAGTTTCTGTATAATGTGGAAACATGTCTTGTTTTGTCAACAAACAAATTGAACCATTTAGCATTCCACTCTATATTAAATGTCTAAAATTTCGCTTACACTCTGCTTATTATTTTTTTTAAATACCTGCATACAGCTGTAATTAATTTCTGTAATTACAACTATAATTACACTGTTAACCTTCCCTTACAACTCAACCCACCCTTAAACCTACCCATACCACCAAACCTGTGCATTACCTTACCCGTTTCCCACCTCAGTATCAGCACAAGTGTTTGCAATACAACATAATAAGTACATTGTACCTAGCATTTTTTTTTTTTTTTTTTTACTTAAGTACATAGTAGTTAAAGACACCTACAGTGTGATCACTTTTTCTTTTCTTTTTTTGAAATAGGAAAGTACTGTAAGTCACCTTCAACAACATTCTTTTTTCAGAATATTGTCAACCTCCGTGTGTGTTACAAAGACCCGGTCACGGGACTTTAAAGCTCACTTTTAAACATATGACAAAATAACACTATGCCAGGTTTAAAGTAGCACTTGCCATTCTTGTTGTCCGGCAGCTTTGGGGTAGAATCTGATATCAGCGTTGAGGTTGAATAAGGTGTCATCTTCAGTGAGATGAGGCAGGTCAATCGTATAGAGCGGATGCTCATAGAGCGCCTTCAGTCTGGAGGAACCCTGGACAGCTCTCTGCTTCTGCCCGCTCACTGTGTCTCTCATCAAACCCCTCTTCTCGGAGCCCAGCTGCAGCTGTCTGACTCTCTTTTCAGACTCGTCTCTCTCTGTCACCTTCTCCCGTGAGTGCGAAGTGAGATTGGAGTTGGGTTCATTGCTGAAATCCTGCAGTAATCTTAAAGAGTGTTTATTAGGCCAGCCCGGTTCGGCGGCGGCGGCTCTGGCGCGCTGTTTGGCCCAGGATCGAGGCTCCTCGCCCGGGGTGTGAGCGCAGGAGCAGCCGCCTCCTCCTCCTCCTCCAGCGCTGGAGCTCGAGCCCGCCGCGCGCTTCTCCAGCTTTGGTAACAGGTCTATCATGATGTGCATGGTGCAGGCGACCAGAAACACCATTAAAATCAACACGCGAAATTTACGGAAAAGGATCATCTTTAAACCTAAAGCAAGCCACAATATGACACAGGCTATAATAAAGGATATTTAAGGGCGCATGTGGTGTCCTACTGTAATCCTCCTTGTGATAGGAGATCCATGTTCAAATAGGTGCAAACATCTTCTTCTGCATCCTGCTGTTTCCAAGTGTAGCCTATCAAGAAATATTTCTTTTCGGCATAGTTGCGCGAATGATTTCGGTGAAGATCAGATGTCCTGTCGCATCATTACACCTTCAGTACATCATGATAAAGCGCATCTGTAAAATGTCCCGGTAAATAATGACAAAACACGAGGAAACCGCCGTTTGACTTGTTCTCAAGAACCGCACGGACGTCGGATCAGCAGTCCCATGTGTGGATTTCTTCAGTATGTGAAGAAGGAGATAAAGTGCATTAGTAGTTCTTCGTGAAGAGCAGTCAGTGACAGGTGTAGATGTATCAGTGCCCTGTGTGTTAAATATTGGGTCCCTGCCTCTCCTCGTCACAGCATTCAGATTGGCTGAGTCCATGAGACTCAAGGAAGAGCGACTCAAAAGAAATTCGGCTTGGAATGTTAGTGCAGTTCCTTTCTGTGAAGACAGAGGGCGCTGATGCGCATTAGACGCACGTCTCTAGTGATTGGTGGTAAAACTAGCTACTGTCATTAATGGAAAAACATCACATAATGCTTAGTATATCAGTAGATACAATGTGAATATTAAGCGAAATATATTAATCAAATGTTCTTGAAATGTTAACTATTTGAGTGTATTATTTGTTCAAGAAAGTCAAAATGAAAATCATGTCTTCAGAATTCAGGACAATTTTGGCTGGGGGGAAAAATGTGCTGATTAACCTGAGTTTACCCGATTCACCCTTATCTAAGAAAGAAACTCATACAGTTTTGAAACGACACAAGGATGCTTAAATTATGGCAAAATATTCATTTTGGTATAACTACCCCTTTAAGCATAATGTTTGTTAATGCTATTCATGAAAGGTTTGGGTGTCTGGTGTTATGATCTGCTGAGGTCATTCCCTGAGCTGTCAAGCTCAGCATTTATGTATTTAAGACCAACTTCTGTATTGTGATATGCAAGAGCTCCCCATAAACTTCAAATTATAGTACTTTATGGACCAACAGATTTTGAAAGATTAGTTTTATAGAAAGGTGTAGTTACCAGTATGATACTAAAATGCATTGAGAATAAAACAATTTTCAGAACAATGGCAGGATTTTATCATCAGCCTAACAGTACTCTAAGAATTATGAATTTGATATGGCAGTTTGCCATGGTTTACGTCTGGGGCATTTATTGTGATGAGAAAGCATTTATCTTCATTGCTTCGTCTTAATAAGGATTATTACTGACTCAAAATAGCAGATAAGAATTGATGTCTCAGAATTAATTAAAGTTCAATGTAGAGCCCTGGGGGTGATGTGAGGGAATGGAATATTTTAAATACCTGTGATTTAAATGTTAACTTTAGAAAAAACTATGCAATTATGCCATTTTTGATGAACATAACCATTTTAGATCCAGGAATTGATTGCAAACATTAATTAAATGAAGAAGAAAAAAAATGCACACACACAAAAAAAGTTTTTTAGTCGCCCTTGTTATGGAACTTTACAGTAGCTACATCTGCATATAACTCAGTGTTATATGACAAAAAGTCCTGCTATACGTGTTGCCTTGCAAATACTCAAACCCCTCCCTCTACATTTATATCTGCTGCAGAATCTATAGAAGCTGTTGCTAAAATTATCCTTAATATTTCATAGATTTGCATTTGAAGTATTTGCAGGAATAACAGCAGAAATAGTTTTGCAGAAAAACACGTGGGTGTTTTTCTTCAGCTACTGGCTTCATTTTTTTTTAAACTAACAGATAAACTGTTTTTTTTATATACATATGAAGGTCAAAACTCTTGGAAACTGCATACTTACATATTGTACACTTGTACCAATAGCAGAACTCTTTTTGGTGCTAAATAGAACCTTTTTTATAAAGTTCCATAAAGAACCATGCTTTAAAAGTGCTATATAGAACCTTGTAGCAAATTTCATTATAGGAAAGGAAGGAAGAAGACAGGGTCGGCTTGACTATTGATATTAGTATATTAGTATATTCATATTATTAATGTATTATATATGTATGTATTATTCTTCACATTATTAATATTATTTTTATATAATATTTTTATTAATATTGTTTTTAATCTGCCTGCTCTCATAGTACTCTAATAATTAATAATAATAATTATACAAAATATAAATAAATAAATAAAATAAACCCCATGTTGGGTCAATTACTTTTATTTTTTATTGACATGGCAAATTGTAGCAAAAATGTCAGCTCTAATAACAGTTATTAGCTGATTACATTAATAAATAACAATTGACACTGAACATGATATAGATGTAATGAAGATCAAGTTCCAGTGAAATATCTTCACAATCCTCTATGATGTCTGTACGTCCTTCATTATGTGTGTATTCTGAGTGGCAGTTTCTCTCTGCAGATGACGAAGTTGAGTTTAGAGTTACAGTTTGTCTGTACATTTGACAGACAAACGTGTGTTAAAAGGAAAAAGTGATATAAAGTCTGGGTTTATATATAGTAACAATAAAAAACATAAATACAATATCTTACTGTGTGGAGAAGAGAAGATGAGCATCCTTAACTGAGCAGATCTGCTCACACTTACATGTTCTGTTAAACTAAAAAGACATAATTGGTAGGAAACCAGTTACAATATTTTAAAGTTAAAATGTATATACATTTTAAGAAAGAAATCATTTACCTGTTGAGAGTGTGTTGACAGTCTGTGTAGTTGTATAGCTGAGCTCCAGAAAATCAGTAATGAGGTGGCTTTGACAGTTACAGATTTGAAAAACAAAAAGGCAGGAATCAAGAACCCTAAACTCTAACACAAAAAACATTTCAGCATATAAAAGGTTCTTCAAGACGATATGGCTCAAAATAAAATTGATACTACGTTTAAAGAACCTTTGTAGGAGAGCTATGAATATGGTTTCAGAAATTGTATTAAAATGTGTTCTGTCCACTCTTGTAAACAGCATACCAACTCTAAACTGTAGTTAATGTCCTATTCGATTCTGACTGAAAGAAGACTTACAGATTACGTAAAGATTTGTTAAAAAATTTAATCTCATGCCAGTGTAGTCTTAGCTCATCTTGAGGGATAAAACTCAAAATTTATAGAGAACATATTTATGAATAGAGCATGAGAGTAAATGACTCAGGGTTATATGTAGGCCAGGATCCCCTTTGTTCAACGGCTAAATGGCTTTAATGAACATCTCCATATTTTAGAAGAAGCCAATTTCAGCTCCTTTTCAAGATTTAACAAAGGATCTGGAGCAGTAAGATGTTATCCTTTCTGCTTCTATCATTCACTCTTATGCTCATCTGACGTGATCTGGGAAATCTGAGAGCTTGTAAGAACACGCTATTGTGTTTATAATGAATCGGAAAATAGAGTGCTTCATTAATAGCTGGCCAAAGGGAATGTGACAAAAGGAGAGTCCCTCTCATCATTAACCTTAAACATGTTAACCATGTAGTTCGGCTCACATGTTGTGAGGTTCTCACAGGTTCTGAGCCACAACCCAAAATTGTTCGGTTCAGGCAGAAGGGGAAAAATGCTTAATGAAAATAATAAAATGACAGTAATCGTATAAATCAAACAACATTAGGGTAGAAAATCCATTTTTAAAAATGTGATGCTTCCCATATATCTTGATGTTGACATAGCCATGTGTCCAATAAAACAGTACTTTCATTTAAAGGACATTCTGTATTTTTTTATTTTAGTACCATCAACATTTATTTTCCAAAGTAAAGCCTTGGTTCTAAAGTGAAGCAATATGAGAACTGCTGCTTAACAGCACAAAGGTGCTTTGTGATTGAGCCAGAAAAAAAATGATGAAATGAATTCCAGTCTCTCGCAACACTTTGATGGCAAACAAAGTGTCAGCATTTCACAACTCTGCCTCAAATTGATTAACATTCCTTTTTGTCAAGATTATTCATGGCAGCACTAGATGGATTTTTCATTGCAGTGTAGAATACAGTGTAGAGGGGGGTGTACCGGCCTAAATAAAGCATTGTAATCATCCTAGCTGTTGCAACAAGATTTCATTACCTCTCAAACTGGTCTGTAAAAATCGCAAACACACGCATTTCCTTGAAGCCCCCGACAAGGAACATGAACGTTTTTGTAAAGTCAGAATGTTGATGAGCTAGTTGGATGAGCTTGTTGGCAGAATCTACTATTTCTATTTGATAGAATCTCACGGATCTTATAAATATTCTGCATTTGGATAGCAGAATCTGGCCCGTAGGCAGCCCAAAAGAGAAATTTAAAGTAATCCGTCACTACATTTGCAACATTAAGCAGTAATAAAGTGCCCCTATTATGCTTTTTTAAAGGTTTCTTATGTTGTTTTGGATGTCTCCAACAACAGGTTTACATGCATCAAAGGTCAAAAAACACTTTAATTTTCTCATAATATACACTGTACATCACCACATTTTTTAATGATTCTCAAACGACTCGACGGATAAATCAGTCTCTCTAAATCTCTCGTTTCCGCGAGCTACTCTGCTCTGATTAGCCAGATGTCCCAGTCTGTTGTGATTGGTCATTCGCTCATTACCATAACTGAACTTCAGCTCCGTCCGGAGGCTTCCTAAAGCTCAGCGATTGTACTCACTGTAAAGACAGTAATGATGACGGAGATTTTACCATATCAATCTGAGCGCGAGTCCAATGATGAAACACTGGAAGAACTAGTTATTCAACCTGAACCTCCATCGCAAGGACGACTTGAGCAGGACGTTTCTCAGTGATACGGTACTCAGTTTGAGGTACATTATGAGATGCTGCAACTGTAATTCCTCACCATCAGCATTAACAAGGGAAGAGATCATTTGCAAAAAGCGATAAACGGCATGTTTAAAAGAAATGAACACTTAACCTTAAACACGTTTTGTCACAAAAGCCGGTATTGTCCACTGTCAAGGCATTCGCGATACCACGTTTCCACTCGAGTCCACGTTTTACAGCAGAAACTGACAAGCCACCCTTGCTGTTTGTGAACACAAGCCGATAAGTCAGTTTTAGCGAATCAGCGAGCAATATTCCAGTCAGGTGACAAGGCTGCTATTCACTTAGAAAAGAAAATATATAATTATTTGCCTAATAACTGGAACTGTCACAGCCTGTTTTAAATCAGCCACAGTGACTCCCATCCTCAAAAATCCCTCTCTGAACCCTGCAGTATATGTAAATTATAGACCCATCTCCAACTTGCTGTTTCTATCTAAAATTTTAAAAAGCTGTTTTTATTCAACTGCAGAATTACCTGCATACTAACTCTATTTCAGACATTTTTAAGTCCAGCTTCAAAAGTCTGCTCTTTTAAAAATATTTAATGATATTTTAATGACCACATATGCTGGCAACACTATGGCTTTAGTGCTCCTAGATTTGAGCTTGGCTTTTGACTTCGTGGCCCACAGGATCCTTTTATCTCGAAAGGAACGTTCGATTGGTATCACAGGTAAGGTACTCCAATGGTTCCAATTTGCCCTGTCAGATAGAAGTTTTTCTGTTAGCTTACGTGTTCATTCATCCTCGGTGGCACCCCTTATTTGTGGTTTACCCCAGGGATGAATTTTAGCACCACTGCTATTTACACTGTATAGGCTACCTCTGGGATCTATTATGAGTAAATTTGTAGTGTCATATCATTGTTATGCAGACGACACACAACTCTATATATCCATAAAACGTAAAGATAATTTGGCATGTATTAGAGATGGGAATCCTGTCTCCACAGACTCACAAACAACTTAATGCTACTTAACCCAAATCATCAAATTTGAGCCAAAATAGCACTTGGATGGTAATTTGATCTTTTGATCTTGGCTCCCTGATGCCTTATCTTACCTCAGACCTTAAAGACCTAGGATTTTACCTAGACAGTAGTCTTAAATTAAATAAACAAATGAATGCTGAAGTTAGTTTTTACCACATTTAAAGTTAAAACTAAGTTAAACAGTTTTTAAGCAGGCAAAGTTCTGAAACTGTCATTCGCGCTTTTATCTCTGCACAAGATAAAAGTGTGCTTGCCACAAGGTACAGCGTCATTCATTTAGATCCATTTACCAGTTTTATGGGAGCAATAGTAATTTCTATGACTTTTCTATCCTGCAAGGAAAATAAAACAGGTTTTCTGAAGAGATAACTAGAAAATGTGAGTGGTGCTTGCCTAAGCAAACAAGTCACCGCCACTATGTTGGCAGAATGCTGTAATGTGGTTGCTTAGCTTGTCGGGGTGGTTTCTAACATGTCACTGTGTGCTAGGATTGCTAGAATGTTCTGGGAGGTTGATATGGCAGTGTTACAAGGTTGCTAAGATGATCTGACTATCTTTACCATATTGCTAGCATGTTGTAAAAAGGTTGCTAGCGCAAATATATGTGATTGCTAGGGTATTTTGGGTAGTTGCTGACTGACAAAAGAGTAAAAAACTCCCACTTACAAGTCCTGGGGATCATCGTCCTAAAAGTCATTTGCTAGGGCTACCAGTAAAATAGTTCACCCCGTGCCACGCATATACAAATCATAGCATTTAAGGGAGCCAATAAGGCAAAGATCAGATATGTCTCACTTACTCAGTCCCAGCTCTCTGAAGGTTCATACATCAGTCTCTTAAAGGTAATGATGATTGGTAGGTGCCTCAACTTCGTCGTCGAATGCTTCCAGATCAATCTTCAGATTCCACGATTCTTCAGTCCTGTATTCTGCGATGATTGACACATCCAGAACGTAGGTAACTCCTCCTTTCTCTACGATGAGGTCAGGCTTGATGGAGCTCCTCTGCCTGGGAATGATGGGCTCCATCCACGTCTTAGATGTCTTTTTCCTGAGGAAACCTTTCATCTTCCTAAGAACCACGGGCGGGTTGGGGCAAAAAAGTGGCCCTGGACTTTCTGGCACAAAGTGGCCCATCACACCCGGTCTGCAGCACATCTCACCCTAAACCCACCAGCTCATTATGCAAAGAGCAATTTTAAACACCACTTATTAACATATAGATGCTGTTTATACAGAAATATAAATTATATATATAATTATTTATATATTTAGAATTCTCTTTTCCATACACTGAAGTTTAATATCAATAAGTTCAATACCTACCATAAAATCAGTCCATATACAATGCTATGGTCTAGAAGACTTAGAATGTAGTGCAGAATGTGGACTGTTTTATAGTGCCTTTCTAGTGGTTATAGTATGTGTCCTTTCAGGAGCTTGACATATGTCATTTTATGGCATAGAGCTCAAATTGTGGAAAAGAGTTAAAAAATTATATTAAAAAAATATAGCATAGCATATTAAAATGATTTCTGAAGGATCATGTGACTTAAGGGTGAAGTAATGATGCTGAAAAGTCAGCTTTGATCACAGAAATAAATTACATTTTACCATATATTCACAGAAAACAGCTATTGGAAATTGTATTAATATTTCTTAATATTTGTGGTTTTACTGTATTTTTGATCAAATAAATTAATAAATTCATTAATGTTTCTTTGTGCATTGTGTGACGAATAATGTAAAAGGCATTAAAATCTGAGAAATTCGAAAAGGTCAGCAGTAGTTTACATCCCTGGAAATTAATCTCCGTCGTTTAACATTTTTTAATAGTTAACAGTCGGGAAATATTGCTGTATTAACTCGTCATGCTCAGCTGTTTATCTTACGTTGGCTTGCATTCAAGTGCTGCTCAGTTTCTGTGGACAGTAGCTAAATCCTGCATCCTTCGATTTGATTGGATATCTCAAACATTTTGACATTGACGAGCACTTTTAGACCATTGACACTGATCAGGCTAAATAGATTTGAGTTTTGGCTCAAATGGACTGCGCGGGCCATTCGTCTGGGCTGACGGAAGGATATAGGCTATGTAATTTTACTTTAATTTATTCTTCATTTATATTTACGTAGCAACGTGCCGGCCCACATTGTCCAGTGGCCCACCGGGAAAACGCTAACCCTAACCCTAACCTAACCCTAACCCTAATCCTAACCCGGTGCTCCAGATGGCCAGTCAGCCCCTGTAAGAACCTGATTGTGTCGAGCACAACGGCCATCGTGTGTTACCGCACATTTCTGCAAGATATGGTTTAAGGTTTCTGTCGCCTGGCACGCTCCTCTACATTTCACCTCCTGGATGATCCTGTTCCTTCCATGTGATCCCCTTGATTTTGTAGGTAGGGTTCCTCCACGAAGCTGGATGGCCCGCATATGTAAACGTGGAAAGACCAGTTCCGGATGTTTAATCCATAGGTTACTTTGAGCATCGACGTCTGGAATGGTGAGATCTTTTCCATCCACCGAGCTGGCAAGCAATTTCGCCCAGGCCTGCTTAGCTTCACTCGCAGTAGTAATCACCTCATCTCCGATTTTAACGTGTTTGTTAGCGACCTTCAGCATATGCACAAACAATGGTAGTTGTCACTCCACTTTGTACCATTACCTTCAATTGTAACTCTCCATTTGTCTTAGCCAACAAAATCAGGTCGTCAGCATATGCTAGACAATCAATATGTTGGTCCTTCAAACGAACACCAAGATATAGGATAGGGGATAAAGGATCCCCGTTTCACACCCCTTTCACACTTTGCCGTTGTCGTTCCAATGTGTAGAAGGGTCTTCGAATACAAGTGGGCCAAGTAGTTCAACAAGGGTTGTGTCGTTCCTGCTTCTCTTGCTGCATTTGGATTAACCTATGGATTAAACATCCGGAACTGGTCTTTTCACGTTTACATATGCGGGCCATCCAGATTCCACAATTGGGATAATAATATCCCAATGTGGTTCCACTTCCCCTTCACATGGGACCAGATCTACTTGTCCCCTCTCCGCAAATGTTTTTACCCAATACTGTTCGAGGCCTTCCACTTTCTTATTGCTGTTCATGAATGCGTCCCTCCACTGACCATCTAAGATTGCCTTTCTCCTCAAGCGGTACTGGCATTGTATGCTAATATATATTGAAGCCTTCTACGGTGTTTATTCGACTTCGGCTTAGAACGGTCTAAGCTCTTCTTTGGTTTTGCATTCCATTTAATTGGAAACAGCCTCTCCGCCAGTTGTCCCAATAGTGCAGAGCCCTCTGCTCTTGACTTCTTTCCCGCCATCATATCCTGTAGTAACTCTTGAATATCCATTGCCCCCAATCTAGGATCTTTTAATTGGGAAATTGCTTGACTCAGCATCCCCTCTCTCCACTCCTCCACAGAGTCAGTCCTAACTGTCTCTATAGGCGTAGATTCCGGCCTGACGGTATTAGGGTGCTCATGGATTGAAACCGGGATAGCTGGGTCCTCCACAACCCCTCCCTCCCGGGAACACCCAGCATAGCTTCGAAAGCCTTTTCCTGATGGATTCTGATGTCCTTGTGCCAAGCTTCATACTTAGTAAATCAGCCAGTTCTTTTTTGGTCATACCAGTCTGCCAGACACTATCCGCCGTCATCATCAGTATACTGTCCTCTTCCTCAGACCAAATTTTCAAATTCGGTCTTCACTGTACCTCTTCCACAATGGCCTGAATTGCAGACTCGGGTATCCTTGATACTCTAGAACACACTATGGGCTCCCGATCTACCGAAGCTAATGCTGTGCTTCAGCTGGGGTGAAGACGCAGTTGTGGAATCAATTGTGGTTCCCATTTAATTAACTGAAGCCTCTTCTTTACAGCTTCAGTCGAATGATGTTCATGTAGAAGGGCAAGCAAATCCTTCTTTGCCATGCCCTCTACCCACAAAGAGTCAGCAAGATTAACCAAATCTGCATCTTCAGACTCTGACCAGCCTTTCTGTTAATTAAGTAAGCGACACAAATCTTCTTGTGCATTCTTTACAGCTGCAATCATTGGCAGCACCCCCAGAGTGCACACCGTCACTGGTTTCCTGGAATCCAGAGGGTCCAGGATTTCTCTTTATTTTTTTCTTTTTGAAGTAACCAGCTTAAAAACCCACATAGGTGGTTACAGGACAGGACAAGATACAGAGTCGTGGGTAGTTACCCCATGTGGGAATGGCCTGGATCTTAGCCCAGGTGAAATAAAACCCACCCTCCCCAGCGGTCGCCACGAGGAGGCACCCGGGCCGCGTCATAGCTATTCTATGACTCCCGCTTCTATAGACATAAGTGTTTATTTTAAACTCAACTTACTTACACTCACAAACTTCTTTAAGCACTTCCAAGAGGACGAGGGAAGTTTATTTGGACAGTCCCTCAACCCTTTGACTTTGACTGAGGGAATGAGTCTACTCATATGTACACTTCAGGCAAATCCATAGACCACAATGCAACAATGTTGTGATGTCACGACAGCAACTCGCAGAACTCGCACTTAACCTTTTAATACGTAATTTTGAAATATTCTGGCTGACCCCCCAGTGTGAGTTTTTCAAGGTGACCACTATTTAGAACGTATCACTTTATTGTTTCCATGGTTACCCCCCAGCGTAAGTTTTTCAAGGTGATTGTTATTTAGAAAGTATCATTCATACAGTTTCCATGGTGATGCGTCATTGCTTGTCACATGACAAACTGCAGTCACACTGCTTTTATTTGATTTTCCCTTTTTCATTCAAAATATTCACAAATTTGTTAACAATAGCATGAAATGTCTGATATTCAGATTGTCAAATATGTGCTAGTGGATGTGTTTTGTTGATCAAACACGCAAGCGATTGGCGCCGCCATTTTTAGTTTGTGCCTCTTTCCAGAGAATCGGATCTGTTGGATTTACAACCATGAATTCATCCACTTCTCCCGAAATACATGAAAGTAAGTGGCTGGTAAACTGGGAGAAGAAATAGGAATATAGGAAATTCCGTTTAGACCCATTGCAAGGGTTCCGCCACTAGTGCAACGTAAGCAATAATGTACATATGAGTGAACAAGACAATTTGTTGAGGGAAGGGCACACAAAGGTTTTTTACACCCTTCACTCACTAACGAAGGGTCGAAGGGTCAAGGGACTGTCCAAATAAACTTCCCTCGTCCACTTGACGATTTTGAACGCACTTCAAAATGGTGGCAGGGATTCCCCTGAGGGGAAGTGCTTAGGGCAGTTCGCGAGAGTGTTTAAAAGTGGAGTTAGACGCAGAACTAGTAATCCTAAAGACCTTGATTAGCTTGTTCAGTTTGATTAGGGTTGGATATTGGAGCTAAACTGTGCAGGAAAGTGGCCCTCAAGTGCCTGGTCTATGATATTTTTGATTGTAGATATGGCTGCATGGAGAGGTTCTTGAGACTCAAGAAGCTTTAAATACCTGTTTGTTGCTCAACAGTGGCTTTTTTATAGCTGTCCTTTTAATAAAGCAATTTTTTTGACAAAAACTTTAATAAGCCTTTATCTGACTGAGATCTCTTGTGCTGTAAATTACTGTAAAATCTTATGATAGTTTGATAATCTCCTTTCAGTTTTCACACAATATTAGTTGTTTTCATGCCTTTTGCATACCATTGCACCATTTCATGCTTTTCATCTTCAGAAAGATCTTTCTTCCTCCACATATTGCATGAGAACTGTGACTTGCTTAATAATGTGGAACATTTTCTTTAAGCAGGGTTTTCATTTACCTAAGTAGACATGGCAAACTATTTAACAAACCTGTCTGAGATTGATACCAGTTATCTAAAAAGAAATGGAGGAATGAAACAAACAAACAAACAAAAACTTTCCTTCAAAAACTAAAATCTGAATGTTTATTGTACTGAAATCCTACTGATATGTCACTTGCCTAATAGTTTGGAACACATTGTAGTGTAATAATGAGAGTTAGGGGTTGTTTAAATCCGTAATCCTAAGTGTATAAAAGTAATACTGATATTTGCCGTAGGGCTGGAATACACAACACTGCACTGAATTTTGCCTAGATTTTTTTTACCCAATACAGTTTGGAGGAGTCTACACTACTTGCTGAAAGCCAGAGCCGGTCAGCAGTTTTGAGTTGAATGATTTAGCAGAAAATCACATAGTGTATAATGGGCACAGACTCTTGCTTTTTTTAGCCCTAAATGATTCTATCCAGTCAGAGGACATAACATTTTTGGATATTTTGAGCTAATTTTAGAACACATATTGTATTTTTTTTGTCTAGCCTCGAGGCGCATGTTTATGCATGAATTCATAAGCTGTATCCCAATGTGAAGGCCGCGCACTTCGAAGGTCGCATTTGAAGTGCGATTGCGTCACAGCGACACTACGAAGGCTATCCCAATGTTAAGGCTGCACTCTCTGAAGTCCGCATTTGAAGTGCGATTGCGTCACAGCGGCACTACGAAGGCTGTCCTAATTCAGGATGCACCCTCTAAAGGCCGCATTCGAAGGCCGATTGCGTCAAAACGGTGTGACGAAGGCTGCCGCAATTCGAAAGCGACTTTAAATTGTGCCCTCCGTTTCTCAGGCAAAAGAAGGATAAAACAGGGCTGCGTTTTTTTTAAATAACCCAAAGAGAAAAAAAATTAAATAAATCAACTCCACAGTGAATTCCAAGTGATCAAGGGCTTAGGATGTAGACAAAGCTTCCGCCAGTAGTGGGCACTCAAGCAACATAAGCAATGACGCACATCCGAGTGAACGAGACGGAGGGAAGTAAGCAAGTGAAGGGCATAATAAAAATGAACTGGAATGTAGCACAGCCTACCCTATCCCAGAATTCATTGCACACCGGTGACAACAGCATTTGTATAGATTGGTCTACATTCCCGCGGCACTCGATTCTTGCGGCGCGGGATTAAATTTCCTAGTGAAAGATGGTAGCGGTCAGTAACTCTGGTGTACTTTGGGCGGGAGTGGGCAGTCTGAAAATAGCAACCGCAACCATGCTTGCAACAAATTAATTGCTGTCCATTGTTCATTTTTCTGTAATGTATAGGCCTAAGTTAAAAATGAAACAAAGTTCTATAGCCTACATTATTTATTTTTGTAATGTAAGTTGTTTGTAAATTAACCAAAGTAATATTATACATTGTTTATTTTCGTTATGTAACTTGAAAAATGTAGGCTAAATAAAAGAGAAGTGATTGTTCTGTACATTGTTTATTTTTGTAATGCAAGTTATAATTTTTACATTAAACAAATTATTCTATACATTTATTTTCTTCTCATGTAAATTAAAATGTGTAAATGAAAATAAACTGGTCTATACATTATTTACAAGTATTACATACAAGTACTTTTTACAACTATTTATACAGTATAACTTAAGGTTTAACATCAGAAACAACAGAAATTTTAATTAACAGCTAAAATAGATATAAAATATTTGTATGTACACTTTCATTGAGCTGAGCAGGAGACCCTGCGGTGCTGGACCTGGATTGGCTGCACAATAGAGACCCTGGTAAGGGCTCTGCCAGCGGGACATCATCTGGGATGAGTGCATGCTCCACTGGTTTGCTGGGCTGAATCGATGGCTGCCATGTCATAAAAAGTACAATGCATCTGAGATTATGTGAGTTGAATAAAATAAAGTACTTAAATAAAGACTTGGACTTAAATACAGAGTAAATATTATATTAAGTATATATATAGCCTACACATTTTGGACACAGCTTAAATGTATAGAAAGTATGGTAGTGTGTGATCCTCAGCCATTTAGTTTATGATGCCCAGTTTTTCTCAGTAACCATTTACAAAGTCAGCAACCCTGTTGAAAAACAAAAAAACAGCATATGCTGGTTAGGTGTGTTTGAAGCATGGCAGCTGGTTTGAGCTGGTTTAAGCTGGTCAAGTGCTGGTCCTAAGCTGGTCCTAAGAAACTAGCTCCAGCTCAGGACCAGCTTATAACCAGCTCAGGACCAGCATAAACCAGCTCAAACCAGCTGCCATGCTTCAAAACATACCTAACCAGCATATGCTGTATTTCAAGTGTATGATATGTAGTGTATTCCAGTCTTTAGCAAGCACTTGAGACTAATTCTTACTTTTGGTGCACTGCACACATTCTTAAAGGTGCAATAGGTGATTCTACAGAAACATTTTTTGTTATGCTGGTTGAAAGTCACATGATGTAATCCAATAACGTTGTCTCTGGTCATCTTGCTTCTGGTCTGTGCGCATTCATGTGTTTTGGAGGAGGCGTGACATTGGACGGCGATTTGCAGGGAGGGTGGGATATTATTCTTTCAATGCTAGCAGGCTAAAGTTAGCATTTCCCAGATCACCTATTCACTCACAGGCTTTGCTGATCGATTGCTCCTGTCTCCTGATCGATTGCTCCTGTCTGCCTCCTGTCTGCCGGTCGCAGTGTTTGCAGCTCTGTACAGCTTTGCTTTTGAATCTCTATTTGATATCTTTTCTTGTTGTTTATACTGCTAAATATAACTTACTCATCACCATATATTGTTTAATATTGCCTATCACGTTAAAATTGACATTGTTAGCTTTTAATTTAAATCACTATCACAACGTGTTAGCATTTCACAACGCGTTAGCATTTCACTAGCTTGTTAGCCTGCCATTTGTGCATCCGGGTTTCCTGTTTTTTTCTCTCGTGCCTTTACTAGTCCATCAAACAACTGTGGTAAGTTGGATTAATCAACAAATACGGTAAGCCATGTCTTCTCCTTTTATTGTCACCTGCACTACATGTTTCATGTTTAGTATATCTGTCTCCGTTGGTGAACAGGGCTTCACATGTGATAAATGTAAGGAGATAGTCAGACTGACGGAGAAGATTTCAGAATTAGAGACACGCATCCAGACTTTATTTGAGAGTAGTGAGAACAAAACAGCTTTAGACACTGCTTTGGATGCGACTAGCTTAGTGAAATCTGTACATTGTTCGGTTCCGGCTGTAGAGCCCGTGCAGCAGGGCAACTGGGTGACGGTGAGACGGCATAGTCGCGGATCAAAAAAACACTCTTCCGTTCCGATTAGAACATCAAACAGGTTCTCCCCACTCAGTGATGCACCCACTGAGAATCCTGTTGAAAGAGCCCTAGTTATTGGCGATTCTATTACACGGAACGTGAAAATAGAGACACCAGCCACCATAGTCACATGTTTACCGGGAGCCAGAGCGCCTGACATCAAAGCAAATTTAAAAGTGCTGGCTAATGCTAATCGTAAATTCTCTAAGATTATTATTCATGTCGGCACAAATGATGTTCGACTTCGCCAGTTGGAGATCACCAAAATTAACATTAAAGAGGTGTGTGAACTCGCAAGTACGATGGCAAATCGGATTTTTTGCTCTGGTCCCCTACCCATTAAAAGGAGTGATGAGATACTTAGCAGACTATCATCACTCAATGGCTGGTTGTCTAAGTGGTGTCCGCATAACATAGGGTTCATAGACAATTGGAAAAGCTTTTGGGGCAGACCTGACCTGTTGAAAAGAGATGGTATCCATCCCTCCTGGGGTGGTGCCGCTCTTCTCTCTAGTAATTTGGCACATAGTCTTAAAGCTAAACCTTGACTAACTAGGGCCCAGGTCAGGAAGCAGACGGACTGGCTTACCCGACCGTCTGCTAGCTGTCTCGCGTCACAGAAGTCAGATAAATCCCAGCACATAGAGACTCTTTCACCTAGCTATTATCACATAGAGACTGTGTCTGTTCCACGAATTAGTAAATACAAAAAACCACCAAAACTATTCAACGGTAAAAATTTAATTGATGTCCAACAAATAAACAACAGATATAATACAGATGAACAAATGATAAAGCTCGGGCTGCTGAATATTTGATCCCTTTCCTCTAAAACTTTTATTGTTAATGATATGATTACAGATAATAATCTAGATGTGCTGTGTTTGACAGAAACCTGGCTAAAACCTGACGACTACATTACTTTAAATGAGTCCACCCCACAAGATTATTGTTATAAACACGAGCCGCGTCTGAAAGGTAAAGGGGGAGGTGTTGCTGTAATTTATAATAATATCTTCAGTATTACTCAGAAGTCTAGTTTCAAATATAATTATTTTGAAGTTTTGGTGCTTTACGTAACGTTATGTAGTGAAATTGATAAATCCTGTTTAACATTTGTGTTGGCTACTGTATATAGGCCACCAGGGCACAATACACACTTTATCAGAGAATTTGCTGATTTTTTATCAGAGTTAGTACTGGCTACAGATAAAGTCCTAATTGTTGGTGATTTTAATATCCATGTAGACAATGAAAAAGACGCATTGGGATTGGCATTTAGAGACATTCTAAACTCTATTGGAGTTAGGCAACACGTATCAGGACCCACTCATTGCCGTAATCATACTCTAGACCTAATATTGTCACATGGAATAAATGTTGATACCGTTGAAATTCTGCAGCAGAGCGATGACATCTCAGATCATTACCTAGTATCATGTATACTTAATTTAGCAAAGGCTGCAAAGCCGTCCCCTCGCTTCAAATATGGCAGGACTATCACTGCTGAGACTAGAGATTTCTTTATAAATAAACTTCCTCATCAGTTTCATCTCCTCAGCATCCCAGATAGCCCAGAAGAACTTGATGTTGCAACAGGAACTATTGACTCTCTCTTTTCCAGCACTTTAGACACAGTTGCTCCTCTGCGCTTAAAGAAGATTAAAGAGAATAGTCCAACGCCGTGGTACAACGAGCACACCCGGGCCCTTAAAACAGCAGCCAGAAAAATGGAGCGCAGCTGGAAGAAAACAAAACTGGAAGTTTTTCGCATTTCGTGGAAAGAGAGCATGATTTCATACAGAAAGGCCGTAAAAACTGCTAGATCTGCTTATTTCTCGACTCTCTTAGAAGAAAACAAACACAACCCTAGGTATTTATTTGATACAGTGGCTAAATTAACCAAAAATAAAGCTTCAACTTCTGATGTCTGCCAACAGCACAGCAGTAATGACTTTATGAACTTCTTTACTTGTAAGATTGATAATATTAGGAAAAAAATTATAACCATGCAGCCGTCTACTACTGTATCACATCAGACAGAGCATTGTAGTGTCACTGAGGAAAAATTACATTGATTCACTGCTATAGGAGAAGAAGAATTGGCTAAACTCGTTAAATCATCAAAATCAACAACATGTATGCTCGAACCTATACCGACTAAACTACTAAAAGAGATGCTTCCAGAGGTCATAGATCCTCTTCTTAATATCATTAATTCATCCTTGACTTTAGGATATGTACCGAAAACTTTTAAGTTGGCTATTATTAAACCACTTATTAAAAAAACGCAACTTGACCCTACAGAATTAGTCAATTACAGGCCAATCTCAAATCTACCCTTTCTGTCAAAAATACTAGAAAAGGCAGTGTCCTCACAATTATGCTCCTTTTTTAGAAAAAAAATGATATCTGTGAGGTTTTCCAGTCAGGATTTAGACCACATCATAGTACTGAGACTGCTCTCATTAGAGTTACAAATGATTTACTCTTATCATCCGATCGTGGTTGTATCTCTCTGTTAGTGTTACTCGATCTTAGCGCTGCATTCGATACCATAGACCACAACATTCTTTTGAATAGACTCGAAAATTATGTTGGCATTAGTGGAATTGCATACTTATCTGACCGTTTTCAGTTTGTAGCAGTAAATGAAGAGATGTCACACCGATCACAAGTTCAATATGGAGTACCGCAGGGCTCAGTGCTAGGACCGTTGCTTTTCACCCTGTACATGCTACCACTGGGAGATATCATTAGGAAGCATGGCGTTAGTTTTCATTGTTATGCTGACGATACTCAGCTCTATATTTCTTCACGCCCTGACGAAACTTACCAATTCACAAGATTAACGGAATGCATAGCTGATATAAAAAATTGGATGACTAGTAATTTCCTGCAACTTAATTCAGAAAAAAATAAATTTTTAATTATTGGACAAAAAAACTCCACATGTAGTAACCTAGAATACTGTCTAACAATAAATTTGCTTAATAAATAAACTGCAGCTGGTCCGCAGCAGCTCGAGTTCTTACTAGAACCAGGAAGTATGACCATATTAGCCCGGTTCTGTCAACACTGCACTGGCTCCCTATTAAACATCGCATACATTTTAAAATCTTGCTAATTACTTACAAATCACTAAATGGTTTAGCTCCCCAGTACTTGAGCGAGCTCTTAACGCATTATACTCCATCACGTCTATTGCAGTCTCAAAACTCTGGCCAGTTGATAATACCTAGAATATCAAAATCAACTGCAGGCGGTCGATCCTTTTCCTATTTAGCACCCAAACTCTGGAACAGCCTTCCTAGCATTGTTCGGGAAGCAGACACACTCTGTCAGTTTAAATCTAGACTAAAAACTCATCTCTTTAGTATGGCATACACATAAAACATTTTTAATTTATATTCTATTCAAATTGTTAGGCTGCATTAACTAGGTCAGCCGGAACCGGGAACACTTCCCATAACACCTGATGTACTCGTTACATCATAAGAGAATGGCATCTACGCTAATGTTAGTCTCTCTGTTTATCCCGAGGTTTACTGCAGTCAGCCGGATCCGGCCCGTATCCAGATCAGATGTTGGACCAGCGCCCAGATATTACCAACGCATCCCTGAAGTGTCTGCAGAGACCGTGTCAATTAGTCTACCCTCTGAAATTGCTCATCGACATGGCATCCTCAATGGATCCATCTCCGGCGTGATGCCTCCGATCTTTCAAATAATCCGATCTAATATTACTTCTGACCTATAAGGCTGCCAAAATAATAAACATACACTGTTTGTTAATTGGCCAGAGGAGAACTGGCACCCCGACTGAGCCTGGTTTCTTTTTCTCCATTAGGACACCTGATGGAATTTTGGTTTCTTGCCACTGTCGCCTCTGGCTTGCTCAGTTGGGGACACTAAATTTTCAAATAAATATCCAAATAAATTTAATTACTAAACTAAATTATATCAACTACATTACTTGAATATATATGATAATTGAAATGAGCTGATGACATCACCGTTTTCTCCAGAGCGGCTGTACAGCCGAATCAAATTCTGTTAATTATTTTCCTGTTTAACACTGTGAAGCTGCTTTGAAACAATCTGCATTGTAAAAAGCGCTATATAAATAAAGTTGACTAAAGTTGACTATTGCACCTTTAATATGATTCAGCACTATAAAAGATCTCCTGAGTCACGGAGTATGTTTGCATTCATCCCAATGGAAAGATAAATTATGGTTTACACAGTAAATGGGAATATAGATAAAATAATGGTAAAAAACAAACAAACTCTGATTTTGTTATGCATTATGTCTAAAAGACTCTCTTTTTTGCATGGCAGTAAGCATTTTATATAGAGAGAGGTCAACAAGGTGAAATTTAGCATTTTTTCCATTCGCCTCCTCAGCTATGCTTTTCCCAGGATGATGTCGGAGTGTCATATTTATAAGTTGTTGTCGCTAAAAGTTGATGACCTTTGGTCTTCCAGAATGAACGTGAGCTCAGACGCGGTGTGTTCAAGGTAGAGGAGAGGTAGCTGACTCTTGGCATCGATCCCAGGTGGACTCTTTGCCAAGTCAGGGAGGTATTTCAAGAATGGATTGTTCTTCCTCCAGGAGAAGAAAATTGGAATGTGGGAATAAAACTTTGAAGAGGGCTGGTATCAGTGGATCAATGTGAATTGATGATTCTACACCATCTAGGTCCAGCTGGGTCTCCTTCAGATGCAGTCTCAGTAACTCTATTGGTTTTAGAGTCAGGCAGTAATGTGACGTCCCTTGCAGGGTTTCGCTGCATCAATTTGACTGACATCCAGACTGTTTAGATGCATGTCCCTGAGAGTAAAATGAGGGTTATTGCAGCATTGTGAGGTGGATAATTGAATTTCTCTCAAGTTTTTGTGGCCTATTCTTTTCGTTACACAGAGCGTAATGTTCCTTTTTCTGAGACTTTGACGTGATGGTCCGCGGTGTTCCCAGCGGTATTTGAAGTCTGCTATGTGAGCTGTCTGACAACTTGATTGAGTCCAAGGTACAAACTGTAGCTAATCTTCAGATGCTGTAAAAAAAAAAAGGAATACAGCGCTCCAGATAGAAGTCGCAATTAAATTAATTAATGTCAGGCTTGCATGACAAGTGAGCCTGAGGAATGTTTTAGACAATAATGGTCACAAAGTCTCTGCTGTGGAAGTCAGGGTTCAAAATTTAGACTCACCAAAACACCATTTGGGAAAGTAAGACCAAGTACTTTTTTTAATATGTGGTTTAAACTGACAGTCTGAACTTCACTGATGTAGGCACCATATAAGCAATTCAAATCACAAACACCTTTTTAATTCGAAGGTTTTTGCTAAAAATGTTTTTATTATAATTTTTTTTTAAACTGTTATAACTGTTTTTGAGGAAATCTGAGAAAAAATACAAATGGGTCATGTAATATTTTACAATAAAAGTTAATAAATGTTCGTTTGCTGGAGATAAGGTAAAAAAACACAGCTAATTTAGGGTTTGTTTACACAACACCGTTTTCAACAGGGCCTGAAAACACAAACTTTTAAAAATGGGTTTTGAAGTGCAAGTTTTTGAAAATGATACCATTATCGTCTCCGTGTAAACTACAAAAACGCAGATTTGTAAAAACTGTGATGTCATGCGTATACGTAGGGGAGAGCGGGGCACAACCTAATGCTTTTTGACTTTCTCAGTTTGTGTAAATTCACTTGGGGTTCAGAGTATTTATTTTTTCCCACATTCATTTCACACGTCTAGTACAATTATGTGGTTTTGTTTCATTAATACAGTGTATACTTTTTTCTTGATTTACCCCGAAAGAATGGAAGTGAAATGTGACAACATGCCCCATAGGTGGGGTACAGTGTAACATGTGAGGGGTACATTGTAACATGACCAAATGACAGCTTAAAATGTTATCTGATATAATCAAAAAAATATACAATACAAACTAAAATATTTTGTCAATACAATTATCAACTTTTTCATATAAAATAATGGCATTTTTTAATAATTAAAAATGAACTAATTTTTGAGTTTGACATTAAACACACCGCAAAAAACAGCTATACAGCATAGTTCAAAACATAAACATAATTTAACAATAATAATAAACTTCTGACCTCAATTCATAAAAGTATAGAATATAATAGCGTCGTTCTAATAGGGGCTCATTGTGACGCAGTGTTACAACACCTTCGCAACTGGGATTTAACCCCGGCTCGTGTCTTCTGCTGGTAAGATCAGCATTAAAGAACAATCTCAACTGTTAAATAACAGATATAAGATTACATGTTCAGTCTAATGCCGTGTAGTGTTTCTTTACAAAGTGACATCGCCATCTACTGGCCAGGCATGAATAATACAACATTTTTAGTCGACAGGGACAATGTTGTCGTCTGTAAAAATGTTGTCGTCCAAGAAACTCTACGGAAAAAGTTTATTGTTGTCATGTAAATGTACCCTAGTGCTTTTGACATAAGAAAATTGTATGATATGTAAAAATATGTAAAAATATATATTTTTCAATAAATTACATATAATACTTAAACTTATTAAACTTAAATACTTTTATTCATTTATTTATTTTATTATTTAATATTTATTTGTTTGTTTGTTTTATTTACATTTTCTAGATACTTCTGTCATTGACATTTCTAGGAAAATTTTAATTTTGGAAACTGGTGGCAGTGAAATCAGACAGGAAAGAGCAGGTACAGTTGATACAACAAACTACAAAATGCTTACATCTATAAAGTGTCCGCGAGATCACATTACATTCCAGTCAGAATCTGGCTGCTCGTGCAAAGAACGAAGTATAAAACAAAGAAAGGAAGGAATAGAACAGTTTCATAACTAGCATGATCTCAAGGGCTCAGCTTTCATTTTGGATTGACAAATGTCTTTCTGAGGTGGCGTTTATTTGTCTCTCTGTAAACGATGATCTTAACTTGAGTTTCAGCCTGAGGCAGATGAATTCTTTACATTATTGATAACTGCAGTGGCTGACCTTTTACATGCACGCAGACACCATCCGCAGAACGTTAATTATTTATAACCAGCAAAATACATTCACAGTTGGTTGAAAAAAAAAAATCTATTCAGCATAATTGTGATGAAAATGTTTTCATATAATTGGCCATATGGTTTAAACTTCAATGAAACTTCCTTGTTGAAGAATCCTCAAGTAGACTTGATTATGAATTTCCAATAGTGCTTTAAATAGTATACATTGACACAATCCATTAGTGGGTGACCTTGACTTCTGAACACATGCATACATTGAACGGACAGCAATGAAGTGCATCCACACACTTAACTCATGCCATGCCAATCTAACATCACTTTATTCAAGCATCCATCATCAGAAATGAGTCCAGCTTTCATCCACCATTCATCTTTCCTGCACTCGTCACAATAATGGAGCATACTGAGAAGTACAACACTTGATGAGATCCCATGCTGAACATATGCCAACACTCTCATTTGATTAGTCTTCATCAGTCACCTGCCATATACAGTATAATGTATATTTTGTCATAACATTATATATGAATATGTTATTTTTATTTTATTGCAATACAGTAAAAAATAATTGTAATTTAATGGTAAAAGATTGTAACCCGTTATTGGTTAACAGTACGGTCCCAGTACGTTTCCATAAAAAAAAAAAAAGGTAATAGATCTATCAGGATATCCCTTACAGAAAAAACACATGAACTTCACAAAAACACATGTGGTCACATGTGAAATTCAAGTGGTTTTAATTTTACAGTAAAATACTGTTAAATGTACAGTTTAAGGAAGTAAAAGGAAATAAATCATCTTATAATTTACATTGAAAAGGCATAACATGATATTCTTAAAATTCCCTGTGTGACACTTCACATTTAATGGTATCTCATTTACATTTGTACTGTTTTTTTCACAGAACTATTCTGAAAACCGTTGAAAAAGATACAGGATTTGTATCTTTTTTTTTTTACAGTGTGCAATAATAAAATAAAATAAAAACAATATATGTATAAATAATATTATGATCAAATATAAAACATGACAATATAACTGAATCATTTAGTGATTAAATCATTGCATATTCTCCTTAAAGGTGCAGTGTGTTAGTATTTATGAGGATCTATTGACAGAAATGCAATATAATATACATTCCTATGTTTTCAGTGGTGTATAAAGACCTTACATAATGAACCGTTATGTTTTTATTACCTTAGAATGAGCCATTCCTATCTACACACACCGCGGGTCACCTTACAGTGAAATCACCATTTTGCGGCATCATGTTTGTACAGTAGCCCTAAACGGACAAACTTCTCTACAGAACGCCATTCACTCTCTGCTCTCTCCGACTATGACATCTTTGTCCTGTCGACCCCTGTAGCTTCTCTATGTGCTTCGAAAGGGAGGGGTGAGTGGTGGACGGTTGCAATTCACAACCTCGCCACTAGATGCCGCTAAAATTCATTTGACAAAGCAAAAATGCTCATCTGTAGGTTTAACTCTACGCCAGCCCCCCTGACAACAATTCACCAATCCCTCTATTCACTCAGCCAGCAATTTTAATTTTAAAGGACATATAATAGCCGTCCAAACAGCCCTGATGTCTAGGCTAAAACAAGTCTGTCTGAAAATTTAATAGACGTCTAACAATAACCCAAGAATAGACTAGTCATCTAGAACATGAACATGAACATGTCAAAGAAATGAAACCAAACACCTTGTAATCACTGTTGACTTTGCTTACATGATGGAATATCATACATCTCGCAAGTTATTTTGGCAAAAACGACATGTAACCAAATTCAAGGTTATTTTGGCTAGAAGTGGGTTACTCATGGGTTACTATATCGCGTCTATAGTTAACTGAGATGGTGAAATGATGGCTATTGCTTGCTGGGCACTATTGTCTCTTGATATCACTGTCTGATCTGGACATGTGTGACACGGGACAGCTGATAGTGTTGCTGATAGTATTGGAATTTGTTTTCTTCAGGTGGTCGCTGGAGATTTTAAGCTGTATAGACCTGAGACTGTGAAAGTGCTTAAAATAAGTCATTTTTGACTGGTATTGGTGTTAAAAGTGACCTGCATGTGAGAGGACTGAAATATTATAGAGATGCCAGCAATTAAGGTGTAGTCCATGATCAAAAAGACATTGGGTGGAAAAGTTAGCTTTATATGATAATGAACTGTAAATTGAGTATAATACATGACATTACAATAATTCACAGTGGTTCAGTGGGTGACCCTCACAACAAGAAGGTCAGTGGCTTAAAGTCATGGCTGAGCCAGGAGTCTGTTTTTTGCATGTTCTCCCTATGTTGGAGTGGGTTTCCTATGGGTGCTTCTGTTTCAGCTTGCAGGACAGGTGAATTGGAGACACTAAATTGTCTGAAAGTTTGGGAATGAGTATGCGTACAGTGCTTTAAAGGTTTGGGGTCAGGCCAAGGGGCAAGGATGCATTAAATTGATCAAAAGTGATGGTTAGGCCTACACTTTATTTCAATGGTCCACTTTAGACATTCTACACATTATAAGTAACTTCCTATCAACTAACTCTCATTAGAGTATTAATAGACTGATTGTAGACTGTCGAGTTTGGCGTTAGGGTTCGGGTCAGTAGAATAAGTTGACTTGTATTTTCAAAGTTGAATGTCTGTTGGGGGATCATCACAATAAAGTCTCAGCAGATATTAAGCAGTCAGTCTACTAATACTCTAATGACTGCTAGTTGACATGCAGTGGTCACATTTTGCTTGTGTTTTGGTTTCGTTTTAGGTTTGCTTCTCTTTGTTCCTATTTGTTCCCCCTTGTCATTAGTTGTAATGGTAATTCATAATGTTATTGATTAGAACACACTTGTTTAGTATTGAATTCATTATTTTGTGTATTTAAATGCACAATAGGTACGTTTTTTGGATTAAAATATCCAAAAACCACTTGAACAATGTTATATAGTTTGTTGATTTGTGTATTGTTTCCAAGAATGTTTCCAAGAATGTTTATTAGCAATTTTAACCAGGACATGGACTGTGTCCGTGTGTCACCTATAATGACATCATACCCACGTTACTCTAGATTTCCGTAGAAACCATGGAAACACCAAAGACACTTTAATATATTATGTTTTATTAGACAGGTGAGCAACTGTTTGGATACATTCATCGACAGAAAACTAATGATTGTTATATATCTCAACACAGTTAGTCTTATTGTTTAAATCTGGTTTTCTTGATTTACCGCGCGTACCATGTTTTACCATGCCTAATATCGATCTATCTTACTGCAGTGTGCAACAAGTGTCTCATAGTAGCCGCCTAGTGAATGCACAGAGTAGCATTATAACAAAACTTTCAACAGACTTAAATGTATCTAATATGATAAAGCAGCGCTGTGTTACCCTACATACACATGAGCGGAAGAAGCGGAAGCATCGTCTGCGACATAATAAAGCTCCACTGTTCTTGTGCTGTGTGTCACGCTTGTCTCTCATTAGCAGTCGCTCCAGCGACCTCGTGCCACTCCCACCCTGCCTCATACTACAGTAACGTTAATAAATCTTTAATACATTAGCTCATCCATGAATATGATTTCTGTCCGAGTCCCGTCGGATTCTTTTCCACCGGCTGTAGAGGTGAAGACCACAACAAAAATCTCAGCGTCATCAAGCTACGCCTTTGTTTTGAATAAGCGACCTTGTAGCGAATTAGCTCAGAGGGGAAATATTAATAATTATTCATAACTCATTATGATTATTTATTATGATTAAATATGAATATTTGAATCAGTTAAATAGATTAACTTGATGTGGCTACATTAACATTACAATCAATCAATCCGTTCATCCTGTGAACGCTCAGTATTGATTATTAATTAGTTCTAAAAAAAGGATATTTTTCATGGCTACAGAAAAATAATTCTTCCTTTGTATTTACATAAGCGCTTAGAGCGCATAACAAGATCGATCATTTAAGTGACAATTTGTTTGCAGGCAGGGAGTCAGAACCAAACATATATTGTGCACAAACTTTAATAACTAAATCAAGAACAAGATTAAACAGACATAAAACATAAATACAAAAAACATGGTAAAAGGGGCAAAGTTAAAGTGGTTAGAAGAACCGGGTCAGAACAGATGGATGAAGTTATGCAAAGAGTCTAAAACCTGGGAGGAACCATCATTAATAAGCTCCTTTGTCTGGACAAAGGGGTTTACAGTTTACTAACTACACAGTGATTTGTATATCGTACGTTACTTGCATTTAGCCTGAGCTGTAGAAGAGCGTCCGAGGTGACATCGCTGGAGAAAGTCTTGATAGTTCGGTCCGAAGGTGTTGCAATTGATTTATTCTGCGTTGACTGAAGAAGAAATTATGAGCTTTCATGGTTGTTTTGACTCCGTCATGGTTGATGAAGTTGCACATGCCTTGAGGCGTTGGGCCTGCTGGCCCACCAGCCGTGTGGTGGCATTGGGTTTCCTGTCACACACAGCACATGGCTCTGTGTGTGTAGGCCGTGTCGGCCTGGCCTGCTGGCCTGGCTGGCCAAGATGAGGTGTTGGTTCAGCCAGAAAGAGAGAAGAAGAAAAAAAAGGGAAAATCTGTGTGCCTCTCCTTAAGAGAGTCTGCAAGAAGTCCCCCCCAGTGGGAAATTCCTCTGTGGGAGATTTATGGCTTCTTTGTTTCAAGCAGGATTCAATGGGTCTGTGCCCATTTATACTCCAATTAATGCCACAAACACATACTGCCTCCTACGAGGAAGTAACATACACGAAGGTGTAAGTCGTGAAACAAGCATTAATTTGATAGGAGACATATATGAGGTTACATTAACTAATAAGTTGCTCATAAGACATACATAAACAAAATACCATACAAGAGACCCTTTACAAAACAGTTTAAATTGTACACACAATGTCCTGGGATGCATGCTCATTTATAGAACAGTCTTCCTATAAATGAATGCAGGAAAGTCTGTTTTATGGGCATTGGGTTCCTATTTCAAAAAGAATCACAGTTACAGTCACAGCTCTCTGGAAATTCCTATGAGTCATAAACCAAGTCATATCTGATGGTAGCCATGGTAGCGGAGACCTTCCTTGCTCTTCTGGGGGATGTTTTCACCAAACTTTGTTGGGAGAGTAAGTTTGCTGGATCATTCATTAAATATAATGAATAAATAATTGTGTCTGATTTGTCTCAGTCGTTACACTCTAGCTGCGAAAATTACATACTGTGCCTTTAAGGGAAGGTTTACACGACACCAATGTGTAACACTTTATAATAACTGCATGCTATGAATCATTAGTTAAGCATTAGTAACTAGTCAATTCATCATTTATAAAGCATTAATAGACATTAATAAGCAGTTTATAAATACAGCTATAAAGGCTTTGTTCTTGATTTATAAGTATATCTATAATCTGTTTATAAATTGTATTTTCAAACTTTATTAATGATCAATTAATCATTTCTAAATTAAGTATTACGTTATTTACAAACCAGCTATTTAGGAGTTGTCATAAGATAATTTAGAAAGTGTAAGTAAATGATTAATAAATTATTTAAATGTACATTTATACATCTTATTATTTTGACATATAGTAATAGTTACTCAGTGTGTTAATACATGCTTTATTAACATGTATTCCTACAGTAATTCATGATTAATTCAGGTAGTTATAAAAGGTAGTTATTTAGTAGTTGTCAGTTAACTATTTTGTGAGCTCATTTAAAGTGAGAAATGTTTATGCCTTGTAAAGCTTTTACAAAGGAGATTTAAAGGCTCAGTTCTTCTAAACAGAAAAAGGAAACAAACACAACACAGAAAAATACAGCACACATAAATTGTCTTGGTTACGTATGTAACCCTAGTTCCCTGAAGGAGTGAACAAAGATGTACGTCAGATGTCACAGACGAATTGGGATCACTTCTGGAAGCCCCTATTAGCTTCAAATGTATAGAGAACGGGCCAATGGCCATTGGCGTGCGAGATTTGCATCTCGCGCTCCGCCCAGCACCGCAGGTATAAACAGGAAGCAGTGTTTTGTTTTACACTGTGGAGCCGAACTAGTGACTCAACCACGCAGTGATGGTACAGCAACTGTGGCGACAGGACGTACGTCTCCGTTTCCTCCTTCAGGGAATGAGGGTTACATATGTAACCGAGACGTTCCCTTTCAGTCGGTCACATTCGATATACGTCAGACGTCACAGACGAATTGGGATCATGTGGAATATACACGTATGGACTGGCCGTGGGCAGTGCAACATACGGAAGTCCCAGGGGTGGCCCCGGCCATTGCAGGTGGGGAACAACACCGCACAGAGACGGCAGAGCGGGCTCTGCCAAGGGAAAGACACAGGCTTGCCGTAAGGAGCCGTACCATGGAAATACACATATGGGACCGCCGTGGGGGTCACAACATATGGAATCCAGCACACGGGAAGAAACCGGCTCTACACGGAGGCTATAGAATCTAGCGAACGTGTTAGGTGTCGCCCAGCCCGCAGCTCTACATATATCTGTCAGCAAGGCGCCATGCGCCAGCGCCCAGGAAGAGGCCACACTTCTAGTGGAGTGGGCCCTCAACCCGAGCAGGCAAGGCACACCTTGGGTTTCATACGCCAAGGCGATGGCATCCACTATCCAGTGGGCCATCCTCTGCTTGGAGACAGCCTTTCCCTTCTGCTGGCCTCCGTAACAGATGAAGAGCTTTGCGTTCTGTCCACATAAGTCTGCAGAGCGCGAAGGGGACAGAGCAAAGCCAGGGCTGGGTCTGCCTCCTCGGAGGGCAGCGCTTGCAGGTTTACCACCTGGTCCCAAAAGGGAGTGGTGGGAACCTTGGGCACATATCTGGGCCGGGGTCTCAGGATTACATGAGAGTTACCCGCCCCGAATTCCAGGCACAATTCGTCAACCGAAAATGCCTGCAGATCCCCTACCCTCTTGATGGAAGCCAATGCTGACTGCAAAGTTTCAAAGGGAGCCCTCTGCAGTGTGGTTAGCACCAGAGATAAGTCCCAAGAGGGTATAGAGTGAGGGCGAGGCGGATTTAATCTCCTCGCCCCCCTCAGGACAGATCAGATCGTGCTTCCCTAAGGACTTACCATCAACCATGTCATGATGTGCGGCGATAGCAGCAACATACACTTTGAGGGTGGAGGGAGACAGCCTTTGCTCCAACCCTTCTTGCAGGAAGGAAAGCACAGAACTGATCAAACATCTCTGGGGGTCTTCTCGTCGAGAAGAACACCATTCGACAAACAGGTTCCACTTCAACGCATAGAGGCGCCTCAAAGAGGGGGCGCTAGCGGAAGTGATGGTTTCTACCACAGTCTGTGGTAGGCCACCTAGAACCTCCACATCCCGTCCAGGGACCAGACATGGAGTTTCCACAGGTCCGGACATGGGTGCCATAGGGTGCCCGGTCTCTGAGTCAGGAGGTCCTTCCTCAGAGGAATGGGCCAAGGAGGTGCTGTCACGAGGGGCACTAGTTCCGGGAACCAGGTCCGGTTGGGCCAATACAGAGCCACCAACAGGACCTGCTCCTCGTCCTCCCTGACCTTGCACAGTGTCTGTGCAAGAAGGCTCACTGGGGGAAATGCTTATTTACGTAGGCCTCGGTCTAGCTGTGTGCCAGCGCATCCGAGCCAAGGGTTCCCTCGGTCAGGGAATAAAACAACTGGCAGTGAGACGTGTCTAGGGCGGCAAACCTGTGCGGTCCCGAAGCGACTCCAGATCAGCTGGACAACCTGGGGATGGAGTCTCCACTCTCCCGGGAGCACTTGCTGTCATGAGAGCTCGTCGGCTGCACGATTGAGCAGGCCCGGAATGTGAGTGGCATGAAGCAACCTCAGATGCTTCTGACTCCAGAGGAGGAGATGGTGGGTGAGTTGTGACATGCAGCGGGAGCGTAGACCACCCTGTTTGTTGATGTATGCAATGGCCACAGTGTTGTCCTACGGACCAGAACATGCTTGCCTTGTAGTGGCCCTTTGAGGCTGCCCAGTGCAAGACGAACTGCTAACAACTCGAGGCAATTGATATGCCATTGCAGTTGAGGCCCCGTCCACAGACCTGAAACTGCAAGCCTGTTGTACGTGGCCCCCCAGCCGGTGGATGAGGCATCCATGGAGACAACAGCATGCCTGGACACTTGTTCTAGGGGAACTCCCGCCCGTAGAAATGAAGGGTCCGACCACGGACTGAAGGTTTGGCGGCACTTCTGTGTTACTGAGACACAGAACGAGCCGCTCTGCCACGGCCATCTCGGGACTCGGCCGTGTAGCCAGTGTTGAAGCGGTCTCATATGAAGCATCCGAGCGGCGTCACTGCAGCTGCGGATGCCATATGCCCCAAGAGCCTCTGAAAATGTTTCAGTGGTACCGCTGTCCTGCGTTTGAATGAATTCAAGCAGTTCAACACTGACTGGACGCGCTTCTCTGTGAGTCGTGCTGTCAGATTGACAGAGTCCAACTCCATACAGAGAAAAGAGTTCCTCTGCACGGGGCAGAGTTTGCTCTTTTCCCAGTTGACCCGAGGTCCCAACCGGCTAAGGTGACTGAGCACCATGTCCCTGTGTTCGCACAACTGCGCTCGCGACTGGGCCAGGATCAGCCAGTCTTCGAGGTAGTTGAGGATGCGAACCCCACGCTCTCTCATGGGAGCAATGGCCGCCTCCGTGACTTTTGTGAAGACACGGGGTGAAAGGGACAGCCCGAAGGGTAGGACTCTGTACTGATATGCCTGTCCCTCGAATGCAAAGCGTAGAACGGTCTGTGTCGAGGGAGAATCGAGACATGAAAGTACGCGCCCTTCAGGTCGATCGCTGCAAACCAATCCTGGGGACGGATGCACCTGAAGATGTGTTTCTGCATTAGCATTCTGAATGGCAGCCTGTGAAGGGATCGATTCATGAATCACAGGTCCAGGATTGGCCGTAACCTGCCGCCTTTCTTGGGTACAATGAAGTACAGGCTGTAGAAGCCTGTCTTCATATCGGCTGGAGGGACCGGCTCTATCGCGTCCTTCACCAGTAGGACTGCGATCTCCACCTGTCTCAGGGTCTCTTGCGACGGTGCTTGCCACCTGGCTTGGCAGCGGCTTGGACGGCCTTCCCGCGGGTAGTGAGGAGGGAGGAGCAACTCTGCCAGTTTCTGGCAGAAAAAGGTGCCATCCACGACCTTGTAAGCTCCTCATGCACTTCCAAGAAGAAAGGCGGTACACTGAGAACCAGCGCAAGTCGCCCTGAGAAACCAATCATCCAACCTAGAAGGCTCGGGACACGGTGGAGGGTTCCACTCGGCCCCGACTTTTCGGCGGCCTAGGAAAGCATAGCAGTCAGCTCGGGGTCCGTCTCAGGCAACGCTACTCTCCCAGAGGGAGGCAACGCATCTGAGTCAACTCCTCCTCCGATGCAGCGATCGACATCCTATCATCTGCTGAAGCTCCAAAGGTCACCGCTGGACCCCCCCCAGAAGGGGCCAGTGATTTCCTCTGGAAGCTCAACTGGCTGCGGCGCTTTAGAGGGATTAGGGGCCTGCAGAGGCTGGCTCGGCGGGTGTGCCCTAAACGTGATCCTCAGGTTACCCTGGCTATTCGCAGAAGTAGGCCTATTCTGCTGGGTAGGAATAGACCTAGATCGGGGCATAGGTAAGGGGACTCCACCCTCCCGGAGGTAGGCGAGTCTCGACCTAAGCGCTGAGATAGTCATGTTCCCGCAGTGGGCATATGAACTATCCACAAACGTTGCCTCAGCGTGCTGAATGCCCTGACACGTAAGACAACGATTATGACCATCAGCTGGCGACAGGGAATGACCACATCCAGAAACGCACAGGTGGAATGACATCTTGAAAAAGATGCAGTGTCACACCCGTGTTGCTCTTTTAGAGGAAACGGTCTTTTAGTGCTGAAGCACCCAGGGACAACCGCGGCAGGCACAGGAATATAGTGCAGTCTGTGTCTGCTCTCACCGTGAAATGCCCTCACCGAAATAACAAACAATGCTGTGGTAACTCTGCTACTCGACAGGAACAGTGCTTCATCAATGCCGTTCGGCTCCGAAGTGAATGACAAATGTGTGCTGCATCCGCTCCCTGTTTATACCCGCGGTGCAAATCTCACACGCCAATGGCCATTGGCCCCTTCTCTATACACTCGAAGCTGATAGGGGCTCCCAGAAGTGATCCCAATTCGTCGGTGACGTCCGACGTACCTCGAACGTGACCGACTGAAAGGGAAATTTATTTTAAGATGCAAAACATGAAACTGTACAACTGTACACTGTATAATATGAAAAATAAACCTCTGCAATGTCATAGAACATAAAAATCCCTGTACACTGTAAAAAGTAACAAGCTGACTTTACTTTACGTTCAGCCAACTCCCAAAAGTTCAGTCCAGCTCCCAGAGTGCATTGCGGCATGAATAAATTAATTGCTTTGTTTTACTATTTTTGGCTTTATTTTACCATTTGTCTTTTGTCAGTATAACCCCAATAACAACAGCAAATAAAATAGTAAAGGTCTTATTAATAATAAAAATACAAATAAATAATAATAAAAAAACCTTGTTACCATTGTTGTGGTTTGCATGCTGAATGCTAAAGTCTGTGTGTGACTCAAGCATGGTCAATTGCAAGATATTGTTACAAATATAGAGGGATAATATCAACCTAATTAAAAGTTTATGCCATAGGTGTTCGCAAAAAATGTTAAAAGATCATTATTTGACATGAATTCAAGTTATTTTATATATCATTAATTCACAAATATATATATATATGTGTGTGTATGTATATATATGTATGTGTGTGTATTATATATGTATAAGTATTACTTTCCTTCCTTTGAAATCAGATAACTATGATTTCTTGTTGTATCGCTGCATCAATCAAGTCAAGTCAGGTCAAGTCAACTTTATTTATATAGCGCTTTTTACAATGCAGATTGTTTCAAAGCAGCTTCACAGTGTTAAACAGGAAAATAATGAACAGAATTTGATTCGGCTGTACAGCCGCTCTGGAGAAAACGGTGATGTCATCAGCTCATTTCAATTATCATATATATTCAAGTAATGTAGTTGATATAATTTAGTTTAGTAATTAAATTTATTTGGATATTTATTTGAAAATTTAGTGTCCCCAACTGAGCAAGCCAGAGGCGACAGTGGCAAGGAACCAAAACTCCATCAGGTGTCCTAATGGAGAAAAATAAACCTTGGGAGAAACCAGGCTCAGTCGGGGTGCCAGTTCTCCTCTGGCCAATTAACAAACAGTGTATGTTTATTATTTTGGCAGCCTTATAGGTCAGAAGTAATATTAGATCGGATTATTCGAAAGATCGGAGGCATCACACCGGGTTTATTGAGGATGGCGTGTCAATTAAACAATTATTAAATAGGAATATTCGAAATATCGGAGTCATCACGCCGGAGATGGATCCATTGAGGATGCCATGTCGATGAGCAATTTCAGAGGGTAGACTAATTGACACGGTCTCTGCAGACACTTCAGGGATGCGTTGGTAATGTCTGGGCGCTGGTCCACCATCTGATCTGGATACGGCCCGGATCCGGCTGACTGCAGTAAACCTCGGGATAAACAGAGAGACTAACATTAGCGTAGATGCCATTCCTCTTATGATGTAACGAGTACATAAGGTGTTATGGGAAGTGTTCCCGGTTCCGGCTGACCTAGTTAATGCAGCCTAACAATTTGAATAAAATATAAATTAAAATGTTTTATGTGTATGCCATAGTAAAGAGATGCGTTTTTAGTCTAGATTTAAACTGACAGAGTGTGTCTGCTTCCCGAACAATGCTAGGAAGGCTGTTCCAGAGTTTGGCTGTTCCAGATACCATTTTTTTCTAAAAAGGAGCATAATTGTGAGGACACTGCCTTTTCTAGTATTTTTGACAGAAAGGGTAGATTTGAGATTGGCCTGTAATTGACTAATTCTGTAGGGTCAAGTTGCGGTTTTTTAATAAGTGGTTTAATAATAGCCAACTTAAAAGTTTTCGGTACATATCCTAAAGTCAAGGATGAATTAATGATATTAAGAAGAGGATCTATGACCTCTGGAAGCATCTCTTTTAGTAGTTTAGTCGGTATAGGGTCGAGCATACATGTTGTTGATTTAGATGATTTAACGAGTTTAGCTAATTCTTCTTCTCCTATAGCAGTGAATGAATGTAATTTTTCCTCAGTGACACTACAATGCTCTGTCTGATGTGATACAGTAGTAGACGGCTGCATGGTTATAATTTTTTTCCTAATATTATCAATCTTACAAGTAAAGAAGTTCATAAAGTCATTACTGCTGTGCTGTTGGCAGACATCAGAAGTTGAAGCTTTATTTTTGGTTAATTTAGCCACTGTATCGAATAAATACCTAGGGTTGTGTTTGTTTTCTTCTAAGAGAGTCGAGAAATAAGCAGATCTAGCAGTTTTTACGGCCTTTCTGTATGAAATCATGATCTCTTTCCACGAAATGCGAAAAACTTCCAGCTGCGCTCCATTTTTCTGGCTGCTGTTTTAAGGGCCCGGGTGTGCTAGTTGTACCACGGCGTTGGACTATTCTCTTTAATCTTCTTTAAGCGCAGAGGAGCAACTGTGTCTAAAGTGCTGGAAAAGAGAGAGTCAATAGTTTCTGTTGCAACATCAAGTTCCTCTGGGCTATCTGGGATGCTGAGGAGATGAAACTGATGAGGAAGTTTATTTATAAAGAAATCTTTAGTCTCAGCAGTGATAGTCCTGCCATATTTGAAGCGAGGGGGCGGCTTTGCAGCCTTTGCTAAATTAAGTATACATGATACTAGGTAATGATCTGAGATGTCATCGCTCTGCTGCAGAATTTCAACGGTATCAACATTTATTCCATGTGACAATATTAGGTCTAGAGTATGATTACGGAGATGAGTGGGTCCTGATACGTGTTGCCTAACTCCAATAGAGTTTAGAATGTCTCTAAATGCCAATCCCAATGCGTCTTTTTCATTGTCTACATGGATATTAAAATCACCAACAATTAGGACTTTATCTGTAGCCAGTACTAACTCTGATAAAAAATCAGCAAATTCTCTGATAAAGTGTGTATTGTGCCCTGGTGGCCTATATACAGTAGCCAACACAAATGTTAAACAGGATTTATCAATTTCACTACATAACGTTACGTAAAGCACCAAAACTTCAAAATAATTATATTTGAAACTAGACTTCTGAGTAATACTGAAGATATTATTATAAATTACAGCAACACCTCCCCCTTTACCTTTCAGACGCGGCTCGTGTTTATAACAATAATCTTGTGGGGTGGACTCATTTAAAGTAATGTAGTTGTCAGGTTTTAGCCAGGTTTCTGTCAAACACAGCACATCTAGATTATTATCTGTAATCATATCATTAACAATAAGCGTTTTAGAGGAAAGGGATCGAATATTCAGCAGCCCGAGCTTTATCATTTGATCATCTGTATTATATCTGTTGTTTATTTGTTGGACATCAATTAAATTTTTACCGTTGAATAGTTTTGGTGGTTTTTTGTATTTACTAATTCGTGGAACAGACACAGTCTCTATGTGATAATAGCTAGGTGAAAGAGTCTCTATGTGCTGGGATTTATCTGACTTCTGTGACGCGAGACAGCTAGCAGACGGTCGGGTAAGCCAGTCCGTCTGCTTCCTGACCTGGGCCCTAGTTAGTCAAGGTTTAGCTTTAAGACTATGTGCCAAATTACTAGAGAGAAGAGCGGCACCACCCCAGGAGGGATGGATACCATCTCTTTTCAACAGGTCAGGTCTGCCCCAAAAGCTTTTCCAATTGTCTATGAACCCTATGTTATTTTGCGGACACCACGTATCTCATCACTCCTTTTAATGGGGAGGGGACCAGAGCAAAAAAATCCGGTTTGCCATCGTACTTGCGAGTTCACACACCTCTTTAATGTTAATTTTGGTGATCTCCGACTGGCGAAGTCGAACATCATTTGTGCCGACATGAATAATAATCTTAGAGAATTTACGATTAGCATTAGCCAGCACTTTTAAATTTGCTTTGATGTCAGGCGCTCTGGCTCCCGGTAAACATGTGACTATGGTGGCTGGTGTCTCTATTTTCACGTTCCGTGTAATAGAATCGCCAATAACTAGGGCACTTTCAACAGGATTCTCAGTGGGTGCATCACTGAGTGGGGAGAACCTGTTTGATGTTCTAATCGGAACGGAAGAGTGGTTTTTTGATCCGCGACTATGCCGTCTCACCGTCACCCAGTTGCCCTGCTGCACGGGCTCTACAGCCGGAACCGAACAATGTACAGATTTCACTGAGCTAGTCGCATCCAAAGCAGTGTCTAAAGCTGTTTTGTTCTCACTACTCTCAAATAAAATCTGGATGCGTGTCTCTAATTCTGAAATCTTCTCCGTCAGTCTGACTATCTCCTTACATTTATCACATGTGAAGCCCTGTTCACCAACGGAGACAGAAATACTAAACATGAAACATGTAGTGCAGGTGACAATAAAAGGAGAAGACATGGCTTACCGTATTTGTTGATTAATCCAACTTACCACAGTTGTTTGATGGACTAGTAAAGGCACGAGAGACAAAACAGGAAACCCGGATGCACAAATGGCAGGCTAACAGGCTAGTGAAATGCTAACGTGTTGTGAAATGCTAACATGTTGTGATAGTGATTTAAATTAAAAGCTAACAATGTCAATTTTAACGTGATAGGAAATATTAAACAATATATGGTGATGAGTAAGTTATATTTAGCAGTATAAACAACAAGAAAAGATATCAAATAGAGATTCAAAAGCAAAGCTGTACAGAGCTGCAAACACTGCGACCGGCAGACAGGAGGCAGACAGGAGCAATCTCAATAGGAAGAGAATTTTAATAATATGAATGAAGTTCCAAGCGCCCGACCAAAGGGAACACTAATCACAATAATGGTGAGTGGAAGTGGAGGAAATGAGTGAAAAGTCTATTAAAAGTTGCCCCGCCTCAAAAACCTTTTGCCTGCCCGCCTGTTTTTGGTACTCAAACCAGTCAAGTAATGTTTAATTGGGTTTTCTAAGTAACAAAGTCATAGCATGCAAATAGTTCATATTACTAAATTGTTTTAAGTAAGTTCAACAAATTATTGGACTTTAAGTAAAGTTTACTAAAAAGTCTTAGTAAGAACAAATGTTGGATTTTACAGTGTACACCTCCAGAACACATAACTGTGCTGTAAAATTAAACTAAGCCTCAAGTGTACAGCTGTAGAGTTTAACTTTTTGCATCTGTCAAGTGTCAACCACTGATAACTCATAAATAACTGGTTTGTAAATAATGTAATACTTAATTTAGAAATTATTAAAATTGATTATTAATTGATCTAAACTGATCATCAATAAAGAATAAAAAAATACAATTATTAAATACATTATAGATGTGCTTATAGATCGAGAATAAAGCATTTTTAACTGTATTTATATCTGTAAAGTACCAAAGTGACAGTAAAAACATTTATAATGTCACAAAAGATTTCTATTTCAAATAAATGCTGTCCTTTTGAACTTCCTTTTCATTAAATAATCTTGAAAATAATGTATCAATGTTTCAAGAAAATTATGAAGCAGCACAATTTTTTTTTACATTGATAATAATAATAATAATCAGAAATGTTTCTTGAACATAAAATCATCATATTAGCATAATTTCTGAAGGATCATGTGACACTGAAGACTGGAGTAATGATGCTGAAAATACAGCTTTGATCACAGAAATAAATTAAATTTTAAAATATATGTACATAGCAAACAGTTATTTAAGTTGTAATAATATTACTGTATTTTTTATTTTTTTAATTTTTTTAAATGCAGTCTTGGTGAGCATAACAGACTTTCAAAAGCATTCTTACAGACCACAAACTTTTAAACAACAGTGCAACTTCAGACAAATGGTTTGGAAAAAGGATGGATTAGAAATTGTTACAAATTTGAATAAAGAAATAACTCTTACCATATGCAGATTTAGAAGAAGAATGAGATATGTTAATATGTTAATATGATAATATGTTAAGTGTTCAGATCCACACACACAGTTTGTCATTGCTGAATGCATGTGGATGAAAAGATCTGGACAACAAAAACCTTTTGATTTGAGAAACAATGACAGACTAGAGAATAAAAAAACTGATTTTGGCTTTGATCACATTAAGAATGGCACAGTGCCATATCGTTGCACCGTGTACAAGTGCATAGTGTTCAAGAAATAAATATATGCAGGAGTGTTTTCTATTAGGCAGCTACAGATGCTATTTACACTGTGTATATAGCAACTAGATTCTGTTTACACTCAGTGAAAATAACATATATTCTTAGCGATAGATGATATTTACACTAAGTGCAAATAGCTGTAGATGCTGTTTACTAAGTGAAATAGCACACTAAGTGAAAATAGTGATATATTCTTCTATTTACACCATGTAAAAGTAGCAGTTCTTTGCAATATGTCTAAAGAGTAATTACATGCAATTTATACTTTATTTTAACAGATACATAGGCTACTATTTGCACCTCTAGGCTACTATTTGCACTTAACAGGATGCAATAATAACAGAGTGTAAATTATTATATTTATTAATAAATATTAAATGGATGCCGCCTTAATGGGACAATAAAAGCCCTCCCTACACCAGCCCCTAACCCTATCCAATAAATGCTTTTATTATTATTAAACATTTTCGTTGGGCACTTTATTTCCACTTTTACAACATTATTGAAAGTAAATGCCTTTCTGATGTGATATGTGATGGAAAAAGGAAGAAGGGCGAGCTTGGCAAAAGGCGAATTCCAACCCGGGTTGATCGTGGTCAAAATCTAGATCCCTAAGCCTTACACTTTACTGACTACAACACTGAAGACATTGAAATATCTGTTTTTTTTTTATCTTGTTTGGCCCAACCAGGCATTGTTAGGCAGAGCTATTGCGAATAGCACTTGCCAACAAGGCACACTATTTGCACTTGGTGTAAATAGACACTCCGTTTCTATTATCTCCCCACCTAAATAAAAATACAGTGTAATGTTGCTCAGATGCATAGAGCTGCTCAAGGTCATATTACTGTTGGTCTTTAACTTGTTCAAGCGTGCTGATTCAGTCGTGAAATGAGGCGATGAGTCCTCCCTGTGTACTTTAGCTAAAGCCTGGGATAAAGAACGCACAGAAATCCCCTCGGTTGAGGTTAAATCCTCAGATTTCTCTTCGAAGGATTACACTATACTGTGCAGGCAGGTGGCTGTAGAGAATGTAATACTGACCAATGTTTGTTTGTACAATAAACAATATTGTTGCATGGCTCTCTGAAATGCTTGATTGGTCAGTTGCGACATTATGAGGTCAGTTATTCCCCGATAATGACTGTTTTCAGTAGCAACGCTGTATAATGACTGCCACCTTGCGCCTCAGTTATTCACTGTAGTTACTGTAAAATCAAACTTTCAGTTTTGAAAGTAGGCCTACGGTAATAATGTTGTTCATTTTGTTGCTAGAATGATTGTTTTGTACACTGTAATGGTTTATAAGACAATAAAAAGGTAAGATATTCTCAAATCAGTATTTCCAACCCAATCTCACAGCAATTTGTACATATTTTATGCGGTGGCAAATTTTTGCTAAATCGTGCGTATTTGACGAGTTGCCCAATTCGTATGATTTCATACGAATGACCTCCCCCTAACCCCACTCCTAAACCTACCCGTCACTGCTGTTTAGACAAATCGTATAAGTTCATAAATGTGAGGTTGTACGAATTTGTATGAATTAGCCACCTCGTTCAAATACGTATGAATTGGTCGTGAGATAGCGTTGGTATTTCATGTCCTCGTACTTATGCTGAAAATCTGTGTAATAAGTGATACAATTGTACATTATACCTTAAATGTCAGTCTTGTTTGTTTGTCTAGGCTAATAGGAACTCTTTTTATTCAGTTGAATTAACTTGAAGAAAAACTTAAAGTGAGGAAACCCATTGCCTTAAAATTATTAAGTAATAAACTTCATGCCTAAGTGAAAAAAATAAGTTATGTGAATTTTTTCAATTATGCATTAAGTTTATTTACTTAATATTTTAAGGCAATGGGTTTCAACTGATCACTTTTTACACTGCAGACGCTTTGCGTTTAATGAGCTAATAAAACATTTCAACTTACATCAATATTGTTTGTCTAATTATTTACTTATATGGCAAGTCGCCATATAATAAGAGGGATAATGTACATCCAGCCGGTTGTTATCACAAAATAGAAATCAATCGGTTGGATGTACATTGTCCTTTTACTTAACTAGATTTTTGCATTTTCAGGTGACAATATGATGCAAAGAGTCACCATAATTAGGGTGGTATGTGGTTGCTAGGGTGTTCTGGGTAGTTGCTTGGCCATTGCTAATAGAGTGGTGCAGGTATGACATCACTTTGTAGGCCAAAACGCGGAAGCGAGTTAGCATTTTAGCACTTCCGGTTCCATCGTCCCAAAGTCAATGGGTTTTTTGAATGGAGTTTTGTTTAAATGGCTGAAATAAGGTCTGTGGTGAACACAAGCTCAAGACACTTTCACGTTTTATTCTATGACATAAAATACATCAGTATTACCCCACTTGGGACTACAGAGGCTGTCGGGGAAATTAAACATCATCACGCTGAACAGGTAAACTCAGTCCGCTTTTACAGCTTCATTATGCTCATAATTGTGCTCTTATAAACTAGTATAACTCAAACGTTCTGGGAAAATGTTGAAAGAGTGAAAGGGTTGTTGGAAGTTGTGTTCGTCTGTGATAATTATCTTGATGGAAAAAACGTGTTAGTATCATAAACTTGTGTTCATCACAGAGCTTGTTGTTTGCGATAATCCAAAAGCCTATCGGAAAATCCTATTATTGGGTTTTTCTCGAGGGAACCAGTGCGATGCTAACTACCGGTCGGCCTACAAAGTGACGCAATACCTGCACCACTCTATACGGAGGCTCCCAACTAACAAACATTTTCTAAGAGCGTTTTGCTAACATTCCTATTAAGTTATAAAAACTTTATTTCTGAATGTTCTCTGAAACATCCAATTTTCAAAAAACATTTTTGTCTTGGTTATGCGAACGTTAAGGAAACTTTTCGTTTTACAAACATAATGGGAATGTTCTCTGAAGATTCTAAAAGAAGTAGCACCATTTAAAAAATGTTAGGCAAACACCCAACTAAACGTTTCAGGGAAAAATGTTCCATGAATGATGTGTAATGTTTTTGTGCTAACTTTTTTGAGAACATTATTAAAGACCAGGGCCCGTATTTATCAAGCTTCTCAAAGTGCTATTTTAGTCTTAAGTGCTGAGAATTCATGAAATGTACTCCTACTTTCAAAAAAAGTATAAAAGCAAGTTATCAAATTTCTTAAAGCTAAGAATCACTCTTCATCTCCCAGTTATTTAAGACGCCTCGAGAGGTCTCTCAAGTGGTTAGGAGTTGCCAGTAGGGGCTTGTGATGGCACTGAGGAGACAGAAACATGTGCAAATCTTTCAGGAGAGGGAGAAAGTTTTTGAAATGTTTGACGATGAGCAGTTAATCAAACGGTATCGTTTGGACAGAGCATGCATCATCTTTTTCAGCGCTGGTTAATGTTGGGCTGAACTTGCCTTTTATAACATGTTTCCACTGTTTCAGCAAGCAGTAGCGCTTCTTCCTCCCGCCAATTCGGTTTTCTTTTGGATTATATCATAAAATCTAGCCTATATATAGCCAGGTCAGTTAATAGCACACCGGTTTAAAATTTATAATTTGTCAGAGAACATGTTAATATTTCATTTCCAATGTTTATATCATAATGTACAGTATTCTCTTGAAAATTCTTTATTGTCAAATGTGTGTTGAATGTAAACTCTTAGGAATTTCACCATTTAATGTGAATTTATCTGAGAATATTCTTAAATATGGAAATCTATTCAGTGATTGGTCCATGCCTATATCGTCATCCAAAATCCCGTTTGTGGCACAGCAAAGTGTCGTGAATCATCTCTAAGACTGACACTTAAGATTTAGTCCTACACTTCACTTAAAGTATGACTGAGATGCTTGATAACTAACTTTTAAGCGCAACTTTGAGCCAAGAATTTTTTTACTCTTAAGTCAATTCTTAGCAGTGTTCTTGTGAGTAATTCTCAGAGGCTTGATAAATACGGGCCCAGATAACTTAGAAGAAATGTTTTAACACATCTGGAAGATTTTTTTTTTTTTTTTTTAAATAACTTTGCTAGAGAACATTGCCACACTGTTTTAACAAGTTTTGAGAACATTCCCTGTTAGTTGGGTTGCTGTTTCGATGATACTAAAACAGCCCTTCCAGTTCCTGACCAATCTTTTATGACCTCCTCATAGTTTAGACAGATGGTATAGTATAGTTTCTGATCTTTTAAGCGCCTATCAACACTCACTGGATAGTGACCAATGCACATTCAAGGGTCATGAACTGACATGTTTGATTGAAGGACGGATTGACCCAGACGTGTCAGTTTGAACTTCAATCAGTCAACATTTAGCCTACTCTGATTAAAAGTATCATGATCATGCAGAAAGGGATCCAGATAGTGAGGACCATTTGATGTGGCATTTCTGTGGGCACATACTGCAATACACCATTTACCACCAACTTCCTGTCAGACAAATGTAACGTGCCCGTTGCGAAACTGGCTGGGCTCAGCCACAGCTGTCGTGGGTTGCTTCCTGTTTTCTTCTCTTTCTCTCGTGTTTATATATGGGTCAGTGTGGGACGGACTCACCTCCAGACTTACATTCAACATCATTACCCAGACGGAGGATGACTGGAGCGGAAGGGAAGGAGCGATGGTCTGCTGAAAACAGGAGCGGCCTCTGTGTCTCAAGTGTTGCCAGTCACTGGCATGTTGTGCTTGGCTTGGGTTCACCCTCCTGCCCCGAATGCCTCATGATTAGACAGGAGCGGATACTTTCCCAGTAGGAAGAGGTTAGGATGGTGTTTTCTTTATGGTTTGTGTGGAACTAGAGGGCTGAGCAGTCACAGGAAGTGACAGTACCCATATTTGCAAAAAGGCAAGGGATGTGTCAGAATTACAAGTTTGTAATAATTCATATTTTTTAATGATTTTGAAGGAAGTCTCTTAAGCCTAGAGTATACTTAAAGGGATAGTTCACCCAAAAATGAAAATTACCCCATGATTTACTCACCCTCAAGCCATCCTAGGTGTGTATGACGAATACAATCGGCGATATATCAAATAATATCCTGGCTCTTTCAAGCTTTATAAAGTCAGTGAATAGAGAATGATATTTTGAAGCCCAAAAAGTACATCCATCCATCATAAAAGATATCCACATGGCTCCAGAAGGTTAATAACGGCCTTCTGACATGAAGCGGTGCGTTTGTGTAAGAAAAATATCCATATTTAAAACTTTAAAAACTAAATTGACTAGCTTCCGGCAGACGGCCTACGCAAGTCGTGTGTACTCTGTACGCACAGGTCGCACATGTATGAAGGCCACAGGTAAATATGATATTTATTATAATGGGTTTGTGTGAAGATTGTTTTAAGTTCACTTAAATTAAAAGTTGTTTAAAGACTAATAAATGTTGCCTAAAAAATTTTCATAGAGACAACAGTAGCAGTTTTAATATCAGTGATACTGGCCTTCATTCATAAAAGATGCCATTGCAACAAATATTTAAAATATACTGTCTTTAAGTTGTTTCTACATTCATTTGGAAAGTAACTATGAAATTGTTACAATATAAAAATATTAAAAACTCCAATGTTTACAGATTAAAATTAATAATGTGTGATTAGTTATTTTTTTAATCGATTGACAACACTAAAATAAACTAAAACTGCAGCAACTGAGACCCTCTACTCATTATCTCTTGCCTGTCCCATGACTGAAATATTACATTTTTAAAAAAGTTTTTATTGTAATATATTGTAAAATGTAATTTATTCCTGAACTTTGAGCAGCTAGTCTTCAGTATGGATGATTCTTAAGAAATCATTCAGCTTTGCCATCACAGAAATAAATTACATTTCCAAATATATCCAAATAAAAAAGTTATTTTAAATGAAATTAAAAATAAAAATAAATAAATCATAGTATTACTATTTTTACTGTTTTTTTACAACCGTGGTAAGCATAAAGAGACATCTTCCAAAAACATAAAAAAATATCAAAAGAATTCAAAGCTTTTGACCAATAGTGTACATGATGCTATACAACACATCTGGCATCCTTTTAAATTTTGGGATTTTAAAATCTAGGTTCAGAGCAGATAACCTGACAGTTCAGCTTTACATAGTGTCCTAATTAGGCATGCCAGGATGAAGAGACAAGCAATAAATCCTATCTCTTCCATTTAAGTTTTTGTCCTAACCAGCTGTGACAAGATACTTGATAAGATCAGTAAGGGGCGTTGACAATGTCAGTGGTTAAATCAATGGAGGTCACTATGTCTCTGTACGGTTTCTAATAGGCAGTCATACTCTAATGTTTTAGGTGGTGGATCATGTGAAGTTCACTGTTGTCCCTCCCCTTTTTGTCACTGCACATTTTTATTAAAACTCTGTTCAACTTTGTACATTGGCAAAGGTCGCTGTCACTCATGTCGCCTCAAATGACTAACTGTCATTGAAAAATAAATGACTTCCAGTCGCTTTGTTTCTGCATATGAATGCTTCTGTAGACAATCCCTGGCTTTCTATTCCTGTCATGGTGTGACAAAGTGAAATTGTCCACATAGCTGTAAAATGCAGTATGTTGTTATTGATTGTGGTGTTGCGTTCAAGATAGAGTCATTAGCAATCCCCAGACTATTTAAGCGTGTATATATGACCTTCACCCAAAAAAATCGTGTAAATTTTAGCGGCATCTAGTGGTGAGGTTGTGAAGGGTGCTTAACGTGGTGCTTAACGGGGTGCTTAAGAGGAGGATCTCGGGCCAGAAGTGAATACTAAAGTGCAATCCCTCGCTCTGGCCCCAGGGGGAGATCACCTCTCGCCATCGCATCTCACTGACGTAGCCCAGTTGCAAGCAGAATTTGCAGACGTGTTCTCGCCCCTACCCGGTTGAACAAACCTCATCCATCACCATATTGAGACAGAACCGGGTGTCGTGGTACACAGCCGGCCGTATCGATTACCTGAGCATAAAAAGCAAATCGTTCAGAAGGAATTAGAGGCAATGCTGGACATGGGCGTAATAAAAGAGTCCCACAGTGACTGGGCAAGCCCAATAGTTTTAGTTCCTAAAGCGGACGGCTCCGTTCGGTTCTGTGTGGATTACCGCAAGGTGAATGCCGTGTCAAAATTTGACGCATATCCAATGCCTCGAGTTGACAAGCTGCTTGATCGACTAGGTACGGCTAACTTTTATTCGACATTGGATTTAACTAGAGGATATTGGCAAATCCCTCTGACACCATTATCCAAAGAAAAGACAGCTTTCACAACGCCGTTTGGATTGCACCCATTTGTTACGCTTCCTTTCGGGTTGTTTGGGGCACCGGCCCCCTTTCAGCGTCTCATGGACCAAATTCTGAGGCTGCATGCTGCATATGCTGCAGCTTACTTGGATGACATCGTCATCTATAGTAATGACTGGCAGCGGCATATGCAGCACTTGCGAGCTGCCCTGGGATCGCTGAGAGGGGCTGGTCTGACGGCCAACCCGAAAAAGTGTGCAGTTAGGCGGGTGGAAGTCAGGTATCTGGGGTTCCACTTGGGCCATGGACAGGTGCGTCCCCAAATTAGTAAGACCGCAGCGGTTGGCTCCCCGGCCTGAGTCGGGAGGTGGGGATATGTGGCAGGGGGGGCGTGGTTTAGCGAGGTCTGCATGAAGAGAGAGAGTAAGGAGAGTGGCGGTGAGTAAGTAGGTCAAGTGCATGATGATAAACACCTGTGTCTGATTACAGTGATTGGCGCGGGGAGACGGCATAAAAGCCAAAGGAAAACAAGCAGCGAGGAGAGAGACAGACTAGAGACTGGTGGCTTACGTGGTGGACTGAGAAAACTCTGGGGAGCAGTTGAACGTATTATGGAGAGTGAAGTTATTGGGAGCGCTGTGAGCGCCACTTTATTTTTGTATGTACCAGAGTACCGTGAATAAAAACCACTGGTCCCAGTCACGCCGACCCTGTCTTCTTCCTCCTTATTCTAAGAACATTAGTTACAGTTCTTTTAATATGTTTGTTATTTTTGGACCTTGACAGTCATGGGCACTAGAATGGTTGTTGTGTGGCAAGGGCTGTGTGAAGATTCTTCAGAAATTTTTATAAAGTTTGGGACGACATGAGGGTCAGTAAATAATGACAGAATTTTCAGTTTTGGGTGAATTATTTATTTAGTAACAATTGTGATGGGGACAGCAAAACACAATCAGAAACAAATTGCTGCAATGTTCAGCGCTACTTTAAACATCAAATAGAGCTATTTTGGACTTCAAAAAGTGCTTTAAAAATTGATTAAACACAGCCATCAGCATGGAACACAGTGTTGAATGTGTTAAACAAATGCTACAGTAGTTTACTCCAAATCAGTGTATTTGTAATTTAGTCTAGAGGCCTCCGCATAAAAAAACTAAAAAACATTGTATCTCCTTTTATGTATCATTTATGTGATACATTTGCTTTCATGTATCAGTACTGTTTAATGTTTAAAAATCGCCTGACACCAAAACCATTTAAAATGAACTTTATCTCATATTGATTTATCTTTTTCTGACCTTGAGGTCATCCCTACCTATAAATCAATAAGTATTTCAGTCTTTGCTGTTTGTATACATTGGACTAATATTCCTTGTGGACCTGATGGGTGTGAGCTAAGCAACCAACTAAACAATAGTTTTGATTTATCAGATCTCTATAAACCTTGTTCTTACAACAGCTGACTGTGGGGACTGCCATCATGATGTCTTCCCACAAAGGAACATGTTCTGGTTTCCATTTCACTGAGGAGATGTGCACCCTCCCTTATCGGTCACCCTGGCAGCAACTACTAGGTCATGATGGCCTGGTGACCACATCCTGAACACAGACCATTAAGTACACAACAAATAGGACTGGTTTGTTCCTGTGGGTATAACATCATGTTTCAGATAGATAAAATAATCAGGATTTACTACCTTTTTTTATTTTTCTTATTCATCATTTGTATAAGAAACAATATCGAGTCTGCACTCTAAAAAATGCTGGGTTACAAACAAACAAACATTTCTGGGTTATTTGGCAACCCAGCGCTGGGTAAATATTAGACAGAACACATGCTGGGTTATTTTTACCGATCTTGTTGGGTTTTATACATTAGCCCAATTGCTGGGTTGTTTTTTGAAAGTGCTGCATCACTCAATTTGATATTGAAGATTTTTCATTTTAAATAATAAAAATGCACTATAAAAATATATCAAGTCAAGAGAGTGAACAACGCACATCAAGAAAGGAATGTTATTTCACTATTTAAGATAGCCTGTCGGCAGGCCGGTGATGGAAAACACGTTTTGGTAGCCTGTCTGGAAAACACATGGCCCATACATGTCCGAGTCTGATCCTGAATAGCAGCACAATGAAACCAACAACACCTCAAATAAAGGATTCTCAAGCCTGTGACAGTGTGGTAAAGTATGTTCAGTTAGACACGTACACATAATCAATAGATATCAAATGATCTGTAACAATGCAATAGTATCACATATAAAATAAAATTTTTTACTCACATAAGTGTGTTGCTTCATTCATTCATGTAATCACATCCTGTCTGCAAATCCAGTCTCTTGTTTACAAACGAATCCGTGGTGAAATGAAGGAACAAACACGCAATGTCTTACCCACGTGAGCTGGATATTCATTAAAGGGGTCATGAATTGAGAAATCAACTTTTCATTCAGCCTTTGTTATATAAAAGTTCATCGTGATATAAGAATATCCTGTAAGTTTCGGAGCTAAAAAACTTCCTTGTTAGTCAAAGAAAAGCTTTTATTGACACCAGGCCCAGCAAACGCTCAATCTCAGAATGTGCCAACCCTTGACGTCATCGTGTGGTGAAACGCTGCCTCAACATAAGAAGAAGAACGCCTGATTCTGTAGCCCCACCCACCGACTCGTGGAGCTAAACGGATCGCGCTACCGAGCAATAAAGATAGGATAGATAGCAAGATATTGCACTGTACATGGTTGTGGAAGAACACAGTCGCTGCATAAGCTTCCTTCGGATTCTAATATTAGGAATGTGTGGTTGAACTTTATTTTTCCAGCTCCAGCTCACGTGCGTAAGACACGTTTGTTCGCTTCATTTCACCATAAAATTGTTTGTAAACAAGATACAGGTTGAGACTGGATTTGCAGACATATTCAAACACAATGCTGTGCCTTCTATATTGGATCCGACAGGAATAGTGCAACACTTATGTGAGTAAAACGTTGTTTTTGTTTTTTTAATGTTTTTTATATATCCAGCGATCTGGTAATAAAAAATAATAAAAATAATAAGTAATAAAAAATAACATTCATATTAATTGCGGGTGGATGAGAGATAAATCATTGTGTTTGTTTGATAAAGACATTTTGCGACATTTTTGCACATAACTGGAACATAACATAAAAAACATGCATGTTATGACAGCTACTGGGGGGAGTGTGTTTGGGTCAGGGCTGTAACCACCATAGGCATTGAGGGGGACAAACCCTCAATGTGTACCCATTTAAATAGTAATTTCTTGTAAAGCACACGTCAGTAATCTTTCTTTTTATTTACAACTTCAAAAAAAAAAATCTCAAATACATTAATTTATTCCAACAAAACTGTATGGCTTAAATCTGGTAAAAAATGGTTAACAATTAACTAAAAAGTTAACAATTCTAGGTTACCACTTTTTGCAGCTTGAAAGCTTTTCACAGTGTTTAGCAATTAGTATTCTGTCATTTAATAACATTCACATTTACACTCTTTTGCCAAATTCTGCCAGACAAAATCCATTCAATTCAATAAAAATCCAAATAAGGAATTACGCATGACAGCAAAAAAATTTCACATGCAAATTACACAACGGGTTCAAGTTGGGCATGTCAATTAATTTCATTGACCAACAGAAAGCTACGGTGCCCCTAAAGGGTGGTGGAAAAAATATGGTATGGGAAGAAAAAATATTTTTCCAAACTTTTACATTCTCTTGCAAAGATATTTGCGTTCTCTCACAAAACTTTTGGGTTCTCTTGCAAAACCTGTTGTGAGTTCATTTCAGACAGTTCCATATGTTAACAATGGAGAGGTTCATAGTTTTATTTTGAACTTGGACTTAAGTATAAAGAAATACGGTTAGTGCTTAGTTCAAAAAGTTAGATTATAAAGTTATAATATAAATAGATCTCTATGAGCAGGTGGCTAAGAGACAAGTCCTAAGGGACCATCTGCAAAGTGCAAAACCTGAAAAACGTTACTACAAAAATAGTTCTTAACTTCAATGTTACACACTAGTGTCACCAATTCAGTTTACACATCAGTGGTCTCCTACTAGTCATACTACAACACTTAGTGTGGCAAGCAGTCATGGCTGAGGGCCAGAAGTGAGCACCAAAGTCCAATCTGTCGCTCTGAACCCGGGAGGACATCATCTCTTGCCCTCGCAGCTCACTGATGTAGCCAGGTTGCAGGCAGAATTTGCAGATGTATTCTCGCCCCGTCGAACAAATAAGAAGGCCTATTCTTTACACAAATGATGTTGGTACCCAACTAACATACTTTTAACAACCATAGCTTTTGCATGATAACTGCTTACTTAATTTGATGGCATTACACTGTATAACAGTGAAGAAAGTTATTGATTTTTTTTTTCTAATAACAGTGAAGTTATTGATTTTATTTAATAATAAATAATCATACAAATTATGCAAAAAGACCTTTGAACTAAGTGTTGTAGTATGACTAGTAGGAGACCATTGATGTGTAAACTGAATTTGGTGACACTACACAGTGTGTAACACTGAAGTTAATTACTATTTTTGTAGTAACGTTTTTTGGGTTTGCACTTTGCAGACTGCCCCTTAGGACTTGTCTCTTAAGCCCAAAGTGTACTTCGGCCATCCGTGTCCGACAGTGGTGTGCGGTGGTGTTTTAAATTGAGGAGACAAAGTCCTTATGTCTTTTTATATACATCAAATGTAAATTTATGTCCCTGTTACAATTAAAGTCCCAATGAACTGGAAGCTGCAACTGATTTTATTTCAGTGCTGTGACATATTTCCAAGTGAAACGGAATATTGAATAGAGGGCAGGGTTTTACTTCAGCGCTCCTCCTCTCCATCTCGCGCTCATAGGAGACTAACAGTTGGAGGGGAGTGGTTAATGATATTCAAACCCAAGCCGTCAAACTGACATCATCTGAAAGGGAACGCCATTCTAGACCAGAAGTTACTTTTCAAATTTTGATTAAAGATTACCACAGCAAACTATTTTTTTCTGTGTATTAACTTGCACAGATGAATTATTCACCCTAAGACCTGCAATGTGTGCTAACAAAGTAATTAAGATTTTGATTTCATGAGAACTTTAATTTTCCTGGTTAAATAAACATAAAAGAGAGACCAAAACAGTTCTATTTTGTATCTTTATGTTATTTTTTATTTAATCTAATAATTCTATTTAAAATCAAGTATAAATTTCATCGTTATATTTTTACACATTTTTATATTTATTCCAAAATAAAAAATAAATGCAGTAACAATTTAAACAGTATATTTTATTTGTGAATTAATGTTCAGCTTTTCTTTTTAATAGTCAACTTATTTTCATCAGTCATCATCAAGCTTGTACATGTAGGCTACACTGTACACAGACACAACGATGTACCTTTAATTTCCCCAAGCTGTTTGCTCACTAAAACCCCCACAGTCCTCATGTTTTCAAGTCATTTCAAGTTTGATTTTGACGTGACATAATGCGGTGATATCTAAATGGCTGTGTTGTTTACTTACTTTTTCAGTCTTCCCATTAAAGGCATCATTATCTTCTTTCAGGCTAATCCGTGACAATTGTAACCATACATTTTTTTTATATTTGCTTTGTTTTATTTTTGTAATATCGATTATTTTCTCATCCAGTTTTTTTGAGGACGGTTCGCGGATGTCTGCACACCCCGTCCGCGTGCAGCCCAAGACCGTACAGACGGTGCACGTACAACAGCGCATGCGCAAGAAAGACAGAAGAGTCCACTAGGTGGCAATACGCACAGTACTGTGCACAGTGTGCAGTCGTTAAAGAAGAGTGTGGAAAGAGCGATTCAAAAATAACACACTTCAAACAGGAGGAGGAAAACACTACAATGGCCTGCATAAAAATTTTAATGAAATTTTGCTAATGTGACTGTCACATACTGTGGCTGTAATGAACTCATGAAGACAAAAAAATACAAAATAAACAGTTTTTTAATAAATCCAACAAGGAAAACTTGGGAAAACTCAGGAGCTAGATTCCACAACCACGTTACACACTAACAACACAGAACAATGAACTGAGAAAACTAAGGCCCTGTCCGCACAAACACAGGTATTTTCAAAACCGCAGCCTTTTCTATGCAGTTTGGCCGTTTATCTACACACAAACAAAGCGTCCGGTCCCTGAAACTGACCTTTTTTGAAAATTCCTGCCAGGGTGTAGATTTTTAGATACTCCAATAGTAGTGTTGTCGCGTGGACATTGAAACCAGAGATTTTGGCTTGTTACGTCGGAACCAGGACTGGCAATAACCTTTTTTACAGGCTTCTGATTGGCCAACATAGCTTTACGATTAGGGTTATATTGCCACCTGTTGCTTTGGCATGCTCTTGACAGCGCTTCATAGTGTGTTTTTGCATTTTCATGTGGACATGATTTTTTCTAAGGGCTTAAATACACAGGGAGAAATGAGGGAACAAATGACCGACAGGTGAATGTAACTAACTAAGGACACACAAGGGCTGCTTCTGAAAACCTAGGCAGCTGAGGTACCTCACGAAACTGACTTCTGATTCTGCGTAACAGTTCAATGATCTACAGCAAAATAGAAAGAGCTTTGGTGAGAACTAAACAAATATTTAATTACTACAGTAGTAATTTCCAGCAACCTCAACTTTCAGATGCCACATTTCTTTTTCTGGCTCAACTGTCACCAAATGGAACACAGGATTGTGGGATATCAAAGGTGGTGAAGGATGCATCTATGCTGCCTTCAAAAATCCATCAGATTACGGTCTCTCAGAAGGCAGAAAGTGAAGCTAACAATGGATTTGGACGTGCCTTGATGCCTTCCTAGTTTGAAATGTGTCCTCCGAATTTTCCAGATTTCAGATGCAGCCTAGGAAACTAGGTCAGGATATACACTCACCTAAAGGATTATTAGGAACACCATACTAATACTGTGTTTGACCCCCTTTCGCCTTCAGAACTGCCTTAATTCTACGTGGCATTGATTCAACAAGGTGCTGAAAGCATTCTTTAGAAATGTTGGCCCATATTGATAGGATAGCATCTTGCAGTTGATGGAGATTTGTGGGATGCACATCCAGGGCACGGGAGGTTCCACCACATCCCAAAGATGCTCTATTGGGTTGAGATCTGGTGACTGTGGGGGCCATTTTAGTACAGTGAACTCATTGTCATGTTCAAGAAACCAATTTGAAATGATTCGAGCTTTGTGACATGGTGCATTATCCTGCTGGAAGTAGCCATCAGAGGATGGGTACATGGTGGTCATAAAGGGATGGACATGGTCAGAAACAATGCTCAGGTAGGCCGTGAAGTGTGCCAAGAAAACATCCCCCACACCATTACACCACCACCATCAGCCTGCACAGTGGTAACAAGGCATGATGGATCCATGTTCTCATTCTGTTCACGCCAAATTCTGACTCTACCATCTGAATGTCTCAACAGAAATCGAGACTCATCAGACCAGGCAACATTTTTCCAGTCTTCAACTGTCCAATTTTGGTGAGCTTGTGCAAATTGTAGTCTCTTTTTCCTATTTGTAGTGGAGATGAGTGGTACCCGGTGGGGTCTTCTGCTGTTGTAGCCCATCTGCCTCAAGGTTGTGCGTGTTGTGGCTTCACAAATGCTTTGCTGCATACCTCGGTTGTAACGAGTGGTTATTTCAGTCAAAGTTGCTCTTATATCAGCTTGAATCAGTCGGCCCATTCTCCTCTGACCTCTAGCATCAACAAGGCATTTTGGCCCACAGGACTGCCGCATACTGGATGTTTTTCCCTTTTCACACCATTCTTTGTAAACTCTAGAAATGGTTGTGCGTGAAAATCCAGTAACTGAGCAGATTGTGAAATACTCAGACCGGCCTGTCTGGCAGCAACAACCATGCCACGCTCAAAATTGCTTAAATCACCTTTCTTTCCCATTCTGACATTCAGTTTGGAGTTCAGGAGATTGTCTTGACCAGGACCACACCCCTAAATGCATTGAAGCAACTGCCATGTGATTGGTTGATTAGATAATTGCATTAATGAGAAATTGAACAGGTGTTCCTAATAATCCTTTAGGTGAGTGTACATGGCAGGGAGATAGAAACAGAACCAAAACACAATTAACAAAACATAACCCTGACAGTGACTGCTCCTTAACTGTTTAAAATATGTCAAAGCCATAGGCTTCAGGGTATTTAATTTTTCTAAGTTCTTCATACTAGCAGAATAAATGTGCAGTACATAGTTTAATTGGAGCTTTTGAGAAAGGACACTGAGACTCTTACAGTGCTGGATTCTGCCCAATATGGCGCCCTGTGAGTGAAAGTACACTGGCAGTCAAGTGTAACTCATTAACCACAAGGTCATGCTGGTTCAAAGGATTCTGATACAAGCAAGGTCTGAATACATTACCTCTTTACAGTGCTATATTTGAGTTTCTCTTAAAACTGCTGGGGATAGCCTTCACTTTTTATCACATGTGGACAACAGAAGCGACCCGTCCATGGTTAAAATGGATTTTGAATAGGCCTATTTCTTACCAGAGGCTAATATTTTGATATTTAGAAGATCTAGTTAATCATGCATTTAAATAAATAACAGTCTGTTTCCAGTGACTAGTGACTGTTTCATCTTTTGTGTAGCCTAACCCTAACCCTTTTCAGCATCAAACAATCAATCAAAGTAAATTAAGCTATGGTTTGAAAGTGTGCAGTTTGTGTGTCCCCTCTCGCTTTCATGTTTACCTCTGGGAGTGTCTCAGAGAAATAAGCATGTTAAAATGTAAAGGCTGTATTCAGGTTAATATTTTCTTCATAATGGTTCAACGCTCGGTTGTGTTCAAATGCTCCAGCAGCTGTTGTTCCTGTTCAATCAGAGGGAATCTGTTGAGGTATTGGATAAACATGTGAGCGACAGCTTCAACGAGCCAAAAGTGAAGAGCCAAATAGAAAGTTAGAGGAAAGAAGTGAAGCTTTGACATATTAATCAAAGTAGCAAAAGGAGGTTGAAAAGGTTGATATTGAAATATGGTAATGTCAAGGCAAGCTATTTTGGCTTTCAATTTTTATGAAAAATTGAGAAAAAAAATTGGCTTGTTCTGTCTGATTCAGCATTCTGTTAGTGCACAGTGACATGCACCTCCTTTCTTGAAAATTAATTTCAAAGCCCACATCAAGATACACTGGAGAGTTTTCAAATCCTGTGCCCTTTCAGAGGTGGACAATTTGAACATTATTCAATTATCAAACATTCTGATTTATGAACAAATTGTAAATCTTTGTTAATCATGATGCATTTAATGGTAAATCCTGATGGCTTTAGATGACTTCTTATGTGCACACTGAGGTTTCTTTAATGTTTGCCCTAAACTGATCTCATAAACTACAAAAAGGTCAAGCATAATTTAAGAAGGACGTCTTTGGGCGGCTTATTAAAGGCTAATTGGTTCAGATTAGCATGCTGTGAATATGGTTAATGGCCTTAATTGTGTTAAGAGCAAAGCCATTAATCCTGTTCCATATTCCACAACCTTCTTTATATACACATTTTTCTTTCTTCGTGCTCCTGCCACATCCTTAAAAAATAATATTTATTAAAATTACATTTTCAAATAGTATTTTTTATATTTAATATAACAGCAGTATGTATTATTACACCTCAAATTATGTACAGTATTGTATAAAATAACATTGTGTGATGAAATTTTAAACACTTGAACAAAATTATGAAAGCTTATGGGTAGTAATATTCAATTTGAAATTTAATATGCAAAATGGAAATGCAATATGTAAAATGGCAATGTATTTCTGTATTTAAATTTACATTTTCCATACCACATGTGCAATGTTTGGAGCAAAATGCTAATTCAAAGTCAATAATATAATTTACATTTGCTATTTCCTACACTAGTTTTAACATATAATTTAAACATACACTCACCTAAAGGATTATTAGGAACACCTGTTCAATTTCTCATTAATGCAATTATCTAATCAACCAATCACATGGCAGTTGCTTAAATGCATTTAGGGGTGTGGTCCTGGTCAAGACAATCTCCTGAACTCCAAACTGAATGTCAGAATGGGAAAGAAAGGTGATTTAAGCAATTTTGAGCGTGGCATGGTTGTTGGTGCCAGACGGGCCGGTCTGAGTATTTCACAATCTGCTCAGTTACTGGGATTTTCACGCACAACCATTTCTAGAGTTTACAAAGAATGGTGTGAAAAGGGAAAAACATCCAGTATGCGCCAGTCCTGTGGACGAAAATGCCTTGTTGATACTAGAGGTCAGAGGAGAATGGGCCGACTGATTCAAGCTGATAGAAGAGCAACTTTGACTGAAATAACCACTCGTTACAACCGAGGTATGCAGCAAAGCATTTGTGAAGCCACAACACGCACAACCTTGAGGCAGATGGGCTACAACAGCAGAAGACCCCACCGGGTACCACTCATCTCCACTACAAATAGGAAAAAGAGACTACAATTTGCACAAGCTCACCAAAATTGGACAGTTGAAGACTGGAAAAATGTTGCCTGGTCTGATGAGTCTCGATTTCTGTTGAGACATTCAGATGGTAGAGTCAGAATTTGGCGTAAACAGAATGAGAACATGGATCCATCATGCCTTGTTACCACTGTGCAGGCTGATGGTGGTGGTGTAATGGTGTGGGGGATGTTTTCTTGGCACACTTCACGGCCTACCTGAGCATTGTTTCTGACCATGTCCATCCCTTTATGACCACCATGTACCCATCCTCTGATGGCTACTTCCAGCAGGATAATGCACCATGTCACAAAGCTCGAATCATTTCAAATTGGTTTCTTGAACATGACAATGAGTTCACTGTACTAAGATCTCCAGTCACCAGATCTCAACCCAATAGAGCATCTTTGGGATGTGGTGGAACGGGAGCTTCGTGCCCTGGATGTGCATCCCACAAATCTCCATCAACTGCAAGATGCTATCCTATCAATATGGGCCAACATTTCTAAAGAATGCTTTCAGCACCTTGTTGAATCAATGCCACGTAGAATTAAGGCAGTTCTGAAGGCGAAAGGGGGTCAAACACAGTATTAGTATGGTGTTCCTAATAATCCTTTAGGTGAGTGTATATATATACACTATATTACCAAAAGTTTTGGGACGCCTGCCTTTACATGCACATGAACTTTAATGACATCCCATTCTTAATCCATAGGGTTTAATATGCTTTCGACGCTTTGCATTGCATTTGGTGATGTAAGGCTTGGATGGAAACCCATTCCATGAAGCTCTCTACACACTGTTCTTGAGCTAATCTGAGGTCTGTAGCTATTGACTCTGCAGAAAGTTGGCGACTTCTGCGCACTGTGCGCCTCAGAAAGCGCTGACTCCGCTCTGTGATTTTGCGTGGCCTACCACTTTGTGACTGAATTGCTGTTGTTCCCAATTTTGTTATAATACCACTAACAGTTGACCGTGATATTTAGTAGTGAGGAAATTTCATGAATGGACTTATTGCACAGGTAGCAACCTATCATGGTACCACGCTTAAATTCACGGAGCTTCTGAGAGCGACCCATTCTTTCACAAATGTTTGTAGAAGCGTCTGCATGCCTAGGTGCTTGATTTTATACACCTGTGGCCATGGAAGTGATTGGAACACCTGAATTCAGTGATTTGGAGGGGTGTCCCAATAATTTTGGCAATATAGTGTATATTAACGTTTTATAAGTTGCAAAATTAAAATGTATTATAAATATAAATATTGAAATAACTTATTTATGATTTAAAAAAAAATAGCTGTGGTGACGAATGAAGTCACATGGGGAGATGGCATGAAATTGTCCCAAAGAGGTGTTTATTTTGCACTTAAAAGGGATATAATTAGAATGAGTCATATGTGAGAGGTGCATGCTGGGATTCTGTGGAGTGAAAGTCCATATTGGTGAAGAATGTGAGAATCTTGCAGGAACTGTGGTGCTGCTCATGAGTCGTACTAGAGGCTGTATTTATAGAAGTACTTCTATTGTCTTTGAACTATGTTTAAAGTTAGTGCTGAATGTGATAAGCCTTTATGGTAAACTAAAATATACTTTAATGTCATTTCTATTGAGGCTTTCTATTACAGTGTGCCTTGCATATTACATGAAGTTACTATAGTAATTACATAGTAATAAATATAAATTATGCATAATTACATGCAACTAACTCAAATCCTATAGTAAATACATAGTTAATTACTATTACTCAGTACTGTAATATACTGGTCACTATAACAAGGACATTTTAAAATAAAGGATGCTTCTCATTTCTTATTTGTGCATCCTCACATCATTTCCTTGCTTCTTTTCCTCACTTCCTCCCAAATCCACCCCACTTAGGATGCAAGGGAAGGATGCAAGGAAAGAAAATGAGGACGGAGGAATAGAATGTCATGTCATGTCAAGTTGTGTCAAGTAGTGTCAAGTCAAGTCATGTCATGTCATGTCGTCTCGTGTCATGTCAAGTCGTGTCAAGTTAAGGCAAGTCAAGTCAGGTTGCGTCATGTCATGTCATGTCAAGTCAAGTCGAGTCAAGTCGAGCCATGTCGAGTCATGTCATGTCATGTCATGTCATGTCACGTCTTGTCATGTCATGTCATGTCATGTCATGTCATGTCATGCGATGTCAAGTCGTGTCAAGTCAAGTCATGTCATGAAGGAAATCTTATTAGTATATTGGAATATTTTTAATCACTTAATCGTCACTTCAAAGCATCATTAGCTGCGATTAAGTGATCTGCCCTTATGTTGTTGAAGTTTAGTTATTCAAGAAATTCATAATAAATAATAATAAAGCAAGATGCCCTGTCGAAATATGTGAGCTGTATGGTTTATTTAAACTGCAAAGGTAAAACATCAATTAAAATTATTGTGACAGATTTGAAGGTGAAGGCGAATTTGTATGTGCGTCAGGTTTTTCAACATCCTTGCTCATAGCTCCTCTTGAAGCTTCCTCGTTCCTCAATCCTCACCTCCTCGCTGTCATAGGCTTGGACACAATGATGATAGGAGAATCAAATGAACAATGAACATTCTAATTTATTGATAGAAGCAGTAGGGACACAATCCAATAAAGGTGAGTAATGAAGAGCAGGAGAATCAATAACAATAGAGTCTTTGAATGAATATGCAGATGATGACTGGGTTTGTCTTACAGGAAGTCCAGGCACAACACAGACACACACACACACACAAGAAAGACGACTTGGACAATGAGACGACTTGGATGACTTGAGGCAGGATAACAGAGTTTGCAGAAGATCACAGAAGCTTACAGCAGAATATTCTCAGGTAAGTGAGTCTGTGTTCTCTTGATGATGCCAGACAATCACTAGTGGTGTGTATGTGTGTGCTTTATAGTGTATGTGATGAGAGCTGATGAGTGACAGGTGTGCATGGTTAAGTACCAGGGAGGATCATGGGGAATGCAGTCCTTGACACTCAAGGTGCAATTAGAGAATTACGATGTCTTTCAAGATGGCTTTCTTTGATCGGTTTCCAGGTCACAGGATGGAGTACGGAGGAATGAGCGAACGAAGAAAACTCAATTAAAGTATTGAGAATCACCCAAAGTCTAATGGTGCGTTCACACAAGACGCGAATGAAGCATTAAGGGGGAGTGTTTTACATGTTAAGTCAATGCAAAGACACGAATAGACATTCCACGGCATGATTTGCGCGAATGACACAAAGCGAATTGAGCGTTTCGGCCGTTTGACGTGCATAACGCGTGATTCGCGCAAATCACGCAAGTAGAAAAAACTGAACTTTCAAGTCAAGTCAAGTCGTCAAGTTGTGTCAAGTCGTGTCAAGTCAGGTGTCGTCATGTCATGTCAAGTTGTGTCAAGTCAGGTCAAGTCATGTCATCTCGTGTCATGTCAAGTCGTGTCAAGTTAAGGCAAGTCAAGTCAAGTCAGGTTGTGTCAAGTCATGTCAAGTCATGTCATGTCATGTCATGTCATGTCGTCTCGTGTCGTGTCGTGTCAAGTCGTGTCAAGTCAAGTCGAGTCAAGTCAAGTCAAGTCAAGTCAAGTCAAGTCAAGTCAAGTCAAGTCATGACATGTCAAGTCATTTCAATTTGTGTCGTCAAGTCATTTCATGTCATGTCATGCCATGCCATGTCAAGTCAAGTCAAGTCAAGTCAAGTCAAGTCAAGTCATGTCATGTCATGTCATGTCATGTCATGTCATGTCATGTCATGTCGTCAAGTCAAGTCAAGTCAAGTCAACTTTATTTATATAGCGCTTTTTACAATGCAGATTGTTTCAAAGCAGCTTCACAGTGTTAAACAGGAAAATAATGAACAGAATTTGATTCGGCTGTACAGCCGCTCTGGAGAAAACGGTGATGTCATCAGCTCATTTCAATTATCATATATATTCAAGTAAAGTAAAGTCAAGTCAAGTCAAGTCAAGTCAAGTCAAGTCATATCGTCTCGTGTTATGTCATGTTGTGTCAAGTCAAGTCAAGTCAAGTCAAGTCATCTCGTGTAGTCAGGTTGTGTCAAGTCATGTGATGTCATGTCATGTCACTTCGTATCAAGTCATGTCAAGTCAAGTCATGTCATGTCATGTCATGTCATGACAAGTCAAGTGGTGTCAAGTCATGTCATGTCATGTCAAGTCAAGTCAAGTCATCTCGTGTAGTCAGGTTGTGTCAAGTCATGTCAAGTCAAGTCAAGTCAGATTGTGTCAAGTCGGGTCATGTCCTCTTGTGTCATGTCATGTCATGTCACTTCGTATCAAGTCATGTCAAGTCAAGTCAAGTCATGTCATGTCATGTCATCATGTCAAGTCGTGTCAAGTCAAGTTGAGTCAAGTCGTGTCAAGTCAAGTCAAGTCAAGTCATATCGTCTCGTGTCATGTCAAGTCGTGTCAAGTCAAGTTGAGTCAAGTGGTGTCATGTCATCTTGTGTAGTCAGGTTGTGTCAAGTCATGTCAAGTTGTGTCAGGTCGTGTCAAGTCAAGTTGAGTCAAGTCAAGTCGTGTCATGTCAAGTCAAATCAAGTCAAGTCAGATTGTGTCAAGTTGGGTCATGTCCTCTTGTGTCACGTCATGTCATGTCACTTCGTATCAAGTCATGTCAAGTCAAGTCAAGTCAAGTCAATTCATCTCGTGTAGTCAGGTTGTGTCAAGTCATGTCAAGTCAAGTCAAGTCAAGTCAGATTGTGTCAAGTCGGGTCATGTCCTCTTGTGTCATGTCATGTCATGTCACTTCGTATCAAGTCATGTCAAGTCAAGTCATGTCATGTCATGTCATGTCATGTCATGTCATGCCATGTCAAGTCATTTCAATTTGTGTCATCAAGTCATGTCATGTCATGTCATGCCATGTCAAGTCGTGTCAAGTCAAGTCAAGTCAAGTCATGTCATGTCATCATGTCAAGTCGTGTCAAGTCAAGTCAAGTCAAGTCATATCGTCTCGTGTCATGTCAAGTCGTGTCAAGTCAAGTTGAGTCAAGTCGTGTCAAGTCGTGTCAAGTCGTATCAAGTCATGTCATGACAAGTCAAGTCAAGTGGTGTCATGTCATCTTGTGTAGTCAGGTTGTGTCAAGTCATTTCAAGTCGTGTCAAGTCATGTCATGTCATCATGTCAAGTCGTGTCAGGTCGTGTCAGGTCGTGTCAAGTCAAGTTGAGTCAAGTCAAGTCGTGTCATGTCATGTCAAGTCATGTGAAGTCATATCGTCTCGTGTCATGTCAAGTTGTGTCAAGTTGTGTCAAGTCAAGTTGAGTCAAGTCGTGTCAAGTCGTGTCAAGTCGTGTCAATTCAAGTCAAGTGGTTTCAAGTCATGTCAGGTCATGTCATGTCATGTCAAGTCAAGTCAAGTCAAGTCAAGTCAAGTCATATCGTCTCGTGTCATGTCAAGTCGTGTCAAGTCAAGTCAAGTCAAGTCAAGTAGTCAGGTTGTGTCAAGTCATGTGAAGTCGAGCCAAGTCAAGTCGTATCAAGTCAGATCAGGTCATGTCAAGTCGTGTCAAGTCAAGTCAAGTCATGTCATGTCATGTCATGTCATGTCATGTCATGACAAGTCAAGTCAAGTGGTGTCAAGTCAGGTCATGTCATGTCATGTCAAGTCAAGTCAAGTCATCTCGTGTAGTCAGGTTGTGTCAAGTCATGTCAAGTCAAGTCAGATTGTGTCAAGTCAGGTCATGTCCTCTTGTGTCATGTCATGTCACTTCGTATCAAGTCATTTCAAGTCATGTCATGTCATGTCATGTCAAGTCAAGTTGTGTCAAGTCATGTCGTCATGTCATGTCAAGTAAAGTCAAGTCGTCTCGTGTCATGTCAAGTCGTGTCAAGTCAGATCAGGTCAGGTCAGGTCAAGTCAAGTCAAGACATGTTGTCTCGTGTAGTCAGGTTGTGTCAAGTCATTTCAAGTCGTGTCAAGTCATGTCATGTCATGTCGTCATGTCAAGTCGTGTCAGGTCGTGTCAAGTCAAGTTGTGTCAAGTCAAGTCAAGTCAAGTCATGTCATGTCGTGTCAAGTCGTGTCAAGTCAGATCAGGTCAGGTCAAGTCAAGTCAAGTCATGTCATGTCATGTCATGTCATGTCATGTCATGTCATGTCATGACAAGTCAAGTGGTGTCAAGTCAAGTCATGTCAAGTTATGTCATGTCATGACATGTTGTCTCGTGTCAAGTTGTGTCAAGTCGTGTCAAGTCATGTCGAGTCAAGGCATTTTAAGACGTGTCAAGTCAAGTCAAGTCAAGTCAAGTCAAGTCATGTCATGTCATGTCATGTCATGACAAGTCAAGTGGTGTCAAGTCAAGTCATGTCAAGTTATGTCATGTCATGACATGTTGTCTCGTGTCAAGTTGTGTCAAGTCGTGTCAAGTCATGTCGAGTCAAGTCGTGCCATGTCGAGTCAAGGCATTTTAAGACGTGTCATGTCAAGTCGTGTCAGGTCGTGTCAAGTCAAGTTGAGTCAAGTCAAGTCGTGTCATGTCAAGTCAAATCAAGTCAAGTCAGATTGTGTCAAGTTGGGTCATGTCCTCTTGTGTCACGTCATGTCATGTCACTTCATATCAAGTCATGTCATGTCAAGTCAAGTCAAGTCAAGTCAAGTCAATTCATCTCGTGTAGTCAGGTTGTGTCAAGTCATGTCAAGTCAAGTCAAGTCAGATTGTGTCAAGTCGGGTCATGTCCTCTTGTGTCATGTCATGTCATGTCATGTCACTTCGTATCAAGTCATGTCAAGTCAAGTCATGTCATTTCATGTCATGTCATGTCATGTCATGTCATGTCATGCCATGTCAAGTCATTTCAATTTGTGTCATCAAGTCATGTCATGTCATGTCTTGCCATGTCAAGTCGTGTCAAGTCAAGTCAAGTCATGTCATGTCATCATGTCAAGTCGTGTCAAGTCAAGTTGAGTCAAGTCGTGTCAAGTCAAGTCAAGTCAAGTCATATCGTCTCGTGTCATGTCAAGTCGTGTCAAGTCAAGTTGAGTCAAGTCGTGTCAAGTCGTGTCAAGTCGTATCAAGTCATGTCATGACAAGTCAAGTCAAGTGGTGTCATGTCATCTTGTGTAGTCAGGTTGTGTCAAGTCATTTCAAGTCGTGTCAAGTCATGTCATGTCATCATGTCAAGTCGTGTCAGGTCGTGTCAAGTCAAGTTGAGTCAAGTCAAGTCGTGTCATGTCATGTCAAGTCATGTGAAGTCATATCGTCTCGTGTCATGTCAAGTTGTGTCAAGTTGTGTCAAGTCAAGTCAAGTCAAGTGGTTTCAAGTCATGTCAGGTCATGTCAGGTCATGTCATGTCATGTCAAGTCATATCGTCTCGTGTCATGTCAAGTCGTGTCAAGTCAAGTCAAGTGAAGTCAAGTAGTCAGGTTGTGTCAAGTCATGTGAAGTCGAGCCAAGTCAAGTCAAGTCATGTCATGTCATGTCATGTCATGTCATGACAAGTCAAGTCAAGTGGTGTCAAGTCAGGTCATGTCATGTCGTGTCAAGTCAAGTCAAGTCAAGTCAAGTCATCTCGTGTAGTCAGGTTGTGTCAAGTCATGTCAAGTCAAGTCAAGTCAGATTGTGTCAAGTCAGGTCATGTCCTCTTGTGTCATGTCATGTCACTTCGTATCAAGTCATGTCAAGTCATGTCATGTCATGTCATGTCAAGTCAAGTTGTGTCAAGTCAAGTCATGTCGTCATGTCATGTCAAGTAAAGTCAAGTCAAGTCGTCTCGTGTCATGTCAAGTCGTGTCAAGTCAGATCAGGTCAGCTCAGGTCAAGTCAAGTCAAGTCAAGTCAAGTCAAGTCAAGACATGTTGTCTCGTGTAGTCAGGTTGTGTCAAGTCATTTCAAGCCGTGTCAAGTCATGTCATGTCATGTCGTCATGTCAAGTCGTGTCAGGTCGTGTCAAGTCAAGTTGTGTCAAGTCAAGTTGTGTCAAGTCAAGTCATGTCATGTCGTGTCAAGTCGTGTCAAGTCAGATCAGGTCAGATCAAGTCAAGTCAAGTCAAGTCAAGTCATGTCATGTCATGTCATGTCATGACAAGTCAAGTGGTGTCAAGTCAAGTCATGTCAAGTTATGTCATGTCATGACATGTTGTCTCGTGTCAAGTTGTGTCAAGTCGTGTCAAGTCATGTCGAGTCAAGTCGTGCCATGTCGAGTCAAGGCATTTTAAGACGTGTCAAGTCAAGTCAAGTCAAGTCAAGTCATGTCATGTCATGACAAGTCAAGTGGTGTCAAGTGGTGTCAAGTCAGGTCATGTCATGTCATGTCAAGTCAAGTCAAGTCAAGTCAAGTCAAGTCAATTCATGTTATGTCATCTCGTGTAGTCAGGTTGTGTCAAGTCATGTGAAGTCAAGCCAAGTCAATTCATGTCATGTCATCTCGTGTAGTCAGGTTGTGTCAAATCATGTGAAGTCGAGCCAAGTCAATTTATGTCATGTCATCTCGTGTAGTCAGGTTGTGTCAAGTCATGTGAAGTCGAGCCAAGTAAAGTCATGTCAAGTCAGATCAGGTCATGTCAAGTCGTGTCAAGTCATGTCATGTCATGTCGGGTCATGTCCTCTTGTGTCATTTCGTGTCATGTCACTTCGTATCAAGTCAAGTGGTGTCAGGTCAGGTCATGTCATGTCATGTCAAGTCGGGTCATGTCCTCTTGTGTCATTTCGTGTCATGTCACTTCGTATTAAGTCATGTCATGTCAAGTCAAGTCGTGTCAAGTCATGTCAAGTTGTGCTAAGTTGAGTTAAGTCAAGTCGAGTCATGTCATGTCATGTCATGTCATGTCATGTCATTTCATGTCATCTCGTGTCATGTCAAGTCATGTCATGTCAGGCCAAGTCGAGTCAAGTCGTGCCAAGTCAAGTCAAGTTGAGTCAAGTTGTGTCAAGTTGTGTCAAATTGTGCTAAGTTGAGTCAAGTCATGTTAAGCTGAGTCAAATCGAGTCAAGTCGTCAAGTCAAGTCAAGTCATGTCATGTCATGTCATGTCGTCTTGTGTCATGTCATGTCATGTTGTCTCGTGTCATTTCATGTCATGTCATGTCATGTTGTCTCGTGTCATGTCATGTCATGTCATGTTGTCTCGTGTCATGTCATGTCATGTCATGTCATGTCGTCTCATGTCAAGACGACATGTTATGTCAAGTCAAGTCAAGTCAGATTGTGTCAAGTCATGTCAAGTCAGGTTGTGTCAAGTTGTGCCAAGTCGAGTATATACTAGCATGCTGTACACTACATACATTATTTCAGAACTGTAAAAATAAGGACACTGTACTAATGTTATCATGGTTATTGAGGAATAATGCCTGCTGTTTTAAACTAGTAAGCTAGTATTCCATTCCACATCACAGCTTACTGTCAAAACGTAGTGTGTGTGAAATCCTTAAACGCTTTATGCCAAACAGATTCCTCCACCATACACACAATGATGCTGATAAGGGTGAAAAGTGATATTCAATATTGCTCAGCTTGCTGAAAATCTTATCGCTCATGAGTAAATAAAGATAAGGACTGCAGGAGATGCTGTCAAGTCATATCGTCTCGTGTCATGTCAAGTCGTGTCAAGTCAAGTTGAGTCAAGTCGTGTCAAGTCGTATCAAGTCATGTCATGACAAGTCAAGTCAAGTGGTGTCATGTCATCTTGTGTAGTCAGGTTGTGTCAAGTCATTTCAAGTCGTGTCAAGTCATGTCATGTCATCATGTCAAGTCGTGTCAGGTCGTGTCAAGTCAAGTTGAGTCAAGTCAAGTCGTGTCATGTCATGTCATGTCAAGTCATGTGAAGTCATATCGTCTCGTGTCATGTCAAGTTGTGTCAAGTTGTGTCAAGTCAAGCTGAGTCAAGTCGTGTCAAGTCGTGTCAAGTCAAGTCAAGTCAAGAGGTTTCAAGTCATGTCAGGTCATGTCATGTCATGTCATGTCATGTCATGTCATGTCATGTCAAGTCAAGTAAAGTCAAGTGAAGTCAAGTAGTCAGGCTGTGTCAAGTCATGTGAAGTCGAGCCAAGTCAAGTCGTGTCAAGTCAGATCAGGTCATGTCAAGTCGTGTCAAGTCAAGTCATGTCATGTCATGTCATGTCATGTCATGTCATGTCATGACAAGTCAAGTGGTGTCAAGTCAGGTCATGTCATGTCGTGTCAAGTCAAGTCAAGTCAGATTGTGTCAAGTCAGGTCATGTCCTCTTGTGTCATGTCATGTCACTTCGTATCAAGTCATGTCAAGTCATGTCATGTCATGTCATGTCATGTCAAGTCAAGTTGTGTCAAGTCAAGTCATGTCGTCATGTCATGTCAAGTAAAGTCAAGTCAAGTCGTCTTGTGTCATGTCAAGTCGTGTCAAGTCAGATCAGGTCAGGTCAAGTCAAGTCAAGTCAAGTCAAGTCAAGTCAAGACATGTTGTCTCGTGTAGTCAGGTTGTGTCAAGTAATTTCAAGTCGTGTCAAGTCATGTCATGTCATGTCGTCATGTCAAGTCGTGTCAGGTCGTGTCAAGTCAAGTTGTGTCAAGTTGTGTCAAGTCAAGTCATGTCATGTCATGTCATGTCATGTCATGACAAGTCAAGTGGTGTCAAGTCAAGTCATGTCAAGTTATGTCATGTCATGACATGTTGTCTCGTGTCAAGTTGTGTCAAGTCGTGTCAAGTCATGTCGAGTCAAGTCGTGCCATGTCGAGTCAAGGCATTTTAAGACGTGTCATGTCAAGTCGTGTCAAGTTGTGTCAAGTCAAGTTGAGTCAAGTCGTGTCAAGTCGTGTCGTCATGTCATGTAAAGTCAAGTCAAGTCGTCTCGTGTCATGTCAAGTCGTGTCAAGTCAGATCAGGTCAGGTCAGGTCAAGTCAAGTCAAGTCAAGTCAAGTCAAGTCAAGTCATGACATGTTGTCTCGTGTAGTCAGGTTGTGTCAAGTCATTTCAAGTCGTGTCAAGTCATGTCATGTCATGTCGTCATGTCAAGTGGTGTCAGGTCGTGTCAAGTCAAGTTGTGTCAAGTCAAGTCAAGTCATGTCATGTCGTGTCAAGTCAGATCAGGTCAGGTAAAGTCAAGTCAAGTCAAGTCAAGTCATGTCATGTCATGTCATGTCATGACAAGTCAAGTGGTGTCAAGTCAAGTCATGTCAAGTTATGTCATGTCATGACATGTTGTCTCGTGTCAAGTTGTGTCAAGTTGTGTCAAGTCGTGTCAAGTCATGTCGAGTCAAGTCGTGCCATGTCGAGTCAAGGCATTTTAAGACGTGTCATGTCAAGTCGTGTCAAGTTGTGTCAAGTCAAGTTGAGTCAAGTCGTGTCAAGTCGTGTCATGTCATGTCATGTCATGTCATGTCATGACTTGACTCGACATGACTTGACTTGACTCGACATGACTTGACTTCAAGTCAAGTCAACTCAAGTCAAGTGGTTTCAAGTCATGTCAGGTCATGTCAGGTCATGTCAGGTCATGTCATGTCATGTCATGTCAAGTCAAGTCAAGTCAAGTCAAGTCAAGTCAAGTCATATCGTCTCGTGTCATGTCAGGTCGTGTCAAGTCAAGTCAAGTCAAGTAGTCAGGTTGTGTCAAGTCATGTGAAGTCGAGCCAAGCCAAGTCGTGTCAAGTCAGATCAGGTCATGTCAAGTCGTGTCAAGTCAAGTGAAGTCAAGTCATGTCGTGTCATGTCATGTCATGTCATGTCATGTCATGTCATGACAAGTCAAGTCAAGTGGTGTCAAGTCAGGTCATGTCATGTCGTGTCAAGTCAATTCAAGTCAAGTCATCTCGTGTAGTCAGGTTGTGTCAAGTCATGTCAAGTCAAGTCAAGTCAGATTGTGTCAAGTCAGGTCATGTCCTCTTGTGTCATGTCATGTCACTTCGTATCAAGTCATGTCAAGTCATGTCATGTCATGTCAAGTCAAGTTGTGTCAAGTCAAGTCATGTCGTCATGTCATGTCAAGTCAAGTCAAGTTGTCTCGTGTCGTGTCAAGTCAGATCAGGTCAGGTCAGGTCAGGTCAGGTCAAGTCAAGTCAAGTCAAGTCAAGTCATGACATGTCAAGTCAGATCAGGTCATGTCAAGTCGTGTCAAGTCATGTCATGTCATGTCATGTCGGGTCATGTCCTCTTGTGTCATTTCATGTCATGTCACTTCGTATCAAGTCAAGTGGTGTCAGGTCAGGTCATGTCATGTCATGTCAAGTCGGGTCATGTCCTCTTGTGTCATTTCGTGTCATGTCACTTCGTATTAAGTCATGTCATGTCAAGTCAAGTCAAGTCATGTCAAGTTGTGCTAAGTTGAGTTAAGTCAAGTCGTGTCATGTCATTTCATGTCGTCTCGTGTCATGTCAAGTCATGTCATGTCATGTCAGGCCAAGTCGAGTCAAGTCGTGCCAAGTCAAGTCAAGTTGAGTCAAGTTTTGTCAAATTGTGCTAAGTTGAGTCAAGTCATGTTAAGCTGAGTCAAATCGAGTCAAGTCGTCAAGTCAAGTCAAGTCAAGTCAAGTCATGTCATGTCATGTCATGTCATGTCATGTCGTCTTGTGTCATGTCATGTCATGTCATGTCATGTCATGTCATGTCATGTTGTCTCGTGTCATGTCATGTCATGTCGTCTCATGTCAAGACGACATGTTATGTCAAGTCAGGTCAAGTCAGATTGTGTCAAGTCATGTCAAGTCAGGTTGTGTCAAGTTGTGCCAAGTCAAGTATATACTAGCATGCTGTACACTACATACATTATTTCAGAACTGTAAAAATAAGGACACTGTACTAATGTTATCATGGTTATTGAGGAATAATGCCTGCTGTTTTAAACTAGTAAGCTAGTATTCCATTCCACATCACAGCTTACTGTCAAAACGTAGTGTGTGTGAAATCCTTAAACGCTTTATGCCAAACAGATTCCTCCACCATACACACAATGATGCTGATAAGGGTGAAAAGTGATATTCAATATTGCTCAGCTTGCTGAAAATCTTATCGCTCATGAGTAAATAAAGATAAGGACTGCAGGAGATGCTGGCTAATGCACTCTAGAGGTTTGAAAGTGGAAAAAAACAAACAGCTGTTTTTGAATACACCCCTAAGTCAAAGGATCCCGTTATTTGCCACAGCTGTAGAATACCTTTGATTGTGGAACTGCAAGATAGGGAGGCTTTTATTACTGGTAAGGTGGATTAGAACTGCTGTGACTGGTTATGTGTTACAGTTTATACATCTTCTACACAATAATGGAGGAATAGCATATGACAAATGTTTATCATTTTCTCTATTGGTATCTCTCAAACTGTAATCTTGCTCAATGTTTTTGACAACACTGACAAAAAAGAAGTGAATCTGTATCTGATCGGCAGAGGTTTGATTGACAGAACTTCCAGTACTACGTAAGTAAAAAGAATTTACAGCGTAACTTTAAACTAAGTACATACGTGTAGGTATAAGGGAACAATATGTAATATTTGGAGAATAAAGGGGTAACTATCAGGAAAATTAACAAATAATTTATACTGTAAGTATATTTTAATTAAGGGGTAATTATCCGTGTAGTTAGGTGGTAAGTGATGCCTGTTTGTTCCCCTCTTGTTTCATGTAGTTACAGGGTAAGTATGAATCTGCGGGCTTAAATTAAAGTGGTGTTTGTTCCCCGCTTGTTTCATGTAGTTACAGGGTAAGTATGAATCTACGGGCTGTAAATTAAAGTGGTGATTGTTCCCCTCTTGTTTCATGTAGTTACAGAGTAAGTACAATAAAAAACACATACACAATCTAATATTACTCTGAAATCTTTATTTTCAAAACAGATTTACAACACTTATTCGTTTCTCTTGATTGGCTTTTTCCTCCTCTTGTTCCTCTTCTTTTTCATTCTTGCCACAGATGAATCTTAAGAAGGAATCCCATGTCTCTAGCTATTCTGTAGCCTATTATGTATTTAAAGAAAATACAGTACACCCAGAAATGTCCTCAACATTTACTCGTCTTTTACCCTCATGCCATCCGAGATGTATACAACATTCTTTCTTCAGATGAACACAGAAAAATAAATAATCTCTGCTAATGAAAACTCATTTAGGTTCCTAAAAGTTGAAGCATCGAACAGCACATACAGCAATAACCACAGTAATCCATATGGATGAATCAATGTCTTCTGAAGTGAAATGATAAGTTTTTGTTAGAAAAAAACAACATTTCACATTTTTTAAACTGTAGACTATCGTTTCCGACCAACAGTCATCTGTGCACGCACGAGAGAGTTAAGTGCACACTTGACATAACTTGAAGCTTGACGTGAGCGCACCGAGAAACACTGGTCACACGGGTGTCGGATGCCGGATTAATGCTCACAACAGTATACAAGCAATAACATAATATATGATAATAGCAATGAGAAACAAACAAGACTAGAAGACAGAGATGCCAGTTCTCGCGTAAGTTTCAGATGAAACTCGCATGAGAGCGTCATGAAAGCTTGAAGCTTCACGTTGCTTTTTACTCATGCACTGGTAACAGCTGGTTGGATGCAAAAAGGTGAGTAAATTATAAGAGCATTTCTGGGTGTACTTTTTCTTTTAATAAATAATAATACAGAATAACAAAAGACATGGGATTCCTTCTTAAGATTCATCAGTGAAAATAATGAAAAAGAAGAGGAGGAACAAAAGAAGGAGAATCCAAGCAAGAGAAACACAAAAAGGGACAAAACGTGCCTCTTCTGTCAGGACATTATTATTTCAAATGAAAAGTTAATTTAAAAAAATTAATAAATGAATAAGAAGTTGTAAATCAAGTTAAATTAAGTTGTTTTTCAAATAAATGTTTTTGAGTAATATCAGATTTTGTACGTGTTTTTTATTGTACAAGAAGGGAACAATCACCACTTTAATTTACAGCCTGCAGATTCATACTTACCCTGTAACTACATGAAACAAGAGGGGAACAAACACCACTTTAATTTACAGCCCGTAGATTCACACTTACCCTGTAACTACATGAAACAAGAGGGGAACAAGCACCACTTACCCTGTAACTACACGGATAAATACCCCTTAATTAAAAATTACTTACAGTATAAATAATTTGTTCATTTTCCTAATAGTTCCCCCTTTATTCCCCGAAATATTACATATTGTTCCCTTATACCTACACATACTTACTTTATAGTTACGCTATAATTACCGAAAGTTACACTGTAAATTTGCTTTACTTACGCAGTACTTTCCGGGCTGTAATCTAAAGCGTTACCAAATAATATACTAAAATAATATACTTAAATGTAAACTTTAATGTTTGTGGACACTTACTGTTTATTAACAGCATTTTATTTGCAATTAAATGAAAATGTGTTATAGTTTGAATTCATATTAAATGCAATAAGCTGAAATTTAGAAAGTAGGACTTAAGTCCATCTTTGTATGTCATTTCATAATTACTTCTATTGTCTTTGAAATATGGTTAATGTTTCTGCTGAATGTCCTGACGAGCATTCATGATAAAATAAAATACACGTCAATGTAATTTCTATTAAAGCTTGTATGTTATGTATTTAAATATATTTCTAATTATGCATATGTAATGAAGTTAAAGTATATTCACTTTAAATGTAATACTGAATAACACTACAGTTATTTTTTTTTTTCATCCTTCCTGGTCCTGGTCCTTTTGACCTATCAAAAGTGTTCATCTGAGTGGTCCAAGACTGTAAGACTTTTGTCGCACTTAAACCACGAATTTACCAAAAAAATTGACTACATTCAAAAAGTTGTATGGTTAAAATTTTAAAAAGTAGCAAATCCTTCCCTCACGGGTCAATCCCTTAGGAGTAAATGGAATGCGAGGAATGCTTCAGTACACATAGTATACAAAATTCAAACAAAAAATGCTAAATCTTAACCAATTTTTTTTTAATTTTTATAATGTCTACATATGTATCTGAATGCATACCGAAGAGAAATGACTTTAGGACCCAGCGGAACAGCTCATTTGCTCTATAAGGCCATCTAGTGGCAAGAGTCATGAAATATTATGTTATAATATCTTTTTTCCACAAGAGGTCGGCAAAGACACCCAATGTAAGATATTTTGAGCTGAATTATGCATGAACTTTTAGTTATTTTGAATTTAAGTTGAAATAGTGTAAGGAAATATTTATTTATTATTTATTAATAAAATCTAGTAATTAAAAGGAAAATAAAAATACAAAAAAAGACAAAAAAATTGCATAAAAAAGTAGATTTTTTTTAATCAAAATTAAATTAAACAAAAAAAAAGAAAAAGGGCTTCGGGTCATTTTGACCCGCGAGGGAAGGATTTGTTACAAAGTGCGAGGGAAGGATGAGGGTTAAGTACTTTACATGTGCTTTAGTATGCTAAGTGTACTTATTTAAAGCATGACAAAAGAATATTCAATATTACTTCAAAGTATGCATTTCAATTCAATACAATTAAGCTCACTTCTTTTTCACAAGAGTTAATTGAGCAAAAATGGCTTAGAAAATTGAAGTTCTAGTAGCATTTGAGCACAGATGCCACATGCTTTGATATCTATTTGAATTTATATACAAATCATTTTGGGGACAACTGTATTTTTGGTCATTGTGAAAATTATTACATCTTTTATTACGAGGAATAGCATTCATACATACAAGATACAATAATCATTATTAGAGCCAGGTGTTTGTCTGATATTGCTCTTGCTGTTGTCATGGGTGCTGTGACAGTATATCCTGGTAAAGTTCTTGGTGTCGCTTTGACACTGTAGTCTATTTTTTCTCCGCGTCCCTGCTTGCTGGAGGGCTGATTATCTGGTAGAGGAGCTGTCGCTGTTAATGTGTCACTCGCTGAACATATTGCGATAACTTGACAGTTTTTGGCTAGATTCAGTAAGTGTTTCTGAATGTCTGATCGTGTGTGTGATTTACAGGAGCCATTTGATGAAAAGAAAAATATAGAATGTCTTAAGTATGTTTAAAATAAGCTCTGTAAACACAAGGTTAATGGATTTCTCAGTTCTGTGTGATACACGACTCTTCTTTTCTTTGCTATTAGCCTGCTATTGAGGAGGATTCCACGGTTTTGTCTTTAAAGTTGTTTCCGTATCCCCAAGTCTTTTCTTGTTTGGTGTGTGTGCTTCTGTCGAAGCCCTGGGGAGAAAACTCAAGCTCACAGTGATCCTACATGCTGGGGCTGAAATTGTTGAGAAGCCAAAAATAGCCTCCCTTTGGGTTTGTGCTAGGAAGCGGCACTGTACAGCGATGATTGTTCTACCTCTATATTTCATATTATAAGAAAGTGCATTTAAATGGTTTGCTTCTAATCTACCTATAAAGTGATAATGACAGGTCTTAGAAAGTGTAAATGACAAAAGCAAGGACCTTTCCTGCCTCGTTGTGCTGATAAAGTACAAAGCAGGGGGTTTCAAAGGGGAATATTTGCATAGAGAAATAAGAGAGGAAAGCTAAGCCCAACTGCAATTCATTTACTCCAGATATACCATAACACTGCAGCAAGCAAAAGAAAATATAAAGTTTTTCTGTTTCATCCAATTTGATTTGTAAAGCCATTACATCCTCCATGGAGTTCACAAAATTGGCTAAGTAATCTGCTAAGTAATAAATCCACTGTCTTACTGTACCTTTGTAACATTATGCACATCTGGATATATAGAAAAGTCCACAGAACATTTTAGAGTGTGAAGAATCAACTCTAAAATAAAAACTAAAAACGAATAATATTATCCCATGCATGGCATCGTAAGGACCCTAAAAGCATCTGAATTTACATCATAAGAACTTCAAAGGTGTTATAGGAATTTATTATGGATCTTCAATAAAATGGGTAGATCTTTTGGTTTTCCAACAACATGAATTTACAAAGGTTATGGTAACACTCTTCTGTGTTCTTGTTACGCATGTTGCATGTATTTACAATAGAAATAACAGTAAATTATGCATATTACATGCAACTGACCCTGTAACAAGGACACCTTAAAATAAAGTGTAACCAATGTGATTTAATCATTCAACTTGTAGAAATTAAAGTGTAAATATCAACGTTATAAAATTAAAACTACTCAACTTTTCTGAGACTGGTGTTCCCATCATGCGCTGGGGTTTGAATGATTAATGAGGTTGATTTTTCGCTGAACCCATTGTCACGGTGTGGTAATCTTAGAAACAAACTGAAGAATCAGTAGATCAAATCCAAATGAAAACTTTATTTACTGACAAGGAAACACACACTAACACAACGGTGACTGGACAAAGAGTGCAGGGAAGGGTACAGGTTAAATCACAGACAAACAAGATGATTAATAACACACAGCTAAAACAACTGAACTAATAATGATGGTAACCATGGAAAAAAATGAGTGACAGGAAACAAAGACAAACATGTGACTGAAGAAAAACAAATGTAACTCTGACATTACTCCCCCATCCCAGAATGAGTTTCCTCACGGTGTAATAACTTCACAGGGATGTGGGGGGCGGCACCTGGCATGGCGGCAGCCATCTTGGCAGAGGGCTCTGGCGCGGCGGCCATCTTGGCAGCCAGGTCAGCGTTGTCAGAAATCTTTCTGGTTCGAGGGAAGACGGGTGACCTGGCTGAGATGGTCCCAATGGACTGGTATGTGGAGGGTGCAGGTTAAGGGTGAGCTGGAGTGCCTACATGCTTTTGGATAGGGACTGAGCGATGATTGTGATTGTCTTTAAACAGCATCAACTACGAAATCAGAACTATTTAAACTGAGGACATAATTAATAAAGTCTGTTACGGACCTATAACAATCGCCAGGAGAAAGGAATCGAAAGTCATCATCCAGCTCACCAGATAGAAATGTTTAAGAAATTCAAAGACAAAGAAATACATGTGACTGAAGAAAACAAACATAACTCTGACACCCATGTATTACCCAATACTTTCTTAGGTACACTGTCAGTTCATGTTAGTGCACATACTGTAAAATAAAGTGCAACCAAAACATTCCCCAATGACATTCTCCAATAAAGGTTTTTCAGTGGTATTTGGTTGTAAAATGTTTTGGAAGCTGTACTTTCAGAGCAATAATTCACTTCTATAATAAAAGCAGATCAGATCCTCAAAGAGCATGAGCTACAGGCCTTTCAGGTGTGGAAAAGTGATGTTCTCCTGTTTTGCTTAAGGCCAAACACTTTCACAGATAAAACACAACACTATCAGTTTCACAGTACCATCAGCAAAACAGCAACAAATATTCGATGGAAACCAAACAATGTCTTTGTGAGAAGTCAGATGCTGGAGATGAGAGTCTCATGTGGAGTTATACTGTATGTTACTAATTAATTTAATTATTTAATTAATTTGTGCATGTTCAGCACTTGTGAATGTCGCAGTGCTGTACATTTAAACACTACTGTGGGGGCCAATGCTAAAAGTGCTGATTTTGAATATCTGAACACTGACAGATGTCATGGGGCTCTGGTCACATTCAATCATCCCCGCTGTCCCCTTCGGATCACTGTTTGACAGGAAGTGTGTTTGCTGTATGTACTTTATCAGGATCCACAGTTGACTTTTGACGCTCCTGTCAGTGACTGTAACTGTATTACATGCATTATCAAGACTATAATTTGTACGACATAGCATGCATTATGCACAAGTTTCTAATAAAGCTACCAGTCAAAGCCATTTTTACATGTCATTGGCGTTTGGTGAGTGTTCATTTTGGAACCTGTCTAAACATGTATGTATATTTTGCCTGGGGTGGTGAAAATATTATGTGTTTTGATATCTAGGAGTGTAATGCATGTGTGTCTTATGTTTTTCTGTTTATGTTGCCGGTCACTTTGAGGTCTGAGGTTCAGGAAAGGAATGCAGACGAGTGGGCGTGAGTGGTCAGCTGTGGTAACTTGTGGATTTCCCCTCCTTCGCTTCATCTAAACTTCTGCCTCAAGAAAAACTTGCCTTTACTTTCCCTGGCATTTGTCCACCCTACACTGCCAGGGGGATAAAAGCAGCTTTCAGAAAGAGGCCTTGGAATAGCATGATATTTACCACAGCCGGTGAAAGAGCGGCATCGTTTCTAACGTCAATGGGAGGTGCAAGGAATTGACAAAATGCCCCCTTTGATTTTCTGTTGGCTGGAAGGTTGACCGTTCTGTTGTCTTTGTAGATGAGATGGGGAATATGGAGACACGGGAAGCGATAGCAGTGGAGGCAGCAGCTTTTCTCTTAATTACACAGGGGACACTTGATTGACGTGACTCGCCCCTGCACGCTGGCATTTCCGCCCCACGCCTGGTTCCGCCTTGTAACTTGGATGGGGTCAGTTTCGGCGCTGAAGAACCCAGCTGGATAGTATGAGTTATGGTAGCAACAAATGTCACTGTGAAGAGAGGTGATGTGCGGGAGCAAATTTAAATGTTGAGGAAAGAGAAAGAAAGAAAAGAGAGTGTCTAGAGCTCATCTAAATGAGAACAACTTAAAGTAATGTTATCGTTTTAAGGTTGGTCTGTCATAGCTCAGAAGTACTCAATGGCTATAGCTAATCTGAGTTGCTGTCTCTGATATTTCTCCTAGAATTCCTTGGGGAAAATGAAAATAGACACAAATGTGATGATTTGCCATTTACGTTGTGTCAAATACAATGTGATATACACATAGACGTAGTGCCAGTGATTTTGTCTGAGCTATGAATACTATAATTAATATTTTCTCATTTTATTTTTCTTATCTTATCCTTTTAGTGTAGCATGAGTAAAGCTGATTGTTTTTAAGATCACTGTCACACCGCAAGAGTTCATGGAAAGATGTTAGATGCAAGTCTTAGACAACTGTTTTATGATAGAAATGTTCAGCTACTGACAGTAATAGACTGCAAACTACTCGACTTTTTGTGAAATTTCGCCGTTTTGAATTGAAAAAATGCGATCATGATTCAGGTATGAATGTGTTGACAAGGCATAAAACGTTTGCATTTTCTATTAGACATATGAATAAGAGTGAACTCTTTTAAAATAAAATAAAGTATTTGCTAATAGTTTAAATTGATTACTTCATTAGCCTACTACAATTAGACCTAGAACTTTACCACCCTTAAATCCCTTTTAATGCTATTATTGTTTTTATTATAATTTCTTTTTTTTTTTTTTTCTCATTTTTACAATAAATATTCTGATTTAACTTCGCTTTGAAGTATTAAATAGATTAGATAGCTTCAATATTTGACCACTATTTACAATGACATTAATAATTCATTATAAATCAATCTGTAGTTAACATTTTGAATTGAATAACAAGACACAAACCTGTACATATTCAATCGCGTTTGCTCCCATTTATTTTTGATCACAGTGCTTCAGTAGCCTACACAAGGCTACACACTTTTAGTCCACATTTGGAGAAATGTGTATTCACATGTTTACCATATTTCTTTTGATAGAATACCATAATTTCTTAATGACTCATAGAAAGACGATTCTCTGCCGATCCATTAGTCAATATTGCATGATAATAATTATTATCTTACGATGTTGGCAAACTTCTGCGTTCTGTCTCATTATACATTTATGCGTCCGTTATTATATATAATATCTCCATAAGGTCACAATAGAGTGAGTTTTAAGCAGAAACATTGTATTAATCTCATACTGGCACTCTGAAATAGATGCGGCTGACTTTCTGAAAAGCTCTCTATGGATTGAGGCGCATGAAACAGGAGACGCGGTCTCTAAGTGGGAACGCTAACAGTTAAAGTCCATTTCTGATTTTATTGTTGTTTGTATTGTCATGTTGCAGCGTTTTACTTGGCGATGTTGTAAGGGGGCACCTTGCAACTTGGGTATAAATTATAACCTTTCATTGAAGTAAAAGAATGGAAAGTCTGGAGTAAATCACATTATGAAATAAATGATTTTCTTCAAAACATGTTGGCCACAATTATTGGCAACTTTTTATGAAATACTTTTTGCAGCCTCCTTTTTCCAAGAGAACAGCTATTTTCTTCTATAATGCTTGATGATTCACAAGTTCACACTTACATATAATGTATGGAGAATATATTTAAATGTGTATTTGGTGTGCTGTCCGGGGGGAGGGCTTTGAGCTCGGAATTTGGCCCGAACCCAAAATACTGCCCTTCGGGCAGGCATTGTGTTGCATTTCTCCACGTGGGATATGCTTGGTATTGCCGTTGAGCCTAGCCCCTCGTTCGTGATAACGATAGCTCTGGTCAGCGCAGGACGCTGGAAGACAGCCGTCATGGCGAGATTGTATTGGGACCCCCATTTCATCAGTAACTGACGTAACTCGTAGCGTACTGACTGAAAGGGAACGTCTTGGTTACGTTGTAACCCTTGTTCCCTGAAGGAAGGGAACAGAGACGTTACGTCCCCATGCCACTTCCGCTGTACCGCTGGAATGGCCGGGCGCTCATGCCTCGGCTCTTCAGCAGGTAACATAATGCGAGATTGCCACGCAACGCCCTTTATACCCACGCGGTGGGGCGGGGTTGCGTTATGCAAATTCCGCAGACCCATGGCATTTTCATGCCATTGGCTCGTTTTGTAGATCTCAAAGCCGATTGGCTTCTAAGCGAAACCCCCATTTCGTCAGTAACTGACGTTACGTCTCCGTTCCCTTCCTTCAGGGAACGAGGGTTACAACGTAACCAAGACGTTTCTTTTGAAGTTCCAGTCGTGTCTGACAACTGAATATGCTGGAGTTTGTTTCTGGATGAGCAGGGAGGATTTTTCTTGAGAACCTCCCAAACAACTTTGTTATGATGTTATTTATTTATTTAGGCTTTCTGACCCCAAGACTAATCTACTCTCTGCTCTCTGCACTCTGTACTCTCTGTACTCAACTAATCTCTGCATTTCTCCATCTGTGATCCTTGGAGAGTCTTTGTCCACTCAAACTCTCCTCCTCGACGTGCATTAGGACGAGACACATGTTCTCTTCCAGGCTAATTCGTAACATCTTTAGTTGACTGGAACTTCTTAATTATTGCCCTGATGGTGGAAATGGGGATTTTCAATGATTTTTTCTTACAGCCACTTTCTATTTTGTGAAGCTCAGCAATCTTTTGCTGCACATCAGAACTATATTCTTTGGTTTTACTCATTGTGATGAATAATTAAGGGAATTTGGCCTTTGTGTTTCCTCATATTTATACTGTGTCATAATAGCTCATTCTGCATGATGATATGCAACACAAACAGATCCAGTTCTTTGTGTGATAAATGGGTGAATGTCCCTTTACTTATGGGTAGAGGAGGGCAATTAGAGGTCTCAAGTGAAGACTGCCAGGAAAATTGTAAGAAATATGTTTTGTAGCTGAGGCTACAAGATGTACCCATTGTACCCATTGAGTGAGTCTCATCTGATAGCCTTATCACATTGGATGGTAATTTAGAAGAGTGATTGTAAGTGTAAGCCATGGTGATTGGAATAATGGCGAAATTTGATAAAACTATTGGCCCATGAAATTTTATAGCTAACATTTGATGTTGATTTTAATAGCTTTAAGTGTGCCTGCTCTGGGCCTAAAATGGGGGTGGGGGGGTGGGTGGGTTTAAAAGGATTTAATGTATGCTAAGCAAAGCTTTGCCCAAAGGAAAATCACAATCAATTAATTTTTTTGTCCGTGAAAAAAGACCATAAAAGTATCAGTATTTTAAAAGTATTCCACATGACTCATGATCTATAATCTAAGTATTCTCAATTCATTTGATACCACTGAGTGATGAACAGACAGAAATTTAAGCTGTTAATCACAGTTATACTACTACGGGGCTGTTGAATGTTTGAATCTGATTGATTGACAAATGTACTAAGGTCTGCAATTATTTTCAGGGAAGTACCAGGCAGGTCTTGACCGCATATCACCTTGCCAAATGATTTCATTTATCAGACTACAACAGCAAAATAACCAAAACCCAAACGAGGCAAATAAACATAGTAAACAATAGGATAAAAACAACTAATTATTTCCATATTTTTGCCAAAAAATGATATGTACGGACAGCACATAATCATATTCTCCCGCTCTCTCTCCCACTCAACACACATACAGTACAGAAACACACTCGCACAGAAACATGTTGCCAGCGCTGCTTAACAACTTAAAAGCTACATGACATTTCTCACTAGCAAGGTGATCACGATAATGTTCTTGAAGATGAATTTACAGTTTCGCTATTAGTAGAGACGCTGCTGCTGAAAACTGTTGAGAGACGCACAGACTGAGGTAATTAATTCACACAAGCTTAATCTCACTCTTAATCTCTCTCTGTCTCTCTAATAACTCACTGCATTAATAACTGCATTAGTCTGATATCAGTGGCTCAAGCCTACATTACTAGTTCTAAAATGACGTTTTGGAATTAGCAACGGAGGTTTGGGATTAGATGCGTAAGAAATTAGTCCTGCACACAAGAGATTTTTAAGGATAAAAATCTGACAAATGTCTTGAAATACATCATCTGAACAAGGTTCAAGGAACAAGGCATTGAATTATAAAAAAAAAAAAAATCCACTTCGAGTCGTGGCCGCATTACTAGTTACTAGTTCAACCAATCGGCAATTATTTACTTACATAATCCATCTCCAATAGGAAAAATTATTTTGTAAACTGGATAAATGGATTCATTTAACTATTTCCCCGCCATTGACTGAAATTTCCGTAATTTGTGAGACAACGCTTCCCCGCCATCAGAGGTGGGTAGTAACGAAGTACATTTACTTCGTTACATTTACTTGAGTATTATTTTGGAAAATTTTTACTTTTAAGAGTAGATTTTTTTGTGGGTACTTTTACTTTAACTCGAGTAAATTTCTAATGAAAAAACTGTTTAGTTTAGTTTAATGCAAAACATGTTAAGAAATGCGTAGTTTATTCCAAGGTTTATTCAGGAAATTTCTGACTCTTTTTTTCTGGGACATGAGCAATGCCCTATTCACAAATGAATCACTTTTTGAGTCGATTCTGTTCAAAAGCCTTAATCAAACAAGTTGGCAAAACTGTCTGAATTGGTTCGCTAATCAGTTTGAATAATTTGTTCAGTTCACTACAATCTTCTGAAGCGGTTTCTCACAAGGAGCATTGGACGAAGTGGCAGTGAACCTACAGTCAATTAAAAGTAAATCTGCAAATCATCCTATCGTTTGCTAGCGGTGAAGATATTTATTAGTTAAACTGCATGAGATGTCTGGGAACGATTCCACAGGTAGGCCTATAGATTAGATTCCAATTCATACGGCTAATACATTTTACAACCAGAGTATTATGCCACGATAACACGACTACAAAATACATAGCATTTTTTTAACTATTTCTTTGGACATATATCTTAATTAGCAGAGTATGAAATGATTACCTGCCTTCCCACTGTAATTAGTGGGTATTGCACAGTGGCGGCACCAGCAACCTGTTCGTCTTGGAAACAGACGCCTTTGCTTAGACACAGTTAAACCAGTTACACATGCCTGCAGAAATACACGTCAAGTCAAGTCAAGTCAACTTTATTTATATAGCGCTTTTTACAATGCAGATTGTTTCAAAGCAGCTTCACAGTGTTAAACAGGAAAATAATGAACAGAATTTGATTCAGCTGTACAGCCGCTCTGGAGAAAACGGTGATGTCATCAGCTCATTTCAATTATCATATATATTCAAGTAATGTAGTTGATATAATTTAGTAATTACATTTATTTGGATATTTATTTGAAAATTTAGTGTCCCCAACTGAGCAAGCCAGAGGCGACAGTGGCAAGGAACCAAAACTCCATCAGGTGTCCTAATGGAGAAAAATAAACCTTGGGAGAAACCAGGCTCAGTCGGGGTGCCAGTTCTCCTCTGGCCAATTAACAAACAGTGTATGTTTATTATTTTGCCAGCCTTATAGGTCAGAAATAATATTAGATCGGATTATTCGAAAGATCGGAGGCATCACACCGGGTTTATTGAGGATGGCGTGTCGATTAAACAATTATTAAATAGGAATATTCGAAATATCGGAGTCATCACGCCGGAGATGGATCCATTGAGGATGCCATGTCGATGAGCAATTTCAGAGGGTAGACTAATTGACACGGTCTCTGCAGACACTTCAGGGATGCGTTGGTAATGTCTGGGCGCTGGTCCACCATCTGATCTGGATACGGCCCGGATCCGGCTGACTGCAGTAAACCTCGGGATAAACAGAGAGACTAACATTAGCGTAGATGCCATTCCTTTTATGATGTAACGAGTACATCAGGTGTTATGGGAAGTGTTCCCGGTTCCGGCTGACCTAGTTAATGCAGCCTAACAATTTGAATAAAATATAAATTAAAAATGTTTTATGTGTATGCCATAGTAAAGAGATGCGTTTTTAGTCTAGATTTAAACTGACAGAGTGTGTCTGCTTCCCGAACAATGCTAGGAAGGCTGTTCCAGAGTTTGGGTGCTAAATAGGAAAAGGATCGACCGCCTGCAGTTGATTTTGATATTCTAGGTATTGGCCAGCGTTTTGAGACCGCAATAGACGTAATGGAGTATAATGCGTTAAGAGCTTGCTCAAGTACTGGGGAGCTAAACCATTTAGTGCTTTGTAAGTAATTAGCAAGATTTTAAAATATATGCGATGTTAATTAGGGAGCCAGTGCAGTGTTGACAGAACCGGGCTAATATGGTCATACTTCCTGGGTCTAGTAAGAACTCGAGCTGCTGCGTTTTGGACCAGCTGCAGTTTATTTATTAAGCGAGCGGGGCAACCACCCAGTAGAGCATTACAATAATCTAGCCTTGAGGTCATGAATGCATGAACTAACTGTTCAGCATTTTGCATTGAAAGCATATGCCGTAATTTAGACATATTTTTAAGATGGTAGAATGCAGTTTTACAGATGCTAGAAACGTGGCCTTCAAATGAGAGATTGGTATCAAAGAGCACACCCAGGTTCCTAACTGACGACGAGGACTTGACAGAGCAGCCATCAAGTGTTAGACAGTATTCTAGGTTACTACATGTGGAGTTTTTTTGTCCAATAATTAAAAATTCATTTTTTTCTGAATTAAGTTGCAGGAAATTACTAGTCATCCAATTTTTTATATCAGCTATGCATTCCGTTAATCTTGTGAATTGGTAAGTTTCGTCAGGGCGTGAAGAAATATAGAGCTGAGTATCGTCAGCATAACAATGAAAACTAACGCCATGCTTCCTAATGATATCTCCCAGTGGTAGCATGTACAGGGTGAAAAGCAACGGTCCTAGCACTGAGTCCTGCGGTACTCCATATTGAACTTGTGATCGGTGTGACATCTCTTCATTTACTGCTACAAACTGAAAACGGTCAGATAAATATGATTTAAACCATGCCAATGCAATTCCACTAATGCCAACATAATTTTCGAGTCTATTCAAAAGAATGTTGTGGTCGATGGTATCGAATGCAGCGCTAAGATCAAGTAACACTAACAGAGAGATACAACCACGATCAGATGATAAGAGTAAATCATTTGTAACTCTAATGAGAGCAGTCTCAGTACTATGATGTGGTCTAAATCCTGACTGGAAAACCTCACAGATACCATTTTTTTCTAAAAAGGAGCATAATTGTGAGGACACTGCCTTTTCTAGTATTTTTGACAGAAAGGGTAGATTTGAGATTGGCCTGTAATTGACTAATTCTGTAGGGTCAAGTTGCGTTTTTTTAATAAGTGGTTTAATAATAGCCAACTTAAAAGTTTTCGGTACATATCCTAAAGTCAAGGATGAATTAATGATATTAAGAAGAGGATCTATGACCTCTGGAAGCATCTCTTTTAGTAGTTTAGTCGGTATAGGGTCGAGCATACATGTTGTTGATTTAGATGATTTAACGAGTTTAGCCAATTCTTCTTCTCCTATAGCAGTGAATGAATGTAATTTTTCCTCAGTGACACTACAATGCTCTGTCTGATGTGATACAGTAGTAGACGGCTGCATGGTTGTAATTTTTTTTCTAATATTATCAATCTTACAAGTAAAGAAGTTCATAAAGTCATTAATGATGTGCTGTTGGCAGACATCAGAAGTTGAAGCTTTATTTTTGGTTAATTTAGCCGCTGTATCGAATAAATACCTAGGGTTCTGTTTGTTTTCTTCTAAGAGAGTCGAGAAATAAGCAGATCTAGCAGTTTTTACGGCCTTTCTGTATGAAATCATACTCTCTTTCCACGAAATGCGAAAAACTTCCAGTTTTGTTTTCTTCCAGCTGCGCTCCATTTTTCTGGCTGCTGTTTTTAAGGGCCCGGGTCTGCTCGTTGTACCACGGCGTTGGACTATTCTCTTTAATCTTCTTTAAGCGCAGAGGAGCAACTGTGTCTAAAGTGCTGGAAAAGAGAGAGTCAATAGTTTCTGTTGCAACATCAAGTTCCTCTAGGCTATCTGGGATGCTGAGGAGATGAAACTGATGAGGAAATTTATTTATAAAGAAATCTTTAGTCTCAGTATCTCATCACTCCTTTTAATGGGGAGGGGACCAGAGCAAAAAATCCGATTTGCCATCGTACTTGCGAGTACGTGTGATTACATTTTGGAGAACAGATAAAAGAAGGTATGTCAATGTGCATTTGATCATTGTTTGTGTTCAGATGTTCAGTAGCGGTTATGAGCGCGAAGCATATGTGAAGAGTTTTCACTCTTTCTTCTTTCAAATGTAACTGTAAACATTATTATTATACAAAGCAAAGTACATGCAATGATATTCGGGCTACAGATGCCAGAACTAATGCTTGTCTCTTCTGTGTTTCTTGCAAAGATATCTAACTATGATAATAATATAATAATAATTTAAATTAAATATCTATCTAAATAATAGCATGCTATTGTATTATTGTTATACAGTATATACAAAGTAACTAGTAACTAACTACTTGAGTAGTTTTTTATTGGATACTTTTTACTCTTACTCAATTAACTATTAATATTGTTAATTTCACTTTTACTTTGAGAAAATATTTCTATAAGTACTTGTACTTTTACTTGAGTACACTTTTTGGATACTCTACCCACCTCTGCTCGCCATTGGCGGAATGTTCTGGCTTTCCATGTTTTCACTGTTATACGGTAGGGGGCGCTATTACACATCTTCTGAAAGAGTACTGAGTCTCCTGATCAAAACACATGCGAAGAAGAAGCAGAAATAAATTATATTATTGTAGGATTGAAAATAATGAAAGATATTTGATATTTGCAATTGAACAAAGACATACTGCTTTACTGTTTTCAATCCCCATCTTTCTTATCAGAAGGACCATTTGGAAATCTGAGATTCTGAAGGCCTGTAGGCCAAAGGTGTGTCACCCCTTAAGTACAGTGGGGGAAGTTTGGTCTGATTGGTCAGTTTCAATGACTCATGAATAGGGTTTGAGTTACATGGTCAAGGAAGTATAAAAGAAGATTGTAACTGTTGCTCTGGCTTCTTCTTTTATTCTCTGTTCTCTTCTTTTATTCTCTGCTCTCTTCTTTTTATTCTCTGGCTCTCTTGATTCTCTGGCTCTCTCTCTTCTTGGGGGCCTTCTCTTTGGCTCTTCTCTTCTTTGCTCTCTTCTTCTCTGTCTCTTTTGCTCTCTCTCTCCTTCTCTCTCTCTTTCTATCCCTCAGGTAACATTCTATTCATGCTGGGTACGATTAATGGTATAAGTTTTTATCATCTCATACATCTATTTTGTAACTATTTTAAGTGTAACCATAACCAGATTTTGTCATTAAATTCTTTCAATTATAAATGATTGCTAACTAGTTTTGATTTGGTATTGACTTTGAAGTGCTACCTCTATTGCAATACAATATAGTCACAGTATAGCAACGCTCTCCCACATATTTAGCTATTGTAACTGTGCTTATTTCCGTTGTTGGTATAAGTACAGTGGGTGGATATAGATGAGAAATGTACAGTTTTCTACCATCTTGCTCATAACGTTTCTTTAGTCTTTCGGCAACCCTGCAGCCTGAACCACTGTAGGCGATCCACCCTTACATCATATATAAGCAGATGCATATGTAACAGAGGCCAGCTAGTAGTCACTGTGCGAGTAAACCTCACTTCTCTGATGTCAAGAGATGCTCTAGCCTCCTTTTTAGAGCATCCGACTCTCATGCCGGCAGACCAGGGTTCGAGCCGCTCTTGGAGTGGGTGGTTTGAACAGGAGGGGTTACACATATGTAAAATCATATAAAACGAGATCATCAACAGTGTATAAATAAAAAAAATTGTCTAATGTTACTAAATAAAATGTCGACCCAGGACGAACTCTAGGACTGTTAAGCTTTAGAGGTGTTGATCTACTCCATCTGCGTTTTGATCATCGTTGAATCTGATCCGGATGCAATCTTTGACAAAAACAGGATTTTCTTAGCATTTTGCTCAAAATGTTGCTTGCGTGAAGCTAGAATGAAAGCTTTTTTTTTTTTTTGTTTAAAAGCAGAGTTCTTTATTTTGACATATTGCATGTTCAGATATTCATACAACAAAATATTCTGGGAGCCATGAAAATTTTGTGAAAATGATCAAAATCGCTGGCGGTGGCTGGCAATTTTTTTCAAAAACGCTGGAGGGGAAAGAGTAAAAAAATATGACTCAAAAGATTGATTCATTTGCATTGGACATTGCAACTTCTGTCAAGAATAAAAAACGTATAGGTAAATAACAACAAATTTTGGTCTGTTCCTCGCGTTATCATATGGCTTCAGACGTCATAGAAAATGCTGCATGAGTTATATGAATTATTTATTTAAATTTTTTAGTCATTTTAGAGATTAACAGTCTCTTATTGAGATATATGGAAAAAGCTTCCAGGATATTCTTTAAAGAAAAGTTTTCGTTCCACAGAATTACAATTTTTGAGTGACCTTTTTTTTTTTTTTTAATACATTGAGCTAATGTTAAAATTTTGTAATGAATTGTGCCATATTTTTTTTTATTACTGATTAATCCAACCAACCTGGTCTAGTAACTACTTTCTTTGCTTCTTTTTTTTTTAGCACTAAATGGTTTCTTTTTACATCATGTCTTTGTTCTCTAATGCATAGGAGCACTGCAAAAATGGTTTTCTTACTTAGTATTTTTGTCTTGTTTCCAGTCCAGATATCTAAAAATTCTTAAACCAACACTGAAATTTTTTTTTTACTGCTTGTTCATATTGCTTAATTAAAATGAGCTAAAGCAACACAATTGCTACACATTTTGTCCTAACTTAATTTGATTGTGTTCAATCAACTTAAATATAAATCAAATTGAAGTTTACTTAATCCGTTTGTGTTGAGATTACATGAATGATTTGTGTTTCATTAACTGAAACTGGGCTGAAGTTTGTTAGTTCCCAGCATGCTTTGCATATGGTTAATCAAGAGAGAGTAAATGTTGTTATTTTATATGTAAAAGTGTTATTTTATGTATTTTTGAGCAAGATGAGAAAAGGGGAGACCTGATTGTGTTTAATAGTGTTTAATATTCAATTATGTTGGAATTATTAGAACGATTTAAATTACAGTGGGTTACCATTGTGGAGAAGAGTGGAGCAACTAATGTCAAAACGACTTTGCTGAAGGAGCTTTTAATGCTTAGCATTTAAGATGCTAATATCTGCTATTGCTAGCTAAAAGTTTGTCAACTAGCTAGTGCGGTATTATAATTTAGTAATGTAACATTAAAATATATGAAGTTGAATCCCTGAATCATGTCAGGGAGCCATATAAAATTCAGTCTGAGACTACTTAATTGGGTAACTTAAAATGTATTCATTCCATGATGTTGATGTCACATGAAAAAATTATGTTTGTTTAACTTAATTGATTCATGTGGGACTGATGTACACAATTAAATCATGTAAATCCAACACACTTTTTTTTCAGCGAAGATGATTCTACTAGATAAGTAAAATGACATAAGATATTTTTTCTTGTTTTCTGGGGGAAAAAAATTAAAATGAAGTGAGTTTTTGCTTAAAACAAGCTAAATTATCTGCCAATGGGGTAAGGAAAATAATCTTGTTTCTATTTGGGACTTGGAGATTTCAAACAGAAACTTCTACCCCATTGGCAGATAATTTAGCTTATTTTAAGCAAAATCTCACTTCATTTTAATTTGATTTTCCAGAAAACAAGAAAAAATATCTAATGTCATTTTACTTCTCTTGATTTAGGAATTTTTTAGATTGGAAACAAGACAAAAATACTAAATAAGAAAAGCATTTTTTGCAGTGAATTCTTTGTATATCTCAGAGCCTGTGTGCCCATGAGACTGACAGTGTGGAGAATTAAATATATGTTCTGGAGGCCGCTGTCAAGTTCCATTGTGTTCCCAAGCCGCTAATCCATTCATACCATTCTGCTGGGGATGTAATTGGACGTTAAAAATGTGACTTATAATCCATGTCTGGGTACGTGAGTATTGACCGCTGTTGGTGTTACTTTCATGACTAAATGTCAGCCACTGTCATTGTCTGATGCCTAAGCCCCAGGGTCTCGTGATCTTAAGTGGCTCTCAAAGATCTGAAAGCCCCATCTCCTACATTTTTACCTATCACATCAAGGTCAAAGCTGTAATTTTTGCAGACATGGGGTAATGCATTTTTTACTTTTGTCAAATCCATTGTGTGAAACCAAATATCCAAATGGAGCACTCATGATCTATGATCTAAGTATTCTCAATTCATTTGATACCACTGAGTGATGAACAGACAGAAATTTAAGCAGTTATACTACTACGGGGCTGTTGAATGTTTGAATCTGATTGGTTGACAAAATAGTTTTTTCAATATTAAAGTTTTTGGTAACACTTTATAATAACTGCACGCTATGAATCATTAGTTAAGCATTAGTAAATAGTCAATTCATAATTTATAAAGCATTAATAGACATTAGTAAGCAGTTTATAAATACAGCTGTAAATGCTTTGTTCTTGATTTATAAGTGAGGTGCTCATCTAAAATGAGGAATGTTTATGCCTTGTAAAGCTTTTACAAAGGAGATTTAAAGGCTCAGTTCTCTTCTAAACAGAAAAAGGAAACAAACACAGCACAACACAGAGTGATACACAGAGATGCAAAAAATGAAACTGTACACTTTATATAACATTAAAAATAAACATCTTCACCTTGATTTTGTTGCTTATTTTTATATTTATATTCACTTGCATTCTTGTTTTGTTTTTTGTTCATTTTGTTGCTTGTTAAATTCCTTTTTTATTTTTATATGATATTGCAGAGGTTTAGTTTTCATGTTATATCAAGTGTACAGTTGTAGTTTCATTTTTTGCATCTTGAAATAAACATTTCTATGTGCTATATTCCTCTATGGTGTGTTTGTTTCCTTTTTTCGTTTAGAAGAAAACTGAGCCTTTAAAGTTTAAACCTTTGTACAATCTTTACGAGGCAATCTTCCTCACTTTAGATGAGCTCAAAAACAGTTAACTGACAACTACTAAATGTTTTATAACTACCTGAATTAATCATGAATTACAGTAGGAATATGTGTTAATAAAGCATTTATTAACACACAGTAGCTATTACTATATGTCTAAATAATAAGATGTATAAATGTACATTTAAATAGTTTATTAATCATTTACTTACATTTTTTTTAATTATCTTACGAACCACTGACAACTGGTTTGTAAATAATTAAATACTTAATTTATAAATGATAAATTAATAAAGTATGAAAATACAATTATTATACACAGTATAGATATGCTTATAAATCAAGAATAAAGCATTTACAGCTGTATTTATAAAGTGCTTACTAATGTCTATTAGTGTAGGGACAATGCTTTATAAATGATGAATTGACTATTTACTAATGCTTAATGAATGATTCATAGCGTGAGTTATTATAAAGTGTCACCAAGTTTTTAAATTGCAGTTTCATCATTACAGTTGTGTAATTATTAATACACTACATTGCCAAAAGTTTTGGGACGTCTGCCTTTAAATGCACATGCACTTTAATGACATCCCATTCTTAATCCCTAGGGTTTAATATGGAGTTGTCCCACCCTTTGCAACTATAACAGCTTCAACTCTTCTGGGAAGGCTTTCCACAAGGTTTAGGAGTGTGTTTATGGGAATTTTTTACCATTCTTCTAGAAGCACATTTGTGAGGTCAGGCACTGATGTTGGACGAGAAGACCTGGCTCGCAGTCTCCGCTCTAATTCATCCCAAAGGTGTTCTATCAGGTTGAGGTCAGGAATGGACTTGTTGCACAGGTAGCAACCTATCACGGTACCATGCTTGAATTCACTGAGCTCCTGAGAGCGACCCATTCTTACACAAATGTTTGTAGAAGTGTCTGCGTGCCTAGGTGCTTGATTTTATACACCTGTGGCCATGGACGTGATTAGAAAACCTCAATTCAATGATTTGGAGAGGTGTCCCAATACTTTTGGCAATATAGTGTATATTTAAATACATGACATACAAGCTTCAATAGAAATTACATTAACCTTTACATGCATGAATGTTTTAGAGACCCAGATTTATATCTAACACGGATGGATCTATACCTTTCGTGGTAATATAAAACTCTCCTGATATTAGAGTAACAATTACAGAATAATAAAGTAAAGCATATTTTGTTACCTTTTGGAGCTTGCAAGGGTTCAGTTTGAGCAGATGTTTTATACCATCATCACTGTCCTCGTCAGAGCTTATTTCCCAGTTCAGTATCTGGCGCATATTCGCCATCTTAAATATATTCTCAGTTCTATAATTTTCAACATCTTCAAAATCAATATTTTGATCGCTGACAGCTTTTTCACCAGATCTACCATCAAGTGACAGTGGCACTATATTTGATTGCGTTCAGTACTTGCTCTGCAGTTTTTTGGAGAGTCAAGTTTTGCTGATGAAACGTCTCAGTTAGAAAGGAGGTCCTTCCTCAGAGGAATTGGCCAGGCAGGGGCTGTCGCAAGGAGTATGAGTTCGGAGAACCAAGTCTGGCTGTGCCAATACGGGGTGACCAAAAGGACCTGCTCTTTTTCCTCCCTGACTTTGCACAGTGTTTGTGCAAGAAGGCTCACTGGGGGAAATGCATATTTGCGGAGGCCCCACGGCCAGCTGTGCGCCACGGCAGTGGGAAGAGTCGGGGGAGGCAAACAGGTCTACCTATTCCCAAATCAGCTGAACCGTCTGGGGATGGAGTCTCCATTCTCCAGGAAGTGGCTGAAACTGTGAGAGCTCGTCGGCTACACGGTTCAGGTCTGCCAGGATGTGAATGGCGTGAAGCGACCTCAGATGCTTCTGGCTCTATAGAAGGAGATGGCGGGCGAGTTGCGACATATGGCGGGAGCGTAGACCACCCTGTTAGTTGATGTACGCTACTGAGGCCATGTTGTCTGATTGGACTAGCACGTGTTGACCCCGAGCAATGCTCGGAAGCGATGCAGGGCGAACCGTACTGCCAGCAACTCGAGGCAATTGACATGCAGGAGGCACTGGGGTCCTGTCCAGGAGCCCGCGGCAGCATGTCCATTGCTAATTGGCAGCCCAGCCCGTGGCAGAGGCATCTGTTGATACAACAATATGCCTGGAAACTCATTGTAAGGGAACTTCAGCCCGTAGAAACTGAGGTTCAACCATGGGGTGAAGGTATAACGGCAGGGGACCCGGAGCGTGCCCTGTTGCCATGCCCATCTCGGGACTCGATCGTGAAGCCAGTGCTGAAGCGGTTTCATATGAAGCAATCCGAGCGGCGTTACCGCGGCTACGGACGCCATATGCCCCAGGAGCCTCTGAAATAACTTCAGTGGAACTGCATTCTTGCCCCGGAAAGACGAAGGCAAGTCAGCATTGACTGCACGCGCTCGCACTGCGAGACAGGGGTGTTGCTGCCCGCCACGCTGTAGCGGACTCCCCGAAACCAGGGTGGAGACCGTGCGAACTGAGTCGCATAGCCGAACCTGTGAGTGAGCCAGCTGAACAGTTTGGAAGCTTAGTTAGGCTCCCAGAACTGAAGCAGCGGTCGTGCGAGTCACAGGTGTACCCACGATGGGGCAGCGAGGCGGAATGACTGGCCCAGACATGGGGAGGCGTGGGAGCGTCCCGAGGTGTGGGCGGGGTCAAATTTTGCACCCTGACAAAGGAGACCAGGGAAGGATGCGTGTTCCACTGGGGTCTGCTTTGACAGGCGCCAGAGGGGGACGATAGTGTCGAGGCCCTTGGGCGGCGCACACTGCCATCCGCGGACTCTGGGAGCTCAGAGATGGGGACATGAGTTCTTTCTGGGCGCTGCTGACCCGGGGGCCAGTAGTGGGGATTCTTCCAGTATCCAGTAAAGGATTCTTCCCCAGGGAAGGAGTGGCCCTTCTACCATCTCCTGGAAAGAACTGGAACGCATCTCTGAGCTGTCCGTGTCAGGAGCACCGCTTAGCCTGGCGTTTGGCAGGCTGCGGGGCCGAGCGGGAGGGCGCCCGGGGCAGTACATGTTTTAATGGCCTCAGTCTGCTTCTAGGTGGTCGAGAACTGTTGGGCGAAGTCCTCGACCGCGCCACCGAAGAGGCCAGCCTGGGATATGGGAGAGTTGAGGAAGCGGGTTCGCTCAGCCTCTCCCACATCAACCAGGTTAAGCCACAGGTGTCTTTCCTGGACTACAGCTGTGGACATCACCCGACTCAGGGAGCGTGTGGTCATCTTCGTCGCCTGGAGGGTGAGGTCGGTGGCGGCACGCAGCTCATCCATGAGCCCTGGGGCGGCTCTACCCTTGTGCGTGTGCAAAGAGGTGGCGGCCTGCCCCGCTGTAGGACTTCGCCACTGACGTAACTCGGAGTGACTGAACGAAAGAGAACATCCTATTCTGAAACGTCACTTCATCATTGTGTATCAGACATTGTCATCTTGTGGAATACATGTGAATTGCACGTATTTAATCATCAAAGATTCAATTATTGTTGTGCAGAAAAAAATATACATACACTGTTACTCACCTCGGGTCGTCTATGCAATGAAGTTTCTAAAAACATTACATTCAGTTTGCTTTTAAGTATGCATTTTTAAAATACAATATTATTCATAATTCGTATTATTCATGTGTAATTTCCGCAAGGGTGGCATCATATAATTTGCTCATTTAGCTCAAATCATAATGAAATTGTCACGTGTCTTCTCTGTAGTTCCCGTGTCTGAAATGTTCTGTTTAGTTGCCATGGTGTCTGATTATGTTAATCCTCTCCAGCTGTTCTCGTTTAGCTCCCTAATGTTCCTTTCCCTGTCAGTTATTGTTCTTGTATACCTGTTAACACGCTGTTACATTCCTGTTCACATGCCTATTGCATTAATCCTTATATATTCGTATATTGTTGTGGAAATCGACTTTCGTCTGTCTCCATCTCCTGTTGTGACAGAATAACTGACCTCTCAGATATGAATTTGATGTTTTGAATCTTATCCACCGCCCAGAGAGCAGGCCGTATCTGGGAAACCTGGAATGGATGCTCCAGAATGGCGGCCTCTCTTCTCCAGCCAGCGAGCCCAAGGCGCCCACCAAGGTTATGCCAGAGCCGGAAATCTTCAGAGCCCCGGAGTTGACGCAAGCGAGGAGGTCCATTGCAGAGCCAGAAGCGGACGGTGATTTTATCGACCATTGACGATCTTCTTCACCGCTGGTCTCGCCCGGAAATCTTTTGCCAGTATCCCTGCCTGTCCTTATCCCGTCTCCATCGCTGGCCACACCCAGTCCACTGGTGTTGTGTAGCTCCTCGGCTCTGCCACCGCCACTCACTCCGTGCGGCTCATCCTCCGTGCCTCGGGGCCCACACCTTCATCTTGACCTGTCAGCCCGTCGCCTTCATCTCGACCCACCACTCCTTCATCGCCTCCACGGTCCGTCTGTCCGGAAGCTCCGCTGGGCTCGTTCGGCACTCCAGGTCAGCCTTTGGCAGTCGACGCCCAGCCGGGATACAGGGTGCACTCTCAACCTGCACCCCTTCGTCATCACTGGACTCCGACCTCCCTGTCAGCCTCCATCACCACATCGTCACCCGGTCATCCGTCCTCACGTCACTGTCTCGGTCCTGCGAGTTAGCAGCTCAGCCCCTATCTTCCGGAGCAGTGATGTTGTCACGGTCCGTCACCCACTCAGCTCTGCGGGTTCCTCGTCCAGCCATAGTTCCTCTCCTGGGTGTTGCCCTGCCCGTCTGTTCAAGCTCCACCCTGGCTCCTCTCTTCGTCTGCGCCATCATGGTGCCTGGTACCTACGTCCGCAGGTTACAGTCCGTCCCCTGATCCACGCCCTCCACCGAAGCCTCCGTCCTCTTCCATTTCCACAAACTTCTCTTTTGCCACGGCGCCAGGTCGCGCCTTCTGGAGGGGGGGCTAATGTCACGTGTCTTCTGTGTAGTTCCGTGTCTGTCGTGTTCTGATTATTTGCCATGGTGTCTGATTATGTTTATCCACTCCAGCTGTTTTAGTTTAGTTCCTTCATCTACCCTGTGTATATATTCTCCCTGTTCAGTTCCTTCCCTTGTCGGTTATTGTTTGTGTATACCTGTTAACACGCTGTTACGTTCCTGTTCACATGCCTATTGCATTAAACCTTATATATTCGTATATTGTTGTGGAAACCGACTTTTGTCTGTCTCCATCTCCCGTTGTGACAGAAATCTGTATTTATCAGGTTGTGAACATGTCATATAATGCTGAGGCAGAACTGTTTCACATACTGAAATACTTGTAATATCTTAAAACACTCAGTCAATGTTAAAATCGACTGACTATGAAATTGTGAAAATTGCTTTCAAGCAGTCCACGTGGACAGAATGAAGTGACACACGCTGACCACACAGTACCAGTTAAACACGTTTCCACTTTCTTCTCATTTTCAAACCTAATCTCTCCTTAAGAGTGCATAGGTAATTGATTTCATTTGTGCAACACAAGCTAATATTCCATCACTGCTAGCCCTGACCTTTGGAGTGTGAAGCACTTAGCGACGCTAATTCCAGCGCCATTAGAGAGGCATTCTCTTCTGAAACCGCCTTCTGCCACAAGGCAATAATGGGTTATATGCTTAGCCTGTTAAATGGAGTGTAAAATGAAATGGCACATGATTTGTTTTTCATACTTAAAGCTATTTCTTAAGCAGCAGACAGCCATGTTTGCTAAATGAATCAACATTAACTTGGTTCTACAGACAGGGCTTGATATTGATTCTAAAACATTTTTTAATCAAAAACAAAAGTTTAGATTAATCATATGGTTTTCAATACTTAGATCATAGCCAGAGCTGTTTTTTAAAACTTATTTGTTTAAACTCAGCATAGTTAAAGAAAAGTAGCCATTTACTATTTTTTATCTACATGTAAAATTTGTACAGAAAAAGTATATACATTTTGCACATAATAGAGGCGTTCCACATTGCATCATAGGCCCTTGTTGCATGTGCAATTTGCTTTAAAGCTTGAAAGACATTTTAGTCTGAGGGGCCATTTGCACGAAACTGTTTTCAACTAAAAACTGAAAACTTGTTATGCGTTTGGTCGTTCATTTACACAACAACAGCGTTTTGGGGAACTGAAAATGCAAACTTTTGAAATCGGGTTTCAAAGTGCAAGTTTTTGAAAACGATATCGTTATCGTCTCAATGTAAATGACAAAAACTTGAATTTGTGAAGACGGCGACATCGTGTGCATGCGCACTTCTTCTCCATTATTGTCTCAATATAAGGCTGAACACTGCTACTGACAATTTCTGACATTTTTTTTCTGCGTGAGATTGTCCTGTTTTGTTCATGCCGGGGGCCAGGAACACCAGCTTATTTGCATTTAAAGGGACAAACACAAAAAGGTTTGTTTTTTTCTTACCCCCAATTAGCAATTTTGCTCACCCACCAAATGGCAATTTTAACATATTAAAATTTTAGCTATTAAAAATTATCTGTGGGGTATTTTGAGCTAAAACTTTACATACACACATCAGATACTTATTTTACATATTGTAAATAGGGGCATAATAGGGCCCCTTTAAGAACTTTGCACTTTGTTTTAAACAATTTGTATGTCTTTGTCTTTATCATGGACACTGTATGTCATTGACCCATGTTAATGGGCAATTGATTATACAATATTTTTACCGCAAAGTCATTGCATAATTTAAAGACGTTATGTTCCCATAATGATAGTATAGCTATGTAGATTTTAATGTGTACTTTTTGACAGACTGATTACAGTGTTGTGCGTTCTGACAGGCTACTCCCAGCTTTGAGTAATTGTAGGCTTTTTCCTCTTAAAATGTGTTTATTCTATCCCTGTGCTTCTCTTCGACCCAAAGGAAACATTTTGTCGCCTCCATCTACTGTAATATTTGTAGTACTTATTATTATTATTATTATTATTAAGGGGGTCAATATCTCTACACAGATATCAGGAACGCTGGGTTCCTGCCAGTACTTGGTTCCCACATCAATATCCTGTCTATCTAGATTTTTATTAGTTTTTGATGTCAGACCTAAAAGCACTAAAATCTTAACAGCAATCAATACCGTAAATTACAAGGGCACAATACCAAGTGCAGAGAACAAACATTTAAAAGCCATCATTTCTCCAGGCCATTCTCCACTGGGTCACGCATTTGTTATAATTTGTTTAACATGTATGTCAGGCTGCAGGATGAGGTGTTCAATTCCAGAAGAGTAATGGCAGTTTGATAGCCACATTCTCTCACAGACGCTCCAACCCGCTTCTAGTGCTACAAGATAAAACACGCAGCAATAACATCCTCAGATAATACTCACTGATGTTAAGAGAAAGCACACTGTCCTTTATTATTTATTATAGAATGTGGTGGCTGGCTTAGTGGTAAATATCTGAGCTAGTAAACAAAGGTATGTAGGATTGAACCCCAGAATGAGAAATTCATGAGCTACCATCTGTGTGCTTATGAGCACTTAAGGGGATAGTTCACCCAAAAAACTCAAAATTATGTAATTTAAGGCTGGAATACATTACACCCCTTTTGTCCAGATTTACAGTTTGGATGAGTCAATGCTCAGAGCCAGTCTGCAGATTTGAGTTGACAGATTTCACAGTAAATCACATAGTGTATGATGAGCATAGACTCCAATATTTAGCTCTGGAATTTGATTCCATCCAGTCTGAGGACATTAAACTTCTTTGATATTTTGAGGTGATTTTAGAACACATTATATTCATTCCCAGCAACGAGATGCATGTTTCTGCATGAGTCTGTTGTGTTCAAATCTACTAGCCTGTGATCCTCTGTTGTTTAAGGTATATGGCCCAGTGTTTCCCTTTTGCCATTTACAAAGTTGGCAACTGTATGATGCCTAGCGTTTTAAAATCTGTTCAACTTTTAAGAGTCGTTTAGGGTATTACAACCTTTACCTGCACTCAAATGTCACAATTTGTGTGGTTATCCAAGATGCTTGACGAAGAATGATCTTTTAATCGATTAATCGATTTGACTGCACATACAAGGTAATCATGGAAACAAACAAGGATATAAACAGCAACCAAGGGCTGCATCCAAAATCACATACTTCCATACTGTAGGCGAAAAACAGCAGTATGTCTGAATTCACAGTACTCATAAAAGAGTAGCAAAAGTACCCAAATGACCTAATTCTTCAGGCGAGATTCTGAAATGTGCATATGATTGACACTTTACTATCCCATGAGGCCACGGGAAAGGATTTGTGAATGGAGGTGAAGGGACGCATAGGTCACATGATAATGACAACATGGCGAATGTATTACGTCCAAATTACATTCATACTACACACATTCATACTATATAGAACATACTTGTTTAGCGGTTGTGAAGTAATTACTTATTCAAAATAATTACCTACTCAAGAGAGTATGCGATTTCAGACGCAGCCAAGGAAACCGAAACTAAACAGAGCAGGGACACAGGACCTAAAAGGAAAAAGAATTTCAAAATAAAAGAAAGCATAACAGAACCTAACCGTAACATCATGTTGTTTTGAAATATTTAAAAATATCCATATGATAAAAGTCAATAGTGTCCAATATTGTTTCACTTTAAAAATACCTTGTTTTATTCCACAGAATAAACACAGTTATACAGGTCTGGAACGACATGAGGATGAATAAATGATGCCATTTTTCATTTTCAAAACTGTGGAAGCTTGTTTCTGCAATTGCAAGAATTGTGAGATATAATTTAATGTTGTCACAATCACCAGTGAGAGTGCCCACCAGAGGGCACTCCAACCCGGACTCTCAATCCATCAAAGACTACATAACCCATAACCCTTTGCCCGGACTCATCCCTGTTCGCCTGTTTGGACTGCTTCCTTGTGTATGACCTTTTGCATTGTCTCATGTACGATTCTGGTATGCCCCACAATAAAACTGCGTTTGGATCCTCAACCTTTGTGTCTCGGAGCAGTGGTGTTACAGAAGACTTCGCCATGCACGGATCCAGCAGCCAAGTGGACGCCCTTCCCAGAACGAGTACTACTGCTCAGATCATGTGTCTCCGCCAAGGAGATCGGCCCATCGAGGACTATGTCCAAGACGTTATTGAACTGGCATATCTCTCCACGATGGACACAGTATGTCTCATGATATTTTTTCGTGGAGGCCTTGCTAACCCCCTAGCCTCATATATGCCATTGCACCATCCCAGCTGGACCCTAGAATATTATATAGACATTGCTCTACAACTGAGCGGCTCCGCATTTACTGTGGGTGTTGTGGAGGAGGACCATCGCGCTCCCACAGTACCCGTCAGTCCAGAGTCTGGTCCTGCCCGAGTCCCCATCCAGAGCCAAGCCATGTCTTCTGCCCCTGTCCATGTCCCGAGCCAAGCCACATCTCCTGCCCTTGTCCTGTCTCCTTCCAGGGCCCAGCGGCGTCCCCTGTCTCTCCAGCATCCCCTGTCTCTCCAGCGTCTCCGTGTCAGGAAGTCCCGCCCAGCCTCCCTCTCCCACCTCCTCAGTCAGCCAGTTCCTCAGCCCCGCCATCGCTGCTGTCCTTCAGCCCCTCTGCTCGTCCCACATGCTGTGGGGACCCGCTCCGTGTCCTCAGTCCATCAGCTCCGGCCAGCGCTGAGGATCCCCTGTCGTCGCCGCCAGTCTCTGCACCCTGCACTCCACCGTGGCCCGTCGACACTTCGGCTACGCCCTGGCTCCTCCCTCCCTCGGCTCCACCGGAAACCTCCAGCCATACGGCTTCTCCGGGCTCCCTCGTCTCTCCGGCTCCGCATTGGTCAGTCGTCGACCTGCCTGCACCTTCGGCTTCATCTGGCTCTGCCTTCCCCTCTGCGTCGCCTTCGTCCTCGGTCCCACCGGCTCGGCCTCTGTCCTGCGGTCATCCGGCTCCACCTCGGTCGCCGTGGCTTCTCCTCGGTCTCCTGGGCCTCCAGTCTCGTGCGGGCTCATTGACCCAGCAGCTCCTCCAGTCACTGACCAGCGTCCAGAGATGGCCCCCGGCCACTGTCCAGCATCCAGAGATGACCCTGGCCACTGTCCAGCGTCCAGAGATGGCCCGGCCACTGACCAGCGTCCAGTCACGAGCCCAGGGAGGGCTCCGCCTCCAGTCACGAGCCCAGGGAGGACTCCACCCCCTGAACTGTGTGGGCCGCCCTGGTCATCTTTCCGGCCTCCGTCACCCTGGTCATCTGCCCGGCCTGTTCCGCCCTGGCTGCCTGCTTGGCCTGAGTCTCCAGACCCTCTTCCGCTCCATGGGCCTGGCCCTCCATCCCGCCCCCCAGCTCCGCCTCCACTCCGCTCCTTAGGGGGGTGGGGGGGTGGGGGGCTATATCACAATCACCAGTGAGAGTGCCCACCAGAGGGCACTCCAACCCGGACTCTCAATCCATCAAAGACTACATTACCCATAACCCTTTGCCCGGACTCATCATTCATTGTTTGCACCTGTGCCTTGTGTGCCTTGTTATCCCTGCCTATATATAACCTGTTCTCCCTGTCATTCATGGTGAAGTCTTGTTTAGTGTTCTCACTGCAATTCTGAGCACTCACCCTAGTTTCTCGCTTCCTGTCTCGTTGTCTTGGATTATTTGCCTGCCTTTTGGATTACCCTTTTGCCTGTCTCTCCTGCCCTGTTCGCCTGTTTGGACTGCTTCCTTGTGTATGACCTTTTGCATTGTCTCATGTACGATTCTGGTATGCCCCACAATAAAACTGCGTTTGGATCCTCAACCTTTGTGTCTCGGAGCAGTGGTGTTACAAATGTGAGATATATATATATATATATATATATATATATATATCACACAATTCTGACTTTATAACTCACAATTGCGAGTTTATATCATGCAGTTCTAAGAAAAAAAAAGTCAGAATTGTGAGATGTAAACTCGCAATTGCAAGAAAAAAGTCAGAATTGTAATTACCTTTTTTTTTTTTTTTTTTGCCAAAAGGAAAGAGAACTTCTACACTCAATGCACTGGGCTCAATCCAACTGTCTGTGAGCGGGGATACAAAAATGCAGAAGTAAGATCTGTAGTTTGACACTGGATGATGCGTTTTTCTGACTTTTCTGACAAATAGTTGGATATCTCAGTGCAGGTAATAGAGGAAACATTGTTAACTTACATATAGCTACTACTGTCAATGCAATGGTTGAAAACTGGCACAGGCCTCCTAAAACAGCAAATAATCTATTAATGGTGGTGTCAGACTCAAGCATGACTGACAGCAGTAATTACAGTGAGGCCTGTTTAATGTGCCGTATGTACTGGAGGTGTGTGTTCAGCGCTAGTCGAGACAGGGCGGAGCTTCCTCCGTAAGCTGTCATTACAGGTAGAAGTGAGAGGTGATGATAGACTGAGATAGAAAGCTAATAAAAGCCCAGACGGAGATAATGTCAAGTTTGCTTGCTAACACCACAAGGGGATCTTAACAAAGGAGGGTAACCACAGACGCGTCTGACTGAGGGAGTGTCTGTCTCACATTTTTAACAATGTGTCTGTAAGAAACACTCTAAATGAGGGCAAACTATTGTTCTAAGAGGAATACTATTAGAACATACTAACACGATCACATTACAGCATAGTGCATATAGCCTATATTTAGACTTAACATACAGACTGCAGCATTGAAACTTTTTGTCAAGAATTTCAGTTGCGCATGGACCATACTTTTTAAGAGTATTTATTATGTAAATGTTATACTTTAAAAAATATATACTTATGTGATAACTAATTGTATGTGAAATATGGATAAAGTGTACTGCTGACAGTAGTCAAGCAAAAATGGTAAACTAAAATATCATTTTAAAATTAATTAATTAATGAATTGTTACATTTATAAAAATCAGAAATATCATCAGCTTTAAATAACTCACTACAATTAAAATTATAACCACCAGCCAAAGTATTATATATGATTTTAGTATGTTAGTCAACACATTAAAATAACTGCACTTCTTTAAAGCATACTATATAATGATTTAAAATGTACTATAAAGTAAAACTTTAATTTTACATTAGAAGTGCACTTTTGCAAAGTGTTCTTAAGTGTGTCCAAAAAACAGTCATGACTTAACTTAAGTGGCCCTTTTATTTTATTAGTATTATATTATCTGCAAGTACAGTTTTGAAAAAAAACATACTTTCAAGATTTGAAGAACACTACAAGTGCACATTAAATACCATGAAGCACACTTCTTTTTCACAAGGGAATGCTTTAAACACATTTTTAGTTTAAACAAATGTAAGATGAAAGATAAAACACAATAGTGAACGACATGATGTAATTGAAACTTCTCAGTGGCTCTGATAATAGTTTAATGATTTCTGGTCAAAGTATTAAACCCTTGTTATTAAATAGTGCCAACTGCACCGTCTGGCTCTCAATCACTCATAAAAGGCCAGATGAGAGCTCGATTGTGGGCTAGAGCCACATTTAGCCATTCTGGGATGTGATCTTATTGATGACCCTTGAACCATAACTGAGAGAAATCATGTTTTTAATGCAACCAATGCATGGCTACAGCTGTAGAAAATTGAAGTCTCTCTGTTATGTTCTCCATCATATACACACACAATATTGCCAGAGCGTTCCCCTGATATTCCTATTGCTGCAAATATGAGTTCTGGCACAACTATTTTACAACAAAATTCTCAAATGCGTCATAAGAGCGCATCATGTCCTGCAAGAGAACATAAACACACCAAGGACACATGGAGACTGCTAGTTGACTGCTAAAGTTTGATTAAACACATGGCCTACCCTTACGAAAAAGAAGTTCATTCAAGTGTGCTATTATTAAACTCTTTTAAACTAAAAATAAGAACGTATACTTTCAGTCTATTTTTTATACTTCTCAGCAGTGTTGGGCAAGCTGCTTGAAAAATGTAGTGAGCTAAGATAGCAGTTACTCTACATTAAATAAAGCTTCACTACACTGAAGCTATCCCCCTGGGAAATGTAGCAAGCTAAGCTACAGCAACATGGCAAAAGTATTTTGCTACATCGAAGCTATTTTTTAAAATATTTTTTTTATATAAAAAAAAAAAACAGACAAAAAACGTGATCGTGTGTACATATGCATATGCATCTGTGTTTGCATGGGTATGCTCAATTTAGACTTAGGTATATTTGCTGGGCAAACTGTATAATTTAAATTTAGAACTCAACTCAGCTCAAACCAATTAAGACCTGCTCCAAACAGTACCAACATGGAAAAAAAAACGTGTGTGTGTGTCTCTCCATTGAAGTTTCTGCCACCACATATCAAGAGGTGACCAGGCTGGACCCCGAACCTTTTAACAAGAGGTGTTTATTCACGCGACACAAAATTTCCATTGGAAAGACTGTTTCTCTTTGATCGGAAAATGTTTTTTTCAACACTAAAGAGTCGTTCACAAGCTGCACTAGCAGGGACTCCTGTGTTGTACTTCAGGAGGCTCTTCTTCATCATCGGCAGGTTTTGAAATGCATTGACAAGGTTGGTTTCAGTAGATTGCAAGTATCTGTCCACTTCATTCAGAACTGTTCTTGTTCTGAGTAATGGAAAGTACTGAGTTTGAAGCAGGTTTACTTCTGCTTTCAGGTTTGACACAACATCAGCCTTCTTTCCACTGGGGATGTACACCAATCTGAACATATGATGAGCTGCAGAGGCTATCAGCAACCTTGCATCTTGAAAAATGTAACCAAACCTCCTCTTCACCCCACTGAGGATGGCATCTACCAGTGGGTTACAGTGATGAATGTTTGCCTCATGCTTCATCTGCTCCATTCTATCGAGGATAATTGAGATTGTTGGCACCAACACTCATGTGTAGGCCATTTTATCAGATTGTAGTACGTCAAGGGCTTTGGCCAGGGGTGCCATAACCTTAAAGATGCACAGGAAAGACAAGGAATAAATAACAATTACTCAAAATAAATAATAATAAAAGTTTTCTTATTTATAATCATCATCATTCTAATAAGTAGTAGTAGTTTAACATTCCCTGTTTAAATTCCCTACACTAGTAAGGTCAGTTAGGTGTGGTTGCCTTAATGTTCAGATAGATACATGGGTTACAGCACGAACACCAGTTAACTTAAGTACATATCAAAATAAAGGTAATATTTACCTGAACATACTCCTGTATGAAGGTGAGTTCTGTTGCTTTGAAGCGAGTCACCAGAAGCTTCTCACAGGTCTCCTGGAGGTCTTGTTCTTTTGTCAGAATACAGGTATTCAAGCGCTCCATGGCATGGTAAGTGGAGTTCCACATTGTTGGACTGGGAACTATGAGCTGGCACCCTAGCTTGTCTTTGATGATGTCTGAAGCTTGTGTGCTTCTATGTTGCTTGTTCCAAAGTCCCTGGCATTTGCCAATCGTTGATCTTAATACTTTTTTAAAGGCCTCTGACTGTCTCTCGTTGCAACCAGGTTGAGGGTGTGGCAGGCGCATCACTGATGAGGTGGGAGACTGTAGTCGTCTTCTGTTTCATTAAAAATGTCTCTGACATTTATAAAGACAGTGTGTCCCTCCTCTTCTTCCTCATCCTCCTCTTCTCTGTCTTGAATGGTTCTTTGAACTTCTGCAAAGACACTGAAAGCTTTCACAAAATTTGAACCATTATCTGTGGTTGTAACGGTCACCTTGTCTTTTATGTTGAAATCTCTTTGCACGTCTTCCAACATCTCTGCCAAAACATCATATGTGTGGCGCCCTATGATCCTGCGACAGGCTAATGCCCCAGAGCAGATGCTTAATGTTTCTTGGTTTATCCAGTGGATAGTCACCCCAAGGAAGCTTCTGTTGTTTGATGACCATGCATCTGTTGTGGTACACACATGGACAGTGTGCTTTTCATTGATATATACTCATCCACAAGCATTCTTTCCAATGTTCTCCTGGACATCAAATGCCTAGAGGGTAAAATCTCTCTGAACAAATCTGTGTACTCTGTGGTCTCTCCACAGTGTGAAGTGGATGCAGTCCTTGAATAATGAAGTTAAGGATCAACTTATGACGGTGGCGTCACTTACTGAGAATGGGAGATGAGACTCTGATTGGTTTATTGAACGTTACGCCCAAAACACACCCATGACTCATTAAGAGATCTAGGTACAACCCTTTTAGACCATGCGCGGGGCATGCCAACCATTTTCCCCATCATTAAACTAGCAAAATTGGATTCGGACAAGCCCTAAGTGCACTTGCGCCGTGCGCTTTAGACCATGCGCTCAGAAAGTTCAAATAGGGCCCTTAGACTTTTTAAAAAGTGCACTTCGTAAAAATTGCCAATTAAACGTTTTTTTTTTTTTTTAAGTACATTTTAAATCATTATCTTTTAATAATCTTTTGTTGTGATTTAAAGAAGTACACTTATTTTGATGTGTAAAGATATACTTAATTCCTACTTAAGAGTGCTTTACTTTGACCTACTTAAGTTCAACAATAATAGATAATTTTTTTTCATTTGATTGTAAATAACATGACCGAAACATTATATTCAGTATATTAACATTATATATTAACAGTATGCTCTTCTTGTTCACAAGGGTATGATGTGAATGCTAAAAGCGGTGGGAAGCATTACTTTTAAAGCCTATATTTTTATTGTACTGTATGCACAACTATATGACTGGTTATATTTTATTGTTCACATTTAGCATAGTTGTTCTATCCTGTGACCCATTTTTGGATTGTGACATACTAATTCACTAAGAAATTCTTTAAAAAAAATTCTAAAATATAAAGTCGAACGTGAAGCGCTTTCAAGCATCTCTACGATGTTGCTAATTGGGGTCTCTGAAGCATCACTTCATCTGCATTTCCTGCTTCCAGCAAACCCGCTTCCTCTCTGTCCTTTTCATTCTGTGTAAGAAATCACTCTGTCCAAAGGGGGTTCCAGACTTGTGCACAACTGGGGCTGAGAGCCAGTTCTGCTCACCGAAATCTGAACCTGGACCACATCATGAAAATCAACAAATCTGACAACAAATCTTGGTCCTAAGAATAGGATGTATTTTCTTTATGCAAAAGAAAACTACTTTGCATGACAAAAAACAGTGTCAACTGAAATAGACATTTACTCATGCAGAATGTAATTTCTGTTTCTTTTGATTCTGGGGTAAAATATAACCCAGAGATTTTTTGACAGTTCTGCAAAAGAAAAAAAAAGCTATTACTGGAGTGGTACCCTTATAAAAACGTACTGCTTAAAAAGTTTTAACCTATTTTTATATTGTAATATTTTCACAATGAATATCCAAAATAATATATATATATATAAAAAAGGCAGTATATTTTAAATATTTGTTACTGGCATCTTTTTACTAAGCACTATGAATGAAGGCCAGTATCACTGTCTATATTAAATAGATTTTTTTTTCTCTAGATTTTAGCAATTCATTATAGCTATTCAACATTACAGTGTAATTGAAAGCTATCATTTTAAACATTTAATAGGCTTTAAAAAATATAAAGCATTTTAATATAAGTGAACTTAAAACCATCTTCACATTAAGCGCCTTGTAATAAATGTCACATTTAGATATGGCTTTAATATATCAGGGCTCAACGCAAAAGTTTTTTTTTTTCTACTGGCCAAGTCGGGATGGATTTTTACTTGCCCTGCTAAAAGGCACAAAAGAGTTATTGTTTTCGTTGTTTTTAACCCATGCTTAACAGTGCTTTTAGGATTTTAGGTCTAACAGGTAAATATACAGTTTATTAGGCTGCTGTCACTTTAAAAACCTGACCCCTGACCTGACACACTATTTTTACGTTCCCTTTACAACCCTTTACGTTCATTTAACACTTTTTAACTAATTTAAGACTCTGCTTACGAGGATACTTGCCAATGATGGGCATTTTGACATAATTTTGTGTGTCTTTGTCCGTTCAAGCATGAAAGAGAACTCAATGCGGCATTGGTGCGTTCTCTGAAGTGGATTTCTGTGCGCGTTTCAGGTGTTTGTTCACAGAGAGGTGCTTCACAGACGCTTAAGTTCTTTCTTTTATCTTCTTGTCGCTTTTGAATGGTTTAATAGCACTTGAATAAAAGTCATCAAATTATGTAATGCTAGCCAAAGAATGCCAGGGAAAAAAAAGGATTCTGAAAAAATTAACCACATGCATTAACGCGTTCATTTTGACAGCCATAATACTCACGTTACACGTAATCATTCATTTCTTCAGCATGCTAAACAGAAGCAAAACCTCTTTCCAGTTTCTAATCCCCGGTACACATTGCACGATTTTGGGCTGCCCTTCGTCGTACAGTGAGAGAGGTTCAAAGACGGCCGTTGTGATAGGTCTTGAGACCAAAGATAGCTTTTCATTTTCTGACAGTGTCCGATATTCAGCATGATCATCTCACAGTGTGTTTGCAGCTACGACCTACGTCTACTGACTAGCCAGTAAAAATACAACATGAAATGGCGTTTTGATCAATACGACATTTCGCTAAAACTTAAAACTTTTTACCTCAAGCTCCATGAACGCGTTCATATTCTTCTCTTTCGCTTACTCCTCTTTTTTCATTGCACATAAAAAACACAATTGCCTAAGTGCGATTCATCTTACTCTATTTGTTTAACACTAGCGCATGCTGATGACGTTTTATTCTTCTATCCTAACTTGTGTCATAGCCTACGATCTGTGTCATCATCATGTCATACCCAAGTTTATTAGATTCATGTCGTACAGTGTGATTTGTAATGATCTTATAGGATTGCCGGTCTGTAGCAGGTATAAGATTTGACCCAATAGGAAACAGACATAGTCTGTGACTTGATGTGCGTTGTCTCGGAAAATTTTTCAGATGTCAGATGGCCTTAGATCCTTTCATGAATGATGCATCCTCTGACTCAAAGAGCTGGCCTCCACATGAAAGGCATAAAATATGTGAATTTGAATCCGATGGCAAACAACGTTCAAAGCTCTGCTCTGGAAAAAACATAAATAAGTTGCCTGTTTCTCATTGTGTTTGGTAGAATACAGAGTACATGGTGCAGAGTGTGAAAAATCAGAACAGTAGATCTCAAATAGACTACTTCAAAACATTCTCAGACGTGCCATCCTCAAAGTAATAAAGGGAAAAGACATAGGCCGGAAACACACTTTACACAAGTACACAAATACAGACTTACCTGGTCACATTGCAATTGCATCTATACACTAACACTGCTTCTTTGCATTTCTGTGTAATTAAATACTTGTGACTTATGTGTTATTTGCAAATGTATTTGGTCAAAATATGCAGCTACTTTTATTTATGTTTTTTGTTGCATGTATCACGGCAGTTTGGATGTAAAATGTCTGGTAACTGGCACTAAAGTTAATGCTGTATCTCATTTGAAAATAATGTATCACCTACACTAAACCCTAAACAAAATTCATATTTATATCACATATTTAAATGTGATATAAATATGAATATGAATATGCATTAGCTGAAGCAACCATGCCATTTTTTGCTGAGCTATGAGCTATTGCAATGGTTTTGTCTGAGCTATGAATAAACAAACAAACAAAAAAAATAATAGAATGTGCTTGTCAATGTCAAAATGATTGCGATGGCCAATCAAATCAAAGAAGGCCAGGCTTACTGTAACTGTCACAATGCAACGACAATTTGTGGAAAGATGTAAGTATTACACCATGTCCTAACTACACGTGATGCGATAAGATTCCAGCGACAAGCAACTTGTCTGTCCACACCGGACGCGACGCGACTACGAGATGCGACAAATCAATCAAAAACCACAGCCAATCAGAACAGTGTGTGGGCGGGCTCTCGCGGCAAGTGTACGGCACCAGAGATGAATCTTGACGGCGCTCGCAAGGAAATGGATAATCAAATTCACAAATATTACACCATTTAAACATTACTAAAAATACATACTGAGTTACTAAAACAATCTTTGTCATAGAATATACTTGTTTGTTCACAGTTTGAACATTCTTGTTTCCATTTGTTTAATTTCAAGATCTGAGGTGAATTATCCATTGTTGCTTTTAGTACGACTACGTTACAAAGCTGGGAGCACTAAATTATACTCAAAGTCGCATTACACGCTTTTAACATTAAATAAAGCACATAAACACTACCTGAGATTATCATTGCCATGTTTGGGGTTGTTGTTCCAGCCGCAACATCGCAGAAATAGAAACCGTTTCTAAAAAAGAATCATCGCATGTAGCCGTCGTGGCTGGTTAGGACAAAAACTGTACTTAACATGGAAAAGATACCTTTTATCACGTGTCGCAGCATTGCATCGCGTATAGTTAGGACACGGTGTTAGACAACTTTTTGTTATGATAAAAAATGTTCAGTGAACGCCAGTCATAGCCTATGATGCAAACCATGTGTCTTTTTATGAAATTCTGCTGTTTTGAATTGAAAATATGTGATTAGCATCTGGATCAGATTCAGAACAATGATCAAAACACAGATGGAGTAGATCGAGTCCATCAGCAATCACCTCCAAAGCTTCACAGTCCTATAGCTCGTCCTGGGTCGACATTTCATTCAGTAACAATAGACAGGTTTGATTTATATGCTGTTTAATGTTGATGATCGTGTTATTTTACATATGCATATGCTATAGCTTGTTTCTGCGTCTTCTTCACCTGTGTTTTGATCCAGAGATTCAGTACTCTTTCAGAAGATGGCACCCCTTTGCGTATAACAGTAAAAAAAAAATGAAACCCAGAAAGAGTTAATTGATAATCTGCCCCTGTATAATCATCATTTGTATGAAAAGAAATAACAGTTGTTGGTGTTTTACTGCCACTAGTGTTCATTCCAACTTTAATTTGCAGTGAATTGTATAGAGGTGCATTTCTGGAAAATGTAAGTAGAGGCACGTTTTTTGAACGAGTCTATGTTGGATATTGTTTAAATATAATTTCCCATCATTTATTAAATGACATGCATAGTTGAGGAATCATGTGATACTGGGGCTGCTTCAACTTCTCTCTCTCTCTCATCTGGCTCTATCATGCACTAGTCTTATCCAGAGGGAATCCTGTCTGGCCTAATGTACTGTCCCTCAACAGATTGGACTTCTGCCTCTTTTTGATATTTCTGCTCCAGTGGAGAGTTAAATAAATGTCCTGCTGGCCCGCAGCTCTAGACTCAGCCTCAGTGCTTGCCGTTCCAGGCTGCACTGCCTTTCCAATAGCCTTTTAATTTGGGTCACAGTGATTTAGAGGCAAAGCTATGCATGACAAATTAAGCACCTCGGAAGCGAATGTCTCCCCTGTAGTTTGAAGTAAGTCTGCTTGGCTACACAATAGACTTCGGCTCTGCAAGGTGCAAACGGCAATAAAAAGGTTCTTGAATGCAGCGGCTTATACAGAATTCTGACAATGTGCAATGGTGGGTGAAAGCCAACCACTGTGTGTAGACCAGCATAATGGCGGTGAAAAGCCTCACCCAAACAATTCCGAAGGGCTGCATGTATCCTTGTCCATATAAGCATACCTGAGTGATGGGGGATGCTTATTTATGTGCGTACACATATGAGCATCTATGCGCAAGACTCTATCAACCAGGCAATGCATTCATTTTCCCATCCCCTGCAAGACATTGTAAGGTCTTCAGGCTCTCCCATTTAGCCCAGTGCCCTTGAAGGAGCACATCTTTCTTGATTACAAGTGTCTGTAAACTGATGAATTGTATATGTTGAATGAAGCACCATTCTGGAGCTATGGTAGCCTAATTTTCAAGGGCTCTCCATCACAATGATGATGGTTGAGGTTGAAATCATCATTTGAAACACTGGCTGGTGATTTTTTCTCACAGGTCCAGCAGCTATACTTTTGAAAAGTTAAAATAAAAATGTAAAAACTTAAATCAAAGGATACGTTTTCCCCAGAATTAAATTCAGCCTTGTCTTTAATAACACATATTTTTTGTAACAGATTAGTTCTAGCTGTATGAAAAGAAATGCATAATGCAATGAAAATGTAACACCACATATTGATAACTGCACATTAATATTATTGCTTTTTATAATATTACTACATTATTCGTCCACACAGTTCGAAAATATAAATAATTATTTTAGGCTTGCCGTGGTAAATCAGAGACAGTTTGTAAGACAGACGTACTTGGTAATCAATTAAATATTGTTTAGTTTGAACAAGAAAAGTGTACCTTTAAATAAACCAGGGCTCTGTGGCAGTAGGCTAATATAGGGAGTCTGCCAATTATTGTTTTATCACAAGATATTTAATGCTTAACTCTTTCCCCGCCAGCGTTTTTGATCATTTTCACAAAAATGTAATGGCCCCAAGAATATTTTTTTGTATGAATATCTGAACATGCAATATGTCAAAAGAAATAACAGATCCTCTGCTATTTAAAAAAAAAAAACATTTTACATGCATTCTTTTTTTATAAACACTTAAATATGGGTAAGTTTCATAAAAAAGCCAAATTTTGAGCAAAAAGCTGAGAAAATTTCATTTTTGTCAAAGACAACATCCAGTTCGAATTCATAACGATCAAAACAGGAGTAGATCGAGTCCATTAACACCTCTAATCAGAGGCGGATTAGGGTGGTCAGGGGCCCCTAGGCTGCTCTTTCTGTAAGGCCCCCCCTTAATCATTATGTTTTTCTGGAAAAATGTATTTAGTGCCATACATGGTCCACAAGCAAATATGGTGAACTGGCATATACAAACATATTGAGACAGCCATTACTACAGTGTTTTCTCTACATTCCTTCAAGTGGTGGACCACCACAGTACAAAAATGACCACCACACCACATAGGTAGAATGAGAAATTGAACATTACAAACAAAACACAAATACGAACAAGCACAAGGCCCAGTGCTTAGAAGCAGCCCTTTAATAACAGAGATGGTGGAAAGATATTACCCTCTGCCACCACAGCCACAAAACAAAGGAAATATGTAACTATAAACAGCAAAACAACAGAATTCCCTGCTTTCACAGTTCAACTGCAAGCTGGTTTAGCTTTATAAACCAACTGGTAGGCTACAGCATCTGCATTAGTGCAGAACACCGTTTTACTGAGGTACAAACCACTGTGCAATACACTAAACTGTGTATAAAACAAAGCCATAATAAAAACGGCGGGGATTCCCTCCATCTCTGCTGAGGGGCCGAACCTCTTTTCCACCGTCGGGCTGAACGGTTCTTAGAATGGTAAGGAACGGTTCCAGTTGTGTTTCCACTTGAGCCTGGTACGGCACGATACAAATCGTTCTCGGCCCAGAATTCTCGGCACGGTTAGCTATAACCGTGCAGTGACGTCACCACTCAGGATTTGTCACGTAGTTGCCTGGCTACCAGTTTCTCTGTAGCTGGCTAAGCGCGCTATTTGAGCGACGTAATACAGATTAATAATGAAATGAAAATAAATACCTGATCGCCTATTCAATAGTGATGTAGCGATACATCGTTAATCGAGATATCACAGTATAAAAATTTGATGATATATATCGTTGATGTAAATGATTCGCGATATCGAGTTAGTTTTATCCAAGGCTCAGCTTACTGTATTTATAAGGTATGATTCACTCAAAAATTTTAATTCTGTAATCATGTACTCACCCTCATGTCGCTTCAAACCTATACGATTTTCATTTAACTTCAAAACACAAATGGAGATATTTTTCAAGAAACCAGAGAAAGATTTCTGTACCTGTAACTTAAAAGAAGCGCAAACATCATTTAAAGTGGCACTCCTTATTAGCCCAAACATAATTTAAATCACCATTTCACATTTTAGTAGTATGATTATTCAAAGTGTTTTAAATGTTTTTTTCCTTATATTTATAGTGTATTAATAGCAGGAGAGGCGGAACATAGCAAGCACCGGGAGAATCTCTTCTTTATTTTTACTTAATATATATGTATAATTAATATATATTATTTAATATAAATGATAAATATTGTATCGTGAGTTTAGTATCGTGATAGTATCATATCATGACAGGAGTGTATCGTTACACCCCTAGTATTCAATGAAATGAAATATTCAATAAAAACTAAAGTTCAACTAGATCTCAACCCTCAGTTTTTTGGTGGCTCCATTCTTCTATCCACCAAAAGGATCCTTGGTCCCTAAACTAAACTAAACAAGCAAAAAAACACTTCTCACTGAAACCCATCACTGTTTGTATGTACAAAAGGAAAGACATCAACAGCTTGCTGGATAAAGCCTACAGACTTCTGAATGAAAGAGGTGTTTGATCAGAGAATCCTGCTTGTATCCTCATCAGAATATCTTCACTCTGGAGTTTAACCCTCTTACATTCTCTTTACTCAATCTTTCTGAAAGACTTTCTTTGTGTTTCACTTTAACAATGCATTTACTGAAGAAGAAAAAACATGCATTTCCTACATAAATATTGCTGTTGGGTTTTTGCATGTTTGTTTTGTTTAAATCGTTTTTACAGATTGTGTGTGTGTGTGGGGACACTACATTTTCAAATAAAATTTAATTACTAAACTAAATTAACTATATCAACTATATTACTTAAATATATATGATAATTGAGATGAGCTAGATGACATCACCGTTTTCTCCAGAGCGGCTGTACAGCCGAATCAAATTCTGTTCATTATTTTCCTGTTTAACACTGTGAAGCTGCTTTGAAACAATCTGCATTGTAAAAAGCGCTATATAAATAAAGTTGACTTGACTTGACTTGTGTGTGTGGTTTATGAGGACACAAATGTGTATAATGACATGGGTATTACAACATAAATATGGTTTATGAGGACACTTCCCGTGTCCTTGTAAAGCAAATGGCTTAAAAAAAAACATACTAAACTGTGTTAATTCGAAAAATACCATGAATTTTGTGTGATGGGTAGGTTTAGAGGTAGGGTTAGTGTAAGGAGATAAATTATACAGTTTGTACAGTACGCCTAAAGAGAGTCCCCGTAAGCCACATATTCAAGAATGTGTGTGGTATATTTTGTCCAAGAATGTTTATACCATATTTGTATGTATGTGTATGAATATGTAGAGAATACAGAATATGAATAGAATACACTCACCTAAAGAATTATTAGGAACACCATACTAATACTGTGTTTGACCCCCTTTCGCTTTCAGAACTGCCTTAATTCTACGTGGCATTGATTCAACAAGGTGCTGAAAGCATTCTTTAGAAATGTTAGCCCATATTGATAGGATAGCATCTTGCAGTTGATGGAGATTTGTGGGATGCACATCAAGGGCACGAAGCTCCCGTTCCACCACATCCCAAAGATGCTCTATTGGGTTGAGATCTGGTGACTGTGGGGGCCATTTTAGTACAGTAAACTCATTGTCATGTTCAAGAAACCAATTTGAAATGATTCGAGCTTTGTGACATGGTGCATTATCCTGCTGGAAGTAGCCATCAGAGGATGGGTACATGGTGGTCATAAAGGGATGGACATGGTCAGAAACAATGCTCAGGTATTTAAACGATGCCCAATTGGCACTAAGGGGCCTAAAGTGTGCCAAGAAAACATCCCCCACACCATTACACCACCACCACCAGCCTGCACAGTGGTAACAAGGCATGATGGATCCATGTTCTCATTCTGTTTACGCCAAATTCTGACTCTACCATCTGAATGTCTCAACAGAAATCGAGACTCATCAGACCAGGCAACATTTTTCCAGTCTTCAACTGTCCAATTTTGGTGAGCTTGTGCAAATTGTAGCCTCTTTTTCCTATTTGTAGTGGAGATGAGTGGTACCCGGTGGGGTCTTCTGCTGTTGTAGCCCATCCGCCTCAAGGTTGTGCATGTTGTGGCTTCACAAATGCTTTGCTGCATACCTCGGTTGTAACGAGTGGTTATTTCAGTCAAAGTTGCTCTTCTATCAGCTTGAATCAGTCGGCCCATTCTCCTCTGACCTCTAGCATCAACAAGGCATTTTCGCCCACAGGACTGCCGCATACTGGATGTTTTTCCCTTTTCACACCATTCTTTGTAAACTCTAGAAATGGTTGTGCGTGAAAATCCCAGTAACTGAGCAGATTGTGAAATACTCAGACCGGCCCGTCTGGCACCAACAACCATGCCACGCTCAAAATTGCTTAAATCACCTTTCTTTCCCATTCTGACATTCAGTTTGGAGTTCAGGAGATTGTCTTGACCAGGACCACACCCCTAAATGCATTGAAGCAACTGCCATGTGATTGGTTGATTAGATAAATGCATTAATGAGAAATTGAACAGGTGTTCCTAATAATCCTTTAGGTGAGTGTATTATGTATTACTTAGCACGCCTGAAAAGACATAAATCAGTGATGAAAAAAAGGACAATTTGTGCATATGACCTCAGATTTAACCCATACATGAACATGTCAAGTTTTTGTGAAAATATCTCATGCCGTTAATGAGTTATAGCCATTTAAGTAAAAGTGACCATGTATACTTTAAACTTTTTGATGTGCAGTCAAGACTATAAATTGAAAGTTATATTGTTATTCAATCTCTAGAAAATTTGCAAAAATGCTATTGTGTTTTTTTTTTTTTTTCATGGTGGAAATTGGAGATATGATCACTGTTGTGTATAACTATGAACAGAAAAGCATTATAAATGCACAAGACCATTATTATTCACATCCACTACCCACCAGATGACACACGAAACCCATTTTAAGGCACTGTGTTTAAAGTCTTATGGATGGTTCATGTTATAGAGCACAAGGCTATAGTGGTCGTGTAAAGCTATAATAGGGGCCATAGACAGCCTTTCTTTTGTCAAAAAGAGGTCAGGCACTTGAACTTCACTGAGAACAAAGAATCATAATGGTTTGTCTTAAAAGCGTATGACTCATTCAAACACGTCAAAGATATTGGTGGCTCACTGCTGTTGCCCCCAGATGGCCAGTGTGAATGAAATAGTGTCTTAAAATAAAAAATGTATTCAGTTTTCTAAAATAATACATCAAGGCTTTAAATAGGTAATTTTTTGGCATTTTGGTGTATACCACAAGAACCAGGCACATAATTTGTTGCTATTTCTCGATTAATGCTCATTTTTACGACCACTTAGTGATAAATGACTCTTAAGGGAGTAACTAACCAGTTGCAAATTTTCATAATGCATGTAGCATCTGTGCCTGAATTCATATTCCTGTTTTACGTAAGGTATGTCTTCGTGATTGGCAGAGGGCCTGACCATGTGGTACTCCGCCAAAGCTCCACCCCTGGGAGCGACTGCCCAATAATTGCCTTTTGTGATCATATAAAGCCACAGCCATTACAGTTAATTAGGGCTTTTTGTCACCTGGGTTTCAAACATTTTTTTCCCCTCCTGTGTTCCTGTTCCCCAGGCTTATTCTCCTGCTGAATCCTCTGTAAATACACAGACACACAAAGACACACCCCAGGTCTCTCAAAAAAGCAATTTCTCACTGGCCATCTCAGCGGTATTGATCAGAGTAGAGAGGTCGATCCGCAGCATGCTCCAATCAGACCAATAAGATCTGTTTAAGCGAAGCCTGGTCTCAGTATGTCCATTGACAGCCATTGATCATTGTTAGAGGTAAAAATAATGAATTTTCCCAGCACTGATTCTGAACTCCTGTGCTGTTCACGGTGTTCGATGAAAGGCTTGGACATGATCTTGTTATCACTGCTGCTTGCTTTGGAGCTCCGCAGTGTTCCTGAAGCAAAACTGAAGCCCCCTAATTGTGTTCACTCAGTGGAGTAATAGAAATCTCTCCCACTCAGGAACTCACAGACCTGCCTGCATTACATGTTGTGAAATAAATTCTCTTTTCACAATGGGAAAGCATTTGAAATTCCAGTCTCTGCTATACAATATATAATCTAATTATATTTTACACATTATCATGTAATAATTCACACAGCCATTTTCAATAACATGCTGTTCTAATACAGAACAGGTGGTAATAGAGTGTCATATCTTTCTGTAGCAGTGTAGAGTAAGTTTTAAACCTGTATTAGAAAAGACCAGGACTGTTGTGAGTCTTTTCTGACTATTTCTAAATGTTTAGTTAATGGTAAATAAATAAAACACAAAACTTTATTTTTGATTAATAGACAAGCCGATAATACATAGCTGACAGCCCTAAATTATAATACTTCTTCTCTGTTCCCGTTCTCCTTAGTTCCTTAGTTCTCTTTTGTTTCTACTCCCGTGTGCTTCATAACAGCTGCACACCTAACAAACATTTCTTGGTAACACTTTAGAATAATGGTCCGTCATTAATAGATAACTATGTAAGAAGGACAAATGAGTAGTACTAGATTAACACTCCAGCTACTACTACACTGTAAAATCTAATTAGTTAGACTTACTTAAAAAAAGCATGCAAACCGATTGCCTTAAAAAAACATGAAATAGGGACAGTATGTTGTACTGACAAAAGATTAGTTAGTATAGTTCACTTACACAAGAGTTCTAGTAACTGGATAAATAGTAAATAACATTTAATTGTTACCATTGTTGTGTTTTGCATCTTGAATGTTGAAAATAGACTAGTCTATGATTTCTTTAGAAGATATGTCACATTTTAAAAGCAGCCAATGTATTACTTTCCTTCCTTTGAATCAAATAACTGATTTCTTGTTGCATCACTGCATCAATAGAAAGAGAATTACAATAACATAAATGAAGTTCCAAGTGCCCAACCAAAGGGAACACTGATCACCATAATGGTGAGTTCAAACAAAAACATTTAGGAAAATCGACATCAATTTATGAAGTCAGCTTATGTGATTTTCTTTTATATTTTTTTTAGCTGTATTGACAATTCAACATTCAAGATGACTTTGGGAAATTAGTGAATGCAACTAGAGAAAGATAAAAGATAGTGAAAAGTCTATTAAGATTTTTTTTTTTTTCTTGACAAAATGGCATTCAAACTAATCAATTATCATGTTTGCAGCAGATTTTATTACAGGTAACATAAGTAAGTCAATAAATAATAAATTAGATGTAATGTCAGGTAATACTTTATTTTACAGTGTGCCTGTTAGACGTTACATGCACTTTCAATAGTAATACGTTAACAGTAAATTGTGCAGAACTACAAGCAACTAGTTCTAAACCAAGTCTGGTAGCACTTTATTTTACAGTCCTGTTCCCTATGTACATATTATGTACTTATTATAGTAATTACAATAACTGGGTAATAACTAGGTACTAACCCAATTACCTTATATTATTACACGGCTCTGTGGAATACTTGATTCTGATTGGTCAGTCGCGCATTCCAGTATGTTATTCCCAGATAACAACCGCCAAAGTGAATAACACACCGCTCATCCGGGTACTACGAGTTATTTTGACCGGTACTACTTATATGCTTAACGTTCCACTCTGCTGTCGTTGACTGATGGAAGACTTCAAGGGTTAGTTCACCCAAAAGTGAAAATTAGCCCATGATTTACTCACCCTCAAGTCATCCTAGGTGTATATGACATTCTTCTTTCAGACGAATACAATCGGAGTTATATTAAAAAAGTCCTGGATAATCCAAGCTTTATAATGGCAGCGATTGTTGTTCTTGTTTTTGAAGTCCATAAAAATGCATCTGTCCGTCAAATAATGTGCTCCACACGGCTCTGGGGCCTTCTGAAGCGAAGCGATGCATTTGTGTAAGAAAAATATCCATATTTAAAACTTTATAAAGTAAAGTTCGGGCCGATCGCCTTCCGTGGAAAAAGTATTGAAAGTGCCTCTCGCAATTAAAAATGCGTACGCTACGTCTGACGACTGTAACTGGTAGCGTAAGCCTTTTGAACTGCAGAGGCACTTTCAACACTTTTCCCATAAATTGAATACGAAAGGCGACCAACTGGAACTTTACCCCCGCTTCGCGTCGGGATCCTGATCACTCTGTCGGGGTTTATTCTGTGATAACTACCGGCTGGATGTACATTATCCCTTACTTAACCAGTACTTTCTTAGTTAAGTACACAGTAAGTGCATATACTGTAAAATAAAGTGCAATCCCAAATCTCCTATTCCAGCCCATAATTCCATAGTGAGTACATGTTGTTAATTAATATCACTCAGTACTTGTTTGTGTAATTACAGTGTAACAAGGACACCATAAAATAAAGTGTGACCTAATGTCATACAGTGAATTCATATATCAGGTTTTATGTCACAAGTTTGCTGATAATATTTTCAGATTAGTATTTTCTTTAATCTGATAGATACAGTCAGAAATGATTAAAGTATTAATGTACCTATAGCACTGCAATAATGTATTTTCATTACAGGTTTATTTCAGCTGTAATAAAATAAACTTTTTATTGTCTTTAGATATAACAAAATTACATACCTCCAAACAAACTAACAAACAAACAGGGAAAGAGGAGTAACAGAGGAGAAACATTTATATTATATGGTCATTCCTTTATATAATCCAGTATGTTGGAAGAAAAACTTTTCCATGCATCAATGGTATTAGGTTTAGCCTTATTAATGTGTGCTGTTGTACTTTCACAAGTCACTTTTTTAAGGAGGCTATGAATCCAATATGTTTTTGCACACATGTGCGAAGTGAATCAGTTCTGAATTATTGTTTTTTTGCAGCTGTAAAACCAGCAAACAACATTCTTTTCTGTAATGAACTAATACAGGTGTCAGAATCATCATTAAGAAGACATAGGCCTGGATATACATGTAATCAATTTGTAGTAAGGAGGACAAAACAAAGTTTACATGATTCCATAGGTTGACAACAATTGGACACTCACAAAACATGTGAAGAAAAGTACCTGAAGATACAGTGTTACAGATATGACAGTTATAGGTCGATTGCAATTTCATTTTGAACCTTTTGTAAGGTGTTATGTATGCTCTATGGATGACTTTGAAATGGATAAGACGATGAGTCAAGTTTTTAAGATTAGACCCTCTCCCAGTTGACAGATAAGTTAAAATCAGATAATTCCGATTCCAAATAGATATAATAGAAAGAGGCTTTGCAATGTGATCATTAAGTTTGGAGTGCAAACTCTTGATGATCTAGACATACTGCATGCACCACTCTCTAAAACCATTTTTACCCTTTTACGCAGATGCTGGTTTGAAGGCAAAATCTCAGAATACACAGCAATATGACTGGAAAAAGCCAAAACTATCCTAGATCTTGAAAGCTCTCACAAACCCAATATTTGAGAAACCAGAGAACACAATGAATCACAACTGTATCCTCTCAAGTCCAAGAAGAAAGTAGGTAGCTGAGTCCTAATCCAGAACAAGTGAGAACTTTGACTGCTGGACCCCGTCTCTGACAAAGTTTAATGTTTTTGTCTGTCCATCCCCATCCCGTCCCTTATTCCACCGTGAGAAATCTGGTCACCCTATTAGTAACTAAAGCACAAATGTCAGGGCATGTCAAAACATCTCCAGGGCCCAAAAAAACACATCAGACTCCAGAGGGTTAATGCACATGCATAAACACATCTCTTCCTCTGGGCTTCAGTAAGCGTTTAAGTAAGGAAGCAATCTGCCCGTTGTGCTCTCTCAGATCTCATGCGTGGCTGACCCGAAGGCCGCAGACCAGTGGGGCCTGGAATTTAAAAAAAGTGGTCCATCTGACCTAAGGTCTTCACAAAAACCCCAATTATCTTGCACGCCGCGCCGTCTTAATTAGCCTTGTCTGATGTGTGACAGATCCATTATGTTTCTAATTAAGTTCCTATCAGCTTCCCAGAAATAATGGGATACTGCACATCAAAAACGAGACATTACCACTCCGACAAGATTACGCAACTATCGCGTGGCAATCTGCCCGACATTGGGATGGGTGGAGTAGGGCATGCTTTAAGGATTTGAATGGGCTCATCAGAGGAGCTCTATCAGCGAGCGGAGTCCTAAATGCATTTAGGGCTTGAATTAGACTTATCTCCACAGCACAGAGGAAAGACCTCCATCACTCCCACGTCTATCTCCTCAGCACAGAGAGCCAGAGAACGAGGGGAAAGAAGAAAGACAAGCATCCAGCTCCTTAGGAGACAAACACGCCTAATTTGATGCAAACACAGTGTTCAGTTTACCCAGAGAGCTCACTGAGTGACACTTGGACTGCTCTCCTCCCATGAGCGACTGATCCATACAAGGTGACATGGAGGTGGAGAAAAACAACTAATAGATGGGGTCCCAGTCTAAGCACACAGCGGTTTAAAATATGGCACTGTTTACTGGTCGATTTTGTTTTCCACCACATGCAAGCAGGACGAGTGGCAATGAAAACACAATCAGAACTGTCACATATTCATTGTCATTTCTTTTTTATTAAACTATTATGCATCAACAACACATATACACTCACCTAAAGGATTATTAGGAACACCTGTTCAATTTCTCATTAATGCAATTATCTAATCAACCAATCACATGGCAGTTGCTTCAATGCATTTAGGGGTGTGGTCCTGGTCAAGACAATCTCCTGAACTCCAAACTGAATGTCAGAATAGGAAAGAAAGGTGATTTAAGCAATTTTGAGCGTGGCATGGTTGTTGGTGCCAGACGGGCCAGTCTGAGTATTTCACAATCTGCTCAGTTACTGGGATTTTCACACACAACCATTTCTAGAGTTTACAAAGAATGGTGTGAAAAGGGAAAAACATCCAGTATGCGGCAGTCCTGTGGGCGAAAATGCCTTGTTGATGCTAGAGGTCAGAGGAGAATGGGCCGACTGATTCAAGCTGATAGAAGAGCAACTTTGACTGAAATAACCACTCGTTACAACCGAGGTATGCAGCAAAGCATTTGTGAAGCCACAACACGCACAACCTTGAGGCGGATGGGCTACAACAGCAGAAGACCCCACCGGGTACCACTCATCTCCACTACAAATAGGAAAAAGAGGCTACAATTTGCACGAGCTCACCAAAATTGGACAGTTGAAGACTGGAAAAATGTTGCCTGGTCAGATGAGTCTCGATTTCTGCTGAGACATTCAGATGGTCGAGTCAGAATTTGGCGTAAACAGAATGAGAACATGGATCCATCATGCCTTGTTACCACTGTGCAGGCTGGTGGTGGTGGTGTAATGGTGTGGGGGATGTTTTCTTGGCACACTTTAGGCCCCTTAGTGCCAATTGGGCATCGTTTAAATGCCACGGCCTACCTGAGCATTGTTTCTGACCATGTCCATCCCTTTATGACCACCATGTACCCATCCTCTGATGGCTACTTCCAGCAGGATAATGCACCATGTCACAAAGCTCGAATCATTTCAAATTGGTTTCTTGAACATGACAATGAGTTCACTGTACTAAAATGGCCCCCACAGTCACCAGATCTCAACCCAATAGAGCATCTTTGGGATGTGGTGGAACGGGAGCTTCATACCCTGGATGTGCATCCCACAAATCTCCATCAACTGCAAGATGCTATCCTATCAATTTGGGCCAACATTTCTAAAGAATGCTTTCAGCACCTTGTTGAATCAATGCCACATAGAATTAAGGCAGTTCTGAAGGCAAAAGGGGGTCAAACACAGTATTAGTATGGTGTTCCTAATAATTCTTTAGGTGAGTGTATATTTGTATGCCTAAACTAAAGGTTTTAAAAGTGCTGATAATTGCTTCTTACAAATATATAGCCCATACACCATTTAAATGTAAAATACTACTACTGATACTAATAAAAATAAATACTAATCGATAATCAAAACAAAGCACTTTGTTGGGTTTGCGGTTATTCTAAATAAAAGGAATGAAAAAAAATATATAGTTTATATAGTTTCACTGTGCTATTTAACTCTTTCCCTGCCAGCGTTTTTGATCATTTTCACACAATTCCATGGCCCACAGAATATTTTGTTGTATCTGAACATGCAATATATCAAAAAGAAAGAACAGAAACTCTGCTTCTAAACAAAAAATATTCTAGCTTCATGCATTCTCTTTTTATCAACACATTTGAATGTGGGTAATTTTCATAAAAATAAAAAAAAAATCAACATTTTGAGCAAAAATTGCATTTTTGTCAAAGACTGTATCTGGATCAGATTCAGAAAGATGATCCAAACACACAGATGGAGTAGATGGAGTCCATCAACACCCCCAAAGCTTCACAAAGCTTCACTCGTCCTGGGTTGAAATTTCATTCAGTAACATTAGGCAGTTTTGATTTATATGCAGTTTAATGTTGATGATTGCATTATTTTACATATGCATTTGCTTGTTTCTGCATCTTCCTCGTCTGTGTTTTGATCAGGAGATTCAGTACTCTTTCAGAAGATGTGTCATAGTGCCCCCGTATAACAGTAAAAACAGAGAAAATTTCTGTCAATGGCGGGGAAAGAGTTAATACAGAATCAATAATATTTTACTTTAGTCATTTGGTCTGTAAAAGACTTTACCTTTACTTTGCAGAAGGAAATGGCAGAGGCAACCATATTATCTATGCAACTATTTATCAAAGCAACACGAAGAAGACTAGTGAAATCTGTGTGGTTAAAAAGTCAGATTTAGGCTGTTTTTACACCTAGTTCATTTGGAGCGTTTGTTTCAGAATCTGGTGCATTTTCTCCCTTAGTTCGGATTGTTTAGGCATGAACACACAATTGTGCTCAGATCCGCATCAAAAAATCACTCCGAGACCACTCGGCCTGATCGAAAACAAACTCTGGGGTGGTTCGGTTGAGGTGAGAAAGCAATCCGACCCAACGGACCAACGAACAAAGCAGTATCATAATTTAAATTTGTTGTATAAAAAGCAGCAGTGTCTGATTCTTGCCAGCCCCTGAACAACCCCTGCCAGGAGGGTATAGGTTTGGTTTGGTTGGGAGCAGTAGCAGTCAAGCTTAGCAAGTGTGATGCCAGCAGATTGTGACCAGCCTAATGCAATTACATGACCGGCCCTCCCAGGCCCCAGCCTAAAAAAAAAACAGGGTTAGTGATTTTCCCTCCAATCCAGTGGTCAGGCTAGCTGCCATCACCGGCTAATCCCCATATTAGACACATGCCGGCAGAGATGAAGAAATAGTCCAGTTATACAGGCCCTGTGACAGAGTCCAGTGGAGTTTACATTGAAGAATGTACAAAGGGACCTGCTTGGATCTGCGTTTCCCTGGATCCCTTTGAAATACATGAAGTGAGTTAATCCAGTTAGCCACGGACATGTGTAAGCACATGCTTACTATTATGTGTGACAACCATTTAAATATCACACACAAAAGGAATCTGGGGAGAAAAAAAAATTAAATAAACAATTCACAAACTGACTACACATCTCACTACAACTTCAAACAAATCAATTGTAATAATTCAACTTTAGCAACACTTTACTGGAAGCCTTTATATAATGCATCATAAATTCATACATTAATATACGGTGGACCATACAGTACATTCTTGTTTTTTGGGGTCAGTCCCCCTTTTTGTTCACCCTACTATTGAAGTCAAGTCACTTTACTTTTATTTGCATTCAAAACAGCCCAGGATTCTCAAGCTAAGTGACAATCTTTAATATGATTATTACAACAGGTCAGGCAGCAGTATAATCTCATTTAACACAAAAACTAAGAAGATAATCCAGACACAAGGAGCATGACAGCTTTGTAAAACAAAGACAACACTGAACAAAGAGAGAACCACACTGAGGGTTTAAATACACAAGACAATGAGAACTGAACAGATAACAGGTGGCGAACATAATCAGTAACTAAGGAAACAAATGAGAACATGCTTAGAAACCGTTACAACCAAGGACACTGGAACTAAACAGGAAAAGGGAAACCAGGAAAAACTGAACAAAATAAATTTCAGTCTATAAGTCTATAATAGCTGTGTATATCCTCTATTCACTGCCATTATAAAACTGGGAAGAGCCAGGATATTATTTAATATATTGCATTCGTCTGAAAGAAGAAAGTCATATACACCTAGGATGGCTTAAGGGTGAGTAAATCATGGGATAATTTTCATTTTTGAGTAACTATCCCTTTAATGTTTTGCGAGCACAATGTTTCTCGAGGGAACGCAATACGTTTTGCGAGCGAACACAACGTTTCTCAAGGGAACGCAACATGTTTGGCGAGCGAGCTCGTTTCTCGAGGGAACGCAAAACGTTTGGCGAACAAACAGCGTTTCTCGAGGGAACGCAAAACGTGTGGCGAGCGAACACTAAGTAAACATTTTGCGAGCTAACACAAAGTTTCTTGAGGGAATGCAAAACGTTTTGCCAGCGAACATTAAGTAAACGCTTGCGAGCGAACACAATCATTTTAGTGAAAAGACTTGAGAAGTTTATTAGAGGACGTCAGACTCATGATAATATTAGAAGAATGTAATACAACAAATAAAAAAAGATCACATTAAAGCAACTTTAGTTAGCGTGGATGCAGAAAAGGCATTTGATTGTGTGAATTGGGTATATTTATTTCAGGTTCTATTGAGGTTTGGTTTTTCAGAAAACTCTATTAGAAGTTTTCAATCCCTGTATTTCAAACCAGAAGCCAGGATTAAAATGAAGGGTGGTCTTACAAGAAAGATAAACTTAGAAAGGGGAACTCGACAGAGCTGCCCTCTCTCTCCCTTATTATTTGCAATTTATATTAAGCCTCTTGCGTTGGCAATAAGAAAAAACAATACAATTAGAGGGATTACTGTTAATAAAGTAGACCACAAAATGGCATTATATGCTGACTATGTGTTAGTTTATCTTTCTAATCCAGATGTATCACTTTTTAAGTTATTTGACTTTCTTGAAGAGTATTCCCGGTTCTCGGGACATAAATTAAACCTAAAGAAAACTGAAATGCTGTCATTTGTTTTCAATCCAATAAAATAACTTAGACAAAGATTAAATATTAATTGGTATTTGGGTGTATGGTTAACACAAGATTTAGCAAAGTTATATAAGGACTGTAATATAACCAATGGAAAAATTAAAGAAGATCTTAAGCACTGGTCTTTTCTACCACACTTGGATTTTAGTTCAAGAAAAATATAATAAAAATGAATACTTCTGAGACTGTTATACCTCTTCCAATCACTTCCTGTTGAAATACCATCTAAACAGTTTCAAGAATTTGGAATGGAAGCAAACCAAGAATTAGATATAAAACATTGCAATTGGATAAAAGTATGTCACTCCCCAATTTTAAAGATTATTATTATGCCGCTCAGCTGAGACCATTGGTGTTCTGAGACCACATGGACTTTGGTGTTGATCACGTTTTAGTGCATAAATCTCTTGAAAGGTAAGGAAAGTGTTAAATATATTACATTTTTAAGCTGTTTTAGAAGGTATTATGTATAAAATATATATGTATAAAAATGTATAATGTATAAAAAAAAATGTATAGTTGTAACTGTTCTCCAGTTTGCATAAAGTGAGCAGTTGACATTGCTGAAGGTGGATGAATGACTCCATGAGTCTGGGATACCCACTGAGATTACTAATAATTGCTGCTTTGATGCTAAAAAGAGCATTAACCGATAGCAAACTCAGCAGTGTGCCAGCCAAACGGACAGCAAGTTAAATGAGAAAAGATCCGTGTTACCAGACATACCACTTTCTAAATTACTGCATGACAGGCCAAATCTCATGAATTAGTTAGATTTTTTTGCTCCTGTGAAACAACTGGATGTGACGTTTTTGCCAAGATTTCATCTTTTGCAGTCTTTGAAGTGAAAAATGTTGCGTTTTTAGTGAACTGATGTTGTATTTTTGAGGTTTCTACTTTTACATGTCTTTGTTCTAAATTGCTGTGGATGAGCGGATTGTTTATGCATTACACACACACAAAGTAGCACACATCCAGTGAATCTTTATTAATACAAATATACTGTGCACACATGCACACAAAGAAACATATTGAGATGAGGAAGAGAAAATGAATCATCTAGCTTTATTTGGAACACAGAAAAAAATGGCTTGCATCGAGAGCATGTATTTTTCTTTTTTAAAAAGCTTTAATGAGCTGTTAATTGGCAGGTGCCTGAACCGTAAGGGAAGGAATCTGATCTTCGTAATTTCCCTGCTGGATGAAAAACGAACTCATTACTAAAAAACCCCCAGTGTAAATATGCAGTAAATGCTTCCTTTGCAGGGTGCCAGCTTTATCAGCGTGATCTCTCACAGCGAGGGCCTGAAAATTTTTGACTGAATAATAAGGTTTAGTTTCTCGCAAAACCTTATAGTATGCCTCCTGAACACTTTCAATATATGGCACGCGTCTCACTGTATCATTGCGTGATACTTTTGTATCCTTTTTGTAAAGTTTTTGCCTGGTCGCCATTCACTGCCGTTATATGGAGGAGCGTGTGCAGGACGTTTTTCAAAATTTCTTCTTTTGAGGTCTGAAAAAGATAGAAGGACATAGGGCATTAGTACAACAGCAGGATGTACTAATTTATTTAGTTCAGCTTTTATTTTCATTTCAGGGTGAACTATCCCTTAAAGCCAAGGACACACTTAAGGACTAGCTGAAACATTCTAAGACTGAACTGAACAATTATGAATTTGGTGCTATTATGCAAGGTAAATCATCAACACTATCATCCCTTATGTGTTTTATTTAAGTCTGTGTTTCTCACACTGTTCACGCGAATCGCGGCACAGTTCGAGTGCAACCGAACTCAGAGCAGCTCCTCCAGGTAGTCTCGGGTTCGGTACCCTGGTGTGCTCCGAGGTCTGCATGACAGCTTTCATTTTACCAATGTTTCATGCGAACCGTGCCCCGTTCTGAACTAAACTGCCAGTGTAAAAACGCCCTTTATTTATATTTTTAAAATGAGAGAAATCACTCCTTATTCTGAATTTATACAGAATGCAGTTTCATTCTGTATTTACTACAGCTTGCACCAACGCAAACCCTCTTTTGGTGTTAAAAAATTACTGTCAGGATTTACTAAAGATGCGCAGTGAAAAATGATCGCTGAAAAGCCATGGACAGAGTTATTTTTGCGGCTGACCTTATTGCATATGCTATTTGAGTTTCCCTTTCAGATGCAAAATTTATGGGAGGAGAGTATTTAAATGAATCACGCAAGGTGATTTACTAAGGTTTGCACTCGTCAATTTACTGGTGTTTGCACCATTATTTACCGGCCAAACAAAAGCATGTCTTAAACCAGGTGCTAACTGGTAGATTGTGTTGGTCATTATGGAAATTATCTGGTTGCATCTGTGTTCTTTAATTTGCGCGTTGTCAGTAGATCATGAGCAGGAGGGAACGGAGACGTTACGTCAGTGACTGACGAATGGGGGTTTCGCTTAGAAGCCTATCATCTTCGAGATCTTAGAAAACGGCCAATGGTGATGCAATGCCATGGGCCTGCAGAATTTGCATAGTGTAACTCCGCCCCACCTCGTGGGTATATAAGGAAGTATGCTGGCAATGTCACATTATGTTACCTGCTGAGGAACCGAGATCTGAACTCCTGGCGTTCCAGCGGTACAGCGGAAGTGGCAGAGGGACGTAGCGTCTCCGTTCCCTCCTCAGGGAATGAGGGTTACATATGTAACCAAGACGTTCCCTTTTGTTCAGTCACTCCGAGTTATGTCAGTGATTGACAAATGGGGGTCCAATCTAATCACGCCACTTGGCTGTCGTCCAGTGCCCTGCGTAAGTGTGAGCTCCCTGTCAGAGACTAGTACGGACGAATAACTCCACTTAACACAGGAATACCAAGGTACACTGCGAAGCATATTCCACGTGGAAACATGCACCAAGTGCCAGCCCGCAGTGAGGACTTAAGATACACATATGACCCCATATCGCATGCTAATTTTCCCTGTTTAGTAAATCTGGCCCTTAGTGTCCAAAAGCATTACTTTCAGTTCACACTAACGTATATTCTTGCAAAGTATACTATTTCTGTAATAAACAAAGTGAACTACTGGCCTGAAATGAATAATACAGCGTTTTTAGTCGCTTTCACAGATCCGTGTGAACGGGGATCATTTGACAACATTCTCGACTGTACATGAAAAAATTCAGTTTTTAGTAATTGTTTAATTATTGCTGTGTTGACACCTCAAACATGGCAGGTATCACAGAGGTCAAATCCAGTTTGGCATTTTAAAGAGAACCGTCATCTTCCTTAAGAATGTACTGACCTTATAAATACTGCTAGCGTCAGGTCTCTGTTGTACTCTGCTAAAGAGAAAGTGCTGTTTCCTCACTGAAACACACAAGAGCTTTTCCATATTTAATGCAGCCATGAGAAGAAAAGTAGTTTAATGTTTTTCTTTTTTCCATGAGAACAAGCACTTAAGAGCTTAGCGAATCATAAAAACAGCAGAGTAGAAAGAAAAGACATGTTTTCACTAAACATATTAGAGGGATTAAGAGGAACCAAAATATCTATTCAGTTTTTATTTTATTTGATCCATAACTGCATGTTTTTAAGTGTATGCGCACTTCCAGGAGGGTTAAGCCTTGATGAAATGAGTCATTTTCCCTGTCATTAATAACTAGGTGCTTAGTCTGCCAAATTAAACTTTTTTGGAGTGACTTTCTGCCATAATAAACCTTGCATAAAGTTTATAGGAAATGTTTTTTCTTCTCTTTTATTTCAGATCATAAATTTGGCCCAGATCTTGCATATATTTGGTCAGCTGTGACATATGTTACTCTTTTCCTCATTATCATTCTTTATGGAGCATTGCAGTGGCTTCTTTATGGCCTAGCATTATGCCCCCCCCCCATCCCCCCTTTCCCCCTTCCCCTTCCGGCTTTTTAGAAATGAATACAAATCTGTAATCCATTCCTTGATGGAGACTTTCATATCTCCATGAAACAATGCAGCGCGCAAAGAAATCATGAAAAAAACGTTGGAAGCTTTCGCTATTTGATGTTTCCTAGAAAGGAGGCCTCCGAAATTAATTAGCTTTTTCTCCAAAATGCTCCAAAGATAAATGATGGTTGAAATATGGGCCACATTTGGTGCAGTGGAAGACGCTGTCGGGTGCATTTTCTCTACAGTATGCACGCTTTTTAGCAAACTGAGACCATGGTGTCATTTTGTATAAAGGAGTGTAATCAGCCAGCGAATGGGTCTGCCTGCAGGCTGACTCTTTATTATTTACTAAAGTAGGTAAAAGGAGGTTTGACATAGCTGGCAGACATTATACAACAAGCAGCAAGTAGTACATCAAATAGACTTTGTGTGTGGGGAAGTCACGAAACTCCATCCCATTAGAATACGGCTCACAAATAGAGTAGAGAAGGTAAATAGGATATTTATCAGCGTTGGGCACCAGGGAAACGTCTTTTGAAAACAAACAGCTGCGTTTTTTTGAAGGAAAAACACATTACGTCTTAGATACGACCATTCCCATTTGCAACTGACCGAATGACCTGTTTGTTTTCACTTGTTTGGAGAACTGCAAACTTTAAAATGCAGTCACCTTTGCTTCCCAAGTAACAAAAAGGGAGAAGGTAAAGATAAAGAAAAAACAATTTATTATGCATTGGCACGGGGTAGAACAGCCTGTTTTGCTGGACCAGTGCTGTATGTTCGGCAGCTATCGATTGGAGAACATTTAGTGGTATCTGCTAGAGGGTTGCAACTGTATCCATCGGTCGGTAAGAATTGACATTCAGATAAAAGGCCCGCACTCTCTCTATCCAATTATGTTTATGTGGGGAATTCTATTGACAAAGGCCTCTGAAAACTTCTTAGAGAGAAACTCTTAAGTAAGGCTCAATAGTTGAACAAATACTGAAAGAAAAGTGAAACATACGGAGCCCCTAAAGGGACCTTTGCAAAAATAAAAATATACAGACTATCGCGTGCGCACAATAAACTATCGCATGTGCACGAGATACTTTCTTTATTAATTTGTGTACGTTCATACTCTTTCTTCATAATTTTGTTAATTAAATTAATCATCTTTATTAATTCATCTGCATCCATACTCTCATTTTCTTCATAATTTTGAGCAAATAGATCTTCATTTGGTTAATTCATGCACATCCATTCTCTTATTTTCTTCATAAGAATGAAGTAGAATAAAGCATGAATTAATAAAGATATTTCATTAGGGCAATATAATTATATTGTCCCATATAAAAATTATTTTAACTGTACTAAAAAAGCCCCTTTATTAAATCACTTTGTCGGATTTAACGCATCCTTAGAGGTGGTATACAAACGAATAAGTAGCTGTATTCATCCTCGTACTAGACGAACTGCTCTAACAAAATGCAAATTTGATCCCATATTATCAGCCCAGTTCACACAGCCGTGCCATCAGCGCATTTCACTGCGCCGTCAGAGAATGCGTTAAAGCACGCATACGGCCGTGATATTAGAGATAGCCTATACTACTGCCGTAACAAAAGCCACATTTTGAGCAAATACAGCTTTATTAATTCATGTGCATTCATACTCTCACTTTCTTCATGACGCACAATTGAAATTGGTTATAGTATACATAAACCAGAAATTGTAACGCGTGAGCACGCAATAGAAATCCTGTGCGCATTCGATAGCTTCTTGTGCGCACGCGATTGTCTGTATATTTTTATTTTTGCAAAGGTCCCTTTAGGGGCTCCGTAGAAACAGGACACCATTAAGCCTATGATGCATTAAAGACAATATTACAACATTTTCAGGAAGCAGAAAAAAGTTGTACTTGCTATAAGTGGATTTACAGAAAGGCAACAGTTGGGTTCTGGAAGTAAAACCCCATTCATTTTTTGTATAATGTAATTGATTTTTTTTTTTTTTTTTGCGTAAACGGTGAATAATTTTAACAAAATAAGAAGGATCATACAAAATGCATGTTATTTTTTAATTTAGAACTGTCCTGAATAAGATATTTTACATAAAAGATGTTTACATATTACATAAAAAAAGGTTCAAACATTCACTGATGCTCCAGAAGGAAACACAATGCATTAAGAGCCGGGGGGTGACAACTTTTTAAATTTGAAGATCAAGGTAAATTGTACTTAATTTGTCTTCCGGGAAATGTAAGTAGCTTCTGTTGCTTCTGAAGGGCAGTACTAAAAAAAAATATATATATATATATATATATATATATATATATAGAGAGAGAGAGAGAGAGAGAGAGAGAGATATTTAAACAAAATAAGAAAAATGTTGACATCTTCAACCTGTTCAAAAGTTCACAAGGGTCTCTTTATTTTCTTATGGGGAAAAATAGTAATGTTCAACTCTGTGAATTACATTTCATATCTCATTAATGAGTGTCACTATATCGTAAATGTCTAATGTTCTCCTGTGTAACAAAGTCTGCTGATTATATAATATGTACAATATATGTATAATATGTACAACATACAGCAGTTGTTAAGTTTAACAGTTTCACACTGCTGGATGCTATAAATCCATTGAGTGCAGTGCTGTTTATGGGGTTCTCAGTGCAATGACCTTGTGTTGCAGAGGAATATTAATCTTTGTTAATAAGCGTGTGAGAGATTTTCCGCAATGTCCGTGAGGAAGAGAAGGTCACAAAACTCTAACACCATTAATGTAGTGATTAAGCCCATCTTAAAAACAGTGTTTGGTTTGAATCACTTATTGCAGTAGAGTATACCTGAACAGAGATACAACCCTGATATATTAACAATTCCCGTCAAACATATTGAGCAGGAGATAAGGAAATAAAGTTTGGAAGGAAAGCTGTGCTGCAGAACCCAGTGAGCTGCCACCATTCTTTGTCAGAAATGTTTCAGACATCAATATTGAGGTGTGCGTCATGGACATGACAATCCCAGTGTGTGATTCAAATTTTTTTATAAAGTCCTATCATTAGTTTAGCAACAGTCTAATGCCAAATTAGAAATCAATTGTAATCACTAATCAAGTTAGGATTGCTTTACTGTATGTTGAGGATGTTGCACCAATAAACTCCAAAAGAAAACTTACATGGACTTAGGACAGAGCCTAGAAGTACACCCCAACAAACATCAACAGATAAACAGTGACCCAACCACCATATTTGTTGGAAACTGTTGCAATTGTATGAATTTGTCTCTAGACAGTAATGCAGCTTGTTAAGTCTGAAGTACACTGTAAAAAATGGTAGTAGAATTTTCTTTAAAACAATTTTCAATCTGAAATTGCTAGTAAATTTCACAAATAATTACAAAGAAACTGTAACCAACTGACCTATCGGTAAGCCCTCGAACGCATATGAGCCAATGGCAATTGAATATCTGTTGAACGGGGACCAGAACTCGGACATCTTTAGGTTTCAGCGCCATAGAGAAACATTGGAAGATCCGAAGCTCTCATTGGTTTAATGGTGTTTATGCTACAAAAATATGATATACGATATGCCTGGAAAACTTGTAACACTGATTTCAGGTATCCTGGTTGTCATACTCACATTAAGTTACAATTAAAGTTAGTGAATCCATGCTAATGTACAAACCTAAATAGCTAACTGTTCTCACGTCATGTACACTGTAGATTAAAAACACATAAACGAAGGTCTACATTTCAGTGTCTCTCCATATTTATCTGGTTAAATGTAAATTAATTAAATTTTACCCTGCGGTACATGAACAAAGTTGCTCCTGGATGTTGTCATCTGTGATCATGACGACCGTAACATGAGGCTTCTCCCGCTTGTATTGTGATCTGTAAACCCTCACTTCCACATTAATCTAACACCATATTTATTTTAAAATATTTTACACTGAACAAAATTATAAACGCAACACTTTTGTTTTTGCCCCCATTTTCATGAGCTGAAACACACAAAAGGCCTATTTCTCTCAAATATTGTTCACAGATCTGTCTAAATCTGTGTTAGTGAGCACTTCTCCTTTCCTGAGATAATCCATCCACCTCACAGGTGTGGCATATCAAGATGCTGATTAGACAGCATGATTATTGCACAGGTTTGCCTTAGGCTGGCCACAATAAAAGGCCACTCTAAAATGTGCAGTTTTATCACACAGCACAATGCCACAGATGTCGCAAGTTTTGAGGGAGCGTGCAATTGGCATGCTGACTACAGGAATGTCCACCAGAGCTGTTGCCCCTAAATTGAATGTTCATTTCTCTACCATAAGCCGTCTCCAAAGGTGTTTCAGAGAATTTGGCAGTACATCCAACCGGCTTCACAATTACAAGGTAAATATTCCTAATATGTATAGTCTCTATGTGATTTCTTTTTATTGTTATATTGGTCGCATACCATGTAACATCTTGACAAGAACAACTATATACAGTAGTTCATAAAGTAATGCCACATAAACTATCTTGCATATAAAGCTTGACTTCACAATAGAGTGCACACAATCTCCGTTCCTCAATATCACAGAGATCGAGCTCGATTCTGTTGCCACTGCTGTTTGAGATTGAATTTGGAGAGTAAAACACTCCCCAGGTGTCTATTGATTTTGGACTTGCTCTGATAATATTGCTGAAGACAGTTCATCTCATACCACCAAAGAAAAGGAGAGACGAAACTGCATAGAGATGGCTTGACACTCTAGCTCCTATTGATATTCCTCTGCTATTTGAAACGTACAGTGAACAACTGTAAATAAAGATGGACATGTAGGCATTTTTCATTACACACAAGCAATGGCTCTATATTCCATATGGTGCATATTCTTGGCTATTTCAAGCAAATCTATCTGACTCCTATACAGCAGTTAGTCAGTTTGTCTTGAATGTATGGTTTTCTGTCTTATTTTACATTTATTGGTGCTTCAACTTGAGGCCATTTTTATATCCCAGGGGTTGATTTTTCAAGTTTTCATTTTCTTTTCAGAAACGTTTCTTTTTGTTAAATGAAGGTTAAATTAAAATGTTTTACCTTGTACAAATTGCATTTCTTGAACGATAATAACCTAAAAAAAATCTATATTTTTCTAAAAGTCCCATATAGCTAAAGAAACACCCTTTTACAAGCCATCTATTATGTTTTCTCATATTCTTGTTGGCGAGAATGAATGTTTCATAATTGTCACTAACCTTGACGACAGCAACATTTAGCCCTCCTTGCAAGCTTTATGCAGGAGCATTACTAAAGATCAGCTATTCACAGTCACATTCACAACATTAATCAAGTCTTAAATGCTGCCTTTACTTTCATTCTAAAGAAGCTTTTCAAAGTGTTCTCATTTTTCATGCATAACTTACTGTGTCATGCCCAATACAGATATGGAAAGATATGAGAGGACAAACTCTAGTCACATGTATCACCAGCCTAATTCTTCATGACTTTTGTATGTTTTTGCTCAGAGAATGTGAGGGCCTTACACTTAAGTATTCATTCTTAGCAGAGAAGACATATTCTCCCTATCTTCATCACAACTCTAAGAGTGCTAGTGTATCAAGAGCCTGTCAGAGACAATGCATATCTACCCCATCACCTCTACAGGCACTCTCAACACCGAAATAACCAAGATTATCTATTATCTATTTATTGAGCCAATTTAAAATTAACACAGTTTTACCAACATTCTGTACAGATAGGACAAAGAAAGAATGAATAACCAATAATCAGTGTCTTAATATGAATTGGTTAATTAGATTGTTGCATTAGCTTATTTTTATATTGATGCCAGCATTATTCTCCCATACATTTCAGAGCTATTAAACGGCAGTTCATGATCAGGTAAAATATCATGTCCCATGATGCAGCCTGCAGCCTGCAGCCCTAATGATGTGGAAACCAAAATGTCTTGGTTACGTTGTAACCCTCGTTCCCTGAAGGAAGGGAACGGAGATGTTACGTCAGTTACTGACGAAATGGGGGTTTCGCTTAGAAGCCAATTGCCTTTGAGATCTACAAATGAGCCAATGGCATGAAAATGCCATGGGTCTGCGGAATTTGCATAACGCAACCCCGCCCCACCGTGTGGGTATGAAGGGCGTTGCGTGGCAATCTCGCATTATGTTACCTGCTGAAGAGCCGAGGCATGAGCGCCCGGCCGTTCAGGGAACGAGGGTTACAAACGTAACCGAGACGTTCCCTTTCAGTCAGTACACTACGAGTTACGTCAGTTACTGACGAAATAGGGGTCCCAATACAATCTTGCCACGATGGCTGTCTTCCAGCATCCTGCGCTAACCAGAGCTCCCTGCCGTGAGTGTTAGCACGAATGAGGGGCTAGGCTCAACGCCAATACCAAGGTACACTGGGAAGCATATCCCACATGGAGAAATGCAACACAATGCCTGCCCGAAGGGAGGACTTAAGAATACACATATGAACCCCGTAGGGACTGTATATGAAACACACTGGGGTATCCAGCCGCAGGTGGAAATTTTTCAACCCCAGGCATGGCAAGCTGTCTTGCCAAGGGAAGACACGCGCTCAGAGAGACTTACCGTGGAAAAACACATGTGGGGGTTACCCAGTGGGGGAACAATGCACACGGAGGCACCTAGCCGAACACGAGGGCTGACCAAGCGGGCATGCACTCTGCTGTTGACATCAAGAGTGCTGGAGGAGCTCAGGGCTTACTGGGAAGCTCACCTGAGAGAATGTGCACGCATCTAGTCCGTGGAGTGGAATGGCGAGCAAACGAAGACACCTGAGCCTGTCCAATTATTGGCCATCTTGGGCGAGTATACGGAGGATACTGGCTCCACTCGGAGATTACTCAGAATCTAACGAATGTGAAGGGTGTCACCCAACCTACAGCCCTAAGTCTGTTAGCGAGGCGCCAAGCCTAAGCCCAAAGCGGGTCACACTCCATTGGAGTGTGCCTTAACCCCTTGGGGGCATGGCATGCCCTGAACCTGATATGTCAGAGCAATGGCGTCCACTGTTCAGTGAGACTATGCTTGGAGAGAGCCTTCCCTTCTGCTGCTCTCCGTAACAGACAAGAACTGGTCTGAGGTACTGAACGCTGCGTTTGGTCTCCTTAAGTGCGAAGGGCATGTACTGACCAGGGCAGTGCCAAGGCTGGGTCTGCCTCCTCCAAGGCAGCGCCTGCAGGTTCACCACCTGGTCCCAGAAAAAGTGATGGGAACCTTGGGCACATATCCAGGCCGGGGTCTCAGGATCACATGAGAGTTGACCGGCCCGAATTCCAGGTACACTTCGTCAACCGAAAATGCCTGCAGGTCCTCTACCCTCTTAACGGAGGCCCAAGCGACCAGAAGCGCTGGCTTCATAGACAGGAAGTTACTCGACTGATCGCAAAGACTCAAAGGGAGCTCTCTGCAGGGCAGATAAGACCACTGCGAGGTCCCGAGAGGGTACGAGGGCAGAGTGAGGAGGATTCAGTCTCCTAGCCCCCCTCAGGAACCTGATGACCAGGTCGTGCTGACTGACCTGTTTTGTCTCCACGAGGTTGTGGTAGGCTGCTTAGATAACGGCCACATAGACCTTCAGGGTGGTAGGAGACAGCCTTCGATCCATCCTTCGATCCAATCCTTCTTGGAGAACTGAGAGCACGGCCCCGATCAGGAGTTTCCGGGGGTCTTCTCTGCGAGAAGAGCACCAGGTGACGAAGAGGTTCCACTTCAACGCATAGGCGAGTCTTGTAGATAGGGCCCTAGCGGAAGTGATGGTAGCCACCACCTGAGGTGTGTCCCGTCCAGGAGCCACACGTGCAGGTTCCAAAGATCAGTACGCGGGTGCCAGAGGGTGCCCCGTCTCTGAGAAGGAGGTCCTTCCTCAGAGGAATCGACCAGGGAGGGGCTGTCGCAAGGAGTATGAGTTCGGAGAACCAGGTCCGGCCGGGCCAGTACGGGGCGACCAAAAGGACCTGCTCCTTGACCTCCCAGATCTGCACACAATCTGTGCGAGAAGGCTCACTGGAAACGCATACTTGCGTGGGCCCCGTGGCCAGCTGAGTGCTAGTTGGTAAATGGGAAGAGTCGTGGGAGGCAAACAGAACAACCTGTGCGTCGCGAGCCTGTTCCCAAATCAGCTGGTTGACAGGGGATGGAGTCTCCATTCCCCCGGCAGTGGCAGAACCGTGAGAGCTCATTGGCTGCACGACTCAGGTCTCCCAGAGCGAACGTCCACGAAGCGACCTCAGATGCTTCAGACTCCAAGAGGAGATGGCGGGCGAGTTGCGATATTGGGCGGGAGCGTAGGTCACCTTGGTGGTAGACGTACGCTACTGTCGCCGCATTGTCTGAACGGGCCAGTACGTGTCTAGCCTAGAGCAGGGCTTGGAAGTGGTGCAAGGTGAGACGTACGGCCAGCAACTCGAGGCAATTGACGGCCAAAGGCGCTGGGGTCCTTTCCAGGAGCCCGCGATAGCACGTCAATTGCGCATGGCACCCCAGTCCGTGGCAGAGGCATCTGCTGATACAACAATATGCCTGGAAACTCGTTCTAAGGGAACTCTGGCCCGTAGAACAGTGAGGTTCGCACAGGGTGAAGGAAAGATGGCAACCCGAGTCAATGGGACTCGGAGCGTGCCCTGTTGCCATGCCCATCTCAGGACTCGATCGCAAGGCCAGTGCTGAAGCGGTCTCATATGAAGCAGTCCGGGCAGCATTAGCACGGCCACGGATGCCATATGTCCCAGGAGCCTCTGAAATAACTTCAGTGGTACCGCACTCTTACCCTCGAAATGACGGAGGGTAAGAGTGTGGGGTCAGTACTGCCATCGTGCATACTTCCGAGCACCCTGGCCTAATAGGCTTGAGGGATGGCCGAAGCATGCAGGTGGACGCGGCCTGGCCCGCGGCTCTGTGGTTCTCCGCCACTAAAGTATACGTAACCCACAAGCCTTGGATGGGTGCTTTGGGTTCCAGCGCGCTGCTGAAAAGCTCTGTGGGCACAGTTGCCACGCAACAGAACGTTCAACAGGGGGAACCCCAGTGTACCTTCAGTGAACCCTTCACTTCCAGGAAGAAGGGCACTGAGGGTTGGCGGGCGCTTTCAGCGTGGGCCGCCCCCAGATACCAATCATCCCTGGGAAAGCATGGCTGTGAGCTCCGGATCAAACTCGGGCAGCGCTGAAGCTCCCAGAGGAGGCAGCACAGCCGAATCTTCATCTCCAGAGGAATCCAGCCCACCTTGTGATGCGGCGATCGATGTGACGTCATCCGCCGGCATCCCAAATGAGACGCTGAGCCCAGGACGGGAACACCAGCACCTTCATCTGGCAACACCACGGGTTGCAGTGTGCTAGAGGGGGGTGTGGCCCGAGGAATATTCGTCGGGTTGGCCCACACCAACGCCCCCAGATCACCCTGACCACCAGCCAAAGTACTGCCTCTCGTGGAGGAAGTAGATTGGGGTGTGGTAGAGGGGACTCTCTCTCCTGTTTGTTTATTATTTTTAAACGGAGATCATAGAGTCTCGATCGCAACACCGCGATGGCCATGTTCCCGCAGTGGGAACATGAGTCATCCATGAGCGTGTGCTCAGAAAAAGTTCATAGTTCAAAAAAATGCATTTCCATCTTTCAAATATTAAGGTGGTAACAGTTGTTACTGCATAGCAGCTCTTTATCAGACATTCAAATGAGAGATCTAGAAATAGTTGTATTCAAAAGCATCTTATCCAAAAGCCCAAATTAAAAACAAATTAAATTTCTAATTGCTGTGTGTCAGGATCACGGCATGCTCTCCCTCACTCACCCAAGTACTGATCACATGCACCTGGATGATATCAAAAACTAACCAAGAGCACTATATAGAGCACACACTCTCACCCAGTCATAGGCTGTGTCAGAAATCACATAATCTCTTGAGTAGGTAATTATTTTGAATAAGTAATTACTTCACGGCCGCTAAAAAAGTATGTTCTATATAGTATGAATGTGTGTAGTGTGAATGTAATCTGGACATACTACATTCACCATGTTGTCATTATCATGTGACCTACTAGCGTTAGTTGCGTTGTTTCACTGCCATTCATAAATCCTCTCCCCTGGCCTCATGGGATAGTAAAGTGCCCATCGTATCCACACTTCAGAATCTCGCCGGAAGAAGTAGGTCATCCGGGTACTTTTTTGCCTACTCTTTTATGAGTACTGTGAATTCAGACATGCTACTTTTGTCACATACTGTTTTTCACCTACTATATAGTAGGGAAGTATGCGATTTTAGATGCAGCCATTTTCTGGCCTCAACTGATGCTACAGACTACTTACCTGCTAAACGTTCCTGAAGATATCTTGCAATACTGCTGTTACTTCAATCCAGTCATCCAAGTTGATCTCCAGCCTTCCAGGTCACCATCCAAGTGGCCATTCAAGTCAAGTCGCCATCCCTTGTTTCTGCACTGTGTTCCTGCTAATTCTGCTAATAAACTTTACATCTGTTTCTGGTCATTGTGTCTAAGCATGAGTGTGACACTGACAAGTTATTTAATATGATTATGCCTTTTCTTTTGGTTCACAAAGCAAAGGAACATTGATTGATATAACCCAACTAAAGATTAATTTGGTGTGCTTTGGAAATTTTGTATCACACTGAAAACAAATCACATTCTAACAGTTATATATTATATTATGGTCTGATTTCAGAGACAAGGCTTAGATTAAGCCAGGATTAGACCTCAGTTCAATTAGGACATTTTTATTAACTTGTATTAACATGCCTTAGAAAAAAAACATGGTGTGAATCTTGAGACAAAACAATGGCACTGGTATACAGGTGCTGGTCATATAATTATCATCAAAAAGTTAATTTATTTCACTAATTCCATTCAAAAAGTGAAACTTGTATATTATATTCATTCATTAAACAGACTGATATATTTAAATTTTTTATTTCTTTTAATTTTGATGATTTGATTGAGGTCCAGTGTAAAGTTTCCACAGTCAGTGATGGTTTGGGGTGCCATGTCATCTGCTGGTGTTGGTCCACTGTGTTTTCTGATGTCCAAGGTCAACGCAGCCGTATACCAGGAAGTTTTAGAGCACTCCATGCTTCCTGCTGCTGACCAAGTTTATGGAGATGCAGATTTCATTTTCCAACAGGACTTGGCACCTGCACACAGTGCCAAAGCAACCAGTACCTGGTTTAAGGACCATGGTATCCCTGTTCTTAATTGGCCAGGAAACTCGCCTGACCTTAACCCCATAGAAAATCTATGGGGTATTGTGAAGAGGAAGATGCAATATGCCAGACCCAACAATGCAGAAGAGCTGAAGGCCACTATCAGAGCACCCTGGGCTCTCATAACACCTGAGCAGTGCCACAGACTGATCGACTCCATGCCACGCCGCATTGCTGCAGTAATTCAGGCAAAAGAAGCCCCAACTAAGTATTGAGTGCTGTACATGCTCATACTTTTCATGTTCATACTTTTCAGTTGGCCAAGATTTCTAAAAATCCTTTCTTTGTATTGGTCTTAAGTAATATTCTAATTTTCTGAGATACTGAATTTGGGATTTTCCTTAGTTGTCAGTTATAATCATCAAAATTAAAAGAAATAAACATTTGAAATATATCTCTTACTGTTGAAGCAATATCACACTTGCAAGAGTGTGTTATGGCCGTATATCAGCACCGCAGGTAATCACAGCTTTGCTGATATATGGCCATAACTCACTCTTGCGAGTGTGATATTGCTTTCCTACAACAGTTAAACAAACATGTATGTAAATAAGGAAAACCAATTAGTGTTGCAAAGACCCATTTGTGTGTGAAAATATATTCTTATGCAATAAACTCATGATCTAGTTTGAACAATGTCTCCAAGCCCTGTTATTAGTCAGAAAAAGTCACATTAGAACTACCAATGCCTTGAGCTGTTTCTGAGAATGTATTAGTGTAACTAGTAGGAAGTATGATTGTGTGATGCTTCACTGAACAAGAGTTCAATAAATAGTGAGGGGGGGGGGGGTTGTTTTTATTTATTTATTTTTTTAATAGTTGAATGAGGGATTCAATTACTCCCTCATAAAGACAGGGCACATATTTCACTCCTGAATCAAATTTCACATATCCCCCTCCCCCCCACCCCCCATTCACTCATAAAGACAGTGGCTGCATCCAAAATCGCATATTTCCCTACTATATAGTAGGTGAAAAACAGTATGTGGCAAAATAAATATGTCAGAATTCACAGTACTCATAAAACAGTATGTAACCCTCCTTCCCTGAGGAAGGAACGGAGACGTTACGCCAGTGACTGCCAAATGGGGGTCCAATCTAATCACGCCACTCGGCTGTCCGAGCTCCCTGTCGTGAGACTAGCACCGACGAAGGATTCGACTTAACGCAGAAATACCAAGGTATACTGGGAAGCATATCCCACGTGGAAATATGCAACACAATGCCTGCCCGCAGGGAGGACTTAAGAATACACATATGACCCGCAAGCGGGATGCATATGGAACACACTGGGGTATCCAGCCCGAAGGGTGGAATGTTTCAACCCCAGGGGTGGCAAGGGGCTTGCTGAGGGAAAGACACATGCTCAGAGAGGCTTACAGTGGAAATACACATGTGGGGGTTGCCCAACGGGGGAACCATTCACATGGAGGCACCTAGCCTAACACGAGGGCTGACCGAGCGGGTCAACATCAACAGTGCTGGAGGAACTCAGGGCTTCAGAGGAGGTCACACGTATCCAGTCCGTGGAGTGGAATGGCGAGCAAGCAATGACACCGAGCAGGTCCTAGTTACTGGCTACTGGAAGCAAGTACACAGGAGGACACTGGCTCCACTCAGAGATTAAAGAATCTCGCGAATGTGTTGGGTGTTGCCCAGCCTGCAGCTCTACAGATGTCTGTTAGCGAGGCGCCATGCGCTACCAAAGAGGCCACACTCCTGTTGGAGTGTACCCTCACCCCTAGGGGCCAAGGATGACCCTGCGTCTGGTTAGCCAAGACAATGGTGTCCACTATCCAGTGCGACAACTTTTGCTTGGAGAGAGCCTTTCCCTTCAGCTTCAAAAAGCTGGTCTGTGGTCCTGAAACACTGCGTTCTGTCTACGTAAGCACGGAGGGCGCGTACTGGACAAAGCAGTGCCAAGGCTGGGTCTGTCTCCTCCAGGGGCAGCGTTTGCAGGTTCACCACCTGATCAGTGAAAGGAGTGGTGGGAACCTTGGGCACGTATCTAGGCTGGGATCATGTGAGAATTAGCCGGCCCAAATTCCAGGCACGCTTCGTCAACCGAGAATGCCTGCAGGTCCTCTACTCTCTTGATGGAGGCCAAAGCGACCAGGAGCGCTGTCTTCATAGACAGGAACTTAAGCTCCACTGATCGCAAAGGCTGAAAAGGAGCTCTCTGCAGGGCAGATAAGACCACTGCGAGCACCCAAGGGGGTATGAAAAAAGAGAGAGGAGGATTTAGTCTCCTAGCACCCCTCAGGAACCTGATGACCAGGTCGTGCTGACCCACCGTTTTCGACTCCACAAGGTCGTGGTATGCTGAGATAGCGGCCACGTAAACCTTCAGGGTGGAAGGAGACAGCCTTCGTTCCAACCCTTCTTGGAGGAAGGAGAGCACGGACCTTCTCGTTGGTCTTCTCGGCTGGAAGAACACCATGTGATTAAGAGGTTCCACTTCAACGCATAGGCTTGTCTCGTGGACGTGATGGTAGCCACCACCTGTGGTGGTAGGGTACTCAAACCTGCCGAGGACCCACACGTGCAGGTTGCAAAGATCGGGACGTGGGTGCCAGAGGGTGCCCCGTCTCTGAGAAAGGAGGTCCTTCCTCAGAGGGATCGACCAGGGAGGGGCTGTCGCAAGGAGTATGAGTTTGGAGAACCAGGTCCGGCCGGGCCAATATGGGGCGACCAAAAGGACCTGCTCCTTGTCCTCCCTGATCTTGCACAGTGTCTGTGCAAGAAGGCTCACTGGGGAAACACATACTTGCGTAGGCCCCCGTGGCCAGCTGTGCGCTAATGCATCCGTGCCGAGGGTTCCTTCGGTCAGGGAGTAAAACAAGCGGCAATGGGAAGAGTTGTGGGAGGCAAACAGATCTACCTGTGCGTAGATCTGAACTGTTCCCAAATCAGCTGAACCGTCTGGGGATGGAGTCTCCATTCTCCAGGAAGTGGCTGAAACCATGAGAGCTCGTCGGCTGCACAGTTCAGGTCTCCCGAGATGTGAATGGCACGAACCAACCTCAGATGCTTCTGACTCCATATGAGGAGATGGCGGGCGAGTTGTGACATACGGCGGGAGCGTAGACCACCTTGTCGGTTGATTTACGCTACTGTGGCCATGTTGTCTGACCGGACTAGAACATGTTGGCCCTTGAGTAACGGCCGGAAGCGGTGCAGAGCGAACCGTACTGCCAGCAACTCGAAGCAATTGACAGGCAGGAGGCGCTGGGGTCCTGTCCAGGAGCCCGCAGCAGCATGCTCATTGCACATGGCACCCCAGCCCGTGGCAGAGGCATCTGTTGATAAAACAACATGCCTGGAAACTCATTCTCAGGGCACTCCGGTTGGTAGAAAAGAGAGGTTTGACCACGGGGTGATCAAAGTCACGGCGCAGGCCCTCGGCCAGACGATGTCCACCTCGGTGGTACAGAAACGCCCCCCGGCTTGCCTTGCTGAGGTGTGAGTGGTTGTCAAAGTGCGCTTTCTCGATGCTCCCATCTCACAAGGTGGCCTTTTCGGCGACACTGTTGACAACTGGGCCCAGCAGTTTGTCGCAGTCGGTAGCAGGCTGAGGCAATCAAGAGCTTCCCCCGATGCACCACAAGAGTGCCTCATGGGCCGCCCCTCAGTTTGCTCGTCGCTGGCTCATCCGGACCATCAGGCTCGGCTAAGCGATTCAGTTCGCCCGGCGCCCTCTCAGGTTCAAGGGCGTCCACTTCACTTCGGTGAATGCCGCAGATGCCCATGTCCTGCGTGCAGAGATCGCAGTCCTATTGGCGAAGGACGCGATAGAGCCGGTCCCTCCAGCTGATATGAAGACAGGCTTCTACAGTCCGTACTTCATTGTACCCAAGAATTCCGGTGGGTTACGGCCAATCTTGGACCTGCGAGTCCTGAATCGGAGCCTCCACAAGCTACCATTCAAGATGCTCACGCAGAAACGCATTTTCGAATGCATCCGTCCCCAAGATTGGTTTGCAGCGATCGACCTGAAGGACACGTACTTTCATGTCTCGATTCTTCCTTGACATAGGCCGTTTCTGCGCTTTGCATTCGAGGGTCGAGCATATCAGTACAAAGTCCTGCCCTTCTGGCTGTCCCTGTCCCCCCGTGTCTTCACGAAAGTCACGAAGGGGGCCCTTGTACCCATGAGAGAACAGGCCGTTCGCATCCTCAACTATCTCGACGACTGGCTCATTCTAGGCAGGATGGCGGTCCCACTAAAACAGTTACAGAGGCTCCTGGGGCATATGGCAGCTGCAGCGGCAGTAACACCGCTCGGCCTGCTTCATATGAGACCGTTTCAGCATTGACTACACAGCCGAGTCCCGAGATGGGCGTGGCAACGCAGCACTCACCGGGTGAGCATCACACCGGCCTGCCGCCAATCCTTCAGCCCATGGTCAGACCCCTCATTCCTTCGGGCTGGAGTGACCCTGGAACAGGTGTCCAGGCATGCTGTGGTCTTCACAGATGCCTCTGCCATGGGCTGGGAAGCCACGTACAACAGGCATGCAGTGTCAGGGGTTTGGACGGGCCCGTACCTGCATTGGCACATCAACTGCCTCGAGTTGCTAGCAGTGTATCTTGCTCTGAGCCGCCTCAAAAGGCTGTTACGGGGCAAAGATGTACTGGTCCGCACGGACAACACTGTGACCGTTGCGTATATCAACCGACAGGGTGGTCTGTGCTCCCGTCGCATGTCGCAACTCGCCCGCCATCTCCTCCTCTGGAGTCAGAAGTGTCTGAGGTCGCTTCGGGCCATTCATGTCCCTGGTGTAAGCAACCGTGTGGCCGACGAGCTTTCACGAGCTGCGCTCCCAGGGGAATGGCGACTCCACCCCCATGTTTATTTCAAACATGTCTATTTTTTTTTTAATACTCTCATGCAATGATATGCCCCATAATAAACATATTGCACAAAGACTCTATGGTCAGATTTATTTCTCATAGTACAACTAAGCCTTACTTAAAGCTCACTAATCCCATTTTAGAGAAAATTGGTCAACTCTTCAAATATAGGCTTTTTATAGGATTTTTATCAGCACAGCAATCATAAAATACCTTTGGAATCCAACAGATGTTTTCCTTGTTTAGATGTGTATAACAGAGCACAACAATTCAACATAAGATGTTTTATGTGGACACAGAATTTGCATAATACACTTTAGAAGAATGTTAGACCGAGGGCCCATAACACAGCTCAGCTTAGTGACAATCGTTGTGAAACCGCTGTGCTTCACTGCTTTCCAAATAATAAATAATAAAAAGAGAGAGGTAAGCAAAACAGTAAAACAAAGGTAACATATGCGGAGCTATAGCACTCTAGAGAAGAAATACGATGCTTTCTCTAAGAAGTGTTTCTGCAGAGTAATCAACAATAATAAAACATCTGTGATTCTAAAACAGATGGATGGAGTCCATATTCAAAGAGCTTTGTGGCATTTCTAGAGCTCAATTACAACAGAATATGAGCTTAAGTTCTCGATAAATCGCTGAATTTGCCTCTGATAATGCCACAAGGGAACATATAATGTGGAGGAAAGAGTGTTTAAGTAAGTCTGCTTTTTGAAATGTCACAGAAAGGTTGATGTAAACAAAAGGAAGCAAAACAAAAAGACGCTTCCTAGTCCACCATGAAATGATTGCCCAAATCCAATGTTACATTAAGTTTAAAAGAAAATCGTATAAGTTTATAAGTAGAAACTGAAAACGTCATGAAACAACAAAGTCCAATACGGTTACCCAGCTGAGGGCAGATAAAGTGTGAAATCTGCCACCTGAGGGTTTTTTTTTTTGAGATACAAGAGGCTACTTCTATAGGTCATTACGTTAAATTGGGCTTGTACTCATGGACACATGACAGCCGTGATCAGGTCAAAATGACCCTCTTTCCCCAAATTACTGTCATTTGGCCTTTCATGAAATATTAAGACTCTTCTCACTAACAGAGAACAGCTTGACAGTTGACCTAGTTAGACTTTTAACTTCATCAGTATAAAGCCAGTACTTTCTTTAGTTTACTGTGGCCAAGAACCACCAACTTAATGGACCATTTAGGGACAGGTAAATGGGATAATATATGGGAAAACTAGTGCTTATATGTTTCAATATACTGCAATATATGCATTGACTATGTATGGCTATATATTGATACCTATAAAATATTTAGAAATAGAAATAAAGCATTACATGTAATCTTCATAATGTTGTATCCTTTATTGTGTACATATATTGCACATACATGTTCCCATATAAATGTGAATGTATTGTACACACATACACTATATTGCCAAAAGTATTGGGACACCCCTCCAAATCATTGAATTGATGTGTTCCAATCACTTCCATGGCCACAGGTGTATAAAATCAAGCAGCATGCAGACGCTTCTACAAACATTTGTGTAAGAATGGGTCGCTCTCAGGAGCTCAGTGAATTCAAGCGTGGTACTGTGATAGGTTGCCACCTGTGCAATAAGTTCATTTGTGAAATTTCCTCACTACTAAATATTCCATGGTTAACTGTTAGTGGTATTATAACAAAGTGGAAGCAATTGGGAACAACAGCAACTCAGTCACAAAGTGTTAGGCCACGTAAAATCACAGAGCGGGGTCCATAAAGACATGGATGAGCGAGTTTAGTGTGCAGGAACTTGAGTCCTGCACAGAGTCCTGACCTCAACCCGATAGAACACCTTTGGGATCAATTAGAGCGGAGACTGCGAGCCAGGCCTTCTCGTCCAACATCAGTGCCTGACCTCACAAGAAGAATATCATTGACCATGGAAGAATGGTCAAAAATTCCCATAAACACACTCCTAAACCTTGTGTAAAGCCTTCCCACAAGAGTTGAAGCTGTTATAACTGCAAAGGGTGGGCCAACTCCATATTAAACCCTATGGATTAACAATGGGATGTCATTAAAGTTCATGTGCACGTAAAGGCAGATGCCCCAAAACTTTTGGCAATATAGTGTATATACACATATTTACAGAATGAGTTACAATCAGTGGGTACAACAGACTTCTTTGCTTCTGACTGTTAAAGAAGAGTAAATGTTAAAATTAAGTATTATTTCATGTGTTTTGCTCAATATTAATATAGTGGGAGATCTTTTAGTGTTTCATGTTCTATTATTTTGGATTTTAAAAGGGTTTCTGGTGTGTGTGAATTTTTGGGGTTACTATTGTGCTAAAGAGTGATTAGGTTGGCTTTGACCCATTGTAGTAATTAACATATGAATTAGACTATTAGTTAATATGTTATTAGGGAATTAATACAATATGACATTTAACTAATAACAATTTAATGATTACTTAATCTAGTAATCATATATAATCTTCATTAGTTGCTGATGCAGTAATCATTAATAAATGGTTTAGTTCTTCATGAGTCATACATTAACTCATGATTATCTGTGCATTAGTTAAGCATGAATTAATGCATATTAGTGCACCCGTATTGTAAAGTGTTACCCATACGACTGATGTTTGTGAACACATATGCATGAGAGACTAGAAGCGAGACTTTTATACGGTCTTTAAAATGGTAAAAACAGCCTCAGTTGAATAACTTTACAGCACACTAAAGTGCATCTATTTTAAAAAGCCAGCAATCTTAAATAAACTCTTGGTTTTAACCAAATGCAGTTTGCTCCCAGAATAATCTGTTCAAGCTGAGGTGAATTCCAAAGAGATGTTTTGCAGTTTCAAGGTTACATAATTTAAACATTCCTCCGTCTATTTTAGCATGACTGAAGGCTACACTGTGAAGGACACAAGACACAAGACCTGTCTTTCTCTGTCCCTGCTGACCCTGAGGCGGCTGAAGTAGGAGAGTTGGGACTGATTCTCCGTGACTCTCTCCCATGTCAGTTTACCAGCAGGTACTCGGACTGATGCACTTACTGAGAGTCCGCAGGCGGAAGCAACTCTTTTGAGCCTACTCCAATGCTAAATTGCATTCTGCCCTCTTCACCCACAAGTCCCTGCAAACAACGCAGTAGCATCGAGAGAGATGAGAGACAGGAGCTTGCCGTTCCCTTCTCCAGTTTCCACTGCCAAGGCTACAATTTCTCACACACAGGAGAGAAAAGGTTGAGGTGCCTTCGGGCTTGTGCGAGGGTTGGGAGAGCTCTTATGTGCCCTTTTCTACATCTCCCATTTCTCCTTATGCCCATATTCTCTCTCATTCACTTTGTCCTTTCACTTGCCATGTGTCTCTGATATTTTACTTTTACAGTGATAATAGATCCAGGCTCTGATCTGAAACCCAGTGATCTACTTACATAGATCACATTTTATGGATAATCAAAGGCACAACAGGACAGAAGTCCACACACAATGTCCTTCAAGAAAATCTCATCATCAGGTTCCAAGCAGAAATTGCACACCTGAGATCATTTATAAAGCACTTGCCATAATACATATAAATAATTTACCGTAACATTTCTAGTATGTATGTTGAAATCTAATCTATGTATGTTATTATTGTTGAAAATAATTGTTGCAAATTGTGTAAAAATGTTGTGCTATATGCAATTTCCCATCATGCAGGCAGGTTCTGAGGACTAGCTTGTAGATGATGCAAAAGACTATAGCCGTGGTCACACATGTGACAAAATTATCTTTTATGATGTTTTATTGCACACACCGTCTAATCATATAAGTTTACAGAGTTCACCAAAAACTGTGTGGAATGTGAAACTTCTTTGCATTAGCTGGCATGTCTGTTCTGGCAATTTTGTTTTGCCTGTATACATTTTTTTTACTCTCAAAGTGATGATAGCCATTGATTTGCATTATACAAATCACCACCATTATACAAATTTACATTTCAACTGAAGAACCATCTCTTTCAAGACATTTTCTAAATGTCTATTTAATATCTGACAGGAAACATCTTAGAGACGCACTGCAGATAAAAAATTCATCTTGTATGGCATTGATAGCTTAGCATCATGCTAATGTACATGGTATTGAAATCAATAGTTGTGTCCCAAATGTAGCATCCTGATAACCCTCCCCGCAAGCAATAGCCTTTATTTCACAATCTCAGTTAACTATAGCCCCGATATACACTCACCTAAAGGATTATTAGGAACACCTGTTCAGTTTCTCATTAATGCAATTATCTAATCAACCAATCACATGGCAGTTGCTTCAATGCATTTAGGGGTGTGGTCCTGGTCAAGACAATCTCCTGAACTCCAAACTGAATGTCAGAATGGGAAAGGTGATTTAAGCAATTTTGAGCGTGGCATGGTTGTTGGTGCCAGACGGTCTGAGTATTTCCCAATCTGCTCAGATACTGTGATTTTCACACACAACCATTTCTAGAGTTTACAAAGAATGGTGTGAAAAGGGAAAAACATCCAGTATGCGGCAGTCCTGTGGGCGAAAATGCCTTGTTGATGCTAGAGGTCAGAGGAGATTGGGCCGACTGATTCAAGCTGATAGAAGAGCAACTTGGACTGAAATAACCACTCGTTACAACCGAGGTATGCAGCAAAGCATTTGTGAAGCCACAACACGCACAACCTTGAGGCGGATGGGCTACAACAGCAGAAGACCCCACCGGGTACCACTCATCTCCACTACAAATAGGAAAAAGAGGCTACAATTTGCACGAGCTCACCAAAATTGGACAGTTGAAGACTGGAAAAATGTTGCCTGGTCTGATGAGTCTCGATTTCTGTTGAGACATTCAGATGGTAGAGTCAGAATTTGGCGTAAACAGAATGAGAACATGGATCCATCATGCCTTGTTACCACTGTGCAGGCTGGTGGTGGTGGTGTAATGGTGTGGGGGATATTTTCTTGGCACACTTTAGGCCCCTTAGTGCCAATTGGGCATCGTTTAAATGCCACGGCCTACCTGAGCATTATTTCTGACCATGTCCATCCCTTTATGACCACCATGTACCCATCCTCTGATGGCTACTTCCAGCAGGATAATGCACCATGTCACAAAGCTCCAATCATTTCAAATTGGTTTCTTGAACATGACAATGAGTTCACTGTACTAAAATGGCCCCCACAGTCACCAGATCTCAACCCAATAGAGCATCTTTGGGATGTGGTGGAACGGGAGCTTCGTGCCCTGGATGTGCATCCCACAAACCTCCATCAATTGCAAGATGCTATCCTATCAATATGGGCCAACATTTCTAAAGAATGCTTTCAGCACCTTGTTGAATCAATGCCACATAGAATTAAGGCAGTTCTGAAGGCGAAAGGGGGTCAAACATAGTATTAGTATGGTGTTCCTAATAATCCTTTAGGTGAGTGTAGTCTGGCTATGAGTAACCCACTTCTAGACAAAATAACCTTGAATTTGGTTACATGTCGTTTTTGCGAAAATAAGCTTTCCTGTAGCTCAACCAATAGAGCGTGGTGCTAGCAACGCCAAGGTCATGGGTTTGATTCCCAGGGAAAGTAAGAATTGACAAAAATGTAAAATGTGCATCTTGAATGCAATGTAAGTCGCTTAGGATAAAAGCGTCTGCCAAATGCATAAATGCAATGTAAATGTAACTTGAGCGATGTATGATATTCCATCATCTAAGCAAAGTCAACACTGATTACAAGGTGTTTGGTTTCATTCCTTTGAAATTGATGACTAGTCTTTATGGTTAGACTTCTATTAAATTTTCACTGACAGACCAAATTTTGCCTTGTTTTAGCCTAGACATCAGGGCTGTGTTTTAAACACAAAATTGCTTGCTGGGCTTCTTCTGCTGCTATGTAATTAAGGCTGCGACCCTTAAGTGCATGAAGTTTCCAACAATCCACTTTTTTCAGTTAAATAAGTAAATCAACCGTGTATTTGAAGTGCACATCTTATTGTTGCAATTTTCAGTGTGAACACACTAATCACACTATTTATACCACAAAATTACATAGAATAGAGCATAAGGACCCGCACACAAATTGCATGTGTAGTACTCCTGAAAAGAATTATTAGAAACAAGATTAAAGAAAAATGAAAGAATAGTGCTGCTGCGATGGCTTCCTTGTGTATTTACTATGAATGAATAAAAGCATGTGCATATCACACACATTACAGTATTAGTATCAACACATGTATCACTTTTCTTTACAAAAAGAATAAGGTTTCCAGAATGTACACATATGTACTGAAACAATGTACAACATTCTACTATATTTACCCTTGACAATGAAATAACACTATGACATTGATGATACAGCAATGCAGCTGAATTTTTAACTACATGCTCATATCTAAACACTGTTTAATCCCTCTGATGTATTTAATACCATAAAGACGCATACGAAATTCAGAATTAACAGACAGGAAGGGGTTAAATTTATCAAATGCAAGTTTAAGATATATCATAAATCTTAAACAACATCATGAACTCTTATATAATGACCATTTATCATGTCTAGTGGGCTATCACGCTAATCGCGTGGCACCCATGCTTATCATGTGCTCAGACATGCTAAACTCATGACACATTATTACTACAGTAACACGAACTGCTTTCTACACATACAGCACATCGGTTTCACATTAAACATAGTTTATACTCAAAACGGAAGTGTGTTTTGCAGTTAACTGAAAAGAAGTACAAGAAAGAAGATTAAAGATAAATGAAAGAAGAGCGCTGATGCGATGGCTTCCTTGACGTTTATTTACTATGAATGAAGCACATCACCAGCGCGCACCCAACTGAAGCGTGCGATGACGCCATGACGCAGGTATGCCAAATGAAAATAATTAATTCACTAATTGCACGTAACTCTTTTTTAACATAAAGCACAAATAACCAATTAAACAATATTTAGCAGTAAAAACGTCTCGGTTACGTATGTAACCCTCGTTCCCTGAAGGAGGGAACGGAGACGTACGTCGGAACTGACCGACGAATTGGGATCTGTTTTCAGAGACCAATCTACTTCGAGTGATTAAAAACGAGCCAATGGACATTGGCATGCGGTTCACGCATTCCACGCACCGCCCCGCAGCGCGGGTATAAATACGGAAGTGGAACACCGCATCATTGCTTTTCAACTGAGGAGCCGAGATAGGTGACTCGGCCTTCAGCTGAAGCACAGCACCTGGCGACGGGACGTACGTCTCCGTTCCCTCCTTCAGGGAACGAGGGTTACATACGTAACCGAGACGTTCCCTTTCAGTCGGTCACGTTCGACGTACGTCGGAACTGACCGACGAATTGGGATCCCTACTAACACGCCAGAGATGCTGGCCCTTCCAGCGCCCTGACCGAGCTCGCTGGACCACACCTAGGTTGGTGCGGAAGTCAGGGCTCCAGTCAGGGAGGCCAGTCACTGCTGTTCCTGCAAGACCCACTCAGCGTGACTATTGGATAACGCTGGGAAGCGTGCCCGTCTCAGGAGATGGTACGCTGCGGAGCCACGTCCTTCAGTGGAAGGAGAGGTGGAATTACTCATAAGGACTAACCTAGCAGGGTAGTGCTACCTATGGCAGTCTCTGGGGTGGATCCAACCTGGTCCCAGGGGGGAAAGAACACCACCAGAGACGACAGAGGGAAAGGGAAAGACACGGGGCTAGCCGAGTAGGGTAGCTGGTACCGTGGAGAATACACATATGGGGTTGCCGTTAGGGAACCGCTACATATGGAACCCAGCCTAACACACACGTTCCACAAGCATACGGGTGTAGGCCTGATGTCAGACGGCCGCAACGTCTGACACCGAAGGGTGACGGAGGAGCTCGACAGGGTTAGCCGTTTCCGGGGAACACAACTGGAGACAATAGACGCACGTATCCGGCCCGGAGGCGGGAGTGGCGTATGCAAGCCGACACTAGAACGGGTACTTAACGCTACTGGCCACTGGGGGCGAGGACGCGGGAAGATACCGGCTCTACACGGAGGCTATAAAATCTAGCGAACGTGTTAGGTGTCGCCCAGCCCGCAGCTCTACATATGTCTGTCAGCGAGGCGCCTTGAGCCAGCGCCCAGGAGGAGGCTACACTCCTAGTGGAGTGAGCTCGCACCCCGAGCGGGCAAGGCACGTCTTGGGACTGGTAAGCCAAGACGATAGCATCCACTATCCAGTGGGCTAACCTCTGCTTGGAGACAGCCTTTCCCTTCTGCTGGCCTCCGTAACAGACGAAGAGCTGTTCTGAGGTTCTAAAGCTTTGAGTTCGGTCCACGTAGGCGCGAAGAGCGCGGACGGGACAGAGCAAAGCTAGGGCTGGGTCTGCCTCCTCCGAAGGCAGCGCTTGCAGGTTCACCACCTGGTCCCGGAAGGGAGTGGTGGGAACCTTGGGCACGTATCCAGGCCGGGGTCTCAGGACAACGTGAGAGTTGGCCGGCCCGAATTCTAGGCACGATTCGTTGACCGAAAGTGCATGCAGGTCCCCTACCCTCTTGATTGAGGCCAATGCAATCAGGAGCACTGTCTTCATGGACAGGATGTTTAGCTCGACTGACTGTAAAGGCTCGAAGGGAGGGCCCTGGAGCGCTCTGAGCACCAGGGCTAGGTCCCAAGAGGGTACCGAGGTTGGCCAAGGAGGATTTAGTCTCCTCGCACCTCTGAGGAACCTGACGATTAAGTCGTGCTTACCTAAGGACTTACCTTCAACTACATCGTGATACGCCGCTATTGCGGCGACGTACACTTTGAGGGTGGAGGGAGACAGCCTTCTCTCCAACCCATCTTGTAGGAAAGAAAGCACGACATTAATCGAACACCTTCGGGGGTCTTCCCGGCGGGAAGAACACCATTCAACGAACAGGTTCCACTTCAGCGCATAGAGGTGCCTTGTAGAGGGGGCTCTAGCTGAAGCGATGGTGTCTGCCACTGCCTGTGGCAGACCACCTAGAACCTCCGCGTCCCGTCCAGGGACCAGACATGGAGTCTCCAGAGGTCTGGACGCGGGTGCCATAGAGTGCCCCGCCCCTGAGAAAGCAGGTCCTTCCTCAGGGGGATCGGCCAGGGAGGGGCTGTCGTGAGGAGTGAGAGTTCGGAGAACCAGGTCCGGTTGGGCCAGTAAGGCGCAACTAACAAGACCTGCTCCTCGTCCTCCCTGACCTTGCACAGTGTCTGTGCGAGAAGGCTCACTGGGGGAAACGCATACTTGCGTAGGTCCCGGGGCCAGCTGTGCGCCAGTGCATCTGTACCGAGGGTGCCCCCGGACAGGGAGTAATACAACTGGCAATGGGTCGAGTCCGGAGAGGCGAACAGGTCTACCTGCGCGGCTCCGAAGAGGTCCCATATCAGCTGGACGCTCCGGGGGTGGAGTCGCCACTCTCCCGGAGGTGTCGGCTGACGAGAGAGCTCGTCGGCTGTCTGGTTCAGCGCACCTGGGATGTGAATGGCCCGAAGCGACCTCAGACGCTTCTGACTCCACAGGAGGAGATGGCGGGCGAGCCGGAGCATGCAACGGGAGCGTAGACCACCCTGACGGTTGATGTACGCAACGGCCGCAGTGCTGTCCGTACGGACCAGAACGTGTTTTCCCTGTAGCGGCTTTTTGAAGCGGCCCAGGGCGAGACGTACTGCCAGAAGCTCTAGGCAATTGATATGCCCACGCAGTTGGGGCCCCGTCCACAGACCCGCAACTGAGTGCCCGTTGTACGTGGCCCCCCAACCCGTGGAAGAGGCATCCGTGAAGACCACAGCATGCCTGGACACCTGTTCTAGGGACACTCCGGCCCGTAGAAAGGCAGGGTCCGCCCACGGATTGAAGGTTTGGCGACAGTAAGGAGTAACTGAGACCCGGTACTGGCCGCGCTGCCACGCCCATCTCGGGACTCGGTCGTGAAGCCAGCATTGAAGCGGTCTCATATGAAGCAATCCGAGCGGCGTTACCGCGGCTGCAGATGCCATATGCCCCAGGAGCCTCTGAAAGAATTTCAGTGGGACCGCTGTCCTGCCTTTGAACGTATTCAAGCAGTTCAACACTGACCGGACTCGCTCCTCTGTGAGGCGCGCAGTCCGGTTGACCGAGTCCAGCTCCATACCGAGATAAGAGATCCTCTGTGTGGGACAGAGTTTGCTCTTCTCTCGGTTGACCCGAAGGCCCAACAAGCTGAGGTGACGTAGCACCAGGTCCCTGTGTTCGCACAACTGCTCCCGGGACTGGGCCAGTATGAGCCAGTCGTCGAGATAGTTGAGAATACGAACGCCGCGTTCTCTGAGCGGAACAATGGCTGCCTCTGCGACTTTCGTGAAGACGCGAGGCGACAGGGACAGCCCGAAGGGCAGGACTTTGTACTGAAATGCCCTCCCCTCGAACGCAAAGCGAAGGAACGGTCTGTGTCGAGGGAGAATGGAGACATGAAAGTACGCGTCCTTCAGGTCGATCGCTGCGAACCAATCCTGGGGACGGATGCATTCGAAAATGCGTTTCTGCGTTAGCATTCTGAATGGGAGCTTGTGCAGGGCCCGATTCAGGACACGCAGGTCCAAGATTGGTCTTAACCCACCCCCTTTCTTGGGCACAATGAAGTAGGGGCTGTAGAACCCCGACCTCATATCGGCTGGAGAAACCGGCTCGATCGCGTCCTTCGCCAGCAGGACATCGGTCTCTGACCGCAAGACATGGGCATCGCTGCTCCATACGGTGGTGAAGAGGATGCCCCTGTACTTGGGAGGCCGGCAAGCGAACTGAATCGCGTAGCCGAGTCTGATGGTACGGATGAGCCAGCGAGACGGTCTGGGGGACCTAGCCAGGCCCCCAGAGACCGAACAAGCGGGACCAACGGCACCACAGACGTACCCGGGGTGGGGCAGCGAGGTGGAGTACGCAGACCCGACTCGGGAGGCCCGGAGGCGGCCCGGAGTGTTGCCTGAGTACTCCAGGGTGGGGCAGAGTGTGGGTGAGAAGGCCCGGGGGCGTTCTCGGTGCCCACACTGCTGCCCCCTGGCGAGGGGGAGAGGAGAGGAAAGGAGCGGCAAGGCCCGGGGGCGTCGCACACTGCCAACCTGGCCCTCTCGGGGCCCAGGAAGGGAAGAAACTGCTCTGAGAATGTGGGTACCGCTGGACTCCGGAGAGCCAGCGGCAGGACCGAAACCAAGGGAGGGGTGTGGACACCGTCTCCCAAAGAGCAGATCCCCTTTTCACTGGGCTGCCCGTTTCAGGGCCGCTTGCCCTTGCGCTTGCCAGCGGACTTCGCGGGACCCTGAACGGGTTGGGCGCCTCCCTTGCGCCCGGCCACCTGCTGCCTAGGTGGAGGCTGCTGCTTGGCTTAACAGAGGCAGACGCAGGGGGACGCCCTCGGCGACAAGCAGGCGGAGGCGCTGCTTTTTAAAAAAAAAATTTATTTATTTTATTTTTTTTATTTATTTATTTATTTTTTTTTTTTTAAAGCACCTCCGTCCGCCTCTGGGCCACCAAGAACTGCTGGGCGAAGTTCTCGATGGCGTCGCCGAAGAGGCCAGCCTGACAGACAGGGGCGTTGAGGAACCGCACTTAGTCGGGCTCACGCATATCTGCCAGGTTTAGCCCCAGGTGACATTCCTGGACCACTAGTGTGGACATCGCCTGACCCAGGGAGCGTGCAGTGACTTTCGTCACCCAGAGAGCGAGGTCCATCACCACACGCAGTTCCTGCATAACCCCTGGGCCGGGACTACCCTCGTGCATGCAGGACAGAGGGTAGTGAGAGAGGGAAAAAATGTATACAGTTTATGGCCCTTTTGGTGTTCCATATTTTGACACCAAATAGTTCCACACTGCTAAACTTTTCCGATGCACATCTGGGAAAAAGAAGGCACAGGGGAAGGCAAGGCGATTTACGCGTTGCACTACGCCTCAGCCGCCCAGGAAAGCATGGCTGTCAACTCTGAATCTGATTCAGCACGAGCACACACTATTATAGTGTGAGACTCAGCATTACCATTTCCAGCGCATAACAGCCCTCTCTCCGATGCAGCAATTGACATCTGTCCTCTGCCAGAGCCCCAAACGAAACGCTGGCCCCCCTTTTTTTTTTTTTTTTTATTTATTTATTTTTTTTTTTTAGGACCAGCAATCCCATCTGTAAGCTACCAGCAGGCATGTGAGACAGTGAGCGTGGCCGTCAGACGGCACACGACGCGCTGAACAATCAAGCCCCTATGAAAAAAGGCAAGATGAACAACACGCCGACGTGGCCATGTTCTCATGAGAGAACATGAACCACCCACGACAAAGTCTCAGCACGCACGTGATGCGATAGAGGAGTGGGGGCCCGAGGAGATGTACCCGGCGGGGAAGCCCCACTGTAATCCTCAGGTCACCAAGGCTTATTAGCCGAAGTAGCCCTTTTCTGGTGCACCAGAAAATAAACTAGATCGGGGAATAGGCGAAGGGACTCAACCCCGTTTGAGGTTTCATAGTCTTGACCGCGCATCTAGAGCGCCGAGTGACGCGCTGGGTTGCCGTGACAACCCCTGCTGTCAGCAGGCGCTCGACGGCACACGGCGCGCTGAACGCTCAAGCCATTACGAGAAAGGTGAGACGAACAACGCGCCGACGTGATCACGTTCTCCTGAGAGAACATGAAATCACCCACGAACGCAATCACACATGTTTATATGCGAGAGAGATCGTGGCCGTCAAATGAGGACAGGAAACAACCGCATCCAGAAACACACGGTTTGAATGACATCTTGAAAAAGACGCAGGGTCAAACCGTGTTGCTCTTTTAGAAGGAAATGCTCTTTTAGAAGTGCTGAAGCACTCAGGGAGATGGCCGCGGCTCACAGCAGTCCGATTGCAAGCCTGCGTGTGAGCACTCAAAGAACGGTAACGCCCAGCCAACCAACACAGGAACAAGTGTATGTTGCAGCGGCCACTCGCTGACTCGCGCCGTCACACCAGCACCCAGGTAAGAGAGCGATCCTCCTCGAGACTCGTCTAAACACTCTTCGTAGAAACAGCTTGATACAGCAAACCGTTCGGCTCCGAAGTTAAAAGCAATGATGCGGTGTTCCACTTCCGTATTTATACCCGCGCTGCGGGGCGGTGCGTGGAATGCGTGAACCGCATGCCAATGTCCATTGGCTCGTTTTTAATCACTCGAAGTAGATTGGTCTCTGAAAACAGATCCCAATTCGTCGGTCAGTTCCGACGTACGTCGAACGTGACCGACTGAAAGGGAATAACATTTAACAATTTTATAATGAATTGGAAGAAAATGTACAACATAAACATATTGTATATTCAATATATCATATGCACATAATTTCAGTCCAAGGAGGTCTATAATAAAGCATCTCAAGCTGCACGGCTGGCGTAGGGCCCTTGGAAGTACGTTCTATTCTTTTGTTCTGCCTGAATTTATTTTAATCATTTAATTGTTGGTCAATGTCCAAATGCATTAGACAGACATCTTTGCTATTGTTATGCTGTTTTTTTAGTGTCTTGCACTATAAGTTTTGCATTTTAAGATGCTGTTTCAAGCTTTTAAAGGTCTCAACTTATTGGGAGCCCTGGATGGAATTCTATTCCATTGCGCTCCAGCTGAATTAAAATTTGAGAACACACCTTCTGTGTACTGCAAAGTTTTAGTATGCTTTAATAAACTGAGGTTTAAAGTCCTTATAAAAGCAACATGGTGAAGGAGAACTGTCTATATATTGCATTTTCAAATTGCCAACAAGTGCAAATAGCGTGCCTTGTTGGCAAGTGCTATTCGCACAAGCTCCGCCTAACAATGCCTGGTTGGGCCAAACAAGATAAAAAAGATGCCTGTATTGCAATGTTTTCAGTGGTGTAGTCAGTTGTCTCAGAGAGCGATTCGTTCATTTTGTGTTGACCGTGCATGCGCAACATCCCATAGTTTCTGTACAGGAAACAGAACTGATTAGTTAATTTCTCGAGTCATCGGGTTCAAGTTATTCGTTCATCAAGTTCCAGCCACATATAGGCAAGGCTATGTAGTCACCAGAAACAGAAAAGATTAGTTCATCTCTCGAGTCTTCGGGTTCGAGTCGTTCGTTCAAATCCCCATAGGCTGAATGCAGAATCAGAAAGGATTAGTTCATCTCTAGAGTCTTCGGGTCCGAGTCTCGTTCTTTTGTCACGTGACGTGACAGCCATTTTGGATACAGAAATGAGTTAATTCACAACCTTCCTTACAAACAAGTGCGTATAGTTTTTTTTATTTTTTTTTATTTTTTTTTCCAGTTTTTTTGCTAGTATAATAATTGATTTTCCTATGAAGACTGGACACATTGGGTTGGACAGAATGGATAGGCATAACATAAATGTTTATTGCACATATCTTCTGATGATTTTATAATAATAAATATATTACAACATGCATTCAATAATACGAATGTAATGTTGTATATGTTGTGAGAGACTGAACAGGCAAGCAGTCACATGACAAAAGAACGAGACTCATACCCGAAGACTCGAGAGATAAACTAATCAGTTCTGTTTCCGGACTGTATGCATTGCATATGAGAGGCTGTCACGGCCCAGAACAGACATGATGACGGAACTAACTAACACGAGAGGTGAACTAATCTTTCCAGGGAACAGATGTGATTAAATGTGAAGTGACAAAAGAAAGAACGATTTGAATCGGGAGGTGAGGTGAACTAACAGACTGCATACATAGCCTGAAGCAAGCTAAAAAATTATCTTTAAAATATCTTTCTCAAAGTTTGGCCATGGCTGCATTAACTTTTTATTCCAAAAGTACTAATTGTGTTGGAAAATTTAACACGTCACATTTTAATTAGATTCTGTTGAAATGAACGAAATGACTTGAAAAAAGATTAGTTCATTTTGTTGAACGAGATTCAAAGATCAGAGTCAGTAAAATGATCTGAACTTCCCACTACTACAGTAAAGCCTAAAGCTTAAAGATCTAGGTTTTGACGCAATCGACCCGGGTTCGAATCCTCCTTTTGCTGAGCTCGCTCTTCTCCCTTTTCCCATCACACATCACATCGGAAAGGCATTTACTTGCAATAAAAATTAAGAAAATGTTCTAAAAATGGAAATAAATTGCCTAACGAAATGTTTAATGATAATAAAAGCATAGGTGTATGGAGGGCTTTAATTGCCCCATTAAGGCAGCATCCATTCAATAAATCTAATAAATATAATCATTTACACTTTGTTATTATTGCATCATGTTAATGTACAACAATACTGAGGTGCAAATAGTATGTATCTGTCAAAATAATTGCATATAATTACTCAACCCTCTATGCACAACTTAACAATAGAATCGCCATTGGCTAGTACATTTTTAGTGATGTCAAACGATTAATTGCCATTAATTTACAAAAAATATATTTTTTTATATTTATATATCAAATATTCATATAATAAATATATATTCAGTGTATATACATGCAAATTAAATATATACATGAATGTGTGTGTATTTATATATAATAATTATACACAGTACACATACATATATTATGTAAACATGAACTTTTATTTTGGATTAATCACAATTAATCGTTTGACAGCACTAATACATATATACACTCACCTAAAGGATTATTAGGAACACCTGTTAAATTTCTCATTAATGCAATTATCTAATCAACCAATCACATGGCAGTTGCTTCAATGCATTTAGGGGTGTGGTCCTGGTCAAGACAATCTCCTGAACTCCAAACTGAATGTCAGAATGGGAAAGAAAGATGATTTAAGCAATTTTGAGCGTGGCATGGTTGTTGGTGCCAGACGGGCCGGTCTGAGTATTTCACAATCTGCTCAGTTACTGGGATTTTCACGCACAACCATTTCTAGAGTTTACAAAGAATGGTGTGAAAAGGGAAAAACATCCAGTATGCGGCAGTCCTGTGGGCGAAAATGCCTTGTTGATGCTAGAGGTCATAGGAGAATGGGCCGACTGATTCAAGCTGATAGAAGAGCAACTTTGACTGAAATAACCACTCGTTACAACCGAGGTATGCAGCAAAGCATTTGTGAAGCCACAACACGCACAACCTTGAGGCGGATGGGCTACAACAGCAGAAGACCCCACCGGGTACCACTCATCTCCACTACAAATAGGAAAAAGAGGCTACAATTTGCACGAGCTCACCAAAATTGGACAGTCGAAGACTGGAAAAATGTTGCCTGGTCTGATGAGTCTCGATTTCTGTTGAGACATTTAGATGGTAGAGTCAGAATTTGGCGTAAACAGAATGAGAACATGGATCCATCATGCCTTGTTACCACTGTGCAGGCTGGTGGTGGTGGTGTAATGGTGTGGGGGATGTTTTCTTGGCACACTTTAGGCCCCTTAGTGCCAATTGGGCATCGTTTAAATGCCACGGCCTACCTGAGCATTGTTTCTGACCATGTCCATCCCTTTATGACCACCATGTACCCATCCTCTGATGGCTACTTCCAGCAGGATAATGCACCATGTCACAAAGCTCGAATCATTTCAAATTGGTTTCTTGAACATGACAATGAGTTCACTGTACTAAAATGGCCCCCACAGTCACCAGATCTCAACCCAATAGAGCATCTTTGGGATGTGGTGGAACGGGAGCTTCGTGCCCTGGATGTGCATCCCACAAATCTCCATCAACTGCAAGATGCTATCCTATCAATATGGGCCAACATTTTTAAAGAATGCTTTCAGCACCTTGTTGAATCAATGCCACGTAGAATTAAGGCAGTTCTGAAGGCGAAAGGGGGTCAAACACAGTATTAGTATGGTGTTCCTAATAATCCTTTAGGTGAGTGTACAACAAAGAATATTGTTTACATGTAGTGCGTCGGTTCTTCGTGGTATTTAAGACTCTAGCTGTGTGTGTGTGTGTGTGTGCGTGTGTGTGTGAGAAACACAACGCTCTCTGCAAAGCGACGGCGAGTTGTGCGCCTTCACACTAGAGTTTACGGTACATCAAATACATACAGGTATGCTGCGCATCCGTTGAGCTGAACTGAAATAGACAGATTGCTTGACGGAGAGCGAAACTCTGTTTCTCTGAGTGTTCAGCGAGTGAAAATATATCTATGCTAAACTTATTCTTAGCCTCTAACACACACACTGGCGAGTAAAATCTAAGCATTTATTGGCCAATGGCTAATGATAAATATATTCTTTAGTCGCCCAGAGTGAAGATTTACTTTCATATGCGAGTGATTTACTCGCATTGTAGAGGGTTGTTACTATTTACACATATTGCAAAGAACTGCTACTTTTACATGGTGTAAATAGAATATATCACTATTTTCACTTAGTGTGCTATTTCACTTAGTAAATAGTATCTACAGCTATTTGCACTTAGTGTAAATATCATCTATCGCTAATAAAATTTTATTTTCACTGAGTGTAAATAGAATCTAGTTGCTAAACTTGGTGTAAATAGCCGCTGCCTTAAAATAATGCGTATGAGTCATTACAGATATTTGAGTCACCGAACCTTTGGAAACTAAAATAGAAAATCACAAAACTCCAGGAGAAGAAAAATATGCATGCATTATGATTTACCTATTATATGCTATAGGGAAATTGCAAGTGACTGTACATTTACATTTCTTAAACTTTGTATGAAAACTTCATTTGCAATTCCTGCTGTGGCAAATATTCAAACTCTACTTTTTATATTATGACTTCCTCCATGCTATCTATTAAGGGTAAAGGTCATTATGATTAATCTAAATCACAATTACAACCTTTTTTTTCCACAGTGATAATCTAATGCTCTGGACAGATTGCACTACTTTCCCAAAAAGACCCATGGATTAACATGCTGCAGTCTATATAATTACAGCTAAACAGTCTTCCCATAGCTTCCTTTAGCTCAGAGAAGAAGCCTAATCAGATTTATCGCAGCCTGCTTCTGTAATTATTTACTCCATTAGCCATTAGTGGTAACACAAAGTGCACTGGTTTGCAAAATTAGAAACCTTATCTGAATGTTCCAGAACTGTATCCTCCACCCAAATGTGGAAATTTAATGGGAATATGCAGAAGTTTGTTTAAGGATATGTTGTAAGGACCAAGAGTTTTGGGCAGCTGTACGGACTTGTGTGTTTGCTCGCCAGCAGAGGAAACTGGGAACATTGTCCCGGTCCTGGGTTATAAATGGACCTATACTTAAATGCATCTTTTGCTGCTGAGTGTGTGGCTATAGAGCCCATCGTAAAAATTTTGTACCAGGTCCTGTGATTTCAAGCGATGGCTCTGGATAGAGAGGTAGTGAGACGACTTACATACTGAAAACTTACATAATCTACAGTTTAGAGGGAGATTTATATTTAGAAATGTCTATGAAATCTCTATGAAGTAGACACTGTGTGACAGTCATGTCACAAGACATAAAAATCAGGAGGAGGGCGAGGAGCTGGCGAAAGGCTGGGAAGAAGGAGCAGGCAGAGGCTCCACGGAGGACCATGGGGGCGTTGACAGAAGGAGTGGCCATATGCTACTGACCCAGAGCATGGTGATGATGACAGCCCACGGCAGAGTAGATGGCGGGAGGATCCAAGGAGTAGGCGTGGTCAATGACCTCTGTGGGACGACAGACAGAGACGATATCAGGGGATCCCAAGGCGATGACGTAGAGCTGATGGAATTGAGCGACACAGCTGGCACTGGAGGCCTGGGCAGAGCCGCAGTGACGAACGCTCAAGTTGAAATCAGAGCTCCCGAGGCCTGAGGTGGAGCCTGTGCAAGTCCAGGGGAAGGAGGAAGCGCAGCGAGAGGATCGCAAGTCCGTGGCGCCGGGATGACGACTGACAAAGCTGGTGGGACAAAGCTGGTGGGACAAAGGAACCTGGTGTAGCTTCACTGTCGAGAGTCTCTGGCGGAGACGCGGGAGGGAGGAGCCAAGGTGACGCCGACAGGTCGTCGATTAGGGTGGGTAGTTCTGTGTTCCAGTCAATTAGCCTTCCTCTGTGTCAATCGCCACCAATATTCCCACAGGTATGACTGTTGCTGGCTCACACACCTAGTCAGACTTCGGCACCAGGGCTTTAGTGGACGTCGTCACAGGTTCTATGCTAGTGGCGGGCTGAAGCTCTCCGTCTGTGGGGGCTCAGGTGCTGTTGTCTCCGTGGTGTGGGGTGTTGTTGGTTGTGCTCTAGGTCGGCTTGTGAGACGTCTATGGGGTTTGGCTGGACTGTCATACTTCACTTCGTCCACTGTAAACACGGATCCGGCATCCAAGGCAAAAAAAAAACCTAAGTAAAATGGTTCTTTTAAGAACTCTTTCTTGAAAGGTTCTTCTATGGCATCACTTCAGAGGGAAGAAAAAAAAACCTTTCAGAGCCTTTATTTCTATAAGTGTACATAGAAACATACAAAGTCACTTCTAGTAAAAACACACAATTATGTACTTAAACTTTTAACTCAAAACCTCAAAATAACTAAGATATAGATACCTTGTAACAACTCCCTCATGCCTACAACTAGCCCAGTTTGCTCAATAATGCCCACATTTTAGGATATCAAAAGTAATATGAGAAAATTAATGTCCTTTTAAATGCAGTATTTTTTAATTTCATATCTTTTTCATTCAGTAAGCACCTGAGGGCAGCCTGACGGATGTGATCCATACATGCATTGTCAGACGTTAGATGTCTGCAAGCCTTGTTTTCAGTTCCAGACTATTTCATCCAAATTCCCTTACTTAAAAGTCTGTTTGCCTTCAGCTTTGTCTTCAGGCAAGTAAAACATGCTCATTTGGATTGAGGTCAGGTGCTTGATATTTCCAGCCAAGAGCAAACCAGAAAAAAAGAGTGCTGTCAGAAAAAAAAAACCCTTAGTTGTGTTCAATGTGTGATTGTCATTGTTCTGCCACAAAATGAGCCATGCAATATGCTGTCATGTTTTGAAACATTACATCAGATTAAAGCATTTAAGATGTGCCTAGATACTGTTATTGTCATCCTCAGTAAGCAGTCACATTATAAGATAAGTGTGCCGGTTTAAATGGCAACCATGCATGCTCAAGGCACAACATTGTGAGTTGTTTTCTTTCTCTCCTCTCTTTCAGTCTAGCGCCAGGGTTTTCAAACCAACCAACATGCTGTAAATCGTTGTCTTTTATCACATTACAGTTAAATAAATATGTCAAAAATTGTTATGCAATTTTATAAAGATTAATAATCCACTCACTCAAGTTTGTGTGTCATAGTGATTTTGCTGTAGGTAAGGGAGTTTTAGGACACTCTTGGGATCGAAAGGTGGAAGCTAAAAATGAAAAGCTTCAGCATATTTTAAACCAGTGTGTTCCAACATAACACAGGGTCACGCTAAAACCTGGGTAAACACAATCCAAATGATCTTGTTTCATGTTTCCCACTGTTCATATTTTATTATCAGGTTTCAAGATTTCACACTGCACATTTGTAAACCTTGGGTTAACACTTGCATTTGCATATTTATGAGGTTAATAACATTTACAAATGTATGCGACCAGTATGCAACCTGTTTTTAAAAATGCTTGTGGAAATGTCACCACATAAATTAATCTGGCTGTATTCAATCTTCCGAAATACAGCACAAATAATAGATGTCTCTTTATCGCTCCAGTTAACGTTACTCTATCACTGTTGAACATTTCTAACTGTTTCCTTCAGACATGGAGACTAAATGCAACAAAGTGTATGAATACTTAATTAGATAAGCAGTTATGATTGGGTTGTCTGTTGGTAAACAACTCTACATGATACCACATTACAAATCATTCCCTTAATACACCATAGGCATGGAAAGGCACCAAGACTTTCAACAAGAATTTTCTTTTTTTTCCGGAGACAATTTATCATTGAGCAGTCAAGCATATTACACACAGCAATGACAGAGGCTTTGTGTTTGAGTACATTTTGATATAATGGCCTTAAATTCTCCCAGCCACTTAAATCCCTGAAAGCTGAGAGCATTCGGAGGAAAGGTTAGGTTATGGCATGCCTTTGTCTCATGTCCTTTGGCCCTTACACTTGAATAAAGGCCTGTGTTAAGTGTTGAACACAGAAGCAATTCTTTTGAGTTCTCACACACTTCCTGTGGGGCAACTCAACATGAGGGGAGAGTCCTTGACCCAATTATAAAGAACACATTTGATATGTGCAGGATAATTGTATGAATGTTTGTGTAATGTTTAATGCAAGGAGAATCGAATGAAAACCAATTAGGAATTATTTATTAAAGTATTTATACATTTATGGTACAATTTTTGTACTACCCCTACACTGATTAAAATGTCTATAAAATGTCTGGATGCACAGCATATAATTTTTAAATGCAAAGAATCCTAATGATAGGGTTTATGCAAAAAAAAAAAAAAAAAAAATTAAAGAAAAAAAACGTTACAGAATTCATCGATTTCATTTTATGCAATACAGAACAGGACCACACGGAGACACCAAAAAACTCCTAAATCAACCGCTTTGACTGCATAAACCTACGAATACTAAACACAACAATGTACACATGACAAATCAAATATTATCCTTCCCGAGTGTGTGTGGAAACAACGCAAATGTACTATGTGTCTGTACATAAATGCAGCATGCAATCAGTGATCTAGAGCACGCACGCGGTTTGTTCTTTCAGACTCTCACACGCTTACTGTACGACTCCTGTACGTCAAACAATCGCAGAATACGACAAAGCTCGTGTTTTACAGCAAAGCACACATTGGAATGAGCAATTCACTAAAAACGCAATGTGAGTCTCTATTCTCTCTGATATGTCTGATGTATTCAGCCTGCCTTCTTTACATTAGGGCTGTTTTTGACTGTTTGAATGAATTCGATTACTGGATCACTGAAAACTTTCCCAGAGTTTAACGGCTTAAAATGGCCTGATCACAAACAGAGAAGCAGAATCGGGTTAAAGAAAATGGAAATTTCCTCCTGCCAGGGGTACAGGTGCTTGTAGATGCTCAGTGTGATAATAGTGGTAGTATATACACCCATCAGGCATAACATTATGACCACTGACAGGTGAAGTGAATAACAGTGATTATCTCTTCATCATGGCACCTGTTAGTGGGTGGGATATATTAGGCAGCAAGTGAACATTTTGTCCTCAAAGTTGATGTGTTAGAAGCAGGTAAAATGGGCAAGCGTAAGGATTTGAGCGAGTTTGACAAAGGCCAAATTGTGATGGCTAGACGACTGGGTCAGCGCATCTCCAAAACTGCAGCTCTTGTGGGGTGTTCCCGGTCTGCAGTGGTCAGTATTAGGGTTGGGTACCAAACTCGGTACTTTTAAGGGCACCGACCGAATTACGTCGGTACTACCGAGTACCGATTCACATGAAATCAATCGGTACCAAATTTCGGTACCTGAGAACGCATCTGGTGATATAGACTAGTGTTTGTGAGTAGCAGAAATACTATTTAAATACGAATCCTGCGTGTCTGTGTGAATGAATGGCGCTGGCCCGCAGTTTATTTACCACACACACACACACGGTCGTGTGACGGTCGCGTGTTTCCATCTCATACGAGGACATGAGCGCATGTCCGTCATCTCCAGAGGCACTCTGAGAGTCACTTCATGAGCATTTTACCGTTTCATTTGAGAAAAACTACCGTCATGTCATAAACACACACAAACTCAAAGATATTCATGGCAACCCGTCAAAATAAAAGTCTGGTTTAACTTGACAAATATATTACTGTTGTACAGTAGAATGTAGATCAAAACTTTATTTTTTAAGTAATATAACACAATTTTTCTTCCATGTTTTAATTTTAACGGTATAAAGCTCATTTGTGCAGCTTTGTTTGACAAAAAAGTTTCATTAAATTAAAAGATAAATTAATGTTTTATGCCTTAATTTGATTACCAGAAAATACACAACACAGAATTTGTGGGAAATCTTTTCATAGAAATTGAATTAAAAAGAAAAAATAATAATATGGTTGTTTTGATGAATTCAATTAATTAAGTAGCTAGTAGCCCACTATATTACAGTGAACAAACATCACAGACAATGGCAGACCAAGGCAGCTCTGGCATAATGTCAATAACACTTCTATAAATGACTTACATTTTCTTTACAATTATTGATGTATCCCTAAAGTACCGAATTTCAGGTAAAATGTGAACGGTACCCAACCCTAGTCAGTATCTATCAAAAGTGGTCTGATCAAACAGACGAACTACTGTAGCTCAAATTGCCCAAGAAGTTAATGCTGGTTCTAAAAAAAAGGTGTCAGAATACACAGTGCATCGCAGTTTGTTACATATGGGGCTGCAGACCAGTCAGGGTGCCCATGCTGACCCCTGTCCAAGTCCCAAAGCGCCAGCAGTGGGCACTTGAGCATCAGAACTGGACCACGGAGCAATGGAAGAAGGTGGCCTGGTCTGATGAATCACATTTTCTTTTACATCACGTGGATGGCCGGGTGCGTGTTCATCGCTTACCTGGTGAACACATGGTGCCGGGATGCACTATGGGAACAAGGCAAGCGGGCGGTGGCAGATGCTTTGGGCAATGTTCTGCTGGGAAACCTTGGGTCCTGCCATCCATGTGGATGTTACTTTGACACGTACCACCTACCTAAGCATTGTTGCAGACCATGTACACCCTTTCATGGAAACGGTATTCCCTGGTGTCTGTGGTCTCTTTCAGCAGGATAATGTGCCCTGCCAAAAAGCAAATATGGTTCAGGAATGGTGTGAGGAGCACAACAATGAGTTTGAGGTGTTGACTTGGCCTACAAATTCCCCAGATCTCAATCCCCACCTCGCAACTTACAAGACTCAAAGGATCTGCTGCTAACATCTTGGTGCCAGATTTCACAGCACATCTTAAGTAATCTAGTGGAGTCCATGTCTCGACGGGTCAGGGCTGTTTTGGCAGCAATTATATATATATATATATATATATATATATATATATTGTAAGAATCGGTTTTACTGCTAAGACAAAAGTTGAAGATCCAACCCCCTGCAATAGAACAATAAAACTCACTAATCTGGAGAGAAGATCTCACAGAAAGAGAGTAGGTCATCGGCCTGCCCAAAACCTTCTCCCCCTCTCCCTCCTCCCTTCCCTCCCCCTGATTCAAGTCACAGAATGCAGATATACCACAGATGATGTATCTTGTAAATCTATTGTTTTTCCTCTGTCATGTGTGGTATCTTTTTAAAGGTCTCAGTGCGATTGGTAAAATGGTCTCAACTTCACTGTAGTCACTGGTAGAATGAGAAAGATTGAAACATATGAGAATTCTGTTCTCCTTTTGAGTGGTCTCAGAAGATATCTGATCCTCTCCCCCAAACTAGGTGTTGTGTTGCAAATATTTACCACCCTTTGTTCTGGTCTGGGTATTTAAGGAAGGGTAGCAGAGCTGCCATTTGGGAACATTCTGTAGCCAGAGCCCCCATGCAGTGCTGTGTCAGTGTCCGAGAGGCACTCACACACACTGTGTGTACTGTGCCAGATATAATGACTCTTTGAAACTATTTTTGTAATTGTATTTTATATTTTTATGCTGAAAGTTGTGTACCATGAATTCATGTTTAATTATGTTTATTTAAGTTCTGTCTGGCCAAAATAAATGTTAATCTTGATTCATCTTGTATTTTCTGAAATCATTATTCTAGTATGGATCAATGTGGAGTCCGTTACTTCCGTAAATGTTTGGCCAGGATAGATCAAACCGAGGACCCCATGACTGAAGCATGGAGCGCAGCATGCGGGATAATCTGATTTCTGACTATCACTGTATTAGCAAGTTGCAGCTTTCGTGTCTATTAATCAAATTACGCTTTTTGTTGAGTAAGCAGGTGCGACCACTTAAAGGTAAAATATTCACTCTGCAATCCTCTGACTAATATCAGAACTGGCGGGTTTGCGAGCGTGAGCTAGTGTAATTCTCGCGAGCACTCAGTCTCTGTGTGGTTTTGGGTCCCTTGATGAACGAATATTTGAAAATAAGAGATACTAAGAAGAATCAACGATCCAAATTAAATCACAACGAATCACCAGCTGTTAAATTACAAACGTAACAAAATGAACGAAGTCACATAAAATTGGAGTCAGATCACTTTATTCATGGAGTCAGATTTAAAATTAGATTAATAAATTAAGTGAATTTAACAGAAATGCTGAAAAGGCTTACACGCAGAATCCTTCAACCAAGCCGTTAGATTCCGTTTTTTGGGCTAACGGATGGAGCTTACAATATATATATATATATATATACTGTATGCAGAGGTTGCGCTAAATTGGAATCCAAGAGTGTACAATAAGAATATATAATAGAATATAATGAAGGTATCTCTAGTTTAATACAGTACAAATGAATTGTGGATATTTTGGACTGCAAATTGATGCATTTTCACTAGTGGCCTCAGATGTTTGGCAATTTTCATCTGACTTGAACCTAACATAACTCCCAAAAAACATGTCAGAGCTGAAAGGCATAAGCACTATTGAACATGAAGAACTGTTGTTTGTTCCCGAGTCTCATGCAGTTATATTCTAATTGTTTCTGTCTATGTGACATTTCAACAGAGCAATTAACATTCAGGTGTTGTGACATGTTGCTGCCGTTCATCAGAGGACAGACAGTTGAAATTGCAGCACGTATGTTGAAGAAAAGAAATTATGCAGCAAGTGCTTTGTAATGAGGCCTTGTCCCCTCCTCGAACCCTGGACTGAGCTTTACAATTTCATTCATATCTCACGCTTGATTAAGCTCCATCTACTTCAAGTTTAGGCCAGTGTGGAATGTTAACTGTCCTGTGACACAATTGTGAAACAGTGTATTGGTGTTAAGACCGAAACTTTCCCAAGGTCATGCAATGATTTCGTTTTTAAAGGTCAAAGACAGACACATTTACTATAGATAGATTCTCTATTATCTGTGAATCTGTCAAATGTGGTTTTATAATCACATAAAATATAAACTGTTTAAATAGTATTTAAGATACAAAAAATATCAATGTAATAATAATAAAAACATATTAAAAACACAATCTATTGAATTGTCAGGGTCAGAAAGAGTTTTGGTTAAAACTAAATTAAACTAAAAAATAAATAAAAAAATGTAGGCCTGAATTTATGTATTTGATTTTGATTTACACGATATGCAGTTAACATGCAGTAAACTAATAAATTGAATGTGATGCTATTTGTCAGTTATACATAAATGAGTAAGAAACAGGTAAGATTTATGTTATAAATGTATTTATTATTTAATATAAAAATATAGTGGCCTGGTTTCACAGACAGGGTTTAGATTAAACCAGGATTAGGCCTTAGTTCAATTTTGGCTATTTAAGTAGTCTGGGACTGGGTTTAAGCCTTGTCTGTGAAACCGGGGGAGTATAATAGCCAGATTTCTAAATGTATTATCAATAAATCCAATTTGTTTCAATCTCATACATTCTACCTAATTGAATGTTGCTTGTTCCACCGCTCGCCATATTTTAACCACGTTTATACTTTTTAACTGAATTCATAGAATTGTTTTGACAATAAACAGATTTATGCTGATTTTTTATATTTTATTTCAAATAAAAACAAATAGAAGTTAAATGCTGTTTAATGCAGAAATCTTACCTGCTCCCTTTAGAAGTGGAACTTAACACTGTGTCATGGAACGTCAGACCTTGTGACCACACTAATCTTGATTGGCTACCGCAGTGAGTGTGAAACACTCTGTGTGTTTGTGACTAGGAGTAAAAAAGAAAATGTCTAACAAAGCATTCAGAAAGTGTGTAATGCCATGTCAGAGATACATAACATGGGGTGATTCACATGAACTGTGTGTTATGTGTCTACGAGCGGAGCACGCTCGATCAGCCCTCAAGAGGGCTGGTTGCTCTCACTGTGACCGTTTCACTGTAAGGAAGCTCTGCTACCGCCTGGCTATTTTCAAGGGAGATGGGAGCCAGGTGTCTGTGCCTCGCAGATCAGGTCGGTGACTGCGACTGTGGGGATCACAGTTTAAGTTAGCAGATGAGCTTGAGATGGGTCTAACCCTTCTCAAGCATCACCCACAAGCTCTTCAGCTCTCATGCCAGATCCAGAAGCCCTTCCTCCCTCGCCCCCACATACGAGGAGCTGGTAGGAATGAACTGTGATAGTGGGACAAACCATTTTTGCCGCTTGATTGCCCCATTAATGTTAGTTATGCCAATGTAAAGGGGCTTGATGAACACGGGTACATAGTGATGCCCCGGGTTGAAAATGCCCAGTGCGGCGCCCTTGTGGAAGTCTCTTCATGACACAGTCCTGTGGCTAAGTCGGGCAGGTGGCTTGTGCTGTGTGTTGCGCGATTGCTGCCATGGTAGCCATGGAGAGGCACCTATGGCTTTACTTTTTGGGGCTCATGGAAAAGGAAAGAGCTTTTATTCTTGACCCCCTATGTCTTTTTGGCACCGCTGTTGAGGCAGTGGCCCAGAAGTTCAAGGAGGCAAGGGTTAAGTCAGCGGCGTTTGAGCGGTCCATCCCCCACTGCAGACAAGATCCTACATCCCCGCCCCGACCCTGGAGACAGAGTCAGAAGGAGAGTGTCACTGCTCAGAGGAGTTGGAGCTCAAGGAGGCAACCTCGCAAGAAGCCAAGAGAAGATCTGAGGGAGGTCATCTCGGCCAAAAGACAAAAGAGGCCAAACCCTTTGAGTCCTCTTTTTGGCTTCTTTTCCTGAAATATGCTTTCCCTGAGCTTGGGAAGCACAGTTGTTTATATGAAAATAAGTGGTTGCACATTGCCTCACTTTTTTCAGCTGATTATTGTGCTTCCCTTGTAATCACACTTTTAAAGCAAAGTTGGCATGTTCATCTATAGAGTGTGTTTTGTAGGAATGGGCAACGTTCAGCAAACAAAAGCTAGTAGGTAGAGTGTGGTATGAGAGCGATATGGTGCTCCGTTCTCTCAGTAGCTCCTCCTGTTCATACTGGAAGTAATAGTTGGACGGTTGTATGTCGATTAGTTCCTAGGACACCTGCTTTTGAGTGAAGTGCTTCCCTCGGCAGTGTAGATTTTTTGTCCTCAGATAGAGGTTGCGCAGTTATGCCCCATGCTAATCGGTGATAGAGAGCAAGAGGATGTGGAGCTGATGTGAAGCTCCACTCTGATGCTCTCTTTCCAGATCTCCTGGAAAATGTTGCCATAAGTAGAAAAGGCAGTTGAGGGAACAGGGTTCCCTCCTAAGGCATCTGTCTGTCTTTAGATCTTTAGATTCGTCACCGACGAATTGGGATCACTTCTGGGAGCCCCTATCAACTTCGAGATATAGAGAACGGGCCAATGGCCATTGGCGTGCGAGATTTGCATCTCGCGCTCCGCCCCGCGCTGCGGGTATAAACAGGAGGCGAATGCAGCGCACTATTGTTTTTCACTGAGGAGCCGAACTAGTGACTCGGCCATGCAGTGATGGTACAGCAACTGTGGCGACGGGACGTACGTCTCCGTTCCCTCCTTCAGGGAACGAGGGTTACCATACGTAACCGAGACGTTCCCTTTCAGTCGGTCACGTTCGACGTACGTCGGACGTCACCGACGAATTGGGATCCCTTTGGAAAACGCCACAGTTACTACCACTTCCAGCGCCCAGCGAGAGCCCCTCAGACCCTGTCTGTTCCGGGCGGGGAATTCACGCAGGGAAGTCACACTGCTGTTCCGCAAGACCTACATCAGCAGACTATTGGATAACGCTGGGAAAGCGTGCCCAGAGGGACGCTGCGGAAGCCACATCATGCCCGAAGGGAGTTACCATGTGGAAAATACACGTATGGACTGGCCGTGGGCAGTGCAACATACGGAAGTCCCAGGGGTGGCCCCGGCCAAACAGGCGGGGGAACAACACCTAACTGAGACGGCAGAGAGCTCTGCCGAGGGAAAGACACGGGCTCGCCGTAGGGAGCCGTACCGTGGAAGAATACACATATGGGACCGCCGTAGGGGTCACAACATATGGAACCCAGCCTAACACAAGTTCCACCAATGCATACGAGTGTTAGACCTGGCGTCGGACGCTCCGCCACATCCGACTGCCGCGGGTTGCGGAGGACTCAACAGGGTTCGCCGTTCTGGGGAACTCGACTGGAGCATATAAGCGCACGTATCCGTTCCAAAGGGAAGGGAGTGGCGCAGCAAGCCGACACTTAGAATGGGCACTTCAGTGTTACTGACTATGGGAAGCGAGCACACAGGAAGATACCGGCTCTACACGGAGGCTATAAAATCTAGCGAACGTGTTAGGTGTCGCCCAGCCCGCAGCTCTACAATATCTGTCAGCGAGGCGCCACGAGCCAACGCCCAGGAAGAAGCTACACCCCTAGTGGAGTGGGCTCTTAACCCGAGCGGGCAGGGCACGTCTTGGGTTTGGTACGCCAAGACGATGGCATCCACTATCCAGTGGGCCATCCTCTGCTTGGAGACAGCCTTTCCCTTCTGCTGGCCTCCATAACAGACGAAGAGCTGCTCTGAGGTCCTGAAGCTTTGCGTTCTGTCCACGTAAGTCCGCAGAGCGCGGACTGGACAGAGAAAAGCTAGGGCTGGGTCTTCCTCCTCCGAAGGCAGCGCTTGCAGGCTCACCACCTGGTCCCGGAAGGGAGTGGTGGGAACCTTGGGCATATATCTGGGCCGGGGTCTCAGGATTACATGAGAGTTACCGGGCCCGAATTCCAGGCACGATTCGTCGACCGAAAATGCCTGCAGGTCCCCTACCCTCTTGATAGAGGCCAATGCAGTCAGGAGTACTGTCTTCAGAGACAGGATTTTTAACTCAACTGACTGCAAAGGCTCAAAGGGCGCCCTCTGCAGTGCGGTTAGCACCAGAGTTAAGTCCCAAGAGGGTATAGAGGGAGAGCGAGGCGGTTTTAGTCTCCTCGCCCCCCTCAGGAACCTGACGATCAGATCGTGCTTCCCTAGAGACTTACCACCTACCATGTCATGATTAGCGGCGATAGCGGCAACATAGACTTTGAGGGTGGAGGGAGACAGCCTTCACTTCAACCCGTCCTGTAGGAAGGAAAGCACAGAACCGACCGAACATCTCCGGGGGTCTTCTCAGCGAGAAGAACACCAGTCGACGAACAGGTTCCACTTCAACGCATAGAGGCGCCTCGTAGAGGCAGCTCTAGCGGAAGTGATGGTGTCTACCACAGCCTGTGGTAGGCCACCTAGAACCTCCGCGTCCCGTCGAGGGACCAGACACCGGACGCGGGTGCCATAGGGTGCCCCGTCTCTGAGTCAGGAGGTCCTTCCTCAGAGGAATGGGCCAGGGAGGTGCTGTCGCGAGAACCAAGTCCAATTGGGCCAATACAGAGCAACCAACAGGACTTGCTCCTCGTCCTCCCTGACCTTGCACAGAGTCTGTGCAAGAAGGCTCACTGGGGGAAACGTATACTTGCGTAGGCCCCGGGGCCAGCTGTGTGCCAGCCCATCCGAGCCGAGGGCCCCCTCGGTCAGGGAATAAAACAACTGGCAGTGGGTCGTGTCCGGGGCGGCAAACAGGTCTACCTGTGCGGTCCCGAAGCGACTCCAGATCAGCTGGACCACCTGGGGATGGAGTCTCCACTCTCCGGGGAGCACTGGCTGTCGTGAGAGCTCGTCGCCCGCACGATTGAGCAGGCCCGGAATGTGAATGGCACGAAGCGACCTCAGATGCTTCTGACTCCATAGGAGGAGATGGCGGGCGAGTTGAGACATGCGACGGGAGCGTAGACCACCCTGTTTGTTGACGTACGCAACGGCCGCAGTGTTGTCCGTACGGACCAGAACGTGCTTGCCTAGTAGCGGCATTTTGAAGAGGCCCAGCGCAAGACGAACTGCTAACAACTCGAGGCAATTGATATGCCATTGCAGTTGAGGCCCCGTCCACAGACCCGAAACTGCAAGCCTGTTGTACGTGGCACCCCAACCGGTGGATGAGGCATCCGTGGAGACAACAACATGCCTGGACACTTGTTCTAGGGAAACTCCTGCCCGTAGAAACGAAGGGTCCGACCACAGGCTGAAGGTTTGGCGGCACCTCTGAGTCACGGAGGGATCCGCTGTGCCACGCCCATCTCAGGACTCGGTCGTGTAGCCAGCGTTGAAGCGGTCTCATATGAAGCAATCCGAGCGGCGTTACAGCGGCTGCGGATGCCATATGCCCCAGGAGCCTCTGAAAATGTTTCAGTGGTACCGCTGTCCTGCATTTGAACGAATTCAAGCAGTTCAACACCGACTGGACACGCTCCTCTGTGAGACGCGCTGTCAGATTGACCAAGTCCAGCTCCATGCCGAGAAAAGAGATCCTCTGCACGGGGCAGAGTTTGCTCTTTCCCCAGTTGACCCGAAGTCCCAACAGGCTGAGGTGACTGATCACCGTGTCTCTGTATTCACACAACAGGGACAGTCCTGAAGGGAACGACCTTCAGGTCGATCGCTGCAAACCAATCTTGGGGACGGATGTACTCGAAAGTGCGCTTCTGCGTCAACATCTGAACGGGCGGTTTGTGAAGGGCCCGGTTCAGGACTCACAGGTCCAAGATTGGTCATAACCCACTGCTTTTCTTGGGCACAATGAAGTAGGAGTTATAGAACCCCAACTTCATGTCGGCTGGAGGGACCGGCTCCAATCGCGTCCTTCGCCAGTAGGACTTCGATCTCTTTCCACAAGATGGGCGTCGCAGCTCCACACAACAGTGAAGTGGACGCCCAGAACTTGGGAGGATGCCGTGCGAACTGAATCGCATAGCCGAGCCTGGTGGTGCAGGTGAGTCAGCGGGACCGTCCCGGAAGTGCTAGCTAGGCTTCCGGAAACCGTACCATGAACACACCCGCCCCACAGACGTACCCGCAGTAGGGCAGCGAAGTGGAGGGCAGGGACCCGACCCAAGAGGCACAGCGTCCTGAAGTGGGGTCTGAGTGCGCACGCAGCACCTACCTGCCCCCACGGTTGGACGGAGGGTATGAGAGAAGGCATGGTAGCGTTCTCAAGCCATACGCTGCGGTCCGCTGGCGACTGAAGGAGGGGCAGAGAGTGGCAAGGCTTTGTGGCGTCACACACTGCCTACCTCACCTCCTTCCTCAGCGGGGAACAAGAGTGGCGAGGCATAGCGTCGCGCACTGCCGTCCTCACACCGCTGAGAAGAGGGGAATGAGAGTGGTAAGGCTCCCCGGCGTCGCACACTGCCATTCTCGCCCTCTTGTGGGGAGGGGAATGAGAGCGGCGCGGCTTCATAGCGTCACACGCTGCCATTCCTGAACTCCCGAGACCCAGAGGTATTGGAACTGCTCTTAAGAATTTGGGTACCACTGGCTGTAACACCGGTGGCGGAACAAAATTTAGCAATGATTCTCCACCCGGCCCTTCTCCGGGGAAGAGCAGCTTCAACCAAGTCCAGGTCACCCGTCTCAGCTGACTGGCAGCCAAGACGGGTGGCATCGTGGGATGCCCATGGCGAGCAGACTGAGGGGTTCCATCTGCTTTGCACTGTGGAGGACTGCTGCACAGTCACCGAAGGTGTCGCCGAAAAGGGTCACCTTGTGAGATGTGAGCATCGAGAGAGCGTACTCTGGCGACGTCTCACACCCCTGCAAGGTAGCCCAAGGGTGTTTCTGGACCAGGGTGGACATAATCTGGATAAATCTGGTGCCATAATCTGGATAAAGTTTTCCTCTCTCTCACTACCCTCATCGGTGAGGTGGCAGTGCCACTGGCAGGTCACCTTGTGAGATGGGCCAAGGGCCAGCGCTGTGACTTTAAATGTAAATCAGTCACTGTGCGCAGCTCAACCTCAGCTCAGAACTACCCTTGTGCACTAAGAGCGCAGGGCGGAGGTGGCCTGCCAGTGGCACTGCCACCTCACCGATGAGGGTAGTGAGAGAGAGGAAAACTTTATCCAGATTATGGCACCATTGGCACCCCATATTTTGCCACCAAATAGTTCCACACTGCCAAAGCCTTCCAATGCACATCCGGAAAAAAGGCAAGGGGGCGGGCAAGGTGATTTACGCGTTGCACTACGCCTCAGCCACCCAGGAAAGCATAGCTGTCAAGTCTGAATTTGATTCAGCATGAGCACACACCATTATAGTGGGAAACTCAGCATCATCTTCATTTCCAGCTTATAACAGCCCTCTCTCCGATGCAGCGATTGACATCTGTCCTCTGCTAGAGCCCCAGATGAACGCTAGGTCCCCTTTATTTATTTATTTTTTATTTTTTGGAACCAGCAATCCCACCTGTAAGCTACCAGCAGGCATGCAAGACTGTGAGCGTGGCCGTCGAGACGGCACACGGCGCGCTGAACACTTAAGCCCCTATGAAGAAGGCAAGACGAACAACGCGCCGACGTGGTCATGCTCTCATGAGAGAACATGAACCACCCACGAACACAGTCTCAGCATGCTTGCGATGCGATAGAGGAGTGAGGGCCCACGGAGATGTACTCGGCAGGGAAGCCCCACTGTAATCCTCAGGTCACCAAGGCTTATTAGCCGAAGTAGCCCCTTTCTGGTGCACCAGAAAAGAAACTAGGTCGGGGAATAGGCGAAGGGACTCAAACCCGTTTGAGGTTAAGTCTTGACCGCGCATCTAAAACGCCGAGTGACGCGCTGGGTTGCCGTGACAACCCGTGCTGTCAGCCAGCAGCTAGACGGCACACGGCGCGCTGAACACTCAAACCCTCACGAGGAAGGCGAGACGAACAACGCGCCGACGTGATCCCGTTCTCCTGAGAGAACATGGATCACCCACGAACGCAATCTCAACATGCTTATGCGAGAGGGATCGTGGCCGTCAAAGGACAGGAAACAACCGCATCCAGAAACGCACGGGTGGAATGACGTCTTGAAAAAGACGCAGTGTCACACCCGCGCTGCTCTTTTAGAAAAAAGCTCTTTTAAATGTGCTGAAGCACCCAGGAACGACCGCTGCAAAACACAGGAGAGTAGTGCAGCCTGTGTATGCACTCACCGTTGGGAACGCCCTCACCAAACCAACAGTGCTGTAACAGCAGTTTATCACTGTATCAGTGAGCTCGCGGCCGCCGCTGATCGTGCCTTCTCTCCCAGCACTCAAAGAAGCATCTTCTCTCGTTCTCTCTCTTTCTGCTGAAGCAGGAACAGTCTCCTTCATCAACACCGTGTTCGGCTCCGAAGTGAATGACAATAGTGCGCTGCATTCGCCTCCTGTTTATACCCGCAGCGTGGGGCGGAGCGCGAGATGCAATGGCCAATGGCCCGTTCTCTATATCTCGAAGTTGATAGGGGCTCCCAGAAGTGATCCCAATTCGTCGGTGACGTCCGACGTACGTCGAACGTGACCGACTGAAAGGGAACCATGGTTACAGTCTTAACCTGAGACGTTTCATTTATGTATGACTGACAAATATGCATCATATTAAGTTTATTAGCTTTAAGTATTAGGTTTATGAGTAGCTTTACTTCCAAATTTATGACTGTCACCAAGCTTATCTAGAGCTGAAATGTTGTACACATTTTAGTAGGTTCTGCTGCAATTTAAAGCTGCACCAAATAAGTTACATACTTTTTACCTCCGCTGCTGTCATGTCAGCAATTTCTGCTATGGCCACAAGTTAGAGAACAGATATAATCATTTGCATATTTAAAATGGTAATTTGGAAATTTTTCGTTCTTGCCTCAGGGACAGCAAACACCTGTCAAGTGTTTCTGTTCTCTCCCGCATATCAAGGAGACATCTCTTAAAAAGAGTTTTTAAATCCAGACAGGAGATATTTAAAGGCATAGATCAGTAAATCAAGAGCCCTTGCAGATATTTCACACAACTTTTCGAATGTTTTAATGCTGGCAGATGAAGAAATGAATGAGATGAATTATTCATCTCGTGTTGAGGGTGGTACGCATTCATCTCAGGCACTCTTGATAAACTAGTTTTAAATGATGTCTGACATGGAGGTCTGAATGTCAGTCGGCAGACAACAGCCTTCCAGACTTATTCAGTCCAACTCCAGTTTCTTTTCATCCTTTATTCAGAATATATATATATATAAATAGAAACGTAAGAAATGTAGAGATTTTCAAACATTCACTGAAAATCTTCCCCCCACTCGTGAGCCGCTGCTACCAGCTAATTTTGGCCCCGTACACACGGAGACGTGTTTGCTGTATACTGTAAATTTTGTAATGTATCAGCATTTTGTACAGACGGATCCGCCGTTTTGGGAGCCTGAAACCGCTAACCCCTTTTTTGAAACTGGGTCCCAGAGTAGATACCCTTGCGTTTTCATGTGTACAGCCATTCCGTATATTTTGTGAAGCGATGATGTCATCACACCACGTCTCGACCTTAGATGGCACTCTTCTACGCAATATGCGAGCACCCCCTTTTGCGGCCATTATGCGCTCTCGATGAGCACTTCAGCTGAGCCCGCAAGTTTGCGACCTACGCAGAGGACTTTACCCGGCTGTCAAAGCGGCATTACATCATGAAAGTGCGGAGACAGAGGAAGACTGTAAGGGCTTAGGGTGCCATTTGGGATCCAGCCTCAGACACCGCATGCCCCAAGTCGTCTTCTCTGTTTTTTGTGTATCTCTTTGGCAGAATTACAGTGCCACATACTGGTCTGGCATGTATACTACAACGTTTTGAGTCGGCTTCAGTGGTTTCATGTGTATGCAGATATTTCCTAAGACGACACTGTGTTTACGGAATTTATTTTTAGAACGAGGAAAAAAAGATTGGACAGGGAAAGCTCTGGCTTCATGTGGATGTGGCCTTAGTCAGCAACCTGAACTTCAGGGCAGTCGGTCTGTCGATCTTTGTTTATTAATTAAAACTGGTCATAACTGAAATAAAAAGATACACTGCAAAAAGTGATGATTTTTCCTCCATATTTTTGTCTTTATTTTAGTATAAATATCTAAATATATTTATAAATATCTTTGTTTTATGGAGAATAAATATCAAAAAGGTTAATCTTAAAACAAGAAATAATATCTGCCAGTGGTGTCAGAAAAAATGAAATAATTTCAAAGGGAAAACAAGATTTTTTTTTCTTACTCCATTGTTTTAAACAAAAAATCACTTAATTTTGATAATTTCTTTCAGAAAACAAGTTGACTTTTTGCAAGTCAACAAAGTCATTTTGCTTTTCAAGTAAATGTACCTTGATTTAGACTGTCAAGACAAAAATACTAAGTAAGTATTAAGTTTTTACATTTTTAAGCATTTACTGCATTTCTGTAATATTTACATCTGCTAAAATTAATATATGTTTATATGTTCTATATTGTCATGTAGTAGTTGGTCAGACATTCATTTTGGAAATAAAAGTAAGTAATCCTGACTGAAAACCCATATTGACGCAGTTTATTATCAAGAAGTCAAATTTAAAGCATTATTACCTCTGAATACCTCTTTTATCACTGTGATATCTATATCTCAGTATGTCAATGGCTCTGATGACGCACGTTTGCCTTCTCTTGTGAGTCAGGCAGCAAACATGAAGAGATGAGATGACTCGTGAGTAATGAACAGAGGAAATGGACCATATGAATCTGTCATTCTGTTTGATATGTAATTCATCCACTGTCATACATGAGATGCTGTATTTAGACTGCAGCTTTCTGAAGACTGTCTCTTTTTGGTGATATCTGCATGTCAGGATGATGTCTCACAGCAGGCTGGATGTATCTTTCAAATATTGAAAAAAGTTGCTATAAGAGTTGCTATAGTTTCTTATTCACAGATCTCTTCATCATCTTCAAACAAACAATTACAATAGTACCTCTAAGCCTCTAAGATTGACCAATTGACATTCATACATATGGCAGATGCATTTATCCCATGCTCTACAGTTCAGTCACCATGGAATCAAACTGGACAATTCCTATGGAATACTGCTGTATTTATAAATGATTTATGCACATCAATTTATGTGCTCTCATAATCTTTAATGAATTTAACTTCCCCTCCCTCTTGCGGCAACATTTCTTCCTTTCTCTGATGACATGTTTACTGGTGTGAGGGCGGGACAACCTGTCACTCAAATGAGATCCACCAATAGCTAACCACCTTCATCCAACCATCCAATCAAACAAACAAAATGAAGCCCTGCCCAACATTTTTTTTCTTGTTTGAGAAGCAGTTTCACAGCAGTTTCAACAGACTATTGCTCCGCTTTATGCTGACTTAAAGACCCAAAACTTATCCCTAAAATCAGAGGGAAATGATGAATAACACTGATTTAGAAGCACCTAACCCTGGTTGTAAGCACAAATTTTACATAATCTGTAAACTTATTCCTCAAATCTGATTGATTGATTGGAATGTTGTTCCAGGAATATGTTGTACTTGGTGAAATCAGGCAACACACAAAGTTGTGCTGTTCGTTTAAGAACTACTATAACAAGAGTTTGGAAACTAGAGGTTTAATTGACAAGCTCTGTAAGATTTACATGACCTTGATGTCACATGACGCACTTCATTTATGAGGATGTTGAGGATATGCCATTCTCTATTCTCTTTATTCTAGGGAAAAGATGAGGAAAGATGATTCATAAACCCTTTCTAAATTGTTGCAAACAACAAAAGAAAGTCTGTTGTTAAAGGTGATAGCAGATGTTTAGTAACATCAAATCAACAGCTATTGATGATGTACGTGGGTATGAGTGTGTGTGTGTGTGTGTGTGTGTGTATAAATGAAGGAAGAGGTCTATCTTCTTTGATTTGCCTCATCTCACTCTACTGCTCTCCAGATGTCACTTCCTTTAATAATCAGACATGCAGAGAAAAGAAATATTAGTGGATGGAAAGACAACCCCAATATTTACCTGTCGCAGTGACTGCAGAAGGACAAATCCTCTGCTTTAAAGTGTAATTAGCACTTTGTGATGCCTGCGAGATGCACCTGAGGCTACTTTCTGTCTCCATAGCTTTTCTCATTTAGCAAGCCTGTAGATAAAGAGAGTGTGTGTGAGGTTGTGGCGGAACAGAGCATAGACTCTCCTTGTTTTTGCTTATTGTTGAGTGCACTTGCCTTGAGCTCTCTCTGAACTCTACAGGGTCTGTGACACAAATGCCGTCATTGTTCAAGTCAAGCACTGGCAAACACAGATAAAACAATATGATGCTGGTCTGCTCTGTGAACTTTTCAGTGTAAACACCAGATGTAGGAGTTTTTCCAGAGCTGCTTACATTAATACAGAGCCAATATATATAAAACAACCATAAACACCAACTCTGCAATCTGATTGGAAGGCAACATAATTATGCAAATTACCCTGAGCAGGAGAAGATGAAGGAAAGTGCTGATCTTGAAGTCTGGCTAAGGAGTGTCTAGTCAGAACACAACACGGCTATATTTTATCAGTGTTTGCTTTTGTTTGTTTTTCCCATGAGCCCCTGAAATAATCAGAGACAATGATCGCTGACTGATGGCTCCATTGTCAGCACATCCACCAGCTCTGGTTTTTAATAGGCGTGGGTTCGCCTTGCACACGCCAGCGTCTTATCAGGACACTATGACCCGAATTCTGCTGCTGTCTGTCAAAGCTTTGATGCTACCATGTGGCTAACGCCCTTCTCTGAACCTAATCTTCTGACTGACACATACCTGCATCCAAACTATATCTGGAGACGCGTCATAGTCTGGCCTCTATTTGCAATTTCCTACAAACGCTAAATGACAACAGTGCACCCTTCACCGTATTAGTCCTTCCTCCACCACTGAATATTAATCTTCATGGTGGTTTGAAGGTCATAAGTTGCTTGTAGAGCTTTGAATGCTCAATTAATGATAAATTATGGTTCCTACATGGGGATGACACAAGCTTGATTAATAACACATAGAAGATGACTTTATAAAGACCCAACATGGAACCATTAGCTTTAATAGCATCTCAGCGTGTCCTTGTGGGTAAAAGATGTAGACATGAGTCTGTCTTGCTAGTGTCCATAAAACACATCTCTCTGGAGAGGGTTTGAAGCAGCAGCTGTTGGAGTGATTATAATCTAAATCTGCAAGGACGATTCATGTCGGATCCATTGGTCATCCTGCTGTTGCTTTACTGATTAGAGAGCAACCCAATGATTTTCCAGAGAACTACACCTAAATGTTTACTGATCATAGTCATATTACCAAGGGAAATAAAAATTTCCTTATTTTGAAATAAATTATTTAGATTTGTAACTTTCAGAACTTAAAACTTCCTTCCCAAATTAAGCCTCCTACTACTAAATGTATAAATCCTACTTTTACTTTAAGGCCTCTAAATGTTCAAAACTGCTGAAAAACCTGTTGTACACAATCACATGCCTCCTGTTGTCTGATTAATGGTTTATACATTTTAGCAGTAAAAGCTGTTTTAGTATAATTGTAAAAACGTCTTTGTGCTTGCTGGCAGCACCCGTAGTAAAATGAAACGATTTAACTTCGAACTCTGTCATGGAAACTAGCATGTATAAACCTCAATTAAACAATTTAAAGGATTAGTTCACTTCAAAATGAACATTTCCTGATATTTTACTCACCCCATCTCATCCAAGATGTTCATGTCTTTCTTTCTTCAGTCGAAAAGAAATTAAGTTTTTTGAGGAAAACATTCCAGGATTTTTCTCCTCACAATTGACTTCCATTGCAACCAAAATGTTGAAGGTCCAAATCAACGCAGTTTCAAAGGGCTTCAAAGGGCTTCAGAGACTCTGCGCGATCCCAGGTGAGGAATAGGGTTTTATCTAGTGAAACGATCAGTCAATTAAAAAAAAAATTAACATACTTTTTAACCTAAATTGCTCATCTTTAATTGCCAGTGATAGACGTAGGCGGAAGTACCACCCCCGTGTTTACAAAGCGTACATGTGAAGACATGATACAAATGCCCTTTAGCAACAAAAAAAAAAGAAGGCAAAACAACGAAGTCGGATGATTTGAAGATGGAGTGTTTTTTGGTAAAGGGTGTTTGTATTCGTCCTTGCACGTTCGCTTGAGGCGGTACTTCCGCCTACGTCTAGTGTGACGTTTTCGATGTGATTGCGCAATCACTGGCGAGCGCAGAGCAGCGCAAGATGAGCAATTTAGATTAAAAAGTATATTCTTTTTTTTGTTTTTGTTTTTATGACCGATCGTTTCGCTAGATAAGACCTTGTTCCTCGTCTGGGATCGCGCAGAGCCTCTGAAGCCCTTCAAATCTCTTTGAAACTGCATTGATTTGGACCTTCAACATTTTGGTTGCCATGGAAGTCTGTGATGGGGAGAAATATACTGGAATGTTTTCCTCAAAAAAACTTATTTTCTATTTGACTGAAGAAAGAAATGAACATCTTGGATGAGATGGGGGTGAGTAAAATATCAGGAAATTTTCATTTTGAAGTCAACTAATCTTTTAATAATCAATTAAAAAGGAATTTATACCTGTATAATATTATGCAGCAGTTTGGAAAATGGATGGATGGATGATTCAAATGCATGTGCCATCTTGTGGTCATTATCTAGCTGTTGAGCGTACATTGGTTGTACACTCGTTATTGCGTCAATAAACTCCTAATTACTGCTTATTAGTAGTTAGTAAGGTAGTTGTTAAGTTTAGGTATTGGGTAGGATTAAGGGATGTAGAATAAGGTCATGCAGAATAAGGCATTAACTTGCTTTATAAGTACTAATAAACAGCCAATGTCCTAGTAATATGCATGCTAATTAGCAACTTAATAGTGATAATTGGACCCTAAACTAAAGTGTTAACACACATTTTTATAAACAAAATAACAAAAAAAAAAGTTAATCCAGACATGGGGAAGCATAGGGAAGTCAACAGACCTGACAACAACACATGTGATACATCCACAAATGAAAACACCACCAAACCGAGCAGATACCAAGGAATAAATACACTGGGGAACTTATCAAGGAAATCAGGCACAAGTGAGAGACACAAGGGCTAATGGCAGAGCCTAGAAAAAATAGGAAAGGAAACTATAGTCCAGAATGGCATGTTAACAAAAAATGGAGCACAAAATACAAAGCAAAAGTCCAAACAAAGAACAGGGCAGATTGGAGCACCTGGCTGTATATAGAACTTACTTGTGATGGGAAAAGCTTTGAATCAATTGAACCAATTGCTTCGCAAAATGATTCACTGTTTCGAAGTGTGTGTAAATGCAACAATAACTCAGACCAAACATGCATTAAAACACCTTTTACAAACCCATTGCAAATATTTTATTAATCAGCATTGCCCCCCAGTGGCGAAACATTGAAATTTCAAAACATTTTAAAACAGTTATGGCATAACGAAACATCACTTACCGAAATCATGTGACTTTGGCGGTGATAAACGGCCCAAACAAAAGGTTCGTAAAGGTTTCGAAGCTTCATGAAGCATTTACAGTGATAATAGGAAATTAACGGAAGAGAGATTGTTTTGGCTGTACTACATCAGCTCTAGAAAAAAGTTATGTCCAGCTAAAGTAAGTTTTTGATTGATTCATTTCCGTTGTAAATAATCATTAGTTATTTACTTTGGGGCCACTTACACGACACCATTTTCAACCACAATAGAAAACTCTCAATGCATTCCGGCCGCTCATCCGGACAGCAACAGCACCCAGCAGCTAGAGTACGCAAACCTTGAAACAGGTTTTGAAATAGTAAACTATACCGTTATCCTCTTTGTATAAACTTCAAAAAAAGGTGAATCTGTGAGAACGGTGACGGCATGCACATAAGCATTAGTCTATAGGCAAGCGCGTTTGAATATGTATGTGTGCAGGCGTGTATTTTTTTTTTTTATTACAAAATGACGGCAACATTACTTGTCTGGCATACACAATACAGCGCTTTTAGTCGTTTCTAGTTAATGCAGCATAACAATCATTTAACTGATTTGAATAATAGAAATTGATAATGAGTGTGTCTGCTTCCCAAACAATGCTAGGAAGACTGTTGCAGAGTTTAGGTACTAAATAGGAAAAGGATCGACCACCTGCAGTTGATTTTGATATTCCTAGGTATCAACTGGCCAGAGTTTTGAGATCGCAATAGATGTGAAGGAGTATAATGCGTTAAGAGCTCGCTCAAGTACTGGGGAGCTAAACCATTTAGTGATTTGTAAGTAATTAGCAAGATTTTAAAATGTATGCAATGTTTAATAGGGAGCCAGTGCAGTGTTGACAGAACTGGGCTAATATGGTCATACTTCCTGATTCTAGTAAGAACTTCAGCTGCTGTGTTTTGGACCAGCTGGAGTTTATTTATTAAGCGAGCAGGGCAACCACCCAGTAGAGCATTTCAATAATCTAGCCTTGAGGTTCTGTACATAAACGTAAAAAGCACACCATGCTCCACATGCACGATCCTTGATTAGCAGTGGTGATTTATACACTAATTGACACATTTTTCGCTAAGAGACGTCACATTAACAGTTTGTTGACAGTTGAGAACCTCCTTAGAGAATTCTGTCATTGTGTAATGTAACATGCATGATTAAGTGTTTGTACTGTATTTTGTAAGAGGAAGAAAGATACAAACTGGTGTAGTATTGAATCTGTTTTGCATTTGGCCTAAGTGGCTTGTTTTTAGCCTGGCATTTCTGAAGATTAAATAGGTTTATCACTTTCCATTTTTACCTGATGGAGAGATTTAATTGCAGCTGCCAATAAAAAAAGCTATTATTTTGTTGTGTTTAATCTGGTATTAGTTGACTTCAGTTGTTGTATTTGTAATTTTAGCAAGCTACGTATACTCAGACATGGATATGTGTGTGTGTGTGTGTGACTTCACTCTTCAGCATACATACTGTATGTAGAACTGTTCTGTTCTGCAGTTTGACATAGGTAAGAATAATGGATTGAAGAATTTGCATTTGGAGGTCTAGTGACAATACATGAGCAAACAGAATTCCTTTGCTTCATTTAATTTGTGAAATGAAAAGCTTCCGAAGTGGATGAAAAGATGACACTAATATTCAAAGGGAGGAAATTGCAATAACAGTCATTTGCATTTTCGTCTCAAACAGAAGATTGGGTCTTTGTAATTGTAAAAGAAAATGCTGATTTTTGCTCCTCCCAGGCAAGTTAGGGTATACAACCAAAACATGTTAAAAAGATCAGCGATGAATAGATGTATATTAACACTTGAGTTCGGTATTGTGTGTTTGTGAACAGATACTGTATGTGTGGGATTTTTGCGGTCATGATTAATATATCTCTTTTAGTCATAGCTGACTTTTTTCCCCAGCACTTTGTGAAAAGTACCATATGTAATGTAATACAGTTTCTCCAAATTCATGTGCAGGAGAGTGTTCACTGTAACCTACTAATAATGTGATTAAAATCTTAATATTAACTTAGTATCTCATAATATTGAGAAACTAAGCCATAGTTATGATATTTTCCATCAATGTTATGTCATATTAAGAGAAAAGTTCATTATTATGAGATATTAAGTCATAATTATGAGAAATGTACTCATTATGAGATAGTAATTAAGAAAGGTTATCCTTATTATTAGACACTAAGTCATGAGAACATTTCTCATTATGAGTTACTAGCTATAATGCATAATTATGACATTAAAATTATGACATTAACTCATGATTATAAGTAATACCAGTTATAATTATTTTAAAAAACTCAGTAGCACTTTACAATAAAGGTTTTGATTCAAATTGTTCAGTCAAAGAGTCAAAAGCAAATATCTGAGGGTACGTTTACACGATAACAATGTACTAAAAACGGAAAAGGCTTTTCATTTGCTTTTTTCGTGTACAGATGACGTTGTCAAAACGATCCCTGTTCACACGGACCTGTGAAAATGGCAAAAAGCGATGTATTATTCATGCCAGGCCAGTAGATGGCGATGTCACTTTGTAAAGAAACACTACGCTCCTCTAGACTGAACACGTAATGTATATGGTGTCACTGTTTTTTGTAGTTAACACATAAGACGATAATTGTATCGTTTTTTAAAAACTTGCACTTTGAAACCTGTTTCAAAAGTTTGCCTCTTTTAGGCAACCAAACGCTGTTGTTGTGTAAATGAACGGCCAAAACACATAAAAAGTTTTCAGTTTTTTGTTAAAAACAATGTTGTGTAAACGGCCCCTCAATCTTGACATTATACACGGCTCCTCAACATTTCTGCCAGTGCCATCATCATAAAATGTACATATTCCAGTCAGTTGACTCTGTATTGTATCTGTGCTGAGATCACCAAACAATGACATTGGGCATCAGTTGAATTGGAAAGTGTTTTTCACCACAAAAATAAATTCTCCAAAATCTCCATGATGCCCTCTTTAAGTTTCAAAAACGTCTCGGTTACGACTGTAACCTTAGTTTCATGAATAGGGAACGAGACGCTGCATCACCGCTTTGGGAACGCTTCTGCGTGATTGCGTCATGAAGCACGTGTGAAATCAGTCCAATGGAGAGACGGAACGTCATAGGCGGGTGACGTCATCGACCCGGAAGGTATAAAGCATACCGGCAAACAAACGTTGCTAGCTTCTGTGAAAGGATGAAGCAAGACACTTGCGGGGAGTATGGCAGGGTGACGCAGCGTCTCGTTCCCTATTCAGGGAACTAAGGTTACAGTCGTAACCGAGACGTTCCCTTTCACGAGAATACCCACGCCCCCATGGGAGCCGGATGCCCGCCTGTAGCATTGTCTAGGAGGCGAGGGCCCGAGCCCCCGGAGTAATATTAACGTCGAGTTCGTAGAACCTGACAAAGGTGAGCAGTGAGGACCATTCTGCCACGTCACAAATGTCTTGCAGAGAGGCCCTTGCCAAAAATGCCTGAGAGGCAGCCATACTCCTAGTTGAGTGGGCCAGGACAGCCAAAGGGAAAGGCTGTCTGGCCGCCACATAAGCAAGTGAAATAGCCTCGACTACCCACTTGCTCATCCTCTGCTTTGAAACCGGACCCCTTCTCGAGGGTGGTCCGTAGCAAACAAACAGCTGTTCTGACTTTCTCCACAGGGCAGCTCTGTGGACATAAACATCTAGTGCACGAACAGGGCAAAGCAGATTAGATTTTTCCTGGTCTGACATCAGAAAAGGCGGAGGACAAAAGGCCTGAAGTACTATAGGTCTCACAGGATTAGTGGGAACTTTAGGAACATAACCCGGTCTGGGGTGCAGAAAAGCTTTAGCCATACCGGGAGCAAATTCCAAGCACGAGGGTGCCACAGAGAGGGCTTGTAAATCCCCTATTCTTCTCAAAGAAGATACAGCAAGAAGAAAGATGGTTTTAAGAGTGAGAAACTTCTCAGGAACTTCTTCAAGATGCTCGAAGGGAGCTTCGGAAAGGCCTTGTAGGACAATGGCTAAGTCCCAGGCCGGCACTCTGGTGCGTACTGTAGGCCTCAGCCTCATAGTACCACGGAGGAAACGAGTAATCAGAGGGTGTCGCCCCAGAGTAACACCACCCAAAGGAGTGTGGTAAGCTGCTAAGGCCGCCACATACACCTTTAATGTGGAGGGAGCTAACCCAGCGGAGAACCTCTCCTGCAGGAATTCCAGCACCGCGCTCGCAGGGCAGTTAACTGGATCCCACAGGCGATCTCTGAACCATAAGGTGAAGAGTCTCCACTTTAGAGCATACAGTTTCCTCATGGAGGGAGCTCTAGAGTGTAGAATGGTCTCCACAACCTCGGTTGAGAGACCAGAGCTTATGAGCTGGGCCCCCTCAGAGGCCAAACCTACAGATTCCACAGCTCTGGGCAAGAGTGCAGGATGGCACCGCCCGACTGAGAGAGAAGGTCCCTCCTGAACGGAATCTCCAGGGGAACCAAACTCGGGCTGGCCAGAACGGAGCTACTAGCAGCAGACGTCCCGGCGCACTCTCTCTAGAACTCCCGGAAGCAGAGCAATCAGGGGGAATGTGTACAGGGGCAGCCTCAGCCACTCCTGTACCATGGCGTCCAGTCCCAGAGGAGCTGGAGGCGTTAGGGAGAATCACAGTCGACAATGTGTGTTTTCGTGCATGGCAAACAGGTCCACCTCGGCCCTGCCAAACTTCTCCCAAAGGAGCTCCACCACCTCGGTGTGGAGTCTCTACTCCCCAGGCCTTGGCCCCTGCCTCAACAGGACGTCTGCTTCCACATTCAGGCACCCTGGGATGTAAACTGCCCTGACTGAGTGCAGTTACCCTTGGGCACAGGAGGATCTGACGAGCCAACTTGTATAAAAGGCGAGACCTCAAACCCCCCTGAAGGTTTATATAGGAGACAACCGATGTGCTGTCCGTGCGTACTAGCACATGATGGCCCCTGAGGTATGGCAGGAAGTTATTCTCTGAACTGAAGAAAGAACGCTCTTCTTGAAGTTGAGCCTCAGCCCTAACTTCCTCATGTGTGCGAGAACAACATCACTTTATACCTTCCGGGTCGATGACGTCACCCGCCTATGACATTCTGTCTCTCCATTGGACTGATTTCACACGTGCTTCACGATGCAATCATGCAAAGGCGTTCCTAAAGTGGTGATGCAGCGCGAGTTCCCTTGAAAGGGAACTACATGTTCCTTGTACTAAGCAAAAAGGCAGTATGCTGCCCAATCTAGAAGGAAAGAGTCTTAACGCATACCTCGGGTCTTTAGTGACCCTCCTCCTCATTAATTTTTTTAAGTTAGACATCAACCTTCTTAGTATTCCTCAATCAATTCATTATAAACAATAGAACAAGAAAAAAATAATACAATTATATAAGAATGCATGTTTTCCCATACATTTTTTGTAAAAATGACCCGAGGTGTAAGTATTTTTCTGCACAACAATAATTGAGTCTTTGATGACTGAATAAGTGCAATTCTCCTTTATTACACAAGGTGGCAATGTCTGATACTTAATGATGAAGTGACGTTTCACTCATAGTTATGACAGGCAGAAAACAAGTATTATCAGTAAAACTTAAAAATGGCTCAGTGATTTACTGAACGCAATAAAATACTGTGTCACTGTCACTTGATGGTGGATCTGGTGAAGAAGCTGTTAGCGATCAAAATATTGATTTTGGAGATAAATAATAATAGTTTTGAGAATATGTTTGAGATGGCGAATATGAGCCAGATGCTGAATGTACTGGGAAATGAGCTCTGACGAGGACAGTGATGATGGGATAAAACATCTGCTCAAACTGAACCCTTCCAAGCACCAAAAGATAACAAAATATGCTTTATTTTATTCCTATGTAATTGTTACTCTAATATCAAGAGAGTTTTATATTATCGCAACAGGTAGAGATCCATCCGTGTTAAAGATATAGATCTGGGTCGCTAAACCTGAATATTTAATAATGACTGGCGAAACATTCATGCATATGAGGGTTAATGTCACTTTGAAGTTTCCAGAAACATTCCCAATGACAGGAAAACTTCTAATGACAACATCTGGCAACAATGAATAAAACACCAGTCAAAGAAAATGGTCAACGCTGATCTGTAGTGAAATGTCAAGCATAACGATGTGACATTTGTGAAGTGACTTCATACGTAGTATTTGATTAAATTTTGAGTATGTCAGCACACACTGCTGTCATCATAGATGTGCCACAGCGAGCATGTCCTCTCTTTAGTCCTATCGGGAGAAGTTTCCTCCTCACAGGTTGTCAGATTAGACACATGGCTTTGAAATTACGTCTGAAAGGACAGTTACCTACAAAAAGCAAAGAAAAAAATGAAAGTAAGTAAGTTAATTATGAATTAATATTCATGATATTCATTATTACACCACTGATACTATAAAATCTTTAATGCAGTGACTAAAACACAGACAATTTTATATTTGGCTCATTTCATGAATTTGGCTTGGAAATGAATTAGTCACATGCCCTGCATGACATTTAATGTTGATTTGGAAAGACAGGAATATAAATTTACTGAATTGCAGTTTTGTGTTGGTTCAACAAAATGAACCAGAACAGATCCTTTTGATGATTTCTGAATACGGTTTTCATCTTCTGAATACTCGGTTTCATCACTTCACATTGATTTGTAACATTTTTAAAAATTGGGGATAAACTAGAGTGTTTTTCCAGCATAATCCATAAAATTGTTAACATGTTAAACATGTATCTTTAGATGGCATTTCAAACATTGATTAATAATATCATCTAATGTTTCTGAAAATACCCATGTGTGTATGAACTTCATGAGTAATTAATACAGATAAATTAAATGCATTTGAATAAATATTTAATTAACATTTAAAAGACAAGAGGTAGAGTTAAAGGTAGAGCTGTTAAAGGGAACCTATTATGCCCCTTTTTACAAGATGTAAAATAGGTCTCTGATGTCCCCCAGAGTGTGTATGTGAAGTTTTAGCTGAAAATACCCTACAGATAATTTTTTACAGCATGTTAAAATTGCCACTTTTTGGGGGTGAGCAAAAACATGCAGTTTATGTGTGAATCCCTTTAAAGAAGTGGTCGGAGCTTCAAGAGCTTATGCTCCGGTATCAGGACAATCTCATCTCAGGGAATGAAAATGTCAGAACAGACAGTAGAGGCGTTCAGTTCGAACCAGAGTCGAAACAATAATGCCTACAGAGCCAGAGAATGTATACTGTATAGAGATAGAACAGGTTTAGAACACAGTTTTGTTTAATTACGGTTATAACTTATTTGTCATCTTGCTTTTATCCACTATTAGTGCAAGCCTGTTGTATAGGACCCCTTCCGAATGATGGCCAAAACTTTACTGATGAGTTTTATGAAGTTCATTGTACTTCACACAAAAGATGAAGTGTCTGTTTTGCTCCACAAAATCAATGTAAGGGCTGAATAAAACGCAGTACAAGAAGTGCGTCAGAAGTCTTGTCTATAAACACTCTCTTCCTTGCATTATCATCAATATACACAGCAAATTACACAAAAACACAGTTAACAGTAAACAAAAATATATACAGACCTTTTCAGGGGGTGCTTAATAATCTGGTAAACTTTATATCCATAAAATAACTCTGATGAACTGTAATAAAGTGTGTGCTCTCTCCCTTTCATTACTGTCGTGACCAGTATCGCTCCAGAAACTATAAAATGGATTACAAACAGTTGGTACTGATCCATCCTTGAGTGACAACCTTTTAGCAAAGCCTGCCTTGCATTGCCCTCGTTCACAAAGCAGTCCGGAGTGAAATGATTTGCGCAGACATGAACAAACCTAAACTCTTTAATGGCGGACTGTGTACAGCTCACTCAGGGCGGGGTCTATGCTGAAATGGCAGTGTCCTTCAACAGTCATGTGAGAAGCCTGTGCAATTAAAAAAAAAAAACACTGGATGTATTTTTATCATTGTTGTGTACACACACTGCCAACACACATTTATGTTCAAACATAATAGGTGCCCTTTAAAGGTGCAACATCTATTACATGGGATTATATATATATATATATATATATATATATATATATATATATATATATATATATATAAAAATATTTCTTTACAGTGTAGTTTTTCTGACAAAAGATGGCACACTTTCCAAATTCATAGAGAAAGAAAAAAAGAAAGAAGGCGATGACTGAATAGAAGAGCAGAGGGGCTCAAATCTTAAAACAAATGTGAAGCTATTAGCTTGAGTCCTGGGAGAAGAGAGCTGTGGAGATCGAAAAATAGCCCAAAAGATGAACGGAAAGTTTTCTCTCTGTGCCAGTGGTGTGATTGTGGGAGGTAGAGGACACACAGTGAGGAACCTGCACTGCTGGGCAGACAATCTTAACAGTGCAACACCGTTTCTCCACACTCAGCACGACACCTTAACACCCACAAAATATGCCTCTCACACACACAAATACACACATAACTCAGAATAGCCAAAGCATTACACCAGACCTTCACTCTGACTACCAACAAAATACCACACTGCACCGCTTCCTAGCGTTGCTTAGGGGTCAACACGTACTAGTCCGGTCAGACAACACGGCCACAGTAGCGTACATCAACCGCCAAGGTGGTCTACGTTCCCGCCGTCTATCTTAACTCGCCCGCCATCTCGTTTTATGGAGTCAGAAGCATCTGAGGTCCCTTCGTGCTGTCCATATCCCAGGAACCCTGAACCATGCAGCCGACGAGCTCTCACGGCTTCAGCCACTTCCGGGAGAATGGAGACTCCATCCCCAGCTGATTTGGGAACAGTTCGGCGACACACAGGTAGATCTGTTTGCCTCCCACGACTCTTCCCATTGCCGCCTGTTTTATTCCCTGACCGAGGGCCCCCTCGGCACAGATGCTTTGGCGCACAGCTGGCTGCGGGGCCTCCGCAAATATGCGTTCCCCCCAGTGAGCCTTCTCGCACAGGTTCTGTGCAAGATCAGGGAGGACAAGGTCCTTTTGGTCGCCCCATATTGGCCCGGCCGGACCTGGTTCTCCGAACTCTTACTCCTTGTGACAGCCCCTCCCTGGTCCATACCTCTGAGGAAGGACCTCCTCTCTCAGAGACGGGGCACCCTCTGGCACCCGCGTCCCGATCTTTGGAACCTCCACGTGTGGCTCCTGGACGGGACATGGTAGGTTTGAGTACCCTACCACCTCAGGTGGTGGCTACCATCACTTCCGCTAGGGCCTTTTCTACCAGACACGCCTATGCGTTGAAGTGGAACCTCTTCGTCACCTGGTGTTCTTCTCGCCAAGAAGACCCCTGGAAATGCCCGATCGGGTCTGTGCTCTCATTCCTCCAAGAAGGGTTGGAACGAAGGCTGTCTCCTTCCACCCTCAAGGTGTATGTGGCCGCGATATCCGCCTACCACGACCTTGTGGAGACGAAACAGGTAAGTCAGCACGACCTGATCATCAGATTCCTGAGGGGAGCGAGGAGACTGAATCCTCCTCGCTCTCCCCTCGTACCCTCTTGGAACCTCTCAGTAGTTTTAGATGCTCTGCAGAGGGCTCCCTTCGAGCCATTGTGATCAGTCGAGCTTAAGTTACTGTCTATGAAGACAGCGCTCCTGATCGCCTTGGCCTCCATCAAGAGGGTAGGGGACCTGCAGGCATTTTCGGTTGACGAAGCGTGCCTAGAATTCGGGCCGGCCGACTCTCACGTGATCCTGAGACCCCGGCCTGGATATGTGCCCAAGGTTCCCACCACTCCGTTCAGGGACCAGGTGGTGAACCTGCAAGCGCTGCCTTTGGAGGAGGCAGACCCAGCCTTGGCACTGCTCTGTCCAGTACGCGCCCTCCGTGCTTATGTAGACAGAACGCAGTGTTTCAGGACCTCAGACCAGCTCTTTGTCTGTCTGGAGTGTGGCCTCCTCTTGGGCTCTAGCGCATGGCGCCTCGCTGACAGACATCTGCAGAGCTGCAGGCTAGGCGACACCCAACACATTCGCCAGATTCTATAATCTCTGAGTGGAGCCAGTGTCCTCTCATGTACTCGCCTCTACAAGTGGCCGGTAATGGGCTAGGCTCAGGTGTCTTCGCTTGCTCGCCATTCCTCTCCACGGACGGGATACGTGCGATATTTCCTCAGGTAGTTTCCCCGAAAGTTCCTCCAGCACTGTCGATGCCGACACCAGTGCGTCTGCCCACTCGCTCAGGCCCTCGTGTCAGGCTAGGTGCCACCGTGTGCATGGTTCCCCCTATGGGCGACCCCCACATGTGTATTTCCACTGTAAGCCTCTCCGAGCATGTGTATATTTCCCTCGGCAAGCCCTTGCCTCCCCTGGGGGTAAAATTTTCCACCTTCAGCTGGTTACCTCAGAGTTCCTCCATATGCAGCCCCTCGTGGGTCATATGTGTCTCCTTAAGTCCTCCCTACGGGTAGGCACTTTGGCGCATACTTCCACCTGGAATATGCTTCCCAGTGTACCTTGGTATTCCTGTGCTAAGTTGGAGTCCTTCGTCCGTACTAGCTTACGACAGGGAGCTCACACTTACGCAGGGCACTGGACGACAGCCGAGTGGCGTGATTGAATTGGGACCCCCATTTCTTCAGTGACTCCGAGTAATGTTACTCGGAGTGACTGAACGAAAGGGAACGTCTCGGTTACGAATGTAACCCTCGTTCCCTGAGGAGGGAACGGAGACGTAACGTCCCTCTGCCACATCCGCTGTACCGCTGAAACGGCCGGGAGTTCAGTCTTGGCTCCTCAGCAGGTAAACATAATGCGATGTTGCCAGCGTACTTCCTTATATACCCACGCTGTGGGGCGGAGCTACGCTATGCAAATTCCGCATGCCCATGGCATTGGCCTGCCATTGGGCGTTTTCTAAGATCTCGAAGATGATAGGCTTCTAGGCGTAACCCCCATTTCGTCAGTCACTGACGTTACGTCTCCGTTCTCTCCTCAGGGAACAAGGGTTACATACGTAACCGAGACGTTCTGTCTCTCTTTGAATCCAGTGGTTGAATACCTTTTCTTAACTTTAGTATACATAACAAAGGACATTTATAAAAACTGGAGAAAGTTATCCATTAGAAGTTTCATCTTTTGCTTTGTTCCAGAGTTTAGACACTTGACTTGACCTTTATCAAGCTGCAAAGTGGTTTAGATTTTATGTCGATAGTAAGTGATTAATCTTGGATGAAATGGCAATGTTTTAGACCAGCCTCAAACTGTCATATTAGCATGTGGCCTGGAGTGAATTGATCACATTCTCCAACAAACAGCTCTAAATATGAATCATTAGCACTGTGTCTGCCATCACCAATCAGAGAGGTATTGATGATGCATGATCAATGTGCCATCACGCCACATTACCTCAGTCTTCACAAATATCTCATTTTTCAATATCTCACAATCCTGCTCATTAACGATCACATCAAAAAGCCTCAATAATGCTGAGCTGTAGGATAAATTAAAGCTATAATCCACAAAAATCACTTTAACTCTTGAGTGTCTTATTCAGTGTTATTTTAGAATTATATATTTTGAATTAGATTGTATTTTTTCTATATTATATTTTCATTCGAATTTTACAGTGGAACAGCACAACAGACGTGGAAGAGGTCCCGGCGAACCAGGTGATATGGCTAGCCTTAAAGTTGCTCGAAGGACGGCCTTCCAAGGCGAAGCTATCAGTGGTGAGGACCAAGGTGGAGGAGCAGAGTCATGTGTGGTAGGGGCAGAGTCAGAGGATATTTGTGAATTGGGTGACGTCAGAGGGATGGAGGATCCTGCTAAAGCCACAGGACTGGAGTACCCAGGTGACGGGGTGACAAGGGATGCCAGTGAGTTTGCAGGGATGACAAGCCACGGTGGAGCCAATGGACCAAGGCAGAGCTGGGAAGAAACCAACGGAGATGGAGGAAAAAGAAAAAATCTCGGGGGGTGGGTGTCCATTGCAGGGTGTGGAGATCTATGAGGATTGTTTTAAGGACCATCGGACTTGGGAGCTCTGGGTCTTTGGTGGGTGCATGCTTAGGGTCCGTTTTGTCCTCTAGAGGATTTGAAAGGCAGGAATGGTTGGAATGGGCACAGAGAGGAAGAGCAGGCTTCTTCTTGTGCTTCTTCCACTGTGATGGGGAGAATCAGTCATCCACAAAGCATACTCAATGTAATAAATCAAGAAACAACTGGAATCCCCAATGGACATGAGGTGGAGGTGTTTGTCTAGTCAACTCCAAAAGCACATCTTCAGTGTGCTCTCATTCCAATTTACCTGATGGCACAGCTCTAACAAGTCCTCAACAAAATCATCGAGGGGACAATCCTCTTGATACCGGGCAATAAGTTGGTCCTCATGGTGGATGTCGACTGCTGTTGGACATTGGTTTTAAAGGTAAGAAAAAAGGCAACTCTAGAAAACTGCAGGCACACGGAGAACCAAAGTTAACAATGATCAGAACAGACAAAGAACAGGACCAAACTGGGAATATAAGGGCTAAATGAGGAACCACATAAGACACATGTGAACCCAATCATAAACAAGGGAAACCAAATCAGTGACTATGGAAAACAAAATGAGAACATAATACGAAATCGTGACAACAAATTATATAAGAACTATATAAGTTCTTTTAATGTTTCTAATCAAATAAATGCAGTATTAGAGATTTTAGTAACATTAAAAAATCTTACAGACCCCAAAATTTCTCCCACCACATGGAAGGGAGATGTTTTCCATTTTATTTTTTAGTAAACAAATTAAATGAATAGAAAAACAAAGTGCATTTTTGTCTGAATTTGGAGCTGTTATTATAGTGTAAATTTAGAAGGAAACACATTTCTATAACATGGTTTACTGATTATGTTATTTGTTTCATGTTACCCTCAACACTGTGTGATAAATTGCTTTCTGGTCCAGTCTTTAATCTGCATCAGTGTCTACTTTGACCTTTATAAGGACATAAAAGAGCTGGTTCTTTCTTTGTGGGTAAGAGGTTGAGATATACCTCTTGTCTTGACCTCCGTCTGTGTCCATGTGTCAGTGCTAGATTGAGAGTGTTGTGTATTGGCACACGGGTTGATTTTGGTACAGTCTGATTGCTTAGTACATTTGATTGCTTGGTCTGATTGCTCCTTCCAACCATTTATCAAGAATGTTTCAGTCCACTGGAGAAAACAGTGCATGTTATACTGTATATTTTATGACCAAATTAGGAAAAATGTTGTACTCTTACAATGGAAATTATACAAATTTTAGGTACAACAAATCTTCTTCTTTGATGACATGCTTTATGATACTTGTTTGATGGGCAGCTAGTCTGTTGTCTATCAGGTCTGATTAACGGGACACTGGGGTGCTCAATCAAGCAGTTTGTGAGCAATCACAATCACTTACCCTCTCTTTTTCAAGCAAGGCAGTCTGCTGACAGACTTTTACTCACGGTTCGGGCATCTCCCTGTGGAGTTCTCCTCATTGTCATTCATATTACAATCTCCCCATCTACAATTAGTGCCAGCATTTCCAGTAAAAAAATAATTAAGGGGGAAAAAAAACCTTGGGGAGTAGCACTGATACTAACAGCATGTTAAGCAGTCATTCAAGGAAAAGCCATTCATATCAGCAAGATGATGTTTCAATCAGAATCAGTGCACTAGGTGCCTTGGGAAGGTTTTTTCGGCAAACATTATACTGTATTTGCACTCCAGTCTCTTCTAGCAACTCAATAGCTTATCACGTTTAATTACAGTGACGCCCTGAAAAAACAGCCTCTGTCATAAATATTTGATTGCGCTCAGTGTCAGATAGCATCTCAAGCCAGTTGCCCCAGTGTGACAGCTGCTTCCTGTCTGGGCTGGGTGGCGGAGCGTGTCAGGCCTCATGCCTGGATCAGATGAGACTGACCTTGCTCTGGGATTAGCCTGTAGCGGCCAGCCTCAGTGGCACTCATATCCACCCATCTGCTTTGCTGAGCTGAATAACTCATTAACCCTGTCTCATAACACACAATAAGTGTAATGTTTTAATTATTTAGAGCTTTATAATTGCTGTTTTTATGATATGGCCATATTTGATGTACAGTTTATGACTATCAGTGAAAATTCTTCTATTCTGCATTCTTTTTAATTACGCATTATTAGAATAGCACACATACAGTATGCATTACCGTTCAAAAATATGGGGTTGGTAGGATTTTCTCATATGCTCATATGCTCTTATGTATTTATACGCTGATGAGCCAAAACATTATGAACAGTCACAGGTGAAGCGAATATTGTTGTCATCTCCTAACAAGGCCACATATTAAGGTCTTGGTAGATGGCAAGCACACTATCAGTTCTTGTAATCAACGTATTAGATTCAGGGGAAATGGGCAGGAATAAAGATCTGAGCAACTTTGACAAGGGCCAAATTGTTATGGCAAGCTGACTGAAAGGCAAAGCTTGTGAGTTACTCCCACTCAGCAGTGGTGAGCATTTACCAACAGTGGTCCAACGAGGGACAAACCACAAACTGGCAACAAGGTGCTGGGCGCCCAAGGCTCATTAATGCACGAGGGCCACGAAGGCTATCCCATCTGGTATGAGCCAACAGAAGGACTACTTTGGCACAAGTCACAAAATTTTTATGATGGTTATTAGAGGAATGTGTCACAACACACAGTGCATCGCACTCAGAAGCATATTGGGCTGTGTAGCCACAGACCAATCAAAGTGCCTATGATGCCCCTTGTCCACTGTCGAAAGTGCCTACAATGATGCGGCATGCGAGTGTCAGAACTGGACCTTGGAGCAGTGGAAAAAGGTCCAATGAGTCCCATATTATTTTACATCACGTGGACAGCTGTGTACATGTGTGCCGTTTACCTGGGGAAGTGATGGCACCCAGATGCACTGTGGGACGACAACAAGCGAGTGGAGGGAGTGTGATACTCTGGACAATGTTCTACTGGGACACCCTGGGTCCGGCCATTCATGTGGATGTAAATTTGACCTGTGTCACCTACCTAAAAATTGTTGCATACACCCCTTCATGACACTGGTGTTCCCTGGTGGAAGTGGCTTCTTTCAGCAGGATAATGCACGCTGCCACACTGCACACAATGTGCAGGAATGATTTGAGGAACATGATGAAGAGTTCAAGGTGTTGCCCTGGCCTCCAAATTCCTCAGATCTCAATCCAATTAATCCACAGCGGCTCCATCTCGCAACCTACATAACAGTTCAGTGTCAAATGATCCTTCAGAAATTATTCTTATATGCTGATTTGATGCTCAAGAAATATTCTTATTATTATCAATGTTGAAAACAGTTCAACATTTCTTACACAAAAAAGGTAACATCTAAATGAACTCTTTTTACTTAGATAAGTTAATAAGTTGCTGCAAAATGCAGACTGAGTGGAAAATTACAATATACTGGTAGTTGGCCTGCACACGTCTTTGAATTCTGAGACTGGTGGATCTTGTTTTTTTGGCATAGACATACCAATGCAATGTCATTGCCATAGAAACCAATGCAGAAAATCCGGAAAAAGAAAGAACGCCACAACACACACAAATCTAATTTGCATCTGCAATCTAAACAACTGTAACCAACAGTGTGCAATTCAATCAATTATATCAGATTCCATTCGGAAACACACATTTGGACTGACAGTGTGAACATAGCTTTAGTTATAGTTATGGTTAAAATTGCATATTAAACTGTACTAGGAGAAAGTAGCTGAACTCTTTTCCTGCCATTGATGGAAATGTCCGGCTTTCTGTGTTTTCACTGTTATACTGTAGGGAGCGCAATGACACATCTTCTGAAAGAGTACTGAATCCCCTGATCAAAACAGGAAAAAAGAAGCAAAAACAAACAATATCATATGTAATCATATGTATATGTAAAATATGAAGTTTTGGGGGTGTTGATGGACTCAATCTACTCCAACTATGTTTTGATCATTCTGAATCCAATCTGGATTAAGTATTTTTCAAAAAACTTGATTTTCTCAGATTTTTGCTAAAAATGTTGCATTTTTTATGAAACTTACCTGTACTCAAGTGTTGATAAAAAAAATGATGGCATTAAGCTAGAATAAAAGTATTTTTTTTGTTTAAAAGCAGAAGCTCTGTTCTTTAATTTGATATATTGCATGTTCAGATATTCAAACAAGAAAATATTCTGGGGGCCATGAACATTTTGTGAAAATGATCAAAATGTTGGCCTTGACTAGCAAAAAATTCTGGCAGGGAAAGAGTTAACATAGAAAAAAACATTTCTCATTTCTTCATTAATCATGAAAAACAAGTCCTTTGAATATTAAAATTGATTGCATTTGCTTCAGAAGTGATTATGATGAATGTAAAAGTACTACACAGAGTACTACATTATCAATCCAATACAGCTACTCATGCATATACCAATTTCCCTCAAGATAACCAAAGGGTTTGTCTTTAGACTTTCACATCTTGATCAAATCCTTAAGCATACTCATTTCCCGTCTTGTCTCGTACAGAAAGATTTGTAACCAGTTTTCCTTTTTTTTTTTTTTTTTTGCCTGCAGCAATAATGAAAAATATAGAGGCTACCATTGTTCCCACGTGAAGATAAACTTGTAGGCAACAGAAATGTTCCAACAAGACCCATCCTACCAGAGCATAAGTCAGTTTCTCATCTCTTTAATCGAAAGCCGGCCAGCTAATGGTGAAGTTTGCTTTTATTAGCAGAATAATTATCAACGCGTTCCCCCTTACTGAGCATTGTGTGAGCGTGGTTCGGACGCGCTCCCAGCGGGCCCGCGGTTTGACAGCTCCCATGAATCGTCAGGCTGCGGCTCCGGCCCTCGCGGCTTTAAACAGCCTCTTCGTACAGAAATAATCTACCTCCCCTCCAGGGACCATCCTCAGCAGATACTGCTAAATTGTGTGGGGCCATGTACACCATTCAGCCTGCGCTCTTTAAAAACAAGTTCATGGAATATTTAATATCTTCGTCTTAGATGAAGCACCTTAACCATTTTCTCGAATTCTTGCCGCTCTCGATTCCCGAGGCACTTTCCTACTCTAAATAACTGCCTCCATCTTAAAATATTTAAAGTCTTAATATATGTGATGGTTACATTAGGGACAAGACAAGCGAGAGAGAAGCCTCCAACACATTAGATTTTGAAAACTTTTAATTCATCTTGCTGGGCTTTTATAGTGCCTGCTAGCATTTGGCTGTCATGCATTTTGTCCCAGTAATTTGTCATGCCATTTAAGTTTAATAATGCTTAATACCACTTCTCTCATCGAGCTGACGTGAAAGGCTGTCCTGTTGTGAGATTGGTAGGTAGCTTAAGAGCAATTAAGCTTGTCAGGGTGTTGTTTGAATCCAGTTAGGCCTGACTTTCTGCAGTCTTGGGATGAATATATGCTTTATGGACTCAATCAGAGCATAGCAAAGCCACCATGTTGCTTAGATACTAGGCTATGTATATTCTCTCTGCATGATGCTAATATTCTCGCAGCTTGATGTTAATAACATATTAGTATCAAACTTTTCTACTGCACTCTGTGCTATTTTTGACCATCAGTGCCACTCCAACTTATGTCATTCTAAAGCATTTGTTCTCCATAAACTTCATGATCAGTAAAATAATGTGTGGATTACTGCAAGATTTTGATGTTATGAAGAAACTTGTGAAGTATCTAAAATACTTCCAGCATATTTCTGTGAATTCATGCATCAGTAGAGCAATTGCCAGTTAGATAACTAAGAATGCTAATGGAGGGCTTTCTCAAGGCATTACTGTAAAACCTAATGCTCAAAATAATAAAAAGTTTTGAGTAGGATAAACTTAAAAAAAAAAAATTGATTTCATGATTATTTAGAACTTTCTTTTTCTTTTGAGTTCACAAAACGGACACATTTTAAGTAATCTGAATTGTTTCATTGTTTTGAGTTTTATGAACTTCTTTCACTTAATTTAGACAAACTTAAATTTAACTGAAACTGGGCTGGGATTTCTATTTCACAGCATGCTTTGCCATGATACTCGAAAGGGACAATAAATGCTAAAATTAGGCATTATACAATGCTTTTTGTGCAAGATTAATGTTAATTGGGAGATTTAGTAGTGTTTAATGTTTTGTTATGCTAATTTAGAAGAGTTTCTGTTATGTTTGGGTTATAAACACGGGCCGCGTCTGAAAGGTAAAGGAGGAGGTGTTGCTGTAATTTATAATAATATCTTCAGTATTACTCAGAAGTCTAGTTTCAAATATAATTATTTTGAAGTTTTGGTGCTTTACGTAACGTTATGTAGTGAAATTGATAAATCCTGTTTAACATTTGTGTTGGCTACTGTATATAGGCCACCAGGGCACAATACACACTTTATCAGAGAATTTGCTGATTTTTTATCAGAGTTAGTACTGGCTACAGATAAAGTCCTAATTGTTGGTGATTTTAATATCCATGTAGACAATGAAAAAGACGCATTGGGATTGGCATTTAGAGACATTCTAAACTCTATTGGAGTTAGGCAACACGTATCAGGACCCACTCATCGCCGTAATCATACTCTAGACCTAATATTGTCACATGGAATAAATGTTGATACCGTTGAAATTCTGCAGCAGAGCGATGACATCTCAGATCATTACCTAGTATCATGTATACTTAATTTAGCAAAGGCTGCAAAGCCGTCCCCTCGCTTCAAATATGGCAGGACTATCACTGCTGAGACTAAAGATTTCTTTATAAATAAACTTCCTCATCAGTTTCATCTCCTCAGCATCCCAGATAGCCCAGAGGAACTTGATGTTGCAACAGAAACTATTGACTCTCTCTTTTCCAGCACTTTAGACACAGTTGCTCCTCTGCGCTTAAAGAAGATTAAAGAGAATAGTCCAACGCCGTGGTACAACGAGCACACCCGGGCCCTTAAAACAGCAGCCAGAAAAATGGAGCGCAGCTGGAAGAAAACAAAACTGGAAGTTTTTCGCATTTCGTGGAAAGAGAGCATGATTTCATACAGAAAGGCCGTAAAAACTGCTAGATCTGCTTATTTCTCGACTCTCTTAGAAGAAAACAAACACAACCCTAGGTATTTATTCGATACAGTGGCTAAATTAACCAAAAATAAAGCTTCAACTTCTGATGTCTGCCAACAGCACAGCAGTAATGACTTTACAGGGAGTGCAGAATTATTAGGCAAGTTGTATTTTTGAGGATTAATTTTATTATTGAACAACAACCATGTTCTCAATGAACACAAAAAACTCATTAATATCAAAGCTGAATATTTTTGTATCAATATTTTAAGTAGTTTTTAGTTTTAGCTATTTTAGGGGGATATCTGTGTGTGCAGGTGACTATTACTGTGCATAATTATTAGGCAACTTAACAAAAAACAAATTTATACCCATTTCAATTATTTATTTTTACCAGTGAAACCAATATAACATCTCAACATTCACAAATATACATTTCTGACATTCAAAAACCAAACAAAAACAAATCAGTGACCAATATAGCCACCTTTCTTTGCAAGGACACTCAAAAGCCTGCCATCCATGGATTCTGTCAGTGTTTTGATCTGTTCACCATCAACATTGCGTGCAGCAGCAACCACAGCCTCCCAGACACTGTTCAGAGAGGTGTACTGTTTTCCCTCCTTGTAAATCGCACATTTGATGATGGACCACAGGTTCTCAATGGGGTTCAGATCAGGTGAACAAGGAGGCCATATCATTAGATTTTCTTCTTTTATACCCTTTCTTGCCAGCCACGCTGTGGAGTACTTGGACGCGTGTGATGGAGCATTGTCCTGCATGAAAATCATGTTTTTCTTGAAGGATGCAGACTTCTTCCTGTACCACTGCCTGAAGAAGGTGTCTTCCAGAAACTGGCAGTAGGACTGGGAGTTGAGCTTGACTCCATCCTCAACCCGAAAAGGCCCCACAAGCTCATCTTTGATGATACCAGCCCAAACCAGTACTCCACCTCCACCTTGCTGGCGTCTGAGTCGGACTGGAGCTCTCTGCGCTTTACCAATCCAGCCACGGGCCCATCCATCTGGCCCATCAAGACTCACTCTCATTTCATCAGTCCATAAAACCTTAGAAAAATCAGTCTTGAGATATTTCTTGGCCCAGTCTTGACGTTTCAGCTTGTGTGTCTTGTTCAGTGGTGGTCGACTTTCTGCCTTTCTTACCTTGGCCATGTCTCTGAGTATTGCACACCTTGTGCTTTTGGGCACTCCAGTGATGTTGCAGCTCTGAAATATGGCCAAACTGGTGGCAAGTGGCATCTTGGCAGCTGCACGCTTGACTTTTCTCAGTTCACGGGCAGTTATTTTGCGCCTTGGTTTTTCCACACGCTTCTTGCGACCCTGTTGACTATTTTGAATGAAACGCTTGATTGTTCGATGATCACGCTTCAGAAGCTTGGCTATTTTAAGACTGCTGCATCCCTCTGCAATATATCTCACTATTTTTAACTTTTCTGAGCCTGTCAAGTCCTTCTTTTGACCCATTTTGCCAAAGGAAAGGAAGTTGCCTAATAATTATGCACACCTGATATAGGGTGTTGATGTCATTAGACCACACCCCTTCTCATTACAGAGATGCACATCACCTAATATGCTTAATTGGTAGTAGGCTTTCCAGCCTATACAGCTTGGAGTAAGACAACATGCATAACGAGGATGATGTGGTCAAAATACTCATTTGCCTAATAATTCTGCACTCCCTGTATGAACTTCTTTACTTGTAAGATTGATAATATTAGGAAAAAAATTATAACCATGCAGCCGTCTACTACTGTATCACATCAGACAGAGCATTGTAGTGTCACTGAGGAAAAATTACATTCATTCACTGCTATAGGAGAAGAAGAATTGGCTAAACTCGTTAAATCATCTAAATCAACAACATGTATGCTCGACCCTATACCGACTAAACTACTAAAAGAGATGCTTCCAGAGGTCATAGATCCTCTTCTTAATAACATTAATTCATCCTTGACTTTAGGATATGTACCGAAAACTTTTAAGTTGGCTATTATTAAACCACTTATTAAAAAAACGCAACTTGACCCTACAGAATTAGTCAATTACAGGCCAATCTCAAATCTACCCTTTCTGTCAAAAATACTAGAAAAGGCAGTGTCCTCACAATTATGCTCCTTTTCAGAAAAAAATTGTATCTGTGAGGTTTTCCAGTCAGGATTTAGACCACATCATAGTACTGAGACTGCTCTCATTAGAGTTACAAATGATTTACTCTTATCATCCGATCGTGGTTGTATCTCTCTGTTAGTGTTACTCGATCTTAGCGCTGCATTTGATAACCATAGACCACAACATTCTTTTGAATAGACTCGAAAATTATGTTGGCATTAGTGGAATTGCATTGGCATGGTTTAAATCATACTTATCTGACCGTTTTCAGTTTGTAGCAGTAAATGAAGAGATGTCACACCGATCACAAGTTCAATATGGAGTACCGCAGGGCTCAGTGCTAGGACCATTGTTTTTCACCCTGTACATGCTACCACTGGGAGATATCATTAGGAAGCATGGCGTTAGTTTTCATTGTTATGCTGACGATACTCAGCTCTATATTTCTTCACGCCCTGACAAAATTTACCAATTCACAAGATTAACGGAATGCATAGCTGATATAAAAAATTGGATGACTAGTACTTTCCTGCAACTTAATTCAGAAAAAACTAAATTTTTAATTGTTGGACAAAAAAACTCCACATGTAGTAACCTAGAATACTGTCTAACACTTCATGGCTGCTCTGTCAAGTCCTCGTCGTCAGTTAGGAACCTGGGTGTGCTCTTTGATACCAATCTCTCATTTGAAAGCCACGTCTCTAGCATCTGTAAAACTGCATTCTACCATCTTAAAAATATATCTAAATTACGGCATATGCTTTCAATGCAAAATGCTGAACAGTTAGTTCATGCATTCATGACCTCAAGGCTAGATTATTGTAATGCACTACTGGGTGGTTGCCCCGCTCGCTTAATCAATAAACTGCAGCTGGTCCAAAACGCAGCAGCTCGAGTTCTTACTAGAACCAGGAAGTATGACCATATTAGCTCGGTTCTGTCAACACTGCACTGGCTCCCTATTAAACGTCGCATACATTTTAAAATCTTGCTAATTACTTACAAATCACTAAATGGTTTAGCTCCCCAGTACTTGAGCGAGCTCTTAACGCATTATACTCCATCACGTCTATTGTGGTCTCAAAACTCTGGCCAGTTGATAATACCTAGAATATCAAAATCAACTGCAGGCGGTCGATCCTTTTCCTATTTAGCACCCAAACTCTGGAACAGCCTTCCTAGCATTGTTCGGGAAGCAGACACACTCTGTCAGTTTAAATCTAGACTAAAAATGGCATACACATAAAACATTTTTAATTTATATTCTATTCAAATTGTTAGGCTGCATTAACTAGGTCAGCCGGAACCGGGAACACTTCCCATAACACCTGATGTACTCGTTACATCATAAGAGGAATGGCATCTACGCTAATGTTAGTCTCTCTGTTTATCCCGAGGTTTACTGCAGTCAGCCGGATCCGGCCCGTATCCAGATCAGATGGTGGACCAGCGCCCAGATATTACCAACGCATCCCTGAAGTGTCTGCAGAGACCGTGTCAATTAGTCTACCCTCTGAAATTGCTCATCGACATGGCATTCTCAATGGATCCATCTCCGGCGTGATGTAATCGACACGCCATCCTCAATAAACCCGGCGTGATGCCTCCGATCTTTCAAATAATCCGATCTAATATTGCTTCTGACCTATAAGGCTGCCAAAATAATAAACATACACTGTTTGTTAATTGGCCAGAGGAGAACTGGCACCCCGACTGAGCCTGGTTTCTCCCAAGGTTTATTTTTCTCCATTAGGACACCTGATGGAGTTTTGGTTCCTTGCCACTGTCTCCTCTGGCTTGCTCAGTTGGGGACACTAAATTTTCAAATAAATATCCAAATAAATGTAATTACTAAACTAAATTATATCAACTACATTACTTGAATATATATGATAATTGAAATGAGCTGATGACATCACCGTTTTCTCCAGAGCGGCTGTACAGCTAAATCAAATTCTGTTCATTATTTTCCTGTTTAACACTGTGAAGCTGCTTTGAAACAATCTGCATTGTAAAAAGCGCTATATAAATAAAGTTGACTTGACTTGACTTGACCATGGTGACGAGTGGAGCATGAGCTTAGTTTGAGAAAAGATATATATATTAAATGTTCTATATTGTCTTACTTATTCAGCAATTGCTATACTATTGTAATGCTATCAAAGTATTGTTACTAATTAGCAAGCTAGCATTAGCTAGTTAAAGGGGTGAACTGGCTTTTTTATTTTTTTATACTGTTGTCTGAGGTCAAATTATGACGTTCGTGTGGTTTTTACATTCAAAAACATCATAATGAATAAGTAATAGGCTATTTTCTACCCTGGTTTTGAGCCTAGCTCTTGAATTGCTCGGTTTTTATGGGTGTAACGCATTAAAGACTTGGAAGTAAACAGCCACTGCTATGATTGGATAAGTTTTGCATATTATAATGAGCTTCGGCTCCCTTACACGTGAGGAAATGTTTCGAAAACTTCCAATGTAAAGAAACGGCAACCGGAATGATTCGCCCACAAGGCTCGCAAAATGTCTTTATCAAACAAACACAAAGATTTATCTCTCATCCACCCGCAATTAATTGGAATGTTATTTTGTATTACTTGGCCCGCCTGATCGGTGGATATAACCGCAAACTGTGCATAACTAACACACATACGCACGCGCGCGCACCCACAAGCCAAGTACTACGTGCAAAACTATGTTCAAAACTTCTGTGATTGTGTTTTGTATTTTTTAAACCTAAAGGATTATTAGGAACACCATACTAATACTGTGTTTGACCCCCTTTCGCCTTCAGAACTGCCTTAATTCTACGTGGCATTGATTGAACAAGGTGCTGAAGCATTCTTTAGAAATGTTGGCCCATATTGATAGGATAGCATCTTGCAGATGGAGATTTGTGGGATGCACATCCAGGGCACGAAGCTCCCGTTCCACCACATCCCAAAGATGCTCTATTGGGTTGAGATCTGGTGACTGTGGGGACCATTTTAGTACAGTGAACTCATTGTCATGTTCAAGAAACCAATTTGAAATGATTCGAGCTTTGTGACATGGTGCATTATCCTGCTGGAAGTAGCCATCAGAGGATGGGTACATGGTGGTCATAAAGGGATGGACATGGTCAGAAACAATGCTCAGGTAGGCCGTGGCATTTAACGATGCCCAATTGGCACTAAGGGGCCTAAAGTGTGCCAAGAAAACATCCCCCACACCATTACACCACCACCACCAGCCTGCACAGTGGTAGCAAGGCATGATGGATCCATGTTCTCATTCTGTTTACGCCAAATTCTGACTCTACCATCTGAATGTCTCAACAGAAATCAAGACTCATCAGACCAGGCAACATTTTTCCAGTCTTCAACTGTCCAATTTTGGTGAGCTTGTGCAAATTGTAGCCTCTTTTTCCTATTTGTAGTGGAGATGAGTGGTACCCGGTGGGGTCTTCTGCTGTTGTAGCCCATCCGTCTCAAGGTTGTGCGTGTTGTGGCTTCACAAATGCTTTGCTGCATACCTCGGTTGTAACGAGTGGTTATTTCAGTCAAAGTTGCTCTTCTATCAGTTTGAATCAGTTGGCCCATTCTCCTCTGACCTCTAGCATCAACAAGGCATTTTCGCCCACAGGACTGCCGCATACTGGATGTTTTTTCCTTTTCACACCATTCTTTGTAAACTCTAGGAATGGTTGTGCGTGAAAATCCCAGTAACTCCCAGTCGGGAGCTTTGCCCAACAGTTCTCAACTGCACAAAAGCAGACTGGGGCGATTGAACATTCTGCCCCGGCGGCCCGCTGCTGCCCCCATCCAGCCGCCGGCACAGATGCCTCAGCCTGCTCCCCGCCAGGGCTGCCCTCCTGTGGCTCCCGCCCCTCCCGCCCTGCCCCAGCAGCAGCCTTCACCCAGGCTGGGCCGTGGAGGAGGTCGCAGGACAGCAGCCCAGCCCGTCTCGGCCCCCCGCCCTGCTAACAGCAGGTTAAGTGGCGCGCCTAACACGGGCCTCTCGGAGATGAATTCAGTTCTTTTCTGGAGATGGTGACAGGGCCACTCCTTCCCCTGGTGGAGGGCCAGGGGAGAATCTTTACTTTTTTAACTGAAAGAACTGACATTCATCTCTGAGCTCCCAGAGGGTGTGGCTGGCAGTGTGCGACGCACAGCCTCGCCACTCTCAGCCCCCACTGTCGTCAGCCCCTGTCAGACGAGACCCCCGTGGAACGCTAGTCCTTCCCTGGTCTCCTCTGTCAGGGCGCGGAATTCGACCCCACCCACACTTTGGGACGCTTCCACGCCTCCCTATGTCTGGACCGGTCATTCCGCTCGCTGCCCCGTATTGTGGGTGCGTCTGTGGCTCGCACGACCACTGGTTCAGTCCTGGGGGCTGGGTTACGGCTCCCAGACTGGCCAGCTGGTCTTCCACAGGCTCGGTTTGCGATTCAGTTCGCACGATCTCCTCCCTGCTCTCTGGGAGTCCGCTATACTGCGTTGGGTGGCAATGCCCCTGTCATGCGTGCGGAGACTGTCACCCTACTGGCGAGGGGTGCGGTCGAGGTCGTCCCTCCGGCCGAGATGAGGTCCGGCTTCAAAGCCTTGAATTCATTGCACCTAGCAGAAGCGATGGGTTATGGCCAGCCCTGGTGCACGTCTTGAACTGAACCCTTCTCAGACTTCTTCCAAGAAGTTGCACCCGAACGCCTCTTCAGAGGCGTCCGTCCCTGGTCTGGTCTGCAGCGTTGACCTGAAGGACCCATACTCTGTCCCCGCTTCTTCCCGACCCAGACCGCCCATTCGGTCTGCCTTCAGATGGCGGGCATCCCAGTACGTGGTTCTCCCATTCGGGTAGCCCTGTCACTTTGCGGCTTCTCTAAGCTGTCGAGGCAGCCCCTGTGCCACTTAGACACACGGGGTTCGCATCCTGAGCTATCTCGATGACTGGCTAAAATTAGCTCACTCTCGAGACCAGGGTTGCGGACACAGGGATCTAGTGCTCCGGCACCTCTCCTGTTTGGGCCTTCGGGTTGTCTGGGAAAAGAGCAAACTCTCCCCTGGGAAGAGGATCTCTTTTCTCAGCTCGGTCACTATGTGCACACAGTGCGAGTGTGCACAGTCAATGCTGACTTGCCTTCGTCATTCCGAGGGTAAGAGTGCGGTTCCACTGAAACTTTTTCAGAGGCTCCTGGGGCATATGGCATCTGCAGCTGCGGTAACGCCACTCGGCTTGCTTCATATGAGACCGCTTCAGCACTGGCTTTGCGATCGAGTCCCGAGATGGGCATGGCAACACGGCACGTTCCGGGTCCCAGTGACTCGGGCCTGCCGTCAGACCTTCACCCCAGTTTTCCTTCACACCAGTTTTCTACGGGCAGGTGTTCACCTAGAACGAGTTCCCAGGCATGTTGTTGTAACAACAGATACCTCTGCCACGGGCTGGGGCGCCATGTGCAATGGACGTGCTGCCGCGGGCTCCTGGAAAGGACCCCAGCGCCTTTGGCATGTCAATTGCCTCAAGTTGCTAGCCGTACGTCTTGCCCTGCACCGCTTCCGAGCCCTGCTCAAGGACAAGTACGTACTGGTCCGATCAGACAGCATGGCGACAGTAGCGTACATCAACCGACAAGGTGGTCTACGCTCCCGCCGGATGTCGCAACTCGCCCGCCATCTCCTCCTTGGAGTCAGAAGCATCTGAGGTCGCTTCGTGCCGTTCACATCCCAGGAGACCTGAATCGTGCAGCCAACGAGCTGTCATGCTTTCAGTCGCTTCCGGTGGAATGGAGACTCCATCCCCAGACGGTTCAGCAGATTTGGGAACAGTTCGGCGACGCACAGATAGATTTGTTTGCCTCCCACGACTCTTCCCATTGCCGCTGGTACTACTCCCTTACCGAGGGGACCCTCGGCATGGACGCACTAGCGCACAGCTGGCCGCGGGGCCCACGCAAGTATGCGTTTCCCCCAGTGAGCTAGGTTCTGTGCAAGATCAGGGAGGACAGGGAGCAGGTCCTTTTGGTTGCCCCATACTGGCCCGGCCGGACCTGGTTCTCAGAACTTGTACTCCTTGCGACAGCCCCTCCCTGGTCGATCCCTCTGAGGCAGGACCTCCTGACTCAGAGACGGGGCACCATATGGCACCCACGTCCCGACCTTTGGAACCTCCACATGTGGAACCTGGACGGGATGCGGTAGGTTTGAGTACCCTGCCACCTCAGGTGGCGGCTACCATCACTTCCGCTAGTGCCTTGTCCACGAGACAGGCCTATGCATTGAAGTGGAACCTCTTCGTCACCTGGTCAGCAGGTTCCTTAGAGACGCGAGGAGATTAAATCCTCCTCGCCCGCCTCAAGTACCATCTTGGGATCTGGCAGTGGTTCTGTCGGCCCTGCAGAAAGCTCCCTTTGAGCCATTGCAGTCTGTGGAGCGGAAGTTCCTTTCACTGAAAGTGGCGTTCTTGACCGCTCTGGCCTCCATCAAGAGGTTAGGGGACCTGCAGGCATTTTCGGTTGACGAAGCGTGCCTGGAATTCGGGCCGGCTAATTCTCACGTGATCCTGAGACCCCGGCCTGGATATGTGCCCAAGGTTCCCACCACTCCCTTCAGGGACCAGGTGGTGAACCTGCAAGCGCTTCCCTTGGAGGAGGCAGACCCAGCCTTGGCACTGCTCTGTCCAGTACACGCCGTTCGCGCTTACGTAGACCGGACGCAGTGTTTCAGGAACTCAGACCAGCTCTTTGTCTGTTACGGAGGGCAGCAGAAAGGGAAGGCTCTCTCCAAGCAGAGGTTGTCCCACTGGATAGTGGACGCCATTGTCCTGGCATATCAGGTACAGGGCATGCCATGCCCCCTTGGGGTAAGAGCACACTCCACTAGGAGGGTTGCTTCCTCTTGGGCTTTAGCGCATGGCGCCTCGCTAACAGACTTTTGTAGAGCTGCAGGCTGGGCGACACCCAACACATTCGCAAGATTTTATAATCTCCGAGTGGAGCTTGTGTCCTCTCGTGTACTCGCCAGTGGCCAGTAACTGGACAGGCTCAGGTGTCTTCGCTTGCTGCGCCATTCCACTCGACAGACTGGATACGTGCACATTTCTTTTTAGGTAGCTTCTCAGTAAGCCCTGAGCTCCTCCAGCACTTTTGATGTCGACACCAGAGTGCATGCCCGCTTGGTCAGCCCTCGTGTTCGGTTAGGTGCCGCCGTGTGCATGGTTCCCCCGTTGGGTAACCCCCACATGTGTATTCCACGGTAAGTCTCTCTGAGCACGTGTCTTCCCTTGGCAAGACACCTTGCCACACCTGGGGTTGAAATATTCCACCTACGGCTGGATACCCCGGAGTGCTCCCTATGCAGTCCCTTCGGGGGTCATAGGTGTATTCTTGAGTCCTCCCTTCGGGCAGGCATTGTGTTGCATTTCTCCAAGTGGGATATGCTTCCCATTGTACCTTGGTAGCGTTGAGCCTAGCCCCTCGTCCATGCTCACACTCACGGCAGGGAGCCCTGGTCAGCGCAGGTCGTGGCGAGATTGTATTGAGACCCCCATTCTGTCAGTAACTGACGTAACTCGTAGTGTACTGACTGAAAGGGAACGTCTCGGTTTACGTATGTAACCCTCGTTCCCTGAAGGAAGGGAACGGAGACATTACGTCCCCTAGCCACTTCCGCTGTACCGCTGGAACAGGCCAGGCGCTCATGCCTCGGCTCTTCAGCAGGTAACATAATGCGCGATTGCCACGCAACGCCCTTTATACCCACGCTGTGGGGCGGGGTTGCGGCATGCAAATTCCGCAGACCCATGGCATCTTCATGCCATTGGCTCGTTTTGTAGAGCTCAAAGGCGATTGGCTTCTAAGCGAAACCCCCATTTCGTCAGTAACTAACGTAACGTCTCCGTTCCCTTCCTTCAGGGAATGAGGGTTACATACGTAACCGAGACGTTTCCAAAACTAAACATATTGAAGTTGAGATTACATGATAATTTTAAGTTAAATGTATGAATTAGCTTACTCACATATATTTCAAGTTAAGAGCAATTAAAATGTATTAAGGGTGTATTGATACACTCCTGTCACGATAAGATACTATCGCAATACTAAATTCACAATACGATATTTATCGCGATATTTTAAGCCAAAATTCGCTCTCATTTTGTTTCCGCCGTTCACGTCACATTTGAATATCCGTGCTACAGTGCGTCGTTGTAAATCTGTTCATCATATAAACAATTTTCTCTTCAGAAGACTTGGATTTGGATTAGACCAGTCGATTGATTATTTTTACGATGACTTTATGACATTTTTTGGATCATTTAAGTTTGAGAGGAATGGACTTTAAATGGAGGTACAGAAATCTTTCTCTGAAAAATATCTTCATTTGTGTTGTGAAGTTAAATGAAATTCTTATAGGTTTGAAGCGACATGAGGCTGAGTACATGATAACAGAATTTACATTTTTGAGTGAATCATACCGTATAAAATACCTTGGATAAAACTAACTCTATATCGCAAATCATATCGTTTATATAAAAAAAAAAGCCAAAAAAAATTATATATATATATATATATATATATATATATATATATATATATTGTTGCATTTTCAAAGTTTAAGAGAGCAGAACTGGCAGATTTTTATTTTGTACTTATTAGGGATGTAACTATACATCGATACAGATATATATATATATATATACATTGTCGCATTTTTATATCGCGATATCTCGATATACAATGTATCGTTACATCCCTAATGAGTACAAAATAAAAATCTGCCAGTTCTGCTCTCTTAAACTTTGAATTTCTCAGCTTAAAGATTTTGATGTAACTGATTGCCTCCAATTTTTTGAGTTTTGCCAAATTATTCAGGTGTACAGTGTGGGTCAAATTTACCTTTGTTTGATGGAATCCCGTGGGTTCAATGCAGTCATCACAATAGGAATCTATGCCAACAGGAATTTTACTGCAGATTTTGCATTAGATTTAAGTTCTGTAAACTTTGAACATGCAAGGTCACTGTTTAACAATACAGAATTGCTTGGTTTGGAAGTGACATTTGAGTAAGTGATGTTTGATGCATCTCTACACTATGGACCTACTTTGTCCACAAAAGTTTCGCTAATGTGCCCGCAGCTTGTATTCTTGGAATTCTCAAGATATTTATCCGGCAAACATGATGCTTAAATTAGAACACCATGGTTTCCAGATGATACACTCTTTTTCACAGACATTAGCAGCATGCATTTACCTACTGTGCCGATTCTGATAACTTTTGGTTTAGGTTGTGTCTTAATTGGTTTTCACGCTTAAGACTTAACCACTGCTTTTGACATCATTGATGAAACATTTCTGCTTGGCACATGGGAAAAAGTTTTGTAGCTGTATGCTTTCAAGTTGTACTCATTTGGGAGGGAAACAGCTTGTGAAATCTGCTGATATTCATCATCAATATGGTTTCACACATAGGGGGCCATGCTGAAGACGTCTGTGAAGACATTTGATTTATCTATAAAAGGAGAGTTGATGGATGTTATTTTTGTCCTATTGTGGAAAAACTGTGTGTTGTACATTTTCATTTAGTTTTAATGGTTAATTTATGAGGTGATATATTAAAGTTGCCAGTATCAAAAAGCTCACAATCTTTTGATCTGTAAACATAATTCCTGTTAGTGTCATTTTGAATATTTAAAGTCTGTTTTCAGTCTCTCTTGGACTTTCACAGTTGAAATAAGCCTTTTCTGTGGTAGATGAATAGCAAATTATTAAAGTGATGAGAAACATGTTATAGTTTTCCCTGACATTAATTTAATGTGACAGTATCTCTAAGTTATAGTGACAGTAAGGTTACGCTGCTCTCTACATATTTCACATTTATATAAACACATACTATGAAGGTCATGATGACATCAGATGCTTCTTTTATATAATACGTTTTAGATAGAATAGTTAATAAAATTATAATACCAAAGATGAAACATTATAAAATACTTTAATCGCGACATCAATAGTTATAGATTTAATGTGATTTTTTTATCCCTTCACATTAATTGCATTAATTTAATTTTAATATTAATGTAATTATTCAAGCAATTACTCAACAATGAGGAATTTTCTTGCCATATGAGCATAGACAGACAGATACTCCTATTGCATGTAGTCATTTTTTACTGCTAAATGAGATTTGGTTATGCAGCAAGACATACTTTGTGCCCTCTGGTAAAGGCATGAACTCAAAGCCTTTGTAGAAGATGCTTCTCAGAGGGGATGGAAAGCAGACCTGTTATCTACCTCACTGAAAGAGGCTTGAAAGAAATAACTGCTACTTTTAAGCTTGTGTTCCCTCACCTTCAATTACTCTATACTGTCTCATATATATATATCTAATGAAAATTTCTTAGAGGTTTCATTTTATTTCTGTTTGTGTGCACAGGAGCTTTAACAGCCCTCTGTCTCACCCTTCCCAAACACTCTCTGTCTTTCAATCCCTGGGGTTACTTTCAAAGACAGAGAGAGAGATAGATGTTGCCCTTTTCAATTGTTGAGAACACTGTGAATGCTATTTATTCAAATTCAAGATATGGGTCAAAAAATGCCCTAATAAGAATTTTTTATTTTAAAACAGGAGCAATACAAGAGTGCTGTTTTCTCAAATCCAAATATCAGCATGATTGCAAATGTGATATTAATTTCAATAACAGTTCAATAAACAGTTAACAGTTCAATAAACAAGAAGTTAATATTAGGTGACTTTCATTTTAGACTATGGATATTGTCTGTTTTTGTTCAATTTCGTCAAAGGAAATAGTTCCAAGCAAATCCACAGTTGCGCCTCTCCGAGGAACATAGTGATGTTTTCGTTACTGAATGAATCTCTCTAATAAATGACTCAATGACTCCCTCATAAAGACAGTGGCTGCGTCCGAAAACGCATACTCTCTTGAGTAGGTACTTATTTTGAATAAGTAATGACTTCATGACTGCTAAAAAAGTATGTTCTATATAGTATGAATGTGTGTAGCGTGTGTAAAGTGTCCATATACATATTTCAGAATCTTGCTGGAACCTTGGTACTTTTTGTCAACGACCCTGCGCACACACACACATTGTAATTTAATGCCAGGGTAATATAATGCAAAGTATGGTGAAATAAATGCACATTCATCCTTCTAGTTATGAGAAAGAAAAAAATGCTAAAGAAAAGTGAAAACAGCTAGAAAACCTAAAGTTAACAGGTTTATTTGATGTAGGCTTAGGGAATAAGCCGTCAGATTCAACAAATTTGACTATCATTGAGCTACCAACAATGGAAAATACTGCAAGCAGCAATACCAGTTCATCAGAAGATGAGGTTATTAGAGACACATTAGAGAAAGATTGCTCCGGAATGCTTCAGTGTGTGAGGATCAAAGAACGGAGCATTAAAGTGAGTTAAATAGGCCAATGACAGATATGGTTAATGAAGCTCATGACAGGAAATCACACCCCTCTCTCCAACTCAAGCCCTCTTATCTTACACAGAGACCGTTCCAGTGCGTTGGCCAAAGTGTATTCCGAGTGCACAACGGGTTGACATTGTTCGAATGGGTCCAGTTCAGTTTGAAAACATTTACTTTCCCCCAAGTCAAGGCCATGATCATACCAAAGCATGTTGTCGCTTCACGAATGACAGATATAACAAGAGGATGAAAAACAGAGAGAGCATATGTTGATTATGTTTGTGTATTTAAAATCATTTTTTTTGTACATTATTTGAGATTCAGAATCACAGTCTTTAGGTTGTGAGAGCGCCTTACACTCACACTTAATGAGCATGAGAGTTCAAAAGCGCATCGCGTCTGTATGAATAGAAATGTGCTTAAACCCATAGCTTCATTGACAGTACTGGAGAAAAATCATTGGCAGGATGTAACTAAACGGCTGATTTCCATAGTCTGCTTGCTTGCAGGCCAAAACATTGCTTTGTGTGGTCACACATCCACTCTGCATTAACCAAGGAATGAAAATGTTCTAGGCCTGGTATAGATACTTGCGCAGTACGACCCAGTGATAAGCGAGCACGTCAGAAGAGCCAAGAAGAAGAAAAATTGCTGACCATTATCTGGGAAAAAAAACATACACAACGAGCTAATCTCACTAATCGGAAACAGCACACTAGAGGAAATAATAGAGAAAGTGAAACAAGCAAATTACTTCTCAGTTATAATGGACTGTACCTCTGACGTGTCACATATAGAACATCTCTCTATGACACTGTGCATAGTTAACTGTCAAGTTGGTGCTACCCTGAAAGAACACTTTCCTATCAGTGCAAGACTCATCGGGTGCAGGACTGACAGAGGTGCTCTTGTAACACATAGAAACTTTGGGATTGGACATCTCAAAATGCAGAGGACAAGCATACGACAACGGGAGCAATTTTTGCGGTGTGCAGTGGGGAGTACTGGATATTAACAGCAAAGCATTATTCATGCCATGCACTAGCCACACTTTAAACTTAATTATTGCTGATGCTGCAAAATCTGTGGAGTCTATGAGCCTCTTTGGAGCACTACAAAACCTCTACACTATATTCAGCTCGTCTCCAAAGAGGTGGGGGAGATATTTTCAAACTTTATGTGCCACAGATGACCCTCAAGGCCCTCTCCAACACACGCTGGGAGTGTCTCATTGAAGGTGTAAAGGTTTTGCGGTACCAGTTCTCTGACATAGGTGAAGTACTACAGTCATTGGTAGATCAGTAATTTAATGCTTAATTTAGATCAGTGGAAAAGGGTGACCCACGAGGCCTTGAACAAGAGATAATGTCATGGAGAATTCTGCTGAACGTCATCATCTGGAACAATGTCCTATATGAGGTAAATCTCATCAGTAAGCTGCTTCAAAGACCAGAAGTAGGAATCCATGCATTTAATCTTGAGGTGGACTCAGTGCTAAGATTTCTCCATAGTACAGAAGTAACGGGTCACAACATGAGGATGATGTTTTGACAGCCGTGACAGACATGAGTTGTTCAGAAGAAAAGTTTTTCTTCCCTTGGTAGATTCCGATGTTGCTGGCATCAAGGACTGTTTCAAATTGTTTATGGCTTCATGGATTCATTTACAGATTGAAATAAATGAAAAATGCCATAATAAGTGGTACAGTTGAAGAGAGCTGCAAAAACCTTAAAAGAATAACTGGTGATGTAGGTCCAAAGGACCTTGTTTGTGAGTTGAGGGCTGTGGTCCATTCTGGCAGTTCATCAGTCTACTGGCTTTCAAATTCTTAACTATATATACACTACAACAATGTGGTTGAATTGTTCCCCCAGTTGAGCATTGCTCTGCGACTCATGTTGACAGTACTGGTCCCTGTTGCATCTGGAGAAAGGAGTTTTTCATGTCTGCAGTTGATAAAATCTCACAGTTGGGTGTGTGTTGCTAGGAAGTGTTTCCTAGTAAAGCAAGGCAGTATTTGACTCTTGTAAACACATCCATAGCAGACTGGTTGGAGTGCCATTTGACGGCAAATGCCCAGTGTATTATGGGTGTTCAAGTTTTCCTACTTATTTGGCAAAAGGGAAGACAACAGCCTTTTTTCTCAGTCCAAAATTGGCCTTTATACCCTCACTCACTATTCCTTACATTAGTCCACTAATATAGTTTACTTGAGGGAGTGAATGAAAACGAATGAGTGAATTCGGACACTGAGTGTGCCGGAAGGGAACTATGTATAAACCGTAATTAAACAATTTAATAATCAATTAAAAAGGAATTTGTACCTGTATTATATAATGCTGTACCAACACTGGACCAGTGGTTTGGGAAATGGATAGATGGATGGAGGATTCAGTTGTGGGCACCATCTTCTGGTTAGGCGCGGGAATTCATTCGGCACACAACGCTCAAAGTGCATTATGCGTATTCTCTTGCCTCTGAGAATATATCGGTTGTACACTCTTTATTGCAATGCATTGTTGGCTTGAATGAGTGCACTCAATAATGTCCACTATGGTTTTTGAAAACCACTACAAATAGCTAGTGCCCTATTTATGGGAATAGGGGTGATTTCAGACAGCCTAGGGCATAAATATACACGGGTTAAAAAGGAAACGAGGAACAACTGAGGACACAATCAAGGGCAACCAAATAATCAAACAAAATACAAAGAACTACACGCCAGCACAGGGACTCAGAGACAAGAACTACAACATAAAATTCCAAAAGACAAACCCAGGAACATGTGACATTATTCACTAGGTATGGTTATAATCTGGATCTGACTGTTTAACAAGCATGTGCCTTAGGAGCACATCCACTCCGAAATCAATAATGCACTTGTAGTATCTGCTTATCCCTTTAAAGATGTTGCATCTTAAATATGTTGAGTTATGCATTCCTATGAAATTATAAGCTCAGAAATGGGCTGACAATCCCTGCTGCCAAATAAGACCTTGATTAGCGGAGAGCAGTCCACTAACAAGGTCATGGGTGTATGCATGGTTCATGAGGCTATAGCCCTGTGTTGTGGATTCTTTTCACCCAACAGGCTTTCAGCTCTCTGACGCTGTCGAACTGCTGTAGCTGTATATACTTGGAATACAGATGGCTGTAAAATAATACATGCTATAAAAAAATAATGATACAGGCCTTTAATCTTGGTGTTGTATTGTATACCAAACCCTTCTTCTCATGCAGCTTCATAAACTTTGCTGTTGTCATGACAGTCAGGATAAAGTTTTTATCATATGATATACTTTTTCTAACAATTGTGATTCAACGTGCCTCTATATATTAATTTTTGCAAAATGTATACATACAATCAAATGAACACTAGTGGCAGTAAAACACCAACAACTATTGTAGTGGAATTTGGCTCACACCACAAATAAACTCCCAGACACCACTGGCTTCGGTGGACTGTGTCTGCTGTTTATTAAAGACAGGGCAGGGATTAATACGAATCAACTAACACTTTCAGTTCTGTGGTCTCTGTGAGGAGTGTGAGAAGAGAGAAAAGTGAACCCCTGCCCCAATTAACACTGTAACTGCATCTGAGCAACCATTCCAAGTACACACAATGAGACAATATACTTTTGACAAAGATGTTTTAGGAGCGTAATCCACCATTTTAATTATATTTAAGAATCAATATTACCAAAGAACCCAGCCATTTAAAGGTGCCCTAGAATGAGTTGAAACAATATTTTAAATTGTTCTCTGATATCTACATAGAGGCTTATTTAAGGGAAAAATTTCTCCAGATAAGATTTTACATGTCCATTTACAACCCTAGAAATTGTGCCTAGAAAGAAATGGTCTGTTTTTGCCTTATTTGGGAGGTCATGAATAGTAATGTGGAGTTCTGCTCTGATTGGCTGTTTCACTGCGCTGCCTATTTTAGTAGTGCACAGTGACAGCAAACACATCTCTACTTTCCGGCATGACAATGGAGAGATTTGGCATCCAACCTTATATGTTTGAGCCTGTTTCCGAGGAAGATGCAGATTTTGAGGAACAACTAATTGTTTTGAGACTGGAAATGGATGCTTCTGAGTGGTAAGTTTAGTCTTTATTTTCAGTAAGAACCTGCATTGACGTAACTGTTACGTCAATACTAGAACTTCAGCCTAAACATTAACTAGCATATAGCATTAACTTTACACGTTAACTCATAACATCAGCAGTCACAACTTTTTTTAGCATTGTAAAAACATTTTAATTATTGTAATGTGTCACCGTATGATTTTACAAGGATAGCTTCTTCACTTTGAATCACAAACTCTAAACAGCGGGCTTGAGCCCCTGCCCCTTTGAAAGTGAAAGTTCCCTTTTCGATCACACCGCAGTGCCCCCGCGAAAGCGATTTCTAATTTCTACCGGAAGCGATTTAACCAACCGAACGAGATTTCTACCGAGGGGGATGACAGTCAAGAAGTGGAAAATCACTACTTACTGCTTGCGGGAATATAGTTGGAATTGCCCCCTTATTCAGTATCAGACGCTGAGCAAAGGCTGCTTGATATTGTCCCAGGTTAGAAAAACTGTCCGTGGTGAAATGGGCCGAGCAAACAAACAACTTTGAATTAAATTGTTGCAGTATCCGGTTATAGATAAACATCAACCATGCCTGTTGACAGTTTTATTCTGTGGGAAGGGTATGAAAAGTCCTCACATCCCCTGCACAGCCTGGAACATATTTATTTCCATTTTCGCTATCCTCGCTTGATGCTTGTTTCTTCACAATACCTGCAGAACCTCCGATGATTCGGCTGTGCAGTTCCGCCTGGCCTTGAACATGGGCTGACATATGCAAATGTTGGGGGCGTACATATTAATGATCCCGACTGTTGCGTCACAGTGGGTGTTATGTTGAGATTTGCCTATTTTTCCATGGTGTTTTTCATGCACGAGATTTACATATGAAGGAGGAAGCAATGGTGTTTGAGACTCACAGTATGTGATTTCCATGTACTGAACTCTTATTCTTATTCAACTATGCCAACACAATTTTTCAATCTAGGGCACTTTTAACACAAAACTCTGAATATACACAAAAATAACGACATTCAAACACATTATCTATTATATTTTAACACTTTATTACAGAGCTCATTTGCAACATACCAGTCTCGCACAAGTCCAAAGCTGTTATAAGGAAAGCGGGACACGATTAGGCAGTTCAGTAAGTGAAAAGGACATCACTCAAACATAAAACTCAAACATAAAACTCATAAAAAATAAAGTTTTCCCAGACTCCTATAAGGATATGAACAGAAAAATCTGCACAGAGACAAAAATAAAATAGAATGATCTAAATGAAAATCCTGAAAAATCTAAATGATTTCTTTGGGGGATGACTTAAAGTTTGCTGGAATAGTCACAAAACTCAAAACACTACTACACTATTATTCCTTTTCACACAAATTATAATTACAGGTCCAGAGTATCAAGTAATAAAGACTTACTCTTAAACAGTTCCTTGCACAATAAACTCAAAACACTTATACCATAGCACATAATGTAGTAAACTTGCTCAGTAGCTCACCTGGTACAGCACTGCACTTATGATGCACTCGGGAATGAGTCCTCTGAAATCAAGTCACAATTAAATGGCTCAAAGACTTGTAGAAGCAAGCTAAAAGGGCATGGTTTCTTCAGCAAATGCATTTTAATCTCACATATTCTTTTGTTAACACTATTGGTTAGGTTTAGTGTAGGTAGTATGATATTTTAACACGTGTTAGAGCATTACTCTTTCATTACTCATTCATTGGACACGTCAAATTCATGTCCAGCTGTTTTGGATAAACTGAACACACTTTTAGCACTATTCACTGGACATTTCACTTTGAAAGTGTTGCATAACATAAATACACATATGCAGCCTCTTTTCATTAAAATGTTTGTGTAAATGCACCTTTTTGTAACATATATGATGCCTACAATGAAGCTTCTGTCTCACCCCCATATTTGTGCCCTAGAATTTGAGTCTACCCTTCCTACATGCCTCACAAATCTATCATTGTCATGTGTCTATGTACAAATGCTGGAGGTCTAATGACATGTGTTAATCATTCTGCTAGCTGTTTCTCGCTGTGCCACTTACTGACTTTGGTTGTGTTCACACTTGTCAGATTTAATTCCATTAAAACATTTGTGCAGTCCTTTTGAATACGTGTGAACACTGCCATCCGAACCTTGGAGCACACCAAACAAGCGGACAGAGACCCCTGAAAATGTAGATCTCGGTCCACTTCCAAAGAAACACTGGTGCGGTTAGACTGAACTAAGAATGCAACACGGACCAAAGACATCTAAACAAACTAAATTCAGGACGTGAAGTCACAAGACGCGACCATAAAAAGGACAGAATGCTCAAGCATACCTGTTTTTTCTTATTATAGAAGCTACATTGTTCATTACAGTTCAGTACAGGCATCAGAAACGCCCTCTTCTTGGAGCAGGTCTTCATTTGTATGCCTGACAGAGAAATTCCTTTCGCTGTTGAGACACCTTTACACATTTTATAAGCTCTTCATGAGTTCTCAGCTGGTCAGAATACTATCATATGTAGGCTACACACATACATACATACATACAAGCACATTTAGCCCAGCACACAGCATTGTTTTGGATGTTTAGTACGTTCCATCACAAAATACACACCATAAAAGCCTTTTTTTGTATCTTTAGGTTTGGTGTTAAAAATGACTAAATGCTAAGTGAACTATGACTAAATGTATCATTTTCATTTTTGTGCCGGACAGAAGATAGAACCAAGAAAACCGAAATACAAGTGTGAACACACCCTTTAACTCAGGACACCCAGACAGCATGGTAACTTTGATACAATGTTGAGTTTTGATCCAAACCATCATTTTGGTTGAGATTGACATTTCAATGTTTAAAGTATGTTGGATCAGCATTGAAATTGTGATGAAAGTCAACAGCACACATGGGTAGAGACAGTGACATTGAACTAACAGTGATTTGTAGTTGATGAGTACAAGATCATGCAGGTGTGTATCTCTGCAGAACACTAGTGGGTGTTTCCCAATCAGTGGGGCGTTTTCAAACCATGATGGGCATTTTCAGTCGCTTTACCTGATTTGCTCTAATCCACTGGGGGCTTGGTTTAGGGGTGGGCCTTCATGAGTTTAGCAAGTCTTTTGAAAAATGGTTGAAAAACATCTATTGTAGTTGAAATTGGCCACTGATTGGTAAACGCCCATTTTGGTTTAGCATGTGTACTTCTCAGTAGTTTAACTGATGCTTCCTCAGTAGAGAGAAAACACAGGTGCATCCTATACAGTCTTGTGTGTTGAACCACCTGACATACATGACTTCTCTTGTACAATTTCATACAATGCTCCATCTACCTTATTATTTATCTGTTCCTTTATTTTGCGTGCTTGTTATTTGCGTTTGATTTGTATTGTTACCGACTATAATTAGAAACATTTTTCTACATTCTTAGCATCTTGCTTTAGTAATCTTTATTGGGAAATTCCTGAATAAAGTTCTAACATCATTTAACAGATTTCTTGAAGTGCAAGAGACATGAACATGAGCAAGAATGTCACACTGCACATGTCTTCATCCATCAGTGCTTGCAGAGCACATTGCTCCTTTAGTAGGAGTGAAGGAGGATGAAGATGGACAATTTAAAAAATGAGAAGCACCCTCCTGATAATGCTGACATTGATTATACATTGAGTTGTTGTCAACAGCATAATCACCTGACCTGTGCTTTATCTCCTGCCCCCTTAATTACTAATCAGGTAATTATTCATATTCCTGAATCACTATTAAATTTAGGGAATATAACTGTTCTCCATTCAGTTTAGCCTGTTTCCACTGAAACACAAATCATAAAAAACATCTTGTGTTTATTGAGAAAGTGACTGGCATGGCTATTTCGTGATATTTAAAGAGATTAAGGTCTACAAAAGGTGAATCTGCAGCTTTAAAAGGATTGTTTGATTACTCCAAAATGAAAATTGTCATAATTTACTCACCCTCAAGTTGTTCCAAACCTGTGTCTGCTGAACACAAAAGAAGATATTTTAATGAATGAACTAAACAGTTGATGGCAGCTATTGACATCCATAGTATTTTTTCCTACTGTAGAAATCAATGGCTACCATAAACTGTTTGGTTACCAGCATTCATTAAAATATCTTCTTTTTGTGTCCAGCAGAAGAAAGACAAACATACAGGTTTGGAACAACTTAAGGATGAGTAAATGACAGAATTTTAATTTTGGGTTGAACTATCCCTTTAAAGATTTTTTTGTTGAAAAAACCTAAGCTCTTTTATTCTTCAAGATTAACTTGTTATTTGAATGCTATATAGTTTCACAGAAAATGAACTGAGATTTATGTAACGGTCATAGCTCAGAGGTGTTTATACATGTTTAGCTCCAACACACCTGCCTGAAGTTTTCATTGATCCTGATGACCTTGATTCGCTGCTTCAGGTGTGTTTAATTAAGGCTGGAGATATACTCGGTGGGAAAAATCAGACATACTTTCTTTTGGTATTGAAGCATTAATAGATTTTAGAAAACTAGAATAAATATACAGAATTTAACGATACTATAATCATAGTTTGAATATTTTGTGTTGAGCAACTTTTTTTTTAAGTGAATCATATTGTGTTTAGTATATTAACGTTCTTGAGTGTGACTGGAGGACAACTGAATTGACTTGTTCTGAAGTAACATCATGCTTGCTTTTTCAGATTTCAGAGAACCCAAAGGAAAAGATGCAGTATAGTCTGATTTCAGATTTCTAAAACCTGAACCGCTGGACCACCATGACATCAGACTTCTGAAGTTAATTTTATTTTTAAAGGTTGTAATGCTTTTGTCCTATTTTTTTCCCCTCTTTCTTTTTTGTATCTTTTTTTGTCACTGATTGTGGTAAACTGTTAAATAAAATAAATCGACTCAACTGCTGAGAAGGTGTATTTTAAAAGGTTTTCTCCAAATGTGTCCATTGATGTGTAGTTGAAATATATTCATGTAGTTTCAACATTACCTGAATCATATGGCAAAAAATTATGTTGTCATTACATTTCAGTTTAAAATCACATTGAAATGTTGATTCAACAATATTACCATTGATTATTTTTGTTAATTTCAATATTGATTCAACATCAGTGATGTAGAATCCATCATAGTGTAATGTTGATTCAATAGCATTACCATTACAATTATTTCACCATTGATTCAACATTAAATGCGGGTGCAAACGTGATATTGAACTAACATCAGTTCATAATGTTGATTCAATGATATTACAATAGATTTTTTTTTGTTGAAATCTCAACATTGTTTCAACAGTAACTGAGGGTGCAAAAGTGATGTTGAAAAAATATTCTGTAATGTTGAATCATTGATATCATTGATTTTATGGTTGAAATCTCAACATTGCTTCAACATTAACTGAGGGTGCAAAAGTGATGTTAAAAAATATCACTTTGTAATGTTGAATCGATGCTATTACCATTGATTTGTGGTTAAAATATCAGTATTGTTCCAACATTAACTGAGGGTGCAAGAGTGATGCTAAAGCAACATCACTTTGTAACATGAATTCAATGTAACTGGCGTTGACGCATTAACACTGACTCAACATTGTTTCAATGATTACATGCTATCTGGGCAACTATCATCAAAAAAAGAAAGGCCAGATATAGGGCCCTATCATACACCTAGCGCAAACACCAGGCACAACGCAAGTGTTTTTTGCTAGTTTCAGCCCCACACAGTTATAATTTTCACATCCAGCGCTGAAAATGACTGCGGTCTAAAGTCAATAGCGTAGTTTTTGTGTTATTTAAAGGGCACATTAGTAACATGCGCCTATAAGCGGGTGCACAGCATGCAGACCATGCACTCAGAACATTAAAATAGGGCCCTTAATCACATTGTTGTGCACATTGTTTGCTCTATTTAAATACAATACACAGAAATCTGCTTTTCAGATTGCGGAATGTCAGACTGCTGTTATCTCTATTACAGCATCTGTATATCTCCATTATATATATTTTTTCTTAATAATGTTTGTAGAACATCCAGTGAGGCATGATATTAAAAAATGCAGCTGTCAAAGTGAGCACCGTCTTGCACATGCTTATCGTGCAAACATCTGGACATGTAATGTGTTATCTTGCTGACATTACATTATCTAATCCACCGATGCATTATTCATGCTACAGAATAATAATGAAATTATTATAAGAATAATCTGAGAGAGCTGTTTTCTAGCAGTTATCTGTGGACTAGTTCAGCTGTGTGTTTTGTAGATACAGATCATAGCAGCAGGCTCCAAGGGACCGTGAGGGGCACAGGTTAAAGGCGCTTCGTCCTTCCCTACAGCCTCTCTAAAAATGTGCCTCGTCATTTCAGAGCCCCAGATGTAACGAGACAAGCTGGATTGACTGTGACATCCCTACTGCCTGAGGGATATGTGTCATTGTCTATAAGGGTCCTGCATGTTTCTGTCACTCATGTTAATGAAGGAAGAATGGAAAGAGTCTAGAACACACCATTTATTCAAAGGCTGAGCTATATGAATTACATTAATAATTGGATCATGTCACATTGTCTGCATATAATTCTGCATTACACTAACACACACTACTAGAGAGAAACGTTCATGCTTTTAATGTTTTAAGTTTACTAACTTGTAGCTTGAACCCATCATGACACTGTTATAATGCGCACACTGTCTCCAACAAGCAAGAGGGCAGTAATGAGAAGCAGCCAATAAAGTTGCAAGAGGAAGTTGAGGGAGTGGGAAGCAAGGACTGGTTAGTTATTTCTTGCTAATATATTTCTAATATTTCATTATAGTTTATTAGATGTTTTAGTAGCTGATCTGTTTTTTTTTTGTCTGCTGTCTTTGACATAACAGCTCAGGAGTGTCACTGGCTTTATCTGAATCTTGGAAAATGATGGCAACATACTCCACTTTTAAACATATATTCGTGAACACCCCAGCTGAAAAATCCAGTATTGCTGGTCACCAGCATAAGGTATGTTTAGCATGCTGGGACCAGCATAGGATGCTGGTTGCTGGTTTGCTGGATCCCAGCATGGGATGTTGGTGTGCTGGTGGACCAGTATAAGGTATGTTTTGCATGATGGGAACAGCTTGGGATGAGGGTGTGCTGGAGGACCCGCATATGTATTTTGGGTGCTGCTTCATCAAGTGGATGAGGGAAGTTTATTTGGACAGACCCTCGAGCCTTTGATTTTGGCAGAGGGAGCGAGTCTACTAATAAATATACTTCAGGCAGATCCATATGTAATACAGGCCAGTTAGTAAGAGCTGTGCAGGTAAACCTCACTTCCCAGTTAGCGTGCCCGCCTCCCATCTCGGAGATGCCGGTTAGAATCCCCTTTAGACCGGGTCAAGTAGGACCGGAGGCATTACATTGGTGTCGTGACCTGGATGGGAGTGAGGTTTAGGGGGGTGAGTGTAACAAAGGCCAGCTAGTAAGAGCTGTGCGAGTAAACCTCATTCCCCTGATCTCAAGAGGCACACTAGTGACTGACTCTAGAGGCTAAGGTCTTTAGCGTCCTTATTAGCACGGCCACCTCCCATGCCGAGACAACGGTTCGAATCCCACTTGGAGCAGGTTGAGTAGGTCCGGAGTGGTTACACATAGACCATAACACAACATAATTGTGACATTACAGCAGATCGTGCTTAATTTACTCCCATCCCACAGAGCCCTAGTGTATGATATTGGAGTTATTTTAACATTTAACCGCATAATACTTGTAGCTACCTTAAACGGACTGTTTTTCACACAGTTATAGTTTATTGTATTGTTATCATTTTCGTTTGTGTAATTTTTTATATTTTCTCCAGCAGCCCAAGCATACATACAGGCCTTTAGAATGGTGCAGAAAAAAAAACAGTAAATAAAAAATCGGCTCCTATGCGGATTCCAAGTGATCAAGGGTTTAAGACATTTAATGTAAACCAGTCAGCTCATCAGCTTCTGGGGTGCTGCTCTATAGCGACCTGCAGTGTTTCATGTGTGGCATTTCAGTCTGTTTGTGAGTACATTGTTTTACAAACGCTTTTTCTTCTTGCCAGTAATATGGAGTTTCATGGATGGATTGTTGGACTTATCTTATGGATTTTTAGTATTAATTTAATCAACGCACTAAATGCCGAAAAAGCCGCAGGTGGAGTTGTTCGGTATAACCGTGAATTTTTACTTCAGTGCAACAAATACACAGAGTCCACATCTTACCACAGTATACAAAGCTATCTGCAATCTTCACAAGGTGAGGCCACTAGAACTAAAAGGAAATGGAGACGAGGCAGAAGAGGTGGGATTCGGCAGAGATTAAAAAACATGGGAAATAAATGTCCCTTGCCCATGGGTTTACTGATTAATGCCCAATCAATGTGGGGAAAAATCGAGGAATTGACTGCAAATCTTTGCTACTTGCATGAATAAAGAAACACTTGTGTCCTGGCGATCACAGAAACTTGGCTGAACGAGAGCATCCCGTCAAGTGAGGTTGAACCCACTGGCAGTGGTGGAGTGTGCCTTCTCATCAGGGAAAACTGGTGCAGACAAGTGGTGGTAAGAGAATCTCTCTGTACTCCAGATATCGAACTACTGAGTGTATCACTCAGAGCATTCTACCTTCCTCGGGAGTTCCCACAGCTGTTTTTCACAGTGGTTTATATACATCCTCAAGCAAATTCAGCTAAAGTATCGGACGTGTTATGTCAACTCTCGAAAAGGCCCGATCTTCCTGATGCTCCCAAATTTATTTTAGGATATTTTAATAATTGTTCTTTGAAAAATTGTTTAAGGACTTATCGCCAGTATGTTATTTCCAAACAATAAGCCATGGGTTTCAAATAAACTTAAACAACTATTAAATAAGAAGAAAACAGCATATTATCAGAGGTGGGGGACTCGAGTCAGCCTTTTTTTATGCATTTGGCAGACACTTTTATCCAAAGCAACTTACAGTGCACTTATTACAGGGACAAACCCCCTGAAGCAACATGGAGTAAAGTGCCTTGCTCAAGGACACACTGGTGGTGACTGGATGGGATTGAACCATTAACCTTCTGTGTATTAGTTCAGTGGTTTAACCCACAAGACCACCATCTCCGACTTAAGTTGCAAATTTTAGGACTTGAGACTTGCTTGACAAATATTAATAAAAGACTTGACTTGACTTTGACTTTTGATATTCATGACTTGAGACTTGACTTGGACTTAAATAACTCAAAATAACTTGTCTTTTGTTTGATAAATATCTGTTTTTGAACGCACCGCAACCTAACCATGTGACACAGCAGGCAAGCAGAGAGTTAACGTAAGAAAATTGACAGTCGTGACTGAACATGAAAGGTGTACGCCAAGAATAATTAAATTCGGGTACCAGGATTATGTGAATTTCACATTTCCATGGTAATCAGTCACTCACGGGTCACGGCACGCCCATGCTCGCACCCGCACTGTATCCATAATTTTCATACAGAGGTTGCGCTGAGTTCAAAATGGCAAAAAAAACTCTTCACTACGAAAACGTCACGCACTGTAAGTTGACGTGGTATCCGAATTGTGATGCACAATGATGAATTACTATTTCTCTTATTGAATAATTAGCCAGTTTTGCTAAAGACGCCTAGCTGTGTGTGTGATATATGTAATATCCATGGAAGTGTTACTAGTATCTCAGTTCACAGATAGTTTGTTTCTGTATTGTTTCTATATAAAAATGTTGATACAATGTAAAGTATTTGCTCTGGCTCTTGTTTTCAATAATTTTGCTCCGTTTTTAATGCGTGTTGTTCTCATCTGTTGACGATGACATAGTACAAGCAGAATGTGGCGGTTGGTTAATGTTGTATTTGTGATTGGATGGCTGGGTTAAAAGTCACTCCATTATTTCGGTGTGTGTTCTGCATTGGAGCTGATTTTTGACAAATTATGTAACAAAAAGTACTGGTTTAACCTATTTGCTAATTCAAAGTCTTTCCTCTATGGCTGTCATTTTTGTGTTACGATTTCCTTTACTCTTGTGTGATCACTGTCCGGATGCCTTCCCATGCATGTTTAGAGTTTCCCTGTAACATTTTAGCTTCTTTTTTATAGTCTCCCATTGATTGAATTTATTTAAATTGAAAAAAGAAAATGCTTAAATCCCCCCCAACACTGCACAAATGTAAAACATTTAAGTAAAACATTATAGTGAGTAATATTACATTTAAAAAAAAAAAAATTACATTACTATGTTGCAGACTTTTTTTCTCACAATAACATACAACCAAGTACTAGCAAATGTCAACCACCACATCAAGTCTCATGCTATTTTAGATAATTTTTTTATTTCAGCAATGTTATTTTGGGTCAAAAAGACCCAGATAGCTTACATAAATAGCATATTAAGCAAGCCAATTAAGCAAAAAGATATAAGATTAAAAATAAAACTGTCAATTAGACAACCGTCAGAAAAAAAAACTGGTATAACACTTGACATTCTGTCCCCCTCACTTTTGAAATGATGGCTACGCCCCTGTTTGGACATGTTAAGAGTTGATAAAAATCAATAATCCACTCGAATATTATTGAAAAAATATAAAAAGCCTTTATTTCATCATGGCTTTAATATTTTAAAAACAGGTGACAATTACTGCACACCTACGCTTTGCGGCTAATGAGCCTTCGTCAGGGTGTGAGCAACAAACATAATGTAAGTTCTCTTTAGTTAATTAGTCATCAATCACCTTGTCACACTGTACAGGACAAGCAGGAGAGAGAAAATTCAAATAATACAAAGAGAATGTATCTTACCCAATATATTGGCATAATTTCAGTTCCCTTTCAGTCAGTACACTACGAGTTACGTCAGTTACTGACGGAATGGGGGGTTTCGCTTAGAAGCCAATCGCCTTTGAGCTCTACAAAACGAGCCAATGGCATGAAAATGCCATGGGTCTGCGGAATTTGCATGCCGCAACCCCGCCCCACGGCGTGGGTATAAAGGGCGTTGCGTGGCAATCTCGCATTATGTTTTTGCTTCAGAGCCGAGTTTACTGCCTGAGCGCTTCCTCTTCAAGACGAGTTTCTCTCCAGAGTGTTGGTGTTACGGCACGTTCCAGCGAGTTCCGCATTTCCTGTCTGATCTGTGCAGTGATCGAAGCACAGCGTGCGCGTTCTCCCTGGGTGCTTCGGCATTCTGCAGAGCTTTTCACTCCTCTCTAAAAGAGCTGCACGTGGCACGTCTTTTTAAAGATGGCTCGCCCGTGCTCCGTTTCTGGGTGCGGTCTACTGGTACCTCCGTTTGATGGTCATGATCGCTGTTTGGCGTGCTTGGGCCTCGTGCACGCTGAACGCGCGTTCATGGATGAGTCATGTTCTCACTGCGGGAACATGACCATCTCAGTGTTGCGATCGAGACTCCATGATCTCCGTAATGGGGGGAGAGTCCCCTCTACCACACCCCAATCTACTTCCTCCACTGGAGGGGGTACTTTGGCTGGTGGTCAGGGTGATCTGAGGGTTACGGTGTGGAACAACTCGACGAATCCTCCTCGGGCCACACCCCCCTCCTGCACACTGCAACCCGTGGTGTTGCCTGATGAGGGCGCCGGGGCTTCCCGTTCGGGGCCCTGCGTTTCATTTGGCGCACCCGCGGAGGATGCTATGTCGATCGCCGCATCACAAGGTGGGCTGGACTCCTCCGGAGATGACGATTCGGCTGTGTTGCCTCCTTCGGGAGTCCCAGCATTGCCCGAGTCCGATCCGGAACTCACAGCCATGCTTGCCCGGGCGGCCGAGGCGATTGGGCTTGTGTGGAACCCTCCGCCATGTCCCGAGCGTTCCCGGCTAGATGATTGGTATCTGGGGCCGGCCCGTGCCGAAGGCGCCCGTCAGCCCCCAGTGCCTTTCTTCCCGGAAGTGCATGAAGAGGTGTCGAAATCGTGGAAGTCTCCCCTGACTTTTCGCGATCGCTCGGCAACCACTTCCGCCTTCACTGCCCTCGATGGCGGCGCGGTGAAAGGGTACACTGGGGTTCCCCCTGTTGAGCGCTCTGTTGCGATGCAACTGTGTCCTCAGAGTGCTTCGACATGGCGCGGTGACCCAAAGCACCCGTCCAAAGCCTGTAGATTCACGTCCACGTTGACGGCGAAGACCTACAGAGCTGCGGGCCATGCCGCGTCCGCCCTGCATGCCATGGCCACCCTACAGGTCTATCAGGCCAAGGTGCTCATGGACATGCACGGGGGCAATGCTGACCCTGCGTTAATGCAGGAGTTGCGGACGGCCACCGACCTCGCTCTACGAGCGACGAAGGTGACCGCTCGCTCTCTTGGTCAGGTGATGTCCACTTCGGTGGTCCAGGAGCGACATCTATGGCTCAACCTGGCCGATATGAGAGAATCTGAGCGGACACGTTTCCTCAATTCTCCCATTTCCCAGGATGGGCTATTCGGCGGGGCGGTCGAGGACTTCGCCCAACAGTTCTCGACCGCTCAGAAACAGACTGAGGCAATTAAGCATATTCTGCCCCGGCGCCCAGCTGCTGCCTCCACCCAGCCGCCGGCTCAGATGCCTCAGTCTGCTCCCCGCCGAGGCCGCCCCCCTGCGACTCCCGCCCCTCCTGCCCGGCCCCAGCAGCAGCCTTCACCCGGGCCGAGGCGTGGAGGACGTCGCAGGAAGGCGGCCCCGCCCGTCCCAGCCCCCCAGCCTGCCAAACGGCAGTCTAAGCGGCGGTCCTGAGACGGGCGGCTCGGAGGTGACCTCGGTTCTTTCCCAGGAGATGGTAACAGGACCACTCCTTCCCCCGGTGGAGGGCCGGGGGAGAATCTTTTGTTTTTCCCTTCCGCCGCTGGCCTCACGGCCGGCGGTACCCTATCAATGGTTAAAGAAAGAACTGACATTCTCACCTCCGAGCCTCAAGAGGGCGCGGCGGGCAGTGCGCGACGCCCCATGGCCTCGCCGCTCTCGGCCCCCTCTGTCGCCAGCCCCCTGGCAGACGAGACCCCCGTGGAACGCTGGTCCTTCCCTGGTCTCCTCTGTCAGGGCGCGGAATTCGACCCCGCCCACACCCCGGGACGCTCCCATGCCTCCCTTGTCTGGGCCGGTCATTCCGCCTCGCTGCCCCATCGGGGGTACGCCGGTGGTTCGCATGACCCCGCTGGTTCAGTTCTTGGGAGCCTGGCTAGCGCTTCCCAACCTGTCCAGTTGGCTCGCTCGCACCATCCGGCTCGGCTATGCGATTCAGTTCGCTCGGTCTCCTCCCCGCTTTCGGGGAGTCCGCTACACCGTGGTGGGTGGCAATGCCCCTGTCATGCGTGCGGAGGTCGACACCCTACTGGCGAAGGGTGCGATCGAGATCGTCCCTCCAGCCGAGATGAAGTCCGGCTTCTACAGCCCTTACTTCATTGTACCCAAGAAAACCGGTGGGTTACGGCCAATCCTGGACCTGCGCGTCTTGAACCGAACCCTGCACAGGCTTCCATTCAAGATGTTGACAGCCAAACGTATTTTCGAGTGCGTTCGTCCCTCGGATTGGTTTGCAGCGATCGACCTGAAGGACGCGTACTTTCATGTCTCCATTCTTCCTCGACACAGACCGTTTCTACGGTTTGCCTTCGAGGGGCAGGCATATCAGTACACGGTTCTCCCCTTCGGGCTAGCCCTGTCCCCTCGCGTCTTTACGAAGATTGTCGAGGCAGCCCTTGTGCCGCTCAGGCAACACGGGGTTCGCATCCTGAACTATCTCGACGACTGGCTGATTCTAGGCCACTCTCGGGATCAGGTCTGCGAACACAGGGATCTGGTGCTTCAGCTCCTCGCCCGTCTGGGCCTTCGGGTCAACTGGGAAAAGAGCAAACTCTCCCCAGCGCAGAGGATCTCTTTTCTCGGTATGGAAATCGACTCGGTCGCCATGTTCGCGCAGCTTACGAGCGAGCGCGCGCAGTCTCTGCTGACTTGTCTTTGCCAGTTCGAGGGCAAGAGTGCGGTTCCACTGAAACTTTTTCAGAGGCTCCTGGGGCATATGGCGTCAGCAGCCGCGGTGACCCCGCTTGGTCTGCTCCATATGAGACCGCTTCAGCACTGGCTTTGCGATCGAGTCCCGAGATGGGCATGGCAACACGGCACCCTCCAGGTCCCAGTGACCCGAGCCTGCCGTCAGACCTTCACCCCGTGGTTGGACCTCAGTTTTCTACGGGCAGGTGTTCCCCTAGAACGAGTTTCCAGGCATGTTGTTGTTACAACAGATGCCTCTTCCACGGGCTGGGGCGCCATGTGCAAGGGACATGCTGCCGCGGGCTCCTGGATAGGACCCCAGCGCCTATGGCATGTCAATTGCCTCGAGTTGCTGGCCGTACGTCTTGCCCTGCACCGCTTTCGAGCCCTGCTCAAGGACAAACACGTTCTGGTCCGTTCAGACAGCACGGCAACAGTAGCGTACATCAACCGACAAGGTGGTCTACGCTCCCGCCGGATGTCGCAACTCGCCCGCCATCTCCTCCTATGGAGTCAGAAGCATCTGAGGTCGCTTCGTGCCGTTCACATCCCGGGAGACCTGAACTGCGCAGCCGACGAGCTGTCGCGGTTCCAGCCGCTCCCGGGGGAATGGAGACTCCATCCCCAGACGGTTCAGCTGATTTGGGAGCAGTTTGGCGACGCACAGATAGATCTGTTTGCCTCCCGCGACTCTTCCCATTGCCGCTGGTACTATTCCCTGACCGAGGGGACCCTCGGCACGGATGCACTAGCGCACAGCTGGCCGCGGGGCCCACGCAAATATGCGTTTCCCCCAGTGAGCCTTCTCGCACAGGTTCTGTGCAAGATCAGGGAGGACAGGGAGCAGGTCCTTTTGGTCGCCCCATATTGGCCCGGCCGGACCTGGTTCTCAGAACTTGTACTCCTTGCGACAGCACCTCCCTGGTCGATCCCTCTGAGACAGGACCTCCTGTCTCAGAGACGGGGCACCATATGGCACCCGCGTCCCGACCTGTGGAACCTCCACGTGTGGATCCTGGACGGGACGCGGCAGGTTTGAGTACCCTGCCACCTCAGGTGGCGGCTACCATCACTTCCGCTAGAGCCCTGTCTACCAGACAGGCCTATGCGTTGAAGTGGAACCTCTTCGTCACCTGGTGCTCCTCTCGGCGAGAGGACCCCAGAAGATGCTCGATCGGGTCCGTGCTCTCCTTCCTCCAGGAAGGGTTGGAGCGAAGGCTGTCTCCCTCCACCCTGAAGGTCTATGTGGCTGCTATTTCAGCTCATCATGACCTGGTGGACTCTAAAACGGTTGGACAGCACGACCTGGTCAGTAGGTTCCTCAGAGGTGCGAGGAGGTTAAATCCTCCTCGCCCACCTCAGGTACCCTCTTGGGACCTAGCAGTGGTCTTAGCTGCCCTGCAAAAGGCTCCCTTTGAGCCATTGCAGTCAGTCGAGCTGAAGTTCCTTTCATTGAAAGTGGCGCTCCTGACTGCTTTGGCCTCCATCAAGAGGGTAGGGGACCTGCAGGCATTTTCGGTTGACGAAGCGTGCCTGGAATTCGGGCCGGCCAATTCTCACGTCATCCTGAGACCCCGGCCTGGATACGTGCCCAAGGTTCCCACCACTCCCTTCAGGGACCAGGTGGTGAACCTGCAAGCGCTGCCCTTGGAGGAGGCAGACCCAGCCTTGGCACTGCTCTGTCCAGTACGCGCCCTTCGCGCTTACGTAGACCGGACGCAGTGTTTCAGGACCTCAGACCAGCTCTTTGTCTGTTACGGAGGGCAGCAGAAAGGGAAGGCTCTCTCCAAGCAGAGGTTGGCCCACTGGATAGTGGACGCCATTGTCCTGGCATATCAAGTCCAGGGCATGCCATGCCCCCTCGGGGTAAGAGCACACTCCACCAGGAGTGTTGCCTCCTCTTGGGCTCTAGCGCATGGCGCCTCGCTAACAGACGTTGTAGAGCTGCAGGCTGGGCGACACCCAACACATTCGCAAGATTTTATAATCTCAGAGTGGAGCCTGTATCCTCTCGTGTACTCGCCCCTACTGGCCAGTAACCGGACAGGCTCAGGTGTCTTCGCTTGCTGCGCCATTCCACTCCGCGGACTGGATGCGTGCGCTATTCCTCTCAGGTGAGCTTCCCAGTAAGCCCTGAGCTCCTCCAGCACTGTCGATGTCGTCACCAGAGCGAGTGCCCTTTCAGGCCACCCCTCGTGTTCGGCTAGGTGCCTCCGTGTGCATGGTTCCCCCGCTGGGTAACCCCCACATGTGTATTTCCACGGTAAGTCTCTTGTAGCTCGTGTCTTCCCTTGGCAAGACACCTTGCCACGCCTGGGGTTGAAATTTTCCACCTTCGGCTGGATACCCCAGAGTGTTCCCTATGCAGCTCCTTCGGGTCATAGGTGTATTCTTTAAGTCCCCCCCTTTGGGTTGGCATTGTGTTGCATTCTCCACGTGGGATATGCTTCCCAGTGTACCTTGGTAGCGTTGAGCCTAGCCCCTCGTTCGTGCCACACTCACGGCAGGGAGCCCGGGTCAGCGCAGGACGCTGGAAGACAGCCGTCATGGCGAGATTGTATTGGACCCCCATTCCGTCAGTAACTGACGTAACTCGTAGTGTACTGACTGAAAGGGAACGTCTCGGTTATGTATGTAACCCTCGTTCCCTGAAGGAAGGGAACGGAGACGTTACGTCCCCCTGCCATGACCGCTGTACCGCTGGAACTGGCCGGGCGCTCATGCCTCGGCTCTTCAGCAGGTAAACATAATGCGAGATTGCCACGCAACGCCCTTTATACCCACGCCGTGGGGCGGGGTTGCGGCATGCAAATTCCGCAGACCCATGGCATTTTCATGCCATTGGCTCGTTTTGTAGAGCTCAAAGGCGATTGGCTTCTAAGCGAAACCCCCCATTCCGTCAGTAACTGACGTAACGTCTCCGTTCCCTTCCTTCAGGGAACGAGGGTTACATACGTAACCGAGACGTTACTTTTACATTTTAGGCTATGTAGTTTTAATTATTTATTTGTTATTTTTTTATTGTATTAACATCTCAGCTGTATGTGGACACCTTTTGAGTAGAAATGCATATTGCAATTAGTTTGTTGCAAATAAAACTCCCATAGTCCATAACTACTGTAGTTTTAACTTATTTTAATATATAAACTCAGTTAAATCATCAAACATTTGTATGACTTGCCAGTGACTTGCTTGACCCAAGCTACGACTTGACTTGAATTGCTTGACATAAAGCAGTGACTTGACTTGACTTGACTTGCTTGATTCTCACAAAAATTGACTTGGACTTGCTTGAGACTTACTTGTGACTTGCACATGTGTGACTTACTCCTACCTGCATATTATAATAATGATGTTTTAGCAAAAAGGGATATTCAAAGACAAATTAAAAGACAAATTACAGTGGACAAGGCACTATACAAGCAAAAAACTGAAGCTAAAATGTTACAGGGAAACTCATGCATGGGAAGGCATCCGGACAATGATCACACAAGAGTAAAGAAAATCATAACACAAAAATGACAGCCATAGAGGAAAGGAATGAAGAATTTGAATTAGCAAATAGGTTAAACCAGTTCTTTTTACGTTTTGAGGGTACTATGACGATGAGGATAGTAATAATAATAATGAGAGAACTATTGACATTGAGTAATATTTTTCTTATCAAAGAGGCTGATGTCAAGAAACTGTTTTAGAGCCCATGGCCTGATAACATCTGTGGACGAGTGTTAAAAACTGTGCTGAGCAATTAGCCAAAGTTTTCACTTTGTTGTTTCAAACATCTTTAGACCAGCATGTAGTACCAACTATATGGAAAACTTCCACTATTATACCTGTTCCAAAAAAGAATAAACCGACAGAGCTCAGTGACTGTCGGCCAATTGCATAACCTCTTTGGTGTTTAAAAGCTTTGAAAGGCTTGTTGAAAGGTATGTAGTGTCCAAAACACAACATTTAGTGGATCCCTTTCAATTTGCTTATCAGCCAAATAAGGGGGTGAATGATACAATTCTAACATTGTTGCACATTGATTACTCGCATCTTGAAGGTCCCAAAAATCATGTGAAAATCCTATTTGCTGACTTTTCTTCAGCTTTTAATAATATTCTGCCATCTGTTTTGGTTAAAAAACTAGCCACAGAGTTTTCTTTAGATGGGTTACTTATTCTGTGGCTGCAGGTTTTTTAAAGAAACAGAGTTCAACGAGTGTGTGTGGCTCACTGTCTGAGAAACAGATTACTAATGTTGGATCCCCTCAAGGCTGTGTCCTCTCACCATTACTGTTTATTTTGTACACAAACAACTGTACAAGTACACATCCAGGGAGATATCTAATTAAATTTGTTGATGATACAGCATTAGATAGTCTCCTTCAGGGGGATGAGGACAATCACAGACCTATTTTAAATTAATTTATTTCCTGGTGTGTCACGTTAAACCTTAAGTTAAATATTTCAAAAACTAAGGAGATGTGCGTCGATTTTAGAAAAGAGTCTTTGATGAGTGGGACTACTATTAAAGGGGAGCCGATTCAGAGTGTTAATGAATATAAATACCTTGGGGTTGTTCTTGATCACAAGTTGAGGTGGAATAAATGGACTGAAGCTGTGTACAAAAAGGGACAGCAAAGACTATACTTCCTTAGGAAGATGGTGTCATTTAATGTAAGTGTCCCAGTACTAAGATTGTTCTATAATTCTTTTATTGAAAGCGTTTGGACTTTTTGTATCACCTGCTGGTTTGGAAATGTCACAGTCAAACAAAAGAGTTCACTTAGAAAAGTTTTAAGTACTGCAAGTAAGTTAACTGGCATCCCTCTGACAGGTTTAGAACAAATATATCAAACAAGATGTCTCAGTAAAGCCATGAAAATAATATTAGATAATAGGCATCCTCTGTTTAATGAGTTTGAGAGATTACCATCAGGCTGGAGATTTAGAATATCAGTGTTTTTTAAAAATAGGGGGGGGGGGGGGGATCTTTCATGCCATAAGCAGTTAATGCTTAAATGGAAGATAGTGTTGTTGTAGTGTCTACTGAGCAGGTCTCAGTGGTGATGAAGTGTGTTTTTGGGTGTGTGTGGAAGGGTGGGGGGTAGGGCAGTTTTTTACTGTTTTATGCATATAATTTTTTTTTCTGTGTGTGTGTGAATACGCATGTTGAAACAAACTGCAACAAAAATTTCCCCAAGGGGATAATAAAAGTCAAAGTCAAAGTCAAGTCGGTGTTGTAATGTAGCGAGAATGTAGTGAGAATCTGTACTTGTGAGTTTTTATATTTGTCAACTGTCACTTTTACTACATTTCCTAAATAAAATGTATACTTTTATTCCGATATATTTCCCTGAAGCATATTTATTACTTATGTCATTACTTACTTAACATGAATGATCAAGGTATAATTAATACAATAATATTATTGTACAGTACAGTACTGTTTTTTTTTTTTTTTGCAATAAAGCTCAGCACTATTTTATGTGTTATGCTTGTTTTCATTCAGTATCCATTTTACAAACTATCGGTTGATTAATCGGTTATCGGCCAGTGTGGTCCAACCTAGTTAACATTATCTATAAAATTATCAGTTGACCTCTAGCGGCAGCACCTGCTTCTCCGGTGACAAACGACAGTTGTGATGAAGATGAACAAGTGTAATGCTATTTCATGCATACTGAGCTTTTTACACTGTTAAAGACTTGGATTCCCATGCTAAACATGGACAAAGTTTCAAAAATTAAGTTGGACGTTTGATGGAGTATTTCTGTGCCAAAAATACTCCTTCCGGTTTCTCACAAGTTTCAGAAAGGTTTTTTCGAGTGTAGGTCTGCGTAATGTGGAATTTCCTCGGACAGACCGCAACGGGCAATTCTCCCGGAAGGGCACACGCGCACCCGTCGACCAGAGAGAGCGAAAGCAGTACACCCATCAAAGTGCTTTGCTCGGCTTTAGGGAAGTCGTTGGCTGCGCTGCACAGGTCACAGGACTTCAAGAAATCGACAATGTCACCAAAGAAGTGTGTTTTTGGTTGCCAGGGCAAGACTACCCTGTTCAGCTTCCCAAAGAACCCAGTGTTAAGGGACCAGTGGATGGAGTTTGTTTTTCCAGAGCAGAAACGTAGTTGTGCAAGTGTTTTTGTTTGTTCCCTGTATTTCGGCAACAATTGTTTTATAAACAAGGCCCAGTTCAACTCCGGATTTGTAGGTTGTCTAATGCTGAAGGATGGAGCAGTCCCAACGATAAAGGTTCACAGTCGTGCGTTGGAACTGCAGGCGGTGAGTAAAACTGCTTCGAAAGTCTGTGTGTTGTTGGCTATCGGTGCGTAAGTGCACATCAAGTAAACAACGCAATAGCTGCGTGCACTCGTGATTCTTTAGCTCCGCCCACACAATATGCCTCCATGCGCTCGGTTTTATTCGGATCTTTCTTTTATAAATATAATAAAACTAAAGACTTTTCGGAGATATGAAGGATGCAGTACTACTCTATAGGTACTCAAGATTTACATGAGACTGACAGAAACTGAGTGTGATATCCCCCTTTAACTTACAATAAACATTTTGTAATTTTTTTAATTAAAAGAAAACAAAATGGAATAAACAGTTAAAACTGAACACAATCTTGCTGCTCAAACTTTTTTTGCTCCTTTTGTATTCTGCATTTACTTGTACTTTTACTACTTACTACTCAATACTTAAGTACGTTTAATATATATATAAAAAAAACATACTTTAAAACTTTTACTCAAGTAATATTCTAAACAGTGACTAACTTCTACCAAAGTAATTTTCTGGTGAGATATCTATTTTACTTAAGTGTGGATTTCAGGTACTTTATCCACCACTGATGTAAACACATTACAATGGTTCCGCCAGTAGTGAGCACTCATGCAACATAAGCAATGACGTACATCTGAGTGAACGAGATAGAGGGAAGTTATCAAGGGAAGGGCATAAAAGAAATGGACTTAAACGCAGCCCAGGTCACATCCTGATTACTGAGATACCTTCATTTGATCGATTTTTTAAGGCAGCATAGATGTATACGTGCTTTTAAAATTCCATGACAGTTGAACCAAAAAAGTGGCCATGAAAAGAGATGGCTGAATTTAAAATTGGTGTGTTCTGTGCCAGCCGAGCAACTGCCATTGAGATCAATACTAATACTTGCAGGACAGTGGAATAAAATAAGTGTCAAAGCTGCTGCTCAATCAAATCTGTGCAAAAATGACCACAAGCCATGTTCCATGTTTTTAATGTCTAATGTTTTAATGTTGTATAAACAGTATATAGGACTTTGTGTTGATACTTAGTTTGTGTGACGAACAGAGATTTGGGGTCGTACCTTCAGAATGATCAAGAGAATTATAATTTTTTAATTGAAGTGAAAATAGAAAACAAGAAGCTTTATTGCATGGGAAAAATGATTTTGACATAACGATTTGTTCAGTTCTAAATAGAGACTATGACTAATGTGTGAATTCTTTATTACATGAATAATCTTGTACTGAGGTTATCTTGAGCTGTCTTTTGTGACCAGCAGTTCTATCCAGTCAGTTTCAATCAGTCATATGAGCATCTTGTGTAATGCAGCATGTATTCTCCAGTGCAGTATGGATTAAGCCATGTTAGATGTAGTGAGGGATTACAGATAGACGTGGGGCACAGCTTTACAGGGTCAGGGAGCTCTGCCAGATGTTAAATAAATCCGCCTACAAAACCCAAAGCACAGCTCCCCAGTCTTATATTCTGATTTATCTAGTGTTTAGGTTTATAGTGACGTACAAAAGAAAACTTTAGATATAGATTCAATGGTTTCCTAAAGGAGTGCTCTGGGTTCAATTCAAATTAAACTCTATCAACAGTATTTTGTGGCATAACCACATTAAATAATTTCAACTCGTCCCTTGGTTTGGAAAAAATGCATCCCTCTGACAGGAAAAAATTACACTGAAGGGAAGACTATGGAACAAGTAATTCCAGAGTGAAATATGCACTTGCATTAATTTTTCCACAAAACAAATACAGTATGTGTCAATTGTCAAAATAGACAGACTCTTTCAATTAAGCAAATTAACTTCTGATTATCAACATTATTCCTCTAGGTGGATATTTGTCTATGTAAACAGTTCATAAACTCACACAGATAAGGTAGTAGTAAGCAATTTTATCACACTAGTCTCATGTTTAAGTTGTGCAATGCTTGTCCCAATAGACTTCCATTGATTTTATAGTGCATTACTGTACATTTTGTTAGCTAAAGTTCATGACTAAAAATAGAGCTAAACAGTAGGCTGCGTAGTTAGTTTTCATATCAGATATCTCCTCTCCACAACATACTATACTGTGTTTATCATTTGTATTCACTGAGAACAGCAATAACATAGAAATAGTTTTATTGTCAAGTTTTATTGGATGTAAAGACTCAAGCGGTGAAATTTAATTCCATTGTTGGAAAGACTTTATGGCTCCCCAGTGCAACTCAAACCAATTAACTATCTAAAACGACATTTGCAGGACAGACGTGCCTTTTATTATTTGCATATTCACCACCAATGAAATTTACGTTCTTTGATCTGAACTAATTGGCTGAGCATTTCCAATTTGCCTCGCTGTCAGAGTCCCTCTATCTGTGTGCATTTAAACATGGTCACTTCCACAACCTCACTGTGTGTACATGGCCATAGAGTCTTGTGATTTTGGCCAGTAAGCAAGCACTTTAGCAACCGCCTAGCAATGCCCTAACAACCATCCAGAACACCATCACAGACACAAGTACTCGGAACACATTTGCAACCACACAGCAATGCCCTGGCAACCACTCCAAACCGAGGAAACACTATTTTGATGGTCCCCTTTAGACATTCTGTATGACTGTAAGTAACGTTGCACAAACATGTAACATGTTTTCAGTTGTCTTTGGTCAAGTATTATCCTAATATGGATGTTTTGTTTGGGTGCTCAGGAACCAGTATATTTTTGCTTTTCTAAAAGTGTCATTTACTGCCAGAGAGTGAATCTGCATTTTCATTCAGTCTGTCTGTCATATTTTACACATTGATCTAAACAGACAAATCGCAAATCGGACCGAATTTTCTTGCCAAAACATTCATGTTTGAACAGGCGTTTAGGGACATACAATTTTAGTGAGATTTTGAGATTGCTATTATTTTTTTCCCATGTTGGTGTGGTAGCCTATATATACATCAATCAGGCATAACATTATGACACGTGAAGTGAATAGCACTGAATATCTCTTCATCATAGCACCTGTTAGTGGGTGGGATATATTAGGCAGCAAGTGAACATTTTGCCCTCAAAGTTGATGTGTTAGAAGCAGGAAAAATGGGCAAGCGTAAGGATTTGAACGAGTTTGACAAGGGCCAAATTGTGATGGCTAGACGACTGGGTCGGAGTGAAGGCTGGCCTATGTGGTCTGATCAAACAGACAAGCTACTGGAGCTCATATTGCTCAAGAAGTTAATGCTGGTTCTGATAGAAAGGTGTCAGAATACACAGTGCATCGCAGTTTGTTGCGTATGGGGCTGCATAGCCGCAGACCAGTCAGGGTGCCCATGCTGACCCCTGTCCACCGCCGAAAGCGGCATCAGAACTGGACCACGGAGCAATGGAAGAAGGTGGCCTGGTCTGATGAATTACTTTTTCTTTTACATCACGTGGATGGCCGGGTGTGTGTGCGCTGCTTACCTGGGGAACACATGGCCCCAGGATGCACTATGGGAAGAAGGCAAGCCGGCGGAGGCAGTGTGATGCTTTGGGCAATGTTCTGCTTGGAACATTGGGTCCTGCCATCCCTGTGGATGTTACTTTGACACGTACCACCTACCTAAGCATTGTTGCAGACCATGTACAGCCTTTCATGGAAACGGCATTCGCTAGTGGCTGTGGTCTCTTCTATCAGGATAATGCGCCCTGCCACAAAGAAAAAAATGTTCAGGAATGGTTTGAGGAGCATCTGTGGGATGTGCTGAACAAACAATTCCAATCCATGGAGGCCTCACTTACAGGACTTAAAGGATCTGCTGCTAACATCTTGGTGCCAGATACCACAGCACACCTTCAGGGGTCTAGTGGATTCTATGCCTCGACAGGGCAGGGCTGTTTTGGCAGCAAAAGGGGGACCAACACAATATTAGGATAATATTCATAATGTTATGCCTGATTGGTCTATATATACACACAAACCCCATTTCCAGAAAAGTTGGAACATTTTGTAAAATGCAATAAACCAAGAATCTGTGAATTTTCTAATTCTTTATTTAACTGACAAATGTACAAGAAAAGATGTTCAATATTTTCAATGACCAATAAACAAATTTTGATTCTGATGGCTGCAACACACTCCAAAAAAAGTTGGGACAGGGGCATGTTTACTTCTGTATCACATAACCTTTCCTTTTAATTGCACTTTTTAAAAGTTTGGGAATAGAGGATACTAATTGTTTCAGTTCTGCAAGTGATTTTTTGCCCAAGCTCGCCTGATACAAGACAGCTGCTCAACAGTCCATGGTCATCGTTGTCTGAGTCTCCTTTTCACGATGGGTCATACATTTTCAATAAGAGACAGATCTGGACTGCAGGCAGGCAGTCAAGCACATCCACACTAGAAACCACTCTGTTTTAGCACATGCTGAATGAAGCCTGGCATTGTCTTGCTTCCCAGGAAAGATGTAATCTTGATGGCAGTATGTCTCTGTACAAGCCCGACCGATCGACCGATATGGGTTTTTCTATAACCGATGCCGATGTTTAGAGGTCAGGGTCAGCCGATGGCCGATATGTGCTGCCGATTTTTAGGGTTGATATCTTGAAGTTTTCCCCTTCATTTGCATGTTAAAATGTCACACTAATAATAAGTGGATGCAAAATTTTTCTAAACTTAACTTCATTTATTGAACACTGATTTGAACCATCTGTCGAATCTTAATTTTGTGCACTGCACGGTATTAAAATATAATATTTATTCAAAGTTAACCAAACAAATCAATAAACTGACGAAGTATTAATGATAAACATGGCCATAAATGCCATTCCCATTCTATGAAATGCATCTATACACTATATCTAATTTGCATAGTAATGTGTTTTTGGGAAAATATGTAATGTAAAAAGACATGTAATAATGGTAGTAAGAATATCTTTTCATAAGAATATCATATTTCATAAGAATATCCAGACAAAACTGTGTATGTTGTCAGAGAAATTCACTAAAATACAGAGGCAAAAGGCAAAACCTTTATTCTGGGTCTCAGGAGGATATTTCTGTCTCGTGCAGAGTGAATCCAGCATTTATATTTAGATGTTACTTCCGAAACTTTGCAGCATGCAGTTGGCCGTCGGTCTTCTTAACAGCATGAAAATCAATAGTTTTATTCAATGGATTTTATAGACCGTATAGCCTTGAGTTTCGCGAGCCTGCATTAACTCAGCACTGAATAAAAACTATGCCGTTTTGAGTGGTGAGATTCTGATCGCGTTCAAGAGATCTGGCTACATAACTCACCGCTGCAAAAACAAGGTGGGACAGAGTGTGGGTGAGAAGGCCCGGGGGCGTCCTCGGTGCCCACACTGCTGCCCCCTGGTGAAGGGGAGAGGGGATGAAAGGAGTGGCAAGGCCCGGGGGCGTCGCACACTGCCAACCTGACCCTCTTGGGGCCCAGGGAGGGAGGAAACTGCTCTTTTATTGAGAATGTGGGTACCGCTGGACTCCGGAGAGCCAGCGGCAGGATGTTGTGACCAGTGTTGTAGACATTCTCTGTCTCTACCTCTGGACACCACCTCCCCGAAAGCAGCTCCTCTTCTCCCTGGGCTGCCCGTCTCAGGGCCGCTTACCCTTGCGCTTGCCGGCAGAGACAGCGGGACACTGGACGGGTTGGGCGGCACCCTTGCGTCTGGCACCCTGCTTTGCCGGTGGAGGCTGCTGCTTTGGCTTGGCAGGGGTGGAGGCAGACGCGGGGGGACGCCCTCGGCGACGAGCAGGCAGGGGCGTTGCGGCCGGCGACTGGGTGGAGGCAGCAGCGGGTCGCCGGGGCAGTATATTTTTAATCGCCTCTGTCTGCTTCTGGGCAACCGTGAACTGCTGGGCGAAGGCCGGCCTGGCAGACAGGGGCGTTAAGGAACCGCACCTTGTCGGTCTCACGCATGTCCGCCAGGTTCAGCCACAGGTGGCGTTCCTGGACCACTAAAGTGGACATCGCCCGACCCAGGGAGCGTGCGGTGACTTTCCTGCATAACGCGGATTTTCCCGCCAGTCAATAGCGGTCTTAGGACACAGTTGCATCGCAACCGTTTGCTCCACTGGGGGGATCTCCACGTAACCCTTCGCCGCGCCACCGTCGAGGGTAGTGAGGACGGAGGAGTCAGTCGATCGGTTTCTAGCGCTATAGGGCGCTGTCCACAACTTTGTGAGTTCCTGATGCACTTCCGGAAAGAAAGGTACTGGGGCGGGGCGCTGAGAACCAGCATGGGCCGTCCCGAGATACCAATCGTCCAGCCGCGAGGGTTCAGGACGCGGTGGAGGGTTCCACTCGAGCCCGACACTCGCGGCGGCCCGGGAAAGCATAGCCGTGAGCTCTGGATCAGACTCGGGCAACGCTACCACACCCGAAGGGGGCAACGCAGCCGAGTCGTCATCTCCAAAGTCCATTAGCTCGTCCCCCGATGCAGCGATCGTAACCATATCCTCAACCGGAGCCCCAAAAGTAACAGCTGGTCCCCCGCGGGAAGAACCAGTGTGCTCTTCTGGAAGCTCAACCGGCGCAGCAGAGGGGGTAGGGGCCCCGAGGAACCTGTTGGCCCGGCGGGAGTGCCCTCACAGTCACCCTCAGGTCCCCACCAAAGGCATCAGCCAAAGTAGCAGCCCTCTGCTTTGAAGCAGGAGGACCGCTAGATCGGGGAATGCGCAATGGGACTCCACCTTTTTTAAGGTAGTTAAGCCTGGACCTTAATACTGCAATGGGAACATGAGTCATCCACGAAAGCCGCCTCAGCGTGCTGAACGCCCAAACACGTGAGACAGCGATCGTGTCCGTCAGCTGGGGACAGGTAACGACGGCATCCAGAAACACACGGTTTGAATGACATCTTGAAAAAGACGCAGGGTCAAACTGTGTAGCTCTTTTAGAGGAAGGAAACTGCTCCGATCAGTGCCGAGGTACGCAGGGGAAATGGCAACGGCTCGCAGCGGTTCAAAGGTGCAAGCCCGCTGAGAGCACTCACAATGCCCAGTAGCTGTGACAACAGCTGTTGTTTAAAGTGTTGCTTCGCGACCACCGCTGCAGGCACCGTCACACCGACACTGGCAGAGCACCAAATCTCCCGTTTCTCGTTTGGAAAAACACTCTTCGTAGGAACACATATAAAGCAATGTTCGGCTCCGAAGTTGAAAGCGATATGCGGTACTTCCGCTTCCGTATTTATACCCGCGCTGCGGGGCGGTGCGTGGAGTGCGTCGACCGCATGCCAATCTTCATTGGCTCGTTTTAAACACTCGAAGTAGATTGGTCTCTGAAAATAGATCCCAATTCGTCGGTCAGTTCCGACGTACGCCGAACGTGACCGACTGAAAGGAAACCCAGAATTACTTGTGACAGAATATATGGATGGGAGAACATGTATACAACTAAATTAACGATCTCTTAAACATTTTCTAATTTATCTCAGTCAGGACAGCTCTGTGTCTCCGAGCACAGTGCTATATGTGAGCGGGCGGTGTAACGTAGCCCTCGCCCTCGCCCACACCCTCAATCACACTGCAGTGTTTGTGAGAGCTGCCGTCTTCTCGACCCCACGCACAGAGCGAAATTCTCTGACTCCGATACAGGAAAAATAAAACAGAACTTAGAATATTGGGGCTTATATGTTAGCAAGCAAGCTGCTGATAGTTTTTGACTACAGTCCTTAAAGTTAACTGCAAGTAAGCAAACCTTCTACCAGCTGTAACATTATGCCAGTTCCGGACAGTTCCACCGCACCAATATCACGGGGCTGCCCGCGGACGTGCCTGACTTTAAATCGGCGCTACTAAATACGGATATCGGCCAATGCCGATATATTAAAAAATGACAAATATCGGCCTGATATATTGGCCGACCGATATATCGGTGGACCTTTAATCCCAATATACGCCTCCACGTCAATGTTGCCTTCACACATATGCAAGTCACCCATGCTGTTTGCATTGATGCACCCCCATACCATGACAGATGTTTGCTTTTGCACTTGTCACTGATGAAAGTCTGGATGGTCCCTTTCGTCTTTGGGACTGAGAACTGTTTGTTTTTCCAAAAAAAAAAAACATTCTGAAATGTGGACTCATCTGACCACAGCACAGATTTCTACTCTCTTTTAGAACATCTATGATGAACTCTAAATTAAACACTGCTTAAAAGTATACATGGGTTAACATGGGTCAGAAACAACAAAAACATGCCATTAAATAAGTAAATAAGTAAATAAGTAATAAGTGAAATTATTACAATATAAAATATACACTCACCTAAAGGATTATTAGGAACACCTGTTCAATTTCTCATTAATGCAATTATCTAATCAACCAATCACATGGCAGTTGCTTCAATGCATTTAGGGGTGTGGTCCTGGTCAAGACAATCTCCTGAACTCCAAACTGAATGTCAGAATGGGAAAGAAAGGTGATTTAAGCAATTTTGAGCGTGGCATGGTTGTTGGTGCCAGACGGGCCGGTCTGAGTATTTCACAATCTGCTCAGTTACTGGGATTTTCACGCACAACCATTTCTAGAGTTTACAAAGAATGGTGTGAAAAGGGAAAAACATCCAGTATGCGGCAGTCCTGTGGGCGAAAATGCCTTGTTGATGCTAGAGGTCAGAGGAGAATGGGCCGACTGATTCAAGCTGATAGAAGAGCAACTTTGACTGAAATAACCACTCGTTACAACCGAGGTATGCAGCAAAGCATTTGTGAAGCCACAACACGCACAACCTTGAGGCGGATGGGCTACAACAGCAGAAGACCCCACCGGGTACCACTCATCTCCACTACAAATAGGAAAAAGAGGCTACAATTTGCACGAGCTCACCAAAATTGGACAGTTGAAGACTGGAAAAATGTTGCCTGGTCTGATGAGTCTCGATTTCTGTTGAGACATTCAGATGGTAGAGTCAGAATTTGGCGTAAACAGAATGAGAACATGGATCCATCATGCCTTGTTACTACTGTGCAGGCTGGTGGTGGTGGTGTAATGGTGTGGGGGATGTTTTCTTGGCACACTTTAGGCCCCTTAGTGCCAATTAGGCATCGTTCAAATGCCACGGCCTACCTGAGCATTGTTTCTGACCATGTCCATCCCTTTATGACCACCATGTACCCATCCTCTGATGGCTACTTCCAGCAGGATAATGCACCATGTCACAAAGCTCGAATCATTTCAAATTGGTTTCTTGAACATGACAATGAGTTCACTGTACTAAAATGGCCCCCACAGTCACCAGATCTCAACCCAATAGAGCATCTTTGGGATGTGGTGGAACGGGAGCTTCGTGCCCTGGATGTGCATCCCACAAATCTCCATCAACTGCAAGATGCTATCCTATCAATATGGGTCAACATTTCTAAAGAATGCTTTCAGCACCTTGTTGAATCAATGCCAAGTAGAATTAAGGCAGTTCTGAAGGCGAAAGTGGGTCAAACACAGTATTAGTATGGTGTTCCTAATAATCCTTTAGGGGAGTGTATATTAACAACTTTAATGTTAGGTGCGATTTAAGATAAGGTACATACTCCGCAAGATCAATGGAATTTGTTTGTTTTCTCGAGGTGGCAAGAACAAGTACAAAGTTCGTTCTGGCCAGGATATTCCATACTTCACGAGAAAAGCAGGTGCCGAACAGGTGCTGTTTCTCTGCATTACCCTGCCCACTTTAAATTTCTGACAATAGTTCTCGGACACCCACAAGGAAACATTTCTGCTCAGATGATGTGTCGAGAACAAGCTGCGAGAGCTTCCAAACCAAGAACTTTTTTCTCTGTTCTTGCGGAGTATGTAATGGCCTTAATCGTGATTAATTACAGAAAAATGTGTGATTAATTAGTTTTTTTTTCTTCTCAGATCCCAGTTGTGGGTTCTACTGTAACTAAACCATTTGTAGTTTGAGTTTGAGTGTGAATCAAGGGCACTTTCACACAGCCTAATTTTGGGACTGGACTATTTGTTTGAACAAAGGAAGCCAGGAACTGTGACAAAATGGGTGGTTGAAATTTAAGAAATCTGTTTGGAAACAGAATCATTATATTTGCCACTAAAATCTTAGAAATGCCATGCTGCTCACACACTGTGAGTTTACTATGTGTAATGACTGAGACAAATCAGACACAATTATTTATTCATTATATTTAATGAATGATCCAGCAAACTTATTCTCCCAACAAAGTTTGGTGAAACCTTCCCCCAAAACTACAACTAACATCCCTAGTGCAGCTAACACCAGGCCTCTTGTTACAGGACACATGGAGACTGATGAGGTTTTACGATCAGAAAGAAATTGCAGACAGCTGTGACTCCCACTCAATTCTTTTTACAAATAAACTATCTTAAACCCATATAGCCTATATATGACCACTTGAGAAATATATAAACATATATCCATCTTATGATTTGTCTTTATAGCCCTTGTGAAAAACAAGTGCACTTTAGTGTACTTTTATACGGTGTACTTATTACACAAATAATATACTTTAAAAGGTATACACTTAAGTGTAAATTAAATGCAATGTTTTTGGCGCACTTAATACACATTAAATGTAATCGGTTTCAAATGTATCACATATTAAGTTGAAATAAAAGGCAATAAGTTGCCATTAAGAGGGATTTTTTGGAACAACTTAAGTGGGGCTTTATTACAACTTTATATGTACTTTCATAATTGCTTCTAATGTCTTCAAAATATAGTTAAAGTGCACTGCTCAATCTATTGACAAGCAATTAATGTGAACTAAAATACACTTTAATGTAATTTACATGTACACTATTATATAATGAAATACATTTGTAATTACATTTTTATAATAATGAAACTGCAATTTAGTATAATAAACAAATGCACATTGAAACACTATACATTTATTGACAAAACAATCTGTAACACAACTTTTTTGTTGATGCACTAGAAAAACCCAAGAAACAATTTACACAAACACAAATTCATTTAGAAAGAGTCTGAAGGACAATGAGGCTTATGTGCACCATCTCCCTCATACAAAGGTACCTAAATCTACCCATCACAGAAAACATTCTGCATTTTTACATTTTCAGAAAACATTCAGTATGATTTTTAAGATTGTTTCCTCATGGGGACCTAAAAAATGTCCCCACAAGGTCAAAATTTACTGGTATTACTATACTTGTGGGGTCAATTGGTCCCCATAACGTAGGGATTACCAGTACACACACAATCTCAGAAGCAAACACACAGTACCTCACACACAACACATGAATTAACACAAACAAAATGTAAAGAAAAGTATCATAACACTAAGATTCAAAACGTTGGATAACGCTTTACAATAACGTTTAATTAACTACTTCATTTAACATGAACTTAGAATGAATAATACTTTAAACATTTACTAATTAGGGGTGTAACGGCACACGTATTCGTACCGAACCGTTTCGGTACAGGGCTTCTGGTATGGTGCACGTGTGTACTGAATACAATCTTTAACAGTTAACAGTCAGCTTGTTTTACGCCGTAACACACTTCAATCTGAGTTCCTACACAAACATATTAAATATTCTGTCCATTTTATCATGAAATTCCAGTGATAAATGCCGGTTTGATGCTCTTTAATGTAACATGACAGATCACCGTATAGGCACGTCAGTTCAAGCGGCGGCGCGCGAGTGAATGTGTTCATCTCTTCTTAAAAAATAAACATGAATCAACCTCAGAAGGTATGTTGAGGATACATTACAGCTTACTGAAACTTATCATATGTGGTGTAATCTCTCAATCAGTGTTTCAACGGCAGAAAGACGTCAATAAAACAGCTTGAGAACAATGTCACGTAGCATCACATTTTCCTCATGAGTCATTCAGTGTCCACAGCTGTTAGTTCACTGGAGAAATCAACTTTTTCACTAAATATACGCACTATATTAGCCTATATATTCATAAAAATGACAGCAACTGTGTATAAATGATTATATTTTAACAACGAAATTGGAGTAAAACTCCATTATAAACTCCACGAATTAGAAGTTAATGCAAAAAACTGCCTTATGTGAAGTTTACATGTTTGCATACAATGCAAGTGCAAGTAAGGGCTCCCTATATAGTTTACACTTTACAGCATTAGCGGAGATAATTTTTATGTCTTTAAGAAACTTTTAGTCATAATTGAATTAATTTAGGGACAAATGACAATTTGTTCAGTAAACCACTTTTTAATAAAAAAAAAAAAAAAGCAATTTTATATTTAGCTTTCTCCCCTGCTGTACCGAACCGTCAGTTTTGTGTAAAAGTTGTATATGTTAATTAGTTAATGCACTGTTAACTTACAAAAACAAAGACTATACATTTCATTAACTAGCTTTGAACTATATTTTATTAACTAAGGTCAACAAAGATTAATAAACACTGCACTGTAAAAAAATATTGCTCATCACTGTTAGATCATGTTGGCTAATACATTAACTAATGTTAACAAATGAGATCTTATTGTAAAGTGTTACCGAACTTGTAAGCTCTTAAACTTTTGCTAGCACCAAAATTAGGACCAAAAGGTTTATTCTAAAATCTTATTCCAGCAATACAGTGAATGAAAGCTAAAAAAAAAAAAAAATCTGAAGAACTCCAAAGGCACAAAAACAAGAAAACCAAAATTGTTTGTCACCAACTATTTTGAAGTTGTTGGAAAGTGCTGTTTATGTCAATGTCCCAGAAGCTCTCCATCGGCAGAAAACTTGCGCACCATCTCTCCACAGTAGATGTGAATGGACATGTTCCAAAAAGGCAGGAAAGTAAAAAAATATATATATATACCTTAAGGAAAGACGAAAAAAAAAAAAAAAACAGATCTATCCATTATTATAATTCACTCAATTAAATGAAAGCGATAGATGTACAGTTGCGCTCCAAAGTTTATATTCACACTGCAGTATGTTAAAAATGTTAATTTTAGCAATAAGGGGGATCATAAAAATTAGCATGTTGTCTTTTTATTTAGTACTGCCCTGATGAAGCAGTTTATTCTGCAAGATGTGTGTAAAGTTTTGACCGCAACTGCATACCCTATGTGGTGAATTACCTCAGTCGTCAGGGCAACATCACAGTAGAATGCTGGGAGAGGTTCCTTCACATTTCCCACAAACACCAGGATTCCACTGACCACATCATCTTCACTGACATTGGGCTTTATAAATAGAGAACATTTTTATAAACATTTTCATTCCTACTTTACAGGGAATTAAAAATAACTTAAATTCAGGTAAATAACCCAAGAACCATGCAAATTGAGAAAGGTATTCTTCCATTTTTCCTCATCTTGCCTTGCAAGTTTCAGTCGTGCACCATCTCCATAAAGGATGTTCCTGTATTTACCACAGCCATTCATTTGGTTTGTTACCTGTACAATACATAATGATTAGGGGGATCTGTAAATGCACAGGTGGGAATTTATTACTTGAAAATGGGCAAGATGCAAAGCATTGTAGGATTGAAAATAATCAAAGATATTTGATATTTGCAATTGAACAAAGACATACTGCTTTACTGTTTTCAACCCCCATCTTTCTTATCAGAAGGGCCATTTGGAATTCCTAAAGACACAGAGATTCTGAAGGCCTGTAGGCCAAATGTGTGTCACCCCTTAAGTACAGTGGGGGAAGTTTGGTCTGATTGGTCAGTTTGAATGACTCACAATAGGGTTTGAGTTACATGGTCAAGGAAGTATAAAAGAAGGTTGTAACTTGCTCTCAGGGGCCTTTGATTCTCTGCTCTCTTCTTCTATTCTCTGTCTCTCTCTCTTCTTGGGGGCCTTCTCTTTGGCTCTTCTCTTCTTTGCTCTCTTCTTCTCTGTCTCTTTTGCTCTCTCTCTCCCTCTCTCTCTCTTTCTATCCCTCAGGTAACATTCTATTCATGCTGGGTACGATTAATGGTATAAGTCACATATTTAGCTATTGTAACTGCGCTTATTTCCGTCGTTGGTATAAGTACAGTGGGTGGATATAGACGAGAAATGTACAGTTTTCTACCATCTTGCTCATAAAGTTTCTTTAGTCTTTCGGCAACCCTGCAGCCTGAACCACTGTAGGTGCCCACCCTTACAGCATTTAAAAGCTATAGACTTGATAGCAGTGTTTTAGCTTGTAGTGTGTGATCAGGGTCTCATGGCTGGGCAAGAATTCATAATTAACAATAACATCACCTCATCAATATGGCTCTGTGATTCCACACAGCTTGCACTGGATCTCCAATAACAAATCTGTACTGATCCTACAAAATAAATAAATAAGTCCAGATAAGCACAAAATATTACAAACACAAATAGTAGCTTAACATTGTACTCTTCAAATGCAAAATGAAAAAACTAAACAAAAAAAAAAACATTACAATCATTATTTCTAGAGGTGGGTGACATATTGAATATTACTGGTCGTTATAATATGGATTATAAGGATTAAATGTATATAATGTCTGCTAATGTTACTATACAGGATCTTTGAATTTCGTCCAGCAAATTTAACTTTAGGTCATTTAACATTAACTTAGTTCATTTAAAAAGTTCGATTAAAATATTGTATTTTCAGCAGCCAAATTCCTCAAACACGCCCACACACGCGATCACATTCCGATACAAGAAATTATTATAATGCAATCATAGATCAATTATAGGAAACATGATTAATTCACCTCCCGAGTCCATATTGCGTCTATACTATCGCGATTAAACTAAATACACTCTTAATCGCATTAAGAAATGCCATGTTACGGTGAAAATAAAAATCATATATCATATATAAAGCATATATCAAGATATACTTACTTGACTCGTTCCCATTCAGTCGGTCGCTCACGACGCCACGTCGGAGTACCGACGAATAGGAATCTCGCTCGCGAGAGCCAATCTACTTCGAGTGAAACTAAACGAGCCAATGCACATTGGCATGCAATGATTGCACCAGGTGCTCATGCCACGCAGCGTGGGTATAAATGAGACACAGGTGTTTGCATCAAGTTAGCTTTTTGCTTCGGAGCCGAGCCAGATATCACTCTCTACTTCGCAGTCCTGACTGAAAAAAAGCCTGCCCTTTTGGAAGCGATTTCTTCAGTCGGTGTTGGTGTGACAGCACTGCAGCGGGTCGTGTGGTTCTTTGATCATCTCTCTTTCTCTTTTCTGAGCAAACACAAAGGCTGTTCTCACAGCTGGTTCGGTGTGCTAGGTGGAGAGCGCTGAAAAGCCGTTCATACGGCTGGTAAGAGAGCGCCTTCGTGTGAGAGAGAGCGCGAACATCAGGCTGCACTATCCCCTGACTGTCGCCGCGACCCCTCCCCCTGCGTGCTTCAGCACCAAGGAGAGCGTCCTTCTATTAGAGCAACACAGATAGAGCTTGCATCCTTTTCAGGATGATATTTTATCTGTGTGTTTCTGGATGCGGTGGTTACCTGTCACCGAGGGATGGTCACAAGCGCTGTATCTCGTGTTTGGGCGTTCAGCATGCTGAGGCAGCGCTGGTGGATGACTCATGTTCTCACTGTGGGAACATGACCATCCTCAGATCACCCACGCAGTAGCGATCGGATGTCCATCGCTGCATCGGAGGGAGGGTCAGAAGTTTCTGGAGATGACGTGTCGGCACAGGGGGCTCCTTCGGGAAGATCCGCTGTGCCCGATACGGATCTGGAAATGATGGCCATGCTTTCCCGGGCCGCTGAGAGAGTCGGGCTCGTGTGGAACCCTCCACCTCCGCTCCCGCGTCGCAGCAGCAGCCTCCACCCAAGTGACGTCGTAAAGCCGGGCGTAAGCAGGCCGCCCCGCCCGTCCAGGCCTCTGCCAAGAGGGGTGGCAAGAGCAAGGGCAAGCGGCCCTGAGACGGGCGACCTGGAGATGGGGAGGACTGCGCTTCTGGAGACGGTGACCGCACCGCTCCATCCCCCAGAGGAGGGCCGGGTGGAGAATCTTGTGTTTCGTTTTGTTTCTGTTCCGCCAAATTTTCAATAAATAGCAGTTTCCCCTATCTCCGGGTCCCCAGGGGGCTCGGAGGGTTGTGGCCGGTCAAACCCCGGACCACACTCATCCTCCCCCTTTGCCAGCGGGCAGCAGTGGACGATCCCCTCACGGTCCTTCTGCCCACCTGTGAAACCAGGTAAGTGTTGCAATGCACACTCACACCTCGCTGCGGGCCGCCTCCACGAGACAGCTGCCCCAGCCCGGTACCTGCATTCCACCTCGCTGCCCCACGGTGGGTACGCCGGTGGTCCCTTTGGTCCCGCTTGCACGGTCTCTGCGAGCCTAACTAGTGCTCCCCAGTCCGTCTCGCTGGCTCATTCGGACCATCAGGCTCGGCTATGCGATTCAGTTCGCCCGGCGCCCCCCCCCAGGTTCAAGGACGCCCGCTTCACTTCGGTGAACGCCGCAGACGCCCATGTCCTGCATGCGGAGATCGCAGTCCTACTGGCGAAGGACGCGATAGAGCCGGTCCCTCCAGCCGATATGAAGACAGGCTTCTACAGCCCGTACTTCATTGTACCCAAGAAGACCGGTGGGTTACGGCCAATCTTGGACCTGCGAGTCTTGAATCGGAGCCTTCACAAGCTACCGTTCAAGATGCTCACGCAGAAACGCATCTTCGAATGCATCCGTCCCCAAGATTGGTTTGCAGCGATCGACCTGAAGGACGCGTACTTTCATGTCTCGATTCTTCCTTGACATAGGCCGTTTCTGCGCTTTGCGTTCGAGGGTCGAGCATATCAGTACAAAGTCCTGCCCTTCGGGCTGTCCCTGTCCCCCCGTGTCTTCATGAAAGTCACGAAGGGGGCCCTTGTGCCCATGAGAGAACAGGGCGTTCGCATCCTCAACTATCTCGACGACTGGCTCATTCTAGCACAGTCCAGGGATCAGTTGTGCGAACACAGGGACCTGGTGCTCAGACACCTCAGCCAGTTGGGTCTTCGGGTCAACTGGGAGAAGAGCAAACTCGCCCCCGTGCAGAGGATCTCTTTTCTCGGGTATGGAGTTAGATTCGGTCGAACGGACAGCGCGCCTCACAGAGGAGCGCGTCCAGTCGATGCTGAACTGCCTGAACACATTTCAAGGCAGGATGGCGGTTCCACTAAAACAGTTTCAGAGGCTCCTGGGGCATATGGCAGCCGCAGCGGCAGTAACACCGCTCGGCTTGCGTCATATGAGACCGCTTCAGCATTGGCTACACGGCCGAGTCCTGAGATGGGCGTGGCAACGCGGCACTCACCGGGTGAGCATCACACCGGCCTGCCGCCAATCCTTCAGCCCATGGTCAGACCCCTCGTTCCTGTGGGGCCGGAGTGCCTCTGGAACAGGTGTCCAGGCATGCTGTGGTCTTCACGGATGCCTCTGCCATGGGCTGGGGAGCCACGTACAATGGGCATGCAGTGTCAGGGGTTTGGACGGGCCCACACCTGCATTGGCACATCAACTGCCTCGAGTTGCTAGCAGTGCATCTCGCTCTGAGCCGCCTCAAAAGGCTGTTACGGGGCAAAGATGTACTGGTTTGCACGGACAACACCACGACCGTTGCGTATGTCAACCGACAAGGTGGTCTACGCTCCCGTCGCATGTCGCAACTCGCCCGCCATCTCCTCCTCTGGAGTCAGAAGTGTCTGAGGTCGCTTCGGGCCATTCATGTCCCTGGTGTGAGCAACCGTGTGGCCGACGAGCTTTCACGAGCTGCGCTCCCAGGGGAATGGCGACTTCACCCCCAGGTGGTTCAGCTGATTTGGAGACAGTTCGGGGCGGCACAGGTCGACCTGTTTGCCTCCCCAGAAACGTCCCACTGCCAGTGGTTCTATTCGCTGACCGAGGGTACACTCGGCACGGATGCACTTGTGCACAGCTGGCCCCAGGGGCTGCGCAAATATGCGTTTCCCCCAGTGAGCCTACTTGCACAGACACTGTGCAAGGTCAGGGAGGACGAGGAACAGGTCCTGTTGGTGGCGCCTTACTGGCCCAACCGGTCCTGGTTCCCAGAACTTATGCTCCTGGCGACAGCCCCTCCTTGGCCGATTCCTCTAAGGAAGGACCTTCAGACTCAGAGACGGGGCACCCTGTGGCACCCGTGTCCAGATCTGTGGAAGCTTTATGTCTGGCCCCTGGACGGGACGCGGAGGTTCTAGGTGACTTACCCCAAGAGGTAGTTAACACCATCACTTCGGCACGAGCACCGTCTACAAGACAGGCTTATGCTTTGAAGTGGAACCTGTTCGTCGAGTGGTGTTCTTCTCGCCGAGAAGACCCCCGAAGATGTTCGATCGCGTCTGTGCTTTCCTTCCTGCAACGAGGGTTGGAGCGTAGGTTGTCGCCCTACACCCTCAAGGTCTATGTTGCTGCAATATCTGCCTATCACGACCACGTAGAAGGTAAGACAGTTGGGAAGCACGACCTGGTCGTCAGGTTCCTCAGGGGGGCGAGACGCTTAAATCCTCCTCGACCCCCCTCCATACCCTCTTGGGATCTTGCTCTGGTTCTCCGAGCACTTCAGAATGCCCCATTTGAGCCTTTGCGGTCAGCAGAGCTAAAGATTCTGTCTATGAAGACTTTGCTGTTGGCCGCACTGGCCTCCATCAAGAGGGTAGGGGACCTGCAGGCATTTTCGGTCGACGAATCGTGCCTAGAGTTCGGGCCGGGTGACACACACGTGGTACTGAGACCCCGGCCTGGCTATGTGCCCAAGGTTCCTACCACTCCCTTCAGGGACCAGGTGGTGAACCTGCAAGCGCTGCCCCTGGAGGAGGCAGACCTAGCCCTAGCTTTGCTCTGTCCCGTCCGCGCTCTGTGGATCTACGTGAATAGAACTCAAAGCTTCAGGACCTCAGATCAGCTCTTTGTCTGTCACGGAGGCCAGCAGAAGGGAAAGGCTGTCTCCAAGCAGAGGATGGCCCACTGGATAGTGGATGCCATCACCTTGGCTTACCAAGCACAAGGTGTGCCCTGTCCGCTCAGGGTGCGAGCACACTCTACTAGACGTGTTGCATCCTCCTGGGCGCTGGCACATGGCGCCTCACTGTCAGACATCTGTAGAGCTGCGGGCTGGGCGACACCCAACACGTTCGCTAGATTCTATAGTCTACGTGTAGAGCCAGTGTCCTCCTGTGTTCTCGCCTCAAACGGGTAGAAGCACTGCGAGGCCCTGGCTCTTGTCGGCTTGCTGCGCCCCGGCGCTTTAATTCTCCAGAAGCAAACTCTATTGAGTCCTCCATCTCCCTCGGTGCCGGACGTGGCGGAACGTCTGGCATCAGGCCGCTTGCTGCTGAATCCTTGAGAACCGGTACTGGGCTGGGGATATATGAGTGACCCTGCGGGGATCCCATATATTTTTCCACGGTCGCTCCTATGGTAAGCCCGTGTCTTTCCCTTGGGAGAGCCTTCCCGTCACTGGGACTGAGCCCCCTCTCTCCATTGCGGGCTACGGCTCAGCATTGTACTCCACATAACTCCTTCGGGGTACGATGTGGGCTCCGCAGCGTTCCCTTCACTAGGGCACGCTTTCCCAGTGTTATCCAATAGTCACTGAACGGGTCATGCGGAACAGCAGTGATGGACTTCTCTGTGTGAGCCCCGTCTCATCAGGTAAGAGAGCTGGAGGCTCACACGGGGCACTGGACGGGGGCAGAGGCCATGGCGCTTTGGTAGGGATTCCTATTCGTCGGTACTCCGACGTGGCGTCGAGAGTGACCGACTGAATGGGAACGTCTCGGTTACGTATGTAACCCTCGTTCCCTGAAGGAGGGAACGGAGACGCCACGTCCCGTCGCCATGCCCTCTGCACCCTGCGTGGCACACCTTCGTTCTCTTCGTTTGATCAGCGTCAGTTTCCTCACGCATCGCGATTACAAAAACATGGCGGACAGAGCATTTTTCAAAATCATGACTTAGTATTTTTGGCGCATGCGCATTCAAAAAATAAATGAATTAAAAAATAAAATTAACCATTGCGTGGTTAAATGTTGATTATAAATGTTCTAACTCACTGTGTAGTTGGACTGTAAGTTCAGAGAACTTGACTCATTCACCTAACTAAAAGTCAATCATGTTTACAGTGTAGTGAAGTCTAATCAAAATTAAATGTATTTTAACTGATTCTGAATGCAAATTGATTTTGTTTAGATTTGTTAAACTTTTGCTTGCAATTAATGCAATTAAATGTTTGTTTAATCAGCGTAGAACAACATAATGACATTGAAAGTATTCTGTACACAGATGTAAAGTACAGTACATTACTATTACATTAAGCACAAATAGATACTACAGTAGGCTACTCATCTCATAAATTACACTTTATGTCGAATATTATGTAGAAAACTGACACTTGTAGTTGAGGTCAAAACTTTCAACAATAAGTTGTACTGGAGTATACTGAATAAGCAAGTGTATTGAAGTTTAGAATAAAAATACATGAATGCACACAGTATACATTATAGACTAAACACATTTAAAATACATTAACAAATGTAATTATTTTTTTATTAAAATCTGTTATTTTCCATGTGCTTTAGTATATGTCAATATAAAAATAACTGTACTTATATAAAACATAAAATCATAATTATTTAAAATATGTTTAAGTAAAATGTAATTAGACATTATTACAAGGTGCATTTTTAAAAAGTGCACATATGTGTGTTTATAAATATTGTTGTGCATGTGTACTTTCTTTAAGTAAAATTTAATTAGACATTATTACAAAGTGCACTTTTAAAAACTGCACTTAAGTGTGTTTATAAATATTGTCATGAAAGTGTACTTTCTTTAAATAAAAATTAATTAGACATTATTACAAAGTGCACTTTTAAAACATGCACTTAAGTGTGTTTATAAATATTGTCATTAAAGTGTATTCTCTGTAAGTACACTTAAGTGGCCTTTAATTTTAATTATATTATCTGCAAGTGCACTTTTTAAAAAGTATAGTTTTAAGATTTTAAGTAAACAAAAAGTACACTTTCAATACAATTAAGCACACTTCTTTTTCACAAGGGAGGGTTTGGTCTATGTATTAATTCAATTTCTGTTGGATTTTTTTTATTTTTTATTGCATACTATGGTTAACGAAAATCATGTGTATGGCATGTTTGGTGTCTACGAAGTTGTAATTTAAAGATCTGAATGATTGTGTATATGATGTCAATACCTGTGCAACATATTAGTATTACAAGAATCTTTAATAGTTCCTTCATCAGCAACCAATCTGCAAACGATCTGCTTGAGACAAAGGATAGTAAAACTTTCCCTCCGAAAGCCTGAATATGATTGGCTCTCTGACTGAAGAGGTGATGACATCTTGCAGACTTTAAAGAGATCCACAGATCCACCCTCTCTCTCTCTTTCTGGACCGAAACAACGCATCACCTTGGCTGTCTCTCAGCCGGCCAAATAGGCCAGACCGATAAGGCCTACACACACATCAAGCCATGTGCGTGTGTGGGACAGAAAACCTGATGCCACCACATGGCTGGTGGGCCAGCAGGTCCAACACCTCAAGCCATGTGCAACTTCCGAGCCGAAACAACCATGCAAGTCCATCATATCTTCTTCAGTCAATGCAGAAGAAATCAACACCATCGGACTGAACTATCAAGGCTTTCTCCTGTGATTGTACATCAGATGCTCGTCAACAGCTCAGGCTAAAGGCAAGTAACGTACGATATACAAACTGCTGTGTAGTTAGTAAAACTGTAAACCCCTTTGTTCAGACAGAGGAGCTTGTAGTCACTGATGGCTCTCCCAGGTGTTTTCATAACTTCATCTACCTGTTCGGACCCGGTTCTTTAACCACTTTAACTTTGCCTTTTACCATGTATGTGTGATGTATATGTTTTATGTTAGTTTAGTCTTGTCCGTGATTTAGTTAATAAAACTATTTGTGCACAATATATGTTTGGTTCTGACTCCCTGTCGGCAAACAAATTGTTATTTAAATGATCGATCTTGTTATGCGCTCTAAGCGCTGTAAATTGAAGGAAGCCATTTTCTGTGGCCATTAAAAATATCTTTCTCTTAGAATTAATTAATAATCAATACTGAGTGTTCACAGGATGAACTGATTGATTGATTGTAATGTTAATGTAGCTACATCAAGTTAATCTCATTAACTGATTCAAATATTCATAATTAATCATAATGAATAATCATGAGTTATGAATAATTATTAATATTTCCCCTCTGAGCTAATTCACTACATATGTTACAATAATTAACATAAAAAAGAAGAAAAAAAGAGGGGAAAAAGGGTGTCCAAGGGGTGTCCCACTGTCTGACACTTTGACAACTCTGGACCTATTTGAAGAACCCATATAAATGGCCCATCATTGGTGCTGTTGTCATCTGTTCACCAGTGATTAGAGGAGGACAAGCGCTCACTATTCTGTGATTTCAGCAGATCACTAGTATTCAGTGCTCCATTGCCCTTTATGACCTGTAATCCATGCTTATTAAACAAGGTGCCTATGCTATTAAGAGTGGAAAATGAGTCCTAATGGCGAAGCTGCTGGCAGCACCCGCCTCCTCAATGCCATCTCACATTTATGAGCAGCGCTATATTACAACCCTAATTCAGATGGCCATGCATCACTGGCCCCAAAAATGTTTTCATCAATTTTCTTCCATCTCAAAACCCCAGCGAGAGAATATGGTGAGAGGTGGTTAGTCCAAGCATACAAATTTTCAGGTCTAACCTTGGTTTTATACACATTCACCCATCAAAAATCTAGAAGATAAGTCTTTAATCTCTGTGAATGTAGTTTTACCCAGTGAGAGAATGGGTTATGGGGGAAATAATATATCTGGCCCTGAAGTGATACAGAAGTGGGTGCAGTTAGAGTTGAAGGTCCACCAGTGACAAGGGTGGAAATTACATCACGCTCTGAGATGATGGAGAGAATGGAGATGTGGCTGTGATGTGACAGTAAATCATGACCTGAGCGTGACAGCGCTGATTTGTAACCAAATCCTTTCTCCAGGTATTAGGGCCCTGAGGAAGAATATTAGATTCAAAGGCTCTGTTATATAATTGAACATACATAATTTTTGCTCAGCCACAAGTTATGGATTTATGACAACGTGGTCACAGCCTCAGATGACATACCCATGGACGTCTATAGTCTGTTCAGGGACCGTTGGATACATACTTTTTTATAAGTCTTTTAAGACTTAAGACTTTTTACATTTTAATGTAAAGTTTAAATCTACTGTAAATAATATAAATGTACTGTATTTACTATAATTTAAATCAAGCTGTAATTACATGAAGTTATGAAGAAAGTGTTAAAATATGTTGGGATACATAAAATACTATCCATTAAAAAATTAGCTTTAGCAAGACCAATGAGTCAGCCATTTTATTCTATAAATGTTTCCTTCACAGAATGATATTAAACATTGTATGTCTGTATCTGCTTACGTTAAGTATAATGTCTTGTTTCTGTTCTAGTATGTATAGTGCATGTATAGAGATTTGTGGTGTATTCTGTAATCTTTGTCCTGTCTTTATATATATATATATATATATATATATATTTATATATATACACTCACCTAAAGGATTATTAGGAACACCTGTTCAATTTCTCATTAATGCAATTATCTAATCAACCAATCACATGGCAGTTGCTTCAATGCATTTAGGGCTGTGGTCCTGGTCAAGACAATCTCCTGAACTCCAAACTGAATGTCAGAATGGGAAAGAAAGGTGATTTAAGCAATTTTGAGCGTGGCATGGTTGTTGGTGCCAGACGGGCCGGTCTGAGTATTTCACAATCTGCTCAGTTACTGGGATTTTCATGCACAACCATTTCTAGAGTTTACAAAGAATGGTGTGAAAAGGGAAAAACATCCAGTATGCGGCAGTCCTGTGGGCGAAAATGCCTTGTTGATGCTAGAGGTCAGAGGAGAATGGGCCGACTGATTCAAGCTGATAGAAGAGCAACTTTGACTGAAATAACCACTCGTTACAACCGAGGTATGCAGCAAAGCATTTGTGAAGCCACAACACGCACAACCTTGAGGCAGATGGGCTACAACAGCAGAAGACCCCACCGGGTACCACTCATCTCCACTACAAATAGGAAAAAGAGGCTACAATTTGCACAAGCTCACCAAAATTGGACAGTTGAAGACTGGAAAAATGTTGCCTGGTCTGATGAGTCTCGATTTCTGTTGAGACATTCAGATGGTAGAGTCAGAATTTGGCGTAAACAGAATGAGAACATGGATCCATCATGCCTTGTTACCACTGTGCAGGCTGGTGGTGGTGGTGTAATGGTGTGGGGGATGTTTTCTTGGCACACTTTAGGCCCCTTAGTGCCAATTGGGCATCGTTTAAATGCCACGGCCTACCTGAGCATTTTTTTCTGACCATGTCCATCCCTTTATGACCACCATGTACCCATCCTCTGATGGCTACTTCCAGCAGGATAATGCACCATGTCACAAAGCTTGAATCATTTCAAATTGGTTTCTTGAACATGACAATGAGTTCACTGTACTAAAATGGCCCCCACAGTCACCAGATCTCAACCCAATAGAGCATCTTTGGGATGTGGTGGAACGGGAGCTTCGTGCTCTGGATGTGCATCCCACAAATCTCCATCAACTGCAAGATGCTATCCTATCAATATGGGCCAACATTTCTAAAGAATGCTTTCAGCACCTTGTTGAATCAATGCCACGTAGAATTAAGGCAGTTCTGAAGGCGAAAGGGGGTCAAATACAGTATTAGTATGGTGTTCCTAATAATCCTTTAGGTGAGTGTATATATATATATATATATATATATATATATATATATATATATATATATATATAATTTTTTTAAAATATTTATTTTTTTATTTTTTTACTTTTGGCCGCCAGTCTTGGCCAGGACTCCCTGGGAGAAGAGTTATTTTAACTCAATGGGACTTTTCCTGGTTAAATAAAGGTTAAATAAAAAAATAAAAAAATAACAACAAAACAGCATGTGGTATGATGGAAATAACACTGTGGTGGATAATGCTATTTTAAAGGCTCCTAATTTTGTTTTGGAGGTCTCCTACAACAGGTTTACATGCATCAAAGGTTAAAAAACACTTTAATTTTCTCATAATATACATGTGCACATCACCACATTTTTCAATGATTCTCAAATGACGGATGTCTCTCTAAATCCCTCCTTTCCGTGAGCCAGATGGCCCAGTCTGTTGTGATTGGTCTACCGATTAAAGCGTGTGTCGGAAGCTAAACGCCCATTACCATATCTGAACTTCAACTAAGGCTTCCTAAAGCTCAGCGATTGTACACACTGTAAAGACAGAAGAACTAGTTATTCAACCTGAACCTCCATAGCAAGGACGACTTGAGCAGGACATTTCTCAGTGATATACTACTCAGTTTGAGGTACATTATGAGATGCTGCAACTGTAATTCCTCACCATCAACATTAACAGTGTATGTCCATCAACAAACCCATTTTCTAATTCAAATTACAGATGACAAGTTTAGGCAGTTCAGAGTCGATTCTTTCTTTTGGGAGACAATATCTTTATTTATAGTGCACTTTTGATTTTACAACTTTGCAGAAAAGTTTACATTCACAAACCGCTATATTAAAACCATAATAGGGGCACTTTAAATTTACTTTTAGGATAGTGTACAACTACACTTGTACATAAATGTGTATGGTTGCTCCAACTACAGTATGGGCATGTGTGGCCCTGTGAAGAAATTAAACTCTCTTAAAAAACAAAGAACACAAACCCAGAGAGGGAACTTCCTTATTTCATCTGCCACATGCTACTGGTCTAATATCGTGTTGGTCCCCCTTTTGCTGCCAAAACAGCCCGGACCCGTCGAGGCATGGACTCCACTAGACCCCTGAAGGTGTGCTGCGGCACATTATCCTGGTGAAAGAGGCCACAGCCACTAGGGAATATGGTTGAAAGGGTGTATACCATGAAAGGGTGTATATGGTCTGCAACAATGCTTAGGTAGGTGGTACATGTCAAAGTAACATCCACATGGATGGCAGGACCCAAGGTTTCCCAGCAGAACATTGCCCAAAGCATCACACTGCCTCCGCCGGCTTGCCTTCTTCCCATAGTGCATCCTGGTGCCATGTGTTTCCCAGGTAAGCGGCACACATGCACCCGGCCATCCACATGAAGAAAATGTGATTCATCAGACCAGGCTCCCTACTGGCATCAATGAGCCTTGGCCGCCCATGACCCTGTCGCCGGTTTCACCACTGTTCCTTCCTTGGACCACTTTTGATAGATACTGACCACTGCAGACCGGAAACACCCCACAAGAGCTGCAGTTGGAGATGCTCTGACCCAGTCGTCTAGCCATCACAATTTGGCCCTTTTCAAACTCACTCAAAACCTTATTCTTTTTCCATTTTTCCTGCTTCTAACACATTAACTTTGAGGACAAAATGTTCACTTGCTGCCTAATATATCCCACCCACTAACAGGTGTTGTGTTGAAGAGATAATCACTGTTATTCACTTCACCTGTCAGTGGTCATAATGTTATTCCTGATACCGATCTGATATAACATGCATCACCCTTTAGGATAAGTGGAGTTGGTGCTTCTTTCTGGTGAATGTTGTTGATCTGGTATAGTGAGAAATCGACATCCAGTGTGCTGGCGACCCCGTGCCCTCTGATCCATGCCGCCTGAACAGTAATTACACGGCTGGTATCTGAACAGTGATTCACATCGTTCGCACCTCTCCTCCTCTGCAGCACTTTCTAATGAACAGTTCCTCTCTGTTGCGGTATATGCCTGAGCTCAACTGGTAAGCACCAGGGCCTACGATGAAATATTAATGCCCTGCATTTCTTTCAGGCAATCGGGTATCCACACAGATGCTTATAATTATACCACAGACAGGCACAGAGCTTGTCATCGTCAACACAGAAGCACAAAGCGAGAGATTATAGTTAGGCCTGCACGGGATGATCTCCAATCTTTTCTGTGCCAGCTCTGTGTCAAAGAGGGACGAGGAATACATGCACATGCCATATGATGCCATTAATATATGCAGGCTCTTCAAATGCAGATGCAAGCAAGCAAGAAATGTTAAAAGTTAGCTTGATCGTTCTGAGGCTGCATGATATAAAATAAAATATTTTATCTATTTACTTGCATGTGACCATTATCAGACATCAGAGAAATGTGAACATGCGGATCAATAAATGTTATTACATTTTTTGAAATATTATCTTACTATTTCAGGGGGTAACTTAAAGTTAAAATTTTAGGTTTAAAAGGTTTGGCTAACAAAAAAGTTTGAGCGTTGTGCTCACATCTTGTGTCTTTTTCAGCATCTCTTTAAAGCTGCGGTCCGTAAGTTTTGCAACCTGCAATTGCAGTTAGTTGCGGAATTCTCATCTTTACGTGGGTTGTGCATCGGCTCAGCTCATATAACGTTTTGAGGAGTATGTGTGGCTGTCATTCATTCACTACACCGGTGTGGATACTGTACTTCAGAATCACAGATTCTATGTCTTGGAAGTATGACCAAAATAAGAATTTTCATCGTAAAATCTGAACATCTGCAAAAGTATCTGAACAAGCAAGTAACATGTCTGCCACTTTTGTTCAGACCAACTGAGAAAAAAGGCATTACAATAAATTGCGCTACCAATGGTGATTGAATCTAACGATCGCTTAACAACATCAGCATTGCGTGACTACGTGCATTTAGTGTGTATTAGCGTTACCGAAGTGTAGATTTCAATCTCTGTACAGTCTAATCTTTTGCTTTTGCCTACAGGTGAATCTCCAGTTGTCACTGATGATTGTCGTGACCTTTCTGGATTACAGCCCGCCATCAAAATGATACATTTAATTATTCCAGCTGCTGTGAGAAAAGGCTATAAATTATCCGCCATCTGCAGCTTTCGCACATGCGATATAGCCTACTAGCTGGACTCCTTTATGTATACAGATGTGACGTAATGACACAAAGACCAATGGCGGCATGCACGAATTTCCCACGGAAAGCTACCAGTACCACTCAAATTATAACACATTATTACAAGCTTCCCGTCAAGAATCGGGCCAAGGTAAGAAGATAGTTTTGAACACTGGCTGGTTATGTACTTGCTCAAAAACTGATTTTGGATCATTTTTAACCAAAAAAAGTTTACGGACTACAGCTTTAAATAAGTAAAATTTTTACATTTTAAAATACACATCCTTTGACTTGTTTATTTATTTATTTATTTATTACAGTTCCCTGTTGTCTTGCTCTTTTAAGATAAATGACTAATAGGCATTTAGTGGTACACAAGTGAAAAAATACATTTATGTGTGAAAATGTCCCCTGACAAAATACCTCCTGTAACAAATGGTTGTTGCATGGTAGTTTACATGCGAACACAGTATTGCTGTGATTACCTACAGGCCAATTTTGTCAGTTTTAATTGATGTGGTAACAATGACCAAATTTGACATTTACAGTCAGTAAACTCCTGGATATAATTATATAATTGTATCTTTAAATCTTAATGTGTCCTAACTCTGGCCTTATGACAGGAAGGTGATGAATGATTTCTGCAAAGAAAACATTTTTGTTCTTAAAGTATATCTAATAGCACTACACGGTGCACTGAAGTGTGTTGAGCTGAGGAGCTGCTCAGTAATTTATTTTAATAATTTAGTAGGAAGTTGAGAGTGTGAATTACAGTGGGACTCAGTAATCAGCTGCTGAATTATTGGAGAGCCTCTCAATTATGCAGTTTTTTCTAAGCCATTTAAACTTGTGCTTCAGATAAGACTGGCAGAGAACAGAGATCATTCAACTTTAAAATAGTAAGTGCTCTGCTGTAAAACCGTGTACTTCCTGTGACAAACTTTCAACTAAACACCAGTCCATCAATGTAACAAGCTGAACAATCAACTCTCCACTTAGGCCTGCAATCAACCTCAGAAAAAAAAATCCATTAGAGAAGCAAATAATGTGGTCAGTTGGAGCTGTAATTACATGGGTGGTGAGGATATATAAGGGGGGTTAATAAGAAAGGAATTGGAGGGAAGAGAAATATAATGAGGGGGTGCATATGTAAATGAGGAAAATAATGAATGATCACACGTCTGCTGACTCGTATGACAGACAAGAAGAAGAGCACAAGGTGGGCAGTCTGAATCTCTCCCAACACCAACTAACCAATCATTGGGATTTGGAGAGTTGCTGGTTAAAATGAGTCAACAGCATGTCTGCTTGTCACTAGAGCAGTCGACCAAATTGTAAACAGATTTGTATTTCATTGTAGCAGCTATTTTAGAAAATGTCACTGCCATGAGGCTATTTACATTAAATATTGTATCATTGAAACATTGAATTGAATGTTCTTGGCTTTATCGGTACAGGCCAGTTTTATAGCTACAAGGGTATTTGTGAGTGGAGCTTTTCATGAATATGGTTAAAAATATGGTTGAAAGGGATAGTTCACCTGAAAATGTCATCATTTTGTAAGGGTGGGTCTCCTACAGTGGTTCAGGCTGCAGGGTTTCCGAAAGACTAAAGAAACGTTATAAGCAAGATGGTAGAAACTGTACATTTCTCGTCTATTACCACCCACTGTACTTATACCAACGACGGAAATAAGCACAGTTACAATAGCTAAATATGTGGGAGAGCGTTGCTATACTGTGACTATATTGTATTGCAATAGAGGTAGCACTTCAAAGTCAATACCAAATCAAAACTAGTTAGCAATCATTTATAATTGAAAGAATTTAATGACAAAATCTGGTTCCCTTTCAGTCGGTCACGTTCGACGTACGTCGGAACTGACCGACGAATTGGGATCTATTTTCAGAGACCAATCTACTTCAAGTGTTTAAAACGAGCCAATGAAGATTGGCATGCGGTCGATGCAGTTCACGCACCGGCCCGCAGCGCGGGTATAAATACGGAAGCGGAAGTACCGCATATCGCTTTCAACTTCGGAGCCGAACAGTACTCTATGTGCGTTCCTACGAAGAGTGTTTTTCTGAACGAGAAATGTGAGATTCGGCGTTCTGCCGGTGTCAGTGTGACGGTGCCTGCAGTGGTGGTCGCGAAACAACAGTACAAACAACAGCTGTTATCACAGCTTCTGGGCATTGTGAGTGCTCTCAGCGGGCTTGCACCCCTGAACCGCTGCGAGCCGCGGCCATTTCCCCTGCGTGCCTCGGCACTAATCAGAGCGGTTTCCTTCCTCTAAAAGAGCGACAAGGTTTGACCCTGCGTCTTTTTCAAGATGTCATTCAAACCGTGTGTTTCTGGATGCCGTTGTTACCTGTCTCCAGCTGACGGACACGATCGCTGTCTCACGTGTTTGGGCGTTCAGCACGCTGAGGCGGCTTTCATGGATGACTCATGTTCCCATTGCGGGAATATGACCATCGCAGTTCTAAGGTCCAGACTTAACTATCTGAAAAAGGGTGGAGTCCCATTGCGCATCCCCCGATCTAGTGGTCCTCCTGCTCCGAAGCAGAGGGCTGCAACTTTGGCTGATACCTTTGGTGGGGACCTGAGGGTAACCGTGAGGGCACTCCCGCCGGGCCACCAGGCTCCTCGGGCCCCTCCCCCCTCCGCTGCGCCGGTTGAGCTCCCAGAAGAACACGCTGGTCCTTCCCGCGGGGGACCAGCTGTTACTTTTGGGGCTCCAGCTGAGGATATGGTTTCGATCGCTGCATCGGGGGACGAGCTAATGGACTCTGGAGATGACGACCCGGCTGCGCTGCCCCCTTCGGGTGTGGTAGCGTTGCCCGATTTGGATCCAGAGCTCACGGCTATGCTTTCCCGGGCCGCCGCAAGTGTCGGGCTCGAGTGGAACCCTCCACCTCTTCGGCGACACAGTTCTCGGTGGCCCAGAAGCAGACGGAGGCGATTAAAAATATCCTGCCCCGGCGACCCGCTGCTGCCTCCACCCAGTCGCCGGCCGCAGCGCCCGCGCCTGCTTGTCGCCAAGGGCGTCCCCCGGCGTCTGCCTCCGCCCCTGCCAAGCCAAAGCAGCAGCCTCCACCAGCAAAGCAGGGTGCCAGACGCAAGGGTGCCGCCCAACCCGTCCAGGGTCCCGCAAACTCTGCTGGCAAGCGTAAGGGTAAGCAGCCCTGAGATGGGCAGCCCAGGGAGAAGAGGAGCTGCTCTGGGGGAGGTGGTGTCCGCACCCCTCCTCCCCCCGGAGGAGGACCGGGGGGAGAATGTCCACAACACTGGTCACAACATCCTACCCACATTTTCAATAAAAGAGCAGTTTCCTCCCTCCCTGGGCCCCAAGAGGGTCAGGTTGGCAGTGTGCGACGCCCCCGGGCCTTGCCACTCCTTTCCTGTCTGAGGTCGCTTCGGGCCATTCACATCCCAGGTGCGCTGAACCAGACAGCCGACGAGCTCTCTCGTCAGCCGACACCTCCGGGAGAGTGGTGACTCCACCCCCGGAGCGTCCAGCTGATATGGGACCTCTTCGGAGCCGCGCAGGTAGACCTGTTCACCTCTCCGGACTCGACCCATTGCCAGTTGTATTACTCCCTGTCTGGGGGCACCCTCGGTACAGATGCACTGGCGCACAGCTGGCCCCGGGACCTACACAAGTATGCGTTTCCCCCAGTGAGCCTTCTCGCACAGATTCTGTGCAAGGTCAGGGAGAACGAGGAGCAGGTTTTGCTAGTTGCGCCCTACTGGCCCAACCGGACCTGGTTCTTCGAACTCTCACTCCTCGCGACAGCCCCTCCCTGGCCGATCCCCCTGAGGAAGGACCTGCTTTCTCAGGGGCGGGGCACTCTATGGCACCCGCGTCCAGACCTCTGGAGACTCCATGTCTGGTCCCTGGATGGGACGCGGAGGTTCTAGGTGGCCTGCCGCAGGCAGTTGCAGACACTATCGCTTCAGCTAGAGCCCCCTCTACGCGCCTCTATGCTCTGAAGTGGAACCTGTTCGTTGAGTGGTGTTCTTCCCGCCGGGAAGACCCCCGAAGGTGTTCGATTAATGTCGTGCTTTCTTTTCTGCAAGATGGGTTGGAGAGAAGGCTGTCTCCCTCCACCCTCAAAGTGTACGTCGCCGCAATAGCGGCGTATCACAATGTAGTTGAAGGTAAGTCCTTAGGTAAGCACGACTTAATCGTCAGGTTCCTCAGAGGTGCGAGGAGACTGAATCCTCCTCGTCCAACCTCGGTACCCTCTTGGGACTTAGCCCTGGTGCTTAGAGCGCTCCAGGGCCCTCCCTTCGAGCCTTTGCGGTCAGCAGAGCTAAACATCCCGTCCATGAAGACAGTGCTCCTGACTGCATTGGCCACAATCAAGAGGGTAGGGGACCTGCATGCACGTTGTCCTGAGACCCCGGCCTGGATATGTGCCCAAGGTTCCTACCACTCACTTCCGGGACCAGGTGGTGAACCTGCAAGCGCTGCCTTCGGAGGAGGCAGACCCAGCCCTAGCTTTGCTCTGTCCCGTCCGTGCTCTCCGCGCCTACGTGAACCGAACTCAAAGCTTTAGAACCTCAGAGCAGCTCTTCATCTGTTGCGGAGGCCAGCAGAAGGGAAAGGCGGTCTCCAAGCAGAGGTTAGCCCACTGGATAGTGGATGCTATCGTCTTGGCTTACCAGTCCCAAGACCTGCCTTGCCCGTTCGGGGTGCGAGCTCACTCCACTAGGAGTGTAGCCTCCTCCTGGGCGCTGGCTCAAGGCGCCTCGCTGACAGATATATGTAGAGCTGCGGGCTGGGCGGAACCTAACACGTTCCATATGTATCGATTCCCTAACGGCAACCCCATATGTGTATTCTCCACGGTACCAGCTACCCTACTCGGCTAGCCCCGTGTCTTTCCCTTGACAGAGCCCGCTCTGTCGTCTCTGGTGGTGTTCTTTCCCCCTGGGACCAGGTTGGATCCACCCCAGAGACTGCCATAGGTAGCACTACCCTGCTAGGTTAGTCCTTATGAGTATTCCCACCTCTCCTTCCACTGAAGGACGTGGCTCCACAGCGTACCATCTCCCCGAGACGGGCACGCTTTCCCAGCATATCCAATAGTCACGCTGACTGGGTCTTGCAGGAACAGCAGTGACTGGCCTCCCTGCCGGGAGCCCTGACTCCCGCACCAACATAGGTGTGCTCCAGCGAGCTCGGGTAGGGCGCTGGAAGGGCCAGCATCTCTGGCGTGTTAGTAGGGATCCCAATTTGTCGGTCAGTTCCGACGTACATCGAACGTGACCGACTGAAAGGGAACGTCTCGGTTACGTATGTAACCCTCGTTCCCTGAAGGAGGGAACGGAGACGTACGTCCCGTCGCCAGGTGCTGTGCTTCAGCTGTAGGCCAAGTCACCTAGCTCGGCTCCTCAGTTGTAAAGCGATATGTGGTACTTCCGCTTCCGTATTTATACCCGCGCTGCGGGGCGGTGCGTGGAGTGCGTCGACCGCATGCCAATCTTCATTGGCTCGTTTTAAGAGCGAGAAGAGCGAGAGCAACAGTTACAACCTTCTTTTATACTTCCTTGACCATGTAACTGAAACCCTATTGTGAGTCATTCAAACTGACCAATCAGACCAAACTTCCCTCGCTGAACTTTGTATGTCTTTGTTTAATTGCAAATATCAAATATCTTTGATTATTTTCAATCCTACAATTTCCACACCTTTCTTTTTTCTGTGGAACACAAAAAAAAGATATTTTGATCATCCAAACAATGAAAGTCAATGGGAACTAAAACAAGATGAGTAGCAATTTTTGGTTGAACTAGGGTAAAGTCTCTTGATTAAATAAAAATGTTGTGCTTAAAGTCCCTGTAAAGGCAATTCTGAGATTTGTTTCTAAACACATTATAAATGTTAGAAATGTATCGCTGAAACACGTTACAAAGACTGTGAACTGTGTAGTACTGAATTGTGAAGTTAGACCGTTAAACAGTTTTTCACCATTGCTGTGTTCAGGATTTTTTGGCCAGGGCTAAAACGGTGGCTCGATGACGCACTGGAGCCACTGTGCATATGGCCCTGATAGACTTCTATAGTAGGGAAAAAAGTAAGTGGCTGATAACTGGGAGAAGAATAGAGTAAAGTTTAAAGTTACTTACACAATGTGTATCTGATAAAACGTATTGTCTAATTATAATGGAAAGGATTATTATTGCGCTTCCATAGGCATCATTGTGTATTTTACAAACTCTAAATGTATTGTTTTGCTGGTACTTATGTGTATTTAAATGTCTGAAGCCTAAAATAAACATTATGTGGTTGAAAACATTGAATAGTTGTGATATGTGACAAGCGCTGCCTCTGGCTCAGAGCCAGCCAAAGGGCAAAAGCACGTTTGAATTTAGCAGTTGATCAGGTGATGATCAACTGACCATTCTAATCACACCGGTGTGATCAAACGCTCCAGGGACCAGCAAAGACTTATAACCCTGGTGGGATTGTACATGCGAAAAAGTTAACAACATTCTTAAAAATATCTTCTTTTGTGTTCAACAGAAGAAAGAAACTCATACAGGTTTGGAACAACATGAAAGTTAGTAAATGATGACAGAATTTTCATTTTTGGGTGAACTATCATTTTATGGTGCTTAACCCTCAGAAAAGGTTTTGTCCATCTCAGGACTAAATATATAAGCAATTTTATTATTTATTATTTTATTATTTATTATTAGATAGTGATTTCATTATTAGCAATATACATTTAAAATGTGTACAATATAAAAAATAATATAGAATGGGCAACATTTAGTTGCATATTTAGCCTAACATAACTACAAAACAAATAAGAACATGTGTGTAACATTATAATACCTTTATACAGTCGTAACAGGATTGAATGGTCAAATTGTACCAAAATGGTCATTTACTCACCTAACTGGGTTAGGTGCTTCTATATCAGTGTTATTCACCATTTCCCTCTGATTTTAGGGATAATTTATGGGTAGGAGTAGGGATATTGTTAGGAGTATATTTTCTAACATGAATGTTGTTCCTGGATCAACAATATATATTGACCAAGGAACGCTTGAAACTCTGCAAAATCAGGACATGCTATCACAGACATGCAAAGGGGCGAACAGAAACCATATCACTGCTAATTCAGTGTGTTCTAGACCACTGATTTTCACTTCAACGGATCACCTGATGCTTCCTCATAACACTTGGAAGTGTGTGCTCCTAGTACACTAGGGATGCTGATCTGAGCTCCAGTGAACTGGGTAAAGTCATCAGTAAAAGAGAGCAATCAAACTGCTCTCTAAAGTAATCAGGTGCCAGTTTAGGTGAAATGGCTTGAAAATGGCAAGTTCTTTCAGATGACATCTGGTCCTATGCATGGAAATTAATCACTTTGAAACGTGTGTGTGTATGGGATTAAATTCCCATTCCGAAAGTATTGCAGTCACGGATCAAAAAACAATAAGCGTGAATCAAAAAATTAAAAGTGCATTTAAAAAAAATAACAAGCATGAATCAAAACTTTAAGGCAGCAGCTATTTGCACTAAGTGAAAATAGTGATATATATTCTATTTACACTAAGTGACAATAGCAGCATTTTCTTAGTGATGCTATTTACACAGTGAAAATAAAAAAGTAGCAGTTCTTTGCAATATGTAAATAGAAATTAGATAGATTATTTATACTTTATTTTGGCAGATACATACTATTTGCACCTCAGTATTGTTGTATTGTTGTAGAAACCCGGTAGTATATTCGAATGATCGTGCTTTCCCCCCTCATATCCCCTAGAGGCTAGAGACTACAGTCAGTTGTAGGAGCTAGTTCCCTTTCGTTCAGTCACTCCGAGTAACGTCAGTGACTGACGAATGGGGGTTTCGCCTAGAAGCCTATCATCTTCGAGATCTAGAAAACGCCCAATGGCAGGCCAGTGCCATTGGCATGCGGAATTTGCATAACGTAACTCTGCCCCACAGTGTGGGTATATAAGGAAGTACGCTGGCAACATCGCATTATGTTTCTGCTTCGGAGCCAAGATTATCTATCTCTTCACTCCTCAAGCCTTCTGAGTTATCGTCAGCTTCTTCGAGACAAGCAGCTTTCCAGTCGGTGTTGGTGTTATGGCGCATTCCAGCAATCTCACATTGCCTGCCTGCTGATCTGTGCAGTGGTCTGCAACAGCAGTGTATGTGTTTCCCTGGGCGCTTCAGCACTCTGCAGAGCTTTCTCTCACAAAAAGAGCTTGCGCATGGCACGTCTTTTTAAAGACAGTTCGCCCGTGCACTTCTGGGTGTGGTCGATTTCTGTTGCCATCTGATGGGCGCAATCACTGCTTGACGTTTTTGGGCTTCAGCATGCTCAAGCAACGTTTGTGGATGAGTCATATTCTCCCTGCAGGAACATGACCATCGCGATGTTGCGGTTGAGACTCAATGACCCCCGTAAAGGGAAGAGAGTCCCCTCTGCCATACCCCAATCTACCGTCTCCGAGGAGATGGTACTTTGGCTGGTGGCCAGGGTGACCTGAGTGTTAGGGTGTGGCATAAACCCCAACGACTATTCCTTGGGCCACACCCTCCTCTCTCACACCGCTACCCGCGAGTGGTCGGACTGAAGCAGTGTTTCATTCGCCGTTCCAGATGACAACGAGACGTCGCTCGCCGCATCTCAAGGTGGGCTGGAGTCCTCTGGGGATGAAGATTCGGCTATGCTGCCGCCTTCGGGCGTGTCAGAATTGTCCGAGTCCGACCCAGAGTTGACAGCCATGTCATCTCGGGGGATGATTGGTATTTGGGTGTGGCGCGTCCTGACAGCTGTCAGGCTCCGCCCCCAATTACTTTTCTCGTCCGAGTTGCATGAGGAGGTCGTGCGGTCCTGGAAGTCCCGTTGTCTTCCTGTGGCCATTCTTGGGCCTTCTCCGCCTTCTCTGCCCTCGATGGGGATGCGGCCAAGGGTACACTAAGGTCCCCCCTGTTGACGCTCTGTTGCAATCACGGTCGAGACTCAATGACCCCCGTATGGAGGTAGAGTCCCCTCTGCCACACCCCAATTATCCTCTTCACGTGATGGGATGCTTGGCTGGTGGCCAGGGTGACCTGAGGGCTGCGGTGTGGCATAAACCCTGACGATTATTCCTCGTGCCACACCCCCCTCTTGCACAGAGTGCTTCAATGTGGCGCAGTGATCCTAAGCACCCCTCCAAGGCCTGTAGGTTCTTGTCTACTTTGGTGGTGCCCAACCCCAGCAGCAGCCAATTTTCCGGGCCGCGCTGTGGAGGTGGTCGCAGGAAGGCGCCCCTGTCCGCTCCCCAGCCCCGCAACCCGCCATACGCCAGGCTAAGCGGCGCTCCTGAGGTTGCTACCCTAGTGGCGAAGGGTGCGATCGAGCCTGTCCCTCCAGCCGAAATGAAGTCCTGCTTCTACAGCCCTTACATCATTGTACCCAAGAAAACTGGTGGGTTACGACCGATCCTGGAACTGCGCGTCCTGAACCGTTCCCTTCACAGGCTTCTGTTCAGGATGTTGACAGTGAAACGCCTTGTCCAGCGGACCTGGTTCTCCGAACTCCTTGTGACAGCCCCTCCCTGGTCAATTCCTCTGAGGAAGGACCTCCTTTCTCAGAGACGGGGCACCCCTTGGCACCCGCGTCCCGATCTTTGGAACCTCCACGTGTGGTTTGAGTACCCTACCACCTCAGGTGGTGGCTACCATCACTTCCGCTAGGGCCTTGTCTACCAGACACGCCTATACGTTGAAATGGAACCTCTATGTCACCTGGTGTACTTCTCGCCAAGAAAACCCCTGGAAATGCCAGATCAGGTCCGTGCTCTCATGCCTCCAAGAAGTGTTGGAACGTAGGCTGTCTCCTTCCACCCTCAAGGTGTATGTGGCCGCTATATCAGCCTACCACAACCTTGTGGAGACAAAACAGGTAAGTCAGGTAAGTCAACATCTCAGTAGTCTTAGATGCTCTGCAGAGGGCTCCCTTCGAGCCATTGCGATCAGTCAAGCTTAAGTTCCTGTCGATGAAGACAGCGTTCCTGATCGCTTTCCTGAGTAGGGAACGGAGAAGTAACATCCTTCTGCCACTTTCGCTGTACCGCTGGAACGCCCGGGAGTTCAGTCTTGGCTCCTCAGCAGGTAAACATAATGCGATGTTGCCAGCGTACTTCCTTATATACCCACACTGTGGGGCGGAGTTATGCTATGCAAATTCCGCATGCCCATGGCATTGGCCTGCCATTGGGCGTTTTCTAGATCTCGAAGATGATAGGCTTCTAGGCGAAACCCAGACATGTTTGAGCAGACATGTTTTCAGTTTTCTGTTTTCTAACTGAACTAAATGATTTTATTACTATAAAAATCTAAACGATGGTGGGGTGGTGCCGCAGTGGGCAAGTAATGTAACCGGTGGGAGTGGCCTCGTAGGGCAGCGAAGCAAGTGCGTTCTGGGAGTTGTTGTCTTTCATCCACATGAGCCAAAAATACATTTTCTGGCTTTTCTCAGTCTAGAAGTCACCAACTTCTAAAATAATTTCACATTTCTATTACAAAAATTATCCAATTTAAATACACATTCATCTTTCCAGTGGTGAAGTACCCCTTTAATGGGACAATACAAGCCCTCCCTACACCTACCCTTAACCCTAACCAATAAATACTTTTATTATTATTAAAATTTTAAATTTAAATTTCATTAGGCACTTCATTTCCACTTTTAGAAAATTTTCTTCATTTTTATTTAAGGTAAATGCCATTACAATGTAATATGTGATGGAAAAAGGGAGAACGCTCCACTGAATATGCCACTGAAAATGTTGAAGTATATGTGTCTTTTTTAATCTCGTGTGACCCAACCAGGCATTGCTGGTAACACTTTCCGACAAGGCGTGCATGTTTCAGCGGCTTCAGTTGAGAATTCAGTAGAGTGCAAGGCTCATGGAACTAGGTTTTGATGCGACTGACCCAGGTTCGAATCCGCTTTTTGCTGAGCTTGCTCTTCTCCCTTGCTATTGTCTGCTAATGCTGCTATTGTCACTTGGTGTAAATAGAATATATCATTATTTTCAATTAGTGCAAATAGCCGCTGCCTAAAAATTATATTGCTCAAATCTTAAACTTATCTTTGTGTTGTGTGCTTCATATTTTATTGGAGTGACGTCAACTCCCCTCTTCGATTGATTGGCTAGAGGAGGAGCTCTCAATCTAGAACTAGTAGACTAATGGTGATGCTTAAGCCCGCCCTAATTTACATGAAACTCGAACAGACATGGAAATAACGTGGAAAGAAGAGCGAAGAGAAATTTCAAAAGAGTAAAATATGAGCGAAAATGTAAGAGAGCACAAAGTAATAAAACCAAGGAAAGCTATTTTTAAGAACAAATAAACATACGTTTACAATTAATGCAATGTAATTTTTAATGTGTTTAAAGTTTTGATTCATGCTTGTTTTTTTGTTTTTTTATGTGCTTTTAATTTTATTATATTTTGGTCCATGTCCACATCGTTTTCTGTTCTGATCATTTAGCATTATTTTTTTCAGTTTGTGCAATATATTTTTACATGCGTGTACATTTTTCACGCTTATTATTTTTTGATCTTTATGTGATTTGATTTTATGTGTGCTTCTGCACAATGATCTGGTGTGTACACAAGTTTTATTTTGTATAGGGCAGCTAGATATGGATGTGCTGTTCTCCCCAAATGGCCCATGTCCTGATATAGTACCTCTGTTGGTCCAGCTGTGATCTAATCTCCTGGAATTACAGGGATATCCAGATCCTGCCTAGCCCACCTGAGGTCCTGTGCTCGCTCTGAAGGACCACAAGACAAGGCTGGAGAATACTGCCACCTACAGTCAGGCAATAAATGTCTGAGGAGTAAATTACATAATTCACCAAATATATATATATATATATATATATATATATATATACACACACACTCACCTTCAGTTTTAGATACCATTGACTAACGTTGTATGGAGAAAACCATTAAAAAACAACAACAACAACAACAACCTCCACATATGAAAGAAAGTCATACAGGTTTGGAACAACAATAAGCCTGATAAAAGTACAGTGAAGTTACACAGCTCTATTCCATATGTTAATTTACAGTGACCATGGGCTGTCACTGGAATATTAAACTATTACTTTATCCCAACTTAGAAACGAAATGTGTTGTGCATGGCCACATGATCACAGACAAGACAATGTGATTACATGAGTAGACCCATTATGAAACAGGGTCACTATACTAGACTGCATTATAAGGGGCATTCGCAATGGAGAAACCTTTTCATAGTTCCTAGAACTATTGGCGGAAGTACGCAGATTTTGGCGTGTTCGCACCGCAGGAAGTAGGAACGATTTGAGTTCTATAAACTCCTTTTGGGGGAACTAAATTATCTCCTACTTCAGAGTAGGGTCTAACCCAGTGACGTATGTGTATGTTGATTGGCCAAACGCACATGAAACACCAGCACCTACCATTTTTTAAAAAGCCATCTACACACACAGATTTAGGTCTATATATTTACTCCAAAAACTAACTCTACGAACTAAACAGTGATAGGTGGACCTCTCAACCTTTACGCTAAAGAGAAAATCCAACACAACTTTGAGGGGGCCAATATTATGTATTTCTGCTCAGCTAGCACCATTGGACATCAACCACACAGCAAACGCTAATACTTTTTCAAATACTGTCTATTTTCTTTGTATAACAGTTCTATCTAATAACATATTAGACAGGACTGTTAAACAGATCGTAAACTAATGAAGACGGAGAATGTGAGAGCTGTGTGCTCGGGCTTTGGCGTTCTCAGCGCCGTCAAAATAAAGGTCAGCCACGTCATCAAAATAAAAGTCACAACAACAAGTGTGGCAGAGTTCCTACTGGCGGTGTGAATGCGACCAGGAAAATTATCCTAGGGGAACTTTTAGTTCTCCGGGGAACCGCCCTGGTGGCTAGTTCTTAGAACTAAGTTCCTATAATGACCAGGAGTGAAAGCCTCCATAGATTTTGTGAGACAGATGGCAATTCATTCAGATGAGTGACATGACCAAAATCGTCTTGGTTACGTATGGTAACCCCCGTTCCCTGAAGGAGGGAACGGAGACGTACGTCGGATGTCACCGACAAATTGGGATGACTTCAGGGAGCCCCTATCAGCTTCGAGATATAAAGAACCGGCCAATGACTATTGGCGTGCGAGATTTGCATCTTGCCCCGCAGCGCGGGTATAAAGCGGAAGCGAATGCAGCGCACTGTTGTTTTTCACTGAGGAGCCGAACTTGTGACCATCACATGCAGTGATGGTACAGCAACTGTGGCGACGGGACGTATGTCTCCGTTCCCTCCTTCAGGGAACGAGGGTTACCATACGTAACCGAGACGTTCCCTTTCAGTCAGTCCCTTTCTGTTCCCGGCGGGGGAAATTCACGCAGGTAGAGTCACACTGCTGTTCCGCAAGACCCAATTACCAGACTATTGCATAACGCTGGGAAAGCATGCCCGGAGGGACGCTGCGGAAACCACATCATGCCCGGAGGGAGTTACCATGTGGAGAATACACGTATGGACTGGCCGTGGGCAGTGCAACATACGGAAGTCCCAGGGGTGGCCCTGGCCAAGCAGGCAGGGGAACAATACCTGACTGAGACGGCAGAGAGCTCTGCTGAAGGAAAAACACAGGCTTGCCGTACTGTGGAAGAATACCCATATGGGACCGCCGTGGGGGTCACAACATATGGAACCCAGCCTAACACAAGTTCCACCAATGCATATGAGTGTTAGACCTGGCGTTGGACGCTCCGCCACCTCCAACTGCCGCGGGTTGCGGAGGACTCAACAGGGTTCGCCGTTTCTGGGGAACTCGACTGGAGCATATAAGTGCACGTATCCATTCCATGGGGAAGGGAATGGCGCAGCAAGCCGACACTTAGAATGGCCACTTCGGTGTTACTGACTATGGGAAGTGAGCACACAGGAAGATACCGGCTCTACACGGAGGCTATAAAATCTAGTGAACGTGTTAGGTGTCGCCCAGCCCACAGCTCTACAAATATCTGTCAGTGAGGCACCACGAGCCAATGCCCAGGAAGAAGCTACACCCCTAGTGGAGTGGGCTCTTAACCCGAGCGGGCAGGGCACGTCTTGGGTTTCATACGCCAAGACGATGACATCACCTATCCAGTGGGCCATCCTCTGCTTGGAGATAGCCTTTCCCTTCTACTGGCCTCCATAACAAATGAAGAGCTGCTCTGAGGTCCTGAAGCTTTGCGTTCTGTCCACATAAGTCCGCAAAGCACGGACGGGACAGAGAAAAGCTAGGGCTGGGTCTGCCTCCTCCGAAGGCAGCGCTTGCAGGCTTACCACCTGGTCCCGGAAGGGAGTGGTGGGAACCTTGGGCACATATCCGGGCCGGGGTCTCAGGATTACATGAGAGTTACAGGCCCGAATGCCTGCAGGTCCCCTACCCTCTTGATAGAGGCCAATGTAGTCAGGAGTACTGTCTTTAGAGACAGAATTTTTAACTCCGCTGACTGCAAAGGCTCAAAGGGCGCCCTCTGCAGTGCGGTTAGCACCAGAGTTAAGTCCCAAGAGGGTATAGAGGGAGGGCGAGGCGGATTTAGTCTCCTCGCCCCCCTCAGGAACCTGACGATCAGATCGTGCTTCCCTAGAGACTTACAACCTACCATGTCATGATTAGCGGTGATAGCGGCAACCTAAACTTTGAGGGTGGAGGGAGACAGCCTTCGCTCCAAACCATCTTGTAGGAAGGAAAGTACTGATAACTGATCGAACATCTCCAGGGGTCTTCTCAGCGAGAAGAACACCAATCAACAAAGAGGTTCCACTTCAACGCATAGAGGCGCCTCGTAGAGGGACTTGTCAGTCTCCCTCATGTCAGCCAGGTTGAGCCAGAGATGGCATTCCTGGACCACTAAGGTGGACAAGGGAGCGGGCGGTGACTTTCGTCGCCCTGGGGGCGAGGTCCGGAGCCGTCCGGAGCTCCCGGAGGAGCTCTGGGTCAGGCCTACCCTCGTGCATGTCCATGAGTGCCTGGGCCTGGGAGGAGGGAGGAGCCACTAGGTCTGTTTCTGGCACTAAATGATGTCGTCCACAACCTGGTGAGCTCCTCATGCACCCCTGGGAAGAAAGGCACCGGGGCGGGTCAAAACGAATCCTCCAACCTAGAAGGTTCGGGACGTGGTGGGGGGTTCCACTCAAGCTTAACCTTTTCGGAGGCCCAGGAAAGCATAGCTGTCAACTCGGGGTCCGACTCGACCGTTGCCACTCTCCCAGAGGGAGGCAGTACAGCGAATCTTCATCCTCCGAGGACCGGAACTCCCCCTCCGATGCAGCGATCGACATCTGTTCGTCTGCTAGAGCCCCAAAGGTCACCACTGGACGCCCATGGGAGGGGCCAGCGATTTCTTCCAGAAGCTCTACCGGCTGCGCTTGTAAGGGGTTAAGGGGCCTGCGGAGGCTGGCTCGGTGGGTTTGCCCTGAACGTAATCCTCAGGTCACCCAGGCCATCCGTCGAAGTAGATCTATTCTGAGGAATAGCACTAGATCGAGGTATGAGCAACCCGTGTTGCTCTTTTTGTGAGGAAACGCTCTTTTAAGAAGTGCTGAAGCAACCAGGGAAAGACCGCGGCAACACACAGGAGATAAGTGCAGCCTGTGTGTGCACTCACAACAGACAAATGCCCTCACGTACGTCGAACGTGACCGACTAAAAGGGAACTACATGTTCATAAAGATCCTAATGGCAGATGTTGTTATACAGTAATTCTCACATACAGTAATTCTTACATTATTTAAAGCATGCTGTTTTTCTATAAATCATTAGAAACGTCTGAAGTTTTATTATAAAGTATTAAATTATAATTTAAAAAAAGATGTATCTTAATTTTTGTCACTGAGAGAAAAAAACACTCCTATACACTTTACTACACTGTAGAAAAACTTGTGGATTCCCATATGTTTACTTCAAATTTCTTTAGAGAGAAGTATTTTTTTTTTCTATTTTTACCCAAAATAGGGTGTTGTGAGCATTAGTACACACATAATGTATTGTCTGTTTCATTCATACTCGTAGCTAGAGGGCACCCTCGATCAGAAAGTCTACAAGTGAGACTTATAGAAGTCATAAAACTTATGACATTCTAGGAAATCCCACAGCTATCACTGTAGCTGAATAAAAAGCAGATAGAGACATTTTGACTGATGAAACATGAATAAACATATGATTGTGAAAATATATCGGTGTTCTTCTAGACATATCTGGTAGTTCCTTTAGAATAAAGTATATTTATCGTGCAATGCTAACTGACATAGCCTCTATCACTATGTAGAATACTATAAAATATAATTTCTGCCTCACTCTATTTGAAGCCACGTCAGATCACAAAAGGGAGTAACACACAACTGACGTTTTGAAGTGAGTTTAGATTAAAAATGTCATTAAATGTTTTCTTTTGAAAGAATTGATTCTGAACTGCCTGACACGAGTCATCAGTATTTCTAGTCTTACTTCCTGCTGAAACTACATAGGTTTGTAACCAGCGCTGTCAGTCGATTAAAAAAATTTGCTAATAAATTACACATTTATTCTGTAATTAATCGCAATTAAAAACATCTGCGTTTTTAATATTTTTATATTGTAATAATTTCGCAGCTTTCACTCCAAATAATGTAGAAACAACCTAAATACAGTATATTTGAAATATTTGTTGTAATGGCATCTTTTTATGAAGGCCAGTATCACTGATATTAATACTGCTACTGATAATTAAAAGCCATATTAAAAGTCATATTTACCTGTCTAACAGGTAGGAAATATACATAAATTGAATAGTTGAAGTTAAATTGAAATTATCAAACTGTCTGCACTGCATACATTTTAAATGAAATATAGAATAACTACTTATTAAAGCCACAATTTTCTCTGTTATCTTTGTTCTTTGATTAACATTAATGTCAGACATCATCAGTCGCTGCTGTCACTTTAAGATCTGCTGCTGCTGAACATGACGCAGATCTGACACGCATCTCATTTCCTCCACAACTCTTTTAAGTTAATTTAAGATGTTATTTAACTCATTTAAGACTGCTCTTGTGAGAATATTAGACAAAATGGGCATTTTGGCATAATTCTGTGTTATTGTTCGTTCAAGCGCGAAGAGAACTCGATTCTGGCGCGTTTTTCAGACAAGGGGTGCATTTCAATCTGCTCCCTAGTTCAGTAGTTAGGGCTGATAGAAAAAACAGATGCTGCGTTAATTACGTTAAATTTTTTAACGCGTTAAACTGAAAAAATTAATCGTGTGCGTTAACATGCTCATTTTGACAGCACTATTTGTAACACATTTACATAATGCCAGTCTACGGTCTTTGGCTGTTCACAAACAACCTCTACTTTGACCCTCAAACACTATCGCAGCTGAAACTGGAAGAGTTTGGATCGTGTTGTCAACATGTTGAGAAGACGCTGTTTTCTGCTCTGCGAAAGCAAATCCACTTTGATGTTCTTCCAAAGGATGAGGACTCATGCTCGAATTGATACGGTAAAACCGGCACATCATTTTTATCACTGTGTATAAAGTGCTAAGGAAGATTGGCAGCTTAAATTCAGATATGGTAATGGGCTATTTGTTTCCGACACATGCTGATGTTACTAACTGTGGAAACCCGTCCTGTCACTACATGTCCTATATCAGCAACAAACCACAAGCCAGTGTACAGTGAATCAGATGTAAAACATTTATGATTGCTGACCAAGTAAACTCTCACAAAACCTAATTTTGAATTGAATCAGAGGTGTATGTTTTAGATTTCTGTAGCAGACTAATGCGGAGGTCTGTGCACGCCACTGCTGCAGGGGATTGTCCAAAAAAAAAGTTGTTTTGATAAAGCTCCTAAACATTTACTTAACAGGATAGGTTAAAGAATTTTTTGAACATCTGATTTATTCGATAGGGTCAGATCAGGAGGAAAAACAGTGATGGTTACCACTATAAGTGGCCATGTGCTGGCAGCAGTAATTTCTCTGATCAATGGCTGAGTGGAATTGCCCACGGGTTGTACATGAGGTCAGCTCCTGAAAGGATGATAAATGCAGACAAAGTAAAGAAGCGGATGAGGGCGATGGGGAACTTTCAATGTGCTCTCTGTCACAGCACCTTTAACAAGGACAAAACCTGTCACACCCTAAAGGCAGGATGGAGGGTTCTCTTCAATCTCTGTCTCTCTCAAGGTGGAAGTTATGGTAATTCTGCTGGACTGTAAATGATAAACTGATTTCAAGTTTTCTCTCAGGGGTTTGGGAATGTTGATACATTACACTGGTCTGGGAGGATTACATCAGCATGACATCACAAAGAGTAAAGCCAAAGCTCATTTAGAAGACGATTATTTTGCTCAATATTAAAATCACAATTATTTAACATGATTATAGGTGGGTGATATGGTCAAAGTCTTATTTTATGATATGATTCATTTTAAATATCAGTGAAATTTCACAATTATCAATACTTCATCAACAACTAAAACTAGCTTATTAATGTAAGTAAAAGTCCTCAAAACAGAAGTAACCAAACAAATAAACTAAATAATAAACATAACTGACAAAAAATACAAAAGAAAAAAAAATACAAATTAAACAGTGCTTTAGTTTTTTTTTAGGAAGATGTACTAACAGTGGTATTCAGAAATCGAATAAAGTAATCAAATGTAAAATAACACTGCTGTATACATTAAATATAGTCTAATCCTTATTGAAACTACAGTTTATTCATTCAAGAGCAGTGAGTGATTTTATCTTTGTCTTTTCTATTTTGATTAACATTAATGACTGCTGCATATTTATTAGGCTGCTGTCACTTCAAGAGCTAACGCACTGATCCAATATATTGTTACACACGCGCTCTTTCTCAGTGTTTACATTCACTTAAGACATAGCTAACTGTGTTTACGAGGATACTTACCCAAAGTATTTTGCCATATTTCTGTGTAGACTATTTAGGCGCGTATATGAAGCCCACAGTATACTTTGTCACAGGGTGTTTTGGTTATGTTTCATGTGTTTAAGTTTGCCATATTCACTGTCATGTCTTGCCATGCACTTCCTGGTCTTGTCATGTGATCCTGCCATGTGCTCCTTTGTCTTGTGGTCTGTCATGTTCTCATTGGTTTATTGGTTTAAACGTTGTTCACAGGTGTGTCTCGTCTTGTCCTTAGTTCATGTGTATTTAAGCCTTCATGTTTGCCGTGTGTCTTGGTCTTGTATTGAAGGTATAACCCGCGTGTTGGTAAATCCTTGTCCTTGTCCTTGTCTTTGTTCATGCCAAGCCATGCCATTCCATTCCATGCCAAGCCATGCCATGCCATGCCATGCCATGCCATGCCAAGCCAAGTTAAGCCAAGCCAAGCCAAGCCTTTGTTTTGAGTGTTTTATAAACTGCACTTGGGTTCCGCAAACTTGCCTCCAGTGGACGAATGTTACAGAATACAAGACCTACAAACATGAACCCAGCAGTCACCCTACTTCGCCTTCGTCAAGGGGATCTATGCATTGAGGACTATGTACAGGAGTTTTGTGGACTGTGCTGCCAGGTGGACTTTAATGATGCTGCCCTCAAGGGCATGTTCCTTAATGGACTCAATTACTTTTTAAGTTATCTGATGCCTGAGAGCACTGTGGCGTGGACCCTGGCCCAGTACATCGACCATGCCCTTCTTTTGAGTGGCTCATCTTTTACTGTGGGATTGGCGGAGGAGGAGCCCCGCCATCCCACAGTACCTTCCACCACAGAGAGTCCGGTCCACGTCCAGAACCAAGCCATGTCTCCTGTCCCTTTCCATGTCCCGAGCAAAGCCACGTCTCCTGTCCAGCGTATATCCTGTCCTCCCTGTATCAGCATCCTGAGGTGGCTTCAGCCCCAGACCAGCATCCTGAGGTGGCTTCAGCCCCTGACCAGAGTCCTGAAGTGGCTTCAGCTCCAGACCAGCGTCCTGAGGTGGCTTCGGCCCCAGACCAGCGTCTTGCGAGGGCTCCAGCCCCAGACCAGCGTCCTGAGGTGGCTCCAGCCCCAGACCAGCGTCCTGCGAGGGCTCCAGTCCCAGACCAGCATCCAGAGAGGACTCCTGGCCATGACCCCATAGTCCTGCCCAAGAAATGGATACCCTGAGAAGGCTTGGAAGGCCGCACTCCAGGATCCAGGTCCGCCCACGCTTCACGGTCCAGGTCCGCCCACGCCTCACGGTCCAGGTCCGCCCACGCCTCATTGTCCAGGTCCACCCACGCCTCATGGTCCAGGTCCGCCCACGCCTCATGGTCCAGGTCCGCCCACGCCCCATGGTCCAGGTCCGCCCACGCTCCCAGGCCCGTCTAAGCCATGCCAGGGTCCGTGTCCGGTGCCTCTGCACGGGCCTGGCCTGCCGTCCCTCCCCCATGACCACCCCCCTAGACTTTTGTGGGTGTTGTGGTTTTGTTTGGCCGTCTGGAGCCGCCCATAGAGGGGGGGGGGACTGTCACAGGGTGCTTTGGTTATGTTTCATGTGTTTAAGTTTGCCATGTTCACTGTCATGTCTTGCCATGCACTTCCTTGTCTTGTCATGTGATCCTGCCATGTGCTCCTTTGTCTTGTGGTCTGTCATGTTCTCATTGGTTGAATCGTTGTTCACAGGTGTGTCTCGTCTTGACCTTAGTCAATGTGTATTTAAGGCCTCATGTTTGCCGTGTGTCTTGGTCTTGTATTGAAGGTGTAACATGCGTGTTGGTGAGTCTTTGTCCTTGTCTTTGTACATGCCATGCCAAGCCAAGCCAAGCCAAGCCAAGCCAAGTCAAGTCTTTGTTTTATGTTTGAGTGTTTAATAAACTGCACTTGGGTTCAGCAAACTTGCCTCCAGTGGACTGATGTTACATACTTTGCTTATGACAGATTTTTATGGATAATAGTTTTGCCTTTAGCTGTGTCCCAATTCAACGGCTACCTCCTTGGAAGGCCACGAAGGTGGGAAGGAGCGTTGTTAGATGGGACAGTCTAGCCTACAGAGGACTGTTCTTGTCACCTACCTACTGCACTGGCTCCCCATTGTATACAGTTTAAAATCTTGCTAATTACTTACAAAGCACTAAATGGTTTAGCTCCCCAGTACTTGAGCGAGCTCTTAACACATTATACTCCATCACGTCTATTGCAGTCTCAAAATTCTAGAATATCAAAATCAACTGCAGGTAGTCGATCCTTTTCCTATTTAGCTTCCAAACTCTGGAACAGTCTTCCTAGCATTGTTCGGTAAGCAGACACACTCTTGTCAGTTTAAATCTATCTAAATCTAAATCATCTTTTTACTATGGCTGCATTAACTAGGTTAGCCGGAACCAGGAACACTTCCCATAACACCTGATGTACTCGTTACATCATAAAAAGAATGGCATCTACGCTAATGTTAGTCTCTCTGTTTATCCCGAGGTTTACTGCAGTCGGCCGGATCCGGGCCGTATCCAGATCAGACGGTGGCCCTGCGCCTAGACATGACCAACGCATCCCTGAAATGTCTGCAGAGACGTGTCAATTAAACTCCCCCCGTAAATGCTGCATCGACACGACATCCTCATTAAACCCGTCTCTGGCGTGACGACTCCAATCTTTCGAATAATCTTACGAATATCTTTCGATCTAATATGACTTCTGACCTGTAATGTTGCCAGAATCGTAATCATACACTATTTGTTCATCAGCCAGAGGAGAAATGGCACCCCGACTGAGCCTGGTTTCTCTCAAGGTTTTTTTCTCCATTCTGGCCACTGAAGGAGTTTTGGTTCCTTGCCACCGTCGCCTTTGGCTTTTGTGGAGGTTGCAAACTTTTCCTCCTCTTCTGTACCATTAACTTGTGGTGTACCACAGGGATCTATTTTGGGCCCGCTATTTTTTTCACTGTACTTGCTCCCTTTAGGCTCGATCTTTCGAAGGTATAATATTCCTTACCATTTTTACGCAGAGGATACCCAGGTGTACTTTCCTTTGAAACATGAGGATGATTATGATACACACGCTCTGTTGAACTGTCTTGCTATGGGTAAGATGCTGGCTGGCAGCTAATTTTTTAACACAGAATGACTCTAAAACTGAAATTGTAGTTTTCGGACCAACAGATTCTATGTTACAGATAGATGACCATCTGGGTCCTTTATTTGTGAATTCTCATGGTCATGCAAAAAATTTGGGAGTGATTTTCGATAACAGCCTTAAATTTGACAAAAAAATCAATTCAATAGTGAAGAGTAGCTTTTATCATCTGAGATCAATTGCAAAATGGAAAGTGTTTTTATCACCAAAAGATTTGGAGACAGTGATTCATGCTTTTATTTCTTTCAGGCTTGATAACTAACAAAACACTGCTGCCAGACTTCTTACTGGGACAAGAAAGAGGGAACAAATTTCACCTGTTTTAGCTTCACTTCACTGGCTGCCGGTTGAATACCGTATTACATTTAAGGTTTTATTATATGTGTAGAAAAAGGGTTAAACGGCCAGGCTCCACAATATATGACAGATTTGCTTCTCCACCGGAAATGCTCCAGGCCCTTAGGGTTTTTCAACAGGCTGATGCTGAACGTGCCGCAGTCTCGTTTGAAATTAAAAGGAGATCGTGCCTTTTCTGTTACTGCCCCACCGCTGTGGAATGATCTGCCGGTCCACATTAGGCTCTCTTCCAATGTTGAAAGATTTAAATCTGCACTAGAGACACATCTTTTTTTCTCTTGCTTTTGAATCAATGTAATCTTATTAGTTTGTGTCTTCTTGTCAGTTTTATGTATTTTATTATATTATATTCTCTCCTTTTTATAAGTTTTTGTACTTCACTGTACAAAGGGATAGATTGTACAGCACTTTGGTCAGCTGTAGCTGTTTTAAATGTGCTTTAGAAATAAAATGCCTTGCCTTTTGGCTTGTTCAGTTGGGGACATTAAAATTTCAACTATATTACTGATCTGCCTGCATTGACACTATATAAGAACTGAACTGAGCTGGATGACATCAACGTTTTCTCCAGAGCGGCTGTACAGCCGAATCAAATTCTGTTGCATTATTTTCCTGTTAACACTGTGAAGCTGCTTTAAAACAATCGGCATTGTAAAAAGCGCTATATAAATAAAGGTGACAACTGCCGTTGATGAGTGACAGTAACGTTTCTACTGGACTACTGGACAGTTGTATTAAACTGTCTGAAAATAAAACACGGTTCACAAACTGTCTAAATATGTTCACCATGGTCCATTTCTGCATATAATAAAGAGTATAAACTATATATAATTGCACCTGAGTGAGATATAATTCAACATTTGAACCACTTTAAAGTTTTTTATTTATTTTTATATTTGTATCATTAGATATTTGAGTAAGTTGAAACCCAATACTTACGTTTAAAAGTGTAATTCTGCAATTTCTCTCTCTCAAAAAAAAAAAAAACCTGTCATCACTGGCGCGCAATGGATTCTGGGGTAGGCACGGCTGTGAAGGATTTATCTGTTGTATCCTTCATTTCACGGGAAACAAAGGTTTTTTGTAAAAACTGTTTTTAGACATTTGTAGGCAGAATTTGAATAATCCTTCGAATTTGGACGGCCTTCATTGCGCTGCTGTGATGCAATCTGCCTTCGAATGCACCCTTGAAAGGATGCAGCCTCTGAATTGGGATGCAGCTCTAGTATAAAGTTTTAGCATGTCTAAATGAACAAGGTTTTTCTTTTTCTTTCTTTCTTTAATATAAACGAACACTTTCAAAAGTTAGGGGTCGGTAAGATTTTAATATTTTTGAAGTCTCTTATGTTATGCTGCATTTGTTAAAAAATAATATAGTGAAATATTATTTAAATTTAATATAACTGTTTTCTATTTGAATATATTGTAAAATTTCTTCCTGTGATCAAAGCTGAATCTTCAGTGTTACATGATCCTTCAGAAATCATTCTGATATGATGATTTGATGCTCAAGAAACAATGATTATTACATGTTGAAACAATTGTGCGGCTTAATATTTTCATTATTTGAAAGTTCAAAAGAACAGCATTTATTTGAAATAGAAATCTTGAAATAAAAAAAGAGATAATAAATCTTTACTGTCACTTCTGATCAATTTAATGTGTCCTTCATGTATTAATTTCTAAGAAAAACAAAACAAACAAACAAACAAAAAAACACGTCTGAAATAGTAATCCGTGGAATAAAAAATTGAAAACAAAGAAAGCTAAGAAAATCTTTTACAGTACCATTGTAATACAGATCATGCAAACAGCGGTATCCAAGAAAGAGAAATAGGAAAGGCATTACATATCCTCCTGTAATACAATCATAAAAATAGAGTGCATTGGTTTTATTAAATCATTGAGGCGAAACTTTAACACAGAGGATCCAGGGCTTTACTCTGCCATGCTGACATCATGTTTACAAACGCACCCTGTGCCGACATGTGTGTGTGTGAACAAGTAACACAACCCTTGCTTGAACTCACCACACAAAACACTAACAAATAAAATTCTTCACGCCTAAGCAAGTCCAAGTGCCATGTAGCATTTAGCCACTTAAATGCTTTGAGGAGCAATGTTTTCATGTCATTTCCTGTTTCCTTCAGCTTGAATACCCTGCACCACATCTCTGTTCCTCTCAGAGAACACATACACACAACTTTATAAAATGTTTGGCACAAAAAAGTATATAATTAAGACAACCTGAATACTCACCGTGTAGCATGACCCGCGTGAAAAAGAAGTACACTTCAGCATACACATAGCACACTAAAACTTACTTATTATGGAAATACAGTAATATACAGAGTAAAATTGATTTCAGTGTACTTTAAAATAATATACTTAGGTGTGAACCTAACCCATTTGTAATGCAGCTGCAATTTAGTACATTTAAAATATATTCACTTTAAATGTAATATTAAATAACACAAAATCATAAAGTACTTCATAAACTTTATATATTAAAGTGCATGTTTTAGTACATATTTACATTCTGTATGTTAGTCAATAAATGAACAATTTTAAAGCATGACAAAAGATTATAAACGTACTTTACAGAAAAGCTTTTTATTTGAAATAATTACAGTGTACTTAAAGTGTACTCAAAATTATTTTTTAGCTTTTAGTATGAATATGTTAGCCTTGGGGTTATGAATAAGCTGGTGTGCTCCAAAACAATGACAAAATTCGCATTTAGGAGATATAAGCATTTAAAACTTACAGTCTCTCTGTGTAGTACCCCTTTTCCACCAAGGCAGTTTGAGTACTGGTTCAGAGCCAGAGCCCAGATTCAAATCAGTTCTTTGTCTTTCAACACCCAAAGCACCAGCTCTAAACCAGGAAAAGTGGTTCTTAAGTAGCACCAAATAATTGCTGGTCTAGAAGTAAGAACCGCTTGTGTCATCGGCTGGGGGCAGGGTTAACATGAACAACAAGATGAACACAAACTTGTGACCACCATTTTTTAAATAGCAGCTAATCGAGCTGATAGCAGCTTGATTGATCTCCGTCTATACAAATTACGGTGAGCTGCAGACTGTAAAAAATGATCGTGATTTTAATGGTAAAAGACTGTAAAAATGCTACGGTGAAAAACAGTTAATTGGTTAACAGAAATGTTCTGTACTATATACGGTGAATAACTGTAATAGATCTAACCTTACATTTAATAAAATTTTACAGTATAATATCGTTAAATTTACAGTTTTTGGAAGTGGAAAAAGAACAAGTCATTGTGTAAAAAAAACGTAAACTGACATTCACAGAATTCTCTGCGTGATACTTCACATTTGATGTATTTTCATTGAAATAATGTTTCTTCTTATTTATTTTTTTTCTAATCAGTTATGAACATTAGGGTTTTATGTTACATCTAATGTTGTTAAATTAATGTTTATTGCATTTTTAAAATGTCGTGTGTGTAACGAAGGATCCACTGGAGGCGAGCGTAGATGAACCCAAGTGCAGTTTAATGATAAACATGAACATATACAATACAAACGATGACTTGGACTTGACTTGAAACATGAACAGAGACTCACCAACAGCAGGTTACATACAACAAAGCTACACAAGGGAAGATGGCAAATTAATTTTCATTATATTTTTGTGTGAATGACACGTTCCATATATTAGTATTGTCTCCTAAAATCTGCTTGTGATGAGCTATGTGACTCTCATCACCACTGTGATTGGTGGTTGTCAGTGTAACACCCTGTATGTTAAGTCACAGGAATAATTGTTTTTCTTTCCTCTTTATTTGATTGTTTTATTGTGCTTGTGATCCCGTTTCAATTACTGTCATTATGCTGCATTTGTGAAGTGTAATACCCTCATGTGGACAGTAGGGGGAGCTGATCAGAGGTGCTGATCAGAGACTATGTGGGTAACTATGAGTCGCGGAGAAGAAGCCGCTATTACGAGAGCGACTCTGTTATTGAAAGCAGCACGATCTTGTCTGTCTCATTGTTTGTTCAAACAGGTGGGTAAAATCAATCACCAAGGACTTAAAACATGGAACAATATGTTAATAACATGTTTATGTTGTCTGAGGAGGATAATATACCGTTCCTGGGTAACGTGAAGATGTCAAAACGAAACAGTGTTTAGTTTATGAAAATGGCGTTTCATTCGCGGATGTCCCGCGTCAGGCCTGGTATTGATATTGTAAAATCTGAATGGTTAGAGGCTCCAACACACTGAATATCCCAAGTATTGTCATGTTTATTGTCATGTTTACATGTTAGTGAACAAAGAGGGATTGACAATCCCAGAGTTAAAAAGTTTCCTTCAGTCGCATCTAAATGAAAGAAGTAGCTCTGAGCTCTTCCAGGAGTTAATGTGCGGTAAACAGAATGACAATGAGACTCCCCAACAATTCCTGTATAGACTGATTGGACTGAAACAGAAAAAAAAATTCTGTCCAAACAAGCTGTCACAGACCTGGAGTATGATGAACAAACAATTAAAAATGTGTTTCTGAGAACGATTTATCAGGGCATAGCCGCGAAGTACAACCAGTTTCGCACAGAATTGAAACCTCTGCTTACAAACAGGCTGGTGACACATGAGGCACTCCTGCTCCAAGCGATGAGAGTGAAAGACAACGTCAGTTGGGACAAGCTTCATGGCAGAGAGTGTCGAATGCCCTCAGTGTCCAAAGTGAGTCCAGCCGAAGTAAGGATGCAGATTGCAATAGGCAAAACGACCAAACTGAGACGATTCATCGATTGAGTGCACAAATTGAAGCTCTTACAAAGACCATTGAATCACTTGCAAAGGCGAGAACGACAGAAGGTCAGTGCAAAGCCACAGATTCCCAGCTGCAGCGAAGGCAACGTAGATGAATGTGTCCCAAATGTAATGGCAAGGATGTCACTTCTTGCAGTCATTGCTTTGTGTGTGGTGAGGAAGGACATTGTGTGGTGGGCTGTCTAAGAAGGGAAAAAGTGTCAGGAAACGACCAGCGGCCACTGATGAGGGGCGAACAGTGACCGAGAAACCACAGCCCCAGCCTAAGGAGAAAGAAGTTCAGAAGGGTAGGACATCTGATTCGCCGAAGCAAAGACAAAGTCCCTGTGACTGAGTAGCACAGCTCATTGGAAAGAAAGCTATCCTAAAGTGCCACATTCATGGTTCTGCAGTAACCGCTCTACTGGACACGGGAGCACAAGTATAATCGACTGCAACTGGAAGAGTAAGTACTTGCCAGATCAAGTTCTGCGACCATTGTCAGAGATAATCAATTGGGGTGACTTTAATGTCTCAGCTGTTAATGGAGAACCACTCCCATTTGAGGGATGGGTAGAGTTGACTGTGAACCTGCCTGGGAATAATGATCCAAGTTTGACGATTCAAGTGCCTTTTCTCGTGGGGAAGATGCCATTAGAACCTGAGTGCATCATTGACTCAATTAGACATTGGAGAAGGTCTGATGGAATTAGAGGGGACAGACCGGCCCTATGTCAGGATTCCCCTGGGCAATCCTACAGCTTGTGAAGTCACTATCAGACGACATACACCTCTAGGAAGTATACAGCCCATAGCTGGTGTTATCGAAATGGAGCGAAAACATTTAATAAACAGTGGTTACATACCTGTGAGTTGGGGGGAAGAACCAGGTTCCCAAGAACAAGAGAACAACCGCAGGGCAGACAGCTTGTGGGATCCGCCTGTTGATTTAAGCCATCTGGAAGAAGAACATCAGAAATTAGTCAAAGATATGCTTTATGAGGAATCCAATGTGTTCGCTCGTGGAGATGATGATATCGGGTGCATCCCAAGCTTACAGATGACAATTAACCTGAAGGATGACATCCCTGTTCAGCGTGCTTATGCCTCCATTCCAAAACCCCTGTATAAGGAATTGAAGGAATACGTACAGGACTTACTAGCTCGAGGTTGGGTGGTCAAGTCGAAGTCTCCATATGCAGCCCCAGTGGTGTGCGTTCGGAAGAAAGATGGCACATTGAGACTGTGCATAGATTACAGGTTGTTAAACCAGAAGACAGTCCCAGACCTACATCCACTTCTCCGGATCCAGGACCTCATCGACACCCTTGGAGGCTAACGATGGTTTTTAATCCTAGATCAGGGAAAGGCCTGCCATCAGGGATTTATGGTGGCGGGATCTCAGCACCTTACTGCATTCATGACCCCTTGGGGACTATACGAGTGGGTGTGCGCATTCCCTTTGGATCGGCAAACGCACCAGCAGCATTCCATAGGAGTATGGAGGAGATGCTGGACTCACTGAGAGATGAATTATGCAAACCAAATCTCGATGACATACTTTGCTTTGGCAAAACATTCAATGACCATGTCCAGGGGCTAACGAGAGTCCAGAGTACTGCGGGATCATGGAGTAAAGTTGAGGCCAGCAAAATGCGAACTCTTCAAGAGAGAGGTCAGATATGTGGGAAGACTAGTTTTGGAGGATGGTGTCTGCATCGACCCAAAAGACCCAGCAGCAGTCCTCTCCCTGAAAGAGCAAAAGCCCGCTACTGTCGGAGAGTTGCTGTGATTGTTGGGATTCCTTAGTTACTATCGCACCTTCATCCAGGACTTTTCACGGATCGCTAAGCCACTGTACGAGCTCCTCCAGTCTCGGGGTGTGGTAGCCGGTGAGGAGCAGATTAAGTCTGGTAAAGCTGAGAAAAGAGGTAACCAGTTACCATCCCGTGTGAAAGCAGAGTGGACGAGTGTACACCAAGGCGTACTGGAGAGACTCATTGGGGCTCTTACTACCCCCACAATACTAGCTTATCCAAACTTTGAACTTCACTTTGTGCTCCATACAGATACGTCCGAACAGGGGCTCGGGGCTGTGCTATACCAACAGCAAGAGGGCAGACTCAGAGTGATTGGCTATGGCTCCAGGACGTTGACTCCCGCTGAAAGAAGTTATAGACTTAACTCCGGAAAGCTGGAGTTCCTAGCACTTAAATGGGCGGTCTGCAAGAAGTTCCGCAATTACTTGTTCTATGCGCCACACTTTACAATCTTCACCGACAACAACCCGTTGACGTATGTCCTCAGGACAGCCAAGCTCCATGCTGTTGGACATAGGTGGGTGGGAGAATTGGGGGACTTCAGATTTGACATTCTCTACAGACCAGGCAAAGTGAATACGGATGCGGACATACTCTCTCGTTATCCCCTTGATATCGATAAGTTTGTGGCCACATGTACTGAAGTTCTCATGGAGGAGATGGTCCAGGCTACATGGGAAGGAAGTCGTGTTGACCAAGAGAATGATGTTGCCTGGGTCGCGGCTCTTAATGCACGTCAAGAGGATGTCGACCACCAGTTTGAAAAGAGTCTCATGGCACTTGACCACTCTGATTTGAAAGCCGCCCAGAGAGAAGATTCTGTCGTTGGTAAGGTGATGGAATTAAAGAAAAGTGGGGAAGAACTGTCACCTGAAATGAAGAAAACTGCTAAGGGAGTTGATTGTTGTATGAGTGAAGGAAACTGGATCTAGAAGAGGGACTGCTTTATCGTAAGACCAATCATAGATCTCAACTTGTTCTATCAGCAAAGTTTAAGCAGTTGGCTCTGAAACAGCTACACAATGACATGGGTCACGTAGGAATGGAGCGTGTTCTAGATTTGGCAAGGAACAGATTCTATTAGCCATTTATGAAGAAGGAGATTGAGCACTATGTCACCCAGCAGTGCCGATGTGTGAAGCAGAAGAAACCTGTGGTGCGGATCAGAGCTCCAATGGGAAGCCTTACCACAAGTTGCCCATTGGACTTGGTGTCCATTGATTATCTGCACTTGGAACGGAGTCGGGGCGGATACAAATATATCCTGGTGCTAGTGGACCATTTCACTAGGTTTGCCCAGGCGTACCCGACAAGAAACAAATCTGGAAGGACGGCAGCTGAGAGGATTTTTAACGACTATATCCCAAGGTTTGGTTACCCCTGTCGGCTCCATCACGATCAAGGACGTGAGTTTGAGAACCAGCTCAACACGTGCGTGCATATTGCATATTAGGCTACATGTGGCTGACAACGTTAGCTAAAAAGAAGTTAGCCTCAGGAGATTTTAAAACCGCCGAAAATGAAGGAAAGTCTACAGTGTGGAAACGTACGTGTCATTAGTATGAGAATTTTTTTTTATTTGAACTGTGTCAGGCTCTGGCCGGGCTCGGCCCTAGGTATCTCACCAGTAAAGTTTGGATGGATGATGATTGTAATCAAGGTAAAGACGTTAACAATGGCATACAGGCACGTGCAAGTCCTTTATTATTAATGCGAAACAAGCAGCCTCAACAGGTGCGCTTGCTTAGCATCCTTGTTAGTGTGACTGGCTCCCATGGCTGAGACACCGGTTCGAATTCCGCACATATCGGTTACATATGTGCTCTCTTGATGCACTGATAGCTTTTTCCATGAGCACATTTCAATATGGTCGCATGTCTGGTGAGTGTTATATAGGAGATTGCTAGTTTAGTCTAAAAAATCTGAAAAATATTTTCGGAATGCTGAACACATTTACAATTTATTATTAATTCAGTATATATAGAGGTCTATGTTTGGTGTATATACCATATATTTTGGTACACCTGCTCATACAGACAAGCCATTGCTGGTTGTTACCACAGTTTCCTTACCATGTTCTGAATTTTTAAGAATTAAAAGGGACTGGCCCAGCCAACATTGGATGGTAGAGCCAATACAGCCACAATATGGGCTTGTGCCACATGGGTCTGTCCATGGGTCCATGTCGGCCCTATCTAAGCCCACGTATGGACAAACTCATTTAGTGCCCATATTGGAGCTAATTCAGACATTCTTTTCAAAAGAAATTTCCAAAAAATCTTTCACTCTCCTCCATGATTACAAGGGGACTCGAATTCATGGGGCCCTATTTTAATGATCTAGGTGCATGGTCTAAAGTGCATGGCACAAGTGCACTTAGGGTGTGTCCAAATCCACTTTTGCTAGTTTAACATCAGTAAAAATGGTCGGGGCGCCCAACACAGGAGAACCACTCCCATTTGAGGGATGGGTAGAGTTGACTGTGAACCTGCCTGGGAATAATGATCCAAGTTTGACGATTCAAGTGCCTTTTCTCGTGGGGAAGATGCCATTAGAACCTGAGTGCATCATTGACTCAATTAGACATTGGAGAAGGTCTGATGGAATTAGAGGGGACAGACCGGCCCTATGTCAGGATTCCCCTGGGATTCCCCTAGTGAAGTCACTATCAGACGACATACACCTCTAGGAAGTATACAGCCCATAGCTGGTGTTATCGAAATGGAGCGAAAACAGCAACATTTTGAACAAAAAGCTGAGAAAATCAAGTTTTTGGCAAAGACTACATCCAGATCAGATTCAGAGCGATGACCAAACACAGACGGAGTAGATAGTGTCCATCAACACCCCTAATGCTTGCACAGTCCTGGGTTGACATTTCATTCAGTTTTGATTTATATGATGTTAAATGTTGATGATCACGTTGTTTTACATATGCATCTGCTTACATACAGGTGCTGGTCATATAATTAGAATATCATAAAAAAGTTGATTTATTTCACTAATTCCATTCAAAAAGTGAAACTTGTATATTATATTCATTCATTACACACAGACTGATATATTTCAAATGTTTATTTATTTTAATTTTGATTATTATAACTGACAACTAAGGAAAATCCCAAATATTACTTACTACTATAATTAAGACCAATACAAAGAAAGGATTTTTAGAAATCTTGGCCAACTGAAAAGTATGAACATGAAAAGTATGAGCATGTACAGCACTCAATACTTAGTTGGTGCTCCTTTTGCCTGAATTACTGCAGCAATGCGGCGTGGCATGGAGTCGATCAGTCTGTGGCACTGCTCAGGTGTTATGAGAGCCCAGGTTGCTCTGATAGTGGCCTTCAGCTCTTCTGCATTGTTGGGTCTGGCATATTGTATCTTCCTCTTCACAATACCCCATAGATTTTCTATGGGGTTAAGGTCAGGCGAGTTTGCTGGCCAATTAAGAACAGGGATACCATGGTCCTTAAACCAGGTACTGGTTGCTTTGGCACTGTGTGCAGGTGCCAAGTCCTGTTGGAAAATAAAATTTGCATCTCCATAAAGTTGGTCAGCAGCAGGAAGCATGAAGTGCTCTAAAACTTCCTGGTATACGGCTGCGTTGACCTTGGACCTCAGAAAACACAGCCTCGTACTTCACAAGGACACCCTCAGGGACGGACAAATATTTGACAGCAATATTTGATTTTGATGTGACAGTTTGATGTTTGTACAAGTTGGTGTGTAGTTCTGAAATTGTGTTTATAGTTTTTAGAAAATGGTGAATTGTTTCATGAATTGTGTATTAGCAATCGAGAAAAACTGTAAGCAGACATTCTTATATCATCATATATGTAATTTGATTTGATTTAATGTGGTGGGGACATACCAGCGGTGACAGTCTACAGAAAAGACAAACATATATTCAACAACTCGGAGAGCCGGTAAAACAGACATCCAAAAAAGGAACAGGAGGGACGGCTCATGCTACAAACTCATTTAAAAACAAATTAACCGAGCAAGTTGAGGATTGTAGATAAAATCATCTGGAGCTGACCGTATAACACCAGGCATGCCTTACGGCTCACTGCTGCATCTGACTGTTGATTCGATGAGTGAAGACGTGCTGTATTGAATGCTCACTATTCACCATCAACACAACACATACACACAGAGAGACATTATTTCATTGCACCCGTGATTATCCTATTAAATCTGCGGTAAAGATACATTTTATGTGGCTTTTCAGTGTCTGGAAGTACATGTTTAGTCTTTCCAATGTAACGCTGAGGTCACCTGTCAAGTTCATTCAAGGCTAACGCAGGGTGATGGATGCAAGCACCTTAACGTGGGACACACAGACACAAACACTCTCATTCACTGAAAAAGGTAACCCAAAGTGATTTTTTTTTATCTTTAGAGGAAGTGCATTGCACAGACAGACGATGCCCTTACTTATAGGTCAAGAGCTCCCTAACAGGATAAAGCCTCTTTCATGATTTAAAAATATCCAGCCACTGAAGAGGACACAGCAAGGTAAATGGAGAGGGTAAATATCAGTGCAGTCAAGGGCATGTGCTGTATAACCATTATCACTTTTTTCACCTAAAAATTAGTAATAGTACATAAGTCAAAAAGCTTAAATGTGCTGGAATATGACTCTATTTTTCAAATGACTTTACTTTTTGAGTAAGTTTTGTTACACAAAGCAATGTCCTGTAGATATGAACAAGACAGACAAGTCTGACTCAGTGTAAAAAACAAACAAAAGCATAATTTCAGTCAGGATGGGATGTTCCCTTTCGTTCAGTCACTCGAATCACGACGAATGGGGGTTTCGCCTAGAAGCCTATCATCTTCGAGATCTTAGAAAACGCCCAATACCAGGCCAATGCCATGGGCATGCGGAATTTGCATAGCGTAGCTCCGCCCCACGGTGTGGGTATATAAGGAAGCACGCTGGCAACATCGTTTCTGCTTCGGAGCCAAGAGTATCTCTCTCTTCACTCCTCAAGCCTTCTGAGTTATCGTCAGCTTCTTCGAGCACTTCTGGGTGCCGTCGATGTCTGTTGCTATCTGATGGGCGCAATCACTGCTTGACGTGTTTGGGCTTCAGCACGCTCAAGCAGCGTTTGTGAATGAGTCATGTTCTCACTGCGGGAACATGACCATCGCGATGTTGCGGTCGAGACTCAATAACCCCTGTAAAGGGAAGAGAGTCCCCTCTGCCACACCCCAATCTACCGTCTCCGAGGAGATGGTACTTTGGCTGGTGGCCAGGGTGACCTGAGGGTTAGGGTGTGGCATAAACCCTGACGATCATTCCTCGGGCCACACCCCCCTCTGGCACACCGCAAGCAGCGGGACCGTCTGCGGACACCCCGCGTGTTTCGTTCGGTGCTCCAGATGACGACGAGATGTCGATCGCCGCATCTCAAGGTGGGCTGGAGTCCTCTGGGGATGAAGATTCGGCTATGCTGCCGCCTTCGGGCGTGTCAGCATTGCCCGAGTCCGACCCGGAGTTGACAGCCATGTCATCTTGGGGGATGATTGGTCTTTGGGTGTGGTGCGTCCTGACAGCTGTCGGGCCCCGCCCCCAATTACTTTTCTCTCCCGAGGTGCATGAGGAGGTCACGCGGTCCTGGAAGTCCCCGTTGTCTTCCCTTGACCGTTCGCAGGCCTCCTCCGCCTTCTCTGCCCTCGATGGGGCCGCGGTCAAGGGTACACTGGGGTCCCCCCTGTTGACGCTCAGTTGCAATCACGGTTGAGACTCAATGACCCCCGTATGGAGGTAGAGTCCCCTCTGCCACACCCCATTATCCTCTCCACGTGATGGGATGTTTGGCTGGTGGCCAGGGTGACCTGAGGGCTGCGGTGTGGCATAAACCCCGACGACTATTCCTCGGGCCAGGTGAACGCACGCTCCCTGGGCCAGCGATCGACCTGAAGGAGGCCTACTTCCATATCAGTACGCGGTCCTCCCATTCGGGCTAGCTCTGTCCCCTCGCGTCTGTACGAAGATTGTCGAGGCAGCCCTTGTGCCACTCAGGCAACACGGGGTTCGCATCCTGAACTACCTCGACGACTGGCTCATACTGAGTCACTGAGTCAGCAGGTGTGCGAACACAGAGACCTAGTGCTCCAGCACTTAGCCCGTCTGGGCCTTCGGGTCAACTGGGAGAAGAGCAAACTCTGCCCCGTGCAGAGGATCTCTTTTCTCGGTATGGATATCAACTCGGTCGCAATGTGCGCGCAGCTTACGAGCGACAAATTGAGAGCAAGAGTGCGGTTCCACTGAAGTTACTTCAGAGGCTACTGGGGCATATGCCATCTGCAGCCGCGGTAACGCCGCTCGGATTGCTTTATATGAGACCACTTCAGCACTGGCTTCGTGATCGAGTCCTGAGATGGGCATGGCAGTCGGACACGCTCCGGGTCCCAGTGAATCGGGCCTGCCTGCAGACCCTCACCCCGTGGTCGAACCTCAGCTTTCTACGGACCGGAGTGTCCATAGAACAAGTTTCCAGGCATATTTTTGTTTCAACAGATGCCTCCACCACGGGCTGGGGTGCCATGTGCAATGGACATGCTGCCGCAGGCTCCTGGACAGGACCACAGCGCCTTCTGCATGTCAATTGCCTTAAATTGCTGGCAGTACGGTTCGCCCTGCACCGTTTCCGAGCGTTGCTCAAGGGTCAACATGTACTATTCCGGTCAGACAACACGGCCACAGTAGCGTACATCAACCATCAAGGTGGTCTACGTTCCCGCCGTATGTCTCAACTCGCCCACCATCTCGTTCTATGGAGTCAGAAGCATCTGAGGACCCTTTGTGCTGTCCATATCCCAGGAACCCTGAACCATGCAGCCGACGAGATCTCACGGCTTCAGCCACTCCCGGGAGAATGGAGACTCCATCCCCAGACGGTTCAGCTGATTTGAGAACAGTTTGGCGACACACAGGTAGATCTGTTTGCCTCCCACGACTCTTTCCATTGCCGCCTGTTTTATTCCCTGACTGAGGGCCCCCTCGGCACGGATGCTCTGGCGCACAGCTGGCTGCGGGGCCTCCGCAAATATGCGCTTCCCCCAGTGAGCCTTCTCGCACAGGTTCTGTGTAAGATCAGGGAGGACAAGGAGCAGGTCCTTTTGGTCGCCCCGTACTGTCCCGGCCGGACCTGGTTCTCCGAACTCATACTCCTTGCGACAGCCCCTCCCTGGTCCATACCTCTGAGGAAGGACCTCCTTTCTCGGAGACGGGGCACCCTCTGGCACCCGCGTCCCGTTCTTTGGAACTTCCACGTGTGGCTCCTGGACGGGACGTGGTAGGTTTGAGTACCCTACCACCTCAGGTGGTGGATACCATCACTTCCGCTACGGCCTTGTCTACCAGACACGCCTATGCGTTGAAGTGGAACCTCTTCGTCACCTGGTGTTCTTCTCGCCAAGAAGACCCCTGGAAATGCCCAATCGGGTCTGTGCTCTCATTCCTCCAAGAAGGGTTGGAATGAAGGCTGTCTCCTTCCACCCTCAAGGTGTATGTGGCCACGATATCCACCTACCACGACCTTGTGGATACGAAACAGGTAAGTCAGCACGACCTGATCATCAGGTTCCTGAGGGGAGCGAGGTGACTGAATCCTCCTCGCTCTCCCCTCGTACCCTCTTGGGACCTTTCAGTAGTCTTAGATGCTCTGCAGAGGGTTTCCTTCGAGCCATTGCGATCAGTCGAGCTTAAGTTCCTGTCAATGAAAACAGGAACTCCTGATCACCTTGGCCTCCATCAAGAGGGTAGGGGACCTGCAGGCATTTTCGGTTGACGAAGCGTGCCTAGAATTCGGGCCGGCCAACTCTCACGTGATCCTGAGACCCCGGCCTGGATATGTGCCCAAGGTTCCCACCACTCCGTTTCAGGTGGTGAACCTGCAAGCGCTGCCTTTGGAGGAGGCAGACCCAGTCTTGGCACTGCTCTGTCCCGTACGTGCCCTCCGTGCTTACGTAGACAGAACGCAGTGTTTCAGGACCTCAGACCAGCTCTTTGTCTGTTATGGTGGGAAGCTGAAGGGAAAGGCTCTCTCCAAGCAAAGGTTGTCTAGAAAACGGTAATGTCATCAGCTCATTTCAATTATCATATATATTCAAGTAATGTAGTTGATATAGTTAATTTAGTTTAGTAATTAAATTTATTTGGATATTTATTTGAAAATTTAGTGTCCCCAACTGAGCAAGCCAAAGGCGACAGTGGCAAGGAACCAAAACTCCATCAGTTGGCATAATGGAGAAAAATAAACCTTGGGAGAAACCAGGCTCAGTCGGGGTGCCAGTTCTCCTCTGGCCAATTAACAAACAGTGTATGATTATTATTTTGGCAGCCTTATAGGTCAGAAGTAATATTAGATCGGAATATTCGAAAGATTGGAGGCCTCACACGGAGATGGATCCATTGAGGATGGCGTGTCGATTAAACAATTGTTAAATAGGAATATTCTAAATATGGGAGTCATCACTCCGGAGATGGATCCATTGAGGATGCCATGTCGATGATCAATTTCAAAGGGTAGACTAATTGACACGGTCTCTGCAGACACTCCAGGGATGCGTTGGTAATGTCTGGGCACTGGTCCACCATCTGATCTGGATACGGCCCGGATCCAGCTGACTGCAGTAAACCTCGGGAAAAACAGAGACTAACATTAGCGTAGATGCCATTCTTCTTATGATGTAACAAGTACATCAGGTGTTATGGGAAGTGTTCCCGGTTCCGGCTGACCTAGTTAATGCAGCCTAACAATTTGAAAAAAATATAAATTAAAAATGTTTTATGTGTATGCCATAGTAAAGAGATGTGTTTTTAGTCTAGATTTAAACTGACAGAGTGTGTCTGCTTCCCGAACAATGCTAGGAAGGCTGTTCCAGAGTTTAGGTGCTAAATAGGAAAAGGATCGACCACCTGCAGTTGATTTTGATATTCTAGGTATTATCAACTGGCCAGAGTTTTGAGACTGCAATAGACGTAATGGAATATAATGCGTTAAGAGCTCGCTCAAGTACTGGGGAGCTAAACCATTTAGTGATTTGTAAGTAATTAGCAAGATTTTAAAATGTATGTGATGTTTAATAGGGAGCCAGTGAAGTGTTGACAGAACCGGGCTAATATGGTCATACTTCCTGGTTCTAGTAAGAACTTGAGCTGCTGGGTTTTGGACCAGCTGCAGTTTATTTATTAAGCGAGCAGGGCAAGTGTAGGATTGAAAATAATCAAAGATATTTGATATTTGCAATTGAACAAAGACATACTGCTTTACTGTTTTCAACCCCCATCTTTCTTATCAGAAGGGCCATTTGGAATTCCTAAAGACAAAGAGATTCTGAAGGCCTGATTGAAAATTATCAAAGATATTTGATATTTGCAATTGAACAAAGACATACTGCTTTACTGTTTTCAACCCCCATCTTTCTTATCAGAAGGGCCATTTGGAATTCCTAAAGACAAAGAGATTCTGAAGGCCTGTAGGCCAAAGGTGTGTCACCCCTTAAGTACAGTGGGGGAAGTTTGGTCTGATTGGTCAGTTTGAATGACTCACAATAGGGTTTGAGTTACATGGTCAAGGAAGTATAAAAGAAGATTGCAACTGTTGCTCTGGTTTCTTTTTATTCTCTGGGTCTCTCTCTTCTCGGGGCCTTCTCTTCGGCTCTTCTCTTCTTTGCTCTCTTCTTCTCTTTCTCTCTCTCCCTCTCTCTCTTTCTATCCCTCAGGTAACATTCTATTCATGCTGGGTACGATTAATGGTCAATATAGGTACGGTATAGGGTCAAGCATACATGTTGTTGATTTAGATGATTTAACGAGTTTAGCCAATTCTTCTTCTCCTATAGCAGTGAATGAATGTAATTTTTCCTCAGTGACACTACAATGCACTGTCTGATGTGATACAGTAGTAGACGGCTGCATGGTTATAATTTTTTCCTAATATTATCAATCTTACAAGTAAAGAAGTTAATAAAGTCATTACTGCAGTGCTGTTGGCAGACATCAGAAGTTGAAGCTTTATTTTTGGTTAATTTAGCCACTGTATCGAATAAATAACTAGGGTTGTGTTTATTTTCTTCTAAGAGAGTAGAGAAATAAGCAGATCTAGCAGTTTTTACGGCCTTTCTGTATGAAATCATACTCTCTTTCCACTAAATGCGAAAAACTTCCAGTTTTGTTTTCTTCCAGCTGCGCTCCATTTTTCTGGCTGCTGTTTTAAGGGCCCGGGTGTGCTCGTTGTACCATGGTGTTGGACTATTTTCTTTAATCTTCTTTAAGCGCAGAGGAGTGCTGGAAAAGAGAGAGTCAATAGTTTCTGTTGCAACATCGAGTTCCTCTGGGCTATCTGGGATGCTGAGGAGATGAAACTGATAAGGAAGTTTATTTACAAAGAAATCTTTAGTCGCAGCAGTGATAGTCCTGCCATATTTGAAGCTAGGGGACGGCTTTGCAGCCTTTGCTAAATTAAGTATACATGATACTAGGTAATGATTTGAGAAGTCATCGCTCTGCTGCAGAATTTCAACGGTATCAACATTTATTCCATGTGACAATATTAGGTCTAAAGTATGATTACGGCGATGAGTGGGTCCTGATACGTGTTGCCTAACTCCAATAGAGTTTAGAATGTCTTTTTCATTGTCTACATGGATATTAAAATCACCAACAATTAGGACTTTATCTATAGCCAGTACTAACTCTGATAGAAAATCAGCAAATTCTCTGGTAAAGTGTGTATTGTGCCCTGGTGGCCTGTATACAGTAGCCACCACAAATGTTAAACGGGATTTATCAATTTCACTACATAACGTTACGTAAAGCACCAAAACTTCAAGCAAATTATATTTGAAACTAGACTTCTGAGTAATACTGAAGATATTAATTTAAATTACAGCAACACCTCCCCCTTTACCTTTCAGACGCGGCTCGTGTTTATAACAATAATCTTGTGGGGTGGACTCATTTAAAGTAATGTAGTCGTCAGGTTTTAGCCAGGTTTCTGTCAAACACAGCACATCTAGATTATTATCTGTAATCATATCATTAACAATAAGCGTTTTTGAGGAAAGGGATCGAATATTCAGCAGCCCAAGCTTTATCATTTGTTCATCAGTATTATATCTGTTGTTTATTTGTTGGACATCAATAAAATTTTTACCGTTGAATAGTTTTGGTGTTTTTTTGTATTTACTAATTCGTGGAACAGACACAGTCTCTATGTGATGATATCTAGATGAAAGAGTCTCTATGTGCTGGGATTTATCTGACTTCTGTGACGCGGAGACAGCTAGCAGACGGTCGGGTAAGCCAGTCCGTCTGCTTCCTGACCTGGGCCCTAGTTAGTCAAGGTTTAGCTTTAAGACTATGTGCCAAATTGCTAGAGAGAAGGGCGGCACCATCTCTTTTCAACAGGTCAGGTCTGCCCCAAAAACTTTTTCAATTGTCTATGAACCCTATGTTATTTTGTGGACACCACTTAGACAACCAGCCATTGAGTGATAATAGTCTGTTAAGTATAATGCTTCAGAAATGATGGCGGCGCGAGTACATCGCGAGGCTCGGGGTCTCTCCAGATTCTGCAATGTTGCGGTATATTTCTTGCTCATTTCGTGTCTGTTCATGCAGAACAGTTGTGCCTTTACATCGTACACCCGATGTGAGATTTTGGATATTGGTTTGCGAATTTCCGACAGTTTTATGGACAACCTTCGACTCCTTCCTGAGATCACCAGAACACCCGAGGCTATGCACTCTACCCGGCCAGGCGGAAGTGCTCGCAGGCGGTGTCGAGATCTTAAACAAAGGTGGGGGACCAGAGGTGGTGGATTGTGCATTTACATTAACAAAGCTTGGTGCACAAACTCTGCTATTGTTGGGAGACATTGTTTAGCTAACCTTGAGTTTCTCATGGTTAAATGTAGACCGTTTTATCTACCGCGGGAGTTCACTTCCACCATTATAACTGCAGCCTATATTCCCCCGGATGCTGATGCTAAGCTTGCTGTGAAAGAACTTCACGCAGCCATCAGTAAACAACATACTGTTCACCCGGAATCTGCATTTATTGTTGCTGGTGATTTTAATCATTCAAACTTAAAGTCAGTGCTACCGAAATTTCACCAACATGTTTCCTGTCACACCAGAGGAAACAAAACTTTAGACCATGTTTACACAAACATGGCTGGAGCTTACGTATGCTGTTTGTTGACTTCAGCTCAGCATTCAACACTGTTGTCCCAACCAAGTTAATAGCCAAACTTGGAGACCTGGGCATCAACACCTTAATGTGCAACTGGATATTGGACTTCCTGACCAACAGACCCCAGAATGTTCGATCAGGCTCCACCTGCTCCACCTCCATCACACTTAATACTGATGTACCACAGGGCTGTGTGCTAAACCCATTTCTCTACTCCCTCTTTACCTCCGATTGCAAGCCTGTGTATGGATCTAATTCCATCGGCAAGTTTGCGGATGACACTACGGTGATTGGACTCATCAGCAACACATCCAGGGGAAACGCTGTCTGCATCAAGCTCGCAGCATCCTTAAGGACTCCTCTCACCCAGCCCACAAACTGTTTTCTCTCCTGCCCTCCGGTAGGCATTTCAGGTGCCTCCGGACCAGGACCAGCAGACTAAAGAACAGTTTTTTCCCCAGAGCTGTCTCTTTATTGAACTCTAACCCTTGTTGATCCCACTCCCCTTATATACTGCTAACTCTCCTCTCCCCCCTCACATCTGCCTTCACTTTGTTATTTGCACTACTGGATGTTCATTTGCACTGCCGACTGTTTATTACAGTAACACCTGTTCATATATGCATCTTGCACTACTATACCTAACTGGAATATGCTCATTTGCACAATATCGTCCATTGCTATACTGCCCATCTTAGCCTAACATATCATTGTATACATCTATCTGTAAATTCTGTTTATAGTATTAGCCATCTGTATATTATATTCAGTACATATCTATCTGTAAATTCTGTTTATAGTAATAGCCATCTGTATATTATATTCAGTACATATCTATCTGTAAATTCTGTTTATAGTAATAGCCATCTGTATATTATATTCATAGTACATATTAACCTGTAAAATTCTATTTATAGTAATAGCCATCTTTATATATATTCAGTACATATTCATTGCCTGCACTTATGAAACCACTGTATATCCTGCACTTGCTGCTATTGCACTTCTGGTTAGACCTAAACTGCATTTTGTTGCCTTGTACCTGTACTTGTGTAATGACAATAAAGTTGAATCTAATCTAATCTAATCTAATCTAAGTATCTCATCACTCCTTTTAACGGGGAGGGGACCAGAGCAAAAAACGCTATCAGCCATCATACTTGCGAGTTCACACACCTCTTTAATGTTAATTTTGGTGATCTCCGACTGGCGAAGTCGAACATCATTTGTGCCGACATGAATAATAATCTTAGAGAATTTACGATTAGCATTAGCCAGCACTTTTAAATTTGCTTTGATGTCAGGCGCTCTGACTCCTGGTAAACATGTGACTATGGTGGCTGGTGTCTCTATTTTCACGTTCTGTGTAATAAAATCGGCAATAACTAGTGCACTTTCAACAGGATTCTCAGTGGGTGCATCACTGAGTAGGGAGAACCTGTTTGATGTTCTAATCGGAACGGAAGAGTGGTTTTTTGATCCACGACTATGCCGTCTCACCATCACCCAGTTGCCCTGCTGCACGGGCTCTACAGCCGGAACCGAACAATGTATAGATTTCAATAAGCTAGTCGCATCCAAAGCAGTGTCTAAAGCTGTTACGTTCTCACTACTCTCAAATAAAGTCTGGATGCGTGTCTCTAATTCTGAAATCTTCTCCGTCAGCCTGACTATCTCCTTACATTTATCACATGTGAAGCCCTGTTCACCAACGGAGACAGATATACTAAACATGAAACATGTAATGCAGGTAACAATAAAAGGAGAAGAAGACATGGCTTACCGTATTTGTTGATTAATCCAATTTACCACAGTTGTTTGGAGTCTACTTGCTAATCCAATTAATTCAGTCGTGTTTGTTGACTAATCCAACTCACCACAGTTGTTTGATGGATAGGCAATATTAAACAATATATGGTGATAAGAAAGTTATATTTAGCAGTATAAACAACAAAGAAAAGATATCAAATAGAGATTCAAAAGCAAAGCTGTACAGAGCTGCAAACACTGCAGCGAGGCAGACAGGAGCAATTGATCAGGAGCAGACAGGAGCCATGATAGAGAACATTACGGTACACAAATACCATAACCATTTTATTAAAAATAGTATAATGTTTATGATGTTCAGTTTATTTCAAATAATATGGCAATTTAAACTATAATGTATAGCTATAAGATAAAGTGTAACACTATAACATTACCATACATTATTATATGCTTAAAAGATCATTATATAAGTGCATGTTATTTTATGCATTACATGCATACTATTTTTATTTATTAGCTGACTTATTATGAAGTAGCACCTACATTACTGTTGATCCGTGTTGGATTATTAAGATAATTTTTTAAAATAATGAATGCTTTTATTTTTTATTTAAGGACACATCAATCAAAGTGACAGTAAAGACATTTATAATGTTACAAAAAATGTTTGCAACAGCAACTGTTTTCAACACTGATATTAGTATACCCAGTCAACTACCTATAATAATCAGAAATGTTTCTTGAGTATCAAATCATCATATTAGAATGATTTCTGAAGGATTATGTGACACTGAAGACGAGTAATGATGCTGAATATTCAGCTTTGGCATCACAGGAATAAATTACATTTTAAAATATATTCAAATAGAAAACAGATATTTTAAATTGGAGTAATATTTTAAATTGGAGTAATATTTTGAATATTAGAAACCCATTTGTAAGCACCAATACTAACAATATGTAGTAAAAAAAAATAGGAAAGTTGAAAAATAGGAAAATGGGAATGGTGGAGATGACATCAGAATATGTATTGTCCCTGAGAGCTAGCGGCTATTTAGGTTTATTCTCGCTGCCCGCATTAAGTTCAAGGCTTTGACGCTTGCTTATGGATCCACCACAAGCTCAGCACCCGCATACTTCGACTCGATCCTGCGAGTCTACACCCCTACCAGAAACCTCCGCTCAGCTAAAGAGCGGCGGCTGGTGTTACCATCCCAGAGAGGCATGAAATCCCTCTCTAGAACTTTTTCATTCACTGTTCCTGGCTGGTGGAACGATCTTCCCACCTCCATCCGGATGGCAGAATCACTAATATCATTCAAAAAACAGCTAAAAACCCATCTCTTCCGCGAGCACTTAATCTCATCATAATAATAAATTTAAAAAAATTCTTTCATTCTTTTTCCTCTACCTTTCTCTACACCCTCCCTATTCTAGCTTACGCTACTCTGAGCAATGCCCGTAACGTAGTATTTAAGGCCCTTTATGCGTTTCTACGCCTCTTCATAACGGATCGCTTCCTGTACTCCTCAGTTGTAAGTCGCTTTGGATAAAAGCGTCTGCTAAATGCATAAATGAAAATGTAAATGTAAATGTATTCTCTTTATATGTTATATATGCTATAATTAGGGCTCAATGCTATTAATTATTATAATATTATTAGGAATCTACATCTCCAAAGTAAAGTCATTCTGAGTGTAACATAAGACAAAAATCAAGCAATTGAAGACTTTTTTTTTTTTGCAGAAGAAATTAGTATTTTGGATAGGAGATTTATATTTAAAAAAATAACATAAATCAATATACAAAAGTGTGAAAGCACCACAAGATTGGTCACATTTAATGCTCTTGTGTGCTGTTGTGAAAGGCTGGCTCAAGAATATTAATTAAGCAATGCAATGTTATAACCATTTTTCTATAGTATGCTATTTTAAAGTTGTGGAGGTCTCCTACAACAGGTTTACATGCATCAAAGGTCAAAAAAACCTTTAATTTTCTCATAATATACATTGCACATCACCACAATTTTAATGATTCTCAAACGACTCGATGGATAAATCAGTCTCTCTGAATCCCTCCTTTCCGTGAGCTACTCTGCTCTGATTGGCCAGATGGCTCAGTCTGTTGTGGTTGGTCTACCGTGTAAAGCGCATATTTCGAAACAAACGGCCATTAACTGAACTTCATCTGCGTCTGGAGGCTTCCTAAAGCACAGCGATTGTACACTCTATAAAGACAGTAACTATGACATCGATTTTACCACCGTGAGTCCAATGATGAAACATTTGAAGATCTAGTTATTCAACCTGAACCTCCATCGCAAGGACGACTTGAGCAGGGTGTTTCTCAGTGATACGCTACTCAGTTTGAGGTACGTTATGAGATGCTGCAACTGTAATTCCTCACCATCAGCATTAACAAGTGTACATCCATCAACAAACCCATGTGTATATTTCTAATTTATTGCGTTGCACATGCAGGAACTGTATCAATAACAGCACATACGTTAGCCCAGCACTAATGCAAATGACTGATGTGACAAACTTTTTTTAAAAACTTTTTTGCTCCATCCTTTATCTTTACTCAAAGTAGTTAGAATGACAGACAATCTGCATTAATAGACAGTTTAAGGTAATAGTGGCCCACAGCTGCTTAGCAGAAGTATTTCAGTAAGACCGTAATAACTTGAGGTAGCCGGTTAGCCGGAAACTTACACAATATAAAACTCAAAACTGCATATTTTGAACACAATATATACATTAGTATACAGTAATTATTCATACTTACAGTTGTGGTTCTGAGGAGCAAGCTGGTCCAGATAAACTGATCTGTACTGATCCATCTTTTAAGAGCAAGCGTTTTGTGAATTCCGCATTGAACTTGTAGGAAACTTTTTTCATCGTCGAAGCAGAGACCAGGAGACTTTGGAATATCTTTCAAGCAGACATTACTCTTTATTGAGACGTGCTGTGTTTTGCTGTAGTCGTCCAACAAGTCTAACTCAAACAGTATAAACATTATAATTTATCCACCTTTCAGGGGGAGAGATTCACACAGTAGAGGAGGAGACAATCTAAACAAAAGAATCCAAATGTTGTATAGGTAAGACCCGAAAAAGGGACCCACCCAAACATTAGAGTGTCCAATCAATAGAACAGTGTCATTCAAATGCATAGATGCTAATCCAATCACTCTGACAGTATTCACATTATCATAGAGACAAAAGCACAACTGTGCCCTGAGCTTGTCATACCAAATGGTCAAGTGCATAAAGACAAAAGACTAGTGTCTCAAACACCTGGGCTGATTAACTTGATCTTTATAGAATGTTGTCAATCTTTACCTCAAAATGTTAAATACAATGTACTAAAACAGATTCTTAAATTTGTAATCCCACATTCCCCTCTTTGAGAGTTCTAATAGCTCTCACATAATACAAATTTAAAACCTTCATAAGTCCATTCTATAGCTTATATTTGTTAACATAAGCCCCATCTTATATTCATGTAACTTGAAAAAGTTACAGGCACATATCACTTGCTCTGTGTTGATTGTCTGTAGTGACAAATGGCATGCTGACACAGAAACAAACATGCCACTAGGGTCCGTGTAGTTCTTACGGGTAATACTCTTTTGTGGTTTGAACAGTCCTCATCTTGTGAGTCATTTGTTTAATAAAAAACTTGTTGATACTGTGGACGCATAGATAGTACACCAGTAGGAAAAGCAACAGCAGAATTGCTATTTCCTTGATCCACAGCCAGGGTTTACCTAACAGGTTTCTGAACCATGACAAATTATCTTCAGTCATCTGGTGTAATTTTGTTGAAAGATCAAGAATGTCTTGTTGGATTTTGTTCAAGTTCTCTGTTGGATCTATTAACCCAGTAAAACTAAACACTGCAAACCGTTCGGCTCCGAAGTTAAAAAGCAATGATGCGGTATTCCACTTCCGTATTTATACCCGCGCTGCGGGGCGGTGCGTTGAACTTGAACCGCATGCCAATGTCCATTGGCTCGTTTTTAATCACTCAAAGTAGATTGGTCTCTGAAAACAGATCCCAATTCGTCGGTCAGTTCCGATGTACGTTGAACGTGTCTGACTGAAAGGGAACAGAGGTTTACAATTAGCCCGTAATGCTAATCTTCCCTGCCTGAAAACAGAGGCTTACAAATATTAGCCCGTAATGCTAATCTTCCCTGCCTGAAACAGAGGCAAAACAATTCTTCCCTGCTGAAAACAGAGGCTGAACAACTTTTAGCTTGTGATGCTAATCTTCCCTGCCTGAAAACAGAGGGTAACTTTTATCTCTAAAACAATTTTTTTTAGAGGATAACTTAGTTAACCAAACCCTACAGCTGTCTGATACCACTTCTCTGGCGGCGCAGAGGAAAAACAAATTTTTACTGGTCTTTAAAGTTCTTTTGGATAGAGTGACACTCACCAACCCTTGATTGTACAGAAAGTAGTCAGGTCTTTGTTGAGTTTGAAGTTTCAATTTGGATTCAGGTGAGAAGCTCTATCTGGGTCATGACACAAAAACTGTTGGAAATTCTTTTCCTCATCGAAGCAGAGACCAGGAGACGTTGATGTATCTTCAGCAGAATTCTTTACTGAGAACACGTGCTTTTGGTAGCTGTGGTCATCAAGTCTAACTCAAACACTATAAACATTGTACTGGTCACAGAAGTCAGATAAATCCCAGCACATAGAGACTCTTTCACCTAGATATTATCACATAGAGACTGTGTCTTTTCCACAAATTAGTAAATACAAAAAATCACCAAAACTATTCAATGGTAAAAATGTAATTGATGTCCAACAAATAAACAACAGATATAATACAGATGAACAAATGATAAAGCTCGGGCTGCTGAATATTCGATCCCTTAGATCCCTCAAAAATGCTTATTGTTAATGATATGATTACAGATAATAATCTAGATGTGCTGTGTTTGACAGAAACCTGGCTAAAACCTGACGACTACAATACTTTAAATTAGTCCACCCCACAAGATTATTGTTATAAACACGAGCCGCGTCTGAAAGGTAAAGGGGGAGGTGTTGTTGTAATTTATAATAATATCTTCAGTATTACTCAGAAGTCTAGTTTCAAATATAATTCTTTTGAAGTTTTGGTGCTTTACGTAACGTTATGTTATGAAATTGATAAATCCCGCTTAACATTTGTGTTGGCTACTGTATACAGGCCACCAGGGCACAATACACACTTTACAGAGAATTTGCTGATTTTCTATCAGAGTTAGTACTGGCTACAGATAAAGTCCTAATTGTTGGTGATTTTAATATCCATGTAGACAATGAAAAAGACGCATTGGGACTGGCATTTAGAGACATTCTAAACTCTATTGGAGTTAGGCAACACGTATCAGGACCCACTCATCGCTGTAATCATACTTTAGACCTAATGTTAATGGAATAAATGTTAATACCATTGAAATTCTGCAGCACAGCGATGACATCTCAGATCATTACCTAGCATCATGTATACTTAATTTAGCAACGGCTGCAAAGCCGTCCCCTCGCTTCAAATATGGCAGGACTATCACTGCTGCGACTAAAGATTTCTTTGTAAATAAACGTCCTCATCAGTTTCATCTCCTCAGCATTCCAGATAGCCTAGAGGAACTCGATGTTGCAACAGAAACTATTGACTCTCTCTTTTCCAGCACTTTAGACACAGTTGCTCCTCTGCGCTTAAAGAAGATTAAAGAAAATAGTCCAACGCCGTGGTACAACGAGCACACCCGGGCCCTTAAAACAGAAGCCAGAAAAATGGAGCGCAGCTGGAAGAAAACAAAACTGGAAGTTTTTCGCATTTTGTGGAAAGAGAGCATGATTTCATACAGAAAGGCCGTAAAAACTGATAGATCTGCTTATTTCTCGACTCTCTTAGAAGAAAACAAACACAATCCTAGGTATTTATTTGATACAGTGGCTAAATTAACCAAAGATAAAGCTTCAACTTCTGATGTCTGCCAACAGCACAGCAGTAATGACTTTATGAACTTCTTTACTTGTAAGATTGATAATATTAGGATAATATTATAACCATGCAGCCGTCTACTACTGTATCACATCAGACAGTGCATTGTAGTGTCACTGAGGAAAAATTACATTCATTCACTGCTATAGGAGAAGAATTGGCTAAACTCATTAAATCATCAAAATCAACAACATGTATGCTCGACCCTATACCGACTAAATTACTAAAAGAGATGCTTCCCGAGGTCATAGATCCTCTTTTTAATATCATTAATTCATCCTTGACATTAGGATATGTACCGAAAAATTTTAAGTTGTCTATTATTAAACCACTTATTAAAAAAACGCAACTTGATCCTACAGAATTAGTCAATTACAGACCAATCTCAAATCTACCCTTTCTGTCAAAAATACTAGAAAAGGCAGTGTCCTCACAATTATGCTCCTTTTTAGAAAGAAATGGTATCTGTGAGGATTTCCAGTCAGGATTTAGACCGTATCATAGTACTGAGACTGCTCTCATTAGAGTTACAAATGATTTACTCTTATCATCCGATCGTGGTTGTATATCTCTGTTAGTGTTACTCAATCTTAGCGCTGCATTCGATACTATCGACCACAACATTCTTTTGAATAGACTCGAAAATTATGTTGGCATTAGTGGAATTGCATTGGCATGGTTTAAATCATACTTATCTGACCATTATCAGTTTGTAGCAGTAAATGAAGAGATGTCACACCGATCACCGAAGTTCAATATGGAGTAGCGCAGGACTCAGTGCTAGGACCGTTGCTTTTCACCCTGTACATGCTACCACTGGGAGATATCATTAGGAGGCATGGTGTTAGTTTTCATTGTTATGCTGACGATACTCAGCTCTTTATTTCTTCACACCCTGACGAAACTTACCAATTAACAAGATTAACGGAATGCATAGCTGATATAAAAAAAATTGGATGACTAGTAATTTCCTGCAACTTAATTCAGAAAAAAACAGAATTATTGGACAAAAAAACTCCACATGTAGTAACCTAGAATACTGTCTAACACTTGATGGCTGCTCTGTCAAGTCCTCGTCGTCAGTTAGGAACCTGGGTGTGCTCTTTGATACCAATCTTTCATTTGAAAGCCACGTTTCTAGCATCTGTAAAACTGCATTCTACCATCTTAAAAATATATCTAAATTACGGCATATGCTTTCAATGCAAAATGCTGAACAGTTAGTTCATGCGTTCATGACCTCAAGGCTAGATTATTGTAATGCTCCACTGGGTGGTTGCCCTGCTCGCTTAATAAATAAACTGCAGCTGGTCCAAAACGCAGCAGCTCGAGTTCTTACTAGTACCAGGAAGTATGACCATATTAGCCCGGTTCTGTCAACACTGCACTGGCTCCCTATTAAACCTCGCATACATTTTAAAATCTTGCTAATTACTTACAAAGCACTAAATGGTTTAGCTCCCCAGTACTTGAGCAAGCTCTTAATGCATTATACTCCATCACGTCTATTGTGGCCTCAAAACTCTGGCCAGTTGAAAATACCTAGAATATCAAAATCAACTGCAGGCGGTCGATCCTTTTCCTATTTAGCACCTAAACTCTGGAACAGCCTTCCTAGCATTGTTCGGGAAGCAGACACACTCTGTCAGTTTAAATCTAGACTAAAAACACATCTCTTTACTATGGCATACACATAAAACATTTTTAATTTATACTTTATTCAAATCAATTAAATGATTGTTAGGCTGCATTAACTAGGTCAACACTTCCCATAACACATAATGTACTCGTTACATCATAAGAAGAATGGCATCTACGCTAGTGTTAGTCTCTCTGTTTTTCCCGAGGTTTACTGCAGTCAGCCGGATCCGGGCCGTATCTAGATCAGATGGTGGACCAGCGCCCAGACATTACCAACTCATCCCTGAAGTGTTTGCAGAGACTGTGTCAATTAGTCTACCCTCTGAAATTGCTCATCGACATGGCATCCTCAATGGATCCATCTCCGGCGTGATGACTCCGATCTTTCGAATAATCCGATCTAATATTACTTCTAACCTATAAGGCTTCCAAAATAATAATCATACATTGTTTGTTAATTGGCCAGAGGAGAACTGGCACCCCGACTGAGCCTGCCTGGTTTCTCCCAAGGTTTATTTTTTTCCATTATGCCACCTGATGGAGTTTTGGTTCCTTGCCACTGTTGCCTTTGGCTTGCTCAGTTGGGAACACTAAATTTTCAAATAAATATCCAAATAAATGTAATTACTAAACTAAATTAACTATATCAACTACATTACTTGAATATATATGATAATTGAAATGAGCTAGATGACATCACCGTTTTCTCCAGAGCGGCTGTACAGCCGAATCAAATTCAGTTGCATCATTTTTCCTGTTTAACACTGTGAAGCTGCTTTGAAACAATCTGCATTGTAAAAAGCGCTATATAAATAATGTTGACTTGACTTGACTGTAATTTATTCACATTTCAGGGGGAGGGATTCACACAGTAGAGGAGGAGACAATCTAAACAAAAGAATGTAAATGTTGTATAGGTAAAGGGACCCACCCAAACATTAGAGTGTCTAATCAATAGAACAGTGTCATTCAAATGCATAGATGCTAATCCAATCACTCTGACAGTATTCACATTATCATAGAGACAAAAGCACAACTGTGCCCTGAGCTTGTCATACCAAATGGTCAGGAAGTGCATAAAGACAAAAGACTAATGTCTCAAACACCTGGGCTGATTAACTTGATCTTCATAGAATGTTGTCAATCTTTACCTCAAAATGTTAAATACAATGTACTAAAACAGATTCTTAAATTTGTAATCCCACAAACTGCAAGATTTGAGAAGCAGTCGTCAATAAAAGTTGTCATCAGGTCAAGTTGTTCGCGAGTGGACAACGTACAACATAGGCGGGCATTAAGCAAATGTCTTTTCTAGTGACGTATATTTTTTCCTCCCATCCTAAATTTTTTCCACCACCAAGTCTCTTTAGGGGCTCCGTACAAAGCTAACTTGCTATTGCTAGAAAATTGTCTACCCTACCTTTAAATTCACACTTTTGGATGGAAGCACAGAGACGGGTTTAATGAGGATGTTGTGTCGATGCGGCATTTACAGGGGGGAGTTTAATTGACACATCTCTGCAGACATTTCAGAGATGCGTTGGTCATGTCTAGGCGCAGGTCCAGGCTAACTGCAGTGTGATTAAAGTTCATGTGCATGTAAAAGCAGGCGTCCCAAAACTTTTGATAATATAGTGTATGTCTTATTATTTGTAGTTGTGTTTTCCAACAAATATGATTAAATATCGGATAACGTCGTATCTATAATGTATAAGAAAAACATACCACTCTGAAACGTCCTGTGTCCTGTGAAAACGCCCCTGTGCTTGCAAAGTCTGTGCATGAAATCCGTTCTGGATGCTCCTCTTGTTTGTTAACATTGTCAGGGTCTGAATTGGGCTCAATTTGGTTTGAAATTCCCGCCATCCTTTATATTTACACTTAATGTAAAATATGTGATAAATAATTGCTGCGTCTCATTTCGAATGCTGCATCCTCCGGAGGTCGCATTTGAAGGCTGCATACGTCAGGCGGTCTCATCTAAGAAAAGTAACCATAATAAAATTAACTGTTATTCCTTGTGAGGTGTAAAATACTATAATTTCTTTCTTACTTTGCAATATAATGGTTACTTTTCTTAAATGAGACCGCCTCAATGACGTTTGCAGCCTTCAAATGTGACGTCCGGAGGATGCAGCCTTCAAAATGAGACACAGCTAATGTGTGTTCAAATCAAGCATGTAAGCATATTCTAGTACACCCCAAAAATAAAATCAAGACTTCGTAAAAGTGCATAATAGGACCCCTTTAAGATTTAGACCACTTCTATTATTAATTGCTATTAGGATGTGAAAAGAGTTTCAACCAGTACAACAAAAAGTGTTTATGAAAAGGGAACAGAATTTTCACTTCCTGGGAAATTGGCACAAAATATCTGTAATAAAAGGAAATTTCTGCAATTGGGGAAGCCACTGTGACCTTTTATTCATACATTATAAATTACATGCACCCTGAGTATGCAGGCAAATCGAATCTTTGGCTCAGGCATTTTTAAAATAAGCAAACCAACATTTGAGATGTTGTGCAATGAACTTGGTCCACTATTTCTTTTTTTTTTTGTTTTTTTTTTTTTTATTCGTAAAATGTGTTTCCATCGAATTGCGCAATTATGCACATTTTGGCATTTCCATTTAGTGTTATATGCAATATCCCAAAATTCATGTAAAAATAGGTGGGTGGAAGCATAGCTATAACGACAGATGAGAATCATTTATTTATCCAGACCTTTGAAGGAGCACACGTCCTGAAAATAACAGCCTGAATCATGCCTGTGGTGAGTCTGATATATGATGGCCATAATTCTTGCACAACTCATCTGTTTCCCTCTAATCTCTGACATAAACTTGAAAAGGTGATAATGTATCCAGGCCCTATAAAAAACAGCTCCTGCTCTTAATGAAGATCCACACTAACTATTAGAGCTGACAAATATGAAGAGCTTGTGAGGTGGGCAGGGAAGCGTATGATTAAAGTGAGGAAGGGAAAAACAAAGATATGAAACTTGAGAGATGGAGAGATATAATGGCAGCCTGTGGATTTTGTCAGTGAATCAAATGAGAAGTGACACACACTCAGCCCAGTGGCGACTTAATGACTTGCGGTAAGTCAGCTCTGTCTCAATTAATCAAGACGGCTCCCCCTCCATCTATCTCTTTCAGTAGCTCCTTAAGACTTGTATTTGCCTTCTTCTAAGGGATTGCAGCCATAAAAGAATGAGGGCACGTATATAGAGCCAGCCATGCCTTAGGTGCCCTCACATGATGATAGCAACGACCAAAGAGAATAAGTGCCCCTAGATAACTAGCCCAAATGGGGACGAGGACATCATGTCTCTTGGCGTAAAGTTTCATCTACAAGGTCACTTTGGGCTGTTGAGTGTACCACAGTAATATAAGTTCTACAAATGTAAATGCCACTTGCAACTTAGTCCGATTGGTCTTCAACTACTCTAGACAGTCCAGAACATTGAGTCAGTGTAGTGGAGACTTTCTGAAGTGACATTTAGAGTTGGACCAAGAAAGCCTCCTGGGTTGTTCCAATGACTGTGGACGTTCAGAAAGACTTCCATCAGTAATTGCTTTAATCATCTGGACATGTATTATTTGGGATAAAGATAGCTAATAGCTAATTAAATCTTAGGTCCAAGTGGTTATGCCCTATTGTAAGTGTAGTCACAGATAAAGGGTGTTGTTTGGCAAGAAGTGCGCTTAATTGTATTAAATGTGCACTTGTGGTGTATTTCAAATCATACAAATCTATTTTTAAAAACTCTACTTGCAGATAATATAATATTGATGAAATAAAAGGCCACTTAAATGTACTTAAAGAGAGGTTAGATACAAAGAATATATAATATAATGCATATGTTTAACAATATACAGTATTTACATTTATTATAATGGGTTTATGTGAAGATTGTTTTAAATTCAATTAAATTAAAAGTTGTTGTATTTTTTAAAGCCTAACAAATGTTAAAATGTATAGCTTTCAATTATACTGTAATGCAGAATGGCTATAATTAATGGCTAAAATTGAGAAAAATCAATTTTATAGAGACAGCAGTATTGGTATCGGTGATGCCTTCTTTCATAAAGATGCCCTTAAACACACATTTAAAATATAGGCTACTGTCTTTGTTGTTTCTACATTAATTTGGAGATTAAATGTGAACTTATTACAATATAACAATAATCTTTAATGTTAGGTGTGATTAATCATATCATGATTAATACAAAAAAAAATTTTTTGTAATCGATTGACAGCACTAGTAATTACAAATTTATAATCATGAAGTTGCAATTTAGTACATTTCAAATATATTAACTTTTAATGCAATATCAAAAGGATAGCTCTGCTTTTTTGTATTACATTTTTTTGTATTACAGTATAGCAGTAATAATACAGTAACAGTTACACCCCTAGGGATCCCCTGAGTGACACATACCTCAGAGTTTGTTCTGTTCTCAGAAACAGCCTCTATCGCTCACTTTGATGATGAGTGCTGGGGTCAGTGTTAGGACAAGGATTTTGATGTTACGTTCCTCCTAGCTGAATTCCTTTCTTGAGGGAAATTAGAAATACTTAAACACTTGAACTGTACTAGCTTTGTAGATGTAAGATATAATGAAAATAGGGTGTAGCATATACATTTTAAATCCCAGCTGAAAGATCAGCGTTGAATTAACCTGTTGGTCCAAGCTGGTTTTTGCTGGTGGACCAGCGTGCCCATGTTGTGGAAGATGGTTGATAAGTATGTTCTTTCTGGAGAAGCTGGTTGGCCAGGAAAGTCTTAGTGGTTAAAGGCACAATATGTAAGATTTGAAACCACTAGCACAGTGTTATATATTTTGTTCAATTGTGTATTTATATTATCCGAAATGCTTCCAACAATGTTTAAATCCAGAGAAGCCTTTTAACCAGTGTCAAAATTTTTTTTACTTGTCAATGACGTCATATTCACTTTACCCTCGATTTCCGGTTCTGCTTCCGTAAAAACCAAGGAAACCCCCAAGATGCTTTAATATAGTATGTGTTTTATTACACAGGTGAGCAACTGTTTGGATACATTCATCAATAGAAAACGAATCATTGTTATACAGTGCAACACGGTTAGTCTTATTGTTTGAATCTCTTGTTTTCTTGATTTACTGTGAGTAACACTATTTGGTCAAGTGGCTAACATAGCATAATCAGAAAGAGCTTTATTTGTAGTAACAGTAATACAGTATTTTCTCTGCCATACAATATATTTTTTTAATTAATTGCATGCCATTTAGCAACACAAATCATCCAGATTTAAAAAAAAAAAAAAATAATTATTCTAATATCAATCTAACTTACTTCTGTAACATGACTGTCTTGTCTTGTTTAGCACATGTGGTGTTTGGTTAATTTCTGTGTCATGTGTGCTCCTGTCTTCCGTCACCCCACCCTTCTTGTTATCTGATCATTGATTAATTTGCCCCACCTGTTCTCCCTCATTTCCTGCCTGATTTGTCACCCTTTATAATCCCCTCGTGTCTTTAGTCCTGTGCTTGATCGTTGTCTTATGTCGGATGTCGTCTGTTCCCTGTCTTGCTACCTGTTCCTGAGACCGTTCTGGAGGTTGCTGCCATCCCAGACGCGCTGCCCAGGCGTCTAGCCCTGCCCACGCCACCCAGGTGTCTTGCCTTGTCCGCGCCGCCCAGGCGTCTTGCTCTGCCCGCGCCGCCCAGCATTCAGAGATGGCTCCAGGCACTGACCAGCATCCAGAGAGGACTCTGCTTCCTGTTACAAATCTAGAGAAGACTTCGCTTCCTGCTACGAGTCCAGAGAGGACTTTGCTTCCTGTTCCGAGTCCAGAGAGGACTCTGCTTCCTGTTACGAGTCCAAAGAGGAGCGGTATGGGCCGCCCTGGCCTCCTGAACTGTGTGCGCCGCCCTGGCCCCTGGAATCGAGGTTGCCGCCTTGGCCCCCTGAATGGTGGCCAGGTCTCCTGAACTTTGTGTCCCACCCTGGTCTGTCCCTCCAGTCCCACCCTGGTCTGTCCCTCCTGTCCCAGCCTGGTCTGTCCCTCCCATCCCACCCTGGTCTGTCCCTCCCGCCCCTCCCTGGTCCGTCCCTCCCGTTCCTCCCTGGTCCCATGGTGGAGCGTCTGGTAGCCGCTCCTTAAGGAGGGGGTGATGTCAAGTTAATATTTCAAGTTTGATTTTTCCCTCGTGGATGTTTTGTTTGTGTTTGTTTTATTTTTGCACCTAATAAATCCCATCTTAATTTGCATTTGAGTCCTCGCCTTTTCATGTACCACACCCTGACAACTTCAGCGTGCAACAAGTGTCTCATACTAGCCACCAAGCGAATGCACAGAGTAGCATTAACATAACTCTCAACACACTGAAACGCATTTAATATGATTGTTTTAACCAAGTAAAACAGCCCATGTGTTACCCGACAATTTTAATAAATCAAAAGTGACCTTTATGATTAGTAATTCAGCACTCATGGCTATTTCATTAGAATGAAATAAAAGAATGTGAATTTAAGTGATCAAACGTAACTGTAGCAAAGATCAAGTTCTGGGAAGGAGACAGGAACCGGCAAACGTTAAACTGAACTTTAATTGTAATAGACATAACATAATGAAAGAAGCGGTAGCGGCCGACTACGGCATACAAGCAGAATAAAAACAGCAATGTCAAATGTCCCAGGCCTGATCCTCTCTCACCCTTCACTTTTGCCATTCCATCTTATAGGGACTTCCGCTCCCACGGCTCTCGACCCCGTCCTGCTTCATACCACAGTAATGTTACCGGTGCAGTGTGTAATATTTATGAGGATCTATTGACAGAAATGCAATATAATATACATAACTACTGTATGTTTTCAGTGGTGTATAAAGACCTTACATAATGAACCGTTATGTTTTTATTACCATAGAATGAGCCATTTCTATCTACATACACCGTGGGTCCCCTTACAGTGAAGTCGCCATTTTGCGCCGCCATGTTTCTACAGTAGCCCTAAACAGACAATCTGCTCTACAGAGTGCTAGCTACTCTCTATTGTCTCCGATGACTAAATTTTTGTCCTTTGTCGGCCACCGTAGCTTCTCAATGTGCTTCAAAAGGGAGGGGTGAGCGGTGGACGGTTGCAATTCGCAACATCACCACTAGATGCCGCTAAAATTGAAATCGCTAAGATTGCTTTCCATCAGCTATGGAGGTGAAGACTAAAACTCCCATGATTCCACGCTCTACGGAATCATCAAGCTATGCCATTGTTATTGTTTTGAATAAGCGGTGAAACTTACATACTGCACTTTGAAGCCTGGTGGGAACATATGCTGACCAGCTATTCTGATCTTTTCAGTATGCTTGTTTTTTTAGTATGCTTACTTTGAGTCTTGACTGCTGTACAGCTGTCTTTCTGCAAAACAACTTTGATTTAGTTCTTTAATCCTACACTAATCCCAACTTCATCTAGCATTTGAAATAACTCTACAAAACCACATCTTTGTGTTGGTTCCACCCAAGCAAACACATCTGAAGAAAAGGATTGATCCAGGTTCACGTTCAGCTGTCAAGAATTATCAGTTGGGGATCAGCCGGCTCTTAGCTCCAGACTAATCATCTGTCTGTTTACCACTGCAGCGTGTCAATTAGCTCCACTCAAAGGTAAGTCCTCCAACACCATCTGACAAAAAGAAACGTCATCATGCTCGCTTCAATGTGTCCCAATTTCACCTTGTCTCCACTAATCATCTTCTTCAAATTTATTGGAAGTGTAGAATTCTCTCAGTCATTGCACTTTGAGAGTCTGCGAGGTGATTTTCTGACATTCGGCTGCACCATGGTACCCTTGCTAAGCTACTTCTTGCCTCCTTTAACTTGCCTCCTGTTTTTACTTCCCCAAGCTGGCACTATACTTGCCTGGCAATATTTGGGATGTGTCCAAGTGCACTCCAGATGTAAGCAGCAGATGGGACAGTGGCACCGCATCCCATAGGTAAATCAGATCGGGCACAATCAGCACACACTTATGGATATAAACAAATGCAGCCACAGATGTCCAGTCTCCTCCTTACACCTTCCCAACCATCCCTTTCTCCAGGTCTTTCAACAAGAGAAGGTCATTGTTTGCTTTTTATCAACAAAAAAAAAGAAATCGGGGAACAGTTTATCCTTGTGAACCAACATGAATTTGCATACTGGTTTAGGCCAGTATATTTTCCAGCATATCCGTGCTGTATGTTCTTTCTGGTTTATCTGGTTGTCCAAAAGGTTACACTTTACTTTGGTAGTCCACTTTAGACATTTTACTAACTATAAGTAACCTGGCAACTACATATCAACTATAAGCAATTAGTTATACAGAAATACAATTAGTCATTTTGTTGTATATTTTGTTTGTAAAGTATTTGTAAATATGTGAATTTATTGAATTTGTCAACATAGACTCATTGGAAAAACATGCCCCTACCAACATTTTTGCAAAACTCCAAAAACGCACCTATACATACAATTCACTGCGGTTTCCAGCTGCCTAAAATGAACACTACAGTGGCAGTAAAACACAGAGAAATATTATTCCTTTTCACACAAATTATGATTACATTTGTGTGGTTCCCTGTATAATACTATGTTATGAGCTTAGAACCCTTTTACCATAGTGCATGATTTGTAAGCTAATACATTTTGATGTTTACATCATATAACCAGCTCCATATGTGTGGCTTTTCTGACATAGTAAGATGTTTCTGCTCAGTATTGCACTTGCGCTGTGAAGCGCTCGGTATGAGTCCTGTCAAACACGAGTCTTGCAATAAAAGAGTTCAAAAGAGTTCAAGAGTTCTTGTTGAAGCAAGCTTAAAATGGCATGGTTCCCTCAGCACTTGCATTTTATCTCGTTTGCTTTTGTTTTAATGCTATCGGTTAGGTTTTATTTCCAAACTGCCACAAATTTTTTTTTCAATGAGCCTGGGTTGGTATTTGTACTTCAAAAATACTGTACAAAGATGTGCTTAATAACACGAACATGCATCCCAGTGTCTGAGTTTCTCTGCCTTTCCTGTGGCAAAATGGGTGTCTCAAGAATTGGCCTTCAAGTGGCATCAACATCAGCAGAAAAAGAGTGAATGAATTTGTTGCGTCTTTCATTGACACCTTAGTAAGAGCACTGGAAGCAGTGAGTGGACAAAACTCAGGAAAATGGAGCATGTGTAAGTGTGCCTGATGATTCATTAAATATTTTTTTAAAAACATATCCTCTCTGCATTAGTCAAGGGTTTGTTATCAGCTCATGGCATCAAGAATACTCAAAATTGTTGTACACTCACCCTGACTCACATCCCTATGAATTAAACATCCTTACCCAACGCCTACAGCTCCTGCCTATGTATCACAACCTTTAGAGTTTCGTGTCTTTGCCATGATCAAGGTTTGCCCTGTCTGCACAGTCCAGTTAGACCCTGCTGGTAGATGCCATAACTACACCATATACAGTAACTGCAAATAACAGCTTGAATGGGACTGCAATTAGACAGCCTTCAGGTACAGACCTTCATCCATCCAATAAAAAACACATTCTCATCGTATTCACTCTGCAGTGCTTTCACTAAGATGCAGCCTCTCCCAGCAAGGATCTGTAAGAGAAAACTAAATGTTGCACGCCAACATACAGTATGTGTCATGCACTAGGGCTTGGGTGATCCAAAAGAGCCCCTAAACACCCAAAAGGAGTTTCAACTGATACCAACACAATCTCATGGTATGAATCTTATGTGTACGTTTTCATACAATCTGCTAATGTCCCATGATTAGGTTTAATGATTAGGTTTAATATTGATAATAATTAATTGTATTTATATAACACTTTTCTCAAAGTGCTTTTCATATGGAAGGGGGGAATTCTGGTGGTTCTTTTTATTTAAATAAATTAAAGGATTAAAAGGGATTTAATGGAATAAAGAAGAAATAAGAACAGTCAAAGAAGTTCTAGGTCTAATTATAGCCTATATAGTTGCAAAGTAATCCATTTAAACTCGTTGCAAATAATATTTTATTTAAAAATATGTGTGCATTCACTCTTGTTTCTATGTCTAATAGGTCAAAAATGTAAAAAAAAACAAAAACAAAAAAAACATTTATTGTCACGTCACATTTCGCATTTTGGCCATTTCCAATTATTGGGGGGGACTTGTACTATGTTGGTTATGGTCCTGCAGTACAGTGAGGTGTTAGGAACCATACAGACCACAGGGTGAGCACCCCCTGCTGGCCTCACTAGCACCTCTTCCAGCAGCAACCGAGTTGTCCCAGTCTCCCATCCAGATACTCACCAGGCTCAACCCTGCTTAGCCTCAGTGGGCGACAAGAGTGATAGCTGCTTTCTAAATAAGGGTGGACTTTCAGTTTGTTTTCATTTGTCACATGTTTCTTTGTTCAGTTTCCCGCCACTGCCAGCACACACCTGTGACACATGCTTACTTTTTTCTAAAAATATTTTTTTTTGTACAAATCATATCAAATTCATACAAAATACTTAGTTTTCCTATGAGATTGGGTTTGTTATACCTTAACTGAAAATCACGCTTTTTGAAACTCACTGTGGGTGAATAGCTGGATAAATATTATGCAAATTAATGCAACCATCCAGAGGCAGAGGCACTACGGCACTGGACAATTCAATTTGCTGTTGCAAGAGGAGACATGTGGCATGATAGATTTAAGTTCCCTTGAAATTTTTTTTTTTTAATTCAAGGGTTATGCGATACTTGAACAATGGTAAAATTGAACTCAGAAGTAACCCAGACAGCAACATAGTGTAGGCCCAGATCCAGCCCACATCTGGTATGTGTGGAATCCACATCTGGGCCGACACTATGTTGCTGTCTGGGAAACAATAATTTGTCAGCTATTTTTGGTACTTATCATTTAAAAGATGCTGTACAAGAAGTGACTCCAAGTAGAAATCTGGTTACATTACAGTGTTTAAGGGTGAATAACATGACCCATTTTTCACCCACAAATTTTTCATTGAGCCTGAAACTGAAATTTTTACAAAATTATCAAGGGTCACATTTCCTTGGAATCTGGCTCTAAACAGCATTTAAGCTGCAGACAGATATTTTCACTTGCTATATTTCTGACATAGAAGCTTTGGGAGCACTAACTTTGATCATTCAAACACTGGGCAGCAGATGGCTGAGATGCTCACTATGTGGGTTATTGACCCATGTCCTGCTGGCTCAAGACCCCAGTGAGCACAGAGGAAAATGAAATGGTGCCCATATTTTTTGGTTCCACCTTTCAAAACAAAGCAGAGGGCTGCATGGAAAGAAAGAAGCATGAGGGCTGTTTCATTGTGATACCTGACAACTAGATTTTTTCTGGCCAGAAACTGTTCAATGATATGCATTATCATTGTAAACATGCACAGTTAATTGTTTAGGTCTTCAAATGTCTGTCCTTTAAATGATTAGTTCACTTTAAAATGAAAATTTCCTGAAAATGTACTCACTCCCATCTCATCCAAAATTTTCATGTCTTTCTTTCTTCAGTCGAAAAGAAATTACGTTTTTTTGCGGAAAACATACCAGGATTCTTCTTCACATAATGGTTTTCATTTGCAACCAACGGGTTGAAGGTCCAAATAAATGCAGTTTCAAAGCGATTCGAAAGGCTACAGAGGGCTCTGCACATTCCCAGCCGAGGAATAGGGTCTTATATAGTGAAATTTAAAAAATAAATAAACTTTTATATACTTTTTAACCTCAAATGCGCAACTTCGGTGTTATTCTTCACTGTGTATGACATCATCATGTCGAAAAGGTCACGCGTGATGTAGGTGGAAGTATCGACCCAGTGCCGAAAAACTCATTCTCAAACTCCTACATTGTTTATTTTTGGGTAACACTTTAGAATAATGGTCCACCATTAATAAGTAACTATGCAGGAAGTAATGCAGTACTAATGAGCAGTACTACATTAACACTTCAGCAACTAATTACTCAGGTGTTATCTAGTCACTCTGCAGGAACTACTAGCGATCTGGACCATTATTTTAAAGTGATAAATATGTTTTTCCACTTTAAAATAATGGTCCAGATCACTAGTAGTCCTTGAAGAGTGACTAGGTACTTGAGTAATTAGTGTTGCATTTTATGACTACATTCAGAGTAAAGAAGGACACTCTTCAAGAACTACTAGTGATCTGGACCATTATTTTAAAGTGGAAAAACATATTTTTCACTTTAAAATAATGGTCCAGATCACTAGTAGTTCCTGCATAGTGACTAGGTAACATATGAGTAATTAGTGATGCATTTTATGGACATGATGAGAGTAAATAAAGACAATTGCTCACAACTCAGACACGTTAATATAGTGATTAGTAATTAGTAATTATTTATAATTGGTCATAGTTACCTATTAGTTCTTAGTGATGACAATCTCATTCATTAATTATTGATTACCTAATAAAGAACTATCTTAGTCCTAAATTCGATATTACTTACTGATTAGTTCAGCTTGTTTCTATGTAGGTAATAGTAGTAGCTGAAGTGCTAATGTAGTACTGCTCATTAGTCCTGCATTACTTCCTGCATAGATACCTATTAATGAAGGACCATTATTCTAAAGTGTTACCTTATTTTTGTAAAGGGCGTATGATTTAGTCTTTGCATGTTCGTTTTAACACTGACTTTTCTGACGTGATGATGTCATACAACAGCGAAGTCACGCATTTGAGGTTAAAAAGTATATAAATGTTTATTTTGTTTAGAAAATGACCGATGGTTTCGGTAGATAAGACCCTATTCCTCGTCTGGGATCGTGTAGAGCCTCTGAAGCCCCTCAAAGCCCTTTGAAACTGCATTGATTTGGACCTTCAACCAGTTGGTTGCAATTGAAAACCATTATGTGGAGAAAAATCCTGGTATGTTTTCCTCAGAAAACTTAATTTCTTTTCAACTGAAGAAAGAAAGGCATTATCATCTTGGATGAGATGGAGATGAGTAAATTATCAGGACATTTTAATTTTGAAGTGAACTAATTCTTTAAAACTAAAGTTGCTTTGCAAGTGGAGACAATTCTTGCTACTGAAAATGAATTTGATGCCAACAGATGATAATTTTGTTCAAACAATACACAGATGAAAAGCCCTAAAGATGTGATTGAGTGCTTTCTCAGTGTTATTTTAAACTAAATCAGTAAATCTCTATATCAGAAGCATCACTGAAAAGATTCAGGCGACAGTGTTTGTGAGTGGGTCTCAGATTCTCTGGTCAAACAGAAGGGTAGTGACCTTGAGCTGAGAGATGGTAATGTGCAAACAGCTTTTTACACCTCCAACCTGGACAGACTGTTCCCTAGCAACTAGCTTCACTTTAAGGCAGAAGGATCAAAATGACTTTTCTGGCCTGGCTGCTGTGGGATGCATAGACAAAGGTCAGCTTTAAAGGTTGCCAGTTTTTTTAGCCTGCAGTCAAGATTTTTGTTGACATCTTAATAATGGAATCTGGATTTGTGTGTGCAGATAAAAGGATGTAGTCTAAAATGTTTAATATAGGCTACTATACACATTTCAAAGTTGTAAGTCAAGGTTATTACACACATAAGATTTGTCCAGTAGATAGTTAAAACAAATAAGAAAATAAAGCAAATTTACATATTTTGTCATAAACAAAATTGTCAGTACACAAAGAGACTGAAGAAAGGAACAAATCATCTTAAATGGTTTAATTCCTATAACTGCATGACTATGTTTAACACAATTAAGTAGACTTTTTTTTTTTTAAGTGCAGTGTAATGTCAAATTAAATGTTTTACTTTAAAATACATTTTAAATCATGTTTTAATAATCCTTTGTGTTTTAAAGAACTTATTTTAATGTGTAGACTAGCATACTAAAGCAATAAATATGTGAAGTACTTTAGATGTTTAACTGTACAGTGTGTTGTTTGATGTTTCATTTAAAGTTCATATTTTAAATTGCAACTTCATTGTTACAAATGTGTAATTACAAGTGTGTTAAATACATACACGTTTCAATAGAAAAGTATATTTGAGTTAAATGCTTGTCAGGACATTCAGCAGTACACTTTAACCACCTTTCAAATACTATAGAAGTGATTAAGAAACTATATATAAAGATGTACTTAAGTGGGAAAAAAACATTCTACTGTTCTACTGTCCGAGGCCAAGCCCATCGGCAAGCTGTTAAGACCCTCTCCAATGCTGCTGAACAAGCGAGTCGATGGCTCTGGATTAAGAGGAGGGACATCGGTTGGGCCCTGTAACAACAGCGGCACATCTGGGATGCCAGATGTCGCCGATGAGCCCTCTGAAGGTGACGTGAAAACAACATGTGATCATCGAAACATCAAGGAAAGAGGGTGGCCACCTGATGACCCTAATGAAGCTTTGTACTTTCCTGCCTCTATCCCTATTACATCCACATCTGTTCCCCACTCATCTCAGGAAGGTGCAATAAAAGTAAGGGGTATTGTCATCTAGTCCTAAAATGTAACTGTCACAGTTCGCAGTAAGGAGAGTAGAAGTGTAAATCTAATCACAGCTTTTAATTATAACAGGAAGAAAATCCAAGAATGCCAGTAGCCACAGCTCAAACACAACTGCTTAGTAAACAGCACACAAAGACAATAACCAACAACTGAAACTCCAAAACAAGCATATACATACACAGGAGAAATGAAAACTAACTAGAAACAGGTGTGGAACATAAGCAGTAACCAAGTAGAACATAATTAGAAACCTAGGGCTGTGTCCGAAATCGCCCTCTATACATTTAAATAGGGCACTATTTGAGGGGACAGCTATTTGTAGTGGTGTCCGAAACCATAGTGGACGTAATCAAAGTGCACTCATTCAATCCCACAATGCACCGCAACAGCGAGTGCACAACCGGTGTATGCTCAACGGCTTGACCCATAATGCACTGTGAAAGTCGTGCGCCGAATTAATTTCTGCGTTTGACCAGAAGATGGCGCCCGGTGAATCATCCATCCATCCATTTTCCAAACCGTGGGTAACATAATATCATACAGGTATACATTCCATTTTAATTGATTATTAAATTGTTTAATTGAGGCTTATACATGCTAGTTTTCAGAGTTCAAGATAAATCTTTTCATTACTAATGGAGCTGCCAGTTTGCTAAGTTTCAAATGATTATTAAACAGCGAGCACAAACTATGCAAAAGTAACCATGGCTGTATCCAAAAACTTGTCGCCTCCCTATCAGGCAATGACTTTGCAAGCAGCGTCTGATTTCGGACAGACTTCTGAGGCAGCGTAACGGTTTAGTGATCTACTGCAAAATAACATGAGCTGGTGGTAACTAAGTGAATATTTAATTACTACAATAGTAATTTCTCACTAGAAATTACATCAAAAGTGGAAAACAATGGTCAAAAATGTACATTTACTGTAAAACACAAACTAACCACCAGCCGAAACTTTCAGATGCCATCTTTCTTTTTCTAGCTCAACTGTCACTGAATGGAACGCATAGAATTGTGGGATATCAAAGGCGGCGAAGGATACGTCTATGCTGCCTTCAAAAATCGATCAGATGAAGGTATCTCAGGAGACAGGAAGTGAAGCTAATTTTGGATTCAGACATGCATCGATGCCTTCCTAACTTGGAATGTGTCTTCCGAAGGCAGCTTTTATCAGTTTTTGGATGCAGCCCATGAAAACAGGAACCACAGGAATAGGGAAAACGATAAACTTCAAAATAAGAGTCTAACCAAAAGGGAACAGATGACCTGTGAAAATTAACATACAGTTGTGTCTGAAAACATTACATGGTAACACTTTATTTTACAGTGTCATTGTTACATATGTTACATGTAGTTACTATAGTAATAACTATAAAGTATGCATAATTACATGCAACTAATCCTAACCCTATAGTAAGTACATGTAATTACTTAATATTACTCTGTACTTACATGTATAATTACAGTGTAACAAAAACACCTTATAAATAGAATGTAACCCATTACATTTAGTACGCACTTAACTTTAAAAGTGTATGTTTAATAACAAGTACTCTTTTTAAAAGTATTCAAAAATGTACTGCTTTTCACAAGGGTGTACCATTATATGAGCAGGTCCACGAGAAGTTCTACTCCACATTTTACTGTTTAAAAATGAATCTAGGAATGACTGCCTAAGTATTTGTTAAGAAGACGTTGTTCGACCAGGGCTGCACTTTACAAAAGCAAGGCGTGCTACAGTGGATCTGAGAGGGTTTGTTCTCTCTCTCTCTCTCTCTCTCTCTCTCTCTCTCTCTCTCGCTCAATAAACTGGCCCGTAAGAACTATAATATCTTACATTTCTTGCAGTGGGTGTAATTAATAAGAAAAATTAGTCTGTGGCATAAACTTTGTTCTACATTGTTGCTGTCCCTTTTTATTTAATCCTTTCTTTAGGCTATATGGATTATTCCTCCGCTGTCATATCATCAGGGGAAAAGAGAGCAATATTCTTGCAAGCGCTTCTGATCTTCTAATTCTAATCTTAATGATTTCTCTTGGTCACTGTGGGATTCTTGTCTCAAATAAACTTTGATTGTCCTCTTTAAATAAAATTGAAATAGATCTGCAAAAGCTAAGTAACTCAGATTTGTTCTTTCATTATATTCCAGATATTAAATATCTGCAATTCACGTGAAAATGTCCTTCATTCTCCTTTACAAATTCTATTCAGTCAAAGACTAGTTTCAACAAAGACATTTTCTGTCTCTGCATTCTATTGATCAAACAAAAGAGAAACTCAAAACTGCACAGTCAGTACGCTCGTCTGCTTTGATCTAGAAATTACAGTCTTAAAAAACATTGCACACCTTTGTACTTCAGAGCCGGTACATCCTGCGTTTCTCAACTTTAAGACAGCTGGGATATGACCTTTAGTGGCTGTTCTTCAGCATCTATATGAGCAGCAGGCTGTCCCGCTCTCATCCACCCCATCAAAGCAGAAGAAAGAGGTGTGGATGAAGAGAATGAATATTCATGAAATATTCATGACAGTAAAGGATTCCAGGGGGACAAGTGCAGGTCTGGCTTTTGAACTCGACACTTAATCATTTACCTGAGGGCTGTTTGAGATTTCTGGGGGAGACGGCCAGCAGTCCTCCACAATGATGTCCCAGGTGAGGAATTAATCAAATCAAAGCATTTATGATCTCTAGCAGGGGTCCAGTGGTGACCTGTGGACAATCACATCAAAGACGCAACAGGCCTGGCCCAAACATTGAGAGAAGAAAACTTGCTTAGTGCACAATCAAAGCCATAGCAGAACCAGCTAATCCAGATGTGACCAATGGCTTACAGATCTTGCTGCAATAAAGCTAAAATGAAACACTCATGTCGCTCCAAACAGAAAAGGATATGTTTTCCATAAAACAAAAGCATAATGACCAGAGCCTGTCAAGGCCCTGATATACTTCAAGCTAAATCGAAGAGCAAACTGATGTGACATTATTTAGAACAAAAACAGGCCAGAAGGAACATTCTGTAAAAGCTTACTGTGGCTGGTAAACACCTTCGAACTACCATTACTCCATGATGATAGGTAATAGGTGAGTGTGGCTCTGACGTGGAAATGTTTTCCTTTTCATTTCTTCAGTTCAGTCCGTCAAGTTCAGACGTCTGACGGTAAAAACATATTGGAGAGCCGCTTTATAGTATATATGTATATAGTATAGTATAAACGTGACGTGAGTGAAAACATATCCACATCACGATGATCTGACGCTTTCTTAACTACTGCTTTCTCACTGCTGTTTATTTTGTTATCAAGATGAAAGTGCGAAGCACATACACTATTTTGCCAAAAGTTTTTGGACGTCTACCTTTACATGCACATGAACTTTAATGACATCACATTCTTAATCCGTATGTTTTAATATGGAGTTGGCCCACCCTTTGCAGCTATAACAGCTTCAACTCTTCTGGGAAGGCTTTCCACACGGCTTATGAGTGTGTTTATGGGAATTTTTGACCATTCTTCTAGAAGTGCATTTGTGAGGTCAGGCACTAATGTTGGACGAGAAGGCTTGGATTGCAGTCTCTGCTCTAATTCATCCCAAAGGTGTTCTATCGGGTTGAGGTCAGGATTCTGTGCAGGCCAGTCAAGTTCCTCCACACCAAACTCGCTCATCCATGTCTTTATGGACCTTGCTTTGTGCACTGGTGCACAGTCATGTTGGAACAGGAAGGGGCCATCCCAAAACTGTTCCCACAAAGTGGGGAGCATGAAATTGTGTGGAAAAAAAACACCACTGCATTCGACGCTTTGCATTGCACTTGTGATGTATGGCTTGGATGCAGCTGCTTGGCCATGGAAACCCATTCCATGAAGCTCTCTACACACTGTTCTTGAGCTAATCTGAAGGCCACATGAAGTTTGGAGGTCTGTAGCTATTGAGAAGTTGGCGACTTCTGCGCACTGTGCGCCTCAGCAAGCTCAGCTCAGCAAATGGAGGAAAAGACCAAAATAAAGTCTCATTCAACTGCTGCTGGAACTCTAAAATTTTATTTGTATATATGCATTTTCAGTTATGACAAAAAGCCAAATGACATTGGTTCTTATGTGTTTACACATTTAAAACTGCAGAAAAACAAGAAGCTCTTTAAGCACAAAGCAAAAAAAAATGTTTAGACCTGAATTTAAGAATTTTATATAACACTTGGATTCCATCCATTTAAACTTATGGCCAGATTAACTAACAGCTTGCACCAACGCAAACCCACTTTTGGCCTTAAAAAACGCACAGTGAAAAATTAATGCTGAAAAGGCGTGGACTTAGTTAATATTTGCGGCTGACCTTATTGCATATGCATTTGTAGGAGTTTCCCTTTCAGACACAAAATTTATGGGAGGAGAGTATTTAAATTAATCATTGTAACGCAGTTCTTTGTTCAGGGAAGAAGGAGGCGGGGACCGGTGAACATTTAAAAGACTTTTAATAAATAAATAAACAAAACGAAAGTAACGCGGGCAGCCACTCACGGACGGCTGCCACGCACACACATAATAAAACATAAACAAAACACACCGTAAAGTCCAGGTAAAGTCCACCGTAACGTTCATACATCGCTAACTCAGTTAGCCGGATTTGATTGTTGACGATTTGGCATAATCTTGGATTGTTTGGTTCTTCGACGCTCATCCTGGACTTGCTATCATAGCAACAGGTCCATAAGCTTAAACCTGCTCGGGAGCTGGTTTATCATTTATCTATTATAACTTTTATGTTGGTTTGGTGGTTTGGCTGTTTCCTAATAAAGGTCCAGAAATTCATGTTTTTTTTTTTTGTTGTTTTTTTTGTGTAATTTGTCAAGTTATCAATTTTTTTGCCAGGTGGCTTTTTTAATTATATGATGTCATTACATTGCTGTCTTGCCGCCAGCCAATCGCTGCATTGCTGATCGTGGTTTCGAGTATCGATACATCTGCCCTCTTTAGGGAACACAAAAACGTGCAGTAATCTTAGATAACTTAATCCAGATAACATCTCACTCTGAGCCGCCTCAAAAGGCTGCTACGGGGCAAAGATGTACTGGTCCGCACGGACAACACCGCGACCGTTGCGTATATCAACCGACAAGGTGGTCTGCGCTCCCGTTGCATGTCGCAACTTGCCCGGCATCTCCTCCTCTGGAGTCAGAAGTGTCTGAGGTCGCTTCGGGCCATTTATGTCCCGGTTAACATCCTCCTCGACCCCCCTCCATACCCTCTTGGGATCTTGCTCTGGTGCTCCGAGCACTTCAGAATGCCCCATTTGAGCCCTTGCGGTCAGCAGAGCTAAAGATTCTGTCTATGAAGACTTTGCTGTTGGCCGCACTGGCCTCCATCAAGAAGGTAGGGGACCTGCAGGCATTTTCGGTCGACGAATCGTGCCTAGAGTTCGGGCCGGGTGACACCCACGTGGTACTGAGACCCCGGCCTGGCTATGTGCCCAAGGTTCCTACCACTCCCTTCAGGGACCAGGTGGTGAACCTGCAAGCGCTGCCCCTGGAGGAGGCAGACCCAGCCCTAGCTTTGCTCTGTCCCGTCCGCGCTCTGCGGATCTACGTGGATAGAACTCAAAGCTTCAGGACCTCAGATCAGCTCTTTGTCTGTCATGAAGGCCAGCAGAAGGGAAAGGCTGTCTCCAAGCAGAGGATGGCCCACTGGATAGTGGATGCCATCACCTTTGCTTACCAAGCACAAGGTGTGCCCTGTCCGCTCAGGGTGCGAGCACACTCTACTAGAAGTGTTGCATCCTCCTGGGCGCTGGCACGTGGCGCCTCGCTGTCAGACATCTGTAGAGCTGCGGGCTGGGCGACACCCAACACGTTCGCTAGATTCTATAGTCTACGTGTAGAGCCAGTGTCCACCTGTGTTCTCGCCTCAAACGGGTAGAAGCACTGAGAGGCCCTGGCTCTTGTCGGCTTGCTGCGCCCCGGCGCTTTAATTCTCCAGAAGCAAACTCTGTCGAGTCCTCCATCTCCCTCGGTGCCGGACGTGGCGGAACGTCTGGCATCAGGCCCCTTGCCGCTGAATCCTTGAGAACCGGTACTGGGCTGGGGATATATGAGTGACCCTGCGGGGATCCCATATATTTTTCCACGGTCGCTCCTACGGGAAGCCCGTGTCTTTCCCTTGGGAGAGCCCTCCCCTTGGTGGGGCTGGAGCCCCCTCTCAGTTGCGGGCTATGGCTCAGCATTGTACTCCACATAACTCCTTCGGGGTATGATGTGGGTTCCGCAGCGTTCCCTTCCACTAGGGCACGCTTTCCCAGTGTTATCCAATAAGTCACTGAGCGGGTCATGCGGAACAGCAGTGATGGACTTCTCTGTGTGAGCCCCGTCTCATCAGGTAAGAGAGCTTAGGAGGCTCACACAGGGCACTGGATGGGGGCAGAGGCCATGGTGCTTTGGTAGGGATTCCTATTCGTCGGTACTCCGGCGTGGCGTCGAGAGTGACCGACTGAATGGGAACGTCTCGGTTACGTATGTAACCCTCGTTCCCTGAAGGAGGGAACGGAGACACCACATCCCATCGCCATGTCCTCTGTACCCTGCTGGGGTGTCAGTTCACCTATTCGGCTCCTCAGCAAAAAACGAATTTGATGCAAGCACCTGTGCCTCATTTATACCCACACGGAGTGGCATGAGCAGCTGGTGCAATCATTGCATGCCAATGTGCATTGGCTCGTTTAGTTACACTCGAAGTAGATTGGCTCTCGCTAGCGAGATTCCTATTCGTCAGTACTCCGACGTGGCGTCTCCGTTCCCTCCTTCAGGGAACGAGGGTTACATACGTAACCGAGACGTTCTGTGTGGTTTCTACAGCATGGGAGAGTGAGGTGGTGCTCAGAATGACAAATAATCTCAGCAGTCTAAGTGCTGCTTAGCCCTCAGGCAAGGGTTACACGTGTGGATATCTGGAGAGACACAGGGAGAGGGTTATTTGAGTTTGTTCCTGTTTTTCCCTCTTTTTGCATAGCTACTCCATGTTTTACTTTTTCTGAGGGGTTCTCCCATGTAGATAAAAAAAGAACATTGTCACAGAGTCACTCACACCACCCACTCAACCAGCTGCACCTGTTCTGCCCACTCGTTCACAATCACCGGCGTTTTAATCACCTCATTGGAGTCTTTGTCTTGTTCATCATCCTCATTGGAATCTTCATCTTGTTCATGGTCTGCTGTCTTGTCCTCCTTGTTACCTGTGATCTTCTCCTGTCTACGTCAGCTAAGTCCCAAATCATCCAGCTCACCAATCCATCACCTGTTGTGTGTTGTGTCTGCTCAGCTCTGTTTAATAAACTTTACCTTTATTCACATCCACTGTCTGTTCTCTTCTGTGTTGTGACAGAAGACCAGACCCCATCTTGCAGAGCACGAGCACAAGCACGGACCCGCTTGTTGAATTGGCACACGCCATTCGACACTCACTTCCACCACCTTCCGCTGCTTCCTCTGCCAGTCCCATGGCCCATCCAGCGACATTCACAGGCGAGGCAGAGGATTGCAACGGGTTTCTCCTTCAATGTGCATTGTATTTTGATATGCAACCTCAACTCTTCTCCACAGATCGCGCTTGAGTAGCCTTCATGATCTGTTCACGATCAACTGTTTCATCTTCATCAAAGTACAGAATCAGTCAGTCAATATGCTTTAACCTTTCGTACCCTGGCAGCCTCTAGCGGTTGGAACGAAACTGCTCTCCTTACCGCCTTCCGACATGGTTTGAACCCAGACATTCAGCTGATGGTCATCTATGACGACGCCATGGGAATCGAGAACTTCATCCAAAAAACCATCCGGGTGTCACAACGACTGTCAGCATGCTCACTACAACAAAATCCTCTGCCTGCTGCAACATCTGTCACCCTTTCAGCACCACAGCCCATGCAGCTAGATTCCAACCATCTCAATAACCATCTGTCTCTATTGTAGGGGAGAAGGACATGTTCTCCAGAACTGTCCCATCCAACCACCACGCCCAGCGGTGTGTACAGACCATCTTCCACCCAGAATTACTTCTCTGACTCGAACCACTGGATATATTCTAAACCGTAATACTTCTGTTCTAGCACAAACCCTCATCGACATCATCTCACAATCCCCTTAAGAGGCTCAACATCAAGAGGAAACGCAGTCCCCAAGATCTAGAGATTCACTCCATCCTGGGAAAACCGCTGGGCTGTGGTCGCATCTGTCACTTCTTCCCCACTCTGACGCTCCGCAGAGGCAACCTGCACATGGAGCAGATCACTTTTATGGTGCTGGAAGGATCAACTGCTGACATCATCCTGGGATGCCCATGGATGTAACTCCATGATCCAAGAGTGGACTGGAATTCAGGGGAGATCCTTCAGTGGGGAGAATCCTGCTTTCAACACTGTCTATCCACCATCATCAAGCGCTTTTAGCGCTTTGAGTTTAAGAAAACCACATTATATATAAAATGTAGTGTTTTTTTTGTTTTTTTTTATCAAGACCAGCTCTCCTTCTCGAATCCTTTTTGATCCTGACTCTGCCATCTCTCAGTGCTCCACCATCAGAACTTAAGAACTTAAGATGGAAATCCCCCCTGAATACCAGGTGTTCCAGGAGGTGTTCAACAACAATTGGCGACGCAATTTCCACCACATCGGCCATGGGACTGCGCCATCGACCTGCTACCTGGGTCGAACTTACCTAAAGGGAGGGTGTACCCGCTGTCGATCCCGGAGCAGAAGGCCATGGAGGAGTACATCAGAGAGGCTCTCCAACAAGAGTTCATCCATCAACATCCCCTGCCGCAACCAGCTTCGTGGACAAGAAGGACGAAGGCTTGCGGCCGTGTATCAACTACCAGACCCTGAATCAAAACCATCAAAATCAACTATCCCCTTCCTCTGGTCCCAGCCATGCTGGAACAGCTTCGGGGAGCTTGGATCTTCTCTAAACTTGACCTCCGAAGTGCCTATAATTTGATCCACATCCGCAAAGGAGATGAATAGAAGACCGCCTTTGTGACTCCCTCGGGGCACTATGAGGGGCGGTCTTCCAGACTTTCTCAACCAGTTCGTTAATCTCTATATCGACATCTTGATCTACTCCAGAACTCTGTCTGAACATCAACATGTGAAACAGGTACTACAATGTCTGCAAGAACACCAGTTGTACTTAAAGTTAGAGAAGTGCAAGTTCCTCTGTCCATTTCCTGGGTTACATTATCGACCACCAAGGCATCCAAATGGACCAGAGGAAGGTGGACTCCATCAACAACTGCCTCCAACTCTTGCCCACACCTCCTTCGAATAGGAGGAGTCACTGCCTGGTCACGTCACTGTTACAGACTCTACCCACTCTACCTATGGTCCAACTTGCCTGTTCATCATCCTCATCGGAATCTTCGTCTTCTGTTCATGGTCTGCCGTCTTGTCATCCTTGTTATCTGCTCAGCGTGTCTGCTCAGCTTTGTTTAATAAACTTTACCTTTATTCACACCCACTGTCTGTTCCCTTCTGTGTTGTGACAAACATATTTTCGCAATGATAAATTCTTGCCCCAAGATATCATGCCTTCGAATCACCTAAGTTTTACTTGCGTGCCATTAGGGAGATTCATTTTCATAACTTCAATCAAGCAGAAGGGGGACCAACACAATATTAGTCATAATCTTATGCCTGTTTGGTGTATATGGTCTAACAAAATACATTTTATTGTCCACATTTTTATGGACCTTATACTACTTATCTGAGCCAATGCAGATGAATGAGCAAAATGATTTTAGGGCGAGACCGCCCTAATTGTAAAGCAAACCGTGATTGGTTGTAGTGGGAACATGCTATGATTGGTCAGTGCATTGTGGATGTGATCTGATTTGCTTGAGTAGATGGTGGGTGGAGAAATGCTTCAAAATCCACAAATGTGTGCAGTGGTCCACTAATTCAAGTGATCCACAAATGCACTTTATATTTAAAAATAAAACTGGACTAGATAATATAATGAAATAAAAGGCCACTTAAGTGCACTTAAAGAGAGTACAAGTATGTTTCTCTCAACACTTAAGTTGACTTTTAAAAAGTGCACTTTGTAATAGTCAAAGTAAAATCTTTACTTGAAAGTACATTTTGTGTTTTTAATAAAATACTCATTGATGCACTGCCTAACATACTATCGCACATGTAAATTCTTAATTCGAATTTTAACTCATTAGATATGTTAATATATTTTAAAGATACTAAATTGCAACTTCATTACAAATATGTAATTTCAAATACATTTAAATACATGACATAACAGTTTCAATAGAAATGGCATTAAATAATATATATACACTCACCTAAAGGATTATTAGGAACACCATACTAATACTGTGTTTGACCCCCTTTCGCCTTCAGAACTGCCTTAATTCTACATGGCATTGATTCAACAAGGTGCTGAAAGCATTCTTTAGAAATGTTGGCCCATATTGATAGGATAGCATCTTGCAGTTGATGGAGATTTGTGGGATGCACATCCAGGGCACGAAGCTCCCGTTCCACCACATCCCAAAGATGCTCTATTGGGTTGAGATCTGGTGACTGTGGGGGCCATTTTAGTACAGTGAACTCATTGTCATGTTCAAGAAACCAATTTGAAATGATTCAAGCTTTGTGACATGGTGCATTATCCTGCTGGAAGTAGCCATCAGAGGATGGGTACATGGTGGTCATAAAGGGATGGACATGGTCAGAAACAATGCTCAGGTAGGCCGTGGCATTTAAACGATGCCCAATTGGCACTAAGGGGCCTAAAGTGTGCCAAGAAAACATCCCCCACACCATTACACCACCACCACCAGCCTGCACAGTGGTAACAAGGCATGATGGATCCATGTTCTCATTCTGTTTACGCCAAATTCTGACTCTACCATCTGAATGTCTCAACAGAAATCGAGACTCATCAGACCAGGCAACATTTTTCCAGTCTTCAACTGTCCAATTTTGGTGAGCTCGTGCAAATTGTAGCCTCTTTTTCCTATTTGTAGTGGAGATGAGTGGTACCCGGTGGGGTCTTCTGCTGTTGTAGCCCATCCGCCTCAAGGTTGTGCGTGTTGTGGCTTCACAAATGCTTTGCTGCATACCTCGGTTGTAACGAGTGGTTATTTCAGTCAAAGTTGCTCTTCTATCAGCTTGAATCAGTCGGCCCATTCTCCTCTGACCTCTAGCATCAACAAGGCATTTTCGCCCACAGGACTGCCGCATACTGGATGTTTTTCCCTTTTCACACCATTCTTTGTAAACTCTAGAAATGGTTGTGCGTGAAAATCCCAGTAACTGAGCAGATTGTGAAATACTCAGACCGGCCCGTCTGGCACCAACAACCATGCCACGCTCAAAATTGCTTAAATCACCTTTCTTTCCCATTCTGACATTCAGTTTGGAGTTCAGGAGATTGTCTTGACCAGGACCACACCCCTAAATGCATTGAAGCAACTGCCATGTGATTGGTTGATTAGATAATTGCATTAATGAGAAATTGAACAGGTGTTCCTAATAATCCTTTAGGTGAGTGTAGTTTACAATACAGTAAATACTTGTCAGTACATTCGTTAGACTGCAGTACACTTCTAATTATAGAAGTGATTATGAAAATACATTTAAAGATGTTCTTAAGTCCTACTCAAGTGTCAAAAAACACTAAATTTCAGCTAATTGCACTTAATATAAATGTAAATTGTAATATAATATAATTGAATTGAATTGCAAATAACACAATTAAATGTCCGAAAACTTTGCATTACATTAGCTTTTAAAACAGTTATTTTTAAAATATATTATTTCAGCACTAAGTACTCTATTTAAAAAAATATATATGCTATACTTTTTTTTTTAGGATAGATAAAGATAGATAATTTGAATTGCATTTTGATAAAATTCCAGGTATCCTGTGCTTAAAACAAATCTCACTGAGTTCCCATGTTGCATATGTTCCCATATGCAGTACCCTCTACACAGAGAGTTCCTCTAAAGGCCACAATATACTTCGGAGCAAAATCAGAAGAACTAACTGGTGTGACATCATTTCGAACAAAATCAGGCCAAAACGAAGTTCAAAACAACTTGCCAAAGTGAACTTTCCTGAAAAGATTGCTCTGGCTGTTAAACACCTTCGAACTACCATTGGCCCATGGTGATGATGGAATACGTAGGTGTGGCTCTGAGACTCCGCCTTCTTTGGTGGTGGTGGATTTGAGGGCGCACCAGACACAAATGAATCTTCCATAAGATTCGTTCAAACATAATTCCACACATAAAACAACACCCAACTCAACACTCCAGACGGCAAATCAACAATCTATGACCATAAATGAAGTGGGCTCCATCCACTAACGAAACCCCCAACTAAGTACAGATTGGTTTGGAGAGGGCGCAACTTAAGCCACACCAAGATAATGGCAGAGATTGTTTGATCCCCAAGCCAAAGATCCCAAAAAGATCTTCTTCTCCTCAACGACCTTTGAATGAACTCTGAGTGACACAGAGTTGAAATCCACAAGAAAACCCACAGAGACTGTTTTTACATATATACTGCATCAAATCATTAAAAAAGGATGGTAGCCCGACTTTTAACCAATCATCCTTCTACTGCATAATTCTATATCATGTCTACAACCAATATAGGTGACCATTATGTTTAGACTCACTCACAATTCATGTAATTGTTATAGTTATTGAATGGTTAATTGAAAGTGTGCCTTGCTTGGTATCAGTATGATTGTATGCTCATGATTGAAATCTGTGTAAAATGTATCGTATTCTTATAATAGAAATCATGTCTAAACTGTACTCTTTGACTCTCTGCTTAGAGCGGGAAGTTAAGAGACCACAGATAACGTGAAATTTATGGTGAGAGGAGGAGAAACCAAAAGTCTGAACCAAAGATGATACCTAATTGGTCAGAACTTATCCAGGAGGACGGGCAGACATTTGAGTTTAAAATCTCAGAACACGTACAAAGAATCAGTAGACGAAGACGATGAATTATACAAGAGTTAGAGATGACGACGATGAATTAGAGTCAGAAACAGACCGCAGACAAAAATCAAAGAAAATTAACCGTTTTTTTTCAAACCATACTCTCGTCTCACTCACTTTTCTTTCTTTTACTTAAGTTATTTTCTTTCCGTTAAGTCTCGTGCTCTAAGTTAAGTTTTGCCGCAAAGTTTCGGTCAACAATTCTACAGCCTTCAGCCGCCTCAAAACTTCACGTCACATGATGGGCTTCCAAAGACGTCGATCAAAGACACGAATCAAAGAACCTGGGAAATCCCCTCTCCAGCAATGACCAAGGGAATCCCCATTCAAAGAAGACAACGCAATTAATACCTCCATATTCTAACTGAACTGGTGCATTGATATCAAATTTGATAACCCTGCCTAAAAAATGATAGGAGGGTTCAATTAATGATTGATGGTTCGTTCAGGCCATGTCTTATGCGTGCATATATTGCTAGAAACTTGGGATTTCATCATTTCACTCTCCTAAAACTCATCCTTTCCTAACTTTCTTCTTTCTGCAACTGTGTGAGTGTGTGTGTTTGTGTTAGATATTAGTTTTATGTGTTAGAACAATCAATAAAGTCTTGTTTGTATTTAAAGATAAGTGTTCTTGTGTTATGTACTTACGAATGTAATGTCTTAAACCGCTGATCTGTGTTACCTTGCTATTAAATAGTGTTTTACTATTGTTTGTATATTAATATCCGCTGCAGAGTTGATTGTTACGGCCAGTTCAAATGAACGCTGGATTAGTCATTTGCTTGGCCGTAAAATTAAGTGACTTTCAAAATTCCCTATAAATTAATAATAGTTTCCTTTGAGCTAAATTGACCTGTTTCCCGGTTAATTTCTTCTGTTCAGTCCCTCAAGGTCAGACATCCGCAAGTAAAAACACACTGGAGAGCCACTTTATAGTAGAAAATGTAATTATCATTTTAATTGAAAGAGACACTGACACTGTTTTTCATGTTTAATTCTACAAAGCCGCTAGCTTTTAAACAGTCTATTGTATAAAGTGGTATATATCCACTTTTTATATATCCACCATCACCACAACCCAAGATTTTTATTCAAGACTCTTTATCTGCTGTTAAATCCCTCCTAGTGCCCCAGTTGAAAGTGGTGCACACTGTGAATTGATTTTATCATATTTTACTGAAAAGGTGGAGTCAATCAGAGCCTCTATCTAACCCAGTGCCAATGTTCCTCCCCACAACATGACAGTTTAAACCAGTTTTACCCCATTACTTTCAAATAACTTGTAGAAATGGTATTACATATGTGACCCTGGAGCACAAAACCAGTCATAAGTCGTACGGGTATATTTGTGGCAATAGCCAACAATACATTGTATGGGTCAATATTATTGATTTTTCTTTTATGCCAAAAATCATTAGGATATTAAATAAAGATCATGTTCCATGAAGATATTTTGTAAATTTCCTACTGTAAATATATTTAAAAAAAAATTATTAGTAGTAGTAATATGCGTTGCTATGGACTTTTTTTTAGGACATTTTTCAATTTTTTCTCAATATTTAGATTTTTTTTTTGTATCCTCAAATTCCAGATTTTCAAATAGTTGTATATCAGCCAAATATTGTCCTATCCTAACAAACCATACATCAAAGCTTATTTATTCAGCTTTCAGATTATGTTAAATCTCAATTTCCAAAAATGGACACTTATGACTGGTTTTGTGGTCGAGGGTCACATATGAGAGTGTCTTCCAGCCCTCTCAATGTGATACCTACAAAGTTTTAGATACTGTTGGGCCCTGATTGCTCTCTGTTTTTAATAGTTCTTTATTCAGCAGCTGTGTCCCTGATTATTTAAAGAAAGGTCTGTTAAAAAAACTGGACTGGATTTCTCTATAGAACTATAGGCCAATTTCGAAGTTGCCTTTTATTGCTAAAATTTTTGAAAAAAATGTGTCCAAGCTGCTTTTCCATACACTGGAAAATAACAACATCTTTGAAATGTTTCAGTTGGGCTTCAGGAAGTACCACAGCACTGAGACTGCCCTGCTCAAAGTCACCAATGATCTTTTGATGGCTGCTGACAGTGGCATGTGCTCGTACTCCTGGATCTTGGTGCTGCTTTTGACACGGTTGACCATAGCATCCTCTTAGAGAGAATGTTTTAGGTTGTTTTTTATCTTATTTGTCGGATAGGAGGTTCTGCGTTTGCATCTGTTCTGCCTTGATAATTGCACATCTTCTTATTCTACTGTAAAGTATGGTGTTCCACAGGGGTCGGTCTTGGGACTCATTTTATTTTAATTTTATATGCTTCCTTTAGGGCACATTATTCAAAGACATGGTGTCTCTTTCCATTTTTTTTAAGTGGGCGATACACAGTTGTACCTGCCCATTAAATCCACTGACCCTGGAATGTTGACTTCATTGAAGGAGACTTGTCTTGGTGACGTTAAAAACTGGATGTCAAATTATTTTCTTTAGTTAAACTTAGACAAAACTGAGATCCTCGTCATTGGCCCCCAGCATTTGACAAAACAGATTCTGCCCTTTACTGGTTTCTTTGACCTTTCAGATCTCATTAAGCCAGTGGCAAAGTGTCTTGGTGTCTGGTTTGACAGTGATTTATGTTTTGAGCAGCACACCACAAAGCTTGTGCAATCATGTTTTTATCATCTTAGAAACATACTGCAACAGACTTTTTACCTGCCTGAATCAAAAATCTATTGATCGGCTTCAGTCTGTTCAGAACTCCAGGCTTTTAACCAGAACCACTGGCTCCCAGCATGTTTTAGAATTGATTTTAAGATTTTACTGATAACATTTAAGGCTTTACATGGTCTTGCTCCTGCTATATCACAGACCTACTAGTACCTTACACGCCAGCTTGTACCTTGAGATCCTCTGGCAAAGGGCTTTTGTCTGTTCCAGAGACCTGGCTGAAATTGAGAGCAGAGAGAGCATTTGCAGCCAGGGCACTGAGACTCTAGAACAATCTACCCGAGAAAATCAGGTCGGCTGAATCAGTTAAATCTTTTCAATCCCTTCTTAAAATATACTTCTATCGAAGAGCCTTTCCTGATTTTATTTGAAGTACAATTTTGGAAATTACTTTTATTTCTCAAATGTGTGTTTCACCTGCCTTCATGTTTTAACTGGTTGACTGGTTTTAATTAAATGATTTTATAACTTATATTTGATTCTTGTAAAGCACTTTGTACTGCTTGATTATTATTAATATATATAATTAAATGTGACATGCATTTTCAGGGGTGCCGAGTTTGTGCAAATATCTACATCACAATGATCAAAGGCTTTCTTAACTGTTGTTTTCTCATCACTGAAATATTTTGTTGTGTGTTTATTTTGTTATTGAAAGGAAAACATGCAGCAGCACATATTTACATATTCATCTAGCAGCATGGACGGCGTCTGGATGTTCACTAACAGTATACCGCTGCTCACAGATTTTAAACTTCTTTTTACCCCAAGCGAAGAACAATTTTTTTTTTCATGAGTACATCAGGGCCTTAACTGGCACAGTTCTTCATCAGAGCAACACTCAAATGAGCAGTAAAGACTATGCATCACAAAGTCAGCTTCATTTAGGGCCTCACCTGAAATTAACACTCATGAATGCAGAGCTCGTCTTCATTAAGATGGTTCCTCAATAGCGACAAGCATGACAAACATCTTACAATCCCAGTATACACCTCTGAGGTCAGCCTGTGTGTGTCACTGCCCTGTCAAAAGCAGATTCACTGCTATGGCTAGGATGTGACATTAGCTGTTGTTAATCGTTGTCCATGCTAATAGTTTGATGTCCTGTGAAACAGTGTTTCTTTTAGCTGAACATTCAGCAAAAGTGAAAATCACAGAAGAACTGGATGCTGTGAGGGAATAAAATGGAGGGATGTCAAAACGTAAGAATAATAGTTTGACCCTCACTGATCCAGTCAATTTAGGCCCAATCCCAATTCTATTTTTTACCCTTTCGCCCACGCCTACCCCTTCCCCTTGCCCCTTAAAACAGAGTGGCAATTTGTAGGGGTGAAAATATTCCTCTAAGAAATGGGACCATTACACGTCACCATACGTAATCATACCCCGTTTCTTTTATTAGTATCCTGTAATATTTAACCAGTATGACCAGCAATGAAATGCACATATCTAACAGAAATCAGGCGCAAGCATGTTTAACAGATTACTCACTCCCAACGTGTTTTTGCATTGTATTTAGACTTAAGAAAATGGTAAGTTTAAGACGATACAGAATGATACAGAACATACAAGACTGGTGGAGCTGCTTTTCCATCGGGCCAAACGTCTCGGTTACGTGTGTAACCCTCGTTCCCTGAAGGAGGGAACAGAGACGTACGTCGGAACTGACCGACGAATTGGGATCTATTTTCAGAGACCAATCTACTTCGAGTGTTTAAAACGAGCCAATGAAGATTGGCATGCGGTCGACGCACTCCACGCACCGCCCCGCAGCGCGGGTATAAATACGGAAGCGGAAGTACCGCATATCGCTTTACAACTGAGGAGCCAAGCTAGGTGACTCAACCGGCGCAGCGGAGGGGGGAGGGGCCCGAGGAGCCTGTTGGCCCGGCGGGAGTGCCCTCACAGTTACCCTCAGGTCCCCACCAAAGGCATCAGACAAAGTAGCAGCCCTCTGCTTCGGAGCAGGAGGACCGCTAGATCGGGGGATGCGCCATGGGACTCCACCTTTTTTAAGGTAGTCGAACCTGGACCTTAATACTGCGATGGTCATATTCCCGCAATGGGAACATGAGTCATCCACGAAAGCCGCCTCAGCGTGCTGAACGCCCAAACACGTGAGACAGCGATCGTGTCCGTCAGCTGGGGACAGGTAATGACGGCATCCAGAAACACACGGTTTGAATGACATCTTGAAAAAGACGCAGGGTCAAACCGTGTCGCTCTTTTAGAGGAGGAAAAACGCTCTGGTCAGTGCCGAGGCATGCAGGGGAAATGGCCGTGGCTCGCAGCGGTTCAAGGGTGCAAGCCCGCTGAGAGCACCCAGAATGCCCAGAGCTGTGAAAACAGCTGTTTGTTTTCTCTTAATATAGTTTTTCGTGACCACCGCTGCAGGCACCGTCACACCAACACTGGCAGAGCTCCAATCTCCTGTTTCTCGTAACTGAAACACTCTTCGTAGGAACAAACCAAAAATGAATGTTCGGCTCCGAAGTTGAAAGTGATATGCGGTACTTCCGCTTCCGTATTTATACCCGCGCTGCGGGGCGGTGCGTGGAGTGCGTCGACCGCATGCCAATCTTCATTGGCTCGTTTTAAACACTCGAAGTAGATTGGTCTCTGAAAATAGATCCCAAATCGTCAGTCAGTTCCGACGTACGTCGAACGTGACCGACTGAAAGGGAACTGTTCTTTTTGTTTAACCGTGATCGATCCTGAGTGGCAACATCACTACACGCATTCTAGCAGCACGGTAGTCTGTGTATGCAAGGAAATTTCTCATACCCCTTCGTTCGAATTGTGTGGTCTCGAAAAATCTTTGTTTGAAGGGCTATTTGGCCCTTCCCCTTACCTCTACCACTCCAGCCAAAAGAGAATCGAGACACCCCTACCCCTTCACGTGAACATGCAAAATAAAGAGGTAGGGGAAAGGGAAGGGGTAGAAATGAGATTGTACCTACAGTAAGTGTTCTGTCGTTGTCATAAATATGCAATGGAAAGACTTATAAGGAAGAAAATGATCAGTGAAATCAGTGGCAGCCATGGCTTTTAAAATAGAGGAGGCACACGAAGCAGTCGGATCCCCTCCCAAGGATTTTTTAACTGTTGCAAAATAGCTTTTTTGGTCACTTTTAGACAGAAAATTTACAGAAAACGACACACATACAGCAAAACAATATAATTATAATTTCACTTGAAGCAAAAATCCATCTTTCTGTACTTTAAATGTCCGAGTTTGGCTGAAGCTGATCGCTGTAGACTATATCATAGCTTAGCCTATAGGTGTGGGGTCTTCCTTCATTTTTAATTGTTTCAATAGAAGTTTGATACATTTGTTTGCAATTAAATATTTAATATCTCTACTCTCCATACGTATTTGGCTAGACTCCTCTGCCATGTTTCTTTTATCAACACTTCTAATCACTGTAAGTGATCACTCAATGGTGATTGGCTATTTTTTTTACCAACAGAGGCACAAGTCTCCGGCTATGGATTTGCCTCCCCCTCCCCTTCTCTATCCCTTCATAGGGATACTCGCATTTCATAAAATTAATATCTGGGAATTTTATTCACATTAAATCGTCCTTCTCTGATTTTCGCCTCAAAATTTTGGGTAGGATGTGGCTCCCTTGCCTCCCCTGATGAGCTGCCACTGTGTAAAATACTGTTTCATGACTGGAAAAAACATATGGCTAGTGGCAAAAAGTTAATTTTGAACTTTAGGTAAACCTTATTTTCTCTGGGGGAAGTGTGAATAATATTTGAGAGAGGCTGATGGATCATCTGTCTGATATGACACTTCTCATTGGGCAATGGCTTTAGACGTACATCCGCTGACATTGGCAACAGCTCATTCACGCTGGCTGAGCAGGTGGAGGGAGAGAGCGAGTCAGAGAGGTGAGACAGGTTCTGAGAGTCATCTTTCTCCTCGCTAAATTCATCCTCCATCTGTCTGCTTAAGGGTGGTGGGCCAACACCTGGCAGCCCTTATGAGCCGGCACAAATAATGGGAGATACTTTGGCAGCTACTTTTGGGAGTTTTGGGAACTGTGTCATTACTGAACTCACTACTTTCTTCCACTGCTCTGTGTGCAGGCAAATAAATTCCAATATCATCCACGATCAGAGTACGTGTCCTGTTAAAGGGTGGGACAATCAGCCCATTGGCTAATCTTCATCATGTTTGCTCTTAAACATTTGGATTGATCTATTTTTAGCGTTTACACACACACACGCACAAAAAACTGTTTTATAAGAGAAGTCACAGACAATTGTGCGACCTGTGTGATTCAGCTTATGGCACTTATTCATTTCTATGTTATCCGCAAACAGTGATTGACTGTCGCACAACTCTGAATGAAATTCAATGATGTCAAGGCTGTAATGTAATTGGTTACCAAGGCACACATGATACAAGTTAGCCGTTGTGCTTTTTCCAATGGAGCCACAGACCCTCGTATCTCCCAATAATAAGACCATCTTTGTTTTCTATGGTTACCTATGATCATCACCTGCATCCTGTTAATGTAGCTTGTTATGCCTGTGTGTGTGAGTAGTTGCAGATACATTTAGTATCCAAAGTAATTTTTTTTCAAATGGTATATTTATTTATATATCTTTAATTATTTTAGTAACTTGCTACTCGTTGTCATGGCTCACAAGATGTTACAGGCCATAAAAAGTGTCTTATATAGCTGAAAATTATGATTTTCTTGTCTGAATTAGTCAGTGTATTTTTTTCATCATGTATCATTGTGTAAAGAAAATATTTTATTTTACTTTTCTTTTGGTAATATTTTATTTATTTTATTTACGAAAGCCCTAAATAGTCTACAACAATAAACTGTTTAAAAATAACTTTTATCTTATAAAAATGTTTGTCCATAAATCTTGTGTCAGTTCTGTTACCCTACCATACTTTGCCTTTAAATTGCTGGAATTATCTCCCACATGTGTGCTCTCTCTAAAAATTTCTTACACCAAGAGTTATTTTGTAAAATGTCAAGATTGTTCCTACAATATCAAAAGGAAAAGAGAATTGATCACTGATCACACAGTGGGTTTTTTAAACGTATTTTAATCATGATTTAGTGTCAAGTGCTCAAAGTATTTATGCTAGCAAGTGTTTTTTTTGGCTAAAAAGTTTAAAATGGTCAATTATGTTACGGTCAAACTCTGTTACCAATGTTATTTCTACACATTGCCTTATTTGTCTGTAACAGAGTTGACAGACAATACTATAAAGAAATTACTTTTTCATTAAAAGTAAAAAAGGAAGTAAACATGTTTGAACATGTTTCATAAAATATATATTTCATATAACGTAATGTTCATAAACTTAAAACACTTCTTTAAGGGTCTTCTTTAAAATGAGACCAAAATTAAGTCTGAAAATAAATAAGATCAACTGTGATCTGTCTTTCATCACATCATACTTCTTGCAGTTCAGTATCAGTGTCAACATAGTGGCAATGATGGATATAAATAAAGCCTTTTTGCCTGGCTGTATTACTGTCAACAAGGGTGTTGTGTGGTAATTACTGTTCATCCTGTAAATGCCGGCCACGGCTCTTAGCCGATGACTTCAGCCAATAAGAGTTCTGTAATTACCAGGCTTTTAAAAAAAATGTGATGGGCTGTTGACAGCGTACAGACTGTTCTGCCTGTCAAAACTCTTTTGCCCCTAACCACTGACCTCCCAACTGTCTACCCATTGCTAAAAGACTTCACACTCCTATACATCCATCAGCAGAGCTCTGTAAGGCCTTGTTCATGAAGTCAGCAGTGGCAGACGTTTGATCGCTAAGTCACATGACCTAAAGTGAAATGTGTCCCACTCTGTGCGAGACATGTGTCAGTGCAAGAGAGACCTGGTCCCCAAGGCTTTAACACATGGACAGAGCTTCAGTAGTGTCTTTGTATTTACGACTCCATTTAGCACAAGGACATGACAGCATGTTAATATTGCCGTCCTTTGAGTCTGCTCATCCTGATTTATCTGGCGGGCGCTGTAGTTATTCAGGCCGCTAACGGAGTCACAATGACAAAAACCCTCACAAGAGCAAAAAAAGGCAAAGGATGAAATCCAGCCAGTGCTAATGATTCTTGATGCCTCAAGGCAGCCTATTAATACTGGCCTCCTGCATGTGGCACATCTTAGTGTACATGTTAACATGCTAACGATAATTATCTACAAAAATCTATTAACACCGCCATTCATGTTCCTTGAAACAACGTGAGCTGCACATCCACGGATAGCGTTGATCTCATTCAAGCACAACACTATGCAAAGGTTATTTTGTTTGTTGTGAATTTTACAACAAAAAGTCACAACAGCCTATCACTAAATCTATAGCTCAGTGCAATATAAATAAGTAGGACGCGCTTTGTTCAGCATTCTTTTTTGGAGAAAAAAATCTATCAAACAAAGTTCCACCCTTTCAGTAAATCCTGAGGTGTACCTCCTATTCTTAATCTTAACCCTTAAAGGGACAGTTCGCCCAAAAACGAAAATTCTGTCATTAATTACTCAGCCTCATGTCGTTCCAAACCCGTAAGACATCGTTCACTATAATACTAGCTTTTTTTTTTACTTCATACATTATAATTCATTTCTATGGATTAACTTAAATCCTTGAAACTTTTTTAAATACTCGACACAACCACTGGCTTGCATGATAATTCCTTTATTTTTTATCATATTTTACAGTATAGCATATTTTGTATAGATTTTAATACATATTGCCAACATTTAAGCTCGTTTAACAAATATTACAAGTAAAAATTAAACATTTATAATTAATTCAAGTGTAATCGACCAGGCGCTATTGTCCTGTTTCCACCGTAACGGCACTGGATCTCATGCTGCAGCTTGTATTATGTTCAGCGGCGGGACTTTTAACTTCTGACCGTCACCCTGCGTTTCTCTCGTAGCCGAAATATGCTGTGACTGACTCCATAACCTGTCCATAAACAATCAGTGTACTAACTCATAATAACTCAACCCCTGGGTTCTTACGTCTGACCCAACACAACTGGTCAAGCGCTTCAAGCATGATTTGGGAAATGTCATGCCCCTTACCGTAACCGTGAGTAATTACTAACAAAACTCAACCAGGCCCCACCCCTTTATTTTAGTTTATTTTTTAGCATATGATTTGGTCAGGAAATATTTAAATGAGGAAAATTGTGACGTGTTTGTTCCTGGAAGAACGCTCAAGACTACAATGGAGGCGTTTCAGGGAGTTCAGAAACTCTGATACACTGATAACTCCCTCTGGAATGACTTTGCGCTTTGTAAATTTGCAGACCTTTTTCATGCTCAAACAGCAACATTACACGCTAAAGAAAGTTAAAAATGTAAAATAAAAAAAAGCATAACACATTCTCTTTAAGGAATTACATTGTTTTGGCAATAGTTAGAGGGATGTTAATCCAGAAATATGTTCTTTTTATATGCAAATCACGTTTTTATTTGCTACATTATAGCCAAGTGTAGCTTTGTACTCATGCTGTTGTACGTGTTGTGACAGTGTTGTCTGTCTTGAATCCAAGGGAATATTCTGAAAGCAGTACCTTACAACATTATGTGGTTATCAGTCATCCAGCAGCTGCTGAAACATTCTAGCCTCTGAGTGAGGATGGAGAGAAGGAGCAGACCTAGATGGGAAGCAGATTCGTTCCAGTCATTTATCTTTCAGGCGTGTGCACCCCAGCGGCCCACCGGGCCCCAGCAGTCTGGCTCTGTCGGCTGGATGTGTCTGCCTCATGCTCTGCAGAGCCTCTTCAAAGACCTTTCACACTGCAGAATCACTACCCATCTGCTATTTTACACAGAGGTTACCTGAGGACCTTCCAAATACGTACACAGACATGTCGGAACACGGTACTTGGCGGAAGTGCCGCATGAATTCAGATACCTCCATGATTTAATAGCTCCTGTTACATCTGCAGGTGTGTGCAAATTACACAGAAGTCTCAGCACTGCTAGGTAAAGCTACTGTATTTTATAGTTCTAATCACCTGAAATGAACCCCCAAATCGCATTACGATTGTGTTGTTCAGGAGAGCATGGCAGCTTTGAGCCGAATAAGAAAATACAATGGCGGTTGCTTTTCTGTGCGACTCAACAGCTCAGGGGGACCGTGTGCAGATTAAGAGAAAATGAAGTCATCCTTCGCAGAACACAAGCCCTACATCAGCAGCGAGAGAGCCCTCTTGCCCTGCTCCCAGAAGACGTGTTCGGCAGGTTTTGACAGTAGCTATGATGTCTGGCACCACCGCTGCAGCCCAGTCACGGCACCCACGAGACTCTCCAGAGATTCGCTTCAGAGGCTGTCCAAATCAAGTGCATTTCACGGAGCCAGAGAGAGCTACAAACTAATCAAAACTGTTGCCATTCTAGATGGCTGGTTTTCCTCTCTGCTCGACTGTACAATTTTAATCCATCAAGTATTTGTTGCTTCAGTGTGAAAACTTTTGAGTCAACTTTTCAACTCCACTTGAGTTGAGTTGATAATTGAATAGTTGGATCTGAACGAATCATGATAGATCACAATCCACCAGTGTAGGGGGTATCGCATTACAAGTAACGTAATCAGATTACCTTTTTCAAGTAACTAGTAAAGTAACGCATTACTTTTAAATTTACATCAAAATATCTGAGTTACTTTTTTAAATATGTAATGCAAGTTACTTTGTTTTTACATGGACTAACAGCTATCCTGTCCTAATGTTGAGAGAAATCGTGAGTGAGAGGCAGAGTCGTTATGTGCGCTGTGTGTGAACATGATGGTTACTGTAGTTTTAGAATGTAAGCAGGCGTTTACTAATTTCACTTGCATAAAAAACATATTCAGTATTCTTCAAAATGAATAAAAACAGTGAAATACAAACTCAGAATATAACGCAAACCTGCCATAATTAAATATATTAAATTGCATAAATAGTCTTTATCTATTTAATCTTACTTTATTAATCAATGTCTTTGCTGCTGACCTCCAATGATCCACTTCAACCATAAGTAAAAATTAAAATTTCATTTTTAACACTCGTATTGCCTACAACTTGCATTTCTTTCAGCCTGAGGCTTATTCATTTCACTTTCGGTGTGAAAGGACCTTTACATTTGCCAAAAATAGAAACAAGCAAGCAGCCCAGGTAAGAAAAAGTAATGCAAAAGTAATGTAACATTTCGTTCCATAAAAAGTAACTAACACAATTAGTTACTTTTTAGGGAGTAACGCAATATTGTAATGCATTACTTTTAAAAGTAACTTTCCCCAACATTGCAATCAACCATACAAAAATGGGCATGGGATTTACATGTTAATGCTTGTAATGTTGGTTAATAGGCCAATGACAAACTTGAATGTTCAAGTACTCATATTTCTAGTATAAAATGCATTTGCAAAGTTCTTAGACATGTAACATTTGTATGTATCAATGTTGGTTTCATATAGTTTAGAAAAAGGTATACAATTATCATCAAAAGATCAGATTACTCTAAGACTGCATCACTTTTAATGTTTAAAAGTATATTTTAAAGGTCGCTGTGCCTAAAAACCTAAAAAGAATTGCAATATGGGACATATAATAACACTAATATTATAATAAAAGTCCTATAAATTATCTACTGCATATGAAGATCTGATATCTTCCCCCTTCCCTCTATATCACTGTTATCAGAATTTTTTTTTTGTCAGCTGGAAGCTAATCTAGTGTGATAAAGCAAGGGGCTTGTGATCAGTCTGAACGAAGGCTATAAAGACCACTGAAACATGCCTGTCTGACATGATGTATTGTACCTTCTCAGATCATGACATATTTCAGCGAGTATATAATCCTATGATCCAGCACAGATTCCAGGAATTGACTTCAGTCATTAGCCACCTGGTGCTAACTTTTCCTATGTAATTAACAACAGTTAATTTGCCCATTTTGTTTTCCTCACCTACTCTGGGCTACTTTCCACATTCCCTCCCACTGCTCAAGTAATTGACTGTGTTATGTTTCTAATAGGGCAGGAATACAAAGTATTTTACCTTAGGTATAAGCCATGAATCCAACCTGGAGAAGATTTACCTGTTTATTATTTAATCTTAATCTTAACCCTTGTGCATCAATTAAAAAAAGTTACACATAGGTCAATAGAGAACAAAAATGTCCATGTGCAGATTTTTCAAATTAGATTTTTTTTTTATGAAAATGTGGGTAAAATTGTAAAATTCCAATAAAAATACACACCTGTGCCAAAATGTATGCAGCTAGGATTAACACAGGCAAAATGACCAAAAAAAAAAAAAAGGAGCAGTGAAACCAAATGGAAAATTCTCTTTTGTGACAGTCAGGCATGAGAGACGTGAGAACCAATGAAATTGGACATCATTATATTTGACAGCTATGGCAGAGGGCAAGATGATAGGTAAATAAATCAATAAAACTCAGACTTCAATTCTGTCTGTCACATAAAGCTATTGTGAGGTTATTATTAACTCTTTCCCCGCCATTGGCATAATTTTATGTAATTTATGACAAAAAGGATTCCCCGCCATTGATAGAATTTTCTGGCAATCCATGTTTTCATTGTTATAAAGTAGGGGGCGCTATTACACATTGTTTCATGGCATTAATCAAATACATTAGCACTTAGCCAAGTGTTGCATGATTTAACATGTTTCTAGCATGTTTGGTACTTCGTTGCATATTTAAATGCGTTTCAAGGAGTGAATTACAGTTTAAAGCATGCCATTTCCTGTTGCCCACAGGTGGCGCTATGACTGTAACTGAATTTTGGCATGTAGATGTCTTCAGGTCAGGAAGTTTGGAGAAGATCGGACATTGTATATCTGATTTACAGCAGCTTACTGTTTCATGGCGAATCATCAGACTTTGTCAGGCCGCCACGTTCAATGAAAACTCAAGATCTTTACAATGTAACATCGCTAAACCCTTAAGATTAGACTGACCATATATGATGTTGTTCTGGTTAAATCTCAATGAGGAGTTAATCACAGTGTAAAACATGACATTTCCTGTTGCCAGCAGGTGGTGCTATGACTGTAACGGTAACACTTTACAATACGGGTGCACTTAATTCATGCTTAACTAATGCACAGATAATCATGAATTAATGTATGACTCATGAAGAACTAAACCATTTATTAATGATTACTGCATCAGCAACTAATGAAGATTATATATGATTAATAGATTAAGTAATCATTAAATTGTTATTAGTTAAATGTGTCATATTGTATTAATTCCCTAATAACATATTATATTAACTGATAGTGTAAATTCATATGTTAATTACCAGTTGTTTGCTTTAATTAACCATTGTCTAACGATTTGCAAAATAATAATAATAGACAATAAAATTTCAATAGGGTCTTCACACCATCAGTGCTCAGGTCCTAAAAATAACACTGGAGAAGACATGGAATATCAAGCAGAGGTCATATTGACCATATTAGTTTGAAATAATTTATGGTGCTTTTTTTAAAAGCTTGACAGTCCTCATTAATTTTCACTGTACAGAAAAAGCAGTTTAGACTTTCTAAAAAATGTACTCATTTGTGTTCCACAGAAGAAAGCAAACCATATGGGTTTGAAACAACATTTGTTGAGTAAGGTGAGTAAATGATGACAGAATTTTCATTTCTGCGTAAACTATTGCTTTAACAAAGATTTATGTGGCTTTTACCCCTATGAGAGTCCCTTTGTCTGGGTAACAAATGGATAAAGTCATCTAAAAAACACACTAATAAAATGTATTACCTTAGCTAAGATTAATGTGTTCTTCACAGTGGCACAAACTTCATTTGAACACTGGGGGAAACACGTCTCAATATTACAGAGTTAACAAACATTGTGGGTTTCTGCGTGAATTATTTGAACAGGACTAGTGGCGGCTCAACATTAGGCCACTGGTATGAAGGATCAACATTGATAAAAGATTAAAAAAAATCTGTTGATGCACATTAACTGTGTTAACCCATGTCTTCTATAATTTAACCTCTGGTATTGATCCTCTCATTATGACGGGTCTAAAGCTGACAGAGTTCAGCTCGGTCTACAGCCAGTGTGCTGGTGAGAAAAGAAGTGTCACGGTTTGGCCCTCCCTTCTGCCTAAAGACAAATTAAGCCATTGATTTTTCTTTTTGTACCGCAACTGCTATTGATTGCTCTGTGTCATCTAAAATTACCCGAGCTACCATTGTATCCATTTCCACAAGCCAGTCTGACACAGAGAGCTGCCCCTGCCATACACACACATACACACATATAAAAACATGCAGGGATCATGTAGTATTGGGCTCCACATTTCACTGAGTGGTTGATGCATGTGACAAACACTGTGCCTGAAAGCTGCAGGGTGCTTTAGAATGCTGCTGTATAATAAGACACAGCTGAGGTACTGTTTATACAGCACACATCAGTCATGCAGAAATTACTGCGAGCTGTGTGCATTAAGCATTAGTATTGCAACTCTTGTTCTTGCAGCTTAATTGAAGGTGCTGATCAAAGAAAAATTACTTTTTTATGATGATTTTTCTCAGGTGCTGTTATCTACGGATGCATCCAACATACACTCACCTAAAGGATTATTAGGAACACCTGTTCAATTTCTCATTAATGCAATTATCTAATCAACCAATCACATGGCAGTTGCTTCAATGCATTTAGGGGTGTGGTCCTGGTCAAGGCAATCTCCTGAACTCCAAACTGAATGTCAGAATGGGAAAGAAAGGTGATTTAAGCAATTTTGAGCGTGGCATGGTTGTTGGTGCCAGACGGGCCAGTCTGAGTATTTCACAATCTGCTCAGTTACTGGGATTTTCACGCACAACCATTTCTAGAGTTTACAAAGAATGGTGTGAAAAGGGAAAAACATCCAGTATGCGGCAGTCCTGTGGGCGAAAATGCCTTGTTGATGCTAGAGGTCAGAGGAGAATGGGCCGACTGATTCAAGCTGATAGAAGAGCAACTTTGACTGAAATAACCACTCGTTACAACCGAGGTATGCAGCAAAGCATTTGTGAAGCCACAACACGCACAACCTTGAGGCGGATGGGCTACAACAGCAGAAGACCCCACTGGGTACCACTCATCTCCACTACAAATAGGAAAAAGAGGCTACAATTTGCACGAGCTCACCAAAATTGGACAGTTGAAGACTGGAAAAATGTTGCCTGGTCTGATGAGTCTCGATTTCTGTTGAGACATTCAGATGGTAGAGTCAGAATTTGGCGTAAACAGAATGAGAACATGGATCCATCATGCCTTGTTACCACTGTGCAGGCTGGTGGTGGTGGTGTAATGGTGTGGGGGATGTTTTCTTGGCACACTTTAGGCCCCTTAGTGCCAATTGGACATCGTTTAAATGCCACGGCCTACCTGAGCATTGTTTCTGACCATGTCTTTATGACCACCATGTACCCATCCTCTGATGGCTACTTCCAGCAGGATAATGCACCATGTCACAAAGCTCGAATCATTTCAAATTGGTTTCTTGAACATGACAATGAGTTCACTGTACTAAAATGGCCCCCACAGTCACCAGATCTCAACCCAATAGAGCATCTTAGGGATGTGGTGGAACGGGAGCTTCGAGCCCTGGATGTGCATCCCACAAATCTCCATCAACTGCAAGATGCTATCCTATCAATATGGGCCAACATTTCTAAAGAATGCTTTCAGCACCTTGTTGAATCAATGCCACGTAGAATTAAGGCAGTTCTGAAGGCGAAAGGGGGTCAAACACAGTATTAGTATGGTGTTCCTAATAATCCTTTAGGTGAGTGTAGGATGACTTAACTGCTTATTAAGAGCAGAGGTAAAATGTGATCTGTTCTGCCATTTTTTATCTCCTGCAGAAAATCCTACTGATGTATTCACTGTGAAGCCATTGTGTAACTTCCAGCATACCTCTGTGCACACACATGCAAACACTGCAGTGTTTAGTAAGGAGCATGACCACATGGAAGATGTGCAGAACTTCTGAACTGAATTGGAATGTTTATCATTCAATCCTCCGGTTTGACAGACAAGGCTTAAGCCTAGTCCCAGACTAAAATGCATGTTTGAGCTGTTTTAACTGAAAGCAACTTGTACTTACAAATCTTAAAATACACTATGAAGTTTAATGACATCCCATTCTTAATCCGTATGATTTAATATAGAGTTGGCCCACCCTTTGCAGCTATAACAGCTTCAACTCTTCTGGGAAGGCTTTCCACAAGGTTTAGGAGTGTGTTTATGGGAATTTTTGACCATTCTTCTAGAAGCGCATTTGTGAGGTCAGACACTGATGTTGGACGAGAAGACCTGGCTCGCAGTCTCCGCTGTAATTCATCCCAAAGGTGTTCTATCGGGTTGAGGTCAGGACTTTGTACAGGCCAGTCAAGTTCCTCCACACCAAACTTACTCATCCATGTCTTTATGGACCTTGCTTTGTGCAGTGGTGTGCAGTCATGTTGGTACAGGAAGGGGCCATGAAATCCCAAAATGTTGGGAGCATGAAATTGTCCAAAATGTCTTGGTATGCTGACGCATTAAGAGTTCCTTTCACTGGAACTAAGGTGCCAAGCCCAACCCCTGAAAAACAACCCCACACCAAATTTACACTTGGCACAATGCAGTCAGGCAAAGTACCGTTCTCCTGGCAACCGCTAAAACCAGGTAGCACAGGTAGCAACCTATCACGGTACCACGCTTGAATTCACTGAACTCCTGAGAGCGACCCATTCTTTGACAGATGTTTGTAGAAGCATCTGCATGCCTAGGTGCTTGATTTTATACACCTGTGGCCATGGAAGGGATTGGAACAAAACCTGAATTCAATGATTTGGAGGGGTGTCCCAAAATGTTTGGCAATACAGTGTATGTCAGTGCCATTGTTTTGTCTCAAGATTCACACAAGTAATGTTTTTTTAGCTACTTAAATGCCCTAATTGAACTAATCTAAGCCCTGTCTGGCCACAGAGTTGGCTGCCCACGCGTGGTTAATTCTATTTTTAGAATGCCATAATCACAGCTTTGTTTAATGCATTTCAATCCTATATTAAATCTGTAAAGCTTGAGATATGAAATAATAGTCTGGATTTTTTTTTTCTCAGATGGAGCATGCTTATTGAACCTTTAGACCTTTAAAACATTTACTCTATTGGACCTAAATAAACAAAATAAAATAACTTTTGCATGTGTGTATTCATACAGTATTTGATACACCAGGCTTTTATGACTTTTTTCAGACTTTTATTAAGATATAGTGATATATGAAAATCATACTTGAGGAGGGAGAAAAAGAAAACAAACTGGGCAAAACTATGCAGTTTGGTGCAGTTGCTGATATTTATATGGGCAAACAGTAGGATGAAATTCTGACAGCTTGTAATGTAAATCAATGAGATCTTTATAACAGTGTCATGTAATGATCCAAGGAAGACGAAGAAGATGATTGAAAGGTAACATAGGATTTATTATAAACTCAGAAACACTAGCCAACAGGCGAGACAGTGTGCTACGCACAAAGAATACCAGACACCGAACAGAACACAGGCAGGAACTAATATACACAGTGATGATTGACTAAAGGACGAACAGCTGTGATGAGTGTTATGGTGCCTGATCAGAGGCGGGAGAACAAAGACACAGAAACACATGTGCTAAAATGCATAAACATCAGTTTTCACTCTATATTTCTCAATTATATGGTAAAACAATATTTAAATGCTTTTATGATCAGTTTTTATTGGGGGCAAAACATAATTCAAAATTATGATGGCTCTTATTTGATAAACATTATTTTACTAAAAAATGATGTATGGATAATCAAGTAAAGCTAAGTTGCTTCAGTCCAGTAAGTGTTCATCATAAAATGACAATATGAGGGTTATACTTATTTACTTTCTAAAAATTAGATTTCAAAGCAGAAAGACACATGAACCACTACCTGAAGATGGAAATTTTTTACAATTATACTAAAAGGGCTTTTACTTTCTAAAAAAAATTACAAAAGATATGATTCAATGATTTGGTCACGGGTGTGTGCAGGCAAGAAGACGAAGACGAGCTGATATAATTCTCAAACGACATTTAATGATCAAGGAATTTCAGGTGAGCCAATACAGGCAGGCAAACAACACTCCATACATAGACAAAACCAGACAGAGACTGAAGGAAACAGGAGAACTAAATAGCAAGCAGACATGAGTTAATTGACAAGACACAGCTGAACAGAACTAAACTAACAGGTAACCATTGGGACAGATGAGTGGTGGGAAACTGAAAACTGAAACAACTGAAAGCACACTGTAAGTACATGAACAAAACAGAAAATAGCTGTGACAGACAGTTTTATAAATAATGTTTTATTTATTTTTAAATTTAAAAAGTTCACTTTTCATACTACAAGCATAAGTAAACTGGAATATAATCCACCATTTCAAAGGCTGACGTACTTCTCATCCTCAGCTATTCCCACACTCCTCACATTCATTAAGAATTTGTGCTACATTGCAGTGTGTCTTTTGTTTCAGCGTCTGTGCAAATTTGGCTTTTCCACCAGACTCCAGAAGGAGCTTTTATAGCTCATGCTTTGTGCTCTGTAATAATTGGTAATCTCACCCACGCTCCCTTGACTGCCAATTAGGGCTCAGCCTCAACTGGGTCTATTTACCCAAAGTGCTTCTCGCTGAAGACGTCTCCTTATAACGCATTACAGAATCCGAGCTTAGATTTAGTCTTCCTACACACTGTATATGGGTAGATACCAAGGGACACGTAGCTATTATTATATTTACATACTGTACCTATTAAACAATATAATTTACTTATGCTTTCAAAGCAACTTGTTTCTGTCACGAAAATCAATGAGGACCTCAATTTGAGTGACAGTATTTAAATAGATAGACTGTAAAAAAACATTTCGAAGTTCTAAATAAAACAAATATTATTGGAGTATGTTTTACAATAAAATACTTTCAGTACTTCTAATGCCAAATTTTACATTTAATTAAGTGTTACTTGTCATTTCCTCTTTGTAACATTATATAACTGACTCAAAATGTATTGATGAAAAGCAGCATTTTCAGCAGCAACTATTTTTCGTTCGAACTGTCCAAATGAACCAATTCACTAAAATTAATTAATACAAATAATTTGCTCATAATTATCTTTTCATTCCAAACTTATTTCTTCTGTGGAACATAAAATATGTTATTTTAATATTAGGTGTCTATTATAACTCGCACTTAAAGAGCTAGTTTGCCCAAAAATGAAAATGATCCCATCATTTACTTACCCTCAAGCCATCTTAGGTGTATATGACCAGTGTTGGGGAAAGTTACTTTGAAAAGTAATGCATTACAATATTGCGTTACTCCCTTAAAAAGTAACTAATTTAATAATTGAGAAAAGTTAATGTGTAACTTTTGCGTTACTTTTTTTCACCTGGGCTGGGCTTGTTTGTTTTGTTTTTTTTAGAACAAAAAAGTAATATTTTTGTGCAAATGTAAAGACCTCTTCACACCAAAATTGAAATAATAAGCCTCAGGCTGAGGTAAAAATGCAAATTCACGCATGTACAGTAGAGGGTGCAGCTCAAACAAACCTTTCAGCTGCTGTGATTCTGGATAATGGAAGAATAGGACGCAGAAGAAAAAAGTTTAACGCTTACTTCACCAATAAAAACAAAAAATCTAAAGTCATTTTTGCTCATAGTTTAACTGAATCATCGAAGGTTAGCAGCAAGACATTGGTCAATAAAGGAAAATTAAATGCATAAAAAACTTTTTGAAAAAGTACTCAGATATTTTGTTGTAAATTTTAAAAGTAATGCATTACTTTACTAGTTACTTGAAAAAGTAATCTGATTACGTAACTCAAGTTCCCTTTCAGTCAGTACACTACGAGTTATGTCAGTTACTGACGAAATGGGGAGTTTCGTTTAGAAGCCAATCGCCTTTGAGCTCTACAAAACGAGCCAATGGCATGAAAATGCCATGGGTCTGCGGAATTTGCATGGCGTTGCGTGGCAATCTCGCATTATGTTTCTGCTTCAGAGCCGAGTATTACTGCCTGAGCGTTTTTCCTCTTCAAGACGAGTATCTCTCCAGAGTGTTGGTGTTACAGTGCGTTCCAGCGAGTTCGGCATTCCTGTCTGGACGTAACCAAGACGTTACTTGTAATGCATTACCCCCAACACTGTATATGACTTTCTTCTTTCAGCCAAACACAAACAGAGTTATATAACAAAAATATTCTGGCTCTTTCAAGCTTTATAATGGGAGTGAATGGTACCATAGATTTTACCGCATCTATCATAAAATACATCCATATGGCTCCAGGAGGTAATAAAGGCCTTCTGAAGTGAAGCAATGCATTTTTGTAAGAAAAATATCTATATTTATAATTTTATAATCTATAATCACTGGCTTCCGTACGTGAGTCTAGCAACCTCTAATGTCTAGTGACCTCTGTAGAAAGACCACTGACCCAATGCATGACGTATTAACGAAAAACGGAAGCGCAGAGGATAGAGCAAAACAAAACTACAGTCACGAATTAGAAGTCTAAACATTTTAATTAGAAATGTTAAAGGAGCTTGAGTTTGTTGCTCAGCCCTATTTGTTTGAACCACAAGAGGCATTAAAGCTTACACTACTCCTACATCCTACGTCATACGTTGTGTCAGAGGTTAGAGGTCATTAACGGATCATTATAGTTTATAAACTTATAAATATGGATATTTTTCTTACAAAAATGCACCACTTCGCTTCAGAAGGCCTTTATTAACCCCCTGGAGCTGTATGGATTACTTTTATGATTGATGGATGCACTTTTTTGGTATCTATGGTACCATTCACTCCCATTATAAAGCTTGGAAGACCCAGGATATGTTTTAATATAACTCTGATTATATTCGTCTGAAAGAATAAAGTCATATACACCTAGGATGGCTTGAGAGTAAATTATGGGATAATTTAAATTTTGGGGTGAACTAACCCTTTAAGTTGTCTGTTTCTCATCCATGTTCTGTGATTTGCTTTCCATTCTAATCTGTCTTTAACATTGACACTTGTCTATGCAAAACTAAATTGCAATACAGCTGTTTGGGCACAAGACACTAAAATACAAGACAAAAGTGTGACGGTTTGTGTTTGTACGGCTTATAAAGCAACAAGAAATTCTTCGATTTTCCTTTCTTGTTAGAGGCGAGGATGGACTGCTTACAAGGTTATTGGTGTGAAGGACCATGGACACACAAGTAATGAGTACATATCCAACACTGCAGCCACTCTCCTACTCATTATCCATTTTAAACCATCCCAAACTGCATCAGTTCCAGTCTCCAGCAAGATTACACTGTCTTTGCTCCATCACTGGTACTGATACAAGCTTCTTTTTTGAATAACGTAAATGCTGATGACTCATTTGATTTGCAGAGGCTTACACACATTTTTTTATCCAATAAGATGCTCACAAGAATAAAAAGGCCTCTCCTTTTAATACCACCTTCCACCAGGAAGTGTTCAAGGTTCGGCTGGTCAGCGTGGTTCACTTTGCGTTCCATTTAGCGAGAAAAAACTCTTGCGACCATGGTGAGGTTATTTATCGCCTACGTTTAGCCTTGTACTTCTGATGTTTGGATTTAGGCTTTAAAATTCATTATTGATACAATTGACTTGTACTGACAGAAAAGTGTAAGTAAATTTGGACAGATCTACTTTACTTTTCCCCGCCATTGACAGAATTTTTTGGCATGGGGTGCTATTACGCATCTTAATCTCCAGATCAAAACACAGGTAAAGAAGAAGCAGAAACGTCTCGGTTACGTATGGTAACCCTCGTTCCCTGAAGGAGGGAACGGAGACGTACGTCGGACGTCACCGACGAATTGGGATCACTTTAGGGAGCCCCTATCAGCTTCGAGATATAGAGAACCGGCCAATGACTATTGGCGTGCGAGATTTGCATCTCGCGCTCCGCCCCGCAGCGCGGGTATAAAGCGGAAGCGAATGCAGCGCACTGTTGTTTTTCACTGAGGAGCCGACTAGTGACTCGGCCATGCAGTGATGGTACAGCAACTGTGGCGACGGGACGTACGTCTCCGTTCCCTCCTTCAGGGAACGAGGGTTACCATACGTAACCGAGACGTTCCCTTTCAGTCGGTCACGTTCGACGTACGTCGGACGTCACCGACGAATTGGGATCCCTTTGGAAAACGCCACAGTTACCCAATGCATGACGTATTAACGAAAAACGGAAGCGCAGAGGATAGAGCAAAACAAAACTACAGTCACGAATTAGAAGTCTAAACATTTTAATTAGAAATGTTAAAGGAGCTTGAGTTTGTTGCTCAGCCCTATTTGTTTGAACCACAAGAGGCATTAAAGCTTACACTACTCCTACATCCTACGTCATACGTTGTGTCAGAGGTTAGAGGTCATTAACGGATCATTACAGCTCTACAAATATCTGTCAGCGAGGCGCCACGAGCCAATGCCCAGGAAGAAGCTCTTAACCCGAGCAGGCAGGGCACGTCTTGGGTTAGATACGCCAAGACGATGGCATCCACTATCCAGTGGGCCATCCTCTGCTTGGAGACAGCCTTTCCCTTCTGCTGGCCTCCATAACAGACGAAGAGCTGCTCTGAGGTCCTGAAGCTTTGCGTTCTGTCCACGTAAGTCCGCAGAGCGCGGACTGGACAGAGAAAAGCTAGGGCTGGGTCTGCCTCCTCCGAAGGCAGCGCTTGCAGGCTCACCACCTGGTCCCGGAAGGGAGTGGTGGGAACCTTGGGCACATATCCGGGCCGGGGTCTCAGGATTACATGAGAGTTACCGGGCCCGAATTCCAGGCACGATTCGTCGACCGAAAATGCCTGCAGGTCCCCTACCCTCTTGATAGAGGCCAATGCAGTCAGGAGTACTGTCTTCAGAGACAGGATTTTTAACTCAACTGACTGCAAAAGCTCAAAGGGCGCCCTCTGCAGTGCGGTTAGCACCAGAGTTAAGTCCCAAGAGGGTATAGAGGGAGAGCGAGGCGGTTTTAGTCTCCTCGCCCCCCTCAGGAACCTGACGATCAGATCGTGCTTCCCTAGAGACTTACCACCTACCATGTCATGATTAGCGGCGATAGCGGCAACATAGACTTTGAGGGTGGAGGGAGACAGCCTTCGCTCCAACCCATCCTGTAGGAAGGAAAGCACGGAACCGATCGAACATCTCCGGGGGTCTTCTCGGTGAGAAGAACACCAGCCGACGAACAGGTTCCACTTCAACGCATAGAGGCGCCTCGTAGAGGGAGCTCTAGCGGAAGTGATGGTGTCTACCACAGCCTGTGGTAGGCCACCTAGAACCTCCGCGTCCCGTCCAGGGACCAGACATGGAGTTTCCAGAGGTCCGGACGCGGGTGCCATAGGGTGCCCCGTCTCTGAGTCAGGAGGTCCTTCCTCAGAGGAATGGGCCAGGGAGGTGCTGTCGCGAGAAGCACTAGTTCCGGGAACCAAGTCCGGTTGGGCCAATACGGAGCGACCAACAGGACTTGCTCCTCGTCCTCCCTGACCTTGCACAGAGTCTGTGCAAGAAGGCTCACTGGGGGAAACGCATACTTGCGTAGGCCCCGGGGCCAGCTGTGTGCCAGCGCATCCAAGCCGAGGGTCCCCTCGGTCAGGGAATAAAACAACTGGCAGTGGGTCGTGTCCGGGGCGGCAAACAGGTCTACCTGTGCGGTCCCGAAGCGACTCCAGTTCAGCTGGACCACCTGGGGATGGAGTCTCCACTCTCCGGGGAGCACTGGCTGTCGTGAGAGCTCGTCGGCCGCACGATTGAGCAGGCCCGGAATGTGAATGACACGAAGCGACCTCAGATGCTTCTGACTCCATAGGAGGAGATGGCGGGCGAGTTGTGACATGCGACGGGAGCGTAGACCACCCTGTTTGTTGATGTATGCAACGGCCGCAGTGTTGTCCGTACGGACCAGAACGTGCTTGCCTAGTAGCGGCGTTTTGAAGCGGCCCAGCGCAAGACGAACTGCTAACAACTCGAGGCAATTGATATGCCATTGCAGTTGAGGCCCCGTCCAAAGACCCGAAACTGCAAGCCCGTTGTACGTGGCACCCCAGCCGGTGGATGAGGCATCCGTGGAGACAACAGCATGCCTGGACACTTGTTCTAGGGGAACTCCTGCCCGTAGAAATGAAGGGTCCGACCACGGGCTGAAGGTTTGGCGGCACCTCGGAGTCACAGGGACACGGAGGGATCCGCTGTGCCACGCCCATCTCGGGACTCGGTCGTGTAGCCAGCATTGAAGCGGTCTCATATGAAGCAACCCGAGGGCGGCGTTACTGCGGCTGCGGATGCCATATGCCCCAGGAGCCTCTGAAAATGTTTCAGTGGTACCGCTGTCCTGCATTTGAACGAATTCAAGCAGTTCAACACCGACTGGACGCGCTCCTCGGTGAGGCGCGCTGTCAGGCCGACCGAATCCAGCTCCATACCGAGAAAAGAGATCATCTGCGTGGGGCAGAGTTTGCTCTTTTCCCAGTTGACCCGAAGACCCAACCGGCTGAGGTGACTGAGCACCATGTCCCTGTGTTCGCACAACTGTTCTCGCGACTGGGCAAGGATCAGCCAGTCGTCGAGATAGTTGAGGATGCGAACTCCACGCTCTCTCATGGGAGCAATGGCCGCCTCCGCGACTTTCGTGAAGACACGGGGCGACAGGGCTAGCCCGAAGGGTAGGACTTTGTACTGATATGCTCGTCCGTCGAACGCAAAGCGTAGAAACGGTCTGTGTCGAGGGAGAATCGAGACATGAAAGTACGCGTCCTTCAGGTCGATCGCTGCAAACCAATCTTGGGGACGGATGCACCTGAAGATGCGTTTCTGCGTTAGCATTCTGAACGGTAGCCTGTGAAGGGACCGGTTCAGGAATCGCAGATCCAAGATCGGCCGTAACCCGCCGCCTTTCTTGGGTACAATGAAGTACGGGCTGTAGAAGCCGGTCTTCATATCGGCTGGAGGGACCGGCTCTATCGCGTCCTTCGCCAGTAGGACTGCGATCTCCGCCTGAAGCACAGGGGCATTCTCCTTCGACACAGAGGTGAAGTGAACGCCCCTGAACTTGGGGGGACGCCGGGCGAACTGAATCGCATAGCCGAGGGTGACAAGGCATGGGAGCGTCGAACACCGCCAAGCGTGCTCTCTTGGCACCCAGAGATTTTGGAAACTGCTCTTTCTTTGAAAAGAGCAGAATAGAATAGAAGTCAAACAAAAGATTCTCCCCCGGCCCTCCTCCGGGGGAAGGAGTGGTGCTGCAACCATCTCCTGAAGAGCAATCTCCTCCATCTCTGGGTGGCCCGTCTCAGGGTCTCTTACGACGGCGCTTGCCACCTGGCTTGGCAGCGGCCTGAGCGGGCTGGACGTCCTTCCCACGGCCGGCTCCACGCCTACACCCGGGTGGAGGCTGCTGCTGGGCTGGGGCGGGAGCGGGGGCGGCGGCAGGTGGACGTCCTCGGCGACGGGCAGGCGGAGGCGCTGCGACCGGCGGCTGGGTGGAGGCAGCAGCTGGCCGCCGGGGCAGGATGTGTTTGATCGCCTCCGTCTGCTTTTGGGCGGCCGAGAACTACTGGGCAAAGCTCTCGACCGCGTCGCCGAACAACCCGGCCGAAGAAACGGGGGAGTCCAGGAACCGATACTTGTCGGTCTCCCTCATGTCGGCCAGGTTGAGCCAGATATGCCGTTCCTGGACCACTAAGGTGGACATCGCCTGACCGATAGAACGGGCGGTGACTTTCGTCGCCCGGAGGAGCTCTGGGTCAGGCCTACCCTCGTGCATGTCCATGAGTGCCTGGGCCTGATGCACCTGGAGCAACGCCATGGCATGCAAGGCGGACGCAGCCTGGCCACAAGACCTGTAAGCCTTCGCAGTCAGACTGGAAGAGAACTTACAGGCCTTGGACGGGAGCTGCGGGTCACCGCGTCAGTTGGAGGCGGTAGCCGGACACAGTTGCATCGCAACGGCCCGCTCCACTGGCGGGATTCCCACGTACCCCCTGGCTTGCCCGCCGTCAAGGGTAGTGAGGAGGGAGGAGCCACCAGGTCTGTTTCTGGCACTAAATGGTGTCGTCCACGACCTGGTGAGCTCCTCATGCACCTCCGGGAAGAAAGGCACCGGGGCGGGACGCTGAGAACCAGCGCGACCCGCCCCGAGAAACCAATCATCCAACCTAGAAGGTTCGGGACGTGGTGGAGGGTTCCACTCAAGCCCGACCTTTTCGGCGGCCCGGGAATAGTCATTGGCCGGTTCTCTATATCTCGAAGCTGATAGGGGCTCCCTGAAGTGATCCCAATTCGTCTGTGACGTCCGACGTACGTCGAACGTGACCGACTGAAAGGGAACAACTGATATCATATATAAGCAGATGCATATGTAAAATAACATGATCATCAAATATTAAACAGCATATAAGTTCAAATCTGCCTAACGTTACTGAATGAAACGTTGAGCTCATGAAGAGGAAACGGCTGTTTTGATAAAATCTAGAATAAATGTTCACTTTATTTTACAGTGTCATTGTTCCACATGTTACATATAGTTACTGTAGTAATAACTATTAATTATGCATAATTACATTAAATTAACCATAAACCAGACCCCCATTATAACTCTATGGTAAGTAAATGTAGTTAATTAATATTACTTAGTACTTAAATGTATAATTACACTGTAATACTGACACCTTAAAATAAAGTGCCAATGTTTTTAAAATGGAAAGAGTTAAAGTGTATTTAAATATGTATATTTCAAGTATAACAAAGGAATAATAGGAACATAGTAGTATACTTAAAGTGCAAAAATAATATATCAATAGTAAACTATACACTCACCTAAAGGATTATTAGGAACACCTGTTCAATTTCTCATTAATGCAATTATCTAATCAACCAATCACATGGCAGTTGATTCAATGCATTTAGGGGTGTGGTCCTGGTCAATACAATCTCCTGAACTCCAAACTGAATGTCAGAATGGGAAAGAAAGGTGATTTAAGCAATTTTGAGCGTGGCATGGTTGTTGGTGCCAGACGGGCCGGTCTGAGTATTTCACAATCTGCTCAGTTACTGGGATTTTCACGCACAACATTTCTAGAGTTTACAAAGAATGGTGTGAAAAGGGAAAAACATCCAGTATGCGGCAGTCCTGTGGGCGAAAATGCCTTGTTGATGCTAGAGGTCAGAGGAGAATAGGCCGACTGATTCAAGCTGATAGAAGAGCAACTTTGACTGAAATAACCACTCGTTACAACCGAGGTATGCAGCAAAGCATTTGTGAAGCCACAACACGCACAACCTTGAGGCGGATGGGCTACAACAGCAGAAGACCCCACCAGGTACCACTCATCTCCACTACAAATAGGAAAAAGAGGCTACAATTTGCACGAGCTCACCAAAATTGAACAGTTGAAGACTGGAAAAATGTTGCCTGGTCTGATGAGTCTCGATTTCTGTTGAGACATTCAGATGTTAGAGTCAGAATTTGGCGTGAACAGAATGAGAACATGGATCCATCATGCCTTGTTACCACTGTGCAGGCTGCTGCTGGTGGTGTAATGGTGTGGGGGATGTTTTCTTGGCACACTTTAGGCCCCTTAGTGCCAATTGGGCATTGTTTAAATGCCACGGCCTACCTGAGCATTGTTTCTGACCATGTCCATCCCTTTATGACCACCATGTACCCATCCTCTGATGGCTACTTCCAGCAGCATAATGCACCATGTCACAAAGCTCGAATCATTTCAAATTGGTTTCTTGAACATGACAATGAGTTCACTGTACTAAAATGGCCCCCACAGTCACCAGATCTCAACCCAATAGAGCATCTTTGGGATGTGGTGGAACGGGAGCTTCGTGCCCTGGATGTGCATCCCACAAATCTCCATCAACTGCAAGTTGAATCAATGCCACGTAGAATTAAGGCAGTTCTGAAGGCGAAAGGGGGTCAAACACAGTATTAGTATGGTGTTCCTAATAATCCTTTAGGTGAGTGTATGTATGATGTTATGCTCACTTAAAGAAAACTTACTTGCAGTATAAAACTACTAAATTTGTAGTTTACTGAGAGTACACTTTCATAGTGTACTTTCATAAATTAAAAAATGTGCTACAAAGTTTTGACTAGTAAATAGTGTACCTATAAGTACACGTTGTGTACTCAAAGTTTACTACTGCTGCACTTATACACTTAAAAGTATACTTTTATACACTAAAAAGTAGACCAATTTAGTCCTAAGTAGGCCTAGTATTGAAACAGTACACTCATGCTTCTATTACATTGATATTAGTATACTTAAAAATATATTTGAACTTTACTGAAGTATACTTAATAAAATGAACTTGAAGTATACTTATTTTTTGTAAGGGATGTCATGACTGCATGACGTCTAATTCATATTATGAGCTCTTTAAATAATCTTTAATTCTTATCTAACAAACTTCAAAGCCATGTGCTGTCAAACATGCTTTCAACAAATTAGCACCACTGATCAATTCCACTCTAATCGCATTGAGAATCCTGAGAATCCTGAGAATCCATCAAACAGGTTCTTTGAAACTCAAGATGTTAGAAACATCAGCAAAACAGACAGAGGTGAAAACATCACACAAGTGAGGAGGAACAATGGCAACAAGTGTAGGCAAAGAGTCTGTAACGTGCATGTAACTCCATGGGGACCACGTTTTCATGACGTCAAGGTTTGGAACTGGTGATTGAAAGTCACTGAATAGAGCATAATGATCAAGGACATGTACACAAACAGCAATACATTCATTGTTATCCAAGACAATTTCCCTGTATGAATGGGAGAATTTTGTTTGTTCTTTTTTTTTATTAAATGCTGTAAATTATATTTCTCACCCTCAGGTCGTGTTCAACCTCTATGTATGCTTATTCAGTAGAATGTAAAAAGGAGAAATTCTAAACAAAGTTATCTTTGCCTTTGTGTGCAATAGAATAAAGTCATACAGGTTTGGAATGATGCAGGGTGAATAAATAATCCCAGAATTTTTTTATTTGGAGGTGAAATAAACCTTTAAGAGCAGAAACATTAGCCCAAAAGGGGTTAACGAATAGTAGAAATGCAGAGAGCTTGTTATGTGTATAAAACACACACATATTAATGCATGCACACACATTTTCACCTTGATTGACTGTGACTGCAGGGCCATTAGGGAACCAAAGCAGATATTAAGGAGGCCACATAATAAGTGCATGTTTTTTCATATCTTTATAAAGTACTCAAAGAGATTAAACAGCCATTGCAAAATGAAGGGCAATGAGGTTGCCTGTGGTGTAAAGACTCACAGCAGAGCAGGAATTACAGAGGAACAGCTCCCTCTAGTGTAAAACTGCACATCAGCACTGAGAAGCTGTTTAAGCTGTCAAATACAAACACATAATGCAGTCAAAGTGCTGTCATAAAACCTAAGATGTTTTTTTCTTTTGTTTTTGTCCCCCTAATTGTAGCTTCGGATTGGCAACTATTGATTTGGGATTTACCATCAAGTCCAGCACATACAACAGCAGACAGAAGTGAATTAAATAACATTAGTCAGCCTCTGAAATACTGTTAAATTGATGTCCTCTAACTCACATTATAAAACGGTTAATTTCAGTCCTTGATTCTGATTGGTTAATTGCTGTGTTTTATTCAAAACACAAAAAAATAAAACATGGCAATGACTGCTTCACCCAACGGTTCTGTGTATCACTACACAACACCCTTAGCAACCACTCTTAGCAACGTATACATATGTTTGTTCTTATTGATATTGTTCATTTTTGTATTATGTAGAGTATTGTGAGAGAGAGATACTGAGTGACCGAGTGTACCTGCATTTAGATATAGCCTTTTCCTTCAGGTCAGTCCTATGTTCATAATAAAAAAATAAAAACAGTTAATGGGTTTTCCCGTGTCCAAAAAAAAATCACAAAAAGACAGATTTCAGAGATGCAGAGGGAATCCCGGAATCCAGTCATGAACATTGAATTTACAGTATAACGCAGATATCACATAAAACACGCAAACTGATGGATGAATGGATAAATCGAAAGTAAAGCTGTACAATTAATCAAATCGCGACATGTCTGTGAATATTAAAGCGCGAAACACTGCTATATTAATATATGATGTGCGTGTTAGCAGCGCCGCATCGTCTACTACATACTCAAGTACGCATGATGTGTTTTTAATGTCTAACAAACCATATTTGGACATGAACACATGAACATTTCCAGAGCTGATCTGAGAGAACCCTTAATGAGCATTTTCATCATTTTATTTGAATAAAAAACATTGTTAAATACACTCTGAAACAGGTCTTCACTACAACCCGTCAAAATAAAAGTTTGGTTTAACTAGAAAAAATTATGAAAAAATATATTACTATTGTAGGCCTACAATAGAATGTACTTGTCAAAATAATAATAATAATAAATACATAATTTAAACATTTTAATAAATTAATGATAAAAATAAGTTAATCTAATTCATAATCATTTATTGAATTTAGTTGATTTGACATGTTTTATTGAAATGTTAATAAACAAAACAAACAAATGGTTTCAAGTTTGTTATAATAAAGTGTTCAACCAAAAAAAAAACTGTTTTCATTCATTTAACTGCCATTTAAATGGATGATAATAATAACCATAATACTCTCTTTCTCCTGCTCTCTCTGCTGTCCCACTTAAACACACACATACAGTACGGACACACACTCTTGCACAGAAACGTGTTGTCAGGGCTGCTGTGATTATTTAATAATTATTTAATTATTTAACTATTAAGTAAAATAGTTTAACAATTTAAAAGTTACATGACATTTCTCACTAGCAAGGTAATAAAGGCGCTGTTCTTACAGTTTCGTATTAGTAGACGCTGCTGCCGAACACTGTTGAAAGAGACTGAGGTACTTCACATATGCTCTCGCTCTCTGTCTCTCTAATAACTCATTAATAACTGCATTAGTCTGATATCAGTGGCTGAAGCCTCCGTTACTAGCTCTCAAATGACGTTTTGGAATTAGCAATGGAGGCTTGGGATTAGATGCGTAAGAAATTAAGCATTTTAAGGACAAAACCTGACAAATGTCTTGAAATACATCATCTGAACAATGTTTTGAGGTGTGGTAACTGTAGTATATTCAGAATAATTGACTCTGGGCCATTGAATTATTGAAAAATAATGCACACCCGAGGTGTAACCACTTCGCGTCGTGACCACATTACCACCTCGGATGTGCATTATTTTTCTAATTCACCGGCCCATCGTCAATTATACCTTACATATTCCAGCCCTGTAATCATAATGTTTTACTGACACTAGTGTTCATTCCAGCTGGAAACTGCAGTTAACTGTATATAGGTGCATTTTTTGAATGAATGAATGAATGAATGAGGCATTTATATAGCGCTTTCATATGTACTACTGTACACCTAAAGCGCTTTACACTCATGTCAGGGGTCTCTCCTCAACCAGCACCAGTGTGCAGCATCCACTTGGATGGTGCGACGGCAGCCACAGTACAACAGTGCCAGTGCGCTCACCACACACCAGCGATAGGTGGAGAGGAGAGAGGGTGATAGAGCCAATTCAATGGATGGGGATTATTAGGAGGCCCATAATTGGTAAGGGCCAATGGAGTGAATTTGGCCAGGACATCATTTTTTGGAGTTTTGCAGAAATGTAAAGGCTTGTTTTTCCACTGAGCCTGGGTTGCAGTGTTATAAATGACAAATGATGACTTGCATATGATGTTGCTATAGAATTAGGCATTTTATCCTTGGAAATCACAAAAATGTTTTATTTAATAAAGATAGCATCTAGTATCTGTGATATTGCCAGTTGGATCAACAACAAAAAAAGGAAGTGGGAAAAAGTGGTAAACTCACACCATTGATTGAGCCAGTGTTCGCTGTGACAGGCTGGTCAGGATCACTGTCAGTGTTACATTTTTTATATTAGGTCAGACAGCAGTATTCTGCTGCAGTGTGAATATAGCTATAGAGTCTCAACTCAGACAAAAGACTAATCAAATCAGACCCGTCAGAGGTTATCCATAAATCCAGAGTGAAAGAAACTTACACATCTTACATATCTCACAGATACAGAATCAACCACATTCAGTTTGACCTTAGTTCCTCTCAACAAGAACACCTTTCAGTGAGAGCACTAAAGAGCTCTGATGAAGAAACTAAATGCTTCTGCTTTACTTTCACTGACCTCCGTGGGACCATTTTCTCAGTGGTTGGTGTTTGAAATCACTCACTTTAAAGGTCTGTAATTGAGTTCTTCCTGTGGCCGCAGGATGGATAATACAACAAAGCACTGTAAATTGCAAATGCACATAATGTCGCTTTTTCTTTGGATTTGAAGTCTCACTGCTTTGTTCAATCCATTGAAGACACATACCACCTACAATCATGAAAAAGGTGAATTCCACAATTAAGGCAAAACACCAGGTGACTAAAGTAAAGAAAGCAAAAAACGAATAGATAGTGTACTTCTCCAGTAGTATGGCAAGCCATTTTAACTTTTATTCATTTCCAGGATATGAATTCTTGACATCAACAATTCAATTTAAACTAGTTAAAATGTTAGTTCCAGGAATAGTAACAATTACTATTTTTGATATCATTAATTACATTTCTACTAGTAAAAATGTGAATTCTTGATATCAAAACATGACGTCGTCACTCACAGAAATAAAAATTCTATATCAAGAATTAAAATTCAACTAATCAGAAATTCTTGATATCTTTAATTGTATTTTCAGTAGTTAAATATTACCATAGGCTGCCAATTAAATTCTAATTCCAGGTTCACATATCAGAAATAATATTCTTACTAGCAAAAATCATATTTTTTTAAATGACATAGTTACTAGTGCAAATGTCTTTTTTCTTTATATCAACAATGGAATCGCTTCTACTTAATGTTCATTTATTTTGACAATAATTTGATTGTCTCTAGTGATGATGTTAATTTCTGATATCATTAATGTGATTGTCACTAGTAAGAAAGCCATTTTAGATATCTGAAATTACTCTCTTAATTATTGACATCACAAATCCATTTTCAGATACAGTATCAGAAATTAAATTCATTTACAGATATCAACAACTAACATTTCATCTAGAGAAAATGTGTTTCTTGATATCAGGTATTTATATGTTTTACTAGTAAACCAAGTAATTATTGATATCAAAAAAGTGAGAATTGTATTTCTGATATGTGAAACTGGAATTTCAACTAGTAAGAAATCAATTCTTGATACCAACAAATGAATTTGAATGGCAGCGTATGGTGATATACAGTTACTAGGGTGATGACGATATCAAGCATTCACGTTTTTACAAGTGGAAATGTAATTCCTGATATCAAAAATTGCCATTGTTACTAGTAAGAATCCCATTCCTGATCCCATTCCCATTCCTAGTAAGAATCCCATTCCATTAACATTTTATCTAGTGAAAATTGAATTGTTGATATCAAGAATTCATATCCTGGGAATGATTAAAAGACAAAATGGCTTGCCATACCAGTTGATTGATTACTTTAAGAATTGTAAACATTTTTGTATTACACATTTATTGAAACGTTGTGTAAATATGCAAACAAGGCATTCTCTAATTCAATTTGCATACATTTCCAGAACAGAACTCTTGTTTCATTTTGCTGGCATATTAGAGTCAGAGGTTTTAACAGAAGGGTTTTTAGATCTCTCTTTTTATTACGCCACAAATCAGAAAATACAGACAGGCAAATGACATATGAACAAACCCAAGTAGTGACTTGCCTTAAAAACAATCAGTGTTATCCGGGCCACCTTTGTCAATGCGCACACCTTGTAATGGTACTACATTTTTCTCTGATTTTCACTGTATTTTAGGTCTATTTCAGGACTTGACTCATGCCAAGAAAAGTGGACCTGGTACGACCTCCTAGTGTGCGGTCAGGGTTGTTAGCGCTCAGAATTCTGCAGGCTCCAGCACCTGTGGACTGTGACACTGCCGCCCACCGCGAGCCCCAAACCTCAGGTCAGGGCAGAATCTCTGCAGTGGAGCTCCAGGAAACAGTTTCAGGTCGATGCTCTGAGAGCAAAGCGTGCAGGTCATAGCAGAGGCTGGGGGAAAGAGCATGGCAGGACGGTGTAGCCTATTAATGTCTAGCTGGATCCAGTGAATCTCAATTAGAGAGAATAATGTTTTTTGTTAAAATACAGCCGTGGCTTTTACTGCAGAGCGTACCCATAATGCATCATGGTGATATCAGCTCTATCTTCCACTCTTCTGTAACTGCAATTGATTTATCCTCCTCTGGAGAGACCGGGAGAGAGGGAACACAGATAAACCAAGAGGCGAGCTCATAACAGGGATGATCTTTCACCTGATCACACACACTTGGACACCATCCGAGATAAGGCGGCTAACATGTTTTTTACAATTTCTCAAGAAACTCTCCCTGACTGCTTCTCTAATACGATTTGAGGGAGAGAGAAAAAATTAAATTAAATCACACTGAAAGGATAATGTAAGATCAGCTTTTATAATGCAAACATCAAATCAGCCACAAAACTGTATAAAAGAGAATGCTGTGGCCACAAAGGTTAGATTATCTCGCAACATGGCAGATTCATCGAAACCTGACAACCTTGTGAGATTAAACTAAAATCTTTTCCATTCTGACTGAGAGATGTTATCTCCTTTTCTTCATCTTGTAATTTTCACACAGGTTAACTCCTTTAAATAAGAGGTACAAGGTTGGATGAACACACAGAGTGATCTGACAGAAGAATTATGGGTGAGGGAAATGGTCTAATGGAAACGAGGCTGATTAAACGAAGCAATCACTTTAATGGCTGATTTAAGTAGAGATTGTTAAGATCATCATGTCAATGCCAAATGACATCTCTCTTTGCCAACACACATGCTGCATCCTACTTCATAGTAGGCAAAAAACAGCAGTGACAGGAGTAGCATGTCAAAATTCACAGTTTTCACAAAACAGTAAGCAAAAAAAAAGAAGTACCCAGATGACTTACTACTTCTGGTGGGATTCTGAAGTGTGCATCTGTTGGACACTTTACTTTCCCATGAGGTGATCCCTCTTCCACAGGATGGCAGTGAAGGGATGGCAGTGAAGCGACGCATTTCTATCTACAAAGCCTAAAAGTTTAACAGGTTGTCTTTTGTGTTTACTGAAACTGTTAAGGAGCAACTTTCACACTTGAGTCATTTTCATAGAATCCAAACTCAGATGTTTGATCAAAAATGTATAGATTGAAAAAGAATTTAGATCTGAAGAATCCAAGAATTTAGATATTATTATTATTATTATTATTACTATTATTATGCTCCTTTAGGTTCACTTATAATGTTAATAAAGTTCTTTTGCATAAAAAAAAACAAAAACATAAATGTATACAGTATGTGGAAAAACAATTGTTTTCAACCCTTTTTCTGACCCTCTGTCTGATGGTTTTTAAGGCATGGCTCCTTTAAATGTGCAGTGTGTAGTATGTATGAGAATTTATTGATAGAAATGCAATATAATATACATACCTATGTTTTCAGTGGAGTATAAAGACCTTACATAATGTACCGTTATGTTTTTATTACCTTAGAATGAGCCATTTCTATCTACACACACCACGGGTCCCCTTACAGTGAAGTCACCATTTTGCGCTGTCATGTTTCTACAGTAGCCCTAAACAGACAAACTTCTCTACAGAGCACTAGCTACTCTCTGCTCTCTCCGACGACGGCATTTTTGTCCTGTGTCGCCCTCGTAACTTCTCTATGTTTCGAAAGGGGCAGGTGAGCATTTGGTGATTGCAATTTACAACCTCACTGCTAGATGCTGCTAAAATTCACACACTGCACCTTTAAGGCTTAACGGCCACAGTCAACGGCACTCTCTATTGCATGCGAGTACGTGTTTTGAAAACATTTTCCATATAAAACCGTCATTTACTGACAAAGCAATATAAAATCATTTACTTATAGCAGCTGCTGTCAGATCCAATACAGTTGCTGCTTCATCTTTCAACAAAAGTTTCTTTGCAAACTCTCCATTACACTGTGCCTCGTTTACAAAACAAAATGCTCCGAACAAACATTCTCCGACACGATCCGGGACTCCATTAAAAATAAACCATCCACTTGTTTCTGACGCTGGTATCCTTTTAAAGTCGGTACAGAGACGCAAACAAGCTGTTTAAACGGGACGTGTCAAAGCGAACACTCATTCATTCTTCCATTTGTCATGTTGTCGGCAGACTCAAGCGTGTTGAGTATGTCAGAAACTGAACACACATCTGTATACTGTATCCAGTGAAGACAGTGTCACTGATTATAATGGCTTCTATTTGCTTTTGACTCGACACATCCAGTGTAGGCGAATGTCAGCCGCTAAGCGACCAGTGGGCGGGGCCTGTGTTGCGATTATGTGGGCAGAGACTTAGGGATAGTTCACCAAAAAATTTAAATTCTGTCATCATTTTCTTACCCTCATGTTGTTTTAAACCTGTGTGAGTTTATTTGTTCTGTTGATCGCAAAATAAGATATTTTGAAGAATGTTGGTATGTTGGTTTTATACTATGGAAGTTAATGAGGACCAGCAACAGTTTGGTTACAAACGTTCTTCAAAATATATTATTTCGCATTGAACAGAACAAAGAAACTCATACATGTTTAACACAACATGAGGGTAAACTATCCCTTGTTAGAAGAAGATTTGAATACAAGCTTGCATTCGATTGTAAGAAGAGGACGGGGGTTCATGCAGACTAAATGTAAAAACAAATAAATAAACATGCATAAAAAAGAATCGTATTATCTATTTTAATACCTGAAGAATATGCTTTGGAAGTACTGTAAAGGCCCAACCATCGTGGCAGTTTAAAATAGTTAATATGCTACACTTTCTGTCTCCATAAAACTACAATAAGTAAATCATGTCCTATGTGTCATTGCATGTCATCATTACTTTTGTACAGACCCTGACAAGCCAATTGTAAAAACACTTCTCAAAAATTGCTTTAAAGGCTTGGCAGGCAAGAGAGGAAAAGTCAATTTGTCACCAATCACAGGGAACCAATAATGCAAATGTCAATAGAACTCTAACCAGCCTCAGTGTGAAGCCATCTGACTGATTGGCAAACTCATTATTTTAGACAGACAGACAGTCCAAGTGATGATCTGTGTTGTCAGGGACAGTCTTATATCATGGCCGATCAATATGAGGATGTTGTAATGGTACTTTAAACATTCTGGTTTAACCTTCAGGAGTATCATTGGGCTTTTAAACAGCATTAGTACAGTATTAGTTACTGCCGTTTTTAACCAAGCTGAATTTTGGTTAGACCAGAGACAGCATAACAAGGAGGAAACTTTTCGAGACAAACATACTGGATTTCGGAAAATGAATTTTTCTGTACTATAATATCATTCCTTACTTTCACACAATTATGTGAACACACACACACACGCACACACACAATCTTCCCTGCTTATCCATTCAGAGAACGAGCTACAATCCCAACACACTGGAGCCCTTGGAGAAGAATTCATTTTGGAGGGCATGAAATAAGAAATTTCATCGCTTGACTGGCCACAAGCCACAATCCAATCACAGCACACATTAACAGTAACATGGATTTATGCAGATGAGACGACCTTTTCCATCAACCCTGCTGCTGGGCTGTGAGCCACCTCTATGGCAGCAACAGATACAGATTTTCATGTAGAAGCAGTCGACAGAGATGCCTGAAACTCCACTCATTTCAAAATGAAGCCATAGAAACAATGTATAGTATAATAATTGGAGCCTGAGCACTTGCCAAAGCTGTGCATATAATTGAATCAACTTTGAGGTAAATGTCACTTCAGTATTCATACAAAACACTCAAACCTTTTGTGGTCACTATTGCATGGCTAATAGAGCTCTCATTTTGTGTGAAATTTGCCTCAAGTAATTACAAGCACACTTTTTCTTTCTAGTAATAATATCAAAGTTTTACTTTAAAGTGCATTTTAGATTATTATGTTTTAATATTATTTATTATTATATGATTTATTTTTAATATTACCTATTGTTTACTATGTTTATTTGCTTGTTCGTGTCATTGTGGGTTTTGGTGTTATGGTCTGTAAGGACCTTTGAAATAACTGAAATCATTTGGTAAAGTGATATGGAACTGTAATGCGGTCAAGAACTGCCTGTAACTACTTTAGCTGTGCGTTTCCCTGAAAATAATTGCACACCTTAGAGTGTATGTCAGCCAGTCAGATTAAAGCATTCAACAGCCCCGTAGTTTAATATGAATTTAAACTACAATACATTTTCATTTAATTGTAAATAGCATGAAATTAAGTGTCGGGAAAAACATTACATTCAGGTCTCACTTAAAGAGACAGTTCACCCAAATATGAAAATTCTGTCATCATTTACTCACCAAAACAACTGCACTTAAAGTCTGTGTAAAGCAATATTAAATATGTGTTCTGAGTTTGTTACACCACGCTAACTAAATAAAATAAGTTATCAAAATCTTGAAGAAATAAGCAGTATTCTCTGCTCTTAAATGCTGGGGGCGTGTCTGCTGTCAGTGCTGAAACTATGGTCAGCCCGGCCCCATCACCAGTGGTCAGCGGGACTGGAGGATGAAGGCCAGGTCGGGAGATAGTTGGTCCAGCCCCATCACCAGTTGTCGGCGGGACGTGAGGTTGAAGGCCAGGGCGGGAGATAGTTGGTTCAGCCCCATCACCAGTTTTTGGCGGGACAGGAGGTTGAAGGCCAGGGCGGGAGATAGTCGATTCGGCCCCATTCAACAGTATTGGCGGGACGGGAGGATGAAGGCCAGAGCGGGAGATAGTCGGTTCGGCCCCATTCACCAGTTGTTGGTGGGATGGGAGGATGAAGGCCAGGGTGGGAGATAGTCGGTACAGCCCCATTCACCAGTTGTTGGCGGGACGGGAGGATGAAGGTCAGGGTGGGAGATAGTCGGTTCAGCCCCATCACCAGTAACAGCGGATTATCAGTGTATCCTAGTTGTCTCTGATGAAAGTTTGTAAAACTATCTGGTGTAAAATGTTCACTGCAGAGGCGGGTGTTAGTACTGATCCTCAGCTCGCCATCAAGGTGGCTCTTCACAAAATTAATCCACCTCTTCTTGATATTGCAACCAGGTAATATGCATTTACGTGATGACGGCATAGCTAGCTAGCCAACTGTAGGTTGTAGTAACTAACGGTAATGACAGTAACTCGCGATTGAGTGTGCGAACCACTGATGCTAATGCCCTCTAGTTGTTATAGTGTTAGGGGAGGGACCATGCTCAGTGGCTCCCGTGTCATCGAACCATGATTTCAGGTCACCCAAAAAATCCTCATGAACAATGATGAACAAATGTAATGTATAAATTCACATATAATCATTGATAAACACACATGGATAGAGCACATCAAATATGGTAAACGGAAGCTCAAATACATCACAGATGGTGGCAATTCATACAGCATGCATTGTATTTTAGGATTTTGCCTATGTTATCTCCTATTTTTCTCTCTCTTAAGTAACAGACCTGTGGCATTTCCCAACATCACTGCTCCCTCAGTTCTCTCAGCAGCCACTGTTTGACTTTGCAAACAGTTACACTTTTCCCAATCTTAAGCTTTGCCACATGACTCACAAGTTAAAAAGAAAAGTACAATTTATTTTCTATGCCCTCTCTTTGCTCCCTCATTTTTAACAACTACTTCAAAGCAACTTTGACTGCTCTCTCTCTCTCTCGATCCTCTGCACTCAAGAGCCGTGAGAGGTGTTGTTCATCAGAAGTGTTGAAATGTATTATTGAAATGATTTGGAAGAGTGCACGCAGACGTTGACCTCACTTCAGCAGGGTGAACTTTGGGCTTGGCTGAGTGAACACAAAGCACCTAAACACAGCTGCAATCAATATTTAAACCAGCAAATGTCTCTTAGGCTAAATTTACACAGTGTTTGAGACTGACAGACATGATTACTTAAAAGTTTGACTCTTCTAATTCAATTCTCTTGGTTCTTTTGGTCCAGAACAAAAAAGTAAATAATACAACCAGTGTAGCTTTTCCAGTAGGTAACTACTTTATTCCAGCAAGCGTGACCAAAAGCTTCATTCCGTTTTGAGTTTTGACAAGCATGCGATGCATTGAAGCAGCACAGCGACTTCTTATTAGATCACAAACTAAAATTGTGCATTATCGCCATCTATTGTTTCATCACGCATCTTGTGGCTTTACAGTTCACTGAAAAGAGATCGTCTGATGATTATCTAAAGAACGTACAGGAGTGGGTTGATATTTCACATAAATCAACAAGTAAATGTCATACTTTTATATGTAATTTATGCAAACCAAAGATTAAAACGCTGTCTCTGTCGAAAACTTCAAGCACATACGGGTGAATAATAGCCTTTTTAAATTGATTAATTGTCCTGCTTTATTGCTCTCTATATCAAATGTCTATTTCTGATTTTATGATGGTCCACCATAGTTTAATCTGTCCCATAATGAACCTAAAAGATCACTAATGTTTTGTTTTGCACCATTGCTTTGGCAAAGTATCTGTTAATCAAGCAGAAAACAAAATTACAATATAGTTGAGTGCGATTATCACACGGCAAATGCTGTGATCCTGGTTTATTCACAGTAAATGCTGCAAGCTCCATCACTGCATTTGCTGTGAGTTTATCCTGCATTTTTGACTGCCCCTGTGCATCCAATTTAAGTTGCATACATTTTGTTCTTGCATTGATGTTAAATTTGTAGCAAGTTTTGACAGCCAGTTTAAAATACACAGATCAGGCATAACATTATGACAGGTGAAGTGAATAACACTGATTATCTCTTCATCACGGCCCCTTATAGTGGGTGGGACAAACAGCAAGTATCTATCAAAAGTGGTCCAAGGAAGGAACAGTGGCAAACAGGTGACAGGGTCATGGGTGGCCAAGGCTCATTGATGCACATGGGGAGCGAAGGCTGGCCCGTGTGGTCTGATCAAACAGACGAGCTACTGGAGCTCAAACTGCTCAAGAAGGTGTCAGAATACACAGTGCATCGCAGTTTGTTGCATATGGGGCTGCATAGCCGCAGACCAGTCAGGGTCCACTGCCGAAAGCGGTGGGCACGTGACCATCAGAACTGGACCACGGAGCAATGGAAGGTGGCCTGGTCTGATGAATCACATTTTCTTTTATATCACATGGATGGCCGGGTGCGTGTGAGTCGCTTACCTGGAGAATACTTGATGTTTTATTAACAAATTTTGGGAGGAGCACATTCAGATAATTAAACCTAATTAAACACGAGTGGAGGACATTCAGTTAATCAATTTAATCAACGATAAGAGGTGTATATATAGATTTACCTCCATTCCTTGACAGTTTTTTTAGCATCCCTTCACCACCCCATCTCCTCACTTTGATTTAATAAATTCTTATTAGACGTCAACACAATCCATAATACAATGCAGTCTAGTCCTAGTACAACAACGAGTTTGAGGTGTTGACTTAGCCTCCAAATTCCCCAGATCTCAATCCAATCGCGCATCTGTGGGATGTGCTGAACAAACAAGTCCGATCCATGGAGGCCCCACCTCACAACTTACAGGACTTAAAGGATCTGATACCACAGCACACCTTCAGGGGTCTAGTGGAGTCCATACCTCAACGGGTCAGGGCTGTTTTGGCAGCAAAATGGGGACCAACACAATATTAGGAAGGTGGTTATAATGTTATGCATAATCTGTGTATATATTTGAAATATTTTTTTGAGTCTTTGGATAGTTTACAAAATAAATCAATATTTGAATACATAATTGTATTGCATTACGTTGTTTTAAACCACAAACATTTTACTTATAACATTCTTCATTAACAATTATTCAGTTAACAATGTCATTGTAAAAAAAAATCAAAGTAGTTTCAATGTAGCTAGCAGGTGCAAGCTCCATCACACACACAAGCGAAGATCTGCTGCAAGGAGACGCCTGTACCGAACTGTAATTGGCAACACTGTGACTATGACGAGAAAAAACAGGTGTGTTGAGAATTCTGTCATTTCTAGGCTTGCATCTTGTAACATGACATCCTGTCTTTGGTCCATGTTGCTTTAATATTTTAGGTGAACCACACCAGAGTTTGTTTGGTGTGCACCAAGTTTCGGATGGCATTATGCTTATTCAAATGAACCACACAGAGCAATCACACCAGAGTTCGTTTTTAATGAATCAAACCTGCTAAATGTGAACACAGCTTTACTTTCTTATATTTTCTTTACATCTTGAATATACGCATCCTATCCTACCTTATTTTCTATGTAATATCATGAATTATTCATTTATAAATATTACACTTTTTTGGGGGGGGAGAGTCACACCACATGACATTTTACAACCTGAACTAACCTTGCCTTGTCATAAAAAAAATTCTGATATTTTAAGAGATTAACGCACAGTTCACATCCATCTCTGGATTCTATGGATTCCATTCACACAGCACAGCCTTCTCATTTATAACCAACTGTGCATGAAACTAACCATATTTAGCATATGAAAACAAAACAGACAACCACACAGCTGATTTTTGAACGTGGCCTTGGATAGAGAAAAGAGTGAACAGATCTGGAGGATGAGGAATATGATTATTTACAGTAATTTCATCCCGAGCGAAATCCACTCTGCTAAAATCAATACATCTGCTTGGATGTGTATCCAGGCCTCTCACCTCATCTTCACACAATTTACAGACAGCTGCACACATGCATGTACAGACACGCACAGATTTACACACTCATACCTGTCTAAATCAAACACGCTAACACATCTGCACACAGTAGCTGATGCTGGCACGACTACAAACCACTAACTGAAGAAGAGCTGGACAGCTCCTGTCAGAGAATTGGGAGCTGATTAGGCATAGAAAGATCCAGTTACAGTGGGAGGACGTGAGGAGGTGGAAGGGGAACTATGGACTTTAGTGAATTTAGAGTGAATGAAAACAAGGCTGTGAGGGACAGATATACAATTGTGCCAATTGTTCAGCTAAAGAAACATTGCAAATATGCCTTTCCAAAAATTTCCCAAAGACAAAAATAATTGATACCAAGGACCTTAAAGGCCCCAATATATTTACAATGATATTTTTTTCCCCGTTCTTCACTCAGGGTAGAAAGAAGTTTGAAATATCTGTGCAATGATACACTATTTGTGAACAATCTGACCAGGGTTATTATAGTTAACTAAAACTCAAACCATAAAAATAACAGAAATAACTTATTTTACAGAAAAAAAAAAATAATAATAAATAAATATATATATATATATATATAATAATACTATATATATATATATATATATATATATATATATATATATATATATATATATATACACTCCCCTAAAGGATTGTTAGGAACACCTGTTCAGTTTCTCATTAATGCAATTATCTAATCAACCAATCACATGGCAGTTGCTTCAATGCATTTAGGGGTGTGGTCCTGGTCAAGACAATCTCCTGAACTCCAAACTGAATGTCAGAATGGGAAAGAAAGGTGATTTAAGCAATTTTGAGCGTGGCATGATTGTTGGTGCCAGACGGGCCGGTCTGAGTATTTCACAATCTGCTCAGTTACTAGGATTTTCACGCACAACCATTTCTAGAGTTTACAAAGAATGGTGTGAAAAGGGAAAAACATCCAGTATGCGGCAGTCCTGTGGGCGAAAATGCCTTGTTGATGCTAGAGGTCAGACGAGAATGGGCCGACTGATTCAAGCTGATAGAAGAGCAACTTTGACTGAAATAACCACTCGTTACAACCGAGGTATGCAGCAAAGCATTTGTGAAGCCACAACACGCACAACCTTGAGGCGGATGGGCTACAACAGCAGAAGACCCCACCGGGTACCACTCATCTCCACTACAAATAGGAAAAAGAGGCTACAATTTGCACGAGCTCACCAAAATTGGACAGTTGAAGACTGGAAAAATGTTGCCTGGTCTGATGAGTCTCGATTTCTGTTGAGACATTCAGATGGTAGAGTCAGAATTTGGCGTAAACAGAATGAGAACATGGATCCATCATGCCTTGTTACCACTGTGCAGGCTGGTGGTGGTGGTGTAATGGTGTGGGGGATGTTTTCTTGGCACACTTAAGGCCCCTTAGTGCCAATTGGGCATCGTTTAAATGCCACGGCCTACCTGAGCATTGTTTCTGACCATGTCCATCCCTTTATGACCACCATGTACCCATCCTCTGATGGCTACTTCCAGCAGGATAATGCACCATGTCACAAAGCTTGAATCATTTCAAATTGGTTTCTTGAACATGACAATGAGTTCACTGTACTAAAATGGCCCCCACAGTCACCAATAGAGCATCTTTGGAATGTGGTGGAACGGGAGCTTCGTGCCCTGGATGTGCATCCCACAAATCTCCATCAACTGCAAGATGCTATCCTATCAATATGGGCCAACATTTATAAAGAATGCTTTCAGCACCTTGTTGGATCAATGCCACGTAGAATTAAGGCAGTTCTGAAGGCGAAAGGGGGTCAAACACAGTATTAGTATGGTGTTCCTAATAATCCTTTAGGTGAGTGTATATAAACATAAACTTCTTGTGGCTTGATTTTGTCCGTGGGGAATTGTTTGGATGGTTGTGGTTTGCCATTGGTGGAAGTTATTTTGATTCAAGATTACAAAGCAATTTAAATAAGAAGAATTTAAAAATATTTAAATAAATAAATAAAAATAAGGATGTGCACAGGGTCTAATGCTATTTCATGCTGTAACACGGTATGTTGTTATGGGAAGAAGGAGGCGGGAACCGGCGAACGTTCAACAAACTTTTAATCTTAAAATAAACAAAATGAAAGTAAAAACGGCAGCCTCCTCACGGACGTCTGAATGTAAACAAAACATTAAAAATCCAGGCCTGGTCCTCTCTCCTCCTTCGTCGCTTCTCTTTTAATGCATCCGAGCTCCTTCGTGAGACACGAGACCGGTGTAGCGCACAGCTGGCGCTCATTATCATTTACCACCAGCATCGCCCCGTTCTTATGGTCCCTCTGCCTCGCTGCTTGCCACATACTCCCATTGCCCCTCGCAGGCCGGGGGGTACTCCCGAGACTGCGCTCAACCCCACCACCCCGATCACGGCGGCCGCAGCACCTGGGGGTAAGGACAGATGAGGCGAGAGAAAAGAAGCCGGACGCATGAGGAGCGACAAAGATGAGAGAGGGGAGAGAAAAAAAAAGTCTTGGTCACTTCAGCACCACCGCCACGGGCAGCCACTCGCTGTCTTTCCTCTTCCGCACTGCCCAACCTCCTGAGCACCGCACTCCTCCTTTTATGCGTCCAAGCTCCTCCGTGAGACACGAGACTGGTGCGACGCGCAGCTGGCGCTCATTATCACTCACCACTGGCCTCGAACCATTCTCACGGTCCCTCGGCTTCGCTGCTTGCCACACATGCACTCCGACTTATTTACACTGTGAAAGAGTTAGATACTCATGCTAAACATGGCCAAAATTTCAAAGAATGAGTTGGACTATGTATGACCGAGTATTTCTGTGCCAAATACACTCCTTCAGGATTCGAACAAGTTTCTGAAAAAGTTTTTTTTAAGAATGGCCCTGTATGACGTCATAAAGGCTGGAATTGCTTGGGCACTTCTCCAGGATGATCTCATGCACACATCAACCAGAGCGAGAGCAAGAGCACGCCCATCAACGAGCCGTCGGCAGCGCTGTCATTTTGTTTTTATACCATGAAATCAACAATGTCACTAAAGAAGTGTGTTTTTGGTTGTGAGGAAAGATAACCTTGTTCAGCTTCCCAAATAACCCAGCGTTAAGGAAACAGTGGATGCAGTTTGTTTTCCCGGAGCAGCAACGGAGTTCTGCAAATGTGTTTGTTTGTTCCCAGTCATGAGTCGAAACCGCAGGCGGTGAGTTAAACTGCATCAAATGTGTGTGTTTTGTTGGCAATCAGTGCGTAAGTGCATATAATGTAAACAACACGAACGTATAGGGAATTGAAAGTTATCCAGGGATAATCCCATGATGTATTGTGTGTGTGTGTCATAGGTGTGTGTGTGCTTGTGACTCTTTAACTCCACCCACTGCACGCCTCCACAAGTTTGGCTGTTTTCGGAAAGAATTGGTACAGTGTATCTGTCTTTTATAAATATGATAAAACTAAAGACTCTTTGGAGATATGAAGGATGCTATAGGTACTCAATATTAACATGATACTGGCAGAAACTGTGTGTGTTATGTACCCTTTAAAGGTGGATTCTAATATGCAGTTAAAGTTTTTATCTTTCATCAGGAAAAATATGTCAGGCCCCGATGAGGAGGTTGCGACTGTGAGGGCAGAAAATGTTCATCCAGTTTGCTCTTTGGACGAACGTCTTGCTTCTCAGCTGGCCAGTCGATGCTTAATTTGACCACAGATATAATTTATATATATCAGGACAGAAAACACTGAATAAGACAAACATGTTCACACATAGCGGTTACTAAAAACACAAAAGCTAGCATTGCACTGTTTGGACATGCTTTATAGTTCCCTGGTTGTGACGTCACCCACATCTGACGTCCCGTCACACCATTGGACTGATTTCACACGTGCTTCACGACGCATTCACGCAGAGCACTCACACAGCACCAATCTCGGCGCAGCACGAGTTTCCTTGAAAGGGAATCATCCAATCTGAAGTTCACCACTGTAAAATGAATCAGTTCAGAAGGTGTTCAAGAACTTACGGTGCTCTCTATAACGTCCTTCCTCTTTTTGGCCCCTGCTCTATTAGTACAAACTCATGAAACAGACCAGCCATGCATGGAATGAATTCTGTAATACAAATTGTCGCTGTTACTTACAGCATCTCCAGACAGAAACAAACATGACAGCGAATAATTGCAAGGCCTTTGAGTGCAATGTACCTGCAAAACCCACTGCACCGTGAGCTCGACTATGAAACAGGCATAGTGAACAAGAGAAATATAGAGTGAGCAGGACAGGGAAGAGGAGGAGGACAGGGCAACATATTGTATTTAAGAGCCCATTTCCTTGAGTGATTCCATTAAAACTCTCCACTGGGCCAATTATAGCATGAAGTGAAAAACGTCCTCCTTCATTAGGTGCTGGGGGGGGGGGGGGGGGTGCTGAGTCCAGTCAGTGGAGGAGAAGAGTGTGTGCGTAAGAGATTAGCCAAAGAAAATGTTGTGTGATACATGCACACTAAAGAGAGCAAATGCACTTTTTGTCCATCGGTAAGAAATAAAATAACATGTCGACACTGAGCTCACAGCAAATGACAGAATGTCTAAAATGTTCTGGAAATGACATATTTGCAGGGCAGCCTGGTTGATTTATCATCTGACATTTAGTCACTGCTACTTTGCCGTTGGTATCATCAATTACCCACTACCAGTGTTTAATATGCCATAGTTAACATCTGACCTTGATACATTAGACTGAACAAACTGTTCTTCTTCAAATAGAGCAGCTCATTCATGATGTCAATTTGTAGACCAACCTGAGAAGTTATTTGTCATTTTGAATGGGGTTTTTAAATTTTGTTCAATTGATTTATGGAAAAAAGAGTCTGTGGTGAATATTACTTCATTACTTTAACAGATTACACATCTTTTTTTACAACATAAATTATGAACAGCCGTACCTCAAACATGAATTTTAAATGTGTGAGCGGAGGCTAACACTGCCGAAGATATTGTAATGACCCGGCTGTCAGCGCTAGCAGCCAGGTGTATTATGGAGTTTTTGTGTAAGCAAAGTTATGTGTGTTTATGTTCAAGTTAGTTGGGTGGGTTTAGGTCATTTACTGCCTTATGTAAAAAAGTGTGGCTCTCACCGTCATGGAGAGAGATGTGTAGGGGAGGGACATGGCGATATGGCCCTGCCTGTGTAGTTCTTATTCTGTGTTCAGAATAAATGGAGAAAGAAGACGATACTGCCTCCTGCTGGTCTGTTCTGACTATGCTTTTATTCTCAGAGACACTCATGGTCGTGCGGTGTATGGGACACGAGTGCTCATATTTTCCGCTAGAAATTAGCTTAATACAAGTTTAATAGCTTAGCTCCGGTCAGCCTCACGTTCTTCAGAGTAACTGGCAGTTATTACAGTGGTGTCAGAAGTGGGATTTAGGCCGTTTAGAAGACGCCGTTATGTAGCAAAATATAGGCAAATTAGAGCGTGCCATTCAAGAGAACAGCATCATGCTAGAGTGTCTGACGAGCGAGACGAGGCGGAGGAGCAGGGCTCCGCACCAGCCTGATGGTGCCAGTGTTCCCCGGACAGTGTACCGTTCCTCTAGTCACGAACTTCCGGCCGTCACACCGACACTTCAAATCAATGGCCAGCCGGGCCACCTCACACGATCACCCGCTAAGCTGCCACAATACGGCGGGTTGACGCCCCTGGACTCCTACCTGGCACAGGTTGACCTGGCCGCTCTCCATGATGGATGGAGCTGTGAGGAGACAGCGACTCACTTGGCCCTCGCCTTGGAGGGTCCCGCGCTCCAGGTCCTCATCGATCTGTCCCCTGAAGAGCGGCGTGATCTCCAGGCTTTCCATCGCCGCTTCGGGCAGAGAGCCTCCGCAGAACAGAGCAGGGAGGAGCTGACTAACCAACGTCGACGTGAAGGAGAGAGTGTAGGCGCTTCCGCCGATGACATCCGGGTCTATGCCCGGAAAGGCTACCCTACCTTCCCGGTGGCAGCAAGGGAAGAGCTGAGCCTCCACGCTTTCCTACAGGGCCTTACACCTAAGCGGCCTTACACCTGGATTGTGTTATTGACGGGCAGCCTTGCAGTGCCTTGGTGGATACAGGGTCCACCATTTGCTTGCTACGAAAAGGACTATTGTCAGGAACGGCTTTCAGAATAAATGGAGAAAGAAGATGATACAGCCTCCTGCTGGTCTGTTCTGACTATGCTTTTATTCTCAGAGACACTCATGGACGTGCGGTGTATGGGACACGAGTGCTCATATTTTCCGCTAGCAATTAGCTTAATACAAGTTTAATAGCTTAGCCGGTCAGCCCCACGTTCTTCAGAGTAACTGCCAGTTATTACAATATAAAATATGCATTGTAAATGTTCTCAACTACAGGTCTTCCAAACAAATGGAAAAGACAAGCAGAGATGTGCATATCAAATCTTTAATTAACACTTGCAAAGGTTTAAAAGAATAATCATTAAAAAAAAACACAACTTCAAAAAGAAATATACAAAATCACAAATAATGTTTACACAGAAAAGAAAAAAACATGATACCATCCAGTGGCCACCTGTAGATGTAGCTCTTGAATATCAAGATCCCAATGAATAATTCAAAACTTGTGAAGGGAAGGTTAAAAGAAAAAAAACAAAAAACAATTACATTTCACACAACCTCAATTGACACCTTCATACAAATCATTAAACAAACAAAATCAACCCCACTCAAATAAACCACCAACACCACAATCCACACAAACAAGTAAAAGAAATATAAACCCTCCCTGTCACAGTAGATAATAGCCCTTGATGGTTATTGATGGTAAGGGAAAATTGATAAACAATCAAAGGTGACGATAGCCATTAAAGACATTAACAACATAGCAGCAAAATCTAGTGAGAAGATTTCAAATTCAGTGCAAAATTCTCTGTTATAAACCACAGATATCAGATAAAACAGTGCTGATGTGGAAACCAGGAGAAACATCGTGCCATGAATGAATAAGGGGAAATATTAATAATTATTCATAACTCATTATGATTAATTATGAATATTTGAATCAGTTAATGAGATTAACTTGATGTAGCTACATTAACATTACAATCAATCAGTTCATCCTGTGAACACTCAGTATTGATTATTAATTAATTCTAAGAGAAGGATATTTTTCATGGTCACAGAAAAATAATTTACAGCACTTAGAGAGATCGATCATTTAAGTAACAATTTGTTTGCAGGCAGGGAGTCAGAACCTGTATTGTGCACACATTTTATTATCTAAATCACGAGACTAAACTAACATAAAACATACACATCACACATACATGGTAAAAGGCAAAGTTAAAGTGGTTGAAAAACCGGGTCAGAACAGATGGATGAAACTATGGAAACACCTTGGAGAGCCATCAGTGACTACAAGCTCCTCTGTCTGAACAAAGGGGTTTACAGTTTTACTAACTACACAGCGGTTTGTATATCGTACGTTACTTGCATTTAGCCTGAGCTGTTGACGAGCATCTGATGTACAATCACAGGAGAAAGCCTTGATAGTTCGGTCCGAAGATGTTGCAATCGATTTCTTCTGTGTTGACTGATAAAGAAAATATGAGCTTGCATGGTTATTTCGAGGTTGAGGAAGTTGCATATGGCTTGAGGTGGTGTGGTGGCATCGGGTTTCCTGTCCCACACATGCACATGGTTTGATGTGTGTGTAGGCCTTATCAGCCTGGCCTTCTTGGCCAAAATGAGGCGTCGGTTCAGCAAGAGAAGAGAGAGAGAGAGAGTGGCTCTGTGCGTCTCTCTTTAAGCTCTGCGCAAAGTCACCACCCCTTAGGGTCAGTAAGCCAATCGTATTCAGGCTTTCGGATGGAACGTTTTACTATCCTCTGTTTAAAGCAGATCGTTTGCACATCATTCATATACACAATCATTCAGATCTTTAAATTACAACTTCGTAGACACCAAACATGCTACACGCATGATTTTCGTTAACCATATTATGCAATTCTGAAACATAAATCCAGCAGAAATTGAATTAATACATAGACCAAACCCTATAAAGACAAATCATGAGATGGTTATGTTTATATATTTCTCAAGTGGTCATATATAGGCTATATGGGTTTAAGATAGTTTATTTGTAAAAAGAACTGAGTGGGAGTCACAGCTCTCTGCAAATTCTTTCTGGTCATAAACCCATGTATCCTGTAACCTGAGGCCCAGTGTTAGCTTAGGGATGTTAGTTGTAGTTTTGGAAGATGGTTTCACCAAACTTTGTTGGGAGAGTAAGTTTGCTGTATAATTTCTTAAATATAATGAATAAATAATTCTGTCTGATTTGTCTCAGTCGTTACAAAGTCTTTTCAATCTACAAATTACCAACATTCACAAAGGATTTAATGTAGTAATGCTAACTGTAACCATGATATTGTGGCAGAGATAAAATGTTTTTATATTATTCATCTCAGGGTTTGACAAACTTTTGAGAGTGAATTCAAGCCCTTTCCAGGGGCTTTCAAGTGCTTCAGACTTCTTCAAAACTCTAAACATAATCCAATTTTTATGTTATTTTTAATGTAATTTGTAAAACTAAAATTTAAAGATTCACTTTGTGGAAAAACACTTTTATTCATTATTATTCATTCGTTATAACTTGCACCGGTGCTACTGCTCTCAAATGATTCTTTATATATATATAGATATCTATATCTGTATATAGGGAAGTAGGTACATTCAGACGAAGCAAATTATTTTTTCTGGGTACAGTAAATCAGAAATATGGGAGTGAAAAAGTCATGTGACTAAAACAGATCTCATTATCATAATACATAAACTTTTTTCAGGTATAATTTATTACAAAATATATTTTTCATATATCAAAGTACTTTTCAGAGCATTGCTCTCCATGGAGCAGAATTCACATTGACTTTTATTTTGTGGTGTGAAAGACATCTCAGGTGACAAAAAGTAATATCTGTTCTTGATGAAAAACTCCTCACTGTTTCAGTTAGAGGTGATGTGATATCTGAGAGTCCATTGTGCCCTTGAGCAGCAAACATTACCTTGGTCTCCTCAGAGGATCCTTCAATTGCCACAGAAGAGCCTCTTTCAAACTTTTTAATATCTAGTTTCTATATAAAACCAACTATGTCCAGATTAGCATTACTGACATTGCAACTCACAAATGGCAATTAGATTAGATGGTTGGTTAGTTAGTTTGGCACAATGTCATAACGAAAATGCAATACCTACCCAGTATTTGTTAGACATCCAATCCTGACAGCTGACAGTTCATAACACCGTAATGGGAAAAAAATAAACCATAACCATGTCAACACGATTTAATCACTGTAAGTAGTTAGAACTAGAAAGGAACAAAGTGGAGAAGGGGTGGTGGAGGGATGCTGATAAACTGTCAACGAAACAGAGGTAAGACTGCTGCGTATATATACCTCTTGTTGTTGATTAGCTGAGTGCTTTCCACCTGTGTCGATTATCTGATCGTGCTCCTCCCGAACCTTGTTAATAAAACATCATTTTACAAGTTCACACTTACATACAGTATAATGTGTGGAGAATAGATGTGCGTATTTGGCGTGCTGACCGGGGGGAGGGCTTTGAGCTCGGAATTTGGCGTGAACCCAGAATACCCCCCAAAAGGCTAAAGCATAGGACACCCAACCCCCCACCCCCGCAAGAAGTGCCTAGTTTGGCGGGCTGGCATCCCTGAAGGGGCCTGGTTGCTGGGCCGGGAGGCCCCCTGAGTTTGGTTTGTGGCGCCTCGTGCTGAGGACATTGCCTGAAACAGAAACGGGAAAGGGGAAACATGGGAGAGACAATAAAACGCTTCCTTAGTGCATGGAAACTTTCCACTCTTTTATGCTGCGTGAAAAACTTTCTGGCTGACTTACTGCGTGGAAGCTTTACGCTTCCTCGCTGCGTGGAAACTTTCCACTTACTTACTGGTGGAAACTTTCCACTTTCCTGCTGGTGGAAACTTTCCACTTCCTCGCTGCATGGAAACTTTCCACTTACTTACTGGTGGAAACTTTCCACTTTCTTGTTGGTGGAAACTTTCTACTTCCTTGTTGCATGGAAACTTTCCACTGCTCGCTGAGTGGAAACTTTCCACTACTCGCTGAGTGGAAACTTTCCACTACTCGCTGAGTGGAAACTTTCCACTTACTTACTGGTGGAAACTTTCCACTTTCTTGCTGGTGGAAACTTTCCACTACTCGCTGCGTGGAAACTTTCGACTTGCTTACTGGTGGAAACTTTCCACTTCCGTGCTGCATGGAAACTTTCCACTACTCGCTGCGTGGAAACTTTCGACTTGCTTACTGGTGGAAACTTTCCACTTCCGTGCTGCATGGAAACTTTCCACTACTCGCTGCGTGGAAACTTTCCACTTCTTTGCTGCATGGAAGCTTTCTGCTCTTTCACTGTGTGACGACTTGTACTCTCGCTGCGTGAAAACGTGCCTCTTTTCATGGAGCGCTAAAAGCAGAAAGGGAAAACGTGAATTTTTGCCAAGGGATTTCTCGCTGTGTCCGCTGGGAGACCAAATGCTCGCTGGACGGGCTTTTTTATTCGATGGGGGGGGGGGGGGTTTGATGTGAAAACGGTTGGTCCTGATGTAGCTTTGGAAAGCGTCTGAGGACCATCTCCCTAGAGCTTGAATCTGTTGTTGGGAGAGGCCTTTTTGGGCTGCTGAGGTTGCGGCCCCGGTACGAAAGGAGTGGCTTGAGAAGTTCTTTGCTGGGACGCCTGACTGTTGGAGAACGGATTTGAGGTGTTTCTGGAGCCAAAAGCGTGTCGCGGGTCTGTTGGATTCATCCGTGAACAGTGGTTCCAGGGGAGATTTGGTTTGGGAACTTTTCCATTGAAGATATGCCAGAACTGACTGGTATGGTTGGATCGGTGATGAGAGTTTAAAAATGTAGATGAAATTACCCTTTTTGATTTGGTCGGTCTTACTTTGCTTGATCAGATTAGAGATTAGAGAGGTTTCCCCATCTATTACTGATAAGTCTGGGAAGGTTAGAAATTTAGGGAAACTGAGCTCCTGCTGGAGCAGAAGGAACCGCACTGCTGTGGTAGTAGAGAAAATGATCCAGAGAAACTGAGCTCCTGTAGGAGCAGAAGGAACAGCACTGCTGTGGTAATGGAGAAAAGGTTAGACTCTCCACCTGTGTCGATTATCTGATCGTGCTCCTCCCGAACCTTGTTAATAAAACATAATTTCTGGTTGTTGACTGAAAATCGCTGATGAATGTTTTAATTACTGTGCATAGAGTCCATTGTGATATTATAAGCAGACTGTCAAGTCAAGTCAAGTCACCTTTATTTATATAGCACTTTTTACAATGCCAATTGTTTCAAAGCAGCTTCACAGTGTTAACAGGAAAATAATGCAACAGAATTTGATTCGGCTGTACAGCCGCTCTGGAGAAAACGACGATGTCATCCAGCTAATTTCAATTATCATATAGTGTCAATGTGGGAAGATCAGTAATATAGTTGAAATTTTAGTGTCCCCAACTGAGCAAGTCAAAAGCCAAAGGCAACGGTGGCAAGGAACCAAAACTCCTTCAGGGGCCAGAATGGAGAAAAAAACCTTGGGAGAAACCAGGCTCAGTCAGGGTGCCATTTCTCCTCTGGCCGACGAACAAATAGTGTATGATTATGATTCTGGCAACATTACAGGTCAGAAGTCATATTAGATCGAAAGATATTCGTAAGATTATTCGAAAGAATGGAGTCGTCACACCGGAGACTGGTTTAATGAGGATGTTGTGTCGATGCGGCATTTACGGGGGGAGTTTAATTGACACGTCTCTGCAGATATTTCAGGGATGCGTTGGTCATGTCTGGGCGCAGGTCCACCATCTGATCTGGATACGGCCCGGATCCGGCCGACTGCAGTAAACCTTGGGATAAACAGAGAGACTAACATTAGCGTAGATTCCATTCTTCTTATGATGTAACGAATACATCAGGTGTTATGGGAAGTGTTCCTGGTTCCGGCTGACCTAGTTAATGCAGCCTAACAATCATTTAAATAAAAAATGTTGCGATAGTAAAGAGATGCGTTTTTAGTCTAGATTTAAACTGACAGAGTGTGTCTGCTTCCCGAACAATGCTTGGAAGACTGTTCCAGATTAAGGTGCTAAATAGGAAAAAGATCAATCACCTGCAGTTGATTTTGATATTCTAGGTATCATCAACTGGCCGGGATTTTGTGACCGCAATAGACGTGAAGGAGTATAATGTGTTAAGAGCTCGCTCAAGTACTGGGGAGCTAAACCATTTAGTGCTTTGTAAGTAATTAGCAAGATTTTAAAATGTATGCGATGTTTAATAGGGAGCCAGTGCAGTGTTGACAGAACCGGGCTAATATGGTAATACTTCCTGGTTCTAGTAAGAACTCGAGCTGCTGCGTTTTGGACCAGCTGCAGTTTATTTATTAAGCGAGCAGGGCAACCACCCAGTAGAGCATTACAATAATCTAGCCTTGAGGACATGAACACATGAACTAACTGTTCAGCATTTTGCATTGAAAGCATGTGCCGTAATTTAGATATATTTTTAAGATGGTAGAATGCAGTTGTACAGATGCTAGAAATGTGGCTTTCAAATGAGAGATTGGTATCAAAGAGCACACCTAGGTTCCTAACTGACGACGAGGACTTGACTGAGCAGCCATCAAGTGTTAGACAGTATTCTAGGTTACTACTTGTGGAGTTTTTTTGTCCAATGATTAAAAATTATTTTTTTTCTGAATAAAGTTGCAGGAAATTATTAGTCATCCAATTTTTTATATCAGCTATGCATTCCGTTAATCTTGTGAATTGGTAGGTTTCGTCAGGGCGTGAAGAAATATAGAGCTGAGTATTGTCAGCATAACAATGAAAACTAACGCCATGCTTCCTAAGAATGTAGGTGGCGCATGTGCTAAAATGATGAGACGTCATCCTCAGCAGGTCAAGGGGATAAAAGAATGCCTGAACGCTGATAGTGTTTTGATTCTCGTTGTGTTTTTTCTGAATGGGTTTTGCGTTTTCAGTATTCCTCAAACTGTACATGACAATTCAGAGATGATCTGGATCACATTTTGGATGATTTAACATTAGCTAATCATTTATATATGCTAATATTTGAATGAATCTGGAGGTCAAAAACAGATCCAGTATAAAATATTTGTATTGAGCAAAGATGATCCCAGAAATGTCGTGCTCATTTCTAGTCACAGTTGGAAATATTAAAATCTATTATTTAAGTTTTTCACGCCGTAGTTCAGCAACTTGAAATTGTGTTCTGCATGGACAAATGCATTTACACTACCGCAAATCATTTACACTACCGTTCAAACATTTGGGTTAAGTACAAATTTTTTTGTAATAAATGCTGTTCTTTTGAACTTTCTATTCATCAAAGAATCCTGAAAAAATATGGTTTCCTCCTAAATATTAATCAGCAAAACTGTTTTCAGCACTGATTATAATCACTGATCATGTTTTTTGAGGAGCAAATTCTCATTATTTTTCTCCGTTACCCTCTATTTCACCCGTTTGGAAACAGATGATGAAGACCAGTGTTTCACTTTTGATGTTGAAACTATAAAAAACACATCTCCTTGTGTGGTTATGCCAATGGGAAGATGTTCCAGTTCCAGTTAAAAAGGAATATCATCTGTTTTCAGTATCCTCCTGGATACCATGTCTCACAAATCCGGTCAGGTGCGTGTATTCACCCATAACAGCTGATTTTCCAACGTAAACATCCTCACACCATCCAGGACCGGATTAAGACTTGTGTCTCCCTGCGGAGTAACACCTACATCTCTGAACAGTTCCTAATATAGATCTGCATAAAACAAAGATGTGTTATAATTATCATATGCAGAATTAAGGTTATGATAATCATACCGGATTAAGCTTTTCCAGATTTCCTTTCATTTGTAGGCCTTCTACCTTCGCAGCTTACTATAAACATGTTTAATGTTTGTCTGAACTAATTTACATCTAAATGAAAACTTTATTAGTAATGATTCAGTTGAAAATACACAGTGAAGAGTTTAAATAAAATAGATTTTTCATATCATACCATACCATCATAACAGTCACTACACATGAGAGCCCATGTTTGTGCACAGTTTGCTGTGATGTGTACATTTTTGGCCAATAGAATAATGATACAATATTCTGAAATATTACAATTTAAAATAAATGTCTTTTATTAGATGAAAATCATTATTTAAAAATACAAACATTTATTTAAAATATAATTTTTGTACTGTCACTTTTGACAATTTTATTACATCCTTGCTGAATAAAAGTTTTAATTTATTTTTAAAATAATGACTCCAAATTTTTGAATTGTATTGTTTTGTACAAATGGGTATGTAACTTCAAAATATTTCTAACATGTTTACAGTCCTTTAACGTATAGACCCTTATTTAAGCCCCAAAATTATGTTTAGACCTATGAAGACCAAAAATAATTTAATTAAGGGTCATACGTTTTTTAAATGTAGATTCTTTATTACATTTCATCCCCTTATTTAAATGTAGGTCCAAATGTTACATTTTGGATCAAAAGTTCCTAAAGATCCTTTATTATCAAGAGCTTGCTTTATTACTTTCATCCACCAGGGGGCAAGACAGCCTTATGTTTTTGTGACCTGCAACTTCCTCAGAGAATAGACAGATAGATAGATAGATAGATTCTACACCATAGGTTGAAGAACTAGTGTGAAGTCACCATTTATTAATGTATTTCAAAATTTAAAAACCTCAAAGTGAAAAGTACTGCACAAAATGTATTTGTGAAAGTTCTCAAAGCACAAAGCTTTGAGTCTCTCTCTCTCTCTCTCTCTCTCTCTCTCTATCTGTGTGTGTGTGTGTGTGTATGAACACATTTTATTGAGTATTTCACATATTGACTATGAACAGAACATCCTGAGAGAAATGCTTTTTCTAGCAGTCTCATCTTCTATAACAATATCTTTGCATGAACTTTTTCCATCATTCTTTTCCATTTCTCAATTTCCATCTCTGTTATGAGTAAAAACCGTTGACATAGTAACTTTAGTGACGCATTGACGGTTGTGAAAGGACGTCCTTGATGCTATCCTTTCATTCCATTCAGATCATGAATTCCAGTCAGGCACATTCAGTTCTTCACGACTGGAAGAACGTCTGTGGATTTTTGAACAGTATTACATTTACTCTAGTGAAAATGTGATGTATAATGTAATGACCCTCAACCCTGCAGTGTGTATGCTGTGTGGAACAGCATTGCATCCATCCATTGCTTCGTCCAATCTGTTTCTCATCTACTTGCCATTTACTTTGTAAACATCCATTTGTGTAGTAGTTTGTAGTTTCTGTTTGATTATTGATTCGATTTTCTTAGTAGTTTAGTAATTTTCCTTAGTAGTAATTAGTGAGTGTGATATTTTGCTCTTCTATATCTTTTTGTAAATAAATTCATTTTATTGCAAACTGTGTCATTCTTGTGTTGATAATCAGAGGCTCTACAAGCTCGCCAGAATCTCACTAAATCCTTCAGATTGGTCAGATGATGAACTTCCTATAATTTATATAATTATAATTCAGTCAACAATCTTCCATGATTGTTCTTTATTGTCAAGGTGAAATTCCTTGGCTGGTGCCCCGTAATATATGAAGGAATCATCTGACACTCTCACACTCACCTTAGTATGACTAAAAGCTCAATATTAATATTAATACTAAATATTAATATTTAAGACCATAAATCACTACAACAGTAAAAAAAAAATATATATATACATACAGCAACTTTAAGTGATACAAAGAAAGGCAGTTCTGAAGGCAAAAGTGGGTCCAAACCTGGTACTAGCAAGGTGTACCAAATAAAGTCGCCAAGTCACCTTCATTTATATAGCGCTTTTTACAATATAGATGCTTCAAAGCAGCTTTACAGTGATAATAGGAAATTAATGGAAGAGAGATTGTTTTGGCTGTGTAAGAATCAGTTTTAGTGCTAAGACAAAAGTTGAAGATCCAACCCCCTGCAATAGAACAATAAAACTCACTAATCTGGAGAGAAGATCTCACAGAAAGAGTGTAGGACATCGGCCTGCCCAAAACCTTCTCCCCCTCTCCCTCCTCGCTTCCCTTCCCCTGATTCAAGTCACAGAATGCAGATATACCACAGAAGATGCATCTTGTAAATCTATTGTTTTTCCCCTTTCATGTGTGATATCTTTTTAAAGGTCTCAGTGCGATTGGTAAAATGGTCTCAACTTCACTGTAGTCACTGGTAGGATGAGAAAGATTGAAACATGAGAATTATGTTCTCCTTTTTGAGTGGTCTCCTCAAAGATATCCAATCCTCTCCCCCCAACTAGTTGTTGTGTTGCAAATATTTACCACCCTTTGTTCTGGTCTGGGTATTTAAGGAAGGGTAGCAGATCTGCCATTTGGGAACATTCTGTAGCCAGAGCCCCCATGCCGTGCTGTGTCAGTGTCCGAGAGTTACTCACACACACTGTGTGTACTGTGCCAGATATAATGACTCTTTGAAACTATTTTCACATTACTTTGTAATTGTATTTTATATTTTTATGCTGAAAGTGGTGTACCATGGATTTGTGTTTAATTATGTTTATTTAAGTTCTGTCTGGCCAAAATAAATGTTAATCTTGATTTATCTTGTATTATTCTGAAATCATTATTCTAGTATGGATCAATGTGGAGTCCTTTATTTCCGCAAATCTGTTGCCAGGATAGATCAAACTGAGGACCCAATGACTGGAGCATGGAGCACATCATTTTGGGATGATCTGATTTCTGACTATCACTGTATTAGCAAGTTGCAGCTTCCGTGACTATTAATCAAACTACACTTTTTGTTGAGTAAGCAGGTGCGACCACTTAAAGGTAAAATATTCACTCTGCAATCCTCTGACTAATATCAGAACTGGACGGTTTGTGTCCGTGAACGCGCGAATCGCGACGCGCCTGTTTCTGTGCGATATCGGGTCCCTTGATGAACGAATATTTGAAAATAAGAGATACTAAGAAGAATCAACGATCCAAATTAAATCACAACGAATCACCAGCTGTTAAATTACAAACGTAACAAAATGAACGAAGTCACATAAAATTGGAGTCAGATCACTTTATTCATGGAGTCAGATTTAAAATTAGATATTAATAAATTAAGTGAATTTAACAGAAATGCTGAAAAGGCTTACACGCAGAATCCTTCAACCAAGCCGTTAGATTCCGTTTTTTGGGCTAACAGATGGAGCTTACAAAGTGGTGACCCCGACGTGATCTCCAGGATGCGAGTGTCTTTTCAGCGAAATATTGGGATTGCAACAAGCAAGAGGTTTGATTTCCTTCTCTTTCTTCAGCTGTTATGGTAAGTCCAGTCTTATTTGCCTTTTAGAAATGTTGGGAGTATATACTGAATACTGTATAAATCCGATCAGGGCTTGAGAATTAGACAACCACATTGCTTATCAGGGACATGAAAGCAACAGCATAGAGTAGAAATGATATCCCTTGCTTTAAATTTCTCCTTGCTTGCCTACGCAGCAGGAGAGAACTTCTAAACTGGAATAACATCATCCAAATTTTATTTTGGTACTCCAAAGAGGCCTGTAAATTAAGACCTAAATTCTGAGGAAAATGTCCAGTTACGTTTGTTTATTTGCGTTACGGCAACCTGTGCAACACGGAGAAAAAACAAATGGTCACGCTAACGTATGAATGAAATCTTGTGATTAGATGATCTTAAACATATTAACGAAAGTACTTCACCTGAATCCTTTGTGTGTAAAATGTGAAGGTTGACAAAATTGGTTCAGGACTGAGGTCACAATTATAAATGTCTGATAAAATATAGCATTTTACTTTGGTCTTATTTCAGACCTAGCAATTGCTGCACTTTTGTGTGTTTATTAGTGTCACAAAAGATACTGAGAAAATTAACAGACCAAAAGTAATCTTTTGGTTCTCCCTCAGACCTGTGTTTGTCAAACCTTCCTTTTCATATGCAAACAGATTCTCTAAAGAATGCAATTGATAACGTCTCAGCCAAAAACAAGAAAATTGTGCCCACTTTTATATTGTAGTCACAAAAATCTTTAAACTGAGCAATGATTTGACCCGTGCTCTCAGTGTTTGCAGTTTATTGAATGTCCACAGCAACTAAGTTGATAACTGATTTCCAGTTTGGTCTTGTTGCTGTGCACACAATGCACATGCCAGCACATCTGCAGCTGCAGGGCCAATCAAAGGTGTGCCTTCTAAAAGATCAGTGAGATGATAAGTCATTCTGGACAAATTACTCAGCAGAGACCCTCTTCAGACCAGCAAATAAAATGTTTATATATACTATATTTATAGTATAGAATATGATTTATGTTATGATCACATTATAATGTAGATTATATTATAATAGCCACAAATGGCTTTTAATCTCATTATGATTAAGCATTGTTCAGAAGAGGAAAGAATGTTGAAGGAGTAGGAAAAGAATCAGAAGGTAGAAAGATGGGATGTGCAGGTAGGGAGCAAGATGGCAAGAGCACTATTAGTGTTGAAATGATGGGAAGGAGAATAGAGATGGTTAGAGAAAGAAATGTCAAGAAAGAAAACTGAAATGAAAAACTAAAGAGAAAGAATTTCTTTACCTTCTATTTGTGCAAGAATCTTTAATGAGAAAAATTACAATGCCTAGTTAAATGATTAACCTGAGTACTGTAACTTGAGTAGGCTGAATTCTTTCAAGGCCTAAGAACTTACATTTCAGTGATCTGGAACCCAGTGAGAACGGGGAGGTGCAAGTTTTCCATTGTAATAAAACCACAAACAAAGGAGCGCAAGCGTTAGAAAACTCCTCTCTGGGAGCGTCAGATTACATGGGATCTGAATGGGGAAGTTATTTTACTGGCAATGTAAAGAAAGTTGTGTGTTATCTTAACCTCAGGCCTTAACTCCACAGGGTTTACACACCACAGAGATCCAAATGGTCAAGTGTTTGAATGGCACCATAAATACCAAATCCTAAACAAACAGCACAGCACCACATCAGGTGATTTGATGCTCTAAACACAGATCTGGCTTGAGTAAACAGTGCCATTTAAAGAGATTCCCCCCCAGGTAACCTGGGTGTGATAATGCTATCAACAAAGCAGATTGTGGAAATCTCAACTACAACAGTAACTTATGGTGCAACCTGTCTGACTTGCGCTGAAACACCAGCATTCAGATCTGACCATTATAAATCAGTTTATTTTACCTTTTTCTTTACAGAAACATGATCATGATAATGATCCATGTCTTTGTAAACTAAAACAAATTTTCTCATAATGGCATAAAACCTTAACAGGTTAAAGCCATCTACAACAACTGTCTGGCTAAGACCATTAAAGAAAAAATAAGATAGCAATATCTATCTTAGTGAAATTTGTGTAAAGGTTCAATATTAGACTGTGTTTCTCTCTCTGTGTTTGTTTTCCTTTCAGGCTGATGGCTGCCACTCTAAAGATTCCACAAGGGTCTGGGTTGGCCTGCATCAGCCAGGACACACACACAACTTAACATAGGAGATGGGAGTGAAGAGACTCCATGAGGCCATTCACACCTCACGGCACACATAGCTACATGGCTTCCCAGTGTAAAAACTGGAACTAAATTATACAACACAGATTATGGTAGGATAGACACGACCCATCTCCTATACACAACATACACAACACACACCCTTAATTCTACAACTGCACAACATCTCTACCTGGCATAGATCATAGGACTATCCAGGCCAAAATCATTCACCTTCATACATATAGGACAAGGGGAATTATTTTTATAATTCCTTTTTAGTTATGTTGAACAAGTTCACGGCTTACAGCCATGTCAACTTCCTGTATGTAAACCATGGAAGGTGCATAAAACATGTGCATGGCGATCGTCACACATCAATTGATTGACAATTAATTGATCAGCAAATTAATGGACAAAATGTTTATTATGTCCAGTCCTTAGCATTGTTTCAAACTGGGAGGGCCCCCTAGTTTCCAGCATATGACTAATGACAATGAAATTATATCTAAAGAGATAGATCTGTAATGCAGGCATTTCTATCAATTAGTTAAACAATTCTCAGTCAGACCTGCATCACTGAGTGTGACTTAGCCTGTACATCAAATGCACAGAAGATGAGTGCTAAAGCTAAACTAGAGATTTTAAATCTCTGTTTCTGTAAATCTCATTTTCTAAGTAATCAGATTGAAACATTAGCTTTCAGTAATGAGTTGCAATTAAAACAACTGATATAGACAATTTTATAATGGCAATTATTAAATTGTGTATTTCCAAGTTTAATTATGTGATATATCTTAATTATGAATACTGCTGGTAAATATACTAGTTATATTGATGTTTTGTTATCCTTCCTTTAATTCATCCAGACCACGTTAAAATTCCACTTCCATGTCACAGTGGTAGTGAAGAATCTGGTGATCAAATGAGACCTACCCACGAGATATAGGACACTGAGAAATGAGACCTTATTTACCATTCGCACTTCTGACATGAGTTTATCATGTGTTGTTATTTTTATGTTCTTGTGTTTATCCAACAACTCTCTTTTCCCATCTCACAATAACCAAAAATTCATCTGTGTTCAATCATTGCATGGTTATTCAGAAGTTGTTCAGGTGTCTCACACACAATGGAGCATCATCAGTGAAATGATTCCTTCACCCATGGAGATCTGACCTGCCTGGCAAACCTAACCTTCTGCTTGAAGGTGACAGAGGACTTCTCAAAGGGTCAGCTAGAGCTAAGCATTCTGGGGAGGACACAGATGCTTCATCAAAGTGTAAAGACACTTTCCACTGACACTTTCTGCTCATGCTAACTAACACAACAGACTTGGGACAAGAAGTCATTCTACGGACTGAAAACCATCCCAGTCAAGTGCAGGTGGAAGCAAACCTGACCAACGGGATCATGTCCAATTGCTACAGCACCCAGTCAGCACAGTACGCCTACACCTAAAGGTGTGTCACAGAGGTGTATTTTGCAGTGGTTCATCTTCATGTTCAGCCTGTCCTAATATTGCTATTTCAGGTGACTACTTGAATCCTGCATACATTGACTTGTGCTATTAACTCAAGGATCAGCACCATGAACACTCCGGAAACAACATCCAAACTGTGGGAACAGGGAATATCCAAATATGTCCCCTTGGGAACTCATCTGAATTTGTCCCAAGGGGCCAGGGGTCGTCTGTAAGAATCGGTTTTACTGCTAAGACAAAAGTTGAAGATCTAACCCCCTGCAATAGAACAATAAAACTCACTTATCTGGAGAGAAGATCTCACAGAAAGAGAGTAGGTCATCGGCCTGCCCAAAACCTTCTCCCCCTCTCCCTCCTCCCTTCCCTCCCCCTGATTCAAGTCACAGAATGCAGATATACCACAGATGATGCATCTTGTAAATCTATTGTTTTTCCTCTGTCATGTGTGGTATCTTTTTAAAGGTCTCAGTGCGATTGGTAAAATGGTCTCAACTTCACTGTTGTCACTGGTAGAATGAGAAAGACTGAAACATATGAGAATTCTGTTCTCCTTTTGAGTGGTCTCAGAAGATATCTGATCCTCTCCCCCAAACTAGGTGTTGTGTTGCAAATATTTACCACCCTTTGTTCTGGTTTGGGTATTTAAGGAAGGGTAGCAGAGCTGCCATTTGGGGGGAACATTCTGTAGCCAGAGCCCCCATGCCGTGCTGTGTCAGTGTCCGAGAGGCACTCACACACACTGTGTGTACTGTGCCAGATATAATGACTCTTTGAAACTATTTTCGTATTACTTTGTAATTGTATTTTATATTTTTATGCTGAACGTTGTGTACCATGGATTCATGTTTAATTATGTTTATTTAAGTTCTGTCTGGCCAAAATAAACGTTAATCTTGATTTATCTTGTATTTTCTGAAATCATTATTCTAGTATGGATCAATGTGGAGTCCGTTACTTCCGTAAATGTTTGGCCAGGATAGATCAAACTGAGGACCCCATGACTGAAGCATGGAGCGCAGCATGCGGGATAATCTGATTTCTGACTATCACTGTATTAGCAAGTTGCAGCTTTCGTGTCTATTAATCAAATTACACTTTTTGTTGAGTAAGCAGGTGCGACCACTTAAAGGTAAAATATTCACTCTGCAATCCTCTGACTAATATCAGAACTGGCGGGTTTGCGAGCGTGAGCTAGTGTAATTTCGCGAGCACTCAGTCTCTGTGTGGTTTTGGGTCCCTTGATGAACGAATATTTGAAAATAAGAGATACTAAGAAGAATCAACGATCCAAATTAAATCACAACGAATCACCAGCTGTTAAATTACAAACGTAACAAAATGAACGAAGTCACATAAAATTGGAGTCAGATCACTTTATTCATGGAGTCAGATTTAAAATTAGATATTAATAAATTAAGTGAATTTAACAGAAATGCTGAAAAGGCTTACACGCAGAATCCTTCAACCAAGCCGTTAGATTCCGTTTTTTGGGCTAACGGATGGAGCTTACAGTTCACATATGTTTGATTTACTCTCAGGGACCCTGGATGACATCCACTCGGAATATGGCATCTCAGAAAAAATTGTCAGAACGACAACTGATAGTGGATCAAATTTGATCAAAGCCTTTAGAGTGTATGGTGAACAGAGTCAGCAAGAGTTAATTGATGCTGACTCTGCTGAGGCAGTGACACTGGAGTGTGAGAATGATGCAGAAGGAGTTGAAGTTCAGTGGGTTGGAGTATCATCTACCCAAGCATCACCGTTGCGTGTGTCATCTACTTAATTTGGTGGCTACTGTGGCTGCTTCCAAGGCAGAGAACAGCAGTGAGGTATTTAAGAAGCTGTCCCGTTCAACATTTGCGAAATGCCAGGCATCATACAATAAAACCAGCCGGTCTGCCATCAGTGCTGAGATTGTGCAAGAAGAATGTAAGCTGCAGTTTATTCAGCCCAACCACACAAGATGGAATTCAGTGTACTGCGGATCCTAAAGAAGCAAGGAGAAGCATCCCTTCAGAATGTATTTGCAGCATTCAAAATTAAAATGTAAGTCTGTTTGCTCAATCTCACATTGTTTTAATGTGAATACTTAAAGGAATTGTTTACTTAATGAAAATTGTCATTGACACACCCTCAAGCTGTTTCAAACCTTTATGAATTTCTTTCTTTTGCTGAACACAAAGGAAGATCTTTTGAAGAATGTTGGTAACCAGACAGTTGATGGACCCCATTGACTACCACAGTATTTTTTTTTCCTATTATGGAAGTCAATAAGTGCCCTCAACTGTCTGGAAAAGCAAAAGAAAGAAATTCATACAGGTTTGAAACAACTTGAGGGTGTGTCAATGACAATTTTCATTAAGTAAACAATTCCTTTAAGAATTCCAGTGAGAGAGAGAGAGAGAGAGAGAGAGAGAGAGAGAGACAGAAAGAGATCAAAGCACATGAGAGCTAGTCTAGCGATGTATACTGGCCTTCATTCCTCACCTGAAAATGTTGGGTTGCCATGGAAACGCCTATTGAACGAGGCTCCTATGAATCTTTCAGCAACTCTTCGCTTTAGTCTAGCAGAGAAAAAGTTGGCATTACTTATTCTGAAAATCACTTGACTCTGTGGCGCATCCCAAATTTAATAACAATATTATTGTCTCACTCGACTGCTCGTGTCATAAACAGTGTAGATATGAAAAAACACAAGATTGATATTTGATGTGAGAAAAATAGACATGAGAGGCACTTAACATCAGGTTATGCTAAATGTAAGCAGATGTGTGCATACAATACAGTTTAAGAATTTATTACACCATTGTCTCATGAAGAATCGACTATGACAGAAACATTAGGTTAAAGCAGAATTTTGATTCAAAGATCTAATAACAACCAAAATGCCATCCGGTTCAGTACTCATGATATTGAGGTCTCTATTGCTCTATAGCAATGTAAATTTGGGATTGTGTGCCCATTTTATTGTCTTAAAAGAATAGTCATCAAAATTGTTCCATCATTTACTTACCACCAATGTCATTCCAAACCTGTATGACTTTCTTTTTTGGAGCACAAAGGAAGATATTTAGAAAAAGATATGTTTTTTGACCATTCAGTAGTCACGTTTACACTGTCGGGCCAAAGGCGTGCCAGGGCCAGTCGCATTTACACTGATTGGGCCTTGTCGGGGCTTCCTTTGGGCCAACGACCAGGGATTTTTTGGCCCACCGAATAACTTTGTACAAAGCCAGCTTGGGTTTGAGGAGTGGTTATGAACAAAGGCCAAGTTTATCTGAGCCTGGAGACTGCAGTGCCGCAGATGATTTCATATACCAGCTAACATTAGCATTAAAGACTTTTAAAATAATTTTAGCTCAACTCACTTTCAGACAGCAGCGAGTGTTTGAAATAACTTCTGTTTGTGATCCGATGTGGATTCTGATCACCGTATAAGGCAGAAATAATTATATGCAACAACAAAAAAACTTTGCGTGTAACCATTACTATAGTAAACATGGTAAATTCGACCGCTTGAAGAAATCAGACAAATCATATAGGCTATCACAATCATGTATTTATTTAATCTGTCAGTACGTCTCGTCTCTTTATACCGGACTGTCTGCTATCCATATTTAGCTCTGACTGGAGAGACTGCTAAAGCTCCTCAGGTCGTATGTTTGGTGGAAAATTTGTAGAAATGATCATTCTTTCTAAATGTGATAAACTTACTGATAAACAGAAACAGACGGGACTGAATAAATACATGTGTCCTCTTTCTTTTGTGAAATAATGGTAAATACCACTTTATTTCTGAGGGAATTGTGCAATCTTGACACAAATGAATTAATTATGGTCAATGTATCACATAATATTGCAAAACTGTGGTAAAACATTGATGCTTGTGTTTTAAAACTTAAAGTAAATGACAAAAATGCCAACAAACGGCTGCTTTTATCGTTCATTTTGTGATCTCGCTAGTTTCCAGTGATTTCTTTCTGATTAGTTTTTTGATAAAACTTCCATTTGTTGGTGAGATGATAGGTTTGTGTGACGTTGTTCCAGAGGAGCGTGTTACGGGCGGGTTTTAGTGAAGCTAGAGTTCCCATTCAGTCGGTCACTCTTGACGCCACGTCGGAGTACCGACGAATAGGAATCTCGCTCGCGAGAGCCAATCTACTTCGAGTGAAACTAAACGAGCCAATGCACATTGGCATGCAATGATTGCACCAGGTGCTCATGCCACGCAGTGCGGGTATAAATGAGACACAGGTGTTTGCATCAAATTTGCTTTTTGCTTCGGAGCTGAGTGGTAGATGGTTCAGCCCTGAAATCACTCTCTACTTCGCAGTCCTGACTGAAAAGAAACCTGCCCTTTTGGAAGCGATCTCTTCAGTCCGTGTTGGTGTAACGGCACTGCAGCGGGTCGTGTGGTTTTTCGATCATCTCTCTTTCTCATTTTTGAGCAAACACAAAGGCTGTTCTCACAGCTGGTTCGGTGCGCTAGGTGGAGAGCGATGAAAAGCCGTTCTTACGGCTGGTAAGAGAGCGCCTTCGTGTGAGAGAGCACGCACGTCAGGCTGCACTATCCCTTGAATGTGTCGCCACGACCCCTCCCCCTGCGTGCTTCAGCACCAAGGAGAGCGTCCTTCTAATAGAGCAACACAGATAGAGCTTGCGTCCTTTTCAGGATGACATTCTATCTGTGTGTTTCTGGATGCGGTGGTTATCTGTCACCGAGGGATGGTCACAAGTGCTGTATCTCGTGTTTGGGCGTTCAGCACGCTGAGGCAGCGCTGGTGGATGACTCATGTTCTCACTGCGGGAACATGACCATCTCGGAGTTGCAGTCGAGACTCCATTTCGCAAGGGGTGGAGTCCCCGTGCCTCTGCCTCGATCTAATCCTCCATAGAGGGTTACTTCAGGCAGTAGCGCGGGTGATCTGAGGATTACGGTGAGCGCGCTTCCCCCAGAGACCCAACCCCTGGGGAACCCTCACCCCTCCCGCACTTCGCAGCCAGTAGAGCTGCCGTTGGAACGCGGTGGGCCACCCACGAGGTGTGTACCATCCGTATCCTTCGGGGCTCCTCTTGACGATCAGATGTCCATCGCTGCATCAGAGGGAGGGTCAGAAGTTTCTGGAGAGGACGTGTCGGCGCAGGGGGCTCCTTCGAGAAGATCCGAAATGATGGCCATGCTTTCCCAGGCCGCTGAGAGAGTCGGGCTCGTGCACTTTATTTCTCCAGAAGCAAACTCTGTCGAGTCCTTCATCACCCTCGGTGCCAGACGTGGCGGAACGTCTGGCATCAAGCCCCTTGCCGCTGAATCCTTGAGAACCGGTACTGGGCTGGGGATATATGAGTGACCCTGCGGGGATCCCATATATTTTTCCACGGTCGCTCCTACGGGAAGCCTGTGTCTTTCCCTTGGGAGAGCCTTCCCGTCACTGGGACTGAGCCCCCTCTCTCCATTGCGGGCTACGGCTCAGCATTGTACTCCACATAACTCCTTCGGGGTACGATGTGGGATCCGCAGCATTCCCTTCACTAGGGCACGCTTTCCCAGTGTTATCCAATAGTCACTGAACGGGTCATGCGGAACAGCAGTGATGGACTTTCTGTGTGAGCCCCGTCTCATCAGGTAAGAGAGCTCAGGAGGCTCACACGGTGGACTGGGTGGGGGCAGAGGCCATGGCGCTTTGGTAGGGATTCCTATTCGTCGGTACTCCGACGTGGCGTCAAGAGTGACCGACTGAATGGGAACATCTCAGTTACGTATGTAACCCTCGGTTCCTGAAGGAGGGAACGAAGAAGCCACGTCCCGTCACCATGCCCTCTGCACCCTGCTGGGGTGCCAGTCTACCTACTCGGCTCCTCAGCCAAAAGGTAATTTGATGCAAACACCTGTGTCTCATTTATACCCGCGCTGCGTGGCATGAACACCTGGTGCAATCATTGCATGCCAATGTGCATTGGCTCGTTTAGTTTAACTCGAAGTAGATTGGCTCTCGCGAGCGAGATTCCTATTCGTCGGTACACCGAAGTGGCGTCTCCGTTCCCTCCTTCAGGGAACGAGGGTTGCATATGTAGCCAAGACGTTTCTAGCCCGACTTTGGAAACACAGCATGGTTTTGGGCTCGGTGCTACAGGTCCAAGGCTATTAGCCAGAGATGTTTGCAAGTCTTTCATCTGGAGTCCGAGTCAAGTCTGAAGTCTTTTTACAGGAGTCCGAGTCAAGTCTCAAGTCATCTTACAAAAAAAAAATCTCATATTCAAAAATCCTTTTTTTTTTTTTATTTAGACAAAATATATGACCTTTCTATCATCTGTTTTGTTTGTAATAAAGGTCCTAAGATGTACTTGATACATCCAGCCTGTTAATCCATTATAATGTAAAATTTTAAACAAATACTACTCAACAAGGCGAGTAGTCATTTTAAATACAGTCGCTGAGTAGACACAAGATGGCGCCAGTCACGTTTGTTATTCAGCGTTGTTATTGACGACAGACATTATCAGAAAATATCAAACTTTCGAACGTTTCTAGTTCTTTCTAGTCAATAGAAAACGTTACGTATGCTGATTGCGATATGTTAAAATATGAGCTTTAAGAAATAAATGGATTAACATCTTTCTATCGCTTTCTCGTAGAGACACATTAAGAGACAGAAAAGCTGCAAAAAGATTGATAAAAGTAAAATGTAGTGCTAGGTTTAAAGGTTAGATTTTATTCATGTTTTAATAGTTCTAACAATTCAAAAGAGCCACCCAGCTACACCACAGTAAAACAGCGAGCTAAGTTAATGTCACTAACTTTTGTGGATGCGATGTCTAATAAAATGACGTTCCGGTGTCTTTAATTGTTTTGTCACACATTCTTTGCATCTAGCCGATCTGACACGGTAATACATCCAAATGTGAGAACATATGGCACGATGGATCCTGTGATGTTTCATGGGACTCTTGTGACGTGCGCAATATCTTCTTTTTTTCTGCAGAATAAATAAACTTGCATGGATTTTGAATGACATGGAGTTGACTAAATGATGACAGAACTTTCCTTTTGGGGTGAACTAACCCGAGGAAAAGTTGTAAGTTTGAGCATTTAGAAAACGGTTATTTAGACTATATGGACAAAAGTATTGGGGCACACCTCTTAATAATTGAATTCAGGTGTTACAATCAGACCCATTGCCACAGGTGTATAAAATCAAGCACCTAGCTGTGCAGTCTGCATTTACAAACATTCACGAGTTCACACTTACATCAAATTAAAATAGAGTAAAGATAATGGTATGGTAATGGTATCACGGGGGGATAATAGTATCCCCCCATGATAGAGATAGTCTAGAACTAGACTGTATTGTATTATAGATTGTGTTGATGCCTAATAAGAGTTTATTAAAATCAAGTGAGGAGATGGGGTGGTGGAGGGATGCTAAAAAACTGTCAACGAAAGGAAGGTAAATCTGCACTATATATACACCTCGTCGTTGATTAAATTGATTAACTTGACGTGCTCCACTCATGTTTAATTAGGTTTAATTATCTGACGTGCTCCCCTTGTTTAATTAGGTTTAATTATCTGAACGTGCTCCTCCCGAAATTTGTTAATAAAACATCACTTAGGGAAAAAATGAGTCGTTCTGAAAAGTGAATTCAAGGTCAACTGTAAGTAGTATTATTGGAAATTACTGATATTATCAATGAAGCATAAGACCACGTAAAGTCACAGAGCGGGGTCACCGAGTGCTGAAGCGCATTGGTGCGTAAAAGTCGCCAGCACTCTGTTGATTCCATAGCTTAAGAGTTCCAAACTTCCACTGGCATTAATATCAGCACAAAATTGTGCGGTGGGAGCTTCGTGGAGTGGGTTTCTATGACCGAGCTGCTGCATGGAAGCCTCACATCACCAGATACAAGTCTGGGTTTGGTGGATGCCTGGAGAACGTTAACCACCTGATTGCATTGTGCCAACTGTAAAGTTTGGTGGAGAAGGGATAATGGTATGGGGCTGTTTTTCAGGGGTTGGGATATGCTGCTTATTTCCAGTCAAGGGAAAGCTTAAGGCTAACCCTAACCTCTGTGGGAACAGTTTGGGGAAGGTCCTTTTCTATTCCAGCAGGACTGTGCCCCAGTGCACAAAGCAAGGTATATAAAGACATGGTTGGGTGAGTTTGGTATGGGATGTGACTGGCCCACACAGAACCCTGACCTCAACCCCATTGAACACCTTGAGGATGAACTGGAGCGGAGATTGTGAGGACTTCTTGTCCAACATCAGTGCTTGACAAATGCCCTACTGGACGAATAGGCAAACATTCCCATACTTTTGTCCATGTAGTGTGTCTTGGCACACATGGTGTAGCACTCATAAAAATGTTTAGGCGTACTTTTAAGATTTACGTATTTGAAATGCATATAAAATTTCTATCCATTTGGAATTACATAAACTTATATGATCCATACTTGTCATACATAAATTAAACTTTGATTAAATGCATTTTGAAAATATGATTATTTAAATAAAATCAAATAATGCAAATATAGTTTAAAACCTATGCCATGCATATTTAAAAAAAAAATGGCAGATATCCTGTTTCATGTATGACTGACAAATATGGATCACATTAAGTTTATTAGTTTGTTTATGGTAAAACTGTAATCCAAATGGATGGAAATTTGATATGCGATTCAAAAACGTAATCTTAAATATCGGCCTGCGTAATCTTTAGATTGAGGCCGAGTTATGTGCCTAATTTTAATATTTTGTGTTAAGGGTTTATTCAAATCGCCACTAATAGCAATAATAGCGATGCTTTCCTTAGCAAATGCCACAAACTATTTAAACCTTACTAACATAATCTTCAGACATTAATAATGTATTCGCTGTATAGATTTCCCAGCAGAAGCTATCATTGCGTTAACTATCAAATGAATTTTAATACATACACAATGTTTCTACATCGCCTGATTAAACTTTTGTGGGGGAAAGGATGAAATACTGATTGCGGACTGATGCCTTGTGTAATTAAGAGTTTTGCTATCTTTGCATGCCCCTCTCCCGCAATTATAAGATTTGGTTTGATCATGTCTCGTTCCTAGCTTGATCTCGTTTTTCTGTCAGTGCTGGAGTGCAGAGAAAACATTATGATTTCTCATCTCTCAGGGAGGGGTGAAAGCTCCAGCAGATTAGTGAGGCTGCTGCGCAATCTATATGTCATTCTGGCTAAACAAACAGTGGGGTTGGCTCATTAAGGCACGCTAAGGCAATGCCAGTTTTCGTGGTACCTTTAACATGAATGATTCATCCGAGTCGACTTTTTGAAGTGTTCCTTTAGAGCACCCCGGTGCCAGCTCATCAACCCTACCCGACATGCTTTAATGACATAGGGGCTTATAGATGAAACACTCAAAACTGCAGAGGACCCCAGTCAAGTGCCCTGAAACACCAACACTGATGTCATCATCATGAAATATTTATCTTCATAGTACTATGTCTGAATATAAAGATCATGATCTTTTAAAATACTTGAGTATACTTGAGTATATTCTTGGCTTGATGGAGAGGCTCAGGTTTGATTTATTTTCACCTCTTTTGGTGCTCAACAAGTCCATGATCGATCTGTGCAGAGATACTGACGCAATTAATATTTCTGCTGCAAAAACCTCAGTCCAGGTTGTTGATTTCCAACCTTCTCACTTTACACCTGTGATTCAAAGTGATGATCCATCCAATCTGAAGAGGTGCTTATTTCTCAACTTCAAGGATATAAATCTTTAACACCTTCAGCATTACTGTGAGGCTACCATGTGAGAAGGCAATATATTTTTCAGAAACATTTTCTTAAACCAATATACCAGGGGGGTATTCCAGAAAGCAGGTTGTGTGACATACCTGGGTATGCATAAGAGTAAGTAAGCGGACAACCTTAACTTTTGGTTCCAAAAACAGAGGTATTTTCAGAGGTATGTAAGTAGCCATAAAAACTCACTCTCTGAACATAACCTGCTCTGGTATTCAGATGCGTGTAATAGAATTAATAAAGTTATATTAATATAACTAAATGTGTTATATAGTTACAGTTATAATATACAATATTATATATTAATTAGAAAGCATTATTATAGCAGGGTAATGTTTAAATGTTAATTCAATTCAAATATATTTATCATTTATTTAATTGTCATCTCACACATGGATCTGCATTCAATTAATTAGCATCAAACAAATAATATAATCCTTATTCTCAGTGAATAAAGCTTACTTATTAAACGAAAAGTTTAAAAAAATAGGTGGCGATGTGCACTAAGTAGGTTATGTAAATCGGCATTAAACAAAAGAAGAAGAAGGAAGTAGTATTGGCACACTTGTCTGTTTCCATGTTGACTTCGTCACTCTGTTGAGAATGTCTTGTGTGTTCACGGTTAACATACTCTGGGTTGGCTGAACTTACTCTCGGAATGCGTTTTTGGAACCAGCATGCCTCAAGTAAGCAAAGTTTGGGTTAATCAACCGGGAGTTCAGGGTACATGTGATGGTAAGTTAACCTTGCTTTCTAGAATACCCCCCTGGGTTAGAAAAATGCGGTGGATAAGAATTCATTTGTGGGTGTCTGTTGTAGGATAAGCCATAAAGGGATCGATCACAAAAATAAGAAAATTCTGTCATTATTTACTCACCCTCATGTAATTTCAAACCCAATTGGTTTCTTCATAGAACACAAAAGAATAATTGTTGAATGATATTCACGCAATGAAACCTTTCCATACAATGGGTGTAACCGGTCCCACACGACCTGTTCAGAGCAGGATTCGAACCTCCAGCATGGGAGGTGGGCGCGCTGACAAGGACGCTAAAGAAAGCAGTCTCTAGAGCGTCTCTTGAGATCAGGGGAGTGAGATTTACTCACACAGATTTTACTAGCATCCGTTACACTCACCCCCCTAAACTTCACTCCCATCCAGGTCACGGCACCAAATGTAACCCCTCTGGTTCTACTCACACCACTCCGAGCAGGATTCGAACCTGCATCTCCGGCATGGGAGGCGGGCACGCTAACAATGACGCTAAAGACAGCAGTCTCTAACATGCCTCTTGAGGCCAGGGGAGTGAGGTTTACTCACACAGCTCTTACTAGCTTGCCTCCATTACAAGAGCATATGGGCTGTCAAGCTCCAAAAATAACAGAAAAACACCACAAAAGTGGTCCATACCAATGTTCCTGGAGTCACACCAACAGTGCACATTTTGGATGTTTCCTTTATCTGACCCATCTATTTCTGGTCTTTGAGTCTCTACTAACGAGCTGATGAGTTGAATAAGGTGTGTTGGATATAGGAAGAGTTGTAAAATGTGTTGTATTAGTGTGCCTCCAGGAACAGGTTTGGGGAACATTTCTCCATATGATATGTGCAAAAAAACAATAACAAAGATGGCACGCAGCACAGAAGTGACAACACAGAGGCCACTGAAGTCAACATTTACATGTTCATTTATAAGGTGATGTGCTGGGGAAGTGAGCGAATTTGTGCACAGACAATGTGGAAGACGTAGATGAGGATGAGAAAGCCTCCACTGACTAACCTCGCTGCCGTCTTCCATATTAACAGAGTGACCAAAGACCTACTGGTATGTAAAATCTTTGGAGTGAATCCCATCAGCACAGAATTGTGACGAATATAGATATGAATATGAACGTAGCCAAAGTGCACTTAAGTGTCCTTTTATTTTATAAATAAGTAAAACATTTTCTTTAAATATATACTTTTAAGTATATAAGTATATATATTTGAAGTACACTAAAAGTGCATATACAATACAATGAATTGTCGTTATTTTGGGGTGTGTTATATTACTAGTCTTTTGAACTATTTTAAACCATATCTTTGTGAGCTTAAAATTCCAACAAAAATTCCTTATTCACAAAAGTCACTATTCACAAAAAAATCTTTAGAACTTTAGCTCTCAGATATTATTCACATCACATTGCACCAGCTTTGTGATACGGCAACATATTCTGTGAATAAAAACTTAAATTTCATTTTTCTCAACAAAAGTCCAGTTGACTCATTCCTGGATGCACTATGAAGAAAATCATTTGGGTTTATAACAACGCGAGAGCAAGTGAATTATTTCAAACTATTCATAAACTATTCCTCCAAGCTGAAGGCATACTAAGAGGCTTAAGACGCTGTTTAATCAGACCAAAACTCTTGTGATTTAGTATCTTATGTAGCGTATCTAAGAGCAAGTTTCATAGTACTGCTATCAGATATTAAATCTATATTTCTAAAGCCACAGCATTAGTTTCTGGCCCAGTGGACTCATAAGCTACTTGTTTCGCCAGAGAACTTTTTGTAATTTATACTGACTTACAGCTGAACCTTCCACATGGGTAAACTATAGATGTGCAATATTTTTATGTTCCAGTATCATGCAGACGGAGTGAAATGACATGGAGGCTGGAGAACAAGGGGGTGTATCCCTGGAGAAGAGCTTTCTGTAAGCCCAACTCATCACTGCAATTTAAAGACAACAGAGAACCACTTTCCAGGGTGATTATGTAGTAGGCCTATATAATGAGCAATTATGAGGATATGTATAAACCAAAGCAGAATGCACCACACAGATGAGTTTCCTTCTTGGGATGAATAGTCACACATTTGTTATGTGTCCTTAAAGGTCCAATATTGTACACCTTTCTGGAGTTTTAGGTGTTTAGATGTCCTTAAGAATATACACTCACCTAAAGGATTATTATGAACACCATACTAATACTGTGTTTGACCCCCTTTTGCCTTCAGAACTGCCCTAATTCTATGTGGCATTGATTCAACAAGGTGCTGAAAGCATTCTTTACAAATGTTGGCCCAAATTCTGACTCTACCATCTGAATGTCTCAACAGAAATCGAGACTCATCAGACCAGGCAACATTTTTCCAGTCTTCAACTGTCCAATTTTGGTGAGCTCGTGCAAATTGTAGCATCTTTTTCCTATTTGTAGTGGAGATGAGTGGTACCCGGTGGGGTCTTCTGCTGTTGTAGCCCATCCGCCTCAAGGTTGTGCGTGTTGTGGCTTCACAAATGCTTTGCTGCATACCTCGGTTGTAACGAGTGGTTATTTCAGTCAAAGTTGCTCTTCTATCAGCTTGAATCAGTTGGCCCATTCTACTCTGACCTCTAGCATCAACAAGGCATTTTTGCCCACAGGACTGCTGCATACTGGATGTTTTTCCCTTTTCACACCATTCTTTGTAAACTCTAGAAACGGTTGTGCGTGAAAATCCCAGTAACTGAGCAGATTGTGGAATACTCAGACCGGCCCGTCTGGCACCAACAACCATGCCACGCTCAAAATTGCTTAAATCACCTTTCTTTCCCATTCTGTCATTCAGTTTGGAGTTCAGGAGATTGTCTTGACCAGGACCACACCCCTAAATGCATTGAAGCAACTGCCATGTGATTGGTTGATTCGATAATTGCATTAATGAGAAATTAAACAGGTGTTCCTAAAAATCGTTTAGGTGAGTGTATATTTGCAATATAAGTACCAAAAACCATCACAATATATTTTTACAGCTCCTTTCTCAGGAGAACAGGTAGATTTTTGCCCTTCTAATTAATATTCATGAGCCTCTCTTCTGATTGGCCTGTTTTTTCTGAGTGATAAATAAATAAATACAAACTAATCCACTTCGATGTCAGGTGAGTTTAAATCACTTTGGCTGGAGCAAGATGATGATGTACCTTTTCTACATAAAAAAATCGGAAACTCAACTCAATGGGAATGGGAAATAGGAACGGGAAACTCAAAATATGAGTCTGACATTCGTACTAACGACTGACGACGTTCATGTGTGTTCAACTCACTAAATACGATCTTTCGGACATGACTTTGGCCTTATCCACACGGAGACGCGTTTAGCAGTATACATAAAAATGTTGTATCGTATCAGCGTTTCGCCACACGGATCCGGCGTTTTAAGAGCCTGAAACCGATATTTTTTAAAACCGGGTCCCAGAGTGGAGAAATCTGAAACCGACACCCTTGCGTTTTCGTGTGAACAGCCAATCCGTATATTTTGTGAAACGGTGATGTTATCACACCACATCCCGCATGGTAAAGACTAGAAGGGATACAGCTACGGGCACTGGGCATGCGCACATCAATATTGCATCATTTAATTACTGTATTTGCATTATTGTAAGGGTAGGTTTAGGGTTGGGGTAGGTGTAGGTGTAGGCGTTAATAAAACACAATCTGGTAAGTAGCAAATTTATTTATTATTTTATCGTGAGATTTCGCCTCACTTCCTACCATTGCTTTACCCCTTTTAGCCACAACTCTTCTTCTCTGTTTTTAGTGTATTTCTGTGGCCACAGTGCCATACAGTGCCACATACTGGTCTGGCATGTATACTACATCGTTTTGAGTCGGTTTCAGTGGTTTCGTGTGTACGCAGATATTTCTTGAAACGAGGGGAAAAAAAGATTGGATAGGGAAAGCTCTGGCTTTGTGTGGATGTGGCTTTGAATGCACCATCTATATGTAAGGAATAATGATTGTCACTGCGTGACAAAATAATTTCAAAATAAGAGAATATAATTGAATATGACACCTAATCCTTTTGTCATTCCAAAAACGTATGGCTTACTTTAATCTGTGCAACACAAAAGAATAAGTTTTATAGTTGCTTTTTTTTTAAGCTTATCTATCTTCTCATATGAGACTTTCAAGCTTTAAAAAGGATGCATAAGCAACATAAATGGTAACACTTTAGTATGGGGAACACATATTCACTATTAACCCTTAAATGCATTCCTCGGCTCTTTAGTGACCTAGGACATCATTCACTACCCTCCTTATTTTTTAAAGTTAGACATCAACCTTCTTAGTATTCCTCAATCAATTCATTATAAACAATATAACAAGAAAAATATATAAAATTAAAAGAATGCCTGTTTTTCCATAATTTTTTTGTAAAAATTGTATAAGGGTCGCTAACGACCAGAGGTGTGTAAGAGTGTGTGTATATTTTTTTCTGCACAACAATAATTCTAGCCTGGATGCCAGCCGAACTTAGCCCCTCCCACAACATTTGAGGTCGGGAAGTTCGGTCTGGACTTGATCCGTTGTGGAGCAACTATGCTCGAACCAGAGCTGTTCGGACCACTCAAATTGTCAGGGCGGGCTTTATACGATGATGGACAGATGATCAACAGTAATGTAATCATCCACGTCACCAAAGAGCCCTTGGGTTGAATTTGTTCTAATCCTAAACGGAGAGCTTGTTTGTATATGCATTCACCTTTACTATTTCTCTCAAAAATGATGATCGTGTTGGTAAGTACTCTGTGTATCCTTAAATTCTTTTCACAACACTGGCAAAGATCGTTTACACTCATCTTCTTCTTCTACTTCTTCCAGCGTGCGTGCAGTTGAGTTCTGTTGACAACTATGCGTTGCTCAACATACGTCACTTATTCAGTTGTTCTGATTGGTTGTAGGTCTATCCAATTGAGTGCAGAGGCACTTTCTTTCCTGGTTGAAACACGCCCCATAATCACAGCCCAATGGAGCAGTATCAGACTCATATTCTGACTAGAATCTGAGTATGACGACGTCAGGCTACAATAATTGAGTCTTTGATGACTGAATAAGTGCAATTCACATTTACTCCACAAGGTGGCAATGTCTGAGACACAATGATGAATTGATGTTTCACTCATAGTTACTACAGAAAATGCAAGAATAATAAGTATAATTTGCACTTTAGCGATTTACTGCAGAGCAACTGAACGCAATCAAATATTAGTGTCACTGTCACTTGATGGTGGATCTGGTGAAGAAGCTGAAAATTATAGTTTTGAGAATATGTTTGAGATGGCAAATATGAGCCAGTTGCTGAATGTACTGGGAAATGAGCTCTGACGAGGACAGTGATGATGTTATAAAACATCTGCTCAAACTGAACCCTTCCAAGCTCCAAAAGATAACAAAATATGGTTTATTTTATTCTTCTGTAAATGTTACTCTAATTTCAGGAGAGTTCTATATTATCGTGACAGGTAGAGGTCCATCTATGTTAGATATAGATCTGGGTCGCAAAAGACCCAAATATGTAAGAATGATTGGCAAAACAGTCATGCATTTAAGGGTTAACTACAACTTTGGCTTCTATAAGCTCCTAATTTACTGCTTATTGATAGTTAATAAGGTAGTTGTTAAGTTTAGGTATTGGGTAGGATTAAGGGATGTAGAATAAGATCATGCAGAATAAGACATTAATATGTGCGTTATAGGTACAATTAAACAGCCAATATCCTAGTAATATGCATGCTAATAAGCAACTAGTTAATATGGAGAATTGAACCCTAAAATAAAGTGTTACCACATAAATCATAAAAGTAGTCCATATGAATAGTAGTGTCCACATTTTTCCAAAACTAAATACAAACTAACAAATGTCTTTTTCAATAGGAAATATGTTAATACATAAAGGGAAACTGCTGAAAGGGAAACTGAATATGCTAGTAATTTATAGCATTGTGTATAACCTGTCCTGGGTCCATTTTACCACTTGTTAAAGCCAACATGAAATGGAAGTTGCGATAGTTTTTTCTTCCCTATTGTGACGTATGAGTAAAACGGCTTCTCAAACAAGAACAATTGTAGGGTGGAACTTGATTTTGTCCATGGGGAATTGATTGAATAGTTGTGGTTTGCTATTGGTCAATCTCATATGAGTGACAAGTTGCCCCACCCTCACGCCAGTAAACACTTCATCACAGAAGAGTGGGGGAATGATTTTGAATAAAGATTAGAAGGGTACATGAATTTAAAAAAATATACACAGGTAAATCATTTATAATAAAAACTGTTACATAAAAAAAAACAAGCATTGTCAATTTTGATCTCATGATGACTTTAAATGCCATACGTATACAGCATATAGGTTACAAGTGTAAAAAAAAATTACCTACAGCTTTCAAGTGCAAATTCAGTCTAGGTAAAGTGGCAGGGTTTGGCATCTGTCTGGCCTGTAGTCCCAGATGAAGAAGGATGAACTCAAGTGTGTCTCACTTCAAACCCAGAAACAATTCATCGGTGCGCTGGAAAGGAGAAATCCATTCAGCTTTCATCTGGCCTTGAAATCAGTCCTCAAAGCCAGTGTCTTCATTAGCACCCATCTGTTACGTCAGCCCTTCAATAAACACAGCCTGCCCTCGAGCTACAGTGGGTTTATTTCCTCACACGAAACTCTTAGCATCACAGGGGAAATTAGACAGTTATGCAAGATTGATGATTACTCATGCTTACGTATCACATAATTATATATATATTTTTAAAATTAACATTTAATCTTATGGTGATTCAGCATTGTTCTAGAAGAAAAAAAAATCCCACTTTATATCAAGTGTCTTTAAAGGCACACTGAAGTGCCTTGAAACGCGCAGCATTATTCAATGTGTTGACATCATTTTCACTGAAACAGGAAGACAGGGCGGGACATATCGAACAGCATCTCCCCTTTTTTAAAATAGCCAATATATCCCTGCTCGCCCAGAGCTGTTGAGCTTGGTAAAGCCACATTTGACAGCCACAGTATAATAGATTCCCCCTTTAGATTTACTAATGCAAATTTTACTAAAGCAAAACAGTGATCATAATCATGCTGAGGTTGGAAGAGTTTGCAATTTATGTTGGTGCATGGCACCGGTGTTATCTCTTCCACTCGTCAGTGCTCGTCATTCTGTGCAGAATTCAAATAGGTCTGATATGTTTTGTGGTCCGTGCTGACTTGATCATATGATCCGCTCTGTGCTATTGTGTCTCTGGACCGGAGCAGACTGTGTTTGCGCTGTGGCGGTTCACGTGACACTATTGTGAAACCAGACGATGGAGCAATCAATGACGACGGGGAGGTCGGAGGACACCACTAGAGTGTATACACCGCCGGAATCCCGGAAGTCTGTGGCGGAAGCTGGGCGTCAACCTCCAGAGGCTGACCTGGAGTGACGAGGGAGCCCAGCAGAGTCTCAGGGCAGACGGGCCGTGGAGGCGACCAGGGAGCAGTGAGCCGAGGCGATGGCTATGTGCTGACAGGCCGAGGTGAAGACAAGGCCCTTGAGGCCCAAGGTGCAGCCAGGGACTCTGCCTCATGCTGAGCTGGTGGACGGGAAGTCCAAGGCGAGGAAGAGGATCCACACAGAGTAAGCGGCGGGGGCAGAGCCGAGGAGCTGGACAACACCAGTGGTGCCGATCGATCTAGGGGACTGGCCGTGACCAGCGATGGAGATGGGACCAGGAAGTCAGGCAGGGACATGGGCAGAAGAAGTTAATTTCCGGACGGGACCGGCGAGAAAGATGAAGACTCAAGCGTGGGGACTTGGGTAGGAACTAGATCTGCGGACCACAGATCTATCAGGTCTAGGTCCGCTTCTGGCTCTGCAATGGACTGACCCGCATGCGTCGACTCCGGGGCTTTGATGTTATCCGGTCCTGGTTCCTGCTCGCTGAGCTCGCTGGCTGTAAGGGAGAGGACTACGTTCCGGAACATCCAGGCCAAATACCCCAGCCACGTATGGTTCTCAGGGAGGAGAAGACGCAGCGATGGTGAGTCCATTTTTTTTTCTTTACTCGTATTTGAGTGGTCAGTTATTCTGTAACGGTGGGTGGTCAATAAAGGCGCACAACGAAGGAACTGGTGAACATTACAATGTCTACACACTCAGAAGGAGATAACCACGTTCACACAAACAATAACCGACAAAGGACTGAACAGAAAAGAGAGTATAAATAGATATGATAAATGATATTAAACAGGAACAGCTGGACTAATCAGACACCATAGCAACTAATGAGAACTAATATAGACGAGACAAAAAAGTATACTTAACATAATCGTGACAGCTTATATCTTTTAAATGCAAATTTTGTCATTGTTTTGGAGCACACTAGATTATAGATAACAGTAAAGCAAAAAATTAAGCAGTTGCAATTCATTTCTGTAGTCATACGGAAAGTATTCACAGCGTTTCACTTTTTCCACATTTTATGATACAGCCTTATTCCAAAATGGATTAAATTCATTATTTTCCTCAATTCTACAAACAATACCCTATAATGACAACATGAAAGAAGTTTGTTTGAAATCTTTGCAAATGTATTAAAAATAAAATACGAAAAAAATCAGTATTCACAGCTTTTGCCATGACAGTCAAAATTGAGCTCAGGTGCATCCAGTTTCCACTGATCATCCTTGAGATGTTTCTACAACTTGATCGAACTCCACCTGTGGTAATTTCAGTTGATTGGACATGATTTGGAAAGGCACACACCTGTCTATATAAGGTCCCACAGTTAACAGTGCATGTCAGAGCACAAACCAAGCCATGAAGTCCAAAGAATTGTCTGTAAACCTCCGAGACAGGATTGTATCGAGGCACAGATCTGGGGAAGGGTACAGAAATATTTCTGCAGCATTGAAGGTCCCAATGAGCACAGTGACCAAGAACCCGATGGTCACTCTGACAGAGCTTCAGCATTTCTCTGTGGAGAGAGGAGAACCTTCCAGAAGAACAACCATCTCTGCAGCACTCCACCAATAAGGCATGTATGGTAGAGTGGCCAGACGGCACATGACAGCCCGCCTGGAGTTTGCAAAAGGCACCTGAAGGACCATCAGACCATTAGAAACAAAATGGTTCTCTGGTCTGATGAAACAAAGATTGAACTGAAGGAAAACCAGGCACCGCTCATCACCTGACCAATACCATCCCTACAGTGAAGCATGATGGTGGTAGCATCATGCTGTGGGGATGTTTTTCAGTGGTAGGAACTGGGAGACTAGTCAGGATGGAGGGAAAGAGGAATGCCGCAATGTACAGAGACATCCCTAATGAAAACCTGCTCCAGAGCGCTAAGGACCTCAGACTGGGGCAAAGGTTCATCTTCTAACAGGACAACGACAGTAAGCCCACAGCCAAGATAACAAAGGAGTGACTACGGGACAACTCTGTGAATGTCCTTGAGTGGCCCAGCCAGAGCCCAGACTTGTACCCAATTGAAAATCTCTGGAGAGATCTGAAAATGGCTATGCACCAACACTCCCCATCCAACCTGATGGAGCTTGAGAGGTCCTGCAAAGAAGAATGGGAGAAACTGCCCACAAATAAGTATGCCTAGCTTGTAGCATCATACTCAAAGACTTTGAGGGTGTAATTGGTGCCAAAGGTGCTTCAACAAAGTTTGAGCAAAGGTTGTGACTACTTATGTACATGTGATTTTTTTTTATAATAAGTTTGCAAAGTTTTCAAACAAACTTCTTTCAAGTTGTCATTATGGGGTATTGTTTGTAGAATTGAGGAAAAAAATATATGAATATAATCAATTTTGGAATAAGGCTGAAACATAACAAAATGTGGAAAAAGTGAAGCGCTGTGAATACTTTCCGGATGCACTGTATAATTACACTGTTGACCCTTCACTTACCCCTTAACTGACACTTAAACCTACCCATACCACCATACCACCAAACATGTGCCTAACCTTACCATTATTCCACCTCAATATCAGCACAATATTTATTTTTAGGTGTCCTTGTTACAGTGTTATTATACATTTAAGTACAGAGTAATATTAATTCACAACATGTACTTAGGAAGATGTGTAACAGGATACTGTAAAATAAAGTGTTATCAATGTTATCAGTGTTATGTTTTGCAAAACAACATGGACACAACAAGTACATTGTACACAACACTATTTTATATATACACTCACCTAAAGGATTATTAGGAACACCATACTAATACTGTGTTTGACCCCCTTTCGCCTTCAGAACTGCCTTAATTCTACGTGGCATTGATTCAACAAGGTGCTGAAAGCATTCTTTAGAAATGTTGGCCCATATTGATAGGATAGCATCTTGCAGTTGATGGAGATTTGTGGGATGCATATCCAGGGCACGAAGCTCCCGTTCCACCACATCCCAAAGATGCTCTATTGGGTTAAGATCTGGTGACTGTGGGGGCCATTTTAGTACAGTGAACTCATTGTCCTGTTCAAGAAACCAATTTGAAATGATTCAAGCTTTGTGACATGGTGCATTATCCTGCTGGAAGTAGCCATCAGAGGATGGGTACATGGTGGTCATAAAGGGATGGACATGGTCAGAAACAATGCTCAGGTAGGCCGTGGCATTTAAACGATGCCCAATTGGCACTAAGGGGCCTAAAGTGTGCCAAGAAAACATCCCCCACACCATTACACCACCACCACCAGCCTGCACAGTGGTAACAAGGCATGATGGATCCATGTTCTCATTCTGTTTACGCCAAATTCTGACTCTACCATCTGAATGTCTCAACAGAAATCGAGACTCATCAGACCAGGCAACATTTTTCCAGTCTTCAACTGTCCAATTTTGGTGAGCTCGTGCAAATTGTAGCCTCTTTTTCCTATTTGTAGTGAAGATGAGTGGTACCCGGTGGGGTCTTCTGCTGTTGTAGCCCATCCGCCTCAAGGTTGTGCGTGTTGTGCATACCTCGGTTGTAACGAGTGTTTATTTCAGTCAAAGTTGCTCTTCTATCAGCTTGAATCAGTCGGCCCATTCTCCTCTGACCTCTAGCATCAACAAGGCATTTTCGCCCACAGGACTTCCGCATACTGGATGTTTTTCCCTTTTCACACCATTCTTTGTAAACTCTAGAAATGGTTGTGCGTGAAAATCCCAGTAACTAAGCAGATTGTGAAATACTCAGACCGGCCCGTCTGGCACCAACAACCATGCCACGCTCAAAATTGCTTAAATCACCTTTCTTTCCCATTCTGACATTCAGTTTGGAGTTCAGGAGATTGTCTTTACCAGGACCACACCCCTAAATGCATTGAAGGAACTGCCATGTGATTGGTTGATTAGATAATTGCATTAATGAGAAATTGAACAGGTGTTCCTAATAATCCTTTAGGTGAGTGTATATTATACAGTATATATATAAGTATATAAAGTGTGACCCAAAATAAAGATGTTTAAGAAGAAAAAATATTGTTTGAGAAGAATAAGCATATAGGTTTGGAATGAAATTCATGGTGAGTAAATTAGTTAAATTTTTGGTGAACTATCCTATTAAAGAGCAACATCAAGATAAAAAGAATTTGTATTTGATGCAAGTGTAGCACTTTTTGCAGTCGTGGTTGAACACTCCTTTCCTCTGACTTATTTCACAGCCTTTGTTCTACAGAGGAAGTTGTTGTTCTGCCCCCCAGAGGCTGCTTTAAAAGCCGAGCTTGTGCACTTCATCTATTTTTGATGTGGCTCTTCCTGTAATCGTGCAGTGGGTGAAAACCACAAGTAGTTTTTTGAGTTTAATATGGGTAAGTAGACATGATGATCTGCAATTGGATTCTGAATCACCTTTAGGGTGAGTAGACTATATGCAAAACGTAGTTCAGCCATGACAGTTCTATCATCATTTATATATTCTTGTCATTCCAAAACAGTATGACTTACTTTCTTCTATGCAACGCAAAAGGAAATATGACGTATTATACTTGACAGTCTTCATGTTCAGTAAGCTTGTATATTATGATCCAATCTTTGAGTCATTTTGTAAGTGAATCAGATTAGACTGGGTTTATTAACAACACATTGTAAAGATCTGACTGAAAAGAATGAACATTGCTACTTTTCTCATGAACAGAACCCACAAATTTAAGTGAATAACAACGTAATTTTTTGTCTGTTTCTCAAACTTCAGATGACATGAACACTTGCTGAGAATTTAGTTATTTGTTATTTGCCTCCCTTTTGTCACATTAGGAACTGCACCATTAAAGTGCAGATACACTATATTGTTAAAAGTATTGCAATACCCCTCCAAATGATTGAATTCAGGTCTTCCAATCATTTCCATGGCCAAAGGTGTATAAAATAAAGCAGCATGCAGACTGCTTCTACAAACATTTGTCAAAGAATGGGTTGCTCTCAGGAGCTCAGTGAATTCAAGTGTGGTACTGTAATAGGTTGCCACCTCTGCAATAAGTACATTTGTGAAATTTCCTACTTCCTACTAAATATTCCACAGTCAACTGTTAGTGGTATTATAACAAAGTGGAAGCAATTGCATGTAGCCACAGCAACTCAGCCACAAAGTGGTAGGCCACAGAGCGGGGCCAGCGCATGCTGAGGCGCACAGTGCGCAGAAGTCGCAAACTTTCTGGAGAGTCAAAAGCTACAGACCTCCAAACTTCATGTGGCCTTCAGATTAGCTTTAAGAACAGTGTGTAGAGAGCTTCATGGAATGGGTTTCCATGGCCGAGCAACTGCATCCAAGCCTTACATCACCAAGTGCAATGCAAAGTGTCAGATGCAGTGGTGTAAAGTACGCCACCACTGGACTCTAGAGCAATTTGGAATGACCAATCACACTCTCTGTCTGGCAATCAGATGGACGAGTCTGGGTTTAGCAGTTGCCAGGAGAACGGTACTTGCCTGACTGCATTGTGCCAAGTGTAAAGTTTGGTGGAGGGGGGATTATGGTGTGGGGCTGTTTTTCAGCCCCTTAGTTCCAGTGAAAGGAACTCTTAATGCTTCAGCATACCAAGACATTTTGGACAATTTCATGCTCCCAACTTTGTGGGAACAGTTTGGGGATGGCCTCTTCATGTTCCAACATGACTGTGCACCAGTGCACAAAGCAAGGTCCATAAAGACATGGATGAGTAAGTTTGGTGTGGAGGAACTTGACTGGCCTGGACAGAGTCCTGACCTCAGAACACCTTTGGGATGAATTAGAGCGGAGACTGTGAGCCAGGCCTTCTCGTCCAACATCAGTGCCTGACCTCACAAATGCACTTCTAGAAGAATGGTCAAAAATTCCCATAAACACACTCATAAGCCATGTGGAAAGCCTTCCCAGAAGAGTTGAAGCTGTTATAGCTGAAAGGGTGGGCCAACTCTATATTAAACCCTACGGATTAAGAATGGGATGTCATTAAAAGTCATGTGCATGTAAAGGCAGGCGTCCCAAAACTTTTGGCAATATAGTGTTTATCGCATGACTGATTCAAAGACATGCATGATGCTCTATGAAAACAATTTCACCATTTGCCATCAGAACTTTATCTAGGAAACCTAAAGTATTTTGTGATGACATTAAATATTACTTGGAGTTAAAAATTCCATTGTGAAAGAGATAAAATAGTGCAATAATGCAAAATACATTTATTATACATTAATTATTATAGTAAGTAGAGCCAATTTCTGAAAATTCAGCTGTTTAGTTCAAGGAAGAGCATGTCCTATTTCTCTCCAGGCTGAGATCTGACGCAAGCACTTTTCAGAACTCTTATAGGAAGAAGGATTTGCTTTTCTGGGAAATATTTGCCCCTTTAACACAAATGTGTTTGCAGTTGTGGTAACATTTAAATTTTACACTTGAGGACCAAGGACAGTGCTGAACAGTTTACATATTCACACATTTCAAAGAGATTCCTTTAACATGTATATTTCTCTGTAAACACGATTTGTTCAAAATGGCTGTTAGCATTGAGTGGAAGTGCTGTATTCTCTAGCTGTTGACTACTCTAGTGCTCAGTCACGTACCTCGTTTTGCATCATCTTAAATTAACATTCACCCTTGTCCTTCCACTAAGACAGAATTTACAAACACAGTTTCTTCATCAGCCTTACTCAGTGGGCATCGCAGAGATTAGAGACCCAGTGATTTATTTAGTACTACTCCATACTGCATTTAAATAGCAGAAGGAGGAGGAAAACATTGTTTTATGTCCATCATATCTCATTTGGAGTTAATTAATGCTTGTCTGGGGAGACAGGCGGATGAAAAGAAGGCCTGTGAATAATGAGAGCCAACCCCACAGGATAATGACTAAATTACAACAAATTTTGTCCTGCTAAAAGAGTTTATTTTGTGCACTGGGTGAGTTGGGAGCCACAGGTATGGATGTATGCATTTCAGTGCATGCGAGAAATCACCCAAGAGAGCAACCATCTTGCAAACATTTCACAGTTAAATTGCTAGAATGAACGCAACTACGAAACTTTCAAGTCTCTGGATCTCCGTGGAGATTAATAATGCAACAAAGTGGTGTGCGAGTGAGCGTGTGAGTGAGAAAAGGCTGGCATCCACAGTGCTGCTGCTCAAATGCTTGCTTTAATGGATTCATTCTACAAGGTAATGAAGCAAAATGTATTCTCACATGGAGAGACCAGTCCAAACCCTCGACTTTGACGTCCAGAATGAAGTTTGGTGCTCATCAAGAACTGCATTATTAGACTGGAAGGGAATGATGAACCGCTGCCAATCGTAGTTTACTTTTTTACGTGATGTTTGTAGGCCACTGGTAAATTTGAAATCAAGTATAACCCTGGGATCAAAAGAGTATAAAAGTGTGCTCAAGGATATCTTGTTTTCTTGCTTCTAAGTGTCTCAAACAAAACTCTTCAATATCTTTCAAAGATTCAATGCCATGAACCTTGCAAGCACTCAATGTACCCTGTTGAAAAGACCAGCATTGCTGGTCAACAGAATATGTTGTGTTTAGGATGCTGGTTGATGTTTTCAAACCCTAAAATCAGCACTAACCAGCATAAACCAGCTTATAAATGGAGCCTAGAATGACATTTTCCATTGGAGCTAGCAGTTGTTTAATGATCACCTGTGCTCCATGACTCCTGTAAATTGCACAAATCCAGTCAGATTGGAGCTTGAAAGAAAAAGACATGTCATTTTTCTTTGCAATGTGCATCAGAGGGTCCATAAGTTGTTTTTGGGATTTGGACATGTTCCTGGTTCTGGATATTTGTTGGTGACGTATTTTTGTTGAACAAAACCTGGAAACGAGTTCGCATTTGAGCACTTGTACTAATACCTGAATGCTGATTTAATAATTCAGCCTGATCTCATGAAAATGCGTATCTATAGCACGAATTGTATTTATCGTGCGATTTATACACCAAAGTTTTTATATGCATATGATACGCACTTTATAACATGTTATATGCACGTACCCCACACCACGAAACCTACCCAATGGGGTGACAATAAATACAATTTGTGCTATATATACGCATTTCACGAGAACATGTTGAATAATTAATGCATGTATGTTGTACTGGGATTTTTCAGGAGGTTTTGTACAGTAATTAACTGTATTTTTGTGATTTAAATGTATATGCTTCGATTAGATTATGGACACGCCCTATTTTACATGTAAACGTGTCCTATGTGTGTCTTTACAGGTATGTTTGGGCTTATATCCATATATGCTTAATTATATAAATAAAAATAAAAGAACTACAAATAATTTTTATCTTTGTTTTTTGTTTTGTACAAGGGATGTAAAGGAGTGGGGGGGGGCAATTCCTCAGGAACTGTTGTAAGTCAGTCGGTTGAGTTTGATGGGAAAGAGAATATCACAAAACATGTTTACACCTTTTTACGATAAATTATTAGTGGATTTAATATTTTCTACGTTTGATAATGTTACAAACTGCTCTGAGGCTTGAAGGTTGAGGATCCAAATGCAGTATTTATTGAAGGGGTAATCCACAATCGTAGTCAAGACAAGGCAGAAGGTCATACACAAGCAAGCAGTCCAAACAGGCAAACAAGGCAGGAGAGGCAGGCAAATAATCCAAGACACAAGACACAAGACACAAGACACAAGACACAAGACAGAGCGCTCAGAATTGCAGTTGTTACACTAAACAAGACTTAGCCAAGAATGACAGGGTGAACAGGCTAGATATAGGCAGAGGTAATAAGGTAAACGAGACTCAGGTGTAAACAATGAGTGATGATGAGTCCGGGCAAAGGGTTATGGGTAATGTAGTCTTTGATGGAGTGACCGTCCGGGGTGGAGTGCCCTCTGGTGGTAACCACGGTGCACTCTCACTGGTGATTGTGACAGATAAGGAGGATCAGTGAAAATAATGACAAATTAAACCTGTGTCTTTTAGTGATGTTTACGACGAAGCTGTTGATGTCAATAGTTTATACATTAACTATCAAACATGTACTAACATGTAGTTAAGGCTGCTGTTATTCATGCATGAATCCTTATGACTCCTGTCATAGTTAAGGATAGCTCTTCATTGGTTCATTAGTTCATATCTTCACTAATCATGAGTTCATGCTGAAGTAACTATTAATTCAGGTATTAGTACATGATTATTCATGTACTGTTATTGTAAAGTGTTACCAACTATTTTAACTCAAACAAGGAAAATGTTTTTGAAATAAAGACTAAATGAGTTTTTGGAAGATTTAAGGGTGAGTTCACCCAAAAAATGAAAATACTGTCATTATTTACTCATGTCGTTCCAAACCCGTAAGACTTTCGTTCATCTTTGTAACACAAAATAAGATGTTTATGATGTCAAACCCCAGAAAGTTAGTAAATGCATCATCAAAGTAATCCATGTGACTCCAGTAAGTTAATCTCAGTTTTATAAAGTGACACAAGTACCTTGTTTGTGCAAATAAAACCCCATCATTTATCACTTTATTTACAAAATATTAATCTCCAATGCACGTGTTCATGCAGCAATGTCTGCTCCCGCGTCAACACAACACACATGCATCGTGGTGCTCTTGTGAATTATAACATTGATCATAACATTGATTTTTTTTGTCACATAACATTGAAGCCACTGGAGTCACATGGATTATTTTAATGATGTCTTTACTACTTTTCTGGGGCTTGAAAGTGGTAGTTGTATAGACTGTCAATGGTGGGACAGAAAGCACTCAGATTTCATGTGATGTTGAAGTCATGTGACTGTGGTGTAGTTTGTTTATAGTGTACTTTATGCCTAGTTCAGACTACACAACTTTAAATGTTGGCAGATCGCTGTGCTGTTCAGACTACATGACTTGCTGTCTGTAATCTGGAGTCTTGAAGTTGTTGTGGTGTTCACACTACATGACACGACTGACTAACAGGACAGGACTACACAAGCTGACAACAACTCTGTCACCCAAAACACACGCGAGATGTGGAATGGGAAATGACGCAAAACAACGCGCGAAACAGGAGTTTTTATTTGAAAATGGACGTTGGAAGAAATTAGCGCTGCAAGCTGTTTGCAAGATGATCTGTTCTGAAAAAGTAAAAATTAAAGAATTGCTCCATTTCTTGTGACTACACTTTTCTTGAAGAAGTTGCTGCTGCTGTTTTTCTTCCGGTGACCTCAACCCATGCCTTGCTCTCTCATTGTCTGTAGCTCGTCACGACACTTGACACCACAGGATGTTGAGTAGTTCACACATAAAGATTGGCGAGATGATTTGCACCCGCTGATTTGCCCCTGATCACAGCCCAACCTGTCGACAAGCACGATGACTTGCAAATCGGGATTAAAATCCTGTAGTGATACTTTTACTCCAAAGTTCATAAAACTTCACATTTTGAAGACTATTATGATATTGATCACAGAGCATATTTTCTGTGGGTTTTTATTGAGGGAACCAAGGTGATGGTTCTGGGATTGCCTACATAAAAAAACATAGTTGGAACAATGTTTCTTCGACAAGAATATCATGCAGATACACATCTTAATTGGCTGCAACTTTTTCATATTTCTCACTAAGCCTGAGAGAATAGCTGCAAGCCAAACCAAAGCACTATCTGATTTGTATATGAAGCGAAAACACTCTTCACAAGCAATGCAGACGCTCTCAAGAGGCTTTCAGGCACAAGTTCTTCTGACAAATCCCCTGTCATTGAGACAAGCATCAGAATTTTTGAAGTAAAACTTAGACGCAAGACAATTTAAAGTGAAATAATTTATAAGGATAGATTGTCACCCAGTTGGATCTCTGTGTTCCTCAGATAAACATGGATTTTACATGTGTTTCACTGGTCCTACGTCGGCAGTGCATCAATCCAATCTCCTTTGGACATCACTTCAATCTCCCTCACAATGGACAGCCCACCATTTCTCCAACACTCCCCCTCACTCAGACACAAGACCAAAATAGACCTGAAAAGAGAGAAGAGAAAATAGATATGGCCACATCAAAAAAGAGAAAAACAAAATAGAACTGCGTACAAATGCGTCTGCTGTGTGCATTTGTGTATGTACTGAATGTTCAGGGAGAGCACGGCCTCACGATGCAGTCTTTTGTTGTGTTCTTTTGAGAGTTCTTGGAAAGACCGTCATCTGTGTATAGAGCGGAAGCCGGCGAGAGAGGGAGAGGACAAAAGGAATGAGATATTATGGCAGCTGGGCCTCAAGGCCTTTGAAGGCTGCTGCATCCACAGACCTGCCGTCTAAACACACACTCCAGTTCTGCCAGTCCTGCCCCATTGTCATTCACTGCGTATGGCAAGAGGCTGGCACAGAAAGGCCATCCTAAACCCAATCCATGCATTATAAATATCCCGCATTTTATGAAAGAGCTCATTGCAGCCTTGAAACTTAGCATTCAACTGGTTTCACATCACAGACTGGTTTGACATCAGTGGTCATTAGTTCTCTCATGACCTGATGCATTGAAATGTTTTGAATTGAATGTGACTAAGAAATATTGTTAGATGCCCTGATAGACGAAAGCTGTTGCTCAGCCTTGATGTTCAAATCTGCAACCTTTTGGTTACAACCAAGACCTTTTACACCTTTGATGACAGTCAAACCTTCTGGTCATTATCTTTGTTTATTGTTTTAGCATTGTTTCGGGTTTTCTAAACATCTTGACATGGAAAATCTCAAATATCAAGCCGTTACAGGCAAGCCCGGTTCTATGGGGACCCATTGTAGTAATTAACATATGAATTTAGACTATTAGTTAATATAATATGTTATTAGGGAAATAATACAATATGACACATTTAACTAATAACAATTTAATGATTGCCTAATCTATTAATCATATATAATTTTCATTAGTTGCTGATGCAGTAATCATTAATAAATGGTTTAGTTCTTCATGAGTCATACATTAACTCATGATTATCTGTGCATTAGTTAAGCATGAATTAATGCATATTAGTGCACCCATATTGTAAAGTGTTACCCTTTTTCCCCCAGACCTGTTGCTGTGTGCGTTTCCACATGGTCTAAAGTACCGTGAAGATTAGGCAAATTAGTCTGGTGATGTAGGACTGCGCGCCACTTTCCAGTTCCCGATGGTTTTTGTTCTCCGCATATAAGCTTAATAAAGCCTGAACCTTGTTGTCGGTCCATCGTCGTATATTTTTTAAACTCCATTGTTGATTCGATTAGCAAACAACTCTTACTGCACGCACCGCAACAGACTTTTAATAATGGTGGTTGATATAAAATGCTGCATGGAGTCAACCAATCAAAATGCTGCGTGAACTCAACCAATCAGCATGTCCAGTGCCAAGTCCCACCCCGAAAGTTCCTGAACTTGAAAAAGTAATACCTCATGAGCAGGGATTTTCTGATATGAAATTTTTTACCCAGAACTTAATTCGCTTTCGAGGCTACAGCCTGTATAATCCATTGAATATAACTATAATTTTTCATGCTGTTAAGAGGACCGATGACAAAGTTTTGGAAGTGACATCTACATATAAATGCTGGATTCACTCTGCACGGGACAGAAATATGACATGTTAAAATAGTCACGCATTAAAGCAATGTTAAGGCAGACTAATAGATGAACAGAAAAAAATATTTGTAGCAAAATATTTTGAAATTCTATTCCAATTATTGCTAAAAGTGATGACTTGTAAATAATCTTAAATGTCTCACTGTACACTGCTCTGGTGGAGCCATTGCTTAGCTTACATCTGCACTTTACTAAAAAGTATAAATAAAATATAATTTATACTTTATAAAAGTGTTTGTTAATGACTACTAACTCATTTACAAATGCATTATAGATCGTTGATAAGCAGTTATAACTGCATGAATAAAAAGGGTGACTTTAACACAATACCTGCCAAATAGTGAGCCCCTTTTAACTCACATGTTATCTTGATAAGCAAGAAATCAGTTTTATACACTGCTGTGGATAGGCATGAGCCTTTTGTGGAATATCATGGATAAGACAGTAACTGCTGGTAAGGAACATATTAAGAAAAGTGGCAGTCATGAGATATTCATGAGAAAACCACAAATGCAACACCCTTCAGTCTCACTAAGATATTCTATTTTTGCTGCATCATGAAATAAACTATCTGGTTTTGAGGTAAATAAGTGTGAATAAATACATTTATTAAGCATTTATAACATGTAAACATCTTTATAAACCCTTTAGAAAGGGAACCTTAATGTAAAGTGTTACCAATATCCCTTTAAGCTTTGCCTTAAACTGCCTTATAATGATTATGAAATTACTGAGGATGCTCTAGTAAAGTGCTTTACAAAGGGAACCTTAATGTAAAGTGATAGCAGGATATTTTGCCCTAAAATTTAAATTAAGTCATCATTAACTCACCCTGGTGTTGTTCTAATGCAGTATATCGCTTTCTTTTTTTCGTTTCTGTGTTATCTAGTGGTTTAGAGAAAAAATCTATAGCTCAAATTTGGCATTACAGATTCACTGTAAATCCTATTCAGGCTCAGTGAGACTATCTTGAATATGTTGGAGCCAGAAAAGACGATTCATGCTCTCATTGATCCTGCAGTCAGACTCCCTCAGCACTGAGGTACTGGATCTGTATTCCGGCTGACTGTGAGTGACACATCCTGCAGAAAAAAGAGAGAGTCTGAACCCTGTCTGCAAAGTAAAGCACTGCAGGCATTCTGAGGCTCTGGGCCTGACTGATGAAAGACGATGAGTAGATTTAGAGAGTGTTGACAACACCACAGTAGGACTGGAAAACAGTAACCAATTGTTTCAGCACTCTGAAGATTCTTGGCAAACAGGTTGGGCCGATGGGGCAATATTCACAGACTCAACGACTCACAATGGAGGCGTTGTTGCCGTTGGCCATTTTTGGTGCCTTTTAGTCTGAACCAAAGTGAACAGAGTTTGACACTTCTTTTGGTCTTATATGTGATGAAATGTAGGAGCAAACAGTTGTTGCACTTCAGTGTGCGGTATTTCAGCACAAAACCCTCACATACCAGCCATACTCCAACTAGGAATAGTTCAGCCAAAAAATGTAATTCTGTTATTATTTACACACCTCTTTCAGTGGAATACAAAAGGACAGTATCATGCAGCTTTTTTCATACATCGGCAGTGACCACCAGTGGTACCCGTGAGGGAATTTTTCAAGAAAACTGAGATGCAAATCAGTATTTGTCAAAACAATAAAAGATTGCTGCAATTTTTATCTATATATTTTGATAATTATGCTCCTGTATAAAGATGATATCCACCAGAAATTTTAAAATAGTTCTGATAATTAATGTCTCTAAGGCCAAAAACACTTGAAATAGAATGAACCACACAGCTGTATACAGACTATGACCATCATAAACATGTACAGTTGTGGTCAGAATTATTGGCACCTGGTAAATATGATCAAAGACGGCTTTAAAAAATAAATTGCCATTGTTTATTCTTTTAATCTTTCTTTTAAAAAATCTAACCTTTCATTGAAGAAAAATAATTGAAAGTGGGGGTAAATCACATTATGAAATAAATGCTTTTCTCCAAAAACATGTTGGTCATAATTATTGGCACCCTTTTATTAAATACTTTCCTTTTGCCAAGATAACAGCTCTGAGTTTTCTCCTATAATGCCTGATGAGTTTGGAGAACACCTGAAAATAATTATTCCTTCATACATAATCTCTCCAGATCCTTCAGATTCACAGCTCCATGTTGGTGCTTCTTCTCTTCAGTTCAGCCACTCATTCTCTATAGGGTTTAGGTCAGGGACTGGGACGGTCATGGCAGATGCTTTTGTGCTCATTTTTGTGATTTTGATGTTTGTCTTGGATCATTGTCCTGATGGAAGATCCAACCACGGCCCATTATAAGATTTCTAGCAGAGGCCGAATCCATGATACCATGCGTCTGAACAAGATGTCCAGGACCTCCAGCAAAAAAATACAACCACAACTCTAATGATACAAATGTTTAAAAAAAAAAAACACACACAAAAAACAAAGTGCATAACAGTCTCACTTTTATATTTGGGATTTCAAATTTATTTTTTATTTTTTTCAAAATACGGTTTGTACGGTATAAAAACCATTACACCTATGGAATGTCCCCACAATTCACAAAAACAAACATGTGTATCTGTGTGTGTGTGTGTGTGTAGGAATGGGTGGGATTATTTCACAGTCTTGATGTTGTAAGAATCTGTTTAATGCTAAGACAAAAGTTAAAGATCCAACCCCCTGCAATAAAACAATGAAACTCACTAATCTGGAGAGAAGATCTCACAAAAAGAGTGTAGGACATCGGCCTGCCCAAAACCTTCTCCCCCTCTCCCTCCCCCTGATTCAAGTCACAGAATGCAGATATATCACAGATGATGTACCTTGTAAATCTATTGTTTTTCCCCTTTAATGTGTGGTATCTTTTTAAAGGTCTCAGTGCGATTGGTAAAATGGTCTCAACTTCACTGTAGTCACTGGTAGGATGAGAAAGATTGAAACATGAGAATTATGTTCTCCCTTTTTGAGTGGTCTCCTCAAAGATATCCGATCCTCTCCCCCAAACTAGGTGTTGTGTTGCAAATATTTACCACCCTTTGTTCTGGTCTGGGTATTTAAGGAAGGGTAGCAGATCTGCCATTTGGGAACATTCTGTAGCCAGAGCCCCCATGCAGTGCTGTGTCAGTGTCCGAGAGTTACTCACACACACTGTGTGTACTGTGCCAGATATAATGACTCTTTGAAACTATTTTCATATTACTTTGTAATTGTATTTTATATTTTTATGCTGAAAGTTGTGTACCATGGATTCATGTTTAATTATGTTTATTTAAGTTCTGTCTGGCCAAAATAAATGTTAATCTTGATTTATCTTGTATTTTCTGAAATCATTATTTTAGTATGGATCAATGTGGAGTCCGTTACTTCTGCAAATCTTTTGCCAGAATAGATCAAACTGAGGACCCCATGACTGAAGCATGGAGCGCAGCATGCGGGATAATCAGCTTTCTGACTATCACTGTATTAGCAAGTTGCAGCTTTCGTGTCTATTAATCAAATTACACTTTTTGTTGAGTAAGCAGGTGCGACCACTTAAAGGTAAAATATTCACTCTGCAATCCTCTGACTAATATCAGAACTGGCGGGTTTGCGAGCGTGAGCTAGTGTAATTTCGCGAGCACTCAGTCTCTGTGTGGTTTTGGGTCCCTTGGTGAACGAATATTTGATAATAATATATACTAAGAAAAATCAACGATCCAAATTATATCACAACGAATCACCAGCTGTTAAATTACAAACGTAACAAAATGAACGAAGTCACATAAAATTGGAGTCAGATCACTTTATTCATGGAGTCAGATTAAAAATTAGATATTAATAAATTAAGTGAATTTAACAGAAATGCTGAAAAGGCTTACACGCAGAATCCTTCAACCAAGCCGTTAGATTCCGTTTTTTGGGCTAACGGATGGAGCTTACATTGTTTTAGAGTGTCACCCCTTCACTGCTGTGAGCTTTTTCTGAATTATGACTGAATTATTGAATAGATTTCACATATTCTCAAAACTTTGCTCTGTGTTACAGACACAGTGGTTCATAGGTGTGTGTGTGTGTGGATACATGTCACATTCTTGATGTTTTGTAGTGTTATCCCTTCACTTCTGTGTACTTTTTTCAGTATTGTGTCCGATTTGTAGATTGTGCACATAAAAAAAACATGAGTGTGACCATTTTTTTTACCACCACTTAGCCTGTTCGAATCATGCCCCCTTTTTTTGTGTTCACATTTCAAGTGTCATAAAAGTCATCAAGTTTCGTACCATTCCGATGAAGCTGTGATTTTTTTACATTTCAAAGCGTAAAATTCCGAAGACCGCTCAAGGGTTAATATATCCATGTCGCAGAGTGTGATTTGTAGTGATCTTATATGATTGCTAAAATCATGCATTCTGTACCAGGCTTAAGTTAGCTTTCCAGTTTGGTAATTAGTTCAGTTCTTCTCTGTCTCGTGCCTGTTTGTCTCCTAGGTTACAGATTGATTCCTCAGTTCAGTTGTGCCTTGTTTATTACCTCCTTAATTTTCCCTGAGTTTACCTTTGCCATTTAGATTTATTTATTAAAGGATTGTTTGCTTTTCTAATCTTTATCTTCATGCACTTCACTACAGCCACCTAACTGTGACAAATTCTTCTTCTTATCAATTTCATAAACAATGCAGATAAACAATTATCTCATTCTTATGCAACTCTAACACAATATATTCATCATACCAGTGTGCACCTTACATCCCAAAGAAGCTTAACTGATGGTGCGTTTGGAGACAAATGCCGTAGTGCTGTGCTAGAGAATTACAAGACGCTAGAGCTGATCTAGTAATGCGCTGATGGATTTGCCAGTGGCAGATGTGGACAGGTGCCCATCCCATGTGTGACTCTGCATGGCGAAAGCTGGATGTGTCTGTTTTTTTTTTTTGTTTTTTTTTATGTGACCCACAGCACCAGCTCAGTTTTTTTTTTTTAACAAATTACAAGATTACATAATCAGCCCGCCTTCTTTCGCAGAGCCTGGCAGGTGCTGTTTACATGTAACTGTGAGCACCACATTAAACTGAAAAGTGCTTTATAGTCATCATTGCAGCAGCAATGTCGGGGGCGAGCAATCTGTCATACTCAATCTGCAGAGCAACAGAGCGGGACAAGAGCGCTGAAGCTCCACAGTTGTTATCCCTCTGTGCGTCTTTCCAGGTGGGCTGCCACAATTCCCTTCAGAAGTTTTACACTTTTTTTACAGGATACCAGTACTTAAAGGGTTTTTAATGCAGGTTTTTAACAAAGGATGCCACCCTTGTGAAAAAGAATTACACTTTTGCAGACTTGTAAAAATAGTACTTATTATTACAGAAATAATATTGTTTAAAAGATTTGAAGAATTGAAGGAAAATTTATTAAATGCATATAGCTAAACTTAAAAGTGCTTTTTGACCCACTTAAGTAGGACTTAAATACAACTTTATAAGTAATTTCATATTTACTTCTATTGTCTAATATGGTTTGTACTGAATGCACTGACAAGCATTTATGGGAAACTAAAATATACTTTAAGGTCATTTCTATTGAAACTTGTAGCCTATGTCATGTATTTAAATATATGTGTAATTACACACATATTCGTAACAATTTGTCCCAGGAACTTTTCCCCCAGACCTGTTGCTGTCTACGTTTTCATCACGTACCGTGAAAATTAGGCAAATTAGTCTGGTGACATAGGACTGCGCACGACTTTCCAGTACACACTGGATTTCGTTCTCCACATATAAGCTTAATAAAGCCTGAACCTCTTCGTCGGTACATCGGTCTTATTTTGTCAACTCCATCGATTTTCTCTCTTTTTCTATTTTGTTTTATTGAGCAAAAACAAAAGGCTGTTCTCACAGCTGGTTCGGTGCACTGTAAAGAGCGCTGAAAAGCCATTTTCATGGCTGATAAGAGATCGCCTTCTATGAGAGAGAGAGCGCGCATGACAGGCTGCACTTTTTCCCTGTCTGTGTCGCCGCGACTGTCCCCCTGTGTGCTTCAGCACCGCGGAGTGCAGTTTCCCTAGAAGAGCTACACAGATAGAGCTTGCGTCTTTTTAAAGATGACATTCTACCTGTGTGTTTCTGGTTGCGGTTGTTTCCTGTCCTCACTGACGGCCACGAGCACTGTTTCACATGTCTGGGCATATGCAAGCTGAGACGTGTTCGTGGGTGGTTCACGTTTTCTAATGAGAACATGACCACGTCGGCACGCCGGTCGCGACTCTGCTTTCTCCGGGAAGCTTGAGTCCCCTTTGTTGTTGGCCAGCTGCCGCTCGTGTGTAAAAGCACAGCCGCGGGTCTGCTCGACCCTCTGGGAGACCGCGGAGATCAGCGAGAGCTGCCCGCCTGGGAAAACCGGGTGGGACCTCACGCTTCTCTACGTGTCGTGTGCCGTCGAGTGCCGGTCTGCAGCGCAGGTTGTCACGGCAATCCAGCGCTCACTCGCCACTCTAGGTGCGCTGTCCCCTTGCCTATTTCCCGTTGTAGCGCCCTCCCTGGTGGCCAAAAGGAGAGGTCTACTTCAGTAAAATCGCTGGGGTGACCTGAGGAGTGGAGGGCTTCTCCTTTGGGGAACCAACCCCCTAGGGCCCCTCCCCCTCTAGCGCACTGCAAGCCTTGCAGCTTCTGGATGGAACTGCTGGTCCTTCTTATGGAGGAACCTAGCATTTCATTCGGTGCTCCAGCTGAGGATAAGATCTGGGAATGAGGATGATGCTGAGCCCACTGTATTGGTGTGTGCTTTGCTGAATCAGATTCAGAGTTAATAGCCATGCTTTCCTTGGCAGTATGGAACTACTTTGTATTTTGCCATAGATATGGAACGCCAGTGGGGCCAAAACTGCATAAGTTTTTCCTCTCTCACTACCCTCAACAGTGGGGTGGCTGTGCGCAGACCACCTCCGCCCTGCACTTTAATGCACGAGGGTAGTTCTGAGTCGGGGTTGAGCTGCGCATGTTGACTAACCGTGATCAAAGTCACGGCGCAGGCCCTCGGCCAGACGATGTCCACCTCGGTTGTCCAGAAACGCCCCCTGGCTTGCCTTGCTGAGGTGTAAGTGGTCGTCAAAGTGCGCTTTCTCGATGCTCCCATCTCACAAGGTGGCCTTTTCGACGACACTGTTGAGAACTGGGCCCAGCAGTTCTTCGCAGTCGGTAGCAGGCTGACGCAATCAAAAGCTTCCCCCGACGCACCACAAGAGTGCCTCGTGGGCCGCCCCTACGTCTGCTCGTCGCCAAAGGCGTAGTCCCCTGCAAAAAAAAAAAAACTTCGGCACAGCCTGCTCTACTGTGTCCGCCGCAGGAAGGCGACGCCACCCGTGACCTGGAGATGGGCGGGGCTGCTCTTCCCCGGAGGAGGGCCGGGCAAGGAATCTTTTGAGTCAAAATTCTGTTCTGCCGCTGGTGTCACAACCAGTGGTACCCAAATTCTCAAAAAAAAAAAAAAAAAAAGAGCAATTCCTCTATCTCTGGGTCCCAAGGGGGTTCGGAGAGCTGAGGACGGTCCAACGCCGGACCACACTCATCCTCCTCCTTCGCCAGCGGGCAGCAGTGGACAGTTCGAGGACGCAACCAAGCCTTCTCACGTACCCTCTGCCCACTCGTGGAATCAGGTAAGTGTTGCACAGCACACTCACACCCCGCTGCGGGCCGCCTCCACGAGACAGCCGCCCCAGCCCGGTACCTGCATTCCACCTCGCTGCCCCACGGTGGGTACGCCGGTGGTCTCTTTGGTCCCGCTTGCACGGTCTCTGCGAGCCTGGTTAGCGCTCCCCAGTCCATCTTGCTGGCTCATCCGGACCATCAGGCTCGGCTATGCGATTCAGTTCGCCCAGCGCCCTCCCAGGTTCAAGGAGCGTCCGCTTCACTTCGGTGAATGCCGCAGATGCCCATGTCCTGCGTGCAGAGATCGCAGTCCTACTGGCGAAGGACGCGATAGAGCCGGTCCCTCCAGCCGATATGAAGACAGTCTTCTACAGCCCGTACTTCATTGTACCCAAGAATTTCGGTGGGTTACGGCCAATCTTGAAATCTGCAAGTCCTGAATCGGAGCCTCCACAAGCTACCGTTCAAGATGCTCACGCAGAAACGCATTTTCGAATGCATCCGTCCCCAAGATTGGTTTGCAGCAATTGACCTGAAGGATGCGTACTTTCATGTCTCGATTCTTCCTCGACACAGGCCGTTTCTGCGCTTTGCGTTCGAGGGTTGAGCATATCAGTACAAAGTCCTGCCCTTTCGGGCTGTCCCTGTTCCCCTGTGTCTTCACGAAAGTCACGAAGGGGGCCCTTGTACCCATGAGAGAACAGGGCGTTCGCATCCTCAACTATCTCGACGACTGGCTCATTCTAGCACAGTCCAGGGATCAGTTGTGTGAACACAGGGAACTGGTGCTCCGACACCTCAGCCAGTTGGGTCTTCAGGTCAGCTGGGAAAAGAGCAAACTCGCCCCCGTGCAGAGGCTCTCTTTTCTCAGTATGGAGTTAGATTCGGTCGAACGGACAGCACGCCTCACAGAGGAGCGCTTCCAGTCGATGCTGAACTGCCTGAATGCGTTTCAAAGCAGGATGGCGGTCCCACTGAAACAGATTCAGAGGCTCCTGGGCATATGGCAGCGGCAGCGGCAGTAACACCGCTCGGCCTGCTTCATATGAGACCGCTTCAGTATTGGCTACACGAACTCCCAGAACTCATACTCCTCACGACGGCCCCTCCCTGGCCGGTTCCTCTGAGGAAGGACCTTCTGACTCAGAGACGGGGCACCCTGTGGCACCCGCGTCCAGACCTGTGGAAGCTTCATGTCTGGCCCCTGGACGGGACGCGGAGGTTCTAGGTGACTTACCCCAAGAGGTAGTTTACACCATCACTTCGGCACGAGCGCCGTCTACAAGACAGGCTTATGCTTGAAGTGGAACCTGTTAGTCGAGTGGTGTTCTTCTCGCTGAGAAGACCCCCGAAGATGTTCAATCGTGTCTGTGCTTTCCTTCCTGCAACATGGGTTGGAGCGTAGGCTGTCGCTCTTCACCCTCAAAGTTTATGTTGCTGCGATATCCGCCATCTTGTAGAAGGTAAGTCGGTGGGGAAGCACGAGGGGGGGGGGGGGCGAGACGGTTAAATCCTCCTGGCCCCCCCTCCATATCCTCTTGGGATCTTGCTCTGGTGCTCCGAACACTTTATAATGCCCCATTTAAACCTTTACAGTCAGCAGAGCTAAAGATTCTGTCTATGAAGACTTTGCTGTTGGCTGCATTGGCCTCCATCAAGAGGGTAGGGGACCTGCAGGCATTTTTGGTCGACAAATTGTGCCTAGAGTTCGGGCCGGGTGACACCCACGTGGTACTGAGACTGGCTATGTGCCCAAGGTTCCTACCACTCCCTTCAGGGACCAGGTGGTGAACCTGCAAGCGCTGCCCCTGGAGGAGGCAGACCCAGCCCTAGCTTTGCTCTGTCCTGTCCGCGCTCTGCGGATCTACGTGGATAGAACGCAAAGCTTCAGGACCTCAGTTCAGCTCTTGTCTGTCACGGAGGCCAGCAGAGGGGAAGTCTGTCTCCAAGCAGAGGATGGCCCACTGGATAGTGGATGCTTACCAAGCACAAGGTGTGCCCTGTCCGCTCAGGGTGCGAGCACACTTTACTAGAAGTGTTGCATCCTCCTGGGCGCTGGCACGTGGCGCCTTGCTGTCAGACATCTTAGAGCTGCGGGCTGGGCGACACCCAACACGTTCGCTAGATTCTATAGTCTACGTGTAGAGCCAGTGTCCTCCTGTGTTCTCGCCTCAAACAGGTAGAAGCACTGAGAGGCCCTGGCTCTTGTCGGCTTGCTGCGCCACGGCGCTTATTTTCTCCAGAAGCAAACTCTGTTGAGTCCTCCATCACCCTCGATGCCGGACGTGGCGGAGCGTCTGGCATCAGGCCCCTTGCCGCTGAATCCTTGAGAACCGGTACTGGGCTGGGGTTATATGAGTGACCCTGCGGGGATCCCATATATTTTCCACGGTCGCTCCTATGGAAGCCCGTGTCTTTCCCTTGGGAGAGCCCTCCCCTTGGTGGGGCTGGAGCCCCCTCTCAGTTGCGGGCTACGGCTCAGCATTGTACTCCACATAACTCCTTCGGGGTATGATGTGGGTTCTGCAGCCCTTCCACTAGGGCACGCTTTCCCAGTGTTATCCAATAAGTCACTGAGCGGGTCATGCGGAACAGCAGTGATGGACTTCTCTGTGTGAGCCCCGTCTCATCAGGTAAGAGAGCTTAGGAGGCTCACACAGGGCACTGGATGGGGGCAGAGGCCATGGTGCTTTGGTAGGGATTCCTATTCGTCGGTACTCCGACGTGGCGTCGAGAGTGACCGACTGAATCGGAATGTCTCGGTTACATATGTAACCCTCGTTCCCTGAAGGAGGGAACGAAGACGCCACGTCCCGTCGCCATGTCCTCTGTACCCTGCTGGGGTGCCAGTTCACCTACTCGGCTCCTCAGCAAAAAACTAATTTGATGCAAGCACCTGTGCCTCATTTATACCCACACTGAGTGGCATGAGCAGCTGGTGCAATCATTGCATGCCAATGTGCATTGGCTCGTTTAGTTACACTCGAAGTAGATTGGCTCTCGCTAGCGAGATTCCTATTCGTCGGTACTCCGACGTGGCGTCTCCGTTCCCTCCTTCAGGGAACGAGGGTTACATACGTAACCGAGACGTTCCTAGGGAAAGTTCCTGCGGTGGAAACACATCAAGTGCACTTCTATAAAGCATTGTTAAAACATAATGATATTAAGGATTTAGACATTCATACAAAGTGCACACTTTTAGAACTCTTTTTTTTCATTAATATATTATCTGCAAGTACTTTTTTTTTTTTTATACACTTTTAAAATGTGAAAATGTACAAGTGCACTTCTTTTTCACAAGGGCAGGGAATTTGACAGGATTCAATTGAATAACTTCTGAATAGCATAGTTTGACACAACATGTTTTTGGTTGCCTTGTGACTCAGAACTGTGCTTAGGGTGGTTACACAACAAATGCATCCAATCTTCCAAAGATTGTGAATTATATGATAACATTTGGCAACTCTATTTAGGAGGCAACAATCTATTTATAATTTTTTTCTCTCTCCGTTGACTTGCCATAATATGTTAAGCAATAGATCAAACACAATATCTCATTTAATATCATGACAGTTTGTACCAGACTCTTTTAATGAGTATTAGTTGGCCCTTATCTAAATCATAAAATAGATTTTGGTTAATGTCAGAAAATGTCAGAACATATCAAAATCATGAACTGAACATGATTTCTCAGTTAAATGCATTTAAACATTCCATAAGTGTTCACTGCTCCCTAAATACTGAGCAGTGGTTATTTATAGAAGTTCACTTCAATTGAAAAAATGTGTTCATGTCCCTGCCATGTCATCAGCCACAGACAAGTCTATCGCACAGATTAAGGGCTTTGAGTCGGATGACATAATGTACTCATGTATTTAAATATAAATAACAGTATTTTCATATGTATAAATATATGTTTAATTAATAATGAATAATTAATAAAATAAAAATTAGCAAAAATTGTAACCTTTAGGGGAACAACAGTTTGTCACTGTGGCAATACCCTTAAAAGGACACCTTTGTACCTTTTTTACAACTAAAAGGTTAATAGTAGTACCTTAAGGTACATAATACTAATAAGGTACTAATATGCACCTTTTAAGTGTGAAAAAGTTACAAAGATGTCCTTTTAAGGGTACTGCCCCAGTGACAAGTTGTTGTACCCCTAAATGTATCAATTTTACACTTTTTTTTTAGAGTACATCCAAATGTGTTTATATAAAAATATATTTATGTCAACCTATGTTAATGGATTTGTAATGGCCACATACTGTAACTGCATCTGCTTGTCACACATCTGCCTAACCATTCCTAAGGTGATTTAAACTGAATATAAATGAGGTTCAACTTTTTTCCACCACATTTATTTTCACTTCAGTTTGCGTAGGCTGTAGACACACTGCTGAGTAAATGTAGGACAGAACAAATGTAGGGTTAATCTTACCTGGCAGGCTGGTTTGCTGATTTAATCCAACCGGCTATTTCACACATTTAATCCAGATAGCAGCTCATCTTTGTCAGGGGTTGGCTTGCAGTACGCACAACAAGATGTAGGAGTAGCAAAACAAACAGTCTTTATTTAGAACACATAACACTCAGGAGATCGCAGGAGAAACATAGCAAACCAACACAATACATAAATGAGAACCAACAAAGAACTGAATTGAAACGGGAGTATATATATATATATATATATATATATATATATATATATATTATACATGGCAAACATAACGATACACAGGTGATAATCATAAGTAACTATAGATACAAACGAGGACATAATCAGTAATAAACAGAGCAATTCCGATGGTGCTCGGGCCCTAACAAGGAAACCGAAACTAAACAGAGCAGGGAAACAGGAACATACACCTGACAATACATGCTCTGGACTAGGTGGCAGAGAAAAAAAACACATGTCAAAGCCGATGGAGGGAGGAGCCAGGGTGACAACTTTACTGATGGTCTGGGCAGACCCTGGGAACTGACTAACAGAGGTTGAGCCAAGGGAGGTGAAGCTGAAGGAGACGGAGACCCAGGCAAAGCCGAGGAAACAAAGAGACAAAGAGACCTGAAAAGACGGATCTGGAGACCAGATGGCATGAGGTGGATCTGAGCAGCAGAGTGGAGCCACCAAAGGAGGAACCGAGAGGCTGAAGGGAGCCAGCAGAAGCAGGGCTGAGAAACTGGATGCCTTTGGCAGAGGAGGTGGGAAAGGGAGGCTGGGTGAGACCATCAGCAACGAAGAAGACTTGGAACTAGACAAAACCATTAGCAACAAAGAATAGATGACAGCCGCGAAATGTGGGAAGAAATCCATTTGATTGTAGTTTAGAGAAATAATTGCAGTGCTCTGTTTAACCGCTCTGGAGTTAGTATCGCTATAGTGTTTGAATCGGTGAATGCAGCTTACAGGTTTCAAAGAGTTCACCTGTTCGCTTGAATATATTTAGCCATTAGATCTATTTAATTACTTCAGTTTTTTTGTTTTTTTTACAAATTGAAGCATTTAAACTGATATAATATATCATCTCGGTTAAGTATGTAACCCTCGTTCCCTGAAGGAGGGGATGGAGACGCCACGTCGGAGGCCGATGAATAGGAATCTCGCTAGCGAGAGCCAATCTACTTTTAAGTGTACCTAAACAAGTCAATGCACATTGGCATGCAGTGATTGCACCAGCTGCTCATGCCACGCAGCACGGGTCTAAATGAGGCACAGGTCCTTGCATCAAATTAGATTTTTGCTGAAAGCTGAGTAGGTGAACTGGCACCCCAGCAGGGTACAGAGGACATGGCGACGGGACATGGCGTCTGCGTTCCCTCCTTCAGGGAACGAGGGTTACATACGTAACCGTGACGTTCCCATTCAGTCGGTCACTCCCGACGCCACATCGGAGACCGATGAATAGGAATCCCCACCAAAGTGCCATGGCCTATGCCCCCTTCCAGTGCCACAAGAGAACACAAGAGGAAACTGGCTCTACAAGTAGGCTATAAAATCTAGCGAACGTGTTGGGTGTCGCCCAGCCCGCAGCTCTACAGATGTCTAGCAGCAAGGAGGATGCAACACTTCTAGTAGAGTGTGCTCGCACCCTGAGCTGACAGGGCACACCTTGTGCTTGGTAAGCCAAGGTGATGGCATCCACTATCCAGTGGGCCATCCTCTGCTCAGAGACAGCCTTTCCCTTCTGCCGACCTCCGTGAGAGACAAAGAGCTGATCTGAGGTCCTGAAGCTTTGCGTTCTATCCATGTACAGCCGCAGAACGCGGACGGGACAGAGCAAAGCTAGGGCTAGGCCTCCTCCAGGGGCAGTGCTTGCAGGTTCACCATCTGGTCCCTGAAGGGAGTGGTAGGAACCTTGAGCACATAGCCAGGCCGGGGTCTCAGTACCACATGGGTGTCTCCCGGGCCGAACTCTAGGCACGATTCATCGACCGAAAATGCCTGCAGGTCCCCTACCCTCTTGATGGAGGCCAGTGCAGCCAGCAGCAAAGTCTTCATAGACAGAATCCTTAGCTCTGCCGACTGCAGAGGCTCAAATGGGGCATTCTGAGGTGCTCGGAGCACCAGAGCAAGATCCCAAGAGGGTATAGAGGGAGGTCGAGGAGGATTTAACCGTCTCGCCCCACTGAGGAACCTGACGATCAGGTCATGCTTACCAACCATCTTACCTTCTACGTGGTCGTGATAAGCAGATATTGCAGCAACATAGACTTTGAGGGTGGAGGTCGACAGCCTATCCTCCAACCCCTGCCAACAGACGCGATCGAACATCTTTGGGGGTCTTAGCGAGTAGAACACCACTCGACGAACAGGTTCCACTTCAAGGCATAAGCCTGTCTCGTAGACGGAGCTCGTGCTGAAGTGATGGTGTTAACTACCTCTTGGGGTAAGTCACCTAGAACCTCCACCACAGGGTGCCCCGTCTCTGAGTCAGAAGGTACTTTTTCTGAGGAATCTGCCAGAGAGGGGCTATCGCGAGGAGCATTAGCTCTGGGAACCAAGTCTGGTTGGGCCAGTATGGCGTCACCAACAGGACCTGCTCCTCGTCCTCCCTGACTTTGCAGTGGATTTATGCAAGTAGGCTCACAGGGGGAAACACATATTTGTGTAGGCCCCGGGCCAGCTGTGTGCAAATGGTTGTGCCCTCGGTCAGCGAATAAAACCACTGGTAGTGGGATGTTTTTTGGGGAGGCAAACAGGTAGACCTTGTCTCCAGATCAGCTGGACCACCTGGGGGGTGGAGTCGTGATAGCTCGTCGGCCATATGGTTGAGCACACCGGGGACATGAATGGCCCGAAGCAACCTCAGACACTTCTGACTCCAGAGGAGGAGATGGCGGGCAAGTTGCGACATGCGACGGGAGCACAGCCCACCTTGTTGGTTGATGGTCGCAGTGTTGTCCGTGCGGACCAATACATCTTTGCCCTGTAACAGCCTTTTGAGGCTGAAGGTCTGGCGGCAGACCGGTGTGATACTCACCCGGTGAGTGCCGCATTGCCATGCCCATCTCGAGCCCCAGGAGACTGTGAAATTGTTCCAGTGGGACCGCCGTTCTGTGTGTTCAGGCAGTTCAGCATCGACTGGACACGCTCTTCTGTGTGACGCGCCATCTGTTCGACCAAACCCAACTCCATACCGAGAAAAGAGATCCTCTACACAGGGGCAAGTTTGCTCTTTTCCCAGTTGACCCAAAGACCCAACTGGCTGAGGTGTCTGAGTACCAGGTCCCTGTGTTCACACAACTGATCCCTGGACTGTGCTAGAATGAGCCAGTCGTCGAGATAGTTGAGAATGCGAATGCCCTGTTCTCTCATGGGCACAAGGGCCTCCTCCGCGACTTTCATGAAGACGCGGGGGGGACAGGGACAGCCTGTAGGGTAGGACTTTGTACTGATATGCTCGACCCTCTAACGCAAAGCGCAGAAATTTCCTGTGTCGAGGAAGAATCGAGACATGAAAGTACGCATCCTTCAGGTCAATCACTGCAAACCAGTCTCGGAGATGGATGCATTCGAAAATGCGTTTATTATTTAATAGCTAACTTGTACAGTTAACAGCACTGTAAAAAAATCTCAGTCAATCTAAAATGTGCTTAATTTAGTGACTTCTGAATTAACTGTGGAATTAAGTTATATCAAGGGTTAAATAAAATAGAAATGGCACAATAAAGTTAAAAGTTATAACTGCATGATGAAACCACTTTTTTTGTGTGTTTATGTACACTGTACAGGTCTGGTATAAAGAATGTTTGGTGTGGTCCAATCAAACAGATGAGCTACTGTAGCTCAAATTGCTCAAGAAGTTAATGCCGGGTCTGATAAAAAGGTGTCAGAATACACAGTGCATCGCACTTTGTTGTGTATGGGGCTTCATAGCCACAGACCAGTCAGGGTGCCCATGCTGACACCTGTCCACCACAGAAAGCGGCAACAGTGGGTATGTGAGCATCAGGTTTTCTTTTACATCACATGGATGGCCAAGTGCATGTGCATCGCTTACCTGGGTAACACGTGGCACCAGGATGCACTATGGGAAGAAGGCAAGCCGGCAGAGGCAGCATGATGCTTTGGGCAATGTTCTGCTGGGAAACCTTGGGTCCTGCCATCCATGTGGAAGTTACTTTAACACGTACCACCTACCCAAGCATTGTTGCAGACCATGTACACCCTTTCATGGAAACGGTATTCCCTGGTGGCTGTGGCCTCTTCCAGCAGGATAATGCACCCTGCCACAAAGCAAAAATGGTTCAGGAATGGTTTGAGAAGCACAACAATGAGTTTGAGGTGTTGGCTTGGCCTCCAAATTCCCCAGATCTCAATCCAATCGAGCATCTGTGGGATGTGCTGAACAAACATGTCCGATCCATGGAGGCCCCACCTCGCAACTTACAGGACTTAAAGGATCTGCTGCTAACATCTTGGTGCCAGATACCACAGCACACCTCCAGGGGTCTAGTGGAGTGCATGCCTCGGTGGGCCATAATATTATGCCTGATTGGTGTAACCTGGCACAGCTCACCCTCAGTGACAGGAGTATGGGCGGGGCTCCATTCCATGTCCTCATCAGAATCAGAAAGAGCTTTTGCAGTTTACACAGAAACGATAACGGTATTGTTTTCACTTTGAAACCCGTTTTCAGACCCACTAAACGTTATTGTTGTTTAAATGAATGACCAAAATGTACAAAAAATTCAGTTTTTTAAATGGTGTTGTGTAAACAGCCCCCTAGTTTGTTTCCTTTGTTAATAATCATCAGCACCTGTGTCTTTAGTTCTTGTTTACTTTTGTATTTAATGCCCTCTGTAGTTCATTGGCAAATATTGTCTTTATGTTTTGAGTTATTGCATTTGTTTTTCTTTGCTTTTCAAATAATACAGCCACAATTGTACTTGTAAGGATATGTGTACACAGAGGAAGGCCTTACTACTATTATTAGTGTAGCATGGAAGAAAGTGACAAAGCGATAGATGTTTAAATATAAGTTAGGTTCATAGGTTCACCATGTGGTCATATTATAATTATTAAATTATCTTGTGTCTTCCACATAGTATTTTAGGTTTCATCAGTAACAGAAAACGTCTCTTACTTAGATATTCAACTGCAGCAAGCCCAGCAAGCCCATTGATCTGCCACATAATTGGCATATTGAGCAAACCCCAGCAAAACCCAACAACTGTCCAATCTATTGGATTTCCAACACGTGAATTCATCCACTTTTCCTGAAATACATGAAAGTAAGTAGCCGGTGAAGTGGGAGAAGAATAGAGTAAACTTTAAAGTTACTTACACAATGTGTATCTGATATGAATAAAAATTGTTGTCTAATTATAATGGAAAGGATTATTATTGTCGCTTCCATAGACATCAGTGTGTATTTTACAAACTCTAAATGCATGGTTTTGCTGGTACTTATGTATATTTAAACAAAAAATAAACATTATGTGCTTGAAAACACTGAATAGTTGAGCGCTGAGCGTGTCTTCCTCTGGCTCAGCGCCAGCCAAAACATGTTGAATTTAGCAGTTGATCATGTGATGCACTGAACGTTCTAATCACACCGGTGTGATTGTACACTCCAGGGACCAGCCAAGATACGTGCAAAAGGGTTAAAGTGAATAAAATAGCCATGACAGCTTACTTACTGGAGTTCCACAACTACTTTGTTCTCTCCCACCTGATTTGCGTGTGTGAGGTAAAGGGGGAAAGCAGGCAGTGGATCAAAGCACTGTGAGGCAAGGTGTCACAGTTGGCTGTGTACACAAATTTTTTTTGTTTTTATAAATCAAAACAAACACATAGGAGAAATCACGGGAAACCAACCACTTTACATGAAGTAACACTGATGAGACAGGACAAGGAACTGAACAAAACAGGGAGTACTTATACTAGAACTAAATGAGGGAACTAATTAGTTAATTACCAAACAACAGGTGAACTCAATTAAACTTTTTTTAATTTTTTTTTATTGCTTGACATACACACATACAAGATACCAAAACAAACCTCAAAAACACAAATCTGAAAAAGTCAAAATAGCAGCAAACAGAGTAAAGAAATAAACAACATAAACCTAAATAAAACGTAACTAAACGCAATCAGGACGATGTCCGCCCGATGGATCCGTATGGCAGATGGTTTCCGGTGAAGCTGAAGGAGGGAGGAGCCAAGGTGGAGCCTAAGTGTTGACAGGCTGAGGTGGAACAATCTGAAGATACAGAGGGCACTGGAGATACAGGAAAACTAGGAATGTCACCAAAAAAGTCCATTAAATCCTCCTCAAATCCCTCAAAAGTACCAGAGGCTGTTAACATCTCATCCACAGTGATGGGGTTGTGGGCAGGACTTTCCTCCCAGCCCTCAAACTCCACAAGCACTCCCTCTGCGACGTGCAGTGTAGCCGGTTCACACACCTGGTCAGACACTGTTTGACACCTGGTGACACCCTGTGATTTCCACCTATGTTATCTCATAATATCTGAACCTTGTTTTAAAGGATTTTGAGATATTTATACTGGAACCCTGTTGAAAAAAACAGCATATACTGGTTAGGTATGTTTTGAAGCATGGCAGCTGGTTTATGCTGGTCCTTAGTTGGTCATGAGCTGGTTTAAGCTGGTCCTGAGCTGGAGCTAGTTGCTTAGGACCAGCACTTGGCCAGCTTAAATCAGCTCATGACCAGCTAAGGATCAGCATAAACCAGCTCAAACTAGCAATGCTTCAAAACATACCTAACCAAAAATGCTTTTTTTTTAAACAGAGAAAACAGGACAAATATGATCTGTAGAGGCACAGAGTAGCCACAGATCTGATGGCAGCTCTAGTATACTTCACTCAGCCTCTCATAAACACATAAATCACTGCACAGTTTCACAATGAAATGAAACAGTGACTCAGCCTATTTGTCTCAATTGGTGGCCTCAATAGTTAATGTGAAGAGACACTTTACCTTGATAAAAAATAAGATTAGTAAATATATTCTTTAGGCACGAGTCTTCACTCTGAATAATGACAGGTATTATTCAGGCTTTTATGAAATCTTTGCTTTTTCATTCGGTCACCAAACTGAAATGGGTGTCAGCTTATACAAAGAATTATGGCCTTGTTTATGCATGTTTAATAATGTATAATGCTTTCATTTAACCACAACACATGTTGCTCCATAATGGTGTTTACTCTCTGTAAACCGCTTGTAAAATATGGATAACATAAATAAAACATGACTTTATTTAGTTTGTATTCACACTGTTTTCTAGATGTGATGCTCATTTAATAAATAAGTGTCGCCAGTATTATTTGATTTGCATATAAATACTAAGGAACTGAAAATATGAGCATCTGCAACATAAAGGCATATCATCATAAATTCTGAACCGCTTTGCTGTTCATTTTGTCCAAGAATTGGCAGCATCAACATGAAGTGCGTCCAACCACAGTTAATTTTGTTTAGCAGTGCCATTGTGCTACAGGACCATCTGTGAAAGTTTAGTAAACTAGAGGTTAATGCCGTTTATAATGTCACGTGCAACACGTGCAAGTCCTAAATCAAATCTAACGCACTGACATCTTAACCATATGCACAATGCCATGCCAATAACTGAGGTACAGATTTATTTGTATCACCAAAGACAATTATTCCAAAAGTTATTAATTCATGCTAGATAAAGCATGTTTGATTTGTCTTCATTTGCTTAGAGATTAGAAGTGAGAGTTAAAAATGAGACTCTAATGCAAGAGCTCATTAAAAGTACATATTGAATTCATGAGGTCAGTGGACTGCGGGTGGCATCATAATCTCACAATCAAACGTATATTACTTAATGTGCAGCATTGAGAAGACTTGCCACGCAGTGAGTCAAATAGTGATATCACCGCATATCATTTTGATTACACGATATTGACCACTCACTCACGCCTCCAGGCTGTACCACTGCCAACACCTAACGCCCAGACATGTGTTGTGTGGGACGTCAGTGCCCGTGTTACTCAACATATATATATATATATATATATATACCAACATTGTATAACAACAAGCTGTTAGGGCCATTGTTAGAGTGTGGAGAAGCCATAAGATGGGCATTTGATAAACCAGCAACACTTTTAAAAACATGCATGTAACAGTTGCCATGAAGGATTGCAGAAAACACGTGGTTCGCAGTGAGCAAACAATTATGAAAGCGGGAGTGGGAACCAAATGGACCTACAAGCACGGACTGACTGAAAAGAAAAACAGAAAACTGATTTGACAAGGAGATATCTGAAAACAGTTATTGCGTCTTAATAACAAATTATAAACTAGATATTGACATTTTTGAAGAAAATGTCAGCGGTGCTTGTTGGTGCAAAACCTGCTGCTAGAATATTGGAGTTTGCATTTATACACTAGCCCAGTCAAAAGAGCCTATCCATAACTCCGTGATATTCTGGTACTAGGGGAGGTTGATATTGCATTGTCCAATGTAGCGACTCGGCTACATATGTTAATAAATTAAATTAGCTCAAATGAGAATTATATATATTTATATTTATATATTCATAATTAATCATAACGTGTCACAATGGATTGATCAGTTAGGCTAGATCAGATTTCAGAATAACTTTTAACAGAATTAATCTCAAATCGACTGGTCCGTTCATACGCCGAACCGACAGTATGAACTCCTTATCAATTCTCACAAGTTTATTCTTTCTATCGACTCTCCAGAAAGATTATTCTTCTGGCCACAGAGAGCTTTTTTAGATACCAGGAAGTATATTGCTGGAAGATATTAAAGCAGAGATATATTCTTACACATGAAAACAAGCATTTAAAATGACCTTAATATTACTCACACATCATAACTAGGCTATTATAACATAGGGGACATGCATACATACAGGAATATATAATATACATTCTGAAATAGTTTCATTATGAGGTAAATGAGGAATGTCTGCGTCTATGTGTATTTAGATGAGTTCTCAATGTTCAGGCCTTCTGCACATCCTTCGGACAAGGATGCAGAAGTATAAATGAAAATCGACGCGTACCGCACAGCATAGAGGCTATGGTGCAGGTTTGACGCAGAAGTATAAATCAGCCTTAAGGCTACACTTAGACTGCAGGCAAATGTGGCCCAAATGTTCACGTGACTCAGATATCACAATTCTGCGCTCATGCGAGCCACTTCAAAGATTTTATATATTCAAAGTTATCAAGACAGTTGCCAAAGGTAGTCAGTGAAGGACAGTGATGTGTCAGAACTCATAAGTATTACAGTGACAGCTCTATATACGTGCAAAACACAAGGACTTTTGTTTAAAAAGTCTTTGTTTTTTTATAGCCTGCACATAAATTTGCTGGCTTCCATGGCAGATAATGCTATAAATAAACACATAATCACTTACTTTAATGTCCTCCGTGTTTACTTCCGTATGACAGCGTGCTGCATAATGTCTTTTTATCACTCTGTTGCGCATCCGGGTCAGTTCAGGACCATGATCTGTTCGCACTGGAATCTGATATTGGCCTCATTTAGAACAATGTGAACAAAACAATCAGATCTGAGCAATAAATCAGAATTTAGCACTAAGGCTTGCAGTGTGAACGTAGCCTTAGTCTAGGATTACTATACAAATAAGTGCATTTGATAATTACAGGCAGGTCGATTTGATTAGGATTGGAGCTAAACTTTGCAGGATAGAGACTCTCGATGGCCAAAGTTACCCATCCCAGGTCAGAAACACATGCAATGCAATGACCCTCCCAGCATTCCCTCCGCAGTCACAGTTATACACTCTAAAAGAAAAAGAAAATGTTTTGACATATGCCCAGTGCATTATGGGTGCTGAAGTTTTCCCACCTTTTTCCAGTTTACGTCAGTCTTTTTGAGAAATTGTTCAACCAACAGATTACATTGAGTTAAAGAGACTTGATAATTTGTAGCATAAACACAAATGTTTAAGTTGATTATTCAAAAAAATTAGTTATTAGTGTTCCAACTAATTTTTAACATAACTGAGTGGTCACCCTGGAATAATATGGTCAAAATAATATAGATCTTCATGTATAGCCACCTACAACCCAACCATGAGCACTCAGCACAATGGTAATGCCAAAAACTTCAGCATGTCAAACTGCATTAAACACTAACAGCTCTTTCCCTTTACTGAACCTGAGTTGTGGCAAGTTTATTTAAGTTGTGGCAATAGGTCCCTTGAATTTCTTTTTGGAGTGTTTACTTTTCAAGCCACACAACTTTATTCACTTCTCACCAGGGACGTGCACAGGGGGGTGGCCCGTTAGCTAGAGCCACTGCCTCTCTGCCCTCATCAGCTGAGGTGCCCCCTCACTACCTATCCCCGCTAAAAATGTTCTGTTTTCCCTCCGCTAAAGATCCACCTATTCCGCTCAGTGTTTTCCCGGAAAGCGGAAAGCGGAGACGACAGTTCTAGAATGTCGTCGTATTAACAGTATGCATTACAATCCTCAGAATTATTAATTTTACTGTTTTTGTATTTCTGTCTGTAATATTTTGCTCCTGGTCTTCTAATAGTGCTAACAACTTGTACAAAATCCACGTTCTTGGAAGAGAATTAGAATTCTTGTCTAATCAAATTTTTGTACCTGATCTGATATAAATAACACCAAATTTGCTGTTGATGGCACACTTTGTAGAAAAAAATTATATATATTAATATAATTTCATATAATAACCCATAAACTGTTACAGAATGTATAAATTACTTTTTATTTAACTCCTATCACTATTTATACACTCACCTAAAGGATTATTAGGAACACCTGTTCAATTTCTCATTAATGCAATTATCTAATCAACCAATCACTACCCTCGATGGTGGCGCAGCTAAGGGGTACACAGCGATTCCCCCAGTCGAGCAGTCCGTGGCAATGCAGCTGTGTCCCAGGGCCGCTGCAGACTGGCGGGCTAACCCGTGTCTCCCCTCCCGGGCGTGTAAGTTCTCGTCCGGTCTAACGGGCAAGGCTTACACAGCCTGCGGAGAGGCTGCGTCATCTTTGCATGCCATGGCGCTCCTGCAGGTCTATCAGGCCAAAGCGCTAAAGGAACTGCACGAGGGTAGTTCTGACCCAGGGGTTATGCAGGAACTGCGCACAGCGACGGACCTCGCCCTCCAGGCGACGAAAATCTCTGTGCTCCCAGGGCCGGGCGATGTCCACCCTGGTGGTCCAGGAACGCCACCTTTGGCTGAACCTGGCAGACATGCGCGAGTCCGACAAGGTTCGGTTCTTCGACGGCCCTGTCTGTCAGGGCGGCCTTTTCGGCGACGCCATCGAGAGCTTTGCCCAGCAGTTCTCGGTGGCCCAAAAGCAGATGGAGGCAATTAAGAACATTCTGCCCCGGCGACCAGCTGCTGCCTCCACCTTGTCGCCGGCCGCAGTTTCTCCACCTGCCCATCGCAGAGGGCGTCCCCCTGCGTCTGCCTCCACCCCTGCTAAGCCCAAGCAGCAGCCTCCACCTGGGAAGCAGGGCGCTGGACGCAAAGGGGCCGCCCAACCCGCTCAGGGTCCCGCCAAACCTTCCAGTAAACGCAAGGGTAAGCGGCCCTGAGATGGGCAGCCCAGGGACGATTCAAGCTGCTCGGAGGGAGATGGACCGGGGGGCCATGACACAAACTACACCTCTGCCGCTGACTCCTCGGAGTCCAGCGGTACCCACATTGTCAATAAAAGAGCAGTTTCCTTTCTCCCTGGGCTCCAAGAGGACCGAGCCGGCTGTGTGCGACGCCCCCGGGCCTTGCCACTCCTGGCCTCCCCTCTTCTCGCCAGAGCGCGGTGTGCGGCTAGAGGACGCCCTCGGGCCTTCTCTCCCACACACTGCCCCACCCTGGAGCGGTCAGACAACACTCCGGGTCGCCTCCGGGCCGTCCGGGTCGGGTCGGACCACCCCATCTCGCTGCCCCACCCTGGGTACATCTGTGGTGCCGTCGGTCCCGCTTGTACGGTCTCTGGGAGCCTGGCTAGCGCTCCCCAGACCGTCTCGCTGGTTCATCCGTACCATCAGATTCGGTTACGCGATTCAGTTCGCGCACCGGCCGCCCAAGTACAAGGGCATCCTCTTCACCTCTGTGCGAAGCAGCGATGCCCACATCTTGCGGTCCGAGCTCGATGTCCTACTGGCGAAGGGCGCAGTCGAGCCGGTTCCTCCAGCCGATATGAAGGCGGGCTTTTACAGCCCCTACTTCATTGTACCAAAGAAAGGGGGTGGGTTACGACCAATCTTGGACCTGCGTGTCCTGAATCGGGCCCTGCACAAGCTCCCGTTCAGGATGTTAACGCAGAAACGCATTTTCGAATGCATCCGTCCCCGAGATTGGTTTGCAGCGATCGACCTGAAGGACGCGTACTTTCATGTGTCTATCCGCCCTTGACACAGACCGTTCCTACGCTTTGCGTTCGAGGGGAAGGCATATCAGTACAAAGTCTTACCCTTCGGGCTGTCGCCTCGCGTCTTTACGGAGGTCGCGGAGGCAGCCATTGTTCCACTCAGAGAACGCGGCGTTCGCATTCTCAACTATCTCGACGACTGGCTCATTCTTGCTCAGTCTCGGGAACAGTTGTGTGAACACAGGGACCTGGTGCTCCGTCACCTCAGCCTGCTTGGGCTTTGGGTCAACCGAGAGAAGAGCAAACTCTGTCCCACACAGAGAATCTCTTATCTCGGCATGGAACTGGACTCGGTTAACCAGACTGCGCGCCTCACAGAGGAGCGAGTCCAGTCAGTGTTGAACTGCTTGAATACGTTCAAGAGCAGGACAGCGGTCCCACTGAAATTTTTTCAGAGGCTCCTGGGGCATATGGCATCTGCAGCCACGGTAACGCCGCTCGGATTGCTTCATATGAGACCGCTTCAGCACTGGCTTCATGGCCGAGTCCCGAGATGGGCGTGGCAGAGCGGCAAGTATCGGGTTCCAGTTACCCTGTACTGTCGCCAAACCTTCAGCCCGTGGTCAGACCCCTCGTTTCTACGGGCAGGAGTGCCCTTAGAACGGGTGTCCAGGCATGCTGTGGTCTTCACAGATGCCTCTTCCACCGGCTGGGGGGCCACGTACAACGGGCATGCAGTCTCGGGTCTGTGGACGGGGTCCCAGCTGCATTGGCACATAAATTGTCCGTACGGACAGCACTGTGGCCGTTGCGTACATCAACCGTCAGGGTGGTACGCTCCCGTCGCATGATGCAACTCGCCCGCCATCTCCTCCTGTGGAGTCAGAAGCATCTGAGGTCGCTTCGGGCCATTCACATCCCTGGTGTTCTGAACCAGACAGCCGACGAGCTCTCTCGTCAGCCGACACTACCGGGAGAGTGGCGACTCCACCCCCGGACCGTCCAGCTGATATGGGACCTTTTCGGAGCCGCACAGGTAGACCTGTTTGTCTCTCCGGACTCGACCCATTGCCAGTTGTACTATTCCCTGACCGGGGGCACTCTTGGCACGGATGCACTGGCACACAGCTGGCCCCGGGACCTACGCAAGTATGCGTTTCCCCCAGTGAGCCTTCTAGCACAGACTGTGCAAGATCAGGGAGGACGAGGAGCAGGTCCTGTTAGTTGCGCCCTACTGGCCCAACCGGACCTGTTTCTCCTCTCGACAGCCCCTCCCTGGCCGATTCCCCTGAGGAAGGACCTTCTTTCTCAGGGACGGGGCACACTATGGCACCCACGTCCAGACCTCTGGAAACTCCATGTCTGGTCCCTGGACGGGACGCGGAGGTTCTAGGTGGCCTGCCACAGGCTGTGTGCCAGTGCATCCACAGGCTGTGGCAGACACCATCGCTTCAGCTAGAGCCCCCTCTACGAGGCACCTCTATACGCTGAAGTGGAACCTGTTTGTTGACTGGTGTTCTTCCCGTCAGGAAGACCCCCGAAGGTGTTCGGTTAATGTCGTGCTTTCCTTCCTGCAAGAAGGGTTGGAGCGAAGGCTGTCTCCCTCCACCCTCAAAGTGTACGTCGCCGCAATTGCCGCGTACCACGATGTAGTAGCAGGTAAGTCCTTGGGTAAGCACAACTTAATCGTCAGGTTCCTCAGAGGTGCGAGAAGACTGAATCCTCCTCGTTCAACCTCGGTACCCTCTTGGGACTTAGCCCTGGTGCTGAGAGCACTTCAGGGCCCTCCCTTTGAGCCTTTGCAGTCTGCAGAGTTGAAAATCCTGTCTATGAAGACTACATTGGCCTCAATCAAGAGGGTAGGGGACCTGCATGCACTTTCGGTCAACGAATCGTGCCTAGAATTCGGGCCGGCCAACTCTCAAGTCATCCTGAGACCCAGGCCCGGATACGTGCCCAAGGTTCCCACCACTCCCTTTCGGGATCAGGTGGTGAACTAGCAAGTGCTGCCTTCAGAGGAGGCAAACCCAGCCCTAGCTTTGTTGTGTCCCGTCCACGCCATTCGCGCTTACGTTGACCGGACTCAAAGCTTTAGGACCTCAGAGCAGCTCTTCGTCTGTTATGGAGGCCAGCAGAAGGGAAAGGCTGTCTCCAAGCAGAGGTTAGCCCACTGGATAGTGGATGCTATCGTCTTGGCTTATCAGTCCCAAGACGTGCCTTGCCTGCTCGGGGTGCGAGCTCACTCCACTAGGAGTGTAGCCTCCTCCTGGGCGCTGGCTCAAGGTGCCTCGCTGACAGATATTTGTAGAGCTGCGGGCTGGGCGACACCAAACACGTTCGCTAGATTCTATAGCCTCCGTGTAGAGCCGGTTTCTTCCCGTGTACTCGCCTCCAGTGGCCGGTAAACGCGAAGTGCCCGCTCTTGTGTCGGCTTGCAAATGGCAGTCCCGCCACCGGCCGGATACGTGCGTCTATTGTCTCCAGTTGTGTTCCCCAGAAACGGCTAACCCTGTCGAGCTCCTCCGTCACCCCTTCGGTGTCAGACGTTGCGGCCGTCTGACGCCAGGCCTGCACCCGTATGTCTGTGGAACGTGTGTGCAGGCTGGGTCCATATGTAGTGGTTCCCTTACGGTAACCCCATATATGTATTCTCCACGGTACCAGCTACCCTACTCGGCTAGCCCCGTGTCTTTCCCTTGACAGAGCGCGCAGGTTGGACCCACCCCGGAGACCTTCATACGGTACTCCCCTAACAGGTGAGTCCTCATGGGTTTTCCACCTCTCCTCCTGGAGGACGTGGCTCCGCAGCGTCCCGTCTTCCGGACGGGCACGCTTTCCCAGCGTTATCCAATCGTCTCGCTGAGTGGGTCTTGCAGAAACAGCTATGACGGACCTTCCCTGCTTGAGACCTTGACTTCTGCTCCAACTTAGGAGCAACCAGTGAGCCCAAGCAGGACGCTGGAAGGTCCGTATGTAACCCTCGTTCCCTGAAGGAGGGAACGGAGACGTACGTCCCGTCGCCAGGAGCTGTGCTTCCGCTGAGGGGCCGACCATTTCTTCGGCTCCTCAGTTGGAAAAGTGAGGATGCGGTATTCCACTTCCGTATTTATACCCGCGTTGCGGGGCGGTGCGTGGACCGCATGCCAACATTATTGGCTCGTTTTTATACACTCGAAGTAGATTGGTCTCTGAAAATGATCCCCAATTCGTCGGTCAATTCCGACGTACGTCTCCGTTCCCTCCTTCAAGGAACGAGGGTTACATACGTAACTGAGACGTTTCTTTAGTTCATTGTCTCACGTTGACATTATGTATAGTGTGCAGTGTTTATTGTTGTCAGTGTTTATATATAACGTCTTTTTTATTTACCACAGCTACCCTTCACAAATGTCAAATGAGGGAAATGTGTTGAATGAATGTAAAGGAATTGACTTATTTAATCTAATTGTTTAAATACAATACAATTCAACCTATTCATTCCATTAAAGGCACAATATGTAAATTACATAATTACACAATTACAAATATTAAAATATCCAAAAAACACTTGAACAGTGTTATATATTTTGTTGACGTGTGTACTTACATTATCCCAAATGTTTTCAAGAATTTTTAAATCCAGAGAAATAAGCAATTTTAACCAGTTTCAGAAAGGAGGTTAAGTGAAAACTCTGAGTATGTTAACCCTGAAATGAGGGGAACTCTGGGTTCCCTTTCAGTCGGTCACGTTCGATGTACGTCGGAACACTGCGGCCACTCACGCCGTCACACCGCCACCATTGAGGGTAGTTAAGACTGAGGAGTCAGTCGATCGTGGTCAGGAGTCAGACTTCCTGAGCTCCTGATGCACTTCTGGCCGCTGAACAGAGAAAAAAAACCAAACAGCTGTTTTTACAGCTCGCTGGGCGTTCCTTGAGTGCTCACAGCTGGCTTGCACACACGAACCACTGCGAGCCGCGGCCACCTTCCCTGTGCGCTTCAGCACTAACTGAGCAGTTTTCCTTTCTAAAAGAGCTACACGGTTTGACCCTGCATCTTTTTCAAGATGTCATTCAAACCATGTGTTTCTGGATGCCGTCGTTATCTGTCCGCAGTTGACGGACACGATCGCTGTCTCACGTGTTTGGGTCAGTACGCTGAGGCGGCTTTTGTGGATGTCTCAAGTTCCCATTGCGGGAACATGACCATCGCAGTATTAAGGTCTAGGCTCGAATACCTCAGACGGGGTGGAGTCCCATTGCGCATCCCCCGATCTAGTGGTCCTCCGCTGCAATGCCTTTGGTGGAGACCTGAGGGTTACTGTGAGGGCACTCCCGCCGGGTCAACAGGCTCCTCGGGCCCCTCCCCCCACCGATGCGGCAGTAAAGTTTCCGGAGGAGCGTGCTGGTCCTGCCCATGGGGGGCCAGCCGTTTCCTTCAGGCTCCGATTAAGGATATGATTTCAATAGCCGCATTGGGGGACAAGCTAATGGACTCTGGAGATGAAGATTCGGCTGCACTGCCCCCTTCGGGTGTGGTAGCGTTGCCCGAGTCTGATCCAGAGCTCACGGCTATGCTTTCCCGGGCCGCCGCGAGTGTCAGGCTCAAGTGGAACCCTCCACCGTGTCACAAACCCTCGCGGTTGGACGATTGGTATCTCGGGACGGCCCATGCTGGCCTGTGCTGGCCTGTGCTGGTTCTCAGCGGCCCGCCCCAGTGCCTTTCTTTCCGGAAGTGCATCAGGAGCTCACGAAGTCTAGCGCTGTTTCTAGCTACAGTGCTAAAAACCGATCGGCTAAGGGTTACGTGGAGGTCCCCCCAGGCAAACGGTCGGTAGCGATGCAACTGTGTCCAAAGACCGCTACTAACTGGTGGGGAAATCCGCCTCTCCACTCCCGGGCGTGTAAGTTCTCGTTCGGACTAACAGCCAAGGCTTACACAGCCTTCTGAGAAGCCACGTCATCTTTGCATGCCATGGCGCTCCTGCAGGTCTACTAGGCCAAGGCGCTCAAGGAACTGCACGAGGGAAGTTCCGACCCAGGGGTTATGCAGGAACTGCATACCGCGACGGACCTTGCCCTCCGGGCGACAAAAGTCACCGCACGCTCCATGGGTGGGGCGATATCCACACTTGTGGTCCAGGAATGCCATCTGTGGCTGAACCTGGCGGATATGCGTGAGACTGACAAAGTGCGGTTCCTCAACGCCCCTATCTGCCAGGCCGGCCTCTTCGGCGACGCCTCTTCTGGGCCACCGAGAACTGCTGGGCGAAGTTCTCGGTGGCCCAGAAGCAGACGGAGGCTATCAAAAACATTATGCCCCGGCAACCCACTGCTGCCTCTACCCAGTCGCTGGCCGCAGCACCTCCGCCTCCATAAGGGTGCCCCGCAAAGTCCACAGGAGGAGGACCGGGGGAGAATGTCATCGAGAAGGCTGGTTCAAACAACATTCTGCAGTCCAGCGGTACCCACATTCTCAATAAAAGAGCAGTTTCCTCCCTCCCTGGGCCCTAAGAGGGCCAGGTTAGCAGTGTGCGATGCCCCCGGGCCTTGCCGCTCCTTTCCTCCCCTCTCCCCCTCGCCAGGGGCAGCAGTATGGGCACCGAGGATGCCCCCGGGCCTTCTCACCCATGCTCTGCCCCACCCTGGAGTACTCAGACAACACTCCGGGCCACCTCCGGGCCTCCCGAGTTGGGTCTGCGTACTCCACCTCGCTGCCCCACCCTGTGTACATCTGTGGTGCCATTGGTCCTGCTTGTTTGGTCTCTGGGGCCTGGCTAGGTCTCCCCAGACCGTCTCGCTGGCTCATCCGTACCATCAGACTCGGCTACGCGATACAGTTCGCTCGCTGGCCTCCCAAGTACAGGGGCATCCTCTTCACCATCGTGCGCTCAGTCATTGATGTCCTGCTGGCGAAGGACGCAGTCCAGCCGGTTCCTCCAGCCGATAAGAGGTCGGAGTTCTACAGCCCCTACTTCATTGTACCCAAGAAAGGTGGTGGGTTAAGACCAATCTTGGACCTGCGCGTTCTTAATCGGGCCCTGCACAAGCTCCCTTTAGAATGTTAACGCACGACTTAATCAAAAGGTTCCTCAGAGGTGCAAGGAGACTAAATCATCCTCGTTCAACCTCGGTACCCTCTTGGGACTTAGCCCTGGTGCTCAGGGTCCTCCCTTTGAGCCTTTACAGTCTGTAGAGTTAAACATCCTGTCCATGAAGACACTGCTCCTGACTGCATTGGCCTCAATCAAGAGGGTAGGGGACCTGCACGCACTTTCGGTAAACGAATCGTGCCTAGAATTCGGGCCGGCCAACTCTCACGTTATCCTGAGACCCCGGCCTGGATACGTGCCCAAGGTTCCCACCACTCCCTTCCGGGACCAGGTGGTGACCTGCAAGCGCTGCCCTCAGAGGAGGCAGATCCAGCCTTGGCTTTGTTGTGTCCCGTCCGCGCTCTTCGCGCTTACGTTGACCGGACTCAAAGCTTTAGAACCTCAGAGCAGCTCTTCGTCTGTTACGGAGGCCAGCAGAAGGGAAAGGCTGTCTCCAAGCAGAAGTTAGCCCACTGGATAGTGGATGCTATCGTCTTGGCTTACCAGTCCCAAGACGTGCCTTGCCTGTTCGGGTTGCGAGCGCACTCCACAAGGAGTGTAGCTTCCTCCTGGGCACTGACTCAAGGCACCTCGCTGACAGATATATGTAGAGCTGCAGGCTGGGCAACACCTAACACGTTCACTAGATACTATAGCCTCAGTGTAGAGCCGGTATATTCCCGCATCCTCGCCCCCAGTCGCATGCAAATGTTTATTGGCTCATTTTTTAAACACTCAAAGTAGATTGGTCTCTGAAAATAGATCCCAATTCGTCGTACGGTTCCGACGTACGTCTCCGTTCCCTCCTTGGGATCTATTTTCAGAGACCAATCTATGTAACCAAGATGTTTTCCGTTTCAGAATGGGAGGTATGTTAAACCCGAGAAAGCAGGGTAAGTCAAGCCCGTTTCTGAAAGAGAGGTAACTTAGAGTCAGAACCTAACCTGGTCGGGAGCAGGTTTTCTTCAGTAAACCCAGTTTCTTTCGGTCTCCTCCCCCTTTTTAAAGCACCAGCGGCGTTTAAATACTTCATTCATTCATTCATGCTGCACAAATGCTTTTCATACTGAGTATTTTTTCTTACCCTATCGGCAGATAATTAGCAAAATAAGAAAAATACACTTAAAATTGCTTTTTTTTTGTCCCCCAGGAAACAAGACTAAATACTTATGTATTTTTTCTTATGTAGAAAATGCACATTGATTTAAGAATCTTTAGATATTTTGACTGGAAATTACAAGACAAAAGAAAAGCATTTTTTGCAGTGAAGGTACATTCATTCACTGTCAAAATGACAAAAATAGCATCCTGTAGATGAGAATTCTGCAATCATTTGTAGGGAGTTACATTCATGTCAGGAGAGGATTTTTTTTTCTTGCTATATCCACATGCATATTTATTTCAGCAGTGCCATGTTTTAATGATAGTTTTCTATATAATACCAGGGATGCAGAGCATATTATTAAGTATGCAGAGAGGTAATAGTACATAGATTGTTTATTTAATAAAATAATGGCAGATGGTATAAATGTGTTATTTTCACATTCTGTTGCACTTCACTGTGTATATTGCAATATTACTGTAAACATTAATGGCACATTATATAATTATTTTAATAGTTCCTCTGTCATGGTTCTTGTTTTTGTGTATTATATTTTTGGACAGTTTCTGTTGCTTTGGCAATACTGCATGTAAAACATTTATGCCAATACAGTAGTTTGGAGTTAAACTGACTACATGCAGTATATTTTCAGTCTCTGTATCCCATATTATGTATACCAACCATGTATGTATACCATGTAAACCAAAAAAACAACAACCAGTGATTACTTTATTTTATTTCAAAACAAAGCAGATATCTCTTTTATAATTATAATTACAGAATTACACATCTGTACACATACAGATTATCACACACACATATACATTATAATTTTTTTATATCACATACACACAAAACAATTCATTCAGCCTGAAATTCCCCTCCATCATCGAAAAAAACATTCAACCGACCAATAGCCCTCAACCTCCTTATCTAAATAAAATCCACGCAGGACTCCCCTTCTGCCATCACCAACATACCCAGGTGGGCAGTCCTTGAATAGTGCAGTGCAAGCACCGAGTCAATGAGTCAATCATTTGGAAGAAAGGCTTTAACATAGTACAGGGTCATACAAGGACAATATTTTAAGTATTTTTAAATGCATTATAGGAAGATGTTAGACAAAGATTTGCTTGAGTGTTATTGGATTTGTCTGTAAAGAGACTTACTTTATGAACAACATGAACTAGGTTTAAAAAAAATGTCAAGACAAACTTTAGATTGAGAAAGCCTAGCCTGAAAGTTTGAAATTAAAAGCTATTAATTTTGAAGGTTTTCAGTTTAAAGTTCAAAGTAGTTTTCAAGCTGAAAGTGTACAGTCTATCAGAAAAAACAAACAAACAGATGATAAATAGATAGACACAGACATTACAGACAGACATTACAGACAGGCAGATAGACAGACAGAAAGCCAGACATTACAGACACACAGGCACACAGACAGGCAGACAGACAGACAGACAGACATTACAGACAGGCAGACAGACAGACATTACAGACAGACATTACACACAGGCAGATATATATACACTGATCAACATTATGACCACTGACAGGTGAAATGAACCGGCGACAGGGTCATGGACTGCCAAGGCTGGGGATGCACGTGGGAGCGAAGGCTGGCCCGTGTGGTCCGATCAAACAGTCAAGCTACTGTAGCTCAAACTGCGCAAAAAGTTAATGCTGGTTCTGATAGAAAGGTGTCAGAATACACAATGCATCGCAGTTTGTTGCGTATGGGGCTGCATAGCCGCAGACCAGTCAAGGTGCCCATGCACATGAGCATCAGAACTGGACCACAAAGCAATGGAAGAAGGTGGCCTGATCTGATGAATCACGTTTTCTTTTACAAAGCCGGGTGCGTGTGCGGCGCTTACCTGGGGAACACATGGCACCAGGATGTACTATAGGAAGATGGCAAGCCATGGAGGCCCCACCTACCAACTTACAGGACTTAAAGGATCTGCTTCACTTCTTGCCAGATACCACAGCACACCTTCAGGGGTCTAGTGGAGTCCATGCCTTGAAGGGTCAGGGCTGTTTTGGCAGCAAAAGGGGGACCAACACAATATTACGAAGGTGGTCATAATGTTATGCCTGATCGATGTATATATATATATATATATATATATATATATATATATATATATATATATCCTCCTACAGTTCTAACGTTCCGCCCACGGGCCATGAATACAGCAAGGGGTTAAATTGCCTGATACACAACAACTCAAACATAAAAGCTAAACATGCCACATACCTTTGGAAAGCTGAGATTCTTGTGAATCGAATGGTGTAAACCATTTCAAGATGCAATAAACACAGCAGATGCAATAAACACAGCAGGTACAATCAGTGTCTTTGTCAGGCCACCAACAAACGGAAACCGCCAACAAAACTGAACAAACTCATCTATGAAGTAATCCTGTACTACAAAGATCAATAAAATCCCAACAAAAACGGTGTAATTCCACTCTATAGGGTCCAGGCAATCCAAATTCAGTTAAATATTTAGTCCATATCACATATATATATAGCAATAAACATCCACAGAATGTAGTGGTACTATTTCCAAAAAGCGGAGAGAGAAATCCAAGCACAATGTGTGATGAACATGAAAATAACAGCGAAAGATATGCACTGCCGATTCATTGATTCTAAAATGGCCGCTGACCTCTGAACTCTTGACTGACAGCTGATTTCAACCAATTGGGGCATGTTATGAGGTGTTTACAGACTGACAGAGCCACTCAGACTACAGCAAATCCGGGCCATTCAGTTCTGCTGGCACTCTGTTTGATTGACAGTAACTCGATCCAATTGCATCAGAGATTGCAAATGACTGACTCTTCTGATAGCCAATGAACTTCTAAAAAGAGTAATACGTATTTTTAGTGAGAGGATTCGACCTTTGTACCGCTTTTGTGTGTGCATACGGAGTCCCTCCCTCGTGCGCTCTGTGACAGGGTATTGCGCAATAACGCGCTGGGAGAGTGTTTACAGGGGAAAGGAGGTTATATCCGTGTTAGATGCCAAATATAACGGGGAAAAGTAAGCTTCTCACTCGAAGATGTTGTTGAACAATGTACTCGGCTTTGCTAAAAACTTGGATCAGGAAATTTCTGAAGAAGAGCAATGTTTTGGAGCCAGTGAGGATGTTTTGAATGGAGAGAAAAGACTCTTGACAAGTAAGTGGTTTTTTTATATATATTATATAACTCATTTTACTGCAAATACAGATGTATGTGTCAGTGTTTTGATGTGTTCCGATCCATTACTGCTCTGTCGTGTTTGGGTGTCGCGCAAGAGTGTGTGTGTGTGTGTGTGTGTGCGTGTAAATGTTTTGTAAATGTATTTATTACTATGTTTTTTTTTTTATATCACAGACTATCTTTTCTCTAACCAAAAAGTGTTAGAGGACACAGGACAGAACAGCACTCCTGCAGAGATGCCATATTCTTCCCAGAGAGGGGGGAGGGGGAGAGAGTGAAATGTAAAGTGTGCAAATAGTTTGATATTATATATGATTATATATATTAGTGTGAGTTTTAATATTAAGGAGTTTTATAAATACCATAGCACTTGTTTTGTCTTTATTTGCACAAAGTTTAGTTTCAAAAATTGGAAAAACACTATAATATGCACTATAAAAACACTATAATGTTTATGTTTCAGCAATTATTCACCCAAATATTTTAAATCTGGATAAGAAATAGAATAGCTCTAAGTGTAACCTTTCATTAGAGCCCAAAATGATGACTGTACATCAAAGCATTCCAGAATAGCAGCATTGTACACTCACCTAAAGGATTATTAGGAACACCATACTAATACTGTGTTTGACCCCCTTTCGCCTTCAGAACTGCCTTAATTCTACATGGCATTGATTCAACAAGGTGCTGAAAGCATTCTTTAGAAATGTTGGCCCATATTGATAGGATAGCATCTTGCAGTTGATGGAGATTTGTGGGATGCACATCCAGGGCACGAAGCTCCCGTTCCACCACATCCCAAAGATGCTCTATTGGGTTGAGATCTGGTGACTGTGGGGGCCATTTTAGTACAGTGAACTCATTGTCATGTTCAAGAAACCAATTTGAAATGATTCGAGCTTTGTGACATGGTGCATTATCCTGCTGGAAGTAGCCATCAGAGGATGGGTATATGGTGGTCATAAAGGGATGGACATGGTCAGAAACAATGCTCAGGTAGGCCGTGGCATTTAAACGATGCCCAATTGGCACTAAGAGGCCTAAAGTGTGCCAAGAAAACATCCCCCACACCCCCCACCACCACCACCAGCCTGCACAGTGGTAACAAGGCATGATGGATCCATGTTCTCATTCTGTTTACGCCAAATTCTGACCATCTTGATGTCTCAACAGAAATCGAGACTCATCAGACCAGGCAACATTTTTCCAGTCTTCAACTGTCCAATTTTGGTGAGCTCATGCAAATTGTAGCCTCTTTTTCCTATTTGTAGTGGAGATGAGTGGTACCCGGTGGGGTCTTCTGCTGTTGTAGGCCATCCGCCTCAAGGTTGTGCGTGTTGTGGCTTCACAAATGCTTTGCTGCATACCTCGGTTGTAACGAGTGGTTATTTCAGTCAAAGTTGCTCTTCTATCAGCTTGAATCAGTCGGCCCATTCTCCTCTGACCTCTAGCATCAACAAGGCATTTTCGCCCACAGGACTGCCGCATACTGGATGTTAAATCACCTTTCTTTCCCATTCTGACATTCAGTTTGGAGTTCAGGAGATTGTCTTGACCAGGACCACACCCCTAAATGCATTGAAGCAACTGCCATGTGATTGGTTGATTAGATAATTGCATTAATGAGAAATTGAACAGGTGTTCCTAATAATCCTTTAGGTGAGTGTATGTGTCAATGGTTACAAAGGGTCATTTGGAGTCTCCAAGTGGATTTTTTTGGGAAGCGCCTAGACATAAACTTAGATAAGCATGTGCAAAACACTCATTCTCTAAAGGTATAGTTATCAAATGTGAAATTGGTCTTGGTAAGGCTTCATACTGTGATCCCATTGTGTTTTCCAGCTAATAGCTCCCTGCTATAGTCAAAAGCAGGCATCTTTTTACAAAGAAAATGTTGGCGGAATTTTATTTTTTATATTTTCAGTGTGTTCAAAGTTCTATTACCTAATACCAGTGTGACTTACACTGTTTAGGAACAAACCTTAGATTGTCACCTTTCAAAAGAGACCAAAACTATGCATATATTCCAAATAATTCAAGAAAAGCATGCAATTTACTTTGAGTATGCTTTTTTTAGCCGTTTTAAGAACATTTTACAGGAATTGTAAAGGGATATAAAACCTCTTGGTTATGTATGTATTGCTCGATCCCTGAAGGAGAGAACGGAGACGTATGTCGGAACTGACCGACGAGTTGGGGATCATTTTCAGAGGCCCATCTACTTTGAGTGTTTAAAAACGAGCCAATGGACATTGGTATGCGGTTCACATATTATAAATAAGGAAGTGGAATACCACATCCTTGCTTTTTCTGCTGAGGAGCCAAACTAGTGACTTGGCCTTCAGCGGAAGCACTGCACCTGTGGCGACAGGACGTAAGTCTCCGTTCCCTCCTTCAGGGAACGAGGGTTACATATGGAGGGACCAGGGACCAGACATGGAGTTTCCAGAGGTTTGGACACGGGTGATGAGGTCTGAACACAAACCAGGGATGTGAATGGCCCGAAGCGACCTCAGATGCTTCTGACTCCAAAGGAGGAGATGGCGGGCGAGTTGCAGCATGCGGCAGGGAGCGTAGACCACCCTGTTGGTTGATGTACACAACGGTCGCAGTGTTCTCCGTACGGACCAGTACGTGCTTGCCATGTAGCAGCTTTCTGAGGCGTCCCAGCACAAGTGTCTCAGAACAAGCCGTTTGCAGATTCCTGACAAAGTGACGTCAGATTCACAGGTTCCGCCCACGACTGTTGATGGACACTGCTTTATTAGCATAGACCCCGCCCTCAGAGAGCTGGACGAAGTCCGCCATGTTTATCTCCTTGCCAGAGCATTTAACAGCAGCATTCAAGTAAGAAATGTGTTCTTAATAAAGCTACTAAAGCTACTTATTCAGTCAAGAGCAGTGAGTGATTTTTTGTTTATCTTTTGTTGTTTGATATGGCTTTAAAATGCATGCATTGATAATATTTCATGATGATGAAGAACTGCAATGTCATGTGAGCACGTCCGCTATAGAGATGATAATCAAAGCCAAACAGATGTATGACGTTTCAGTTTTCATTCGTTTGTTCACTGGTGTTCACAAGCTGTGAAGGCTCCGCCCTATCACTATTAAATGATATTTAGGATTTTGAATTTTGCACTTCACAGACCCACTCTGGGGACACCCGAGACTTATATCACATCTTGTAAAAAGGGGCATAATAGGTGCCTAATTTCATTACCCTAATTCAGAAATGTAACAGGTTGGATTAGAGAACATTATCTGAAAAGAGCATTGGACTACGTGGAAAAATCTGCTGCACATTGAAAAAGACATTGAATGATATTTAATATGTCAAATGTTTGTAAAGTCATGAAACCTTCACCCATGAACCTTTTATGCTTAAAGCTTTACATGATTGAATTATATTGTTATACTTCATTTTTAGCTGCTACCACATCATCATGGCTTTTCATAGTCATGTTGTACGCGCTTAAATCAGAGTCTGTCAGAGTTGATTGAACTACCTCAATTCAGCTGTTCTGAAACCCAAAACGTAGAGTTTCCCAGAGTTGGTTAAACCTCCTTATTGAAACGGGCCCCAGGACGCGGATCGTGTCCACGCTTCGCCTATCAATGACATCATACACACGTTACCTTCGATTTTGTAGAAACTATCGAAACACCAAAGACGCTTTAATATATTATGTGTTTTATTAGACAGGTGAGCAACTGTTTGAATACATTCATCGACAGAAAACTAATCATTGTCATATAGCTCAACACAGTTAGTCTTGTTGTTTAAATCGGGTCTGAGGGTTACATACGTAACCGAGACGTTTTCTTGATTTACCGCGAGTACAATGTTTTACCATGTCTAATATAAATTCAGCTTACTGAAGTGTGCAACAAGTGCTACATAGTGCTACAAGTGCTACATAGTAGCTGCCGAGCGAACGCACAGAGTAGCATATGAAAGCTTTGCGAAATCAAGGTGTCACAAAGCTACGTCTTTGTTTTGAATAAGCGACCTCTAGTGGTGAAAAATTACATATTGTGTAAGTCATATTGTACATATTGTACATATTACATATTGCAAGTCAATATTCCATGAACCTACAAGGATTCTTAAACATCTAAAAAGGTTCATGCAGAACATGTATGTGTGTATGTGTTTATCTGTGTTTCAGGTCATGATATGTCCTAGAACAACACTTTATACAAATGCCTACTAATGAGATCTCACTGGCCGGGTGAAAGTTTCAGGTAACATTCATGTACAAAAAAAAGTAAAAGTATTTAAATAAATTAATAAAAAAGTATTATTAGTAAGTATATCAATAGAATTGTTTAAACCCTAATTAACCCAAGTATGAGCAATAGTAAGTCATGCTCAACTTAATGGTTTAAAGAAAGACTACAGGGATATTGTATGCAAAGGAGAACTCATGCTCTCTGTTTAGTTGACTGTAGGTCATGACTTGTGGTGTGCAAGCATCAATATTTGATGTAAACCATTGAGTCAGTGACATAAATGTCAGCATCCACAAGAGGAAGATATTTCACATTTTCTGGGTCTCTGCAAGTATATAAGACTGTGCTTTTGCCTTGCACTCAGAGAAATTGGTAATATTGAAGCTTCTTTATTGACGGCACACTTTACATCAAAGAGTACTGGATTCCTCATGCTTTTGAAATGTCATTTTGATTTCATCCAAGTACACTGCTACCTCTCATGTTATGTTATCTTAGAAATGGGAAACAAGATTCACAGGTGGACCATGATTATAAGTTCATGACAGAAACAGGATGTATGTTCAAAGCACAAAGCTTTTGTAATGTTCAAATCTGCTGTGTTCACCAGAAGAAATAGATATTTAAATAGTTTAAGCTTTGTTTATTCTTTAGACGAAATACTGCTTTAGAGAATGCAGGTAATCTCTTGAAGTCCTATATTACTGCAATGCATTTCATCTGCCTTCCCACTTATTTTTCTTCAGTGATTTACTGTGCACAATACTTTGATTTCACAGCAAAGAAAAATCTCAACATGACTCCGGTGGCACTGGTGCCTTATAAAATATTTATATGAAATTTCTAGGTTGCTTTTATGGCCAATATTCTCACAACATTAGAACACTGTGAAGGGTTAGTTCACCCAAAATGTCATTTCTGTCATTATTTATCCACCATCCTGTCGTTCTGAACCGTATGACTTTCTTTCTTCCGAGGAACACACCTCAATCACAATATCAAATATTCAATTTGTTTGGATATGAGACAAACAAAAACCAATAGGGTGCAACAGTATGATTCCAAAGATATGATCCTATTCATTTTCTCCACAGGGAATTATGTATAAAAATTTCAAGACAAGCTTACAATGAGCTCATAGATCATTAAAATATGCTTTAGTAGAAGAAAATACTAAATATGGTAATTTTCCACCCTCGGTCAGTTTTTAAGGGGCAGCTCCTTTAAGGTTTGTCAGTAAATGGCTACTGTTATCAGGGGTGGCTCAGCCCCCCTATGGACATCCCTCTGCCCCACTACGGACCGAGGGAGATGTCACAGACTTGATAATAGTGTGTAATTTTCACACTCAAACCATTGCCACCTGCTGCGTCTGCTACTGATTGCTTTTAGAGGGAAAAGCTGCCCAACACTGCTGGTCTAGGATCTGTTTTCTTCATAATAATTGCATATTATTATCGAAAAAGAGTTGTCAAAAGATCCAGTGCATATCTGTATTTGTGCTCGTCAAATTATTCAATTTCCAACGGGTTTCTGCTTCGGTGAGTAATGTAGCCATTCACAGACATGTTTGTTGATTTCTTGAACGCAATGGCCAATCACAGGTTTTGTCCAGTGCTGAGTAAGCGTGCAAATCCTTTCTAACAAAGTGTAGACATTATGTAAATAAGAGATTCTTTGTGTATCAGCTTCACTGATTAATATAACTGAGATTGTGTTCATGGAATGACTGACAGATTTTAGTGATTATAAAGGGAGTGCTCTTAGCGCACTGTCTAGGCGATATAGAAAAAAAAATTCATAGGCCTATAATCAGAATTGAAATAAAACTTTTGTTTTCTATTCTTGACAAGCGGCCACATACACGTTTCAATACATTGGCCTATCTGCATATAAATGCGGGATTTACTCTCGAAATTGTGATGACTGACAGTGATAAATATTTATGTATCGAAATCAGGCTCATATAAATGTCAGGAAAACACGATTCTCGGCTGCATGTCAATATCCATGGATAACTGGATCTTTGGTAAGTTGTAAGGAACACTATATCGAGTCCGACCTTTAGTTTAAATTGATAACCGTTTGTTTTACTCGTGTTTTCCCCTATTAAATCCAGTCATGCTGCAGCTTTTCTGCCACCCAGTCTCAGCTGAGGGGGCATGTTCCGGCGGGAAAGTTACGTTAATGCATACCCTCTATTACTTACCTGTATATTCACCTAAGTTTCTCCAATTTCCTGTATTCCTTGGTAATCAATACTTGCCCTGATCTGAGCGAGATTCAAACTGGGGTCTCTGGCGTCTTGAGGTCAGGGGAGTGAAGTTTACATGCAAAGCTCTTACTGGCCTACATCCGTTACACTCATTTTATTGGAGTTTTTTTTTTGTATTTTGTATTTTTTTTTTTAGATGATTCATTTGTGGAGAAAAAATAATGGGAAAACTACTTCAATAAACCTTTTTAAATAGATCTAGTTAAAAAGTAGATGGTCACTGCCAGGATTAATATGCACATTTACAAAGGAGATTTCAGAGCTATGACAGGAGAGAATTTTCATTGAGAATCAAATTTTGATCTGTTCCTCACACAAAGTCGCCATGTAACTTTATGATTAGAAGACTTACGATATAGACATGAATATATATTTGTAGGGCCTTGACAAGCCATGGACACTATAATATATGCTTTTACTGCATGGAAAAGAGATGCTTGGACATTCTTCTAAACTTCTCTATTTGTGTTCCAGAGAAAAAAAAGAAAGTTGTACAACATGAGAATGCCTTCATCATTTAATAACCCCTCTTTGAGGAAAGATCCCAGACTTAGATAAAACATTCAGCATACTGCATTTTTGATATGTCTGTTCAAATGCTGAGCAAACCAACATGAGTGCAAGCTCAATTCTGTGCTTAAAGGCAGAATGTGATTAGAGTCACAGAGACCATAATCCATTTCACAACCAAGGCCAAATATCATAGAGCTTGTGGAAAGAGCTAAGTCAGGACAGCTTGAAACCATCATTACAACTGTAGAAGAAAATCTATTTACTCCATATCTATATATATATATATATATATATATATATATATCTTTCTTTTCTACTGACAAAAAATAGCCAACTACATTGAAGCTATGTGGGGTTCAGGGGTGAGTGGGGGTGGGGGTTTTCTGATAATACATTAGCGTTCAAGAGTTTTGGGTAGGTACTATTTTTAATGGCTTGAAAGAAGTCTTATACTCACCAAGCCTGCATTCATTTGATAAAAAATACAGTTAAAAAATTGTGAAATATTATTACAATTTAAAATAACTGTTTTGTATTGTAATATGTTTTAAAATGTAATTAATTCCTGTGATCAAAGCTGAGTTTTCAGCATCATTACTCCAGTCTTCAGTGTCACAATGGTCCTTCAGAGATTATTCTGATATGATGATTTGATGATCAAGAAACATTTTGGTTACACTTTATAATAAGGTTTTGTTATTAGTTAACATTAGTAACTAACAATGAACACCTCTTCATACAGCATTTATTAATCTTACGGTGCATCCCAATTCGCATGCTATCCGTCCTAAATAATATTTGAAAATAGAATTAGTATGTCCCAAATCGTAGTATGTTGACAAGAGTACTCCGAAGATACCCAGATGGTCTACTATTTCCGGTCAGAATTCGAAGTGCAGATCGACGCACACTCTAACGGCTGATATTACCCACAACCCATTGCAAGTTGAACTACAATCACAGATTAAAAAAAGTGCTCAAAAAAGACAAACATGACGGATGTGCGAGTCCGATGGTTAAGTGATCAATTATCAGTATTTAACCTGATGAAAAGATATTTATTCAGTGTTATCCACATTATATTTCATCCTCAACAGCATTGTGAACTTTTGTAATGATACGTTTGGCCATTACCTTTTAAATGCATCATTATATTTAAACTGCAAACACATGGGGAGAGTCTCTGCATTAAAGACCCACGAATGACAGATCAACATGCTACTACATATCTCTCCGATACGGTAGGAAATGAAATTTAATGTGGAGGATCTGAACTGTGATGATGATTGACAGGGCAGTTTATACAGTGACGGGATGCACGTAACTAAGCGACAGAGTCCCATAAAGATGACGAAGTAGTATGTCCCAAAGCTTGCATACTCTTCTGCTACACACTCAAAAGTATGTATTTTTTCTTCACAAAAAGAGTACATACTTTTAGGTCGTATAAGTAGGTGAATTGGGATGCAGCAGACAATGTTAATTCCAATTTTTTAATTGTTGTATTTGTTGTGAAGATTTACGATTGTAATTGGACCACTAGCACAGTTGGAATAAAACAGTCAGTCGGAATTAATTGGCTAAATTAAAATTTAATACGGATTGTAAGGGGTGGTTTAAACCTTTTGTAATCTGATCGAGAGGACATGTAAACACTTGATCGGATTGAAAACCGAAACTAAAAAAGTTTGAAAGGACTGCGCATGTGCAATAACGTAGAAATGGCATGACGTATGACGCGAGGAACGAGGTGCTGTTGTTGTTGAATGAAGTCTCATAAATGACATTTATGTGTCATTCTAAAATTCTCCTTCCATTTATCGGCTGTGAAGTGGAGCAGGATAATGTCCCACCAGTTCTTGTTTCAGATTCTCATCCACAGATTCTTTGTTTTGTGTGCAGGAATGGGTGTTTTTACTGCTAGATTAATATAAGCAGCACGGCACAGCGGTTCATGTGCTCGTCGACTCCTAATTAGGACCCGAAATCAAAGAAAAGAAGCAATTTTGGAGAATGCTATGAGCAAACAGCGGGGAACTCTGTATATTTGTGCAGTGTGCACGTCATACAAATAAATTCTGATTTGAAGCTTGTGACAAATAAACGCGCACATCAACCCGATTACTTTATTTAGCGTTCATCAACACAACATACAGATTCATCAATCGGAATGAATTAAACATAGCTAATGTTTTTGTTGTTGAACTTACATGAGCAAAGAGTGACTAACCAATGTTAACAAAGTTCATACACCGATCAGGCATAACATTGAAGTGAACAAGATGAACAGATTAAGTGAACAACACAACACATCTCTTCATCACGGCACCTGTTAGTGGGTGGGATATATTAGGCAGCAAGTGAACATTTTGTCCTCAAAATTGATGTGTTAGAAGCAGGAAAAATGGACAATCGTAAGGATTTGAGCGAGTTTGACAAGGGCCAGATTGTGATGGCTAGACGACTGGGTCAGAGCATCTCCAAAACTGCAGCTCTTGTGAGGTGTTCACAGTCTGCAGTGGTCAGTATCTATCAAAAGTGCTCCAAGGAAGGAACAGTGGTGAACCGGCGACAGGGTCATGGGCGGCCAAGGCTCATTGATGCATGTGGGGAGCGAAGGCTGGCCCATGTGGTCTGATCAAACAGATGAGCCACTATAATTGTTCTCTGATATCTACATATAAGGTATATGTGGCTTAGGTAAGGGCAAAAATTATGATATGGTTTTACATGTCCATTTACAACCCTAGGATTTGTCCCTAGAATGAAATGGCTGTTATTACCTTATTTGGAAGGGTCATGAATAATAATGTGGAGCTCTGCTCTGATTGGCTGTTTCACAGCAAGGCTCATTTCAGTAGGTCACACAGCTGACTTACCACATTAAACAAGCTTAAAATGTATAATAGTACACAATTAATCTGTCCTTATAATGCAGCACATGCGCAATTACTGACTGTATTGTCACACAGAGAGTAAGTGCAGTTATTCAGCAAACACAATCGCAAATAGTCGAGAGATCCATACTTGAATTTATTACAGTTCATCACTGAGAAGTGAGTCGTGACAGAACATAGACCAACTGAATGACTGAATTTAATTTAAGCAGAAAATCTCAAATGGAGATTGCTGAAATGCAGTTTACTTTTTATTGGTATTTTCAGATCATCCGTGCACATGGTTGCCAGATTGCAAAGATTAAGTAAAACTCGGGATAGACTTGGTCAGCATTACTGGGAACACCCACAAAAACGTCATATCCGGTTATGCCATGGGGGAAAACAAGCCATTCAAATGAACGCGCGTAGACCTTGTTAGACGCTTTATCTTTACTCTAATAACAAAAAACCCGATCTGAAGTTTTATACTGCTGAATAAACAGACAAAAGCCTGTGCAATACATCCATTACAATTAAACATTTGCACTACATGACACTGGTATTATTGTAAAGATGAAAAAATAAGAGATTTCATTACTCCAATGGCAAAAGTTTGTTTAACAAAAATGCCAATATAGTCATACTTGTCACAGGACTCGAACTGCGTCAAAAAAACAACTTATCGTTAAAGCAATTAGATCACGGACAAAAATTAGCCAGCTCTGATATTACAGAGGAGGCAGAGCGACTATTTTACCTTGTCAAGGTCGCACATGCTTACTCATAACAAGTGTAGGATTGAAAATAATCAAAGATATTTGAAAATGAACAAAGACATTTGCTTTATTGGTCCGTTTGAATGTCTCACATTTGGGTTTCAGTCACATGGTCAAGGAAGGGATAAAAGAATACTGCAACGGTTGCTCTGTCTCTCTTGATTCTCTGTTATGCTGTCTCTTTTCTTGGGGCCTGTTGTTTGGCTCTTCTCTGTTATTCTCTGACTCTCTCCTTTCTTGGGGCCTGCTCTTTGGCTCTTCTCTTCTTTGGTCTCTTTCTCTCTACACTTCCTGTATCTCTCTCTTTCTATCCCTCATGTAACATACATATATGCTGGGTACGATTAATGGCATACGTTTTTTTATCATCTTGTACATCTATTTTGTAACTATTTTAAGTGTAACCATAACCAGATTTTGTCATTAAATTCTTTCTATTACAAATACTGTGCTAATTAGTTTTGATTCGGTATTAACTCTATGTGCTACCTCTATTGCAATACAATATCATCACACTATCCCACATATTTTGCCATTTTTAACTGCGCTTATTTCCGGTGTTGGTATACACTCACCTAAAGGATTATTAGGAACACCATACTAATACTGTGTTTGACCCCCTTTCGCCTTCAGAACTGCCTTAATTCTACGTGGCATTGATTCAACAAGGTGCTGAAAGCATTCTTTAGAAATGTTGGCCCATATTGATAGGATAACATCTTGCAGTTGATGGAGATTTGTGGGATGCACATCCAGGGCAAGAAGCTCCCGTTCCACCACATCCCAAAGATGCTCTATTGGGTTGAGATCTGGTGACTGTGGGGGCCATTTTAGTACAGTGAACTCATTGTCATGTTCAAGAAACCAATTTGAAATGATTCGAGCTTTGTGACATGGTGCATTATCCTGCTGGAAGTAGCCATCAGAGGATGGGTACATGGTGGTCATAAAGGGATGGACATGGTCAGAAACAATGCTCAGGTAGGCCGTGGCATTTAAACGATGCCCAATTGGCACTAAGGGGCCTAAAGTGTGCTAAGAAAACATCCCCCACACCATTACACCACCACCACCAGCCTGCACAGTGGTAACAAGGCATGATGGATCCATGTTCTCATTCTGTTTACGCCAAATTCTGACTCTACCATCTGAATGTCTCAACAGAAATCGAGACTCATCAGACCAGGCAACATTTTTCCAGTCTTCAACTGTCCAATTTTGGTGAGCTCGTGCAAATTGTAGCCTCTTTTTCCTATTTGTAGTGGAGATGAGTGGTACCCGGTGGGGTCTTCTGCTGTTGTAGGCCATCCGCCTCAAGGTTGTGCGTGTTATGGCTTCACAAATGCTTTGCTGCATACCTCGGTTGTAACGAGTGGTTATTTCAGTCAAAGTTGCTCTTCTATCAGCTTGAATCAGTCGGCCCATTCTCCTCTGACCTCTAGCATCAACAAGGCATTTTCGCCCACAGGACTGCCGCATACTGGATGTTTTTCCCTTTTCACACCATTCTTTGTAAATTCTAGAAATGGTTGTGCATGAAAATCCCAGTAACTGAGCAGATTGTGAAATACTCAGGCCGGCCCGTCTGGCACCAACAACCATGCCACGCTCAAAATTGCTTAAATCACCTTTCTTTCCCATTCTGACATTCAGTTTGGAGTTCAGGAGATTGTCTTGACCAGGACCACACCCCTAAATGCATTGAAGCAACTGCCATGTGATTGGTTGATTAGATAATTGCATTAATGAGAAATTGAACAGGTGTTCCTAATAATCCTTTAGGTGAGTGTAAATTGCAGTGGGTGGTAATTAGAGGAGAAATGTACAGTTTTCTACGATCTTGCTGATAACGTTTCTTTAGTCATTCGGCAACCTGCAGCCTGAACCACTGTAGGCAAACCACCCTTACAGGCACCTTTAACAAATGAAACCTTATTGTAAAGTGTTACCATGTTTGATGAATAGAAAGTTGAAAAAAATAGCATTTATTGGAAATTTTGTAAACATACAACACGTTTCTGGATGCCCATCTTTGTTGATCCTGGTATCAACCAATCAGATTTGAGAGTCAAATTTACAGTTTATGTGAAGTTTAGACTTACAAGCAAGGTTAGGTGCTTCTACATCAGTATTATTCACCTGTCATTTCCCTCTGATTTTAGGGATAACTTATGTGTAGGACTAGGTTTAGATGTAGGGATATGGTTACCATTACATTTTCGGACAGGAATGTTGTTCCAGGATAACTAAAAATGTTGATCCAGGAACATGTTTTACTTGGCAAAATCGCAGATACCAAGTTAGAAGCTAGCATAGTATTTTCTCTCACACACACATGCTTGACACACTGTGGCCAAAAGCATTGCATCATGTATTTTTTGAGATCTCTGGGTCTCTAATCCAAATCTCACTCAAAACATACAGCCGTTTGCAGAACAGCAGCACCCTCAGGAACTAAAAGGTTATTTGATCTTGTTCTTTCTCAAATAACCTCGAGCAAATTCATATGTATATTGTAGGAGTTCATCTTAAAAGCCTCTGTCAAAAGCCAAGAATGAATCTTTGAATACAAATCAGCATATTTTAAAAGACTAGACTGTCGCTTGAGTATTTATACATAATAAAACTGCCAGTAAAGCTGCTAGGGGGAAGATGATTGGCAAAAAATCGCAACCAACAGGAGCTCGTCCCTTTCTACCTGTCAGATTTTTGCTCAAGGGGACATCTAATTCTTCTGTCAACGAGAAAGCATCAGCATGTTGTGTGCAGAGAGGAGCATCTGTGTGTATTGTGAGTCCTGAGTCACACACTTGTGACACAGAGCACTGATGATCATAGGTCGTGACGATACGCACGCGACACCACAGAGCCTTGACACAGCTGAATGCCAACAGATTAATGCCGCAGATGTGATGTCAGATTGAAGTCCTTGGGGCCGCTTTTCCAGAGCCGCATCACTAACTTTAGATGCTATATGTGCTTATTTAACCCTTAAACGCATACCTCAGTCCTTTAGTGACCCGGGACGTCATTCACTACCCTCCTCCTCATTAATTTTATAAAGTTAGACATCAACCTTCTTAGTATTCCTTAATCAATTCATTATAAACAATATAAGAAGAAAAAATATATACAATTATAAAAGAATACCTGAAAAAATTGTATAGGGTCGCTAATGACCCGAGGTGTGTAAGAGTGTATGTATATTTTTTTCTGCACAACAATAATTGAGTCTTTAATGACTGAATAAGTGCAATTCACCTTTATTCCACAAATTGGCAATTTCTGATACTCAATGTTGAAGTGACAAAGAATAGGAAGTATCATCAGCAAAACTTGAAATTGCTCAGCTAATTACTGAATGCAATCAAATATTAGTGTCAATGTGACTTGATGGTGGATCTGGTGAAGAAGCTGTCAGCGATCAAAATATGATTTTCAAGATGTTCAAAATGATAGTTTTGAGAATATGTTTGAGATGGCAATTATATGAGCCACATGCTGAATGTACTGGGAAATGAGCTCTGACGAGGACAGTGATGATGGTCAAGTCAAGTCAAGTCAAGTCAACTTTATTTATATAGCACTTTTTACAATGCAGATTGTTTCAAAGCAGCTTCACAATGTTAAACAGGAAAGTAATGCAACCGAATTTGATTCGGCTGTACAGCCGCTCTGGAGAAAACGGTGATGTCATCTAGCTCGTTTCAATTATCATAGATATTTAAGTAATGTAGTTTATATAGTTAATTTAGTTTAGTAATTAAATCTATTTGGATATTTATTTGAATATTTAGTGTCCCCAACTGAGCAAGCCAAAGGCGACAGTGGCAAGGAACCAAAACTCCATCAGGTGGCCTAATGGAGAAAAATAAACCTTGGGAGAAACCAGGCTCAGTCGGGGTGCCAGTTCTCCTCTGGCCAATTAACAAACAGTGTATGTTTATTATTTTGGCAACCTTATAGGTCAGAAGTAATATTAGATCGCGGTCATCACGCCGGAGATGGATCCATTGAGGATGCCATGTCGATGAGCAATTTCAGAGGGTAGACTAATTGACACGGTCTCTGCAGACACTTCAGGGATGCGTTGGTAATGTCTGGGCGCTGGTCAACCATCTGATCTGGATACGGTCCGGATCCGGCAGACTGCGGTAAAACTCGGGATAAACAGAGAGACTAACATTAGCGTAGATGCCATTCTTCTTATGATGTAACAAGTACATCAGGTGTTATGGGAAGTGTTCCCGGTTCCGGCTGACCTAGTTAATGCAGCCTAACAATTTGAATAAAATATCAATTAAAAATGTTTTATGTGTATGCCATAGTAAAGAGATGCGTTTTTAGTCTAGATTTAAATTGACAGAGTGTGTCTGCTTCCCGAACAATGCTAGGAAGGCTGTTCCAGAGTTTAGGTGCTAAATAGGAAAAGGATCGATCGCCTGCAGTTGATTTTGATATTCTAGGTATTATCAACTGACCAGAGTTTTGAGACCGCAATAGACGTGATGGAATATAATGCGTTAAGAGCTCGCTCAAGTACTGAGGAGCTAAACCATTTAGTGATTTGTAAGTAATTAGCAAGATTTTAAAATGTATGCGATGTTTAATAGGGAGCCAGTGCAGTGTTGACTGAACCGGGTTAATATGGTCATACTTCCTGGTTCTAGTAAGAACTCGAGCTGCTGCATTTTGGACCAGCTGCAGTTCTGTATCGAATAAATACCTAGGGTTGTGTTCGTTTTCTTCTAAGAGAGTCGAGAAATAAGCAGATCTAGCAGTTTTTACGGCCTTTCTGTATGAAATCATGCTCTCTTTCCACGAAATGCGAAAAACTTCCAGTTTTGTTTTCTTCCAGCTGCGCTCCATTTTTCTGGCTGCTGTTTTAAGGGCCCGGGTGTGCTCATTGTACCACGGCGTTGGACTATTTTCTTTAATCTTCTTTAAGCGCAGAGGAGCAACTGTGTTTAAAGTGCTGGAAAAGAGAGAGTCAATAGTTTCTATTGCAACATCGAGTTCCTCTGGGCTATCTGGAATGCTGAGGAGATGAAACTGATGAGGAAGTTTATTTATAAAGAAATCTTTAGTCGCAGCAGTGATAGTCCTGCCATATTTGAAGCGAGGGGACGGCTTTGCAGCCTTTGCTACATTAAGTATACATGATACTAGGTAATGATCTGAGATGTCATCGCTCTGCTGCAGAATTTCAACGGTATCAACATTTATTCCATGTGACAATATTAGGTCTAGAGTATGATTACGGCGATGAGTGGGTCCTGATACGTGTTGCCTAACTCCAATAGAGTTTAGAATGTCTCTAAATGCCAATCCCAATGCGTCTTTTTCATTATCTACATGGATATTAAAATCACCAACAATTAGGACTTTATCTGTAGCCAGTACTAACTCTGATAGAAAATCATCAAATTCTCTGGTAAAGTTTCTATTGTGCCCTGGTGGCCTGTATACAGTAGCCAACACAAATGTTAAACGGGATTTATCAATTTCACTACATAACGTTACGTAAAGCACCAAAACTTCAAAATAATTATATTTGAAACTAGACTTCTGAGTAATACTGAAGATATTATTATAAATTACAGCAACACCTCCCCCTTTACCTTTCAGACGCGGCTCGTGTTTATAACAATAATCTTGTGGGGTGGACTCATTTAAAGTAATGTAGTCGTCAGGTTTTAGCCAGGTTTCTGTCAAACACAGCACATCTAGATTATTATCTGTAATCATATCATTAACAATAAGCGTTTTAGAGGAAAGGGATCGAATATTCAGCAGCCCGAGCTTTATCATTTGTTCATCTGTATTATATCTGTTGTTTATTTGTTGGACATCAATTACATTTTTACCGTTGAATAGTTTTGGTGTTTTTTTGTATTTACTAATTCGTGAAACAGACACAGTCTCTATGTGATAATATCTAGGTGAAATAGTCTCTATGTGCTGAGATTTATCTGACTTCTGTGACGCGAGACAGCTAGCAGACGGTCGGGTAAGCCAGTCCGTCTGCTTCCTGACCTGGGCCCTAGTTAGTCAAGGTTTAACCAGTCCAGGTATAAAACATCTGCTCAAGCTGAACCCTTCCAAGCTCCAAAAGATAACAAGATATGCTTTATTTTATTCTTCTGTAATTGTTACTCTGATATCAAGAGAGTTTTATATTATCATGACAGGTGGAGATCCATCCGTGTTAGATATAGATCCGGGTCGCTAAAGACCCATACGTACATGCTTTCACATTGTACTTACATTTTAATTTTCATTTTAATTTTACATTTTATTATTACACTATTGACCCTTCCCTTACACCTAACCCTACCCTTAAACTTGCCCATACCACCACACCTGTCCCTCACTTTACCCTTAAACTTGCCCATACCACCACACCTGTCCTTCACTTTACCCTTAAACTTGCCCATACCACCACACCTGTCCCTAACTTTACCCTTAAACTTGCCCATACCACCACACCTGTCCCTCACTTTACCCTTAAACTTGCCCATACCATCACACCTGTCCCTCACTTTACCCTTAAACTTGCCCATACCACCACACCTGTCCCTAACTTTACCCTTAAACTTGCCCATACCACCACACCTGTCCCTAACTTTACCCTTAAACTTGCCCATAGCACATCACCTGTCCCTTACTTTACCCTTAAACTTGCCCATACCACCACACCTGTCCCTCACTTTACCCTTAAACTTGCCCATACCACCACACCTGTCCCTCGCTTTACCCTTAAACTTGCCCATACCACCACACCTGTCCCTAACTTTACCCTTAAACTTGCCCATACCACCACACCTGTCCTTCACTTTACCCTTAAACTTGCCCATACCACCACACCTGTCCCTAACTTTACCCTTAAACTTGTCTATACCACCACACCTGTCCTTAACTTTACCCTTAAACTTGCCCATACCACCACACCTGTCCTTCACTTTACCCTTAAACTTGCCCATACCACCACACCTGTCCCTCACTTTACCCTTAAACTTGCCCATACCACCACACCTGTCCCTCGCTTTACCCTTAAACTTGCCCATACCACCACACCTGTCCCTAACTTTACCCTTAAACTTGCCCATACCACCACACCTGTCCTTCACTTTACCCTTAAACTTGCCCATACCACCACACCTGTCCCTAACTTTACCCTTAAACTTGCCCATACCACCACACCTGTCCTTCACTTTACCCTTAAACTTGCCCATACCACCACACCTGTCCCTAACTTTACCCATAAACTTGCCCATACCACCACACCTGTCCCTAACTTTACCCTTAAACTTGCCCATAGCACATCACCTGTCCCTTACTTTACCCTTAAACTTGCCCATACCACCACACCTGTCCCTCACTTTACCCTTAAACTTGCCCATACCACCACACCTGTCCCTCACTTTACCCATATCCCACCTCAATATCAGCAAAAGTGTTCTGCAATACAATATGAACACAATAAGTATATTGTACTTATTTTTTATGTAAGTACATAGTAGTTAAGGCCACCTAATATAAAGTTTGACCAATATGCTTTTAAAAAAAGAATACAGAAATGATTCACAATGCTGAACAGAAATGGAAACTGAACAAATTTCTAAACAGAACTGAGTGGGTGGGGGGGGGGGGGGGGGGGGCATAATATATTTATGCTAAGCTGTGCCATTGGGGCTAATTCTTACACATGAATTACAATTAATTGTTGCTGCATTGTGTTCACATTTTCCAGTCCCTGTCAATAATGCAGTTTTGGCTCAGGCTAAAAGACTGTGTGTCCTTTTTTTTGGGCTTTGGAGAATAAGCTGTGTTGAATACAAAGCCTACTGCAGCCACCTGGATCAAAAAGGAAACATGAGAGCAAGAGAGAAACTCGAATGTGTTTTCCAATTTGGGTGGAGTCACGGGAGAGGTGGCAGCCTCCCGCTGCGTGTGTCTAAACAAACATAGAAACTGTCACCAAACCTGTGACCCTAGCCGCCCCTCACAGTATTACTGCCAGCAACAGACCATTAACTCTTTGCCACTGATGCCGCAGGAGGAAGACAGTGGCCACATATAAACTAGGCGTGAAAAAAACAAGCAGTAAAGAATGTCAGAAGTTTACAAAGATCTGTACACTTAAAAGAAGAGTTCATCCTACAGTACTCAACCTCATGATGTCCCAAAGCTATTTGCTCTCTTCTGTGATTAAGTTATTTTTATTCTAAGCATGATTTGTTTTTCTGCCTCTTTAAATGCTCCAGCTCCTTAAAGCAGAATGGATTCTGATTAGCCATCAATGTCATTTATCAGCTGGAGAAAATCGTTTTGAAAGTGATTCCAATAAAACCGTTCTTCAGTTGTGGTGTGGACTCTTTTCTAAAGCTCTTTTAAGATCCTTTTTCTTTTAAATTAAGAATGATTTTCAAAACTATATCTTTATCGTTATGATTAGTTATTGTCTTGTCTGAACAGGCTTTTGCTCTAATTTGTTACATATTTAGGGTTTGGTTCAAACGTTATCAATATAGGACAGTATAGTCGTGCCTTGTCTGTGAAACTGCGGGAATATTTTACAAAGTTTTATTTGCTTTTAGACAAACTAAACAAAACCATGATGTTCAATTAGACCAAATAAATGTAACTTTTTTTCAATCTAGTGATCCTGTAAACCATTCTTGAAAATGTAGTGCTTCTCAACTGGGAGTCTGTGGCCCACTTGGGGGACTCAGTAAATTTACAAGTTTAAAATGTCTTTAAAATGTATTTTAAAATTATGTTAAATTAAATACATAATTCTTAAGGGTTACACTTTATTTCGGTAGTCTACATTCTACTAATGCCGAGTTCACACTGTACGATTTTCAAAGTCGTCAGATCACTGCTCTTTTTACACTGCATGATTATCCCAATTGCCCATTCCATGAAGCTTTCTACACACTGTTCTTGAGCTAATCTGAAGGCCACACGAAGTTTGGAGGTCTGTAGCTATTGACTTCGCATGCGCTGACCCCGCTCTGTGATTTTACATGGACTACCACTTTGCTGTTGTTCCCAATTGCTTCCACTTTGTTATAATACCAATAACAGTTGACCGTGGAATATTTAGTAGTGAAGAAACTTATTGCACTGGTGGCAACCTATCACGGTACCACACTTGAATTCACTGAGCTCCTGACAGCGACCCATTCTTTCACAAATGTTTGTAGAAGCAGTCTGCATGCCTAGGTTCTTGGTTTTATATACCTGTGGTCATGGAAGTTATTGGAACTGAATTCAAACCTGAATTCAATGATTTGGAGGGTTGTCCCAATACTTTTGCCAATATAGTGTATCATGTCAGAGGCAGCCCGATCAAGAGTCATAAATATCAAACATTTGTGATTGTGGGGTCTCCAACGCGATCAGGAGCAGTAAAATAATCAGTAAAAACACCACACACTTGAGGATTTTTAAGTGAAGCTTGAATTTGAATTTAATTGAAGCCCCCCTGACTGCTTGGCGGTACAAATCAGGCTCAAAATCTGGCTTAAAACCTTCAAGTGTGTGGCCAGTTGCACTCTGGCCATAGAGTGGTGCAGGTATAGCATCACTTTGTAGGCCAAAACTTGGAAGCGAGTTAGCATTTTAGCATTACCGGTTCCACTATCCCAAAGTCAAAGGGTTTTTTTCATGGGATTTTGGTTAAATGGCGGAAATAAGGTCTGTGGTGAACACAAGCTCAAAACACTTTCACATTTTATTCTACAACATAAAATGCATCAGTATTACCCTACTTGTGATTTTTTTTAAGCTCTTAAGTGTCTTGAAAAAGGCTGTTGCTAACAAGTGGCTAAATGGGACTACAGAGGCTGTCTGGGAAATTAAACGTCATCATGCCGAAAAGGTAAACTCAGTCCGCTTTTACAGCCTCATTATGCTCATAATTGTGCTCTTATAAACTAGTCTAACTTAAATGTTCTGGGAAAAAGTTTTTAGATAAAAACTGAAAGAGTTGTCGGAAGCTTAGTGATGGTGACGTTGAAGTAGAGTGACTGTGGTGTAGTTTGTTTGTAGCCTACCTTTAGTTTTTTACTTCTGGCGACTGCATTTAGGCTTCAACGTTCATTAAAGTTGTGTTCGTCTGTGATAATTATCTTGATGAACAAAACGTGCAAGTATCATAAACTTGTGTTGATCACAGAGCTTGTTTTTTGCGATAATCCAAAAGCCTGTGGGAAAATCCTATTGGGTTTTTCTCGAGGAAACCAGTGTGATGCTAACTGCCGGTTGGCCTACAAAGTGACATCATACCTGCACCACTCTATTCGCTTGTTAAGTCGTGAGGTAAGGAACGCCGTTTCTGGGTCCAAGCCTCAACTCGTTTCACTTGAGAATGCCATCGACGGCCATTTATGAGCACTATTTATTCATATTAAGCATCAAACATTTAAAAAAGTTAAACATTTTAAATACTTACAGTCTACACAACAGTCTCTGTGCTCACAGCGTCACAGACATTAATATTTTAACGATTTATAAAAGATGAATCACTGTCTGGCCATCTGAAATTTTGGTATGGAGATAAGGGTTATGATTATAATTTTTTTGTAGTATTACACCACATTGTGTGTGTATATTAGCACCGTTTGTTGTTTTTCTTGTGGTATGAGATTTGGACCCGGAAGCACTGCCGCGTGACGTCAGACTTAACAACCGAATTGGCATCCCTCACTATCCTCACCTGATCGCCTTTAGTCATCATGCACATGAAACCACTCACCTCATCACCGCAGCTCCACTAAAGAGACTCTCACTCCTCACTCTGGGTCTGGTCCCCAGCTTGGATACCCAGACAGCTTACTCTTGAAGGACAGACTTGAACTACTTTCCTGTTTTCTGTTCCCCATTATACATATCTGTACTCTCTCACTCACCTTCCTGGCTCACCTCCTCCCTTCAAACGGACTCTGTGTTTCTCAAACAGAAGGCTGCATCCTACCGAGACTGCGTCCTTCCTATTCCAGTTCTCCTGAGGCTTGTAGGCTAGTGTCCTCCTGAGAAATTAAATGTTAGAATGAGACAGTCTAGTAAGTGTGCATGGCTAAGTCACACATGTTTCCACCCCCACGGTCACGGCACGAAAATACCATTAAAACGTAATTTTGGAAAAATACTTTGTATTACAAATCTTTATATTAACTGGCTTTCTATTAATGCAATACAGTGAATGGCAGCCATCTGCGGTCTCCCAACAGCTTACATTATTGTCAGTTTAGTGTTAAAGATAACATCTATGCTTTCATGCCTGAAAACATTATTTTTGTCTTAAAGTCATAATCAACTCAAGCAAGCTCAGTAACGACTCCGTCCATTTATTAAAGTCACTTAACAATTAAAAAAACAATTTTGTATTGTCACTATCCACCATACATATTGCATTTTTGTATTGTGATTTATTGTGACATGATATATTGTTACACCCCTAGTACAATATGAATGAAATTTGGACATACTACACCCGCCATGTTGTCACTGTCATGTGACCTACAGCATCAATTAGCGTCACTTCACTGGCATTTACAATGGCTTTATGGGATAGTAAAGTGTCCATTGGATATGTACTGACTCCAGAATCCCACCTGAAGTAGGTCATCTAGGTACTTTTGACCTACTTTGTTTTTCAAATACTATGAAATTGGACATGCCAGTCTTTTGCTGCATACTGTTTTTCACATAGGCTAGTAGAAGTATTCAGACAGCTATAGTCTATAGTTTACTATTTATTACATAGTTTATGAATATAGTGTGCATCATTTGGAACACAACTTTAGCAAAAATATGAGGATCAATCCTGTGTCGGAGGGTCTATAAATATTGACTTTAAATGGATAGTTGACCCAAAAATGAAAACTAGCTCATGATTTACGCACCCTCAAGTCATCATAGGTGTATATGACATTCTTCTTTCAGACCAATACAATCGGAGTTATATTAAAAAATGTCCTGGCTCGTCCAAGCTTTATAATGGCAGTGAATGGGTATTTCTGTTTTGAAGTCCATTAAAATGTTCCGCTGGAACGCCAGTCTCTCGTGAACGCGTGGGCAACAATTAGCAGAAGTTAGAGATTACAGTTTGTAAAGTTTTAAATATGGATATTTTTCTTGCACAAATGCATTGCTTCGCTTTAGAAGGCCTTTATTAACCCCAGAGCAGTGTGGAGCACTTTTATGATGGATAGATGCACTTTTATGGACTTCAAGACAGAAACAGCCTTTCACTGCCATTATAAAGCTTGAAAGAGTCAGGACATTTTTTAATATAACTCTGATTGTATTCATCTGAAAGAAGAATGTCATATACATCTTGACTTGAAGGTGAGTAAATTATGGGCTCATTTTCATTTTTGGGAAAACTATCCCTTTAACAAAGGAGTAATAAAGGTTGAGAAGCACCTGTGAGAACTTATTTTTCATAGCTAATGTGTAGGGGAGACCGGGGATGGTTATAACACAGGTTAATTGTAACACTTCAGATTTCTCCAATCAGGAACAAGTAACAAAATCACCTGATTCACTTCACACATGCTCTGTTTAGTCTTTATTCCCCATGTGAGAAAGTAGAGCCCTGTGGCAGAAACACATTAATTTTTAGAGCAGAATTTCTTTATTTTTATTATGGCAATTCCTGCTTTGTAGTTAAATTAATCAAAGTTAAATTATGCTTATTGTGTGTCTGTGTACATATTTTTCATGCAAGTTGTTAGTGCTAATGTTTTGGCTGTTAACTGTAAGTTGAGCTAGTTCATAACTACAAGACTCTGGATAAGTTGTAATATAAATTAATCATGTTACTGCATACCTCAAGTAAAAAAAAATTGTATGTATATGTTTTTTGTGTGTTTTGTTTAGATTTTTGAATTTCAGTATGCCTAGGTCATGGGTGTCCAAACTCGGTCCTGGAGGAGGGTCACTGTCCTGCAGTCCTCCAGTTTGCCTCAACACACCTGCCTGGACGTTTCTAGTATGTCTAGTAGACCTTGATTAGCTGGTTTAGGTGTGTAGTTGGGGTTGTAGCTGAACTCTGCAGGATGGTGGCCCTCCAGGAGCAGGATTGGACACCCCTGGCCTAGGTCTTGGAAGAGAATGACAAATTAAGGCATTTGCTCATTTTATTCATTTTTGTTACTCACATGCACACACACCAATTATGTTTAAAAGTCTGTGTTAAATAAAAAGCTTTCAAAACGGATTTTTTTTTTTGTCATAATCCTTATTTCATAATGTTATTTATCCCAGGGTGTGTTACAACTAACCCAAGCTATGGGGTGGATTGTAACATTTCTCTCCTCGTGTTTGAATCGAAACCACACATTTTCTGTTTGTGCTGCAAAGATAAAAGCTATGTAATTTAATAGCTGAAACTTGTAACCAGTTTTAATCACATTTTGAACGCACTGGCTTAAAACAACACCAAGATACAGACAGAAATCTCAAAAATGTTACAACCATCCCCGGTATCCCTATTTAACTGTTGTCAAGGTGGTTTTAGTGGATGTATGAAGTCCCTCTGGACCCCAAACATGAGATAAAGAACGTTATCTCAACATCGATGAGGGTTAAATTGGCTGAGACGCAGTTATTGGGTGAAATTGCGGTTTATTAAAGAGCTCTGCATCTACTCAGCGCACTGTTTATTCAACGCGACATTCACGGAAAGCCAGAAAAAAGCCACGGCAATATAATTTGAAAGCGTGACTCGCATCAAGCGTGAGTAAGTGACGTAGATGAAGCTCAGGCAATCTGCGCGCTCCTCCAGCGGAGCCGAACTGCGCGCGCCGGAGACTCTATATTAATCCGTTAAAGCTGTCCGTTCAGCACTACTGACTGTGTGAAGAGAGTTAAAGCGCGGACAGTAGGCATTAAACGGCAGAAAGCTGGAAATCGCCCTTCATTTGGACAGCTACTTGAGAGAGAGAGATATTTAGTTAAAGTGACAGTTTGACGCGTCTGTGAGAAGGACACCAACAGTTTGTTTAACATATTCACTCGCTGCGTGAAGAGAGCAGAAGCGCGCGCATTCGCTTTTTACTGGGAAAAGCTTTGGGTTTCCAGGGCAATTACAACAAATCTCTGTTGTTTCGGTCTTACACTTGTTTTGAGTGATTTTTATTAGCGCGTCGTGGAGCTTTGGCGTTTTAAAAAAAAAATTAAATAACGCTCAAATGCATTTTCGAAGATCTGGTTCTATTGTGGAATTTTGTTCTTTTGACCCTAAACGTCATTTTTAGTCCAACTGACTCAATTGACGTTTTTTGCGTTTTGAAAAGAGAAACGGCCGTAATGAGAGTTCTCTTCGTGGCACTGCTGCTTGTGTACGCGTCAGGGAGCGGGAAAGTGGCTGGCGCGAGTGGCGCGAAAGGAAGCCGCTTCGTGTGCACGGCCGTGCCCGCGGGCGCAGACCTCAGTTGCCCGGTGGAAGCGACCAACCGGGTCCAAAGCACTAGTCCGCAGGAGGAAGAGCTACGGAATACTATCATCCAGCTTCGAGAGACCATCCTGCAGCAGAAGGAAACTATCGTCAGTCAGCAGGGCACCATCAACGAGCTCAACTCCAAACTCGCGCGCTGCGAGGCTGATGCCAAGTCGCGAGGCAGCGCGCGCAGGAAGGATTATAGTAAAAACACGATGGGCGATCTGCCGCGTGACCCCACTGAGAGTGTAGAGCAGCTGGGTAAGACCATGCAGAGCCTGAAAGACCGACTGGAGAACCTGGAGGTGAGAGTTCATGCGTATGAGTGATAATGGAACACTTAAGAGCTATTTGTGGTGATTGTAAGGAAAATAGAGCTCTAATGATCTGTGAAATTTGGCCTTGCTTATTAGTGATGCTTGATTTACGCCTGTCAAAACAAGGTCAAATGAGCCGTGTTATGTGGAGGGAGGAATTCACGTTTTTTTTTAAATTAATTAAATATTAATAATGAGCTAGATGGAAAGCAGTGACTAGATACACGTTCAGCAATTATTTTTAGGATACTGATACTTGCTCTTGTAATTGAACTTAAAATATTTTCTTCAAGTATATCAGCCCGACAAATATATTGACATCTATTCACAATCAATAAGAAAAACTGTAATTCACACAGGGTCATAATGAATACTAGTTTCTACCCTGGTAACTCTACGTGAAACACAATAATTTTACATAAATCAATTAAAACACACCCCCTACTGATTAAATAAAATGGACCCGCTTTATATTAAGCTGTAATTACTTTAATCTTTAACTACTGTGTACTAACATTTTAATTATTAATGGGTTACACTTTATTTTAAGGTAGTTACATTATACTTACTATAGTAAGTGCATGTAGTAACATGTAACTACGTCACCTTAAATGTGATAAAATACTGTAATTTCTGTAATCACATATATAATTACACAGCATTGACCTTCCCTTACACCTTAAACCACCAATCCTGTCCCTATACCAGTTCAATATCAGCAAAAGTGTTTAAAATACAACATACACAATTTGTGTGACCATTTGTGACCCTGGACCACAAAACCAGTCATAAGGGTAATTTTTTTTAGATTTATACATCATCAATAAACAAGCTTTCCATTGTTGTATGGTTTGTTAGGATATGTACAACTATGAAAATCTGGAATCTGAGGGTGCAAAAAAATCTAAATATTGAGAAAATCGCCCTTTAAAGTTGTCCAAATGAAGTCATTAGCAATGCATATTACTACTACTAATACATGTTTAATATATTTAATGTAGGAAATTTACTAAATATCTTCATGGACCCTGGTCCAGGGTTTCATTCATTCATGAATTAATGTATGTATGTGAGTATAGTAGTTAAATATGCCTATTATAAAACTGGACCAATAAAACAAATAATAATGTTTTGGACCATGGACTTACCTATTTAACTACTAAGATGTAAGAGCCAATGTATACTCCTTTTAAGCATTCGTCATTAATTCAGCATCTCACAAATCCCCAGCAATTTCATGTTTGAAGGATTTTTGGCTACAACAGAATGAGCCACTTGCAAGTTGAAACATTTATGAATATTTTGGTTTCCTTTGTCCTGCAGCAGCAGCTGCGTACCAACACATCAAGTGGAGCATTTCCCAGCGAGCTGAGAGACCTGCTGAAGCGGCGCCTGAGTGACCTGGAGAGCCAGCTGCTGACCAGAGTGGCCGAACTCGAGGAGGAAAAGAGCCAGCTGTACAATGAGACGACCGCTCACCGCCAGCGCACCGAGAACACCCTCAACTCACTGCTAGAGAGGATCACAGAGCTGGAGAAAAGTACGCCATTCTCAGTGATGAATTATTCAGTCACTCGTGTCAAATGAGACAGAATTCATTTTTTTCTTACTGATGTGATGCCATACCAGTTCAAAAAAATTTTTTTTCACCTGTTAGTCCTCAGTATGGGATAGGAACACTAGTGGAAAACCTTTCATGTTCAATGCAAGCGCCATGCACCGCTTTGAACTCCACATGACAAAACATGGCAGAAAGCGCCAGGTACAGGTATACACAGATTCACAGTGAAAATATGCTTTGAGCTTAGAAAGGAAAAAAGTCCTGCCAATTGTTTTGATATATCACAGAATAAAAGCAGTCCTTGAATGGAAAGCATACTAAACAAACATTGCATGACTTTGCAATTTTTTGCAACATTGCAAATAAAAAAATAACACAAACAATACATAAATAAAAAAAGCTTAACGTCGAGGTCAGCGAGATTTTTTGAATGTTTTTCAAAGACATGTCTTATGCTCACCAAAGCTGAGCAATTTTTTAGATACATTTTAGATACATTTAAAGATACATTTTTTTAAATAAAAAATGCAGTAAAAACAGTATAATTATTACAATTTAAAATAACTGTTTTCTATTGTAATATATGTTAATATGTAATTTATTCCTGTGATCAAAGCTGTATTTTCAGCATCATTACTCCAGTCTTCAGTGTCACATGATTCTTCAGAAATCATTATGTTATGCTGATTTGATGCTCAAGAAACATTTATGATTATTATCAATGTTCAAAACAAATTTTTGTGGAAACCGGATTTTAGGATTTCTAAAATTCAAAAGAACATTTGAAATATAAATATTTTGGAACATTATAAATGTCTTTTTAAAAATTCTAAATCTTAATGAACCTAAACTTTTTTCACTGTAGTGTAAATTAATATGTGTAAAATTAATCTCAGGTGCAAAGTTGGTGCAGTCATTGCAAAGACAGAAATAGCATACATTATGCAGAGTGCTTGGAAATCATTGGCTGCACTTTGAAAGGTCAACGTTGAAACTTTGAACACTTGACCAGCGCTCAACACGGCGTCAGGGGTAACCTTTAACTAATGCTTCACTGCATTTGGGCCATTTTTATGTAGAAAATGTAGGATGAAACAAAGGTAACACAGTGGCAGTTTTAGTTGGTGGGAGAATGTCTGCATGTAAATGAACTTGCTATTTACAATCATTTGTTTGCCTTTATCGCTCCTTTTGGCCTTTTTGGATGTGGGATTTATGCATGCCCCATCTGTTAGCATTGGATGGACACATCATCCTGCTGTATTCAGAATTTAGAGCAGCGCTAGCACATTTGCAAAGGGAGCGATTAACGAATGATTAACACCAATGCATCATCAGCAACTACATCATTATTTCACCTTACACAGCCCCGGCATGTCATTTCATATGAGCCTGGGTGGATCACTCATTTCATTAATTGAACCTGAAAGCATTACCCTAATTCAATTTGCTGAAATCAAATTAACACCATCTCAGGTCAGCACTTTGCATCTTCCTGTCCTTCAATGCAAACCTCTCCCTCAATTCTCTTCCAAGGTAACATTGCATTCAAATCTCCAGAGGACTTTAAGTTGTCTCTGCCTCTGCGCACCAACTATCTGTACGGCCGTATAAAGAAGAGCCTGCCAGAGATGTACGCCTTCACCGTGTGCATGTGGCTCAAGTCCAGCGCCAGCCCTGGAATCGGAACCCCGTTCTCTTATGGTGTCCCGGGACAAGCCAATGAGATTGTGCTGATAGAGTGGGGAAACAGCCCCATGGAGCTCCTCGTCAATGATAAGGTGAGCCGCAGATGCAAAGCTATCCGTGGTTTTTATTGATTGTGCTTGCTTAAATAATGTCAGCTTTCCTTGGTATGCCCCAACACTCTCAGAAAAAATTAGTAAAACTTGTACCTTTAGGGGTACAACAGCAGTACCCTTAAAGCAGGGCTGTCCAAATTTGTCCTGGAGAGTTCAGCTCCAATTTGCCTCAACACAGCTGCCTGGAAGTTTCTAGTATTAGCTGGTTCAGGTGTGTTTAATTGGTTGGAGCTCTAGTTTTTAGGGCAATAGCCCTCCAGGGGCAGGATTGGACACCCCTGCCTTAAAGGGTAAGTTCACCAAAATCAAATTTCTGTCATTAATTACTCACCCTCATGTTGTTCAAAGACCTTCATTCATCTTCGGAACACAAATGAACACTTTAAAGGCCCAGAAAGGTAGTAAAGACATTGATAAAATAGTCCATGTGACTCCAGTGGTTTAACCTTAATGTTATGAAGCGACGTAAAAAACGAACAAAAATAACAACTTTATTCAACAATTTCTTCATGTCTGTGTCAGTCTCCTACGCTGTTGACGTATTAAATACAGTCCAGCACTTCCGAGTTATGTCAGAGCTACACCAGAATGCCGGCTCACCATTGGCCGAAGCTGTTCACGTGAGCACCACGATGCATGCTTGTGATGCTGACACGGGAGCTGGCCAACGTAAACTGCGTAGGAGACTGACACAAACGTGAAGAAGTTGTTGAATAAAGTCATTTTTTGTTTGCTTTTTGCACACAAATATATTCTTGTCGCGTCATAAAATAAAGGTTGAACCACTAACATGGACTATTTTAACAATGTCTTTACTACCTTTCTGGGCCTTGAAAGTGTTAATTAAATTGCTAATTAAATTGGAGGGGTCAGAAAACTCTCAGATTTCATCAAAAAATATCTTAATTTGTGTTCTGAAGATGAACAAAGCTCTTACGGGTTTGGAGCGACATGAGGGTGAGGAATTAATGACAGAATTTTCATTTTTAGTGAACCTTTAAAGGGACATTTTTGTATACCCATCAAAGTATATAGTAGCACCTTTTAAGTGTACTGCCCCTCTGACAAGACCATTTGTGACAGTGAAGTCAATAAATACCAAGGTAATAAACAATAATTAGCTACAAAAATAATTATTTTGGTGACATTAGATAAAAATTATATTGTGTCTTTTGTCTTGGAAATAACACTTATCTAAATATGATTAATGGTAGTTAATTCAAAATGGTCCTTAAAGGTTCCACAAATAAAATGCTTTCACAGCCTGATTTCTATTTTAATGCATTTACATGAAGGGGCTTGAAGATCAAATACTAATTAAACAGCCCTGTGCAGTGAGATGTTGAATTCCATGTTAAACTATTTTAAACAGCATTTTTTAAATGTATTATATTTATCGTGATTTCATGACTTTGTGTTAATTGGAATATTTGTACTTTTAAAAATTAGTTTGTCTCAGCACATGACCATTTAAAAAGAACTAATCTGCCCACATAGTACAGTTAAGTCAAGTCAAGTCACCTCTATTTATATAACGCTCACACACAACTCTTTCACAATATAGATTGTTTCAAAGCAGCTTTACAGTGATAATAGGAAATTAATGGAAGAGAGATTGTTTTGGCTGTACATCAGCTCTAGAAAAAAAGTTATTGTCCAGCTAAAGTAAGTTTTTGATTGACTCATTTCCGTTGTAAATAATCATTAGTTATTCACTTTGAGGCCACTTACACGACACCATTACAGCCCAAGTACAGTAAAGTTTGTAACCTGTATGAAAGGAGCACCAGCAAAAATTTAGGAGCACCACAACTAAAATATTTATATATCACATTATATAATGTTTAAATGTGTGTGTTTGTGTGTGTGATGTGCAAATAAATCGGTCATTTAATTGTCATAATAAAAAAGTTGCTTGTCTGGAAAAAATAGTATTTTTGTGTTATAAATATAATTTTTTCTGAGGCAATTTATTCTAAAGCAATATTCTTACCAGTGTTCTATCATAGCCTATTTAAATATGCATATTTGTGATATTTAGCCTGAGGGCTTTTTTTTAACCTTTATAAAGGGCTTTTTTTTCTGATCTTATTAAAATGTAAGCTTCATCTTTCATTTTAAATGATTACATTTGATCAATAAATTCAATTATAATAATAATAATACACTATAGGGCTGTTGCAATTCAAATTAAATAATTTACACTAAAAACTACAATTGCATTGAATAATGTTATGCGATTGTTTTAAATATATGTTGAATATACCAATAAGAAATGTTGGAAAGAATAATACTTATTTATACTTATACATTCTCCAAGACTACTTTTTGTCAAGGTTTAGATTTTTTTTTTTGGTTGAAATGTTGATTTGAAGTGTCATTTTTTGCATTCATTTTACTACATTCAAACCTGAACAGAGAGGAGAACATTTTGGACGCATAACATCAAAATTCAATAAAAATGTAACAAAAATGAACATGTATGTTTTATCACAGCATAATAGTTGCTTAATTTTACCAGATTGTTACAGCCATGGTCTACTTTTGATATTTTAGAGTGTCACCCCTACATTGCTGTGCACTTTTTTTCTGCATCATGGCTGATTTGTATCGCCAAAAGATTCCCTGAGTTTTTGTATTTTTGCATATTTCCCATTCATTTCCCATAACGGTCATTTTTGACTGTGAAGGAGAGTGACTTTTTTTTTTTACCCTTTAACATAACCGAATCATCTCCATGCGACAAAAGTCACATCCCATTCCAATGAAGCAAAAAAAAACTAATTTTTAAACGTAGAGGCCCAGAGGGTCAAGTCCACTTATGCCCTTCCCTCACTAACTTCCCTCGTCTTGTTCACTCAGATGCATGTCATGGCTGGCGGTAATGTGTTTAAATGGAACGCTTTAAACCCTTGTTCACTTGTGGATACATTAAATGCAAGCGCTGGTGATGTCACAATCATGTTACATTGTGGTCTATGGCTCTGCCTAAAGTGTACATATGAGTAGACTCACTCCCTCTGTCAAAATCAAAGGGTCAAGGAACTGTCCAAATAAACTTCCCTCGTACATTTGACGAAGTTGAATGCACTTCAGAATAGCAGGGATTCCCCCGGGGAAAGTGCTTAGGGAAGTTGTATATGTCTAAACGTGTTGATTTTGTCGATTATAAAGTATATTTGAGACTATAGACAATATAGATCTGACTATGTAATATGACTATGTGAATAAATCCCTTTTCTTAGCATGACACATTGACATTACAGTACAGGGGTGCGTTTCCCAAAAGCATCGTTAACCAACTATGGGCGAAAGTTCTGTTGAATTGTGTTGGTAACGACAGAACTTGCGACCTTAGTTGGTGTCAAGAAACGCACCCCAGATTGGCTCTTTCAGCATTATCCTGAATATTGTATGAGCATTCATTTCATGTGTCATTGAAAGGCTCTTGGGAGCATGTAAACATTACATCCCTTGGATTTTCCAGGCAAAAACATCCGTTTCACATAAAAATCAACCTACAGGCTCTTCACAGTCACAGGTTCTTTTAAGACACTTACCGGTCAAACAGAAAGACATATCTGCCGATGGGCCGATGGGACCACTAGCTAGATGTACTAGAAGGTTTTTTAAAAGCATACAACTCTAAATTTTAAATGTCAGCACATAACTCGTCCCACATCTCAAATTATAACTAACACGCTTTTTTAAGTGATCAGACTTTTCACCTGGTGACCAGTAAAACTAGAAAAAATAATTTAACAGACTTGCATGGAGGGTTAACAGAGACTTGTTGGGTGGCTAACACTGAAAAAACAAAACAAATAAAATGTACTTAATTGTTCTTTGTCAAGTTTTTGCATGCATACTTTTTAAGTAAATTTCACATATGGAATTGAGTAAACTACTTAAATAAGTTGTGTAAAATTATCAACTATTTTAACATTGCCAGTAAAAGGCAATTTTTACTTAGTTGCAGTTTTCTTTTGAAACACAGTTTGTACAATATAACACTGAATTAAACCACACTTTTAAAGTATGCTTTACTTAGAAACATCTCAGTAAATAACACAATAGATATTGTGCAGACACCATATCTACATAATAGTAGTGACGTGACATCTGAGACCACAATACTTGGTATGTTAGTGACGGTAACATTTGATGGATCGTTTTTGAGTAGAAAATAAACTCCAAATGTCACAAAATGGCAAGTTACTAAACCTAACAACAAAAGCAATGATAAAACAGCGTAAATACGGCTGGAAAAAAACCCTAAAAATCAACCTCATTAATTATTCAAACCCCAGTGCATGATGGGAACACAAGTATTAGAAAAGCGTCTATCATGAAAAGATATGCAAAAGGTGCATTACAAAGAATGAGCTTAAAACAAATTAGATTACCTGAAAAAAAGTTAATCATATTATAAATATTGGAAGGTAATTTTAAAATACGTGAGGACTAGATTTTTGCCATTAGATTGTTTTGTACAAACCCATTTCTTAAAAATATGCTTTTTGGCCATAGAGACACACACACATACACTGTTTTCACCACTAAATGTTTTTCAATGCACTTAAAATTGAATGTTAGATGGTTAGTTTTCAGAGGCTGTTGTTGCACAAGACCCTTGATGATTTCAAAGTTTAGCATTAAAGCACACATAAATTAATTAAATATGTCCTCCGTGGTTCTAAATCAAGAATATGAAACTGAGCTACTTTTCTTTGGGGAAAATTAGCTTCCAGTATCTCATCCGTAAATGAGGTTAGCATGTCTCAGTAACCATGGATGCTGTATCTCTAGATCCTTGTGAGTTATTTGCCATCGCTGGTTTTTGTTGAGTGTAACCTGAGGGTCTTGAGAGAGGGAGAGAACGAATGAGCTCTGCTGCCCTGCTAATTCCCCTGACACCTCACTCAGGAAGTGTCAGTTTGGCATCTCGCTTATTGAGAGAGGCATCTTGCCCCGCAGCCCTTCACCGCATGCATTATACATGTACAGTGTGTGTGTGTACGCGTGTGTGTGTGTGTGTGTGTGTGAGTGTGTACGTCAAGCAGGAAAGAACAAGAAACTGACAAGGATCGAGTGAGATGCTGCCATGCTGAATCTGATTACCTGTCGAGTGTATCTTCAGTGCCTTTTCTCACTCCAGTGAATACATCACACCTCAGTGCTTCGTTACTTCTCTCTGTATGTTGTTTTCATACTTTTTGCATACTTCTCCACTTAAGTGCATTAAAGCCTCGGTCTCAAGTTGCAGTAGTTGTCAAACTCAATGTGTGTCTAGCTTGGAGTTTAAGTATATACATTTTTTTTTAAGTTTGTAGAGTGCAGGATACAACTTTATAGCAGGGAGTTTGTTATGATGATTCATCAAGATACTCTATATCCTTCCTTGGTCCTCCCTCTGACCCCCTTCAATTTGGAATTATACCCCAACCAAACAATTTTCTGGGTACAATGTGTGGTTTGTCCTTGTCCTAGTGATGAAAAGAGCAGTTTATTGTACCCTAATCTTTTAAACCCCACGTGGAAGACAAGACGTTCTCACACCCAACTCGTCACATATTGACGCTTGGTCAGGACCCTTCGCCGTCACTTTTTAATGCACAGGATACCCCTTTAGCGTCATTTTTCGATGCGCAGGCGAGGCCTACTCCATTGATTTCAATGAGAAACCTTTGCCGTCATACACAGACGGTTTGGGCATGGGAATGTTATTGTCATGATGAAATTATATATGGGGTTATGATTTTGCGATTATGACATGTTGGACTGTGATTCTCAATTTAATCAGCCAGCATCATTTTATTTATATATATATTTAGTTTGAACACGCTCTTGTATGTCTCCTGACCAATTGCGTCATTACGCCAGCTTTGATTGTAAAATGTCATTGGCTCTTGTGTGTCTCGTGACCGAATGCGTCATGCTAAAGAGTTGGGTGTATCTTTTGAATGAGATATGACTGAGTGCGTTTAAAACATTAAAACATAAAAAAAAAAAAAAGATCAACTCTGTTCTTTACATGAAGATATTGTATGACTTAAAAAGACTTGGAATTGATTGATTGAAGTTTATTTCGAGCAAAAAAAAAAATATCTCAACACAATATATATACAAAAATAGAACAGTTTATCTCCCATATATATATATATATATATATATATATATATATATATATATATATATATATATATAAATCTATACATATACATTACACATAATAACTACACACACACACACACACATATACACTCACCTAAAGGATTATTAGGAACACCATACTAATACTGTGTTTGACCCCCTTTCGCCTTCAGAACTGCCTTAATTCTACGTGGCATTGATTCAACAAGGTGCTGAAAGCATTCTTTAGAAATGTTGGCCCATATTGATAGGATAGCATCTTGCAGTTGATGGAGATTTGTGGGATGCACATCCAGGGCACGAAGCTCCCGTTCCACCACATCCCAAAGATGCTCTATTGGGTTGAGATCTGGTGACTGTGGGGGCCATTTTAGTACAGTGAACTCATTGTCATGTTCAAGAAACCAATTTGAAATGATTCGAGCTTGGTGACATGGTGCATTATCCTGCTGGAAGTAGCCATCAGAGGATGGGTACATGGTGGTCATAAAGGGATGGACATGGTCAGAAACAATGCTCAGGTAGGCCGTGGCATTTAAACGATGCCCAATTGGCACTAAGGGGCCTAAAGTGTGCCAAGAAAACATCCCCCACACCATTACACCACCACCACCGGCCTGCACAGTGGTAACAAGGCATGATGGATCCATGTTCTCATTCAGTTTACGCCAAATTCTGACTCTACCATCTGAATGTCTCAACAGAAATCGAGACTCATCAGACCAGGCAACATTTTTCCAGTCTTCAACTGTCCAATTTTGGTGAGCTCGTGCAAATTGTAGCCTCTTTTTCCTATTTGTAGTGGAGATGAGTGGTACCCGGTGGGGTCTTCTGCTGTTGTAGCCCATCCGCCTCAAGGTTGTGTGTGTTGTGGCTTCACAAATGCTTTGCTGCATACCTCGGTTGTAACGAGTGGTTATTTCAGTCAAAGTTGCTCTTCTATCAGCTTGAATCAGTCGGCCCATTCTCCTCTGACCTCTAGCATCAACAAGGCATTTTCGCCCACAGGACTGCCGCATACTGGATGTTTTTCCCTTTTCACACCATTCTTTGTAAACTCTAGAAATGGTTGTGCGTGAAAATCCCAGTAACTGAGCAGATTGTGAAATACTCAGACCGGCCCGTCTGGCACCAACAACCATGCCACGCTCAAAATTGCTTAAATCACCTTTCTTTCCCATTCTGACATTCAGTTTGGAGTTCAGGAGATTGTCTTGACCAGGACCACACCCCTAAATGCATTGAAGCAACTGCCATGTGATTGGTTGATTAGATAATTGCATTAATGAGAAATTGAACAGGTGTTCCTAATAATCCTTTAGGTGAGTGTATATGTATATATACACGTACATGCACACATATACCTAAATACACATACATATATACACTTTTATGATACACATATCCACCCCCAATTCATAGCTGCTGCCATTATCTGTTAAATTAATAATAATTTATGTGATATTACAAAATAAAAAATACCCAATTACATTATGACCATAAAATCACAATAATGCAATGTAATTAACCTTCAAATATGTCAAATATGGTATTTATAATAATCATGTAATATATCAAATATAACCATATCCTAGTATATTGTTTAATCACAGTTTTATAATAACAAATAGTAATATCAATAATAATAATGACAATGATAGTAATAATAATCTCTACTACATCACAAATAACAATACATCATTACCAGTGCTAAGACAAAATAATAGTGCAATTTTGTTGTGGAATGCAACATGAGTTAATACTTAATACTGTTTTGGTCAGTTTTTACAATAAATACCCGTGACTGTACTTTTATTTGCCTGTTACATGTTTTATATTTTTGAGAAGTGGGTAGGTTTAGGGTAGGAGTGGGGTTAGTTGCTCTAAAATATAAAAGTAGCCTATAAATATTTATAAAATCATGTCTATTTTTACAAATGCAAAGAATTAAATGTGTCTTGATGTGACGCATTGGGCAAACAACTGAAATCAATGGAGTACCCTGTGCACTGAAAAATTATGCTAAAGAGGTACCCTGTGCGTTAAAAATTGGCGCTGAGGGGTCCTGACCAAGCATCAATATGTGACAAGTTGGGAGTGAGAACATGTTGTAGAAGAAATGACCAACGAAGAGAAGCAAAACCACAAGAAAAGAGCATGGCGCGGGAGTAATTCTATAGGGCGTTCATTAATTTTTTGATGCTCTGTCTACGTTCGCCAAAAGAGTTTGTTAATGTGCACTATAGTGGTTGCTATGCACTGCTATTTACTTTAAGTTGTGTTGTGTGTAACTTAACCTTTATGCAGCAGTGATAGATCGGATCATTTTACTGACTTGATCTTTGAATTTCGTCAGGCAAAAAGGTTCATTGTCTATTGACTAGTCAAGTTTAGTAAAATTTATTTATATAGCCCTTTATACAATACAGATTGTTTCAAAGCAGCTTCACATTAACAAACAAGAAAATAAGCTGTTGCAAAATTTGTGTGGGGATCTTTTTTGCCCTCATATGAAATTCCAGATTGAGTGGATTCCTATTGAAATTACTAGATTTTAAAAAACCTGGGTATTAAATTTTGTGCATAACACCTTGCTAAGGAAAGATGTGATATTAAAGTTCTAAGCAATCAGACTCATAGACTTGCATTTAAGGAATGACTTGAGCCATATCTAGGGATCAGTGTATTGTAAAGACTTGAGGGTTGGACTCTTTTGGCATGGACAACCAGCCAGAACAACCTTAGCAACGACAAAATGTCACCCTATTGCATACGAACGTTGGAAGCCATTGATCTGTAGTGAATAATTACTGTGGTTACTTCCTCAAGAATATGCACTTTTTAGGATCAGTTTGCACAGTAATAACCCCCAACGGCTTCGTCCTTTCTGTCACAGGTCGCTCAGCTTCCACTCTCCATCAGTGACGGGCGCTGGCATCACATCTGCATCACCTGGACAACCAGAGATGGCTTCTGGGAGGCCTATCAGGATGGAGAGAGACTAGGGACCGGAGAGAACCTGGCCCCCTGGCACCCAATTAAACCTGGAGGAGTCATTATACTGGGCCAAGAACAGGTGAGAGAGAGGACGTAAAAGAGCTGATCCCTCACGAGGAACACATGCAACGATAATAATAAGTCTTCACACGCGATGATGAGAAGACGTCACCTCTCAGCACCTCTGAGAGCTCAGGGACTTTTTGAGAGAACTGTTACATGTGACACAGATAGCAGGCACACAAAAACTACATGTGACACATAATCTGCTGGTCACCTACTCTGAACTACTCTGATAATTGAGCACATTGAAAAGGCACAATCTGTGACCTAAATAGATAAAAGTAATAGAGTAATAGCTCTTAGTTGGGTCAAGTCACATTTATTTATATAGTGCTTTATACAATTCAGATTGTTTCAAAGCAGCTTCAGGGTGATAAACAGGAAAATAACAGTGTTGATGTTGTAGAATTCATCAATGAAGCAAATTCAAGTCAGAGAATATGATAGTGTCATTATTCAGCTTAATTTGTTCAATGCTGTTTAAGTTCAGTTCAATAAATGTTTAATAATTTCTATAACACACTCTTAAAAATAAAAACGCAAAAATCAATGAAAATAGTCCCACTACAGCCAAAACATCAGGCTTTGAGTCTCATGAAGAAATGCAAAGCCTATAATAAACAATGTATTATATAAAATCTACAGGATTTTACCCTATGAATTTAAAGCTTTTCATTCAGCTTTTTCGAGTCACGGGTCACCGCTCGAGTGATTTTGTTTTGGAGTTTCCTTCAAATGTCTGTAGTGTTACTCAAAATGTGTTATTATTCAGACAGCAAGCTACAAAATATGTAGACATTTTAACTAACTTCAAGTCTTCCATGAAGAGGATTTCAGTATAGTCCCTGATAAGGTTCCATCAGTTATAATTAGATGGTTAGCTGCTAAGCCTAAGTAGACAGTAGTCAGTGAAGCTAGGGTTTGGATCAGAGCTTCTGGGTCCCAGTGGCTGATAGCTTTTCAAAACACATAATTTCGCAGAGTTACATTCAAAATCAACCAGTTAGTGGGTTGCCTGAAACATTATTTTGCCCTCATACGAAATTCCAGTATTCCTATTAAAATGACTGGATTCCGCCTGTGAAAATTTGCCAAACAACTGTAGATGTGACCGTACCTTTACTTCAAGACACTGAATCTAATGCTAATGTTAGGATTTTGAATACTCTCCTGAGTATTACATTTGGTGGATAACAAGGAAAAATGTGGTATTACATTTCTGAGCAATCAGACTCATAGACTTGCATTTAGAGAGGCATTTCAGGATCAATTCTGGAAATAGACACAATGGAGGAAAACAAATAGTAAATAATTACCGAAAAAGGGCTTACTTTCTCCAGAATATGCACTTTTTAGGATCAGTTTCCACAGTAATACGCCAGTGATTTGTTGATTAATTGATCTTAACTGGAAGTGTAATCAGAATTAACTTGGTTCCCTTTCAGTCAGTCACTACACGTTATGTCAGTGACTGACGGAATGGGAGTTTCGCTTAGAAGCCTATAACCTTCGATTTCTACAAAACGAGCCAATGGCAAAACAATGCCATGGGTCTGCGGAATTTGCATAGCACAACTCCCATGGATATATAAGGAGCTGCGTGTGCAATCTTGCATTATGTTTCTGCTTAGGAACCGAGTGTTCACTTGCCTTCTGAGGTTCTCTTCAAGACGAGCAACTCTCCAGTCTGTCGGTGTGACGCGTGTTCCAGCAAGTTACGCATTCATGTCTGATCTGTGCAGTGATCTGGCACAGCGTGTGTGTTCTCCTTGGGCGCTTTGGCATTCTGCAGAGTTTGTCCTCTACTAAAACAGCTACATTTGGCGCGTCTTTTTCAAGATGTCTCATCCGTGTGTTTCTGGATGCGGTCGACTAGTTAGTCCGTCTGACAGGCACGAACGCTGCCTCGCATGTTTGGGCTTAGTGCATGCAGAGACAGCGTTTGTGGATGACTTATGTTCCCACTGCGCAATCACCATTGCAATGTTGAGGTCAAGTTGAGGTCCGCTACACCTCAATCTGATCCGTCTCGTGGCGCTGTCGGATGGCGCTATGTCGATCGCCGCATCGCAAGGTGGGCTGGATTCCTCCAGGGATGAGAATTCGGCTGTGCTGCCTCCTTCGGGAGTGCCAGCATTGACCGAGTCGGATCAGGAGCTAACGGCCATGCTTGCCTGAGTGGAACGGCCTCCTCCGCCTTCACTGCTCTCGATGGCGCCGCGGCTGTAGCGATGCAGTTATGCCCTCAGAGCGCTTCCACCTGGTGTGGTGACCCAAAGCACCCGCCCAAGGCCTGTAGGTTCACGTCCACTCTCGTGGCGAAGACCTACAGAGCTGCAGGCCAGGCCGCGTCCGCCCTGCATACTATGGCCATTTTGCAGGTCCATCAGGCCAAGGTGCTCAGAAGCATGCACAGGGTAGTGCTGACCCTGCGTTAACGTAGGAGCTGTGCAGAGCAACCGACCTCGCCCTACAGGTGACGAAGATTACTGTGCATTCTCATGGTCAAGTGATGTCCACTTGTGTGGTCCAGGAACGTCATTTATGGCTCAACCTGGCAGATATGCGGGAGACTGAGCGGACCAAGTTCCTCAACTCCTCTATCTCTCAGGCTGGGCTCTTTGGCAGGGCAGTCGAAGACTTCGCCCAACAGTTCTCGCCCGCACAGAAGCAGACTGAGGTGATAAAACATTCTGCCCTGGCGGCCAGCTGCTGCCTCCACCCAGATGCTGGCTCAGACGCCTCAGTCTGCTCCCCGTCAAGGTCGTCCCCCATGCTTTTGGTACCTTATGTGAAATAAAATATAGCTCCTGGTGTGACAGGTGCATTAGAGCTACAGTTAGCATCAAGCTACATAACACAAAATAAAAGATTAATATTACACTTTAACTACAAACTCCCTTTAAACAGCCAGCGAGTGTTTGTATTTACTTCCAATTGCGATATAATGTCGGTTTCAGTGATGTTCAGTGATGTTAAAATGTTATATTTAGCATTTTATATGGAGCTAATCGCTACACCTGCTTAGCATGTTCCTGGAAACATTCTTTATTCATATGAAAATACACCAAATCGCATGCAAAACACACACAAACCATATGCCATCGTAATCGTGTGTTTATTAGCTTCGTTTTCACGTGTTGGCAATGTTTACAACAGAGAGATGAGAATGAGGAAGTGCACTAGATGGCGTGACCAGATGGGGCATGATTGTTGCCACGTTGAGTCAAGTAAGATGATTGAAATGAGAAAGCTCTGAGATCATAAGTGACGTGCAGCAGGAAGCAACAGACACAGAGATCATTCTGAATGTCATTCAGCTCTTCAGATCAGCATAATTCAGTGAGAAATTAATAGAAATGTTATTCTGTATGACGAAATATTTTGCAAACATGTGATAATAAATCTATATTTGTCCAAATATGCACACGTTTGGACTAAGAGCCCGAACGGATGCGGTTTAGTGCATGTATGTGACCACAAATAAAACGGAGAAGATGTGACTGGCTTTTGATTCTTGTTGATATTTCATTCAAAATACTGTTCATTACAGATCAATTATTTTGCACTCCTGATATAAGTTAAGAAATTAATGTGTACGTAACGCACAGTGACTGACTGAAAAGGAATGTCTCGGTTACATATGTAACCCTCGTTCCCTGAAGGAGTAAACAGAGACGTTACGTCCCCGTGCCACAACCGCTGTATCACTGGTACGGCCAGGGCACTCACACCCACGAGGTGGGGTGAAGTTGCACTATGCAAATTCCGCAGACCCATGGCATTGTTTTGCCATTGGCTCATTTTGTTGAACTTGAAGGTGATAGGCTTCTAAGCGAAACTCACATTCAGTCAGTCACTGACATAACGTCTCTGTTCCCTCCTTCAGGGAACGAAGGTTACATACGTAACCGAGACGTTTCTCAGGCTTCGACATAAGACTATGATACTTAAAAAAACAACCCACGAGGCAGTACACAACGGTTTCCCAGGCATTGTGTAAGGCTCTAGCTGCAGTGCTGTAAAGGATATATGAAAGAAATTAAATTAAAGAACAAACGAAATACAATTTTCTGAGACGGTTTTACAGATTTTACAATTGTCTTACAGATAAAGGACAATACTACCAATTAAAAGTTTTTTAATTAAGACTTAAGATTTTCTCCTTTTTGAAAGATGTTGACATTTTTACTCAGCAAGGCTCATTAAATTAAACAAAAGTGACAGTAAAAACTGCTGAGTGAAATTACTTGTCTTAAAGGGACTTTGGCTTAGTAGAGCATGAAAGAGAAAAAATCAAACCCAAACTTCTCAATTGGTAGTATGTTTATATCAAAATAAGAAAATAGTCTAGGTAAATATATTAGTGCTGTTAATTGTTTAAAAAAATGAACTAGGTTAATCTAATTTTTTCTGTGATTAATCATGATTAAAAACACTTACGTTTTTATAAATGTTTATTAGCCTTTATTTTATAATGTAATAATTTCACAGTTAATCTTCAAATGCATGTAGAAAAACAAAGTATTTTAAATACTTGTTTAATGGCATCTTTTTATGAATGAAGTAATATAGTAACACTGATAGTAATACAGCTACTGATGTCTCGATGAACATTTTCCCCCAAATTTAAACATTAATTATAGCTATTCAACATTAGTGTAATTAAAATCTATACATTTTTTTAACATTTATTAGGCTTCCAAAAATATACTAACTCTTATTTTAAGTGAACTTAAAACAATCCTCATATAAACCCATAATAAATGTAATATTTACCTATGGCCTTCATACCTGTCTAACAGCTAGGAAATATAGCCTACAGAACTTGAATGAAGTTATCAGTCTGCACTGCATAAATTATAAATTAAATATAGATTAATTCTTTTTAAAGCTACAAACGTTCTTTAGTTAAGAGCAGTGAGTGATTTTCTCTGTTACCTTTGTTCTTTTATTAACATTAATGACAGACAGCATTAGTGGCTGCTGTCACTTTAAGATCTGCCGCTGCTGCACATGACCTCACAAGCATCTAATTTTCTCACAACTCTTTAGATTCAAGACGTTATTTAACTAATTTAAGACTGCTCTTATAAGAATACTCGACAAAACAGACATTTTGGCATAATTCTGTGTTATTGTTCATTCAGTTGTTCATTCTGGTGCGCTGTCTGTGCATGAGATACTGGCATGCGTCTTTCTGTGTGTCGCGTGTGTGTGTCACATAGACAGGACATTCACAGACAGTGCGTTCTATTTTGTTTTGTCCCACTTGAATGGTTTAAAAGCATTTGCAAGAATAAGAGCAAAATCATATAATGTAACGCTAGTCAAAGGATGACAGAAAAAACAGATGCTGGGTTAAAGGAGTCATGAACTGGCTTTTAATTTTTTTTATACTGTTGTCTGAGGTCAACTTATGATGTTTGCGTGGTTTTTACATTCAAAAACATCAAAGTTCGATCCGGTTTAGCTCTACGTAGGCCTATGTTATTTATCTATATCATGCCATGCACAAATCGGTGGCCGGGGCTACAGAATCAGGCATTCCTCTTCTTCAGTTAAGGCGGTGTTTCACCACACTCTGACGTCACAGCTTGGCATATTCTGAGATTGATCGTTTGCTGGGCCTGGTGTCAATAAAAGCTTTTCTTTGATTAACAAGGAAGTTTTCAGCTCTGAAACTTACAGGATATTCTTATATCATGATGAACTTTTATATAACAAAGGCTGAAAGAAACGTTGATTTCTCAGTTCATGACCCCTTTAAATATTGTTAACGCGTTAAACTGAAAAAAAATTATCATATGCGTTAACGCATTAAAGTTGACAGCACTAAAATCTATATTTAAGAAAAAAAAGCTAGGTAAATAAGTTGACCTCACTAATCACTACTTGTGGTTGACTACTTTTATTCCACAGGACATCGTAGGTGGGAGATTTGATGCCACTCAAGCTTTTGTAGGAGAGTTAAGCCACTTCAACATGTGGGACAGAGTCCTGCGTCCTATAGACATCTCTGCTATGGCCAACTGCTCCGCCTACATGCCTGGCAACGTGGTGCCGTGGGTCGATGCCAACGTGGAGGTATTTGGCGGTGCCACAAAAGCAGCATTGGAGATTTGTGAAGACCGTCTCTTTGACTCCTAAGGAATCGTCTGTCAGTTTGGAAGCGTTCTCGTTATAGAGGTAACACACGTCCCAATATTGCTCTGCAAGCTTAAAGAGAGACAAAGACAGAAACACTTGTTTACATATTTTCACATAATGGGTTATTTTGTCCTCTATTTCGCTTTATGTTTGTTGAGACTTTGCTGTCAGCCTGACCAATGAATAAAATATAATGAATAAAATGACTGAAAAAAAAAAAAATAATAATAATATATATATATATATATGAGTCTGCACATTCAAGGTCAGAATAGAGTATTTGTGACTCTAGCTGAAGCAAAACTTTCTTGTTGATATTGTATATATATATATATATAGAATATTTATATATATATGCTTTTCTCTGTGTTTTCTCTCCACAAACTATTTTAAGATCTACAGTAAAAGATGGATTTGTTGCCATTTTTGCTTTGAGCTTTTGTCATGTTGTGTATATGTTGATGCCCTTCATACCACTGGGGAAAAAATGTAAGTGCATAGTGCTAGTCTGTGACTTTGCCCATATGGAGAGGCACTCAGACGGAATCTGTGGTCCAAAGATTAGTTGAGGGAATGTTCAAAATTTTTTAAATCTTCTGCCATCTTGAGCAGATCTGCCATCCAGAAACCTTAAAGTAGCAAAGCTGAGTCTGGCCCGTAGCTCTCAGAAGCCCCCAGGGGAAGGGCTTCACCTGATGAAGCTCGTTTGATTTCATTCAGTTTATGAATTCAAAATTTAACATGTGGTGTCTTTGAAATATTTCTGAAGGATTTTGACAGAACATCATGTTATGAGATATGAGAACTATACGGGGGATGTGTGTTATACTTTTTTTTTCTTTTGTATGTGTTATATTGTGTTATATTGTTTTTTAAATTACCTGTTTAGACCCTTAAACAAAGCACTGAGGGGGGGAAATGAAACAGAAATACTGATAGGCACTAATGAGGTTGACAGCGCTTGCACTTGTTTAAAACACATGAATGTCGGGAAGTTTGATTTATTTGACAGTCTGATGCTACAAATGGGTGAATCTCACGAAACCTGTCAAAACATGCCCAGGCAATCTTTCCTTCTGTAATAAAACAAAACACAAAAAAAGAGAAATTTTATTTTGCAGAAAAAAGTTAAGCCTATTTCTTTAATTTTTGTTTTATTAAGCACATTTTCTTTGTATTATAAAATTGTTTTCATGACAATTAAGCATTTCCATAATCATAAACCAAGGAAACTGAAACTAAACAGAGCAAAGAAACAGGAACTAAAGAAAACAACAGAATGTCAAAATAAAAGTCCACATTACAGAACATAACCATGGCTGTTTATGTAGTACTGGTAGTATTTGTTTCATTTATTTGTTTTCTTTTTGATAGGGGTGTAACAAGATCTCATGCCACGAGATCTCGCAAGATTAAAATGTGACGAGATTTCTCGTCAAGTGAAAAGCTGTCTTGCGATATCGCCATGACGGAGAAATTAGCATAGAATATGCCACAGCCTCGTTTACATCCTCCACTGTCGTTTTGCTTTTTTTTAATGGAAAGTATTACAATTAAAAAAATAGATATATATTTTTATTTAATTCAGTTGGATAATGGTCGCTTCAGTTGTAAATTATTGTAAACATCTGCTCTGCTCATCAGTTTACTGTCAGAGATTTGTCGTGATTTGCACGCATTCCAGTGAAGACAACATCGCTGATTATAATGGGTTATATTGTCTTTTGTACGTCTGAAAATGGGAAATGTGCTTAATATCATAAAAATTATGTCACAAAGCGAATGACAGTGAAGGAAAGAAAAAAAAGAATAAAAAGAGGGGTAAAGGCAACAGGCTGTTTTGAACTGAAGATGTTTTCGTGAGATTCTTTACTGATTTTTGGAGATGTTTTCGTGAGATTCTTTACTGATTTTATTTGTTCTTGATCTATTAATAACGACTTCTTCAATTTGTATATTTGTGTTGATGTAGAGCAGTGCAGTATATATGGGACACTTTATGTAAATGTGGTCCTCTGCATGTGTTTTCACATCTAAATGCACCGCTGGGCCTGTCAGTCTCACTCCGTCTCGCTGTGTTACATGGATGTTTTCATTTAATCTTTCAACTTGTTGTGCACAGAGGCCAGATCAAAGTCTGTGAAATTCACTGTGGTGCAGCGTTCTTACACAATAGACACTAATAATGCATTAGTGTGTTTCCCTTGTTGACACGTGTTTGTATTTGGGCTACAAGAGCTCTACTGCTCTACTGAAATGGACTGGAATGATATAAAACACGTTTGAATAATCAGTTTCCTTCATTCGAATGTATTCTACTGCTGTTTTGTGTCATAAATGTACCTAGAGAAACAAAAATCTCTTATGTAAATGAATTTTGATCCGTTATGCTGCCTTCAGGTCCTGTTGAAATCATCATATGTTGAGTGATGTATGCGAGTGATGACATAATGATGTCGCAATGAGAACCTCTTAATTTTCAGTGGGTGTAAATTAAAGAATCATGGTGGTTCGCTAATTGATGTTGGCCATGATATGTAATTGTAAATGTTGACTGCACTGCATGTGTATAATTTTGTTGATGAAGAAAAGCGATAAAGTTTGGGTGGTGTATTCCCATCTGATGCAAAATCCCCATCATTCTCTGTGGCAGCACAGTAGTGAACAGATAAAGCATCAATTAGGCACCTAATGTGCATCATTTGCGTTTCATTAGCTTCCTGTCTTCATCAAGAATTGAAAAAGAGAAAGAAAGTTCAAATTTTCCAATGCATCATGTTATATTCTGCCCGATTTCCAAACACACATGTTGAGACTTCCCAGGAGGACTTTAAGGCAGCATTAGGGCAAAATGATTACTTGTTTATAACCTAATCTGATTTTGTTTCAGAATGTAACATGATATTTTTGTCCAAAAATGAATGGCCTTTTCTGAGCACCAATTGTGCTTTCTGGGTTTTTCAAGGATTCAACACCTGCAAGACCACGGTGTGAAATGGCAAGAGTGAGGAAAAAATGGGTTTAATGTAAAATCTCTTTCCTCGCACCTGGGTATGTTGTTCAGCATGGAGGAACGGTTGAATGTCCTTCTTCACCCAATAAATGCTTCTGAAAACCACATATCAGAGTTTTGCCTCGGGGAACATTTGAATCTTTTACAGTTTGAACACACTTGCAGTCAATTGGTCCTATTTTAACGTTCTAAGCGCACGGTCTAAAGCGCATGGCACAAGTGCACTTAGGGCATGTCCTAATCCACTTTTGCTAGTTTAACAACAGGAAAAATGGTCGGAGTGCCAGGCGCATAGTCTAAAAGGGTTGTACCTAGTCTCTTAATGAGTCATGGCTGGGTTTTGGATGTAACGTTCAATAAACCAATCAGAGTCTCATCTCCCATTCCTTTAAAAGCCATTTGTGCTCACGCCATGGCGGATTCACTATTTACATGCCGGAATTTGCATGCGGAAAAACTGAACACTTGGATCTGCCTGTCCAATGACACCTGCTTGCTCGTCATTACCGTAGCCTGCATTACTGTAGGCTAATTCTGATACATGCAATATCCATTATGACATGTAGGCATTTTTATATTATGTACACAATAATAATCTTATACATTTTAATCCTTTAATTTTTCATATTTAAAAATGTTTGTGTGCTGCTGCGCATCTCTGTGTGTGTAATAAGCGTGTATGCCCGCCTATAGGTGCATATTAAATGTGCTCTTTAAATAACACAACAAATACTGCGCCATTGACTTTAGACCAGGTTTTTGTTGGTCAATGGCGCATTACGCCGGGTGTATGATAGGGCCCAATGAATCTCGTGATTCATTAGGATTCGATCCAAACAGCGACTTTGTTTTGGCCCGGGCATTGGGACTAATTGAATCATTGATCTCATAATTTTTATAAGTAAAAGTAAAATAAAAAAATATGCCTTTTTTTCAGAATTTGATTACTCCTAATCTGTCAGTCTGAACTCAGCAAGCATTAAATTCATAATTAATTGTTTTCCCATTTTATTTGTCCAAATCTGTCATGTGATGGGTTTGAAACTAGGATGAGGTTGAACACTATAACGAGGTTAAAATATACACATTAATGCAATATTCTGTTCAGTTCATCATAATAGAAATATACATTTCCATTAAAAGCTTAAGAGGCTTTTAGAGGCTTTTCAAAGATGTGCAGCCCCTATATCCAATCTTTTTCTTATTGTCCTCTGCAGTGGGAGTCTATGAGAGTTCTGAAAGCTTGCACACTAATTAGGGGGCTTGAATAGTCCTCTGACACACTTGGGGGTCTCAGTCAAAACTTCTGGCTCATTGTTTTGCTTATATCTTTTAAGCCCACTGATCTAATCTCCACATGCCGAATTCAAGATCATTTAAATTTCTTGATCGCCTCATATCATAAAACACATCATTAACTACCGGTCTCGAACTGGTATGTCTCTTTGACAGCTGGCATTGCTGTAGGGTAAAACCCCATAGGTTTTGGGATTAAACCCTTTCTAGTTTGCACCTTTTGTCTTTGAACTACTGCTTTAGTGAAGCACCTTACAAAGTCTGATGGATTGAATTATTACCGGAGAACCTGTTATGAAATTGTTTTGTGGACCGTGTAGGTGTCTTTATTCTGGACATGTCTAGACAATCTGTGTTATCTGATGCATCACTTCTCAGATCACACAGACGATGCATTTTCTGGGAAGTCGTTGTGTTGTTTTTCTTCTCATAATGGAAGTGAGATGCTGTGCTGTTTTGTTTGCATCCACACAAGCCTTGAATAGACATAAATGGCTTTTTTTCCTGGTCCTCTGTTTTAGATCAAATTGCTTCCAACAGCTGCAAAATCCTCACCTTGGCAATCCGCCAGATGGAAATGAAAAATAATCTGCAGATTATGAGCAGAGCAATGTAGGTCGTGCTTTTCCGGGGCTCTCTGTTTTAATTTGCACTCTTGGTTTGTCATTGGCGTTAATTTATGGGTTTACTTTTCCCAAGGCATCACTTTGTAAATGTTTTAGTGCTTTAAACATGGCAGAATTACATATAAAATAACAAAACAACTGACAGGAGAAAGATACAGAGTATCTGACAACACTATTGTTAGGTTCAGCTGCAACCGCCCCATAGGAAAGAAAAATCACGAATTAGATACTTTATATTATCTCAGTTAGGTTAAATGGGGAGTCTTATTAATGCTTGGGTTTAATTAATTTCAAATATTTCTCCAGAGTAAAAAAAAAACAGCAATCGCACATTACTGAGGAGTGTCTCCTCTAGTGCTTCAGAAGAGATCTCAACAATATCTCAGTTTGTGCTCATATTAGCCAGTGAATTTAAAATATTCGAAATATTCGTTTAAATACACTGAACAAAATTATAAATGCAACACTATTTTTTTTGCCCCCATTTTTCATGAACTGAACTCAAAGATCTAAGACTTTTTCTATGTACACAAAAGGCCTATTTCTCTCAAATATTGTTCACAAATCTGTCTAAATCTGTGTTAGTGAGCACTTCTCCTTTGCCGAGATAATCCATCCACCTCACAGGCGTGGCATATCAAGATGCTGATTAGACAGCATGGTTATTGCACAGGTGTGCCTTAGGCTGGCCCCAATAAAAGGCCACTCTAAAATGTGCCTGTATTGGGGGGCTCCGAAAACCAATCTGTATCTGGTGTGACCACCATTTGCCTCACACAGCGCAACACATCTCCTTCGCATAGAGTTGATCATATTGTTGATTGTGGCCTGTGGAATGTTGGTCCACTCCTCTTCAATGGCTGTGCGAAGTTGCTGGATATTGGCAGGAACTGGAACACGCTGTCATATACGCCGATCCAGAGCATCTCAAACATGCAAAAATTGGGATGATTTCAACTTCCAGGAATTGCGTACAGATCCTTGCAACATGGGGCCGTGCATTATCATGCTGCAACATGAGGTGATGGTCGTGGATGAATGGCACAACAATGGGCCTCAGGATCTCGTCACGGTATCTCTGTGCATTCAAAATGCTGTTAAAATAAAATGTTGTCCATAACATACGCCTGCCCATAGCATAACCCCACCGCCACCATGGGCCACTCGATCCACAACATTGACATGGCAAACTGCTTACCCACACGACACCATACACGCTGTCTGCCATCTGCCCTGTACGGGATTCATCCGTATAGAGAACACCTTTCCAAAGTGCCAGGCGCCATCGAATGTGAGCATTTGCCCACTCAAGTCGGTTACGACGACGAACTGCTGTCAGGTCTAGACCCCGATGAGGACAACGAGCATGCAGATGAGCTTCCCTGAGACGGTTTCTGACAGTTTGTAAATTCTTTGGTTATGCAAACCGATTGTTGCAGCAGCTGTCTGGGTGGCTGGTCTCAGATGATCTTGGAGGTAAAGATGCTGGATGTGGAGGTCCTGGGCTGTTGTGGTTACGTGGTCTGCGGTTGTGAGGCCGGTAGAATGTACTGCCAAATTGAACATTCAATTCACGGGCAACAGCTCTGGTGGACATTACTGTAGTCAGCATGCCAATTGCATGCTCCCTCAAAACTTGCGACATCTGTGGCATTGTGCTGTGTGATAAAACTGCACATTTTAGAGTGGCCTTTTATTGTGGCCAGCCTAAGGCAAACCTGTGCAATAATCATGCTGTCTAATAAGCATCTTGATATGCCACAATTGTGAGGTGGATGGATTATCTCGACAAAGGAGAAGTACTCACAGATTTGTGAACAATATTTGAGAGAAATAGGTCTTTTGTGTACATAGAAAAAGTCTTAGATCTTTGAGTTCAGCTCATGAAAAATGGGGGCAAAAACAAAAGTTTATAATTTTGTATTTAAAAGTATGCTGAAGTGTACTTATTTTTCATAAGGAATACTTCACAGACACACAAAATACTTTCAGGTGCCATTGAACAATTTAATATCTACTGTTATAAACCACAAAACACAACAGATTTGGTACTTTATCTGTGATAAATGCAGAAAAAATATGATATCCACTCTACACTCAGCACATATGGTGAGGTTAAAAATAAAACTACAGTCTGTAAAAATTGTGGCAACAGTTTTATAATTTCACTTTTATTATGCATTCCCTAAGCGGGACTTTAAAGCATAGAGAAGGAGCACAAGTTCTCGCTGTTGCCTCGAGGTTGTGTTCAAGCTGGAGAAGCTGAGAGTAACCGAGTATAAACTAGTAATTAGCACACAGAATTTCTGTATCCATTACGAAAAGGGCATGTTTCACAGTTGTGGGGACAAATTAAAATGCCACAGTTCCAGTTCTGCCTTTAGACAAAGATCTGTGAGTGAAAATCTGGCCAGCTAACATGTGTTTCTCTGTAATTACAGTCAGAGAGAGTGTGGAACAGGAGGATGACCTCTTCCAGGCACATTGAGTCTCCACTCCACTATCATGTTCCATGAAAAAACTACACACAAAAGCCCTTTCAGATGAACATTTCTCATTAAATTATGAAGCCTGAATGTCACATCCTCCCTTTCCCCACAACCCCTTCTTCACAACAAAACGCTCCTGCTCATCCCTTCTTCTCTAACTAGCTTCTCCAAAAATGTCATCTTTGATGTTTATTTTCTTTCGTTGCATAATTCATGTTTTTGAAGTTTGTTGCTTACCCTAGGTGTTCTGTTTAAAAACAGCTTGTGTAGTTACTTTTCTGTTTCATGTTCAATTCACCCTCAGATCAAGTCAACCCAATTTAGATTTATATGTGTGTATGTATACATATATATATATATATATATATATATATATATATATATGGGCGACATTTGACTCTCGAGTTAGGGGGGTCAAGATTTTTTTTTATGCCTACCTGCCATCAGCAAAGTATTCTCAGAAAACGCTTATTTCTTTATTTACCTTCTTTTTTATTTAATAATTAATCATTTAGTAATTATTTTATTTAATAATTTATCCTACTTAATTTTGCTATCACAGGGAAATTAAGCGCTCAAAATATAAATCAATGTTTGTCCATAATTTTGTGTGACCATAAAGAAAAATGCCACATCGCAATATTGAAAATATGAGGGCGGGCCAGTGGATATACACTCACCTAAAGGATTATTAGGAACACCTGTTCAATTTCTCATTAATGCAATTATCTAATCAACCAATCACATGGCAGTTGCTTCAATGCATTTAGAGGTGTGGTCCTGGTCAAGACAATCTCCTAAACTCCAAACTGAATGTCAGAATGGGAAAGAAAGGTGATTTAAGCAATTTTGAGCGTGGCATGGTTGTTGGTGCCAGACGGGCCGGTCTGAGTATTTCACAATCTGCTCAGTTACTGGGATTTTCACGCACAACCATTTCTAGAGTTTACAAAGAATGGTGTGAAAAGGGAAAAACATCCAGTATGCGGCAGTCCTGTGGGCGAAAATGCCTTGTTGATGCTAGAGGTCAGAGGAGAATGGGCCGACTGATTCAATCTGATAGAAGAGCAACTTTGACCGAAATAACCACTCGTTACAACCGAGGTATGCAGCAAAGCATTTGTGAAGCCACAACACGCACAACCTTGAGGCGGATGGCCTACAACAGCAGAAGACCCCACCGGGTACCACTCATCTCCACTACAAATAGGAAAAAGAGGCTACAATTTGCACGAGCTCACCAAAATTGGACAGTTGAAGACTGGAAAAATGTTGCCTGGTCTGATGAGTCTCGATTTCTGTTGAGACATTCAGATGGTAGAGCCAGAATTTGGCGTAAACAGAATGAGAACATGGATCCATCATGCCTTGTTACCATTGTGCAGGCTGGTGGTGGTGGTGTAATGGTGTGGGGGATGTTTTCTTGGCACACTTTAGGCCCCTTAGTGCCAATTGGGCATCGTTTAAATGCCACGGCCTACCTGAGCATTGTTTCTGACCATGTCCATCCCTTTATGGCCACCATGTACCCATCCTCTGATGGCTACTTCCAGCAGGATAATGCACCATGTCACAAAGCTCGAATCATTTAAAATTGGTTTCTTGAACATGACAATGAGTTCACTGTACTAAAATGGCCCCCACAGTCACCAGATCTCAACCCAATAGAGCATCTTTGGGATTTGGTGGAACGGGAGCTTCGTGCCCTGGATGTGCATCCCACAAATCTCCATCAACTGCAAGATGCTATCCTATCAATATGGGCCAACATTTCTAAAGAATGCTTTCAGCACCTTGTTGAATCAATGCCACGTAGAATTAAGGCAGTTTTGAAGGCGAAAGGGGGTCAAACACAGTATTAGTATGGTGTTCCTAATAATATTGTAACACACTAAATTGTATCACAACGGTCATTAATCAGCTGTGGTGAGCATGTCAAACTAACTATCAAAGACACCTTTGCTTATTCCCCGATCTAGTTCCTTTTCTGGTGCACCAGAAAAGGGCTACTTTGGCTAATAAGCCTTGGTGACCTGAGGATTACAGTGGGGCTTCCCCGCCGGGTACGTCCCCGTGGGCCCTCACTCCTCTAGCGCATCGCAAGCATGTTGAAACTCTGTGTGTGGGTGGTTCATGTTCTTTCATGAGAACATGACCACGTCGGTGCGTTGTTCGTCTTGCCTTTTTCATAGAGGCTTGAGCGTTCAGCGCGCCGTGTGCCGTCAAGTCTGGCGGCCATGCTCACTGTCTCACATGCCCACTGGTAGCTTACAGTTGGAATTGCTGGTCCTTAAAAAAAAAAAAAAAAAAAAAAGAGGAGAACTTATCGTTTCATTTGGGGCTCTGGCAGAGGACAGATGTCAATTGCTGCATCGGAGAGAGGGCTGTTATGCGCTGAAAATGAAGATGAGGCTGAGTTTCCCACTATAATAGTGTGTGCTTATGCTGAATCAGATTCAGAGTTGGCAGCCATGCTTTCCCGGGTGGCTGAAGGGTAGCGCCAAGCGTAAATCGCCTTGCCTGCTCCCGTGCCTTTTTTCCTGGATGTGCATTGGGAAAAATTAGCAGTGTGGAACTATTTGGTGCCAAAAATATGGAACTCCAAAAGGGCCATAATCTGTATAAGTTTTCCCCTCTCTCACTACCCTCATTGATGGGGTGGCAGTGCCACTGGCAGGCCACCTCTGTCCTACACTCTTAATACACGAGGGTAGTTCCAACCCAGGGGTTGTGCAGGAACTGCGTGCAGCGACGGACCTCGCTCTCTGGGCGACGAAAATCACTGCACGCTCCCTGGGTTGGGCGATGTCCACACTAGTGGTCCAAGAACGTCACCTACGGCTAACCTGGCAGGTAGGCATGAGCCTGACAAGCTCGGTTCCTCAACGCCCCTATCTGTCAGGCTGGCCTCCTCGGCGACGCCATCGAGAACTTCGCCCAGCAGTTCTCAGTGGCCCAGAAGCAAATGGAGGCAGTAAAAAAAAAAAAATCCAATGTCTCCGCTTGCTCGTCGCCGAGGGCATTCCCCTTGCATCTGCCTCCGCCCCTGCCAAGCCCAGCCAGCAGCCTCCACCTGGGAAGCAGGGTGCCAGACGCAAAGGGGCTGCCCAATCGAGCCGGTTCCTCCAACCAATATGAGGGCGGGGTTTTACAGCCCCTACTTCATTGTACCCAAAAAAGGGGGTGGGTTACGGCCAATCTTGGACCTGCGTGTCCTGAATCGGCCCTGCACAAGCTTCCGTTCAGGATGTTAACGCAGAAACGCATTTTCGAATGCATCCGTCCCCGAGATTGGTTTGCAGCGATCGACCTGAAGGACGCGTACTTTCATGTCTCTATCCTTCCTCGACACAGACCGTTCCTACGCTTGGCGTTCGAGGGGAAGGCATATCAGTACAAAGTCTCACCCTTCGGGCTGTCCCTGTCGCCTCATGTCTTTACGAAGGTCGCGGAGGCAGCCATTGTTCCGCTCAGAGAACGCGGCGTTCGCATTCTCAACTATCTCGACGACTGGCTCATTTTCGCCCAGTCTCGGGAACAGTTGTGCGAACACAGGGACCTGGTGCTTCGTCACCTTCGTCTTATCTCGGCATGGAGCTGGACTCGGTCAGTCAGACTGCGCGCCTCACAGAGGAGTGAGTCCAGTCAGTGTTGAACTGCTTGAATACGTTCAAGAGCAGGACGGCGGTCCCACTGAAATTTTTTCAGAGGCTCCTGGGGCATATGGCATCTGCAGCTGCGGTAACGCTGATTTTAAGCCTAGGGTCAAAGAAATCTTTTAGGATTGCGATTATTTGTCTCAGACTGCCAAATCGTGGCCAAAATCACACAGTTTGAACCTGGCTTAAAGTATCAAATGATGACGCTCGCATTGATTATTTTTTTCAAAGGTTGGTAGCTTTGCAGGGTTCAATAGCTAGCTATGGTTGACTAGTAAAGCATTATCATATTAAACATTTGTATCATTCTGGGCATTGTCTGAGGTTTCTTAATCGCCCTCATTCTATGCACTTTGATTTATTTTGATTATTTCTTTTGCTTATCTGTCATGCTGTTTTCTTTTGGAGGTTCTCTCGGCAGGTTCTGACGGTTAGATGGAGTTCTATCGGCAGAGTTCTATCAAGCTGTGAGCAGGAGTCACACCCAATGGTTTAGAATCCTCCTAACTGCAGATGCAAAGAACTGCAGTTCTCCAACTCATCTATGCATAGGACATTCTTTTGGATTGGTGCTGCTATGAACGCAGCTCAATGTTTGGAGTCTGCATCCTCTATCAAGGTGCTGTGTACATTGTCATCCTCAGCATTCTAGTTACAAGCAAGATCTGACTCAAAATAACTCAAACGCTCAGTAACTTTCAAGTAGTAATTTTCATGCAAATACTGGTGGTGGTATGTTTTTCTCATTTATTACTACTCATTGATCCTGTTTTCGTTAGTCTCTATAGCCTTTCATAAATTTGACTGTGGCCTAACGTGGTCTCTGTCCAGGTGGCCTATCGTAGCCTTCATCTCTATGTGGCCCCTAATCATTCTGCACTTTTCATACTCCCCAACGGGTCTCCCATATCAAGAAGGTGGTTTAAAACTCATCTAGTGACAGTTCTACAGAACTGCTGCCCATCATCTCATCGGTATACCGGACATTCATTCAGGAACATGTGCTGCTACAACGGCAGCCGAACACGGGATTCCATGATGGTCAAGATGGATGCTTCAGCATTCGAATTCTATATAAGATGCGATGCTCAAACCATCAGGCATGCTCCGCAAACTCTCTTGTAATTCCAAAGGTAATACTAAGATTACCTATGTGTCTTAACAAGCATCAGGTAAGTTTACAAGTCAAGTCAAGTCGTCAACTTTATTTATATAGTGCTTTTTACAATGCAGATTGTTTCAAACCAGCTTCACAGTGTTTAACAGGAAAATAATGCAACAGAATTTGAATTTGGCTGTACAGCCGCTCTGGAGAAAACGGTGATGTCATCTAGCTCATTTCAATTATCATATATATTTAAGTAATGTAGTTGATATAGTTAATTTAGTTTAGTAATTAAATTTATATGGATATTTATTTGAAAATTTTGTGTCCCCAACTGAGCAAGCCAAAGGCAACAGTGGCAAGGAACCAAAACTCCATCAGGTGGCCTAATGGAGAAAAATAAACCTTGGGAGAAACCAGGCTCAGTCGGGGTGCCAGTTCTCCTCTGGCCAATTAACAAACAGTGTATGTTTATTATTTTGGCAGCCTTATAGGTCAGAAGTAATATTAGATCGGAATATTCGAAATATCGGAGTCATCACGCCGGAGATGTATCCATTGAGGATGCCATGTCGATGAGCAATTTCAGAGGGTAGACTAATTGACATGGTCTCTGCAGACACTTCAGGGATGCGTTGGTAATGTCTGGGCGTTGGTCCACCATCTGATCTGGATACGGCCCGGATCCGGCCGACTGCAGTAAACCTTGGGATAAACAGAGAGACTAACATTAGCGTAGATGCCATTCTTCTTATGATGTAACGAGTACATCATGTGTTATGGGAAGTGTTCCCGGTTCCGGCTGACCTAGTTAATGCAGCCTAACAATTTGAATAAAATATAATATATATACAGCAATCATTTAACTTAATCGTACTTAATCGTTAACTTAATACTTAAATCGTATGTGGTAAGTATACTATCTACACAAACTTCTGGCCATGGTGGCAGTTCCTATATCTATTAGATTTATACGGCTCACTTTTCCATTTGGTCTGCTGAGGCCAACTCATGCACCCACACTGTCTTCTCCTCACTATGGGCTATCATGGCCTTTACTTGACCTATGCAGCCTTCCCCGCACACTGGCTTATCGGAGCCTCATTCTCTGCCAATGCAGTCCATACAGCCTACACGGCTTTTCGTACCCTGGCCTATCGAGGCGGTATACATGGCCTAATGTGGCAATATTTACAGTCACGTGGCTTTCTTGTACCCCTGCCTATCATGGCAGTTCTTCACGGCCTTCGCGGCTTCCTTCACATACTTTAGGCAGTAGCCTAACAATTCCTTCTGTTTATTGATTTAACATCTGTCAATATCCATGTCTATTGCATGTTCAATGTCCGTATTCTAATAATATCTATTTTCATTGCAAATATTTTAGGTACATTGTAGCGACTCGGCTACATATAATAATAATGATAATAATAATAATAATGAGAATAAATTAAATTAGATCAATTAATTAGGGAATTATGGTTATTAATATTTAATTATTTAACTAATCGCAACAAGTTATGACTAAATTATAAATCTCCAAATCGCCCAAAAAAGGGAAATACCTAACCTAGGTATTTATGCAATAAATATATGGTTAACAACAATGGGTTGCAGTTAACTACAAATATATAATAAATCATTACAGAATAACCTTTGAATTAGAATTAATTCAAAATTCATCTGATCCGTTCATTTAACGAACGAACAGTACAATCTTTTAGCAACTCTCACAAAGTTTTATTCTTTCTTATCAAATCTTCGGGAAGGTTATCCTTCTGGTCACGAAGAATAAACTTTCCGAACTACTAGGATATTAATTAAAGTATTCAAAGATACTTGAGAGCTCGTAGCTAGATCTGAACATTAAAGTGACTATGCTTTGTGAGCGGCAACAATGACAATCGAACGTGGATACAATGGTTTTAATAATTGATACTATGAATACATACGACTAAACAAAGAATACATGTATATACAGAACAACGAAAAGTAACAAAAGAGAGAAAGGAAAGGTTCAGGAATGGCAATTTCACAAACATAACCACCGAGAGCCAGCAAAGAATAATATCACCTTAAACGGGTACATATCTTAAAACGCATCTCAATTTCGATGGAATTTATACTTGCATGGGTTGCTTTGTGCTGAGTATAAAAGAATGCGCGTGAGTCCTCTCAGAGCGTTCTTTGAGCTGGAGCGTGTTCTCTTTTTGGTCCTTCTGGAGCGTTCTCAATCCGCGGGAAGTTTGAAGGTGGTTAGAGCGAATGCCGAAAAGGGAGGAAAAGAAGATTGTCTCGTCTGAGTTGAGGATGACTGAGCGCTGAGATGGTGCGCGCTGAGATGGCGCGTGTTGCCTGTCCGCCTGGCTGCCTGTGGCCGCCTGTGGCCAGGGACTGAGTTGCGGGTGCGCCGACTTCAAAGGAACCAACCTACGTGACTGACCTGCCAAGCCCGGGCTAAAGCCGACCGGCAAAGGGGACAGGCCGAGTTGAGATGATGAGAGAAAGGTGTGAAGAAGAGGAAGAGAGAGAGCAAAGAAAACTTTTAAGACAACTAGTCCACACTTCTCCTTGGTTGACTTGACCAATCCAGAGGGTGAATTTTGAGAGGGAAAGATTTTCTTTGCATGTTTTATGATGTGTCAGAATGAGTCCAGTTTTACTCCAAAGGAGCTAAACAACTCATGATGTATCACACAATCACATACTGTGTACCATTGGTTAGGAAACAGAGCGGTGAATATTTAGATAACCAAACACGCTTTGATTCGCAGGTATAGAAGCAGAAATACACCCTTTACAGATTAATACAAGAATTTTAAATTACTTTAACATCACACACAGATACTTTGTAGAGTCTAACATACACTCACCTAAAGGATTATTAGGAACACCTGTTCAATTTCTCATTAATGCAATTATCTAATCAACCAATCACATGGCAGTTGATTCAATGCATTTAGGGGTGTGGTCCTGGTCAAGACAATCTCCTGAACTCCAAACTGAATGTCAGAATGGGAAAGAAAGGTGATTTAAGCAATTTGGAGCGTGGCATGGTTGTTGGTGCCAGACGGGCCGGTCTGAGTATTTCACAATCTGCTCAGTTACTGGGATTTTCACGCACAACCATTTCTAGAGTTTACAAAGAATGGTGTGAAAAGGGAAAAACATCCAGTATGCGGCAGTCCTGTGGGCGAAAATGCCTTGTTGATGCTAGAGGTCAGAGGAGAATGGGCCGACTGATTCAAGCTGATAGAAGAGCAACTTTGACTGAAATAACCACTCGTTACAACCGAGGTATGCAGCACAACACACACAACCTTGAGGCAGATGGGCTACAACAGCAGAAGACCCCACCAGGTACCACTCATCTCCACTACAAATAGGAAAAAGAGGCTACAATTTGCACGAGCTCACCAAAATAGGACAGTTGAAGACTGGAAAAATGTTGCCTGGTCTGATGAGTCTCGATTTCTGTTGAGACATTCAGATGGTAGAGTCAGAATTTGGCGTAAACAGAATGAGAACATGGATCCATCATGCCTTGTTACCACTGTGCAGGCTGGTGGTGGTGGTGTAATGGTGTGGGGGATGTTTTCTTGGCACATTTTGGGCCCCTTAGTGCCAATTGGGCATCGTTTAAATGCCACGGCCTACCTGAGCATTGTTTCTGACCATGTCCATCCCTTTATGACCACCATGTACCCATCCTCTGATGGCTACTTCCAGCAGGATAATGCACCATGTCACAAAGCTCGAATCATTTCAAACTGGTTTCTTGAACATGACAATGAGTTCACTGTACTAAAATGGCCCCCACAGTCACCAGATCTCAACCCAATAGAGCATCTTTGGGATGTGGTGGAATGGGAGCTTCGTGCCCTGGATGTGCATCCCACAAATCTCCATCAACTGCAAGATGCTATCCTATCAATATGGGCCAACATTTCTAAAGAATGCTTTCAGCACCTTGTTGAATCAATGCCACTTAGAATTAAGGCAGTTCTGAGTGAGTGTAGGTAACATGCATACACAAAGGAATCATCATATACATTATGTAATAGTTTAATTAAAGTTACATAAAGAAAATGTTTGTGTCTGTGTATTGGAAGGAGTCTGTGTGTCCAGGCCACTATCTGTTTGAGTGGAACATGTGTTGATAGGGGGAGAGATTGTGTCCTGATTGAAGTTCTCACAGGATTCTAACGGTGTTGTCTGTTCTACCTCGGCCAAGCTACAAAACTGCCCACGATGCCATCTTCCTCAGACTCCTCGGTACCAGAACCTAATTTATATGCGGCTAAAAGCTTTCTGACGTTTATAGTGGAATCGACTCATCTTTGATCCTGTCATTTCATCTATTCGATACTCATTGTATACAAACTGTAAATAAATCTTATTCAAATGTTTTTCGGGTAGAACTAATATTTATATCATCACAGCTGTAAGGGACTCTGTATGAGGGAAACAGGTCTATTTAGCTCAAATGAATGAATGAATTCATTCATAGGGAATTTTTAAAGAGTCTATTTTACGACCGAGCAAATGACTCGTCCAGCGTTCATTTGAACCGATTTAAACGGGCCAAAACTATCAACTCTGCAGCGGATATTAATATCCACACAATAGTGAAACACTATTTAACAGCCAGGTAACTTAGATCAGCAGTTTAAGACATTAAATTCGTAAGCACATAACACAAGAACACTTATCTTTAAAAATAAACGACACTTTATTGCACACACATTCACACGTGTTGCATAAAGGAAGAAAGTGAGGAAAGTGAAATGATGAAATCCCAAATTTCTAGCAATAAATGCATTTATAACACATGTGACCTGAATAAACCTCCGAGCATTAATTTAACCTATCGTTTCTTAGGCGGGGTTATTCAATTTGATATCAATTGCACCAGTTCAGTTTAGAATCTGGAGGTTACTTGCGTTTGTGTCTCGAGTCGTTTTTGAATGGGGAATCCCCTTTTCCTTGGTCCTGGTTGCAGGGGTTCCTGGTTCTTTGATTCACTGAAGGTCTGGTCGTGTCTTTTGATCGACGTCTTGGGAAGCCAATTACGTGGCGTGCTGGCGGCTGGGTGAAAGTCTTGTGGGCGGTGTTCAAAGTTGAAGCACACTCTGCTGTAGATTCGTCGAGAGAAACTTTGCGGCGAAACTTAACTTACAAGACTCAACGGAAGGAAAATAAACTTAAGTAAAAGAAAGGAAAGTGAGAGGAGTGTTTTAGATGGCTTGAATGAAATTAACCCATTTCTCAGATCTTGGTCTGCCTCGATCGTCTGATCGTCTATTTCTCCTTTAGACTGACTTGAACATTATTGAACTGATTTTCTTCTTCAACTGGTTCCTTTGTTCGGGTACTAATGTTAAAACTCAAATTTGTTTGCCCATCCTCCTGGATGGATTGACCAATTGGGAATCGTCTTTGGTTCAGAGGTGACTGTGTTTACACCCTCCCCATAAATTAGGTTATCTGTGGTCATTTACGTTTCTGCTCTAAGCAGTGAGTAAATTTAAATTCTTATTATAAGAATACGACATTCTAGACAGATTTCATTCAGCTCATCTGTTGGATTATACACAAACAAATGACAAATGACAAACAAATGACTTTGGAGTTTTCCAGCTTTTGCACCTTGCTTTTAAATTGTTAATTAAAGTGAAAGTTAAATGCACACGGCCGCACAGGCATTCATAACCCTGCGGAGCAGATCGAGCACCATAAGGAATGAACTGTAAACGCTCAATCTGCTCTGTGCCAGTGGACACGCGACATCATGAATGCCCGTGGACATTTTACTTTTACTTCAGAATTAGCGCCAATTCGGGGACGGGTTGCTTGAATGGTGGGTTCATTGTTATTCTTAATGAAAAACAAATCTTCTGCCGTCATCTTGTCATTCAGCTCCTCGCTCTCGTGATGAATGAAATCTGTCTCCTGCTGCTTCTGGTCAGTGCTGCACGTTCAGTTTTTAATTGTAGTGTCTGTTCACTAACTGAACTAAATGATTTTTACTACTATAAAAAATCAAAACGATGGTGGGGGCGGTGTGGTGGTGGGCAAGAACACCGTCAACACCAACTGTCGCAGCAAAGTACCTAGACTGTAGACTAGCGTGATTCTCTGAACAGTGAGTTTTTCTTGTTTATGCTCTGAACGGGCCATTCATGTGGATTTAGATCTCGCTCAGGACGCACGCTGTCTGTGGAGGCCTGACTAACCACTCCATCTTGTAGGGGAGCTGACGACTCACATTGGGAAACTCCATGACTACAATAAATATGCCCCCCCCTAATGTCGCCAACATATATATATGGGTTAGGGTAAATCTCACAAACACATGACCATGTCAGCTTTAACCCCAGAATCAAAACCAAATAATGCTTATGACACGGAAACATTTCATAAAATTGGCTTAATTTTTAATTTATTTTTTTTCCAGTTTCATTTGCTTCATTCATTTCATTCTGGGGTTAAAGCTGAGACATAGCTGGAGGCCCGAAAGTCCGTCAGTAAAACCAGGATGACGAGAGAGCGGGGTGGAGACCGAGTGTGGCAGACCACAGCGGAGCTGAGGGAGCGCAGAACTAAGGCAGAGCCGAAGGGCTGACAGGCAGAGGTGGAGACATGGGCCTGGAGGGCTGAGGTGTAGCCAGGGGATCTGCTTCACAGAGCCGTGCTGTGGTGAAGGGGCCCGAGGCAGAGCCGGAGAGCTGTACGAAATCAGCGGTGAGGGCAGGGCGCAAGCAGAGAAGGCGAACCCAGGGATGTGGACAGAGCTAGCCAAGAGGATGGGAACCACTGAGTGGGAAGAATAACAGGCAAGACCTAGTCATTAAGGACATTACCTGAAGCAGGCTGAGGAGGAGAGAGTTCGGGGACATGGATGAGAGCTGGCTCCACAGAAAAATCATTGACCAGGTGCTCCTCATTTGCAAGTAGAACCGGAGGGGTTACATTGGTGCTGTGACCCAGATGGGAGTGAGGTTTAGGTGGGTGAGTGTAATGGAGGCCAGCTAGTAAGAGCTGTGTGAGTAAAACTCACTCCCCTGGTCTCAAGAGGCACACTAGCAACTGACGCTAGAGGCTGCGGTCTTTAGCGTCCTTGTTAGTGCGCCCGCCACCTATGCCGTAAACGCCGGTTTAAATCCCGCTCAAGGAAATGTAATTAATAGAACATTCAGGAGAATCGCAGGAGTAATAATATAGCTAACCACCCTAACCAAAGAAATTAACAAAACAGGGAGTATATGAACAGGAGAAAACAAGGGAACAAAACGTAACTAATCAGTAACCAAAGGAAACTAACAAGGAAATAATCAAGACTAAAGAGGCATTAATAGCTAAAGACGAAAAATGCGAATATGCATTTTGGCAGTTCATTTACACAACAACACCGTTTTGGGTACGATACCGTTGTGATATCTATGTAAACTACAAAAACACAAATTTGTGTTTGTTAAAATAAATGAGATTGAAACCAATCGGATTGATTGATGATAAATATGTATGAATGAGTAATATTTGTTTATGTTAAAACGATGGAAATTTTATATGCACTTCAAAAACATAAATCTAAAGAATAGTATTTACTTTTTTAATAGTATTTTTCACATTACATTAATGAGAATAAGATTTTCTGCATCACAGTAATAAAGATTACTGTAGAGTGTGAAATGTTTTTAATTGCCATGAAAATAATGTAAAACGATGCAAAATATTTGATTACAAAAATAATAGGATTTTACGAATACAATTATATTATTGCTTATATAAATAATATATACTCTAATCTCTTTATCAGAGCATGCTTTTGTCACAGCTGTTGGGTGTCATGCTTTCAGTCATAGCTGTCACAAGACCACTTCTCCATAAATAGCACACAGCTAAAAGTATCATAGTCCACTTTGATATTCTGACTGACATTAATCCTGATTGCCGGATATGGAATCCGGCTGCTGTGTGATTTCCCAGATGAGAACTAATCAGAAATGGTTGGGGACAGATAAGGACATTACCTGGATTACGGATCCCCGCGTGGTGAAGCGCTTCTGCGTTTGACCTGCGCCCCCTGCATGTTTAAACTCTCTCCGCCCTGACATGAGACTCTCATCAAAGACGCAAATCCATCCGCTGCAAAAGCCATTTTAAATTGTTTTTTGTTAATGTCAACACTGTCCAAGCTTGTCAAACGAGTGTCCTAAAATAAGCTTGTCAATGTCACTGCCACTGGTTGCAGATGGGAAAATAAACACCACTGAATTTTTTTACTGTGCACTGCTAGAAAATACTATACTATAATGCTCCCCTCTGGTCATGTCACAGCTTTACAGTGACAAGACTTTCCATTTATATTTTATTTAGAAATGTCTTAACTTATTCATTTATCACTTACTAACCAGGTGGTCAACCCTGAAAAACAAGTGTGCTTGATTGTATTGAATGTACACAGTGAAGTTAAAATCTTAAAAGTATATTTAAACAAACTGTACTTATATGGAATTCCAAAGTTGCAAAAATTAAAACTATATAAATATATAAATAAATATACATAGAAAAGCAAAAAAAATAATTATTATTATATATACATTTATACATCCTTTTTTATGTATATATTTCTTTTTTCCACATTTCTTTGTTTATTTATACCTATACCGTTGATAGGTATATGGCCAAAATCTTATATTACCCTAACTGTACTGTGTGACACGGATAGGCTACTCTTTATTCCAGGCATGGCTGTAGAACATCGCCTGGTCTGGATTTGTAAAATGTCCTGGGCTAACAAACATAAACAGCAACATCTTCAACAGATCTGATAACAGGGACTCTGAAATGGAAGAGCTTGATATTTTCCATTACTGGTCAGAACACACGGAAAGGAAGCAGCGCACATATAGGTCAGTGAAGTCGACGCAAGCATATTGATCAATGCATTTGAAACGAGACCACAAATTCACTTCACATTCATATTTCCTATTTGTACATGTACATGACAAACTCTTAAAATACAATGCATATTTCAAAGATACAGAATAGAACGAGGCGTCGGTTACAGTAGAACATTTTGTTGCGTCGCTTCACGTGTGGATGTCACAGCATCAGTATAATGGGTTTTTCTTGGTGTGGTCTTATTATTAATCACACGTCTAAGTTAACAACTGGAAATATCCACAATTCAAATGTGCCCATGGAAACAGAGCTGGTGAAACACACACGCATGCATTAAACATACACAGATGTGTCATCCTCTTTCAAACAGCACCTGTTGCGTGCCCTCATATTTTTGAGCTCACTGCATTTTAAAGGTCCCATGATGTGGATTTTTTTTATTATTTTATGTTTCCTGAGGTGTACTTCTATTGTTAGAATGATTTTTACGTCAAAAAATGTCATAATTTAGAAATAAAAGGCATTTTACTATCCTGATTTTAGCCCTCTGGCTTGAATGCTCTGTTTGAAGGGGCGTGTCTGCTGTAAGACTTAAGTGTAAACACCCACTGTTGTGATTGGTTGACATCTTTGCATTTGAAATGCGTATTACTATTACAGCTGTTGAGATTAACGAATAGTGAAAGTGTTGATTATAGCATACAGATATTTTCCCATCACATGAAAGGCTGCAGTGATGAGCATTGAGTAGACAGTCTGTTTATCGCGTGAATGCAGTGATCTCATCATTGCAACGCTATTTTTTTCACAAAATGCTTTCACCACAACTAACAGCAAACACGACATCGATATGAATACAGTAAGAGCTTTGATGTAGTATATAGAGCGTCATTCATTATAACGGAAGATTGGGCAAGTGTCCAGATATACTCGCGACGTGTGATCGACAGCTCCGAACATTATAAAGAGAGTGTTCTTTGATCGCTCTCTGTAGGTTAGTCACAATTTAAATAACAGATTTGTGTTTTACACAAATTGCTTTACATTTTGAAGACAGAAATATGACATGATGGAATCAATGAAGTGATACGTTTAATATAAAACTCAAACAGAGTCACTGTCTTAACGAGTGAGTTCAATCCATTCGCTTGATTCCTACAAATACGCCGAATCGAAAACAACACGTGTTGTAGTGGCTCAGCTGTAGATTTGTTTCTGTGATAATTTCTATTTAGGCTTATGCGTTATTTAAAAAAATTAAATAAATAAATAAATACTTGACCAAATGTTCAAAAAGGTGGCAGAGAGGGGTCATGTTCGGGGAAACAACATAATTGTTGATAGGCTATTTATCAGGGCCATGAGTTTAATGCACAAACCTGCGTGACCATAGCAACTATTCAGAAATGGAAATTACGAATGCATTAATATTTTGTTTTGAATTTCCGAAAAGTCGATTGAATATTTACAGGTTTGTATCTCGTTATTCTTTTCAGAAAAGTATATAATATTAAGGTCACTTAATTGCAGAGCGCACTTTTATGTTTTTAACACACATAGGACCCTATCATAACACCCAGCGTAATGCGACGCCAGGCAAGTGTTTTTTTACTAGTTTCAGCCCGACGCAGTTATAATTTTTCATGTCCAGTGCTACGTTGTTTAAATGGCAAATGCACTCGCACCGATCTGTTCGCCCATGGGCGTGCTGGTCTGAAAACGAGGTGTGTTCAGGCGCGTTGTTGGCGCGTTGCTATTTTGAGGAACTGAAAACGACTACAGCCTTATTTCTTTGTTCTTCGGTACATTTCACTGTGGGTTCTTTGGTAAATCAGTCGCAACTTTGGCGCAGGCTTTGCAAACAGACTTTTATAATATGAACTCGACAGTAATGCCACAACATGTAAGTAACCGTGTTAATTCCAATGCCTGATCTGTGACCAGTGATTTCTGATATGTAATGATTCATGTACAGTCAGATGTTCTTTGTCCATGTGTCCGTAACTCAAAACAGTGACTAAACGGTCAACTTCACATTGTTTCTCTTAGTAGGATGAAAATAATCTGTTATTTAAACTGTGATTAAATTATATATAGGAAGTGATCAAAGAACGCTCCCTTTACAATCGCTGGAGCTGTCAATCAAACAGCGCAAGTTTATCAGTGACTGAGTTCTGGACTCGCACCAAAACTCCTGTAAGAATCAACAAAGCCCTTATTTACATTGTGTTTGCACTGTTAGTTATGATGAAAGCATTCATGAGAGAGCAGAAATTGAATTGCAATGAAGAGATCACTGCATTCATGAGCATATGCACCACTTCAATGTCAAATTTTAATAGGAGGACAACATTTGGCATCTAACTCAAATAACTGCTTTCAACAGATCAATCTTTATTCATAAACAAATGTATTATGTATAAAAGTCAAAGAACATTCGATGCAATCTATTTTATAATCTTTAGAATATGAAAACACAACAAACAACACATACATTTGTCTTAAAGTGGTGGAACATAGAGCAGAACAAAGTGCCGCCATTAAGTTGCCCCAACAGGGCATTGTGTATCAAAAAGTTACATGAAAATAAATAAATAGAATGACGAAACAATTACATCTATATGTCCCATAGTATTCAATGGCTGACTGTAGTAGGTGATTTCATATAATAATGTAAATGTAAACTCATTACTTGTCTGAATTTCCACATTATAATGGAATCATAAGCTACTAGTCATAAAAAGAATTAGGGTCCTTAACCGATTACAATGAAACGCATCCAAACTGGATGAAGGGGCCTCAATATTTTGGCCCTTACGAGACATAATATCATAAACAGGAGAAAAAGATAATCTACAGCAATTAATCCCATGCTTTTACTCTTTATCTTTCCATTCTTCCTTTTGTGTGACTGACTGAAGTTTGGAAACTGGAAGGCCCATCCCCCCATGGACAGCAGACACAGGGGTGGGACAGTAGAGCTGTGGAAAGATTGCTCTCTCATCTCCTTCTTTTGACGGATTTATTCCCTATTGAATTAAGGTCTAATCTACAGTAGAGATGTCAGTTAAAGGGTTAAGTTATGTTTTAGGTGGGATATTATGAAAGCAAGAAGCACTAAACAAGAATCTTGATATATTAACCTACATTATACCCCAAGTCATTTGCCCACCATCAACTTTAGTTGCCGCTTGGACTTTTGACTAAGCATACAAAAGACTATAGATCTCTTGTAAGATTTGTTTGATTCTAGAGACCTTCATGATTATGTAGATATATACACTCACCTAAAGGATTATTAGGAACACCATACTAATACTGTGTTTGACCCCCTTTCGCCTTCAGAACTGCTTTAATTCTACGTGGCATTGATTCAACAAGGTGCTGAAAGCATTCTTTAGAAATGTTGGCCCATATTGATAGGATAGCATCTTGCAGTTGATGGAGATTTGTGGGATGCACATCCAGGGCACGAAGCTCTAGTTCCACCACATCCCAAAGATGCTCTATTGGGTTGAGATCTGGTGACTGTGGGGGCCATTTTAGTACAGTGAACTCATTGTCATGTTCAAGAAACCAATTTGAAATGATTTGAGCTTTGTGACATGGTGCATTATCCTGCTGGAAGTAGCCATCAGAGGATGGGTACATGGTGGTCATGGGGTGAGGGGGGGTGGTGTTCGTGCGTATAATACGCAATAAAGTGCATATCATATGCATGCAAAAAACGGCGTACCATATGCACGGCAAAACTCATTTTGGCATATACATTCCATGACATTGCACACTCATACTATTGATACGCATTTTTTAGAGACCAGGTTGCATTGAGACATAAAACATGGATAACATCTAGAAAAATACTTACAAAAGGAAAATGACAACTATACACTGCGGCCGGTGGGCTTAAATGGGTTAATTGCAATTAACATGCATTGTTCACACTTAAGAAATATCAAATATCAAATGACACACTATACACTATGCACTTACGTACTTATGCACTATCATGTACTCATCCGTGTAGTGTATGAATTTGATAAGGTTATTTTGTCATTCAACATCGGAGTCTGCTAGCCCATCCCCCTCTGCTACGTAATTAAAGCTGTGACAGTTGAGTGCAACATTCCACACTTTGTTTTTTCCATTAATTTAGTGCATCATCCGGGTATTGTCACCATTATGTTTAGTTTTGTTCATGGACTTTCAGTTTGTTTTCATTTGTCACGTGTTTCTTTGTTTAGATTCACACCACAAAATTAAAAATTTGTGTTCACTATTTAAGTTGTTCCTTCTCCCGCACTCCTTGTCCGGTCACCGTTATGTCTAAGTGTGTTGTGCCATTGCCGGTTTGCATGTCTTCAGATTATTTGAGATTAAACTACATTTGGAACTGTATCTGCCTGTCTTCGTCTTCCTGCCTGCACGCACCCGTGACAGGTATTTAAAGTGCACTTTTTCTGTTTGGAATTTTCAGTGTGAACACACTACTCACACTATTTATATTTAAAAACATCATAGAATAGTGCATAAGTACATGAAAAGGGACGCATCTTATATTCTTTTAAAGCATATTATTTTCATAACAAGTACTCTTTTATGCAAAAGTATGCTAAAGTGTACTTCTTTTTCACAAGGTAAGTTAAGAGCATTGCATTGCATACAATAGAGTACTCCAGGATTTCCATATAAATGTGCGTACTGCACTTCATACTTCACTCAGTGTGTTATTAATTTACACCATATGACACACTTGTCAGAATTCTGAGCAGTAAAGGTCAAATGAACACAAAGGCATGCTGAGGGCTGTATGATGTGGCCTTGGTGACTGAAAGACATTTGCCTTGTCTCTTTATGGAAAAGAAAGAAAAAGCAGCTGAATAAAGCCATTCCTTTCTTGCTTAAGAGCAATAAGAATTACACTTTTAAGTTTCTATTGATGAGAAAATGAGGAGTCATGTAATTCAAAATACACTATTAATGCTTATTACCTTAAACAAATGAAAAATAAAAATAATTCCTTATTATTTGTGCGTTTTGGCCTCAGGCTCAATCAGAAACAAAGTGTCAGCTATGTGGGAGAATTGAAATTGAGCTACTAAAGATCGCACATAGTAAATATTTAACGCACTACACTGTTGTTACTACAGTAGCAAAGAAAAGCCTACTGAAGGTGACTTTGTGTTTGTGCAGAGATGAATTCCAATACCTACAGATCCACAGATCTTCCAAGTGCTTTTGAAATGCTCAATCAGATTTATTTAATGACCATGGGCTTGATGTGAATACCTAATTTGTACGGTTGAGATGGAAAGCATTTCAACCGTTTTGCTGCGTTCATAATGAAGTGGCTCTTTCAGAACATTACTTCTCAACACCTGCCGGCGCTCAATGTCTCAGTTCCACCAGCTGCAGGACACCATTTAGTATATTGTTCATGATCAAAAGCCAAGCCTCTACAAGCCTGCAAGCCACATTCAACCCAGCAGCCTTCATCAAACCTATTTATGTTTTTTATGCTTTTATAACCCCATATAAGTCTCTGCAGGACAGTTTTACATATCATATAGACATTTTTGTAAAAGTGTACTTAAGTGTGTTTAGAAGCATAGTCATGAAAGTTGTTCTCTTAAAGTGCATTTTATTTAATTATGATATCCACAAATGCAGCTTTTAAAATATAAATACTTTTAACGATTCTTTTTCGTAGGGTTCCTGTATACACTGGTGTTTATGCATACAGGGGGAGCTCAAAATCCAAAAATATTGTTTATTTCTGTTTTGAATCTCAGATTTGTCAGTGTAGACTTAGACTTTCAGAGTTCACTGAATATATAAATGTATTGCAGCTCTTTGCATCAGTTGCGGTCTGAATGATGCTCTCTTGGCTTCTGAAGCTGAGCCTCTGATCAAAAGGAAGCCATTTCAGTAGCTACATCCATATACAATACTCTGAAGAAGCAACATGGATGTTCCAGTAAGACGGCTCCAGGTCAGCAGGATTGATGGTGCCATGTGTTCTTCATGCGAGGGCTCAGGGGGGAGTCCAATGACTGCTGCTGCTTTCTTCTGACACTCATTGATCTGTCCCTATTGGTGTCTGATGACTGATCAGTGTGTCAGAAACCCGATGCAACATTAAGTTTCAAGGTCACCTTGGGAAACATTTCTCACTTTAACGGTTTCTCAACTTTGCTTGTCGGGAATTCGATGAGACACAATATTGAAGCTTTTGTTGAGAACATGAACCATGTTAACAAACCAAAATAAACCTTGACACGAATTCTCTTGTCAAAAAATACTGAGGAATTGCTGATCAGATTTTCTGGAAGAAAGCCTATAGGGCTGGACTGATAAAAAAAAAACAAAAAAAACAGTAAACAAATCTGAAAATAAGCCAAATTTCCAACTACATTGCAATGTTACCACAAGATGATAAAGATAAATAAAAAAATTATGAAATAATAATATTCAATAAAAAATATCATAAGCAATTAAAAACAATGTATTAAGAAATGGATATGGATGTCACAATTACATTTAGTTTATTTTCAAGGATTTAGTTCACTTGTCTTTGTTTCCTGTGTTCCGTTTGTCATAGTTACTATGGTTACTCATCATTTGATTGATTAGTTGTCACCTGTCTGTATTTAAGTTCCTCATTTCCTTTTATTCATTGTCCAGTATTGTTTGTGTCTAGCACGCTGTATTGTATCTTTGTGGATTACCTGAGTTTACTTTATTTAATAAATACAGTACCATTTGATCTTCTTCATCATCACTGGACTTAATGCATTACAGAAGAAGCTTATTTCTGCCACAGAAACAAAAAATTGTTTTTCTCACAACTCAGACATTGTTTCTCAGAATTGAGAGCTTATATCTGCACAGGTGTCTACATCTTGCAATTCTGACATTTTACCAGGTCAGGTGTTTAAAAATTGAGCAAAAAAATTGAATGTTCACTCAGAATTCATAGAAAAAAACGTCAGAATTGCGAGATGTAAACTCAGAAATTTTTTTTTGAATTTTGTCTTTTTATATTTTTATTCCGTGGTGGAAAGAAGGTGTATAATGGATGATTTTATTTTATTTTTGTCTTCTTTGTATTGTACTTTGAACATGTTTAACATGTTGCTGCTTAATAACAATTACATCCAATTGCATTCAATAAAACAAACAAACAAACAAAAATAATAGAATTTCAGTTATCCAACCATGTGTATTTGACAAGAACATCATTAATGGAGGTTTGTTAGTCCAGGGTTCAAGGCAGACACTGGAAATCGATGCCTTTGAAGAGCAGATCTGACCACAGAAGCCCATGGTGTGTCCTGAGAGCCTGGCTCACGGATCAATCGTCTGGCACCGGGAGAAGAGATCAGTTAGTTTGAGATGCGATCTGGGCCCTTCTACCTAGAAAAAAAAATAATTTAAACACAACTTATCGGCACAGGTGAAGTTATTCCTCCAGCTTCATGCTTCTGTAGCCCTGTGACTATATCCAGACATAAAACATCAATCCGAATCCTTTGCCTTTCTTGCTTTGGCATTCTGTTGTACCCCTCTGCACTCCCTTGTGGTGGAGTGTTTGTAGATTGAGAATCAGGCAAGAACTGGCTTTGGAACTGGCCGTCGTCTCGACAGCCAATCAGCACACAGTCCAATGATCTCATTTCGTCTTGTATTTCTGCTCTAGTTGCAGCATTCCCTCCAGAGAGTTCGAGTCCCAGGAAACATACTCAAACACAATTCACATACACACACACACGCACACAGAGGCGGACAGAGAGATCAAGCGCAAAAACATGAGCACGAACGGAGTGAGGATGCGCATGCAAAAGTAGTCTATTGGTTAATTTAGTCAAACTGTGATCTGTGTTTATGGACGGGGTTTGCAAGCAGAAACACCTGCAGTGTCTTCCGCTCCCTTCTGCTCGGCACACCTGCACTTCAGTCATTTCACCGCAGACTGAATGACACCATGCTACAAGGGGAATATTTAATAACACGTCAAAATGAAACATTAAAGGCAAGAATTCTTTTAAAATTCTGACATCCTCACACCACTTCCATGACAAAAGCCATGTGTATTTCATCTCTTGCTATCTTTTAAGCCTCAGAGAATGATTTTAGGTTGATAAATATGGGTTTACATAGTTAAAACATTTATTTTCACAGCTATAATAAAGGGTTGTTTCCAGTGTTATTTTTATATGAACCATTAAAAAAAAAAGATATTTAACAAAACCAAAAAAACATTACCATAAAAGCAATAAGGCACTTAAGGCTGTGCTGTATTGCAAATATCTTGATATTTTTTTCACTTTGTAATTTTTTTTAAATAAATACTGTTCTAACCTCTATCTCTACCATTGTCATGCACTGCTCCAAAACACAAAGGTTGAAGATCCAAATGCAGTTCTATTGAAGGGCAATACAAAAAGACAGGCAATTGGTTAAAACAGGATAAACAGTCCAAACAATGACAGGGTCAAAGGGGTACAGGCAAAAACAGAGAAAACGGGCAGAAGAATACGTGGACTCATCTGCTCAAGTGGGAATGAAATTTAAGCTGCGTCTGAAATTGCATCATCTCTGAGTAGGTACTTGTTTTGAATAAGTAATTCCCAACCAAAAAAAACAAGCAACTTCAACAAACAAGAAACTTCGGTTCAGAATCTGTGAGCAGTAGGTCATCCGGTTACTTTTCACCTACTGTATAATGAAAACTGTGAATTCAGACATACTACTCACTAGTACTACTATAGAGTTCCGTATAGTCCCCTTCCCTTCTATACAGCAGCCTGCTATATACTGTACATACTACTGTTTTTTTTTTTTTACATTTTCATAACATTCTAGTGTGTAATGTGATGTAGTGTGTAAAGGTCTGCAGAGTTACAAAGCACTCTACGGTGTTATTCTCTATATCAGTGCGCACTGTTTCTGAACTACCTCCATTGTAGTCTTGAGTTTTCATCCGGGAACAAACACGTCACAATATTACTCATTTAAAGGGATAGTTCACCCAAAAATGAAAATTAGCCCATGATTTACTCACCCTTAAGCCATCCTAGGTGTATATGACATTCTTCTTTCAGACGAATACAATCGGAGTTATAATAATAAATATCCTGGCTTATCCAAGCTTTATAATGGCAGTAAATGGCAGATCAAAATTTGAAGACCAAAAAAATGCATCCATCCATTATAAATGTACTCTATACAGCTCCGGGGGGGGTTAATAAAAGCCTTCTGAAGTGAATCGATGGGTTTGTGAAAGAAAAAATATCCATATTTAAAAGCTTTATGAAGTAAAATATCTAGCTTCAGGTGGACCGCCTACTGTATTCAACTTACAAAGATAGTGTAATCCCTCTCGCAGTTCAAATCGCTTACGCTACGTCCAATGTCATCGTTGCGCCAGTTATGCTTTTTTCTTATACGGAACATTGTGCTTTTCGGAAGAAGGGGCTTCATGGAGACAGGAACTAAACAGGGGTGCCTTTCCCAAAGCCAACTATGGTCACAAGTTCTTGCGACCATAGTTGGCTAACGATGCTTTTGGGAGACGCACACTAGCTTGGTTAATAATAATGAATATTAAATAGGTAATGCTGATGTTGCTAGTTAACCTTCCTGGTCCATCTGATCACATGACCTAATTAAAATTAATCTGATCGTATGTGCATGCCACATGATAGAATAATATTTATAAGCCATATATTCATATTATATACACTGATCAGGCATAACATTATGACAGGTGAAGTGAATAACTGATTATGTCTTCATCACAGCACCTGTTAGTGGGTGGGATATATTAGGCAGCAAGTGAACATTTTGTCCTCAAAGTTGATTTGTTAGAAGCAGGAAAAAAAAACTGCAGCTCTTGTGGGGTGTTCCCGGTCTGCAGTGGTCAGTATCTATCAAAAGTGGTCCAAGGAAGGAACAGTGGTGAACCGGCGACAGGGTCATGGACAGCCAAGGCTCACTGATGCACGTGGGGAGCGAAGGCTGGCCCGTGTGGTCCAATCAAACAGACGAGCTACTGTAGCTCAAATTGCTTAAGAAGTTAATGCTGGTTCTGATAGAAAGGTGTACACAGAATACACAGTGCATCTCAGTTTGTTGCGTATGGGGCTGCACAGTCAGGGTGCCCATGTTGACCCCTGTCCACCGCCGAAAGCGCCAACAGTGGGCACGTGAGCATCAGAACTGGACCATGGAGCAATGGAAGAAGGTGGCCTGGTCTGATGAATCACGTTTTCTTTTACATCATGTGGATGGTCGGGTGCGTGTGCGTTGCTTACCTGGGGAACACATGGCACTATGGGAAGAATCTGTGGGATGTGCTGAACAAACAAGTCTGATCCATGGATCCGATCCCACCTAGCAACTTACAGGACTTAAAGGATCTGCTGCTAACATCTTGGTGCCAGATCCCACAGCACATCTTCAGGGGTCTAGTGGAGTCCATGCCTCGACGGGTCAGGGCTTTTTTGGCAGCAAAAGGGGGACCAACACAATATTAGGTTTTACTGTTATGCCTGATCTGTGTGTATATATACACTCACCTAAAGGATTATTAGGAACACCATACTAATACTGTGTTTGACCCCCTTTCGCCTTCAGAACTGCTTTAATTCTACGTGGCATTGATTCAACAAGGTGCTGAATGCATTCTTTAGAAATGTTGGCCCATATTGATAGGATAGCATCTTGCAGTTGATGGAGATTTGTGGGATGCACATCCAGGGCACAAAGCTCTAGTTCCACCACATCCCAAAGATGCTCTATTGGGTTGAGATCTGGTGACTGTGGGGGCCATTTTAGTACAGTGAACTCATTGTCATGTTTAAGAAACCAATTTGAAATGATTCGAGCTTTGTGACATGGTGCATTATCCTGCTAGAAGTAGCCATCAGAGGATGGGTACATGGTGGTCATAAAGGGATGGACATGGTCAGAAACAATGCTCAGGTAGGCCGTGGCATTTAAACGATGCCCAATTGGCACTAAGGGGCCTAAAGTGTGCCAAGAAAACATCCCCCACACCATTACACCACCACCACCAGCCTGCACAGTGGTAACAAGGCATGATGGATCCATGTTCTCATTCTGTTTACGCCAAATTCTGACTCTACCATCTGAATGTCTCAACAGAAATCGAGACTCATCAGACCAGGCAACATTTTTCCAGTCTTCAACTGTCCAATTTTGGTGAGCTCGTGCAAATTGTAGCCTCTTTTTCCTATTTGTAGTGGAGATGAGTGGTACCCGGTTGGGTCTTCTGCTGTTGTAGCCCATCCGCCTCAAGGTTGTGCGTGTTGTGGCTTCACAAATGCTTTGCTGCATCCTTCGTTTGTAACGAGTGGTTATTTCAGTCAAAGTTGCTCTTCTATCAGCTTGAATCAGTCGGCCCGTTCTCCTCTGACCTCTAGCATCAACAAGGCATTTTCACCCACAGGACTGCCGCATACTGGATGTTTTTCCCTTTTCACACCATTCTTTGTAAACTCTAGAAATGGTTGTGCGTGAAAATCCCAGTAACTGAGCAGATTGTGAAATACTCAGACCGGCCCGTCTGGCACCAACAACCATGCCACGCTCAAAATTGCTTAAATCACCTTTCTTTCCCATTCTGACATTCAGTTTGGAGTTCAGGAGATTGTCTTGACCAGGACCACACCCCTAAATGCATTGAAGCAACTGCCATGTGATTGGTTGATTAGATAATTGCATTAATGAGAAATTGAACAGGTGTTCCTAATAATCCTTTAGGTGAGTGTATATATATATATATCATCCATTAGTGCAATTACTGCACTGATTCATCTAGTTAATAAACAGTGCAATTAAATACTGCATTAGAGCATTATTGTTCAAGGTCAGTGTGTGTGTGTGTGGCAAGCAGTGAGGCGAAGGACCGTGAGAGCGGGCCGGTGACGAGCGATAATGAGCTCCAGCTGCGCGCCACACCGGTCTCGTCTCACGGAGGAGTGATGGGAGCATAAAAGGAGGAGCGACGACAGTGCAAGACGAGAGAGGACCAGGCCTGGATTTACGTTGTGTTTTTGTTTACGTTTTGTTTTGTGTTACTTTCGGTTTGTTTATTTGTTGATTAAAGTTTTTAAATGTTCGCCGGTTTCCCGCCTCCTTCTTCCTTATACACGCGAACTTTGTTACATTGGTGCCGAAACCCGGGAGGAAGGAGGGACATGCTGTCGAAGAGCCCTCGCTGCTGAGGGGGATCGCGGTGTTGAGGAGGTCGGGCAGCGCGGATGAATGAAGACCGCGAGGGGCTGCCCGAGGCGGTGGTGCTGGAGCGAGTGAAGACCCGATAGGACGGAGAGCTCGCTGCCGCGCCCCTGGGTCGAGGTGGGGTGGCTGCTGTTCAAGAGGGAGTGGAGGAGTCGTCGGCGTTCGCCGTGGGCCGGAGCCTGCTGCCATCCGCCATGAAGGGGAGGAGCAGGGAGCGCGGGACTCGCTGCCGGCTTCCTCAGTAGGAGGAGCCACCGCCGGCCGCCAGGGGGCGGAGGAGGATCGAGCCGTCCACCAAACGTCCAGTGCCATCACATGGCACTGCGAGGAAGAGCCTCTCGGCTGGCTGAGGACCGAGCGGCAGTGTGTCGGGGAACCGGACCACAATTTTTTTTTTCCTTTCCTTCTCTTTTCGTTTCTCCTCTCTCCCCTCTCTCGTTTTGTCACTCCTCATGCTCCTGGCTCCGTTTCTCTCGCCTCTCTGTCCTTACCCTCAGGTACCGCGGCCGCCGACGTTTTTAAATGTTCGCCGGTTTCCCGCCTCCTTCTTCCTTATACACGCGAACTTTGTTACAGTGTGTGTGTGTGTTTGTTTTTGATTGATGAGGACACAAATTTGTATAATGACACAGGTATTACACTGGTATTAGGACGTAAACATGAAATATGAGGACATTTAATATACTAAACAATGTTTTATTAAAAATGTAAAAATGCAGAATGTTTCCTGTGATGGGTAGGTTTAGGGGTAGGGGTAGTGTAGGGGGATAGAATGTACAGTATATACAGTATAAAAACCATTACGCCTATGGAATGTCCTCAATTAGATAGCAAAACAAACCTGTGTGTGTGCGTGTTTTTGTGACATATCAGGACACAAATGTGTATAATGACATGGGTATGACACAGGTATTACAAGGAGAGGGTGACTTATGAGGACATTACCCCATGTCCCCATTTTTCAAAAAAAAAAATTGAGAAAGTAAAAATGTGCAGTTTCCTGTGATGGGTAGGTTTAGGGGTAGGGTAGGGGGATAGAAAATACGGTTTGTATGGTATAAAAAACATTACTCCTTAAAATGTCCCCACAATTCACAAAAACAAACGTGTGTGTGTGTGTGTGTAAGAGAGAGAGAGAGAGAGAGAGAGAGAGAGAGAGAGATCATGTTACACCGTATAATGCATTATCATAGATTATGCTCACCTTATATAATAAGAGGTCAGGGTCAAACAGAAGCAATCATTCTACACTATCACATGGCGAGAAATTCACAAAATCCTGCAGGCACAAAAGCACCATGGCCTCCTTTTATAATGTGATACAAAAACACACAGGTCAAAGTTCAAAGACAGAGAAACTCTAGAGACCTTGATGCCTGAAGAAATGATAGCCTCCACAATCAAACCACAGATAACGAGACAAATGATATCCGTATTATAATTTGGATATGTTTAAGAAAGTATACTTGGCCTTTATCATGTCTTTTGATCGTTTGAGAAATTGCTCTAATATATTTACTTGATGGTTCCATGATAAAACTCTCATTCAGATGACATTCACAGTAATTCAGGATGAGGGAGTTGCGATACACACTGCAGCTAAATACATTTTTCATTGTTTTTACAAGCAATTAAATTTCTTTTATTTTCACACACTTGAAATATTTAGGCCTAAATCATAAATTTAAATTGTAGTCTATATACATTTTTTATCCATTTGGATCACACAACTTTAACATAAACTAAGGCTGCATTCATAGTATTCATAGTGACAACCGCATTTACTTACAGGTATGAGTCTCCAAATGTCCCGTTCACACAGCAACTTACAGTAGTGTCTCGAATACTGTCTTGAATATACATTAACCGACAGCAGCTTATATATGCTGAACAGTGATTGGATCTAAAACTTTCATATGCACGAGTGGTTTCTCGAGAGAGATAAATCATAAGCAAACTTAAGAAACTGCTGAGACATTACATGACACTTCACGGGATCTTTACGGGATCTGAGTGAACGCACGCACAGATTCCAGAAAGTCACTGGCAGTGTAAATGAACCAAAATCAAACGATCCCAGGACAAATCCCTAGACACATTATCAGTGTATTTTCCGGAATCTCTGTGTGAAAGGAGCTTATGACTTCAGAAGACCTTTTTAGGGATGAAAGCTTTAATGTCAGGGTTATGTATAGTGAGAAAGTCACATAAACCATATGAAATCCGATCAGAGCGGTCAGACTGAAACGGATTTCCAGAAATTAGATTTTTTTTGCAGTTTACACTTGCTAAATACACTAAACTAATTTGCTGACAGCCTGAACGTAACCTTAGTTTCATGATTACCCTTTTAGTCTACCGGCACATCCGGGAACTTAACTGTCAATTTCATCAATTTTTCCCTTTTTAGGGGAAAATAAATAGACTTCCCATAGACTTCAATACAAAATAGCGGCACAAAACAACATCCGTAAACAGCCGGCAGGCATGAATAACTTAAGAAATCACTAAGATTAAACATGTCAACTAATTATATGTCCAGCCTGCCTGCCAAGAGCGTGAAAGATACATCCACAAACTTAATTCTGTCAGGATCACTATCGTCAAAGTGATAGTCAATTAGCTTATAGTTTAGATTGGTGGTATGGTTCTGTTCTGGGCAAGAACTCCCTGCGCATCCATGCAGCCTAGCATGGATAAGAGCAGTGATAAACCCCATAGGGTAAACAGAACAAAGCAACGATGTATTGCAGATAGCAATAATGTCAATATTAAAATGTACAACCTAATTCGGGAATTTAGCCTGATTCAGGGGCAATCAATATGCCAAATTCTGACTGACGAGAGGAGGAGCTGGGGATGGAGGAGGGTAATTAGCTCCGGAGAAACACAATAGCAGCTGATAATACTGAAGGAGCTTATATATATATGCATGCTATGATAGGTATCATATTCCTATAGGTAGACGTGATCAGCTGACAGTCAGCTGATGCGAGCTTGACTAACGTGACCTGCCAGAACTAACGCTATACGCTTGATTTTGGTCAATTTAATAACATGTCCCTTCATTCACCCAGCGTCAAATTGATGTATGAAAGTGAATGATTTTACTTTGTTTTTGAAAGTAAACATCTTTAAATGTATATATTATGTCTTTATATTTAGAGTACTGAGTGCACTTTTCTGTCCAGCCATACAACTAGCCTGACTTAGCTTCCGATAGCATCATCCGTACTTCATGATTCAAAAACAAAGTAAAATCATTCACTGGCTTACCTGGTGACTCGATGAGGTACGAGTCTGGTAAAACACCTGGTAAGACACCTCTGGCCACTGGGTGGGGTTGTTACACCAATTTGACGGTGGGACAATGAAGGGACATATTTTTTAAATTGACCAAATTAAGTGTGTGAATGTTTCTTTCACGCTCTATGGCAGGCAGGGTGGACATATAATTACTTGACATGTTTAATCTTAGTCATTTCTTAAATTCACGCCTGCCGGCTGTGTATGGACGTTGTTTTGTGCTGCTATTTTGTATTGAAGTCTATGGGAAGTCTAGTTTATTTTCCCCTAAAAAGGGGCGGTGACCAAACTGACAGTTGAGTTCCCGGATGTGCCGGTAGTCCGTATTGTGTCCTTGTTAGTTTCCTTACTTACTAATTATGTTCACCTGCTGTTCATTTAGTTCCCTTTGTTAATCCTGTGTATTTATACTCCCTGTTCATTTCAGTCCCTCATTTGAGTTTAATGTGGTTTTCTATTTCTCCTGCGTTTCCCTGGATATCTCCTGAGTGTTACAAATTCTGAATAAATACAGTTCAGTGTGCTACTCCTTCATCATGTATGCATGATGCAGACTGTACGTAACAAGGGAAAAACAACCATGGTGCATTTTTTGAAATGCCTTTTTGTTTTCAACAGGGGAAAAAAGGAAGTCATACAGGTTTGGGACGACATGATGGCAGAATCTTTTATGACATTGGTCTAATTAGGAGTCGAGATGTGTGTCTCTCTTCTCCAGGAGAGGTATTAACTAATCACAGAGTCGGGGTAGGTGTCTTGACTCATGCGCAAATTTTGACACCAGTCTGTCTCTCTCCACCATAGTTGCTCCCACCATCCCTGCCATAATGAGATAAACAAAATGCGATGCTTCTGTCGACCGCAGTTTACTAATTATTGCCAGACGTTATATGTCTCCAGGCGCTAATAGTGCTTTGCTCAGAAAGCTAACACCAAACTTCTGGCATCTGTGTTTGTTGTTTACAATCTTGAGACCCCAAATTATGTCACTGACCACAGGATTTATACAGTAAAATTTTAAACCATTTAATCCCTGGATTTAAATGTGGTTGTTACTCCCACAGTGTTGTACATGACTAAAGTTAATTTTAGCTCTGTGCCAGATACCCAAATTCTCATTATCTGCAATAAAAGAATCAACGAAATAGCAGCTCTAGGGCACTTAGCAGTGGCCAAGTGGACTTATGGGCAAAGTCCTTTAAGGCTAGTCACTAGCGACCCATTTTCTATGCAGTAATAAACCAAAATCTCCATACTGTTTATAACACATAACAAATGTATCCCATATAGAAAGGTAATCTATATTGCCCTATATCATAAGTGATATGAGTAAGTCTGGAATGTATACGTTTATTATGTCTATAGTATATGCATATATAATAAGGGCTGCCAAACGATCACAATTAATTGCATCTAAAATAAAAGTTTGTGATTACATAATATACTCTACATTGCCAAAAGTTTTGGGACGCCTGCCTTTACATGCACATGAACTTTAATGACATCCCATTCTTAATCCATAGGGTTTAATATGGAGTTGGCCCACCCTTCGCAGCTATAACAGCTTCAACTCTTCTGGGAAGGCTTTCCACAAGGTTTAGGAGTGTGTTTATGGGAATTTTTGACCATTCTTCTAGAAGCCCATTTGTGAGTTCAGGCACTGATGTTGGACGAGAAGACCTGGCTCACAGTCTCCGCTCTAATTCATCCCAAAGGTGTTCTATCGGGTTGATGTCAGGACTCTGTGCAGGCCAGTCAAGTTCCTCCACACCAAACTTGCTCATCCATGTCTTTATGGACCTTGATTTGTGCTGTTGGAAACTCAGAAGCGAAGACCAGGAGACTTGAATGTATCTTCAGCAGGATTCTTATTGAGAACACGTGCTGTCGGTAGCTGCAGTCCATCAAGTCTAACTAAAGCAGTAATATTTTTTAGTTTTTAGGGAGGGATTAAATACAGTAGAGGTGGAGACAATCTGAACAAAGCATGCAAATGCAGTGCAGGTATCAGCCCGTTCCCAGCATTTCCCCAGCTCTGATCTAATCAGCATAACAGTGTCATTCAAATGCATAGGTGCTAATCCAATCGGTCTGACAGTACTGCCCATACCTTCACATTATCATAGAGACATCGTACCATTTGGTCAGGAAGTGCATAAAGACAAAAGATTAATGTACCAGACACCTGGGCTGCTAGAATTTTTACCTCAAAATGTAAAACACAACGTACATAACGTTTTCAGTTTATATACTATTACATTGGAACCTAGATATAACAATTGATACATTTGTAATCCCACAGTGCACTGGTGCACAGTCATGTTGGAACAGGAAGGGGCCATCCCCAAACTGTTCCCATAAAGTTGGGAGCATGAAATTGTCCAAAATGTCTTGGTATGCTGAAGCATTAAGAGTTCCTTTCACTGGAACTAAGGGGCCAAGCCCAACCCCTGAAAAACAACACCATAATCCCCCCTCCACCAAACGTTACACTTGGCACAATGCAGTCAGGCAAGTACCGCTCTCCTGGCAACCGCTAAACCCAGACTTGTCCATCGGATTGCCAGACAGAGAAGTGTGATTCGTCACTCCAGAGAACACGTCTCCACTTCTCTAGAGTCCAATGGCGGTGTGCTTTACACCACTGCATCCGACGCTGTGCATTGCACTTGGTGATGTAAGGCTTGGATGCAGCTGCTCGGCCATGGAAACCCATTCAATGAAGCTTTCTACACACTGTTCTTGAGCTAATCTGAGCTAAGTTTTGTTTTCTTTAGTCATTTGTTCATTGATTCCATTCTGTCCTGTATATATAGAGGGTATGCATCACTTTCCCGCCAGAACACGCCCCCCTCAGCCTGACTGAGTGGCAGAAGAGCTAATGTATGTCTGGGTTTAATAGGGGGAAACAGCGAAAACACGGGTAAAACAAGAGATATCAGTTTAAACTAAAGTTTGGACTCGATATAGTGTTCCTTACAACTTACCAAAGATCCAGTGATCCATGGATATTGACATGCAGCCAGAAATCGCGTTTCCTGACATTTATATGTGCCGGATTTCGACTCCGGGGAAATACATAAAGCAAATTTGCCTGTGAAAGCTTTATATAATTACAATATAGGTAGGTCTAAATCCGGGTGATCACTAATATCAATGTTATATCGTCAAGTCCAGCCCTAAACTTGTGTTCACGTCAGTGTTTATTTAAAAACATCCAATAATGCGGAATATAAGATGGTAAGAGTTGTCAATACAATTCATAACAATACAATATATAGGGTATGATTTTACCACAAAATTCAACATATTGGCACAAATTGATAACTGCAAATCCACGTCTGGAGTCCAGTTGTTTCTTGCAGCGATCCATTTGCTTCTCTTTTCTGTAGCTGTCAGCAGTCTGTAAAAATATACCTCAGATTTCCTGTCAAATCTATTTGTACAGTCAATCTCAAAGCTCTTTCCCGGTGTAGATGTGTTTTGTGTCTTTTTGCTACTCAGTGGGTGTAACGTCACGTGCATACCCTCTATAGTCTCTGTTTATGTGCATGTTTGTGTTCCAGATGGCCGGTTCCTCGTGGTAACTTCACTTGCTGGAGGCTGCAATTGGTTAAGGACCACCCCAAACACTCCTGCCATTATTGTGCCATTGTGTGATTGATTTGTATTGTGTCGCTGTATGTGTATGTATACTGTTGTCTACACAAATAATTGCCTTTAAGGACAATAAAGTTAACTCACACATTGTGTACCTCTTCGCTATTGCTTCGTATCATCATCATCATCGTCGTTTTGTCGAGTCTAGTACATGTGATTGTGATTTTGGGCCTGTGATAATTCTTGTTAACTTGATCCACACCTGATTGACTCCAATTTTGGATTCTGATTTTGCATTGTTTGCTATAAACTTGTGTATATCTCCTGTAAATATTCTTGCTGAACTTTGCCAAATGAAGGTATGTAGGGGGTTTGACACCATCTTTTCACATTGTTTTTGGTTTAGGGAGGTAGGTAAGTTTAAACTGTATTTTGTTTTCTTTATTTTTGTTTTAGGAAATGTAGAGGTTATAAAAGTTTTGTTTGTTATTTTGGCCTTGTCTGCCCCTGACGCTAAACCCTTGATGAAAATAATAAAACGTTTATTATTTGGCATCTCTGTTATAGTGAGGCTTCCTTTCCCTGTTATGGCTGACCCCTAGAGGTCGTAACTGCTATTCATTCATGACGGAACAGTATTCTGAAGTGTTATCCACATGCTCAGCATTCATATTGAGCGCACAGTATTTATCAAAGGGAATCTTACCAAAAACAAACCTTTGAAAACATTAAGAAAAAAACACACAAAGGAAATAAAACCTACGCTTTTTTTTCATGCAGTGTGCAGTATGTACAGTTTATTTCTCTGGGCTGCGTCATCTCATGGGCTTTCATTTGTATCCACTGTGCCTGGATAGCCTGGAGATTTGAGGAAATACACCTGAGCCAGTTTAATAACTCTTTCCCTGCTTTTGTTGATTATCTTTGATCATTCTCACAAAAATTCCATGGCCCCCGGAATATTTTGTTGAATTAATATCTAACATGGAAGATATCAAAAGCAAGAACAGAGCCTCTGCTTTTAAACAAACAAACCAAAAAAACGTTTTATTCTAGCTTCATGCATTATTTCTTTTATCAACACTTGAATATGGGTACATTTAATAAAAAAGCAACATTTGACCTTTGCAAAAATAAAAATATACAGTACTCATGCGTTACAATTTCCGGTTTATGTATACTATATACTATAGCCGATTTAATTTGTGCTTCACTGCCTGTGAAGAAAGCGAGAGTACAGAGGCACATGAATTAATAAAGCTGTATTTGCTCAAAATGTGGCTTTCGTTAGGGCAGGAGTAGCCTATAGCCTATCTCTATATCATGGCCTTATGTCCGCTTTAATGCATCCGCTGTGACAGCCGAGACCACACTGTGAATGGGCTGATGGCGCAATACAGCTGTGTGCATTGTCCTATTTGCCAAGTTTAAGAGTCCATAAAGCCAAGTTCAAAGGTCCAGTATACCTCCAATATCATATCACAGCCTTATGTCTGCTTTAAGCATTTCTCCGCCACCTGTAAGGATGCGTTAAATCCGTCAAAGTGGTTTAATAAAGGGCCTTTTGATCTTGTGAAATACGAAATATTTTTTACAGTTCCAATAATTTCTTCAGATCGTTTGCCCTCATGGAGCAGGATTAGGCACCTTGTACTAAAACAATTCAGTGTAGCATGTTAAAGCCAAGGCATACTGATCTGTGACCAGGTTTGAGTTTATTGATGTGTTAAACCAGATTCTGGCAAGAACTGCTGTATTTCAATACACTGACATTACATAAGCAACAAACTCAGAGTGCAGAGATTCATAAACGTCCAGCTCATCGGGCAGCTCACCTCAGAACCAGAGTCCCCAGATCATTGACGACTGCTCACCCACCTGTGATAGCAGAGCAAGACATGTGCACATTTCACTCTTATCTCACTCTGCTCTACAGGTGTAAATTAACTCATTTTATCATTTCACAGAGGATTCTAGGTGGTTTGGTACCTGCTGAGAAGCTGCTCTCATAGGAGCTGTTTCACACTCAGAGTCTGAGATGCTGCCGGAAATGAGACTGAGGACAATGAGGAAAATGGAGAAGCGGTAAGAGTGTCTGTACACTACTGTTCAAAGGTTGATATAAAATACAGTAAAAACAGAAAAGAAAAAAAAAATATTCCTGTGATCAAAGCTGAATTTTCAGCATCATTACTCCAGTCTTCAGTGTCACATGATCCTTCAGAAATCATTCTGATATGATGATTTGATGCTCAAGAATTTCAGGTTTTTATCAATGTTGAAAACAGTTGTGCTGCTTCATATTTGTGGAAACTGTGCTAATTTTTTTCAGTATTCTTTGATAAATATAAAGTTGAAATAAACAGCATTTATTTGAAATGAACATCTTGACATCATAAATGTCTTTACTGTCACTTTGATGCCTGCTACAGATTTCAGCAATCCTATAAGATCATTACAAATCACACTGTACGACATGGATCTAATAAACTTGGGTACGACATTTATACAGACATAATGATGACACTGATTGAATCGTAGGCTATAACGCAACTCAGACAGCAACATAGTGTCAGCCCAGATCCGGCCCACATCTGGTATGTGTGGATTCCACGTGTGCCAGATGTGAGCCGGATCTGGGCCGACACTACATGCATGTTATACCCAAGTTTATTAGATCCATGTTGTACAGTGCGATTTGTAATGACCTTATAGGGTTGCCGAAATCGCACAGTCTGTAGCAGACATTATAGTGAGAGTAAAGACATTTATGATGTTACACAAGATGTTTATTTAAAAAAATGCTGTCTGGGAAGTTAGTATAGAAGAATAAAGCGTCATCAGCATACAGCAAGATGAATCACTCTTGTGCAATTGTGGTTTTTATGTGTGCTGAAAAATGAGGAAGAAGTGAAAGAGGAGAATATGGCTAGGGAAAAGAGCTCACGGCTAGGGAAAAGAGGTCAATTGGTATGCCAATCTAGCAAATTGAGCTTGAGGTAAGAAGTTTTACATTTTACATGTCGAGTTGATTAATACGCCATTTCATGTTGCATTTTAATTGACCTATCGGTAAGCCCCTCCCCTCGAACGCAGATGAGCCAATGGCAGTTGAGTATCAGTTGCACATGGACCGGAACTCTGACATCTTTAGGTTTCAGTGCCATAGAGAAACATTGGAAAATCCGAAGCTCTCATCGGTTTGATGGCGTTTATACTACAAAAATGGTAAAACGATGTGCCTGGGGTACTGTAACACTGATTCCAGGTATCCTGAGAAGATTTTCTGGTTGCCATACTCTCATTAAGTTACGATTAAAGTTAGTGAGTCCCTGCTAACATACAAACCGAAATAACTAACTGTTCTCACGTCATGTAACGTTAACAGTGTAGGTCAAAGACACATAAACGAAGGTCTACATTTCAGCGCATCTCTCCATATTAAGTGTTTTCATTTAATCTTACCCTGTGGTACATGAACAGTGTTGATCCTGGATGTTGTCATCTGTGATCGTGACAACCGCAACATGAGGCTTCTCCCGTTTGCATTGAGATCTGTAAACCATCGCTTCCAAAATAATCCCACCATATTTATTTTATAATCTTTTATATATCCCTCCGTGGCATATTTAAGTCCCACTTGAATGCTCCTCGACGAGAGGTGGTCCTTCTGTGTCACAGACTTTATTGGGATTTATCTTCTAATTTGTTTGATATTTCTGTGAGTTTAGAAATGTTTAAGGTCTGCATTATCTGTCTTACTAAGGAGGGACTCATATTTTGATGGGTATTATAGTCTACGGGTAGCGAAAGAGAGAGCTCGCACTCACAGTTTATCTGAGTTGTTTTGTTTTTTTTAGATAAAAAGCACCCTGTATATGTTTGTTTATTGTTAGTTGTATGAGTGTTTTTGTATAATCTGCTCTGCTGTGTATGTTAATGATAATGTAACGGAGAGAGAGAGTTTGTAAATGGACCTTAATGCGCACTTCTTATGCTTTGTTTGTTCAGCTCTTACGGTGATTTTTTTTTTGAGTGAAAAAGGACGCAATAAACTTCATAAACCATCAGTAAAGTTTGGTCATCAATCGGACGGGGTCCACTACATTCTGTGTCCAAAAACATCTTAGGATAAGATTTTCACACTGACAGCTGTCATTGTAAGACAGTTAGCAACTCCGTTTTTTTTGTCCGAGTTAGCTACAGTAACTAAGAAGGGCGGGGCTTAGCGATAGGTCAATTGGCTAGTCAGTAGACGTAGATCATAGCAGCAATCATGCTGAATATCAGACACTGTCAGAAAATTATCGCAGGCTATCTTTGGTCTCAAGACCATCTTTGAACCTCTCTCACTGTACGATGAAGGACCATCGTTTAGGAGCCACGACCACAGAAATCACCACGATCTGTCATCTTTCGCCTGGGACAGCCCAAAATGTGTACCGCATAATGCATCAAGGTTTTTGAAGACCTTCTCAGCAGCCTCAAAGGTGGAGTAGTGGACACCTTGATGTTGTACATTCCCACGACTTTGCCATTTATAACCATTATACGTCACTGAAGGAAGAAGTTGTGTCATAAAGAGTAAAGCTGTCAATGCTCTCAGCCAGACCTTTGATGAATATGTTATTGATAGGGGTAACATCACACTGAGAGGAGCTCATGATCTTCATCTGGTTAAAGATGAGAGTGACCAGGGCATGTTCATCTGAAAGAGGGGTTTAATAACACACAATAAAAGATAAAAGCAAGTTGATTGATTGATTAGCTTTCCTAACAGTTGCATTTCTAATGATGTTACCAATCTTAAAGCCACATGACATATTCAGTACATGGATCTGATTAAAGCTGATTAAACTTTTTTTCAGGGTGGGGTTCACAAAGACCCCCTGAGGGATCTCAACCGAGGGGCCCGAAGCAATAAACAAACCCCATTTTGTGAAAGTTTGTTCAAAATGGCCCCCCTTAAATAGGGCATTATTTGAGGGCACAGCCATTTGTAGTGGTGTCCGAAACCATAGTGGACGTAATCGAGTGCACTCATTCAATAACACACTTCACTGCAATAACGAGTGTACAGCCGATGTACGCTTAACGGCTGTCCGAATTCACTCACTCGTTTCCATTAACTCCTTCAAGTGAACTGTATTAGTGGACTAACGTAGGGAATAGTGATTGAGGGTTTAGGGGGCGATTTCAGATTCAGCCCTTGACTAGAAACTAAACAAGACCATGAAACAGAACATGACCGTGCAAATATGTCTTCATGCTTAGTTTTATAATCAAAGCTCTGTAGTTTTTATTGTGGGGAAAAACATATAATACAATGCAATACAACAAGTTCAGCTAACTCATTTCATTTGAGGACACCGATTACCTCAAACCATTTAAGTTTTTTTTTTTAAATCAACAGTTATGAGTACTCTGAACTTATTTTAATCAAGTCCACTAAAACAAGGATATTTCTTAATATACAATTAAACTTTACACTGCATTTAAATACTTGATATAGTTGAAACTTCACTATATTGAGTAAAACAACTGAAATTACAAACTTTAAATTAACTTAGAGCGCTTTCAGTTACTGCTAGCTCACAATAGTACAAAAAATTGGAGGACACCGATTACCTTAATTCTTTTGAAATTTTAGAAACCAATAGTTATGAGTACTCTGAACTTATTTCAGTTGAGTTCACTAAAAGAAGACAAACATTGCAGTCAAGAAATTAAGTGATTAATTGAGTGATGATTGAGCATTAATAATGAACAGCTGATGATAATGAGCAGAGTCACTGAAGGAAAGAGAAGCACAAGAACTACGACTTCAGCCACAGCCTTAGATGAAATCAGCTGAAGATAAAAGAAGACATTAAATCTCTGAAGATCTCAGCAGAGGAGGATTAAACAACTCCATATCAGCATCACCAGCTTCACGCATTACTGACCAGATTTACTTTATTTCTGTCATTTATGTTTTAATGAAAATAATAGTTTAGTTTGAAGTCACCATGATGGAGATCATTGTTTGCTTTAGTTGGGCTCTTAACCATTAACTCTTTAACATTAGTTTTTCTCTGGCTGCTTTAACTGTGTGTTTATGAAGCATATTTGTTATGGTAAGGAATGCCAAGAGAAAGTGGGATTCATTTTGTATTATTTATAATGGTAGCTATATGATTCTACAGCACGAGATCTAGCACTGTTGTGGTAATCGAATAATACGCAAGATTTTACAATCATGTAGTGCTCAAAAGGTTTTAATCTATGGCATTACTTAGACACACACAGACATCAAGAATCAGTGTATGAATCTCAACAGTGGTGACAATCAATGAAAAGCTTCATGCTGCAGTGCATGCTGGGTACCACCAATCAAAACTCCCCCATGGGTCCCAGCATGCATTGCTGCATGAATAAATTATGCATCTGAATTGTGACAAATTTTTTTTTTAGTTTTTTCTTTTTGTTGACATTTTTGTTGCTTGTTTTATGTTCAGAGTTGATCTGTTTATCTGAATAGTTTTTTGATTGTCACCACTGTTGAGATTTATACACTGATTCTTGATGTCTGTGTGTGTCTAAGTAATGCTGTAGATTAAAACATTTTGTGCACTAATTTTACAAAAAACATTTTACAAAATACAAAAAAATGAATAACACATTACCTCTATAACTAGAGCATTAGATGCTGAATGAGATCAGTGATTCAGCCACTACATGACAATTATATCACCAGCAATAAACAACCAACATCACCTGATCACATTTTCTTCTGGCTTTTCTTGCCATAATAAATGTGTTTTATAAACACACAACTAAAGCTATAAAGAAAAGGCTAAAGAGCCCAACTAAAGCAAACACTAATCACCATCATGGCAACTTCAAATGAAACTATTATTTTCATTATAACATAAATTACAGAAATAAAGTCAATCTGGTTAGTAATGCATGAAGCTGGTAATGCTGTTTGTGGAGTTGTTTAATCCTCATCTGCTGAGATCTTCAGAGATTTAATGTCTTTGTTTATCTGGTTCTTGTGTTTCTCTTTCCTTCAGTGATTCTGCTCAATATCATCAGGTGTTCATCACTAATTCTCAATTATCACTTAATTAATCACTTAATAATACAATTATTAACCAATTATCATGCTGGGAACTAAATTTTTCTATAACTCATTCAGTTTGAGCTCTATTTCAGTCATTGTGTCCACATAACATTCTGTAATGTTTGAGTGCAGTGAACTCATTTTTATTTAGTACATATAACTGTTAGGTTTTACAGTGTGATTGAGAGATGAGCAGATAAACATTCCTCAAAAGCCAATATGATACAGTAGGCTTTATAGGGTTAATGCTGACAGTTTTTCATCCACAGTTTAGTTGTTATATAGGACTAATTTTTCCAGCTCCAAGGTGTTTTTATGTACTGAACCTCTCTTTGTAAGTTCTTTTATGTAAAGTAATGATTCATGCGCACACTTTCAGTTGCTTCACCCTCACCGTTGCGTTTTATGCTTCAGCCAAGAAGCTCTCAGAAGCACAGCCTCATAGCAAAATATTCTGCAACAGAAAAGCCATTCTGTCTTTGGCTGTAAAAATCAGATTGCTGAGAGGCTCTGCATCTGGTGGAGCAGAACGCAGCAGATGTCCTCCCACCCGTCTCCTCACAACTTACCAGTTAACACTGCTTGTGAACTCTCCTCTGAAGCTCACTTTAACAGTGTATCCAAGATCTGACTGCAACATTCAGATGATTAACTGGCAATAGACATGAAAGCTTTAGAATACCGGCTGTCAGTGCTTTTATTCCCTTTAGCTGCACATGAGCAAATGTTTCAAGTGTAGAAGAAAAGTTGGCTCTGTAAGCTCAAGGCCATGGAGAATTTAATATATTTTTGGTATTTTTTGTAATGAAATTACATTATTTTCATAACTATTGAACACATTTCCCACTAAAATCTTTATTATGCTTTTTTTTTTTTAAATCTCGAAATTCCCATTATTCCTAAATCTAATGCAAATCTAATGCAGTGTTTCATTGTTTTAAAAAAATGGCATAATGTAAAAAAAAAATCTTAATGGTCCTGAAAATTGTCTTCCTGATCTTTTTTAAAAAAAATATTTATTTTGTATATTAACTCTTTCCCCACCAGTGCTTTTTTTAAAAGTTGCCAGCCACCACCAGCATTTTTGATAATTTTCAGGACATTTTCATGGCCCCCAGAATATTTTGTTGTATGAATATCTGAACATACAATATATCAAAAGAAAGAACAGAGCTTCTGCTTTTAAAAAACAGCTATTCTAGCTTCATGCATTCTTAGCAACACTTGAATGTGGGTTATTTCATAAAAATGAAAAAAAGCTGAGAAAATCAAGTTTTTGTCAAAGACTATGTCTGGATTTGATTCAGAAAGATGATCAAAACACAGATGGAGTAGATCGAGTCCATCAACACTTTGTTCAACACAAAATTCTTCCACCTTCGGCTGGTTACCCCAGAGTTCTTCCATATGCAGCCCCTCGCGGGTCATATGTGTCTCCTTAAGTCCTCCCTACGGGTAGGCACTTTGGCGCATACTTCCACCTGGAATATGCTTCCCAGTGTACCTTGGTATTCCTGTGCTAAGTTGGAGTCCTTCGTCCATACTAGCTTACGACAGGGAGCTCACACTTACGCAGGGCACTGGACGACAGCCGAGTGGCGTGATTAGATTGGGACCCCCATTCGTCAGTCACTGACTTTACTCGGAGTGACTGAACAGAAAGTATGTAACCCTCGTTCCCTGAGGAGGGAACGGAGACGTAACGTCCCTCTGCTACTTCCACTGTACCGCTGAAACGGCCGGGAGTTCAGTCTTGGCTCCTCAGCAGGTAAACATAATGCGATGTTGCCAGCATACTTCCTTATATACCCACACTGTGGGGCGGAGCTACGCTATGCAAATTCCGCATGCCCATGGCATTGGCCTGCCATTTTCTAAGATCTCGAAGATGATAGGCTTCTAGGCGAAACCCCCATTCGTCAGTCACTGACGTTACGTCTCCGTTCCCTCCTCAGGGAACAAGGGTTACATACGTAACCGAGACGTTACTCTGACCATACAATAACAATTAAGCAAACAAAACAAATAACATACATTAAAACACAACAGTATGAAAACATAAAATACAAGATATGTAAAGTGCAAAACACAGTAAGTGCTAATGTGCTATAGGTGCATTGTTCTTGGTACAATTCAGCATTTTTATCAAGGCAGGAACAAATGAAAGCTTCGGTCTATTAGTTTTACACATTGGCATTCTCAGTCTCTTTCCTGATGGCAATGGCTGGTATTCACTAAAAAGAGGATGTTCTGAATCAGTACTGATACTTATTGCTCTTCTCATCACTGCCTGTTCATATAAAGTATGGGCTCATATTGTTTTATTCCTATGATTTTCATGGCTGTTTTATGGATAAGGGCCAATTTGTTTTTGAGTTGAACAGACAAATTTCCAAACCAGAATGTTCATAAATAAATAAAAACCTGTTCTGCATTAAAAAAAAAAAAAAAAAACCCCGCTGGCTCTTCAGAGGTCAGGTTTTACATCGCCTCCACGAATTGCGTTCAGAGGTAAAAACGTTTCTTGTTGATGCAAAGTCCGACCTTTCTCAGTACCTGGACAACCCCCTGTGGTTAGAGTAGTTGTCATAACTTGTAGACATTTACAACAAATTGAATTTTTTTAAGACATCAATGCAAGGAAGAGATGCCAACATCTTGCTTCTTTTTCCACAAAGTTGGTGGCAAATTGTATTTTTGGCGTGATCGGCTGATTAATAAAAATGTTGCATGTTTCCAAACTGTTGAAAGACTGAAACAACAATTTGGCCGTTATTTCAGTGAGGATTTCAGTTCCTTTGCTTGGGTCAGAGATCCCTTCAGTTACCCGAAAAAAAACCTTTTAGTTTACCCAGAAAAAAAAGACTGACATGGAGGAGCAGTTAGTTGAATTAAAGAGCGACACCAGACTGCAACACCTCTATAGCTCTTGCTCTCTGCCATTCGCCTCAACGTATCTATGTGAGGCCGGCTTTTCAAAATTGACTGCCTTGAAAACCAAATAGCCAACCGAAATCGGCTGCAGGTGGAGGATGATATAAGGCTTGCACTGTCCAACCTTGAACCGCGAATTGTGCTACTTTGTAAAAGTAAAGCAAGCGCAGGTGTCCCACTGATTGATTTAAAGGTGCTGTATGTAAGTTTTTGACTGCACTAAAGCAAAAAACATACCATACAATGTTTGCAGATATTTAGGAAACATGCTAAGTTCACATATTCATTCCTCTGAAAAGCAATGATACAGCCAGCTATTCTACTTTGAAATGTGCGTTCTGTGTCGGAATGTCTGTTTTTAGTTTTGGTCTGTGCGATAACGTATGTTGCCAGTTTACCCAATAGTATTTCCACACCACATGTTTCCAGTTGACGGAAAACGGCATTTCTGCCATGGAAGCCAGCAAACAAACCTGGTCAGAGATCGCAAATTCTACCTGACCTAAAAAGCCTCGGCATCCATCTAAATATCTCTATGAACGGAAGCACATTAAAATGCAGAAAAATCAACTGTGTGAAAATCTCCTCGCCTTCCATTGTCAATTGCGCTCGTTGCTGTTGTGTGTCCTCTAATGGGCAACCTGCGTGAGCGTCGAGTCTGAGGAGGAGGGGGCGGGGCAAACAATATTTTGAATTTGGACTGCAGTACCCATTTCAACCACTAGCTATCATTCTTACATACAGCACCTTTAACAATGTCATGGCTAACGAGATGCGATGATAGTGGAGGCTTTGGGGGGCTTTAGTTCCAAAAGGTTGAGAACAATGCTTTTATCACTTGTTTCTGCTTCTTTTTTGCTTGTTTTTGGATCCACAGATGCTGTACTCTTTCAGAAGATGCGTAATAGTGCCCTCGACCATATACCAGTTGCCAAAAAATTCTGTCAATGGCGGGGAAAGAGTTAATTTCTTAGTTACCATGAAACCAAAATGTACAATTATTATTTTTCTTACAGAATGTTGCAGTGCTTATTATGAATTATTTAGCCGTGCACATAATTATACACTACATTGCCAAAAGTTTTTCGACGCCTGCCTTTACATGCACATGAACTTTAATGACATCCCATTCTTAATCCGTAGGGTTTAATATGGAGTTGGCCCACCCTTTGCAGCTTTAACAGCTTCAACTCTTCTGGGAAGGCTTTCCAAAAGGTTTAGGAGTGTGTTTATGGGAATTTTTGACCATTCTTCTAGAAGCACATTTGTGAGGTCAGGTACTGATGTTGGACGAGAATTCCTCGCTCGCAGTCTCCGCTCTTATTCATCCCAAAGGTGTTATGTTTGAACAGGAAGGGGCCATCCCCAAACTGTTTCTATAAAGTTGGGAGCATGAAATTGTCCAAAATGTCTCGTTATGCTGAAGCATTAAGAGTTCCTTTCATTGGAACCAAGAGGCCAAGCCTAACCCCTGAAAAACAACCCCACACCATAATCCCCCCTCCACCAAACTTTACACTTGGCACAATGCAGTCAGGCAAGTACCGTTCTCCTGGAAACTGCCAAACCCAGACTCGTCCATCAGATTGCCAGACAGAGAAGCGTTATTCGTCACTCCAGAGAACACATCTCCACTACTCTATAGTCCATTGGTGGCGTGCTTTACACCAATGCATCCGACACTTTGCATTGCACTTGGTGATGTAAGGCTTGGATGCAGCTGCTCTGCCATGGAAACCCATTCCATGAAGCTCTCTACACACTGTTCTTGAGCTAATCTGAAGGCCACACAAGGTTTGGAGGTCTGTAACTATTGGCTTTGCAGAAAGTTGGCAACTCCTGCGCACTGTGCACCTTAGCATGCGCTGACCCCGCTCTGTGATTTTACGTGGCCTACCACTTTGTGGCTGAGTTGCTGTTGTTCCCAATTGCTTCTACTTTGTTATAATACCACTTACAGTTGACCATGGAATAATTAATAGTGAGGAAATTTCATGAATAGACTTATTGCAGAGGTAGCAACCTATCACGGTACCACGCTTGAATTCACTGAGCTCCTGAGAGCGACCCATTCTTTCACAAATGTTTGTAGAAGCGTCTGCATGCCTAGGTGCTTGATTTTATACACCTGTGGTCATGGAAGTGATTGGAACAAAACCTGAATTCAATGATTCAATGATATTTTTTTCAATTCATATGCCCTCATAGCCTATGCTAATCTCCCCTCGCCCTTGAAACAGCGTCTGTTATCTTCATGGTGTGTCTCTGCGGAGGGTGGGGTTAAATATCCCCCACAACTGACTACAATCTGCCATTCAGATCTGCCTAGTTTGCAACACCCAACTTTCTACCATCCAATACACGTCACAATAGGGAAGAAAAGACTTCCATTTCATGCTGACTTTAATATTTTTGTCCTTTTAATTTGTTCTGGACAGGTTTTGTGAGAATCACCCTGAAGTTTCATAACGAAATGAAAATTGATCTGGCGTGAACTGAAGAAGAGCTACTTTTGCTCAAAATTTGGGCCTGTGTGTCATTACACTGTATGGAGAGATAACGCATAATATCAGTGGCAAATCTGCTGCACTAGTGAATGAACAATTAGCTTGTCAGATTTTATGGAATCATAATCTTGTGACGAAGAAGAGCAGAACACACATTCTGTTGAACGTCAAAGAAATGTACCATGTGCCTCTTTCTGAGGGTGGCGCTTTGATTGGCTGCTTTGTTTCAGCTCTGAATATTGGCACTGATCATTTATTACAGACATGAACCATTTGTTTTATTAACCATCTGCTTGTTTTCTACCATTTTCTAGCTTGTTTAAACATTTTAATTCTTTACAGACCATTTCAGGCTGCCTCAAAGACTCTTTAAAGAGTAATGAGGTGGTACATGCCAAAGTCAGGGACAGATGCTGTAGAAATACCACAATATAACCTTTGTGTGACCTTTAATTGCCATTTATTTTCTCTGCTTTAAATTCAGTGGCATTCTGTATGGATGTGCTATTACAGACAGAGTGACTTTTCATTAAATAAGAGAATTTATGATTTTCTGTTCTATGAAGTTATAGCTAGCTTATTACACTATATATCTTTTTTCTGGCATTCGAATCAATGTAGTCGTAATTTGTGTGTTTATGTTTTTTATTGTATTGTATTTTATTCTCCTGTCAGTTTATGTATTTTATTGTCTAATGTGTTAGATTGTACAACACTTTGGTCAGCAGTAGCTGTTTTAAACATGCTTTAGAAATAAAAGTGTCTTGCTTTGCCTATGCAATATCATTATTAATTCCAAAAAATTTTTTTTTTTTTAATTGCTTAGACACTAAAAGTGGTTCTTGAGACCCACTTAGCGAAACCCTTCACTCATTTACCTAATCTTCAGACCAAGTCTGCAAAACTGCAAGCACATTATACAGTGTTCCTACAACTTGATTGAACTCCACCTGTGGTAATTTCAGTTGATTGGACATGATTTGGAAAGGCACACACCTGTCTATATAAGGTCCCACAGTTAACAGTGCATGTCAGAGCACAAACCAAGCCATGAAGTCCAAAGAATTGTCTGTAGACCTCCAAGACAGGATTGTATCGAGGCACAGATCTGGGGAAGGGTACAGAAACATTTCTGCAGCATTGAAGGTCCCAATGAGCACAGTGGCCTCCATCATCCGTAAATGGAAGAAGTTTGGAACCACCAGGACTCTTCCTAGAGCTGGCCGCCCAGCCAAACTGAGCGATTGGGGGAGAAAGACCTTAGTCAGGGAGGTGACCAAGAACCCATGGTCACTCTGACAGAGCTCCAGCGTTTCTCTGTGGAGAGAGGAGAACCTTCCAGAAGAACAACCATCTCTGCAGCACTCCACCAATCAGGCCTGTATGGTAGAGTGGCCAGACGGCACATGACAGCCCGCCTGGAGTTTGCCAAAAGGCACCTGAAGGACTCTCAGACCATGAGAAACAATATTCTCTGGTCTGATGAAACAAAGATTGAACTCTTTGGCCTGAATGACAAGCATAATGTCTGGAGGAAACCAGGCACCGCTCATCACCTGGCCAATACCATCCCTACAGTGAAGCATGGTGATGGCAGCATCATGCTGTGGGGATATTTTTCAGCGGCAGGAAGACTAGTCAGGATGGAGGGAAAGATGAATGCAGCAATGTACAGAGACATCCTTAATGAAAAATGCGCTCTGGACCTCAGACTGGGCTGAAGGTTTATCTTCCAACAGGACAAGGACCCTAAGCACACACCCAGAGAACAAATGAGTGACTACGGGACAACTCTGTGAATGTCCTTGAGTGGCCCAGCCAGAGCCCAGACTTGAACCCGATTGAACATCTCTGGAGAGATCTGAAAATGGCTGTGCACCGACACTCTCCATCCAACCTGATGGAGCTTGAGAGGTCCTGCAAATAAGAATGGGAGAAACTGCCCAAAAATAGGTGTGCCTAGCTTGTAGACTTTGAGGCTGTAATTGGTGCCAAAGGTGCTTCAACAAAGTATTAAGCAAAGGCTGTGAATACTTATGTACATGTGATTTTTTTTCGTTTTTTATTTTTAAACTATTTGCAAAGACCTCAAACAAACTTCTTTCACATTGTCATTATGGGGTATTGTTTGTAGAATTGAGAAAAAAAATAATGAATTTAATCCATTTTGGAAAAGGGTGTAACAAAATGGAAAAAGTGCTGTGAATACTTTCCAGATGCACTGTATGCTTTACACTCAGTTTGCATGTGTAAAACAAACTATTTGCAAAATGCTAAACACAGTTAAACACAAAATTGATCACTGATCACACAGTGGGTTGTTTAAACATCTTTTAATCATGATTTAGTGTCAAGTGCTCAAAGTATTTATGCTAGCAAGTGGAGTTTTTGGATAAAAAGTTTAAAATTGTCAATCATGTTACCAAACTCTGTTACCAATGTTATTTCTACACATTGCCTTATTTGTCTGTAACAGAGTTGAGAAACAATACTATAAAGAAATTACTTTTTCATTAAAAGTAAAAAAAAAAAAAAAAAAAAAAGGAAGTAACTTGTTTGGCAAGAACTGAATTATTAAAATCCAAAATGTTTTCAATAAGATACTGGAAAGAATTTCTGTTAGTCGACAGTTTTTTCCTTACATTTTTTTAAATGCAAAATGTTCCCCAATTATAGAATCACCATAGTAGTGTTTGTTAGTGTCTGTGTGTAGTTTAGTGTGTATGTGAATTAATTGTTTGTTTTTGTAAGAGATGTGTGACATTTTGCATCTTGTGTGTGTTTTGTGTGTAGAGTTTTAAGAAATTGAGCCACATTTTCAGAAATTATGTAAGCAATTAAAAAAAAAAAAACACCTTCCAGCCTTGATCTAAATAGAAATGTTTTCAAAAGGAGTTAGTGTGTAAAAAACGATTTTACTGTATTCATGGTATCTGCGATGGAGAAATTATCTAGATATTTACAACAGCAGATTATATGCGCTCATGTTATGTTGATTAAACACATTATGTAATGTAAATAGTCATGCAAAAGCATTGCTGTAAATGGAGAATATTTTATATCGTCTATTTACATATATCTAGTCTTAACTATCTTATGGACATCATATAGTCTAATGTACAAAAAAAGTGACATTAAATTTGTTAAAATCTCTGGTCAATGTCTGGCTCTTGTTCCTGCTCATGTAAATGTGGAGTCTTTACTCTTTATGGTGGTGACCTCTTGTGGAAGGAAATGGAAACGCATACAGAGTCACGATCACATTCACTATGCTAGGTCAGGGGTTTTCAAACAGGGGTCCGGGGACCCCCAGGGGTCCTCCAGAAGGTTCTAAGGGGTCCCCAGAAAATTTCAGAGAATAAAATGACAAAGCAAAAATGGATAAAGTCTACCGAACATTCTAACATTTTCAGTTCTAAATGTTTCTCTCCTTTCTTGCCATATACATACTTTAAAGAATTGTATATGTTTACCTTGTATCTTTCTAGTGAGTTTCTCTCACTATAGTTTATCTCGCTCACTGGGGCTGTAAGGCAGTATTCTTAACTGCTTACATACATTTATTGTGAAAGTTGCTTATACAAATCATTTTTAATTGAAAAAGTTCTCCTTTAGGTTTATACAGCCAACATTAAGTATAGCCAATTTAAATTTGGAAACAATATGTTGTATTTATAATGTCACATTTACTATTTATCTAACAGTTTAAATGTTTTTTCCATACATAAAAAATATATAGATGGATTTTAGGAAGGGAGCCCCTCATTAAAAGGTTCATCATATTTGGGGGTCCTTGGCATCATAAAGTTTGGAAACCCCTGTGCTAGGTAATACTAGAGAGAAAAAAATAACCATAGCCATTCGGCTATATATACTTACTTTGGGTTCCACAGTCACACAGGTTTGGGACAACATGAGGGTGAGCAAATTATGACAAAATGATAATATTTAATGGTATTAATATTAATGGTATCAACATTACACAGTTATTCAAATTCTATATAATTTTACTAACATATTTGTGGAAATATGAAGCGAACATTTAAAATGATAAACTTCATTTAGATACCACATGAAAACTTAATCTGCTTGATTTATGCAATATGCAATTTAAAAATGTAATGAAGGGTTTACGCCAGTGGCTGAGATGCAGCTGGGTGTGAGTGAGTCGTCAAGGAAATGAAGTTCACCAGCAACTGTTTCGGCCCTTAGGAGGTTTCTTAGTGAATTGTGGCATAACTTTGTTTTAAAGTGGGTGGGAAAGGATATACGTATAAGCGGGACTAATATATTGTTAGTTCCGAGATTCTTCACGTAAGTGAAAAAATATAGGGTACAATGGGGCTTAAAGCTCCATGGGTAAAAGGCAAGTATAGGTCTCTGCAGGAGTTACCAAATCAGTGGGCAAGGCCTTAAACAGAGGGGCGTTTTCGAAAGCTTTACCTGATTTGCCCACGGGTCGGGTGAAGGGCATCATTTTCATTACATGATTTATAAACATGTAATTTAGAATTTTGGGCACCTTTGATTTTGAAGATGCACATGGAAATTTGGCTGATCCTTGACGTAATTGCGGGCAGCAGCGCAAAGTTGATTCTGTGCTAATTTGATCTAATATTTGATGGGTTTTTTTTTTAAATATTGTAGATTTAAGTAGAAAACGAGAATCGCTAAAATGATTGAATATATTTTGAGGCAAAGGTCTTTAAAAAAAAAACAGAATTGCGAGTTATAAAGTCAGACGAGTTGTGAGTTTATATCTCACAATTCTGTCTTTATAATTTGCAATTCTGAGAAAAAAGTTTCAATTATCTTTTAAATTGTTTTATTTCTGTGGCGGAAACATGCTTCCATATTTTTCTCCGGTCCAACCATAGACTGTAAAAAAAATATGGACTGTGCCGTCACCCGTAGGTTTTTGAAGAGCAGTTTTGAAGCGTAAAGTCAGCTTGCCATCTTGGCAGCACATCACTGCACATCACTCCTGGATAACTGAAAATGGGCAAAGAGGCGGGACGTGGGTGGAGCTGAGGTGATGTGATGACTAGACATGTGCCGGTATATGGTAATACGATATATCACGATAATGAACATGCACTATATTGTTATCATGGGCACTTCAAAATACCGTGAATAATTATTTATTGTGAATTATTCAGGTTTTTAGAATGCATTTTAAGAATAATTTAACCATCTACCATTTAAAATGAACAACACTGTTGTATGCTGAAGAAAACGTGCACTGATGTAATCAAACCCAACGCGCATGAGCAGCGCATGAACGAGTGTGGAAGGAGACGCACATTCTCTGACAGCAGATGGCGCTGATGGAACAGCAGAAATGCAGCCGTTTCCCATAAACAAAGCAGACTCGCTCTACTAAACAGTATTTAAATGTTTCAAACAGCCATTCGGTTTTCTGTATTCGCTACAGTGCTCATCACATAACCTAATACTTAATACTTAAAGACTTAAGGCTATTTATTTTCAAACTTAAACATTTTATATTTTAATCTGGACTACATGCCCTAGATATTGTTTGAATATGTTCTGATTCTTTATTGTTCAGTCACACGTAAGGCTCCATTTTTAACATTAGTTCATTAATTAGTTAACAAACTGACAATGAAAAATACTTCTAAAGCATTTATTAATCTTAGTTAAATGTAAATTTCAACATTTAATAACACATCATTAAAATCAAAAGTTGTAACTGTATTATTTAATGGACCTGAGCTAACATTAACTAACACTTACTTTTTTTTTTTAACTGACATTATCAAGAATAATAACAAATGTAGCTATTTGCTCTTTGTTAATGTTAGTTAATGCATTAACTAGTGCGACCTTATTGTAAATATACCTATTGTTCTTTATAATTCTTTTGCACTTTAATCTGTTTGAAATATTAGTTTACTTTGTACATTTTTGTGTATTGCTTTATTGTATTTAAATGTTCGGTTCTTTTTGTTAAAAGAAAGTTATTAAACCTGTTATAGTATGACAACACTTTCAATATCGTGATAATACCGTATACCATGATAAAAGCTTCAGCAATTAATCACAACATGAAAATTTGATACCGTCACATGCCTAGTGATGGCTAACAAAAGGCAGACAAACAGCAATCCACCTGTCACTCAAAGTGGCCACGCCCTTAAAAGAACTTTAAGGCTTTATATAATGTAAACAAATGAGTTACAAAAAAATTCACCCCCTCACAGTTGTCATGAAAGGCAAAATTAGACATATAGACCAAAACCACAATTTGTACCAGGCTGTAAACATGTTTTTTTTCTGCTGTAAAGTTGGGCATTTTAACATGGGGCTCAATGAGATGTCTCTAGCGGCCAGTCGATAAATTGCAGTTTAAGTCACTTCTGTATTGGCTTCAAGAGAGGTTGCTGCTTGGGTCCAACCCGATCAAAAGAAGCAGAATTGGTTTGGAACCTGCCCCCATCCAATCTGGCAACCCTGATAACAACATGATAGGTGTGCTTGACATCGACTGCGGCTGGATGTAACCAATCAGCGAGAGTTGCCGCATACAGGCGGGGAGGAGCTGAAAACGGAGACGTGAAGTCTGACACTTTCTGCTTCTCGTAGTGACGCTCGCGCTGTGTTTGCATCAAGCGTGCCACACGAGTCCTGAAAAGTGAAGCCAAAACGTCTTGATCGCCCCCAGGTGGTTGTTCCCAGTATAGGTCATAAACACTGCCCCCTCCATGTAATCTAATTGGACTTGAGACAAACTACACAATCAAATTACACTTTGTCATGGCAAAAAATTTACTCTCAGTTGCACCACTGAATAAGAGACAAACCTGCGTATAACAATCTCTTATACCCCCCAAAGTGTAAACAGTCCTTCTCAGTAGTTTTCCACACATGGTAAAAGTAAGAGACACAGCACACAGATTTAGAATTAGTTCTGCCCGACACCTTTGGTACAGGAGAGCCCTCAAATAAGGTGTCCCGCATGGCAGAAACACATGTTAGCTCCTGTATGATCTCAAATATATATATCTTAATTAACCTTCCTCTATGATTACATTTTTCCACCACAATTCCCCCTTTTATCATTCATTTGATAATCTTACAAGAAAAAATTTAAAAATGTGTATACATAAAAAATAGAAGTAATAATAATAATAGTAACAAAATTGAAGTAATAATGAGTAATTAAAAGAATACAAGTAATAAAAATAATAAATGGTAAAAAATAGAAGTAATAATAATAAAATAAGCAAATTTAAGTCACTCATCACACTTATACCCTTCATCTCTGATTTTCGTATAAATGATCACTCTCTTAAATTTGTCAAAGAAGAAAGAAAACGCTTAGGCTGTTTTTGTGGGTATAAACCCTTAAACAGTTTTTCAATCTCTTGGGGCCTTCTCATTCCCAAATTTAAAGTAGGAAAGTCTTAATGCATTTCACTATCACCGCTGGTTGTATCATCATCAAATGCACCTGGAGATTCATCACCATCATTGTAAATAGGCATTTTAACCATCTGGTGTGACATGCTGGATTTCACCAGTCTCTGTACTTAGCTGGAAATACACTGAAAAATACGTTGCAGACACATCAATATCAGCACTACTATTTCAAGGATTGGCAACACGGTGAAACATAACCAATATCTTCATCCTTTCGGATTTGTTAACCACCCAAACCATTATTCGTCAGCTTTCTCAGGTTCTCTTACGGCCTTTTTCATAAAGTCATCCCGCTGATTGTCACTGTACAGTTTTCTGTGGTTTCATTCTCGTCTTTTCACAGTGACTGCTGCCTGATGATCTCACCACTCTGAAGGGTTGGTGACCTTGTGTGAACTGATAACTGCATCTGTTGTTTAAACAGGATTTCGGCATACGCTGACATGTGCCTCTGGCTCCTTTCCTCTCTGTTCCTCCTCCTCCTTGATCGCTGGTGAGACTCTCCTGTCGTGGCTTGCGTGAACCCATGTCACCCTCTCAGGTACCTTCACGGCCATATGAGTCGCCTGCAACAGAACAAATCCTAGCCACCTTTCCGCTTTCCAGCTCTTCCTTCTGTGGTCCTGTATCACCACGAAATCGCTTGGCTTGATGTCGTATAAAGGAGTCTCAGCTGGTTTCCCCTGCCTTTACCTACACACTGACCTTAGATAACAGAGAAGACATTTCTTTGCAGTATTTTAACATTCTGTGGACGGAAGCTGTTGGGTACCCCTTTCCATTCCCATGAATGGTGCTCTTCCAAAATCTCATACAGCCTCAGATTTGCTCTAGGCCTCTTCTCGTTCTCATGTAAACATTCCCCCTTTGGCTGCATGATCGCCCATACAGCCATTTAGCATAATTAACGAAAAAATTGTTGGGGTAACCAAGGCTTGCCATCACTCTTTGTCCACACGCCATTTTGAACAGTGCATGTCACACTGTTCCCATCGTTGTTTCTCTGGCCCTGTGGTGAAAGACTGCATAATCTGTAAAGAAGACAAAGCATTCTTGTTTATTTCAGATACTAAAAGACATTCTGATTCTTTTGTCTCCCCCGCTGCCGCGGCCTTCGCAGCAGCGTCTGCTCTCAGGTTTCCTGTTGAAATAATATCTTTGTTGTTAGTATACGCTGCGCATTTACAGATAGCAACCTGGCCAGGCAAGAGAATTGCGTCTAGCAGATTAGACACAATAGAAGCGTTCAAAATTGGACGTCCATCAGATTTCAAAAATGTTCTGTGTTTCCATAGCGCCCCAAAATCATGTGCGACCCCGAACGCATACCGCGAGTCTGTGTAAATCATTACACTTTTACCCTCCATCAGCTTGCATGCTTCTGTCGGGGCTACAAGCTCCAGTCCTAACCAGAAAGTTTCACAAAACATACTGAAAATATCCTATAAAATGAAAGACAAATCCATATTTCATATCTGGAAGCCGGGCTAAGTGAGCAAGCACTGTCACTGCACTCCTGTCATATTAGGGGTATGTGATACCTCCAAAATCCAAAACACCCGACAACTTGTCGCTATCAAGTGTTTAGTGACACATCACACATCCCTAGGCCAGACTCTCAGTCACTCCTCAGAGACCAAATACACACTTTAGAAAACATACATTCATATCATCCATCTCAATCATTATTTTCACTAACACAATCCTCATAGCCCACATCATATTTAACTTCATCAGCTCGTTCACTCATCTTTATCTCGTGACATTATGCTTAATCAATTAATTAGGATTTCTTTTAAAGTACATTTTTCTTTCAATGTCTTGTAAACTTAATTCATGTCATTTGGCAGTGATACTTATCAAATCCTCACTAGCCTTACCTTGCCACACCAAAATTGTTATAATATTACAAAGAACTTACAAATTTTCATATTCTCCCCTATCATTTTAAATTTGTACTATGAGGCATCATCAGTTTCTTTTAAAGCTGTTTTAACCCAATCTGTATTTTGAAAAGCATTCATAGTTCAGTATATATTGACTTAATTTGCTTCATGTGTTTATAAATTCTGTCAGAAGTTTTATTTTCACAACAATAAATCTTTGGGGCTATTTCTCTTATTTAACTTGTCACATTATTCCTCTATCAAATAGTCAGTCTGCAGATGCACTATATAATCATTATTGTTTCAGTCTTATCTCTACTGCTCTGCAGACTCCAAAATATTATTTCTCAATTCCAGTCACACAGAAAGCCTTATAGCCACTTGCTTCTTCAACATTAATTGTAGTTCTCTATATAAATCAAATGTCATGCCTCCATTTAATGGAGGAAACACAAAATAAAATAAAACTTTTCTTTTTAGAAGTTATCCCTTTGTTCACCCTCCAGCCTTTCATAAATATCAGGGAGTCTCTAGATATTTTGGGTAGTGACATTTGTTAATTTGTCACTTTGTCTTTGCCGTACAGTCTATAAAATTTACCTCAGACCCTCTGCTGAATTTAGACAAGGGTGTTAACCCCATGATGGACGGCAGTCTTATCTCTATTGCTCCAGAGAGTAATTCAAATCATATCATAAATGACAAAAGTAGTCATAATTACCAGTGACAGACAGAGCTGGATACCCAATCCACTTAAAGCTCATCTCATGTTCTGGATCATCTTTTCACCAGATTCCTTCAGAAGTATAAGCTTCTTTAAAGTTTGTCGTTTCACTTAACCCATCTGTAATGATATACCTCTTCCCAGAGGTGAATGACCCCATACACTCAATCAGGACAGAACGGTTTCACTAATCAACACATACAAAACATAAAGTTCAGTCATCAACGTACACACACATAACCATTAACTGCTCATTTTAAAAATTTCCTTTTAGTTTAAACTCTAAAAATGATTTAACCCTAGCTTTTACATGGTCTCTTAACCAATTTCAAATCATGTCTGTTCATTATTAATTTGTCTTCACACAAGTCATCTGGTTTGTTTTGGTTCTTTGTTTTGTTTCAGCTTTAACAGGGCGATAACAGACACAGTACAATCCCTGCTTCCACTCATGCAGTCTCTCTCTCTCTCTCCAAACCAAATTTCATATTAGAGCTTTAGTTTGAATACCTTTTGTTATCCAGACTTCTCTTTAAACTTCAAAAGCTGTCCTCATCTTTAGGCGCCACCATGTCTCATGTCATATCTAATGACCTGCAGGAGTAAAAAACTCACAATAACATTAGTTCCTGATCACACAGTTTTACTGATACCAATTAATAAATTTTGTTCTGCTCTCCACAAAAGTTAATGACAATCACCACATGGTCTCAGCCGGCTCTTGAAAGCCCTTTCCCACTCTTTTCCTCAGGGTCTTCCCTGACATTCTATTAACTAAATGCGGTTCCTGGGTGAGTGGTATGGAGGAACATTTCTGGGGCAGACTGCTGTATCGGTCACAGCTCCCCCCTGATGATGCTGCTGGCCTCACAGACATCTGCTTCACACACATACACACCTCACATAAAAAACACGCCCCTTTTGGAGGTGCCCAGTGGCGGCGATGACCCTCTGTCTTAGGTTGCTCTCTATCTGGCCAAAAAAAGTCTTTGAGAAATCACCTCATGCACACTGGTACCCGCTCGAGATCTTTGACCATTTCCTTTAACAGGGTCAGATGTTTTCTGGAGCTTTGGGGAAAGTGCATTCAAGAGTCACCAGAGCCACATGGTCTGCTTACTATTGGTAGAACATGGAGACAGGTTAATTACAACATAACATAATCACTAAAATCCATCATACCTCTTCAAGGCCGCAACCAGTGTGTAGATTATACTCAGTGAATTTAATCATAACAACTGTCAATTCTATTTAATGTTTGGCTATCTCTATAACCCAACCCATCGGTTCTATACATGGTGGAGGCTAAGATCAGACAAAGATGTTACTGGTCATAGAATAAATTAGTCAAAAATTTCAGTTCATTTAAAGTCTGTATTTAAAGACATCACATTTCGTTTTACCTGAAATATTTATCATTGCCCTCTTAATGGCAATTCTTTCTTTTAACAAATCACTGTCTATTTTTTTTCACTGATGCCCTGTGCTTTACTACAAATATCTTATCACCTATGACACAGGCTCAGATAACCGCTTTGAGCTGGTTTTGAATGAGAGAGAGACTCTGAGGCATTCGGGACCTGTACTGCATTTTCATAAACATTCGTTTTCAAATAAACATAATTTTTAAATTTGTCTTTTGCCCATACAATAAATTTAGAAACTATAAATTTCCACTCAGATTGAGTCTGTTACACAGCAAGTTAGGCCACCGCATCAGAAATGACATGGTGGGGCCGGATTTAGCTAAGCCCAAACTTATCTTTTGAAACCAAAACATCATCTTCTAGGGATTTCAACATATTAACACCAATTATTTTCAGAGTTAGAAGAATTTTCTCATAAATTTGTCATTTAAAACCCTCTAAATAACTATTTGTATATATTTACCACTCAGATTTTTATCACCATTGTCTTTAATTTTAACCTCATAATTTATATTAACATTATCATAGATCTTTCCTTCAAAAAGAATTAAAGACTCCAGTTAATTGACCTTATTATGATCTCATTAGTTTCTTAGACAGAGTGTAAGTCTGTTCTTTGTTTGTAGCCAGTCAAATTGTTGTTCAACTTTCCAATCAAAATTAAAACATTGCTATATTTCCTTAATAAGTCCTACAAATTTCTTTGAAGTGAGGGCTTCAGAGCAGAGCTGCTTACAGCGTTTGCTCTCGTTCGTCTCAAAATCTTTATCCGGACTGATCAAGTTACTGACCATGTCACTCAAATTATTAGCAATAATTTAGTTAAAGTTCATACTCACTTAAAGTTATACCAGCAGAGATGGAAGCCTTTAAAAATGTTGGCCCACGTGACTACTTTTTCTACCCAGTAAGCATTTCACGTCGCCCAGCCCACGTGATTGCAGCTTCTTTTTCAGCAAGAGGCCAATCACGCTGCCCACCACAGAATTAGACACCCCCCCCCATGGTTTATTCCCTTGAATTCCAATTTTAATTCAACCAAAATTCTTCCCCGAATTTTAAGTTTGTCTCTTACCAGTGGTCAGACTCTCGGACCCCCTGAGCGGTCGGCCCCTCTCCCTCAATCTGTCGGGGTAGGGCTGTGACTCTAACGTCCAGGATGATCAGTCACCGTCCACTCTCGGGGTCCAGAAGGCACATCCAAGGAATCCCAACTTCTGACACCAAATTGTCATGGCAAAAAATTAACTCTCAGTTGCACCACTGAATAAGAGACAAACCTTAGCCAATTGTCTTTATAAAGATTTATTTTCTTGCAAGAAAAGAGTCACAGTCATACAGCCATCCTGAATGTCTGTAGAGTGCTAACTGAAGACATAACAGAAGCCACAATCTCTTATACCCCCCAAAGTGTAAACAATCCTTCTCAGTAGTTTTCCACACATGGTAAAAGTAAGAAACACAGCACACAGATTTAGAATTAGTTCTGCCCGACACCTTTGGTACAGGAGAGCCCTCAAATAAGGTGTCCCGCATGGCAGAAAAACATGTTAGTTTCTGTATGATCTCAAATATATATATCTTAATTTATCTTCCTCTATGATTAAATTTTTCCACCACAACTTCAAATCTATTTTTTCCAAAGACTGTTTCTGTCATTTTAGGTAGTTTTTATCATGCTGATGTTAGTTCAAGTTTGGTTTGTTAGTTATTTGATGCTATAAGAACGGGGGTGTGACATCATGATTGACAGCTGAGATTGAAGTTGTCACTGAAGCACTAACAGACTTTATTTGGGGGGATTTTCAGGAGATTGGTGCTTTAACTTTAATTTCTACATTTCCATAACTGTTTATTTCACACAGGCATGAGTTGTTCTGCCGTAAACTATACTAACAGATACTACGGGAGTGTGGGTGTGGTCTTGATATCGCGGATCCACTTCACACTCACTACTGCGCAAATTCAGGTCCCAAATCAGCGCAAGATGTCAGCGGCATATTGGGACATTGGCGACTTCACTTTTCTATAATGGAAGAGAGTGAAAGTGCGTTGTCCATATTTTTTTTACAGCCTATGGTTTGCATACTTTATCACAGCTGAAGTGAAATAAATGCAGTATTTGTCAATAGATGTTTCAGAGACATTTTCATTCAATACTTTATGTACTGCTTAATACAGCGTCTGTTTGTACAAGAATAAAGTTCAACATAAGCCTATACTATCAACGATGTGGGGTCTACGTTTTTTTATCAGTTTTATTTTGAGAAACATGGCACAATAATAACATAGCGACTACATAAGAAGAGGTTTTACTGATATAAAAACTGATTTGTGAGCATTAGTGAAACTGAAGGTGTGAGAATAAATACGAAACACACGTGCTTGCTGTCATGAATCCGGCCAATCGTGGAACAGCTCTGTCGTCATCAGCGCTCGTGCAGCCGCTCTGGAGAACCAGCTGGCTGCTCTCGAATCGCTCTCACTGTACTTTGATGGCATACGTCACGGTCGCGTGGCGCCGGCGCTGTCTCAAGTCAGACAAAATTTTGAACCGACATGCACTGCTTCAAGTCAGCCACCAATCGGTCTGCGCACCATGAAGTTGAACCATAGACTGTAAAAAAATATGGACGTAGTGTCCGTGCCGTCACCCGTAGGCTTTTAAAGCATAAAGTCAGCCATTGCCATCTTGGCAGCGCGTCACTCCCGGAAAACTGAAAATGGGCAAAGAGGCATGACGTGATGGCTAACAGACAGCAGACAAACGGCAATCCACCTGTCACTCAAGTGGCCACACCCTTAATTATGTAGAACTTTAAGGCTTAATATAATATAAACAAATGAGAAAAAATTCACCCGTCACAGTTGTCATGAAGGGCAAAATTTGCCATATAGACCAAAACCACAATTTGTACCAGGCTGTAAACATTTTTTTTTCTGCTGTAAAGTTGGGCATTTTAAATTGGGGCTCCCTTCTGGAGCCTGTCCCTAGTGGCCAGTCGATGAATTGCAGTTTAAGTCACTTCCGTATTGGCTTCAAGAGAAACTGGGGGAGGTTGCCGCTTGAGTTGAACAAGCCTAATGATAATCACAATCATAGGGCTTTCAAGGGCACGAGCATTTAAATTGAAAGACAACAAAACTGCAGCGCACGTTTATAATAAACAGGACATTAGTGTGGATGCTAACATTCATCGTTCATGGAGTAAATGGGTCCTTTAAATACATTCGAGCAGAGGAGAACTAGGAAAACATAATACATTTTCCAATACTTGATCATAGATAAAGTAAAGCCTTTAATTGCATGAAATAAAAACAGTTACGCATATGATACGCATGCCACTAAAAAAACAAAAACAATATAGCGTATTTTTTACAGAAAAGCATTTCATAACTTTAATGTGTGAGGTACTTTAAACTGTGTGTATGTGTCCTCGTCTTGGCACAAATACCGTAATTTCTTTTAAAAAATTACTTTCAATTGCAGTTCTTAGATGCAATATCCAACATGATCTATAAAATCATCACCATCTCATCACTGTACATCATATCAACAAGTGTATTACAAGAACGGCATAAATATGACACTCTAAAAATATGCACATGCAGTGTTTCCAGGGCCATGAAAGAATATGATTTTCAAGCAACAGGTGGTTTAAATTGTTATTCATGTTTTATAACTGTAAATCACACAAATGTATACTGATTAGCAAATAAAAATGTAGAAAACTAAGCGTGTCATTTTTGCACCACTAGCTGCAAAAAAATTCACCCAATACATTACACATTATCAGATAATTAATGCTACATTCAGCCATTTTTACACCTGAAACCAACAAATACAGCAACAACAAAAAAGAGATGGTTTCAATGGAACAATTAAGTGCTCAAGGTCACAGTGGTGATACGAAGATCACGGTAACCCATCATGGGTCACTCCTAGCAGGAGAAAGAGTGTGGTGTCTGCATAGTAAAGGTGCGCAGCGAATCACAGCGAATTTAAAAAAATCTAGACATTCCAATAGGAATCCACACAATTACGTGAACACAAAAGATTTCCCCACGCAGATTTCGCAACGGGTTAAAGTTGGTCATGTAAATTCGCTGCCTTGACCAAGTGTGCCGCACACATCCTGAAACCAAAATATAATGATCGCACCCCGGTGGCTGGCTGCAATATAGGTCATAAACACCACCCTCTCCATGTAATTGAATGGGACAAGAGCCAACTAAAAAATATCTAATTAAACTTTCCATAGATGGTTTCTGTAATTTTAGGTAGTTCTTATGCTGATGTATGGTCAAGTGTTCGCTTTTCTAATAAGTTTGGTTTTGATACTATAGAAACTGTCATGATTGACAGCTGTGCTTGCGATTGAGTCTGGGGAGACACGAGTATGGGTGGGACCTAGTTTCGCGTAGCCAGACCTTCAGACGGACGGCAGAAGGTCTGGACTTTTTCAACAATGGAGCTGCAAACATCACACACTATTGAAAATCCAGCGTTTAGTTGATCCTGGTAAGAGCTCATTGTCACTGTTGTAAACACGGCGGCAAGACACGTCTCACGGACATCCTGTAGAATTCAACCAATCAGATGACGACTTCGAAACTCCTGAAATGTTTCCAGAAAAGTGTGCCATATGCATCAGACGTTCAGCCAACGGTCTGTGGGTGTGACGTCTGAGGCTGAGACTAGGCGGGACCTTGATACCACGGCTCCACCTCCTGATCCCTACAACGCAGATACTGGCTCCAAATGATATCATCAGTGCAAGATGTCAACGGTCATTTCGGAGACATTTTGGCTTCATTTTTCTACAGTGGATGGAAGTGCAGACGGTGGATTTTCAGTCTATGGCATTGACCAACAGAAAGCTGCTTGGTTTAAAAGTAACTTCTTTCTGAGATGTGCTTCATACTATTGACAATGCACCTTTCTGCCCGCAAAATTACACCGAAAATTTTCGAAAATGTGACTACACTTTCATGTGAAAAAGGTCCATTGTCAATAGCGGTAAATGTGTGTGACCAACATGAACATGAGCGAAATTGCCCTAATGCAAAACTCCCATTCAAATTCTTATTGGAATGACTGGATTTTCACCCTTGAAAATGTTGTCGAGCACTGGTAAACGGGACCGCACTAGGGGTGTGCGATATTGACAAAAAAAAATAATCTCTCAATAATTTCTTGGATTTTATCAATAACAATGATCTGAGTGTTTTCTTGACAGCTTACTACCAAAGTTTTTACATTACATTACATTACCATTTTTTACCTTTATAAACAGGGGTGCACATAAGTGGTGCGCAGAAATAAAAACAAAATAAAAAATGCGTAAATAAATTCAGACTACTCATTTGCGTACCGACATGGTTGAAAGCTGTTAATGCACAATCACCACTTTAGATCGACTAACTATAATACTGTATAAGATTTCCATTTGAACTGAATGCATAATAAATCTGCTGGTTTCAGAGCAAACCGCAAAGCTGTGACATTCACTCGCACGCTTCAGTTGGCAGAGCTAAAACCGGCTTACTTCCTGGTAACCCGCCAAAATAAAAGGAAAAAAATTCAATTGTAAATATTAGTATTGTATTTTTAAGTGTGCTATAAAATTTAATTGCATTTAATAATATTTTTTTATTTTAAAATATAATGGTATTATGAATATGTATTTATTCTTTTATTTAAAAAAAAAAAAAAAACTAAATAAAAGTGCAATTATTAATTATTTTTTATAGTTAAATTTAATGGGTCACACTATGTGCAGTGTGAGCACCAAACCGAATCTCCAGGTGCTCTCATAAGAACCAGACTGAAAAACATTTTTTACCTAAATAAATGTAGCTTATACATCCGAGCAACTGCATCCAAGCCTTACATCACCATCACTAATTATTATATTTAATCAATAAATTCAATTAGATTAAAAATACACTATAGGGCTGTTACCAATCAAATGAAATGACAAATTCCATCTTTGCAATGCAGAAGAAACACAGAAGCTTAATGCACAGAATTGCATAAATAATGTTTTGATGTTTTCAAAATAAAACATTGATGAAATATGAAGTGATTTTAAAATGGAAAAGATACTTTAAATATGAAACTAAAACCGCCAGTAGGCGGTGGCAAGTCACTGTTAAGAAGCGAATAGAGTCATTAAATTCAACCGATTCGCTCAAATGGGCCGATTCATTCAGTTACGAAACACACAGTATCGTTGCTCAGAGATGCAAAACAGTTCTGCGGTGGCTTTGTTTGTAACTATTTCTGTTGGGGAAATGCATTTGCAATCATGCTGATATTTGGGGGGAACGGCACACTTCGCTTACCTATATCATTATAAGATATATAGCCTAAAAGACTAATACTCATACAGTGGAATTTTGGAATTTCTAGGCGTGTTTTTGTTTGGTATTTGCAAAGTAAGGGTCATCCACAATAATGTCAGATTGCACCTCGTTAAAACCACCATTACGATATTATCATAGACGACATATCGCACACCCCAAAATCCTTAACATGCTCTGGAAGCACAGTGAAAATGCTCATGAGCCATTGTGAATCTATTGGGCCCACTCTATCCAAAACTCTCAGCAGCCCCACCATTGGGATTTCACACCCACAGTCACAATCACACACACACAGTTTTATAATTACAAATGTATAAAACCATAATATTCAGAGGTCATGGTTTCTTGAAATGTTTACTGCTCAAGAGTCTAAAATTAGAAACAATTTTTAATAAAAGAAAATATAAACAAGGGGTAAGAAACCTGAAGAAGTAAACAGGAGGATGACGGAGCATTTACTCTTAGGTACTGCAGAAAGTGTGAAAGTCACTAAATTACTTCGGAAACATTTCACAGTGTTTCGTAAAAGTGCATTGTAAGGGGATATAAATAATATACTGGAGCTCTATTGTGTTTCTCTGAACTTGGCTTACTTGTACATTTATCACTGATGCTTTCAAGTGCAATAATATCTATGAAATCAAAAGGGCCTGATCACATGACGTGATCAGGGAGTCTCTCCTCCAGAGGTCGAAGTGATCAAGGTGGTAGGATCTGAACCAGAGCTTCACGAGCACTCGGCCCCAACTTGTCCGGAAATTTCACTAAGAATTCCAGCACCATGTCTCCTCTCTTTTCAGGACATTTGGACAGAGGCAGTCCTTCTCCCACTATCCTCTTCTTCATACCAGGCTTGATGACATCACGTGATGTCACTGTGACAGTTCTGCCGTCCAAGGTGGGAGCGCTGATGGTGCAGCCGCATAGAGCCTGGAGAGAGTGAGAAAAGAAAAGACAAAGAGAAACAGGATTAACTTTTGCCTGTATTATTATTATTCTTTTAAATCTACTTTTTGTCTAATTAATTTACAATACATTAACCTGAAATGTTAAGTAACGTGTAGAAATGAACATTAACCTAGATTAATAAATGCTATTATAGTTCATTCTAGGGCTATCAAGTAATCAGTTGATTATTTTCATGATTAATCAAGTAATTGGATATTTTTTGTGGTATTAAAAATAGCCCTAGCAAACAATAGCCTTTAAAATGACTTAAAAGACATAGGGTGCGTCTCAATCAGCTCCCTAGTTCAGGAGTCAGGGCACTGATCAGGGAATCGGTCAATGAGCTGACTCCCTGATCAGTGCCCTTTCTACTGAACTAGGGAGCTGACTGAGATGCACCCATACACTATACTGCCTAAAGTTTTGGGACACCCCTCCAAATTATTGAATTTGGGTGTTCCAATCACTTCCATGGCCACAGGTGTATAAAATCAAGCACCTAGGCATGCAGACGCTTCTACAAACATTTGTGAAAGAATGGGTCGCTCTCAGGAGCTCAGTGAATTCAAGCGTGGTACCGTGATAGGTTGCCACCTGTGCAATAAGTCCATATGTGAAACTTTCTCACTACTAAATATCCCATGGTCAACTGTTAGTGGTATTATAACAAAGTGGAAGCAACTGGGAACAACAGCCACTCAGCCACAAAGTGGTAGGCCACGTAAAATCACAGAGCGGGGTCAGCACATGCTGAGGTGCACAGTATGCAGAAGTCACCAACTTTATGCACAGTCAATAGCTACAGACCTCCAAACTCTGTGTGGCCTTCAGATTAGCTCAAGAACAGTGTGTAGAGAGCTTCATGGAAGGGGTTTCCATGGCCGAGCAGCTGCATCCAAGCCTTACATCACCAAGTGCAATGCAAAGCGTCGGATGCAGTGGTGTAAAGCACACCGCCACTGGACTCTAGAGTAGTGGAAACGTGTTCTCTGGAGTAACGAATCACACTTCTCTGTCTGGCAATCGGATGGATGAGTCTGGCTTAGGCAGTTGCCAGGAGAACGGTACTTGCCTGACTGCATTGTGCCAAGTGTAAAGTTTGGTGAAGAGGGGATTATGGTGTGGGGTTGTTTTTCAGGGGGTGGGCTTGGCCCCTAGGTTCCAGTGAAAGGAACTCTTAATGCTTCAGCATACCAAGACATTTTGGACAATTTTGGAACGATGTTGGAACAGGAAGGGGCCATTCATGCTCCCACAAAGTTGGTTCCAACTTGACTGCGCACCAGTGCACAAAGCAAGGTCCATAAAGACATGCATGAGTGAGTTTGGTGTGGAGGAACTTGACTGGCCTGCACCTTAACCCGATAGAAAAACTTTGGGATGAATTACAGCAGAGACTGCGAGCCAGACCTTCTTGTCCAACATCAGTGCCTGACCTCACAAATGGGCTTCTAGAAGAATGATCAAAAATACCCATAAACACACTCCTAAACCTTGTGGAAAACCTTCCCAGAAGAGTTGAAGCTGTTATAGCTGCAAAGGGTGGGCCAACTCCATATTAAACCCTACGGATTAAGAATGTGATGTCATTAAAGTTCATGTGCATGTAAAGGCAGGCGTCCCAAAACTTTTGGCAATATAGTGTATTATTAACAATGAGGCAATAATATGGTTCAAATGTATCAAAATCAAGTCCTCATATGGTTGTATAGAACAAAACTGTTAAATTACATAATATAGACAATCATCTTATGCACATTATGTATTATAACAAATGCCTGCAGAGGGTGCCAACAGCCTGGTGAAAACAAGAGAAGCTTTCAGGTGTACTCACACTAGGCACGGTTGCCTTGTACTGTGCCCGAGCGCGATTGGTGCCCCGGACCGTTATAAACCTAAATATACTTGAATTAATTGAAAAGTGTATCCAAGGAGTAATAGTTTGGTGTTTGCTGTCGTAATGATGACAGTGGCGCACAGCTGTTGCGTGCTCCGGCGCGGTTAGCGCTCACACCACATGCGTACCGCCCAAGCCCAGCCGAACCGAAATTTCTTTAAAATTCATGTGCACTCGTAATGTTTAATCAAAAACGTTAACCTCGCCTCCTCCTCGAAACAGCGTCTGTTCTCTTCATGATGTGTGTCTCAGCGGAGGGTGGGACTAAATATCCTCCACATCTGACTGCAAACTGCCAATCAGACCTGCTTCCGTTTAGTTAGCAACGCTCAGCTTCCTATCATCCAATCAATTCCTGCCCTACATTTTTCTCATCCCAGAAACTGTTTCACTTGGTTACACATCACAATAGGGAAGGACAATTGCGATTAAGACCTAAAAATATTGGTGTTGTAATTAACCCATAAACGCGTACCTCGGGTCTTTAGTGGCCCGGGACATCATTCACTACCCTCCTCCTCATTCATTTTTTTAAAGTTAGACATCAACGTTCTTAGTATTCCTTAATCAATTCATTATAAACAATATAACAAGAAGAAAAAAAAATAGAAAAAATTATATTATTATAATTGTAATATTTATTTTGTATAACATTCTTATTTAGTAATAGTAATAATATTTTATTATATTATAATTATTATAATCATATAGTCATATTGATAAATAATAATTATTTGGCCAAATAGTGCACCCTACAAAAAAGCAAACATGGTGTTTAAAAAAAATATTAATAAAGTCGCAAGCACAAAAAAAAAGTCACTTTAGTTTTACATAAAGAATAATTTACTCAAAGGAATTCTAGTAAATAATTCTGCTTTTAAAAGATGGGTTAATAAATCTTTCTACTGTACTTGAACACTTTTGATAAGCTTAACAGAAGTGTATTACTGTGTGTATTACTGGAAGTTAAGTAACTTTATCTCAGCAGCAGACACTAGACACTCACCTCTCGGAGGGATATCTTTGCAGGGTAGATGACGTCAGAGCCATCCCTCCGAAAAACAGGGTGAATCTTGTCCTTAACCACAAACACGATGTCGGCAGGAATGTTGGTCGGTGTCTCGTCTCCCTCTTTGGGAAAGGTAATCTTGGTCCCCTCCTTCCAGCCACGTTTGATGTCCACGGTGAGAATCTTGTCTTCGTTGCGCATGGTGCAGCCGTCCGGGTTCAGCCTCTTGCGAGAGATCTTCATCTTCTTGGTGCAACCAGAGAACACTTCTTCCAGGCTCACCTTGAGCTCGTGCACTACTGGCGGATCTTTCTTCTTTTCTCGGGCCCTGTGCCCACCGCCTGCCCGAGACTTGAAGGATCTGGGAAAGCCGCCCATTCCTCCCATTCCGAAGGCCGCAAAGGGGTCGTCAATGTCCATATCATCATCTACACCGCCAGCGGATGCAAAAAACTGATCAAACGGGCTACGGCCACCAAAGAACTCTGCAAACATGGCGTGAGGATCACCGTGAAAAGTATAGCTAGGGCCGTTGGTGCCGCCTCCGGCATGTCCTTTAAGCCCTGTGGAAAAAAATAAATGATGTTTGTGAAAAACAGCAAGTCAACATTGAGGGAAATATAAGAAACAGCATATATAGAAAGAGCAGAACCAGCTCACAGGAATGATCCAGTCACACTGTACAGTTTGAATTCTTAATCTGGAGATCAGAGCAGGTTTCATAAAGTCCCTCGCCGAATCCACACTACATGCTCCTGTGTTTGCAGCATTCAGAGAAAACTCAAACGGTCACCAAAGGTCATCAGAGAAGCTAAAGCTTAACTGTATGCACTACTGAAGGTGCTCACTTAGTCCATACATGCAACACTTAAGGCCTCGATATACTTTAGAGTGAAATCAAAGAACCAAAGTGTGTGATGTCAGTTCAAACTAAATTGGGCTGCACGATATATCGAAATTATCAAAATGTAGCAATGGCTTGCGATATGCATTATTATAATACTCTAAAAGATTGGAAAAGTGGAAAAGTCCAAGTTTTAGTCTGGACACATGACTGTTACATACGTGACATGCTTAATGTAATTAGGCGCAATAAGAGAAGTAATCATGCTCACAGAAAGCTGCCTCTCAGACAGGGCGTGATCCTGAATTCAGTTCTCTTCCGCAGCTTTTATGGCCAAATACATACAAAGTTATGTCAAAATGCCCATCTTGGCGAGTAGGGTTGGGTATCGTTTGAATTTTAACGATTCCGATTCTGCTTATCGATTCTGATTCTTATCGATTCCTAATTTAGATTCCAATAGGATAAAAAAAAAAAGATACCATTTAAATTTTTTATTAGGCTATTACTGCAAAACATTTCATTGTAGCTGAATACCATGAACAAAATTCAACAGGCTAGCAACTTTTGTCTATGGTTTAAAAAGAAAAAGAAAAAAAATTATATATATATATATATATAAAAAACTAATATAAATTTCAAGCATTATTAAAGACAAGTAAGCACTCAGTAATTAAAAACAAACAACAAATAAACAAATTAGCAATTGCACAAATAAATACAACTGAACAAAGATAGGATTGAAATAGACTTTTTCAGGTAGGTACAGAAACTGTAATCAAATGTAAAATAACTTTAGGCTATAAATTACAAATATAGAAAAAAAAAAGTCTTGTCTTTTGTTGTTTGTTTAAAGTAATCATAGAGACAGCATCAAGAAAATCTGCCGTCGACGACATAACCGACTGTGTTTACGAGTATTTTGACATTTTTGTGTGTATTTGGCTGTGCAAAAAGACGAGGAAGAGAACTCAGTTCATTATCGTGCACTATTCATTCACTATGAGAAGCCGTTCTGTGTTCACGTGTGCGTGTGTGTTACCAGCGGTTAAAAAAAAAAAAAAATCACAATAAAATGCACACACAGTAACCGTTAAGCAGAATCGGAATGCGCGTTTCTTAACGAATCACCGGTTCTGGGCAATTTTTAACCGGTTCTCAATACCCATCCCTATTGTTGAGTATTCACGTAAACAGTCGCAGCCTAATAAACCTGCTTCCATCTAGGGCTGGACGATATGGCCAAAATTTATATCACGTTATATTTCTTAATTTCAGTCGATACGATATAATTCCGATATCGATATGAACTATACAAGAATGCCCACAACGGATGTCTGTACCTACAAACTTCTGAAAATGCATTTGCCAAGTCTATGAAACCTCCTCCTATAAAACTAAACAATATTTTAGAAATAAAAACGGTACAAATAAATTAATGTTCACCTTTTATTTGTATTTAGCCTTCATACAAACAAGAAATGTGAAATCACGTCAAATAAACATAAGACTCACACTTACTTTATTAATATCTTTAAATTATAACATAGGCTGATTATATTATTCTTAATATATATTAACAAAAGTGGAACTGCAATATAATCGCCATTGGCTAGTAAATTTTTTTATTTACTCGCCAGACTGATATACTATTTTATTTATATTAGTACTGTCAAATCGATTAATCGCGATTAACCACATCCAAAATAAATGTCCGAAATCTAAACAAATATGCGCCGCTCACAGAAAACTCAGTTAACAAACTGCAGTAAAAATTTAGAAATGTGTTTTTTTTTTTTTATATTTATAACATATGACACAGTTAAGCAACATCACACGAACAAGAGTGCTATTTTCCTGAATACCATCACGATTGAAAATGTGACACTGATTTCATATAACAGTTCCATAGACAAGTAATTAACATCAAGTCACTTACATTTTAGATGCCATATTGAGTGTTTGTTCTATTTCAGCAGCGAAAATAGTTCCAAACAAAGATCACAGAAGAACTATAACGCAGTTTGAACACAATATATTTCTTAATTTCAGTCGATACGATATAATTCCGATATTCCGATATTGGATACATTCAGTGTGTTACTGAATGATTCAGCGTTTTGAATGAATCGGTTGAATCAAAGATTCAATGACCTATTCGTAAAGGATTGCCTCATTCTTGAATGAATCAGACGTTTGAACGAATCGATTCAATGACTCACTCATTAAGACCTGCTACTACTGGTGGTTTAGTTCATGTTTAAACATTCTTTCCAACATTTCTTATATTTAAAAAAGATTTAAAACAATCTCATAACATTATTTAATGCAGTTGTAATTTTTCAGTCTACATTATTTAATTTGATTGGTAACAGCCCTATATTGTCTTATTCTAATTTAATTTATTGATCAAATTTAAGAATATAAAGGAAAGCTGAAGCACAGCATATATTTAATAAGAAAATGCCCTTTATAAAAGGTAAAATATCACAAATATGCAGATTTAAATATGTCAAAGCTGATCGAACACTAATGAGAATATTGCTTCAGAATAAATTATATTTACAACACAAAAAAAATCAGCAATTAAAAAAATTAAATTAAAAGTTGCTATTTTTTTAAAGCCTAATCAATTTTGAAATTGATATAGCTTTCAATTATACTGTAATGCTGAATTTCTACCATTAATGTTTAAAAAAAATTATTTTCATCGAGACATCAATAGCATTATTAGTATCAGTGATACTGGCCTTCATTCATAAAAACATGCCATTACAACAAATATTTAAAATATCTCAGTTGTTGTAACTGAAATTATTACAATATAAAAATATTAATATAAATAATATAAAATTTAATGAAAATGTACAAAAATTCATTTAAATGTGTGGTTAATTAGTTGTTGTTTTTATTAGCACTAATTCAAATATAATTTACATTTATTTTACACACTTAAAGCATTATAGTACCGCATATTGAACGACACTAACCTGCCCTAACCTGGATGTTCTTGATATTAAATTTTAGGTTTAACTATTTGTTACCGAGTTGAGCAAAGAGTTGTTTTTATTTAAATATTGGAATTAAATTTTTTGGTTTGTTTACATTGATGTTAAAAATATCTTTTATTTATGTATTTTAATGCTAAAACACTGCTGGTCACGTTCAGAAGTTGTAGTGATGCTTTCTTTTCCCAGAAAGAACGTGAAACACATATATTGGTTATATCTTTTTTTTAGTTTTAAATATTTAAAAATATAATTGAAATTGATTTTACACACTTAAAGCAATATGTCGCATATCGAATATCGCATTATTTAAAAAGGTATCACATATCGCATTTTCGTGCACAATATCGTGCAGCCCTACTTCATCTCCATCTATCTATCCATCTATCTATCTATCTATCTATCTATCTATCTATCATCTGTCTATATCTATCATCTGCCTGTCTATCTATCTATCTATCTATCTATCTATCTATCTATCATCTGTTTATATCTATCGTCTATCTATCTATCGTCTGTCTGTCTGTCTATCCATCTATCTATCGCCTGTCTGTCTATCTATCTATCTATCTATCTATCTATCTATCTATCTATCATCTGCCTGTTTATCTATCTATCTATCATCTGTCTATATCTATCGTCTGTCTATCTATCTATCTGTCTGTCTGTCTGTCTGTCTATCTGTCTGTCTATCTATCTATCTATCGTCTGTCTGTCTGTCTGTCTGTCTGTCTATCTATCTATCTATCTATCTATCATCTGTCTATATCTATCGTCTATCTATCTATCGTCTGTCTGTCTGTCTGTCTATCTATCTATCTATCTATCGTCTGTCTGTCTGTCTGTCTATCCATCTATCTATCTATCTATCATCTGCCTGTCTATCTATCTATCTATCTATCTATCTATCTATCTATCTATCTATCTATCTATCTATCATCTGTCTATATCTATCGTCTGTCTATCTATCTATCTGTCTGTCTGTCTGTCTGTCTATCTATCTATCTATCTATCTATCATCTGTCTATATCTATCGTCTATCTATCTATCTGTCTGTCTGTCTGTCTGTCTATCTATCTATCTATCTATCTATCTATCGTCTGTCTGTCTGTCTATCCATCTATCTATCGTCTGTCTGTCTATCTATCTATCTATCTATCTATCTATCTATCTATCATCTGCCTGTCTATCTATCTATCTATCTATCTATCATCTGTCTATATCTATCGTCTGTCTATCTATCTATCTGTCTGTCTGTCTGTCTGTCTGTCTGTCTATCTGTCTGTCTATCTATCTATCTATCTATCTATCGTCTGTCTGTCTGTCTATCTATCTATCTATCTATCATCTGTCTATATCTATCGTCTGTCTATCTATCTATCTGTCTGTCTGTCTGTCTGTCTGTCTATCTGTCTGTCTATCTATCGTCTGTCTGTCTGTCTGTCTATCTATCTATCGTCTGTCTGTCTGTCTGTCTATCTATCTATCTATCGTCTGTCTGTCTGTCTATCTATCTATCTATCATCTGTCTATATCTATCGTCTATCTATCTATCTATCTATCGTCTGTCTGTCTGTCTGTCTATCTATCGTCTGTCTGTCTATATCTCTGTCCATCTATCTATCATCTGTCCATCTATCTATCTATATATATATATCATCTGTCTGTCTATCTATCTATCTATATATGGTCTGTCTTTGTATCTATCTAGCTAGCTATTGTCTGTCTATCTATCTATCATCTGTCTCTCTGTCTATCTATCTGTCTATCCATCCTTCTATCTATCTGTCTATCATCTGTCTGTCTGTCTGTCTGTCTGTCTGATATATATCCAAGTACCATAGTATTAATATCCAAAATGATCACAGTACTTTGTAAGGACTTAATTGTCTATATATACCATCAATCTATAGTGGGACAATGACAGCTCTTACCATCCTCTCCATATCTGTCATAGATGTCTTTCTTCTTGGCATCGCTCAGGACGTCATAAGCCTCGGCGATCTCTTTGAATTTATCTTCTGCTCCGGCTGCTTTGTTCTTGTCGGGATGAAATCGTAAAGCTTGTTTTCTGTAGGCTTTCTTGATCTCCTCATCAGTGGCGCCCTTCTCTATGCCCAGGATCCTGTAATAATCTTTACCCATCACAACACTCAACTAAAACTCCACTATCATTCAACTACCTGTTTCCACATGTAGATATCCTCTAAATATTGAAATATTTAACTAATTTTAAATTATCCTCCTCCTGTCCTACCGAACATGAAGCGCGCGGATGGAGTTCATTAAACTGTCTGCAAGTTATTTATCCAAATCCTCATTTATCGCACTCTGCCTCTGCCGCATCCCCGAAATATGTGACCATTTTCCCGAGACTGTCCTAACTTCTATCAATGTAAAACTTTAATATCAAAGAGTGTTTCCGGCTAACAAACACTGTATTGAAGTTGTCAACGTCGCCGTCCGCAGAAAGTCCGAGAAAACGACTTGCTCGGCGGTGCTCTGAACAGATGCTAGCTGCGACTGAACGAGCGCCTCGTGTGGAGAGGAGTGTTCACTGCAAGCGGTAGAGGGACGAGCAGCACAGCAGTGAACTCGATGTATAATCAGATTAAATAGAAAGAGGTCTGGAGTTTACCCAGTAAATACTGCCTCATACTCCAATAAAGTTAAAGAACTTAATTACATATAAGGTTATTCATTTGATCTATCCAGTGAAACAACAGTGAGACCAGCTACACTGTAAAAAAAGCTGGGTTGTTTTGGGTTTGTCCATATTTGACCCAAAATTGGGTTGAAACAACCCAGCATTTTTTAGTGTAGTCTCCATGTCTTTAAAAAAATCGCCTTTTTGTAACACAGAAGAAGAATCAATAAAACAATTATTCTTTGAATGTGTATTTACCCAAATGTTTTTGATTAATATATTGAATATCTAATATTTAAATTCACAAAATTAAAGATTCAACAGATATCTGGTGAAGATATATTTTTGTTATATAAAAATAAGAGTTTGGAGCATTTGGTGATTAACTTAATAATTATGTAAGAAAAATACCATATACACAAACAGAAATGGACAAATAATAAACCTAACTTTATATTATTTAAAATTGAACTTAAGCATTATATTGAGGCCCTAAAAGATGCAAGAAATAAAAAAGCAAAACAGATTTTTTTGAATCCTTTTCTTTTTGGAATTTTCTGTAAGTTTTCCCCTATATAGTAAATTTTTTTATTATTTCTGTTGTTTCCTTTGATGCTATTATGAATGTAATAATAATTTAACACACTGTGATCCTCTGTATGTGTATGTTAAATGTTATTTTTATTTGTGTTATGCAATAAAAAAGCAGCACAGCAGTAAGCTAGTAATACATGCTAGTGCTACCTTTACTAATTACTAAATATTGTACAGTGCACCCAATATAATTCCTATTATTTTAAAAACAACAAGTCAAAAAAGGTTATGTCAAGCTGAACTGACTTTTAATCATTTAAGGTTTTTTTTTATATACCAACAATTACATTTTCCCTAGTTAAAATGATCATTCTTGATATCAGGAATGACATTTCCAGTAGTATGTGAAAAAAAGTATTTAAAGGCAAGTTTGGCCGCTAGAAGTCTCTTATCCAAAACAAAGGCGTAGCTTGATGACGCTGTGAATGAACGTGGAATCATGGGAGTTGTAGTCTTAACTCTTCACCTCCAGCCGATGGAAAGGAATCCGACGGACTCAGACAGAAATCATGTTCATGAATGAGCGACTGTATTAAAGTTTTATTAATATTATGGTGGTATGAAGCAAAGAACACAGTCTTTGAGCTTTTATCATGTTTATGCTGCAGTCACCTCTTTCGCTCTTTCCGTTGCGTATGTGGGGTAACGCAGTGATGTTTTACATGGTTAAAACAATCATACTAAATACATTTAAAGGTGTCTGGTATGAGACACTTGTTGCAATTTGCAGGAATCTAGATCGATATTAGAATATCATATTAATAAAAACAGGATGACTAAATGACTGTTGCTAAATGACATGCAATTCATTTGAAAATATATTGTATGATGGAAAAATCTCTCTCTGATTATGTTAGCCACTTGACAAAAGTACGCTGTCTCTGAGGTAAAAACGTTCCCTTTCGAACGGTCAGTCGTACTGCGTCTAAAGACGCACTGGGAATAATCTCTATTCTCGAATCACTGAAGCATTTTTATAAAATCACGCAGTACTACTGCCCAGTCAAAACAGTGTCGAGACATCTCGCACGCCATTGGCTGGCCAGTGGGAACTGCATGAACCAATGGCAGGACAGCGTAACTGAATGAACCAATGGGTAAAATGCTCACGAAGCTGGGCACCTTCCCGCCAAAATGGGCGTGGCATCCTCCTTAAAGGTACGCTGTAATGCCCTAAAACATCAGATTAATCTCCTTCAGCGACGATCTTGGTCCTCGCAGATAAACACTCGAATGCTACACTACCTTCGCCGAGAAATCACGAGCCTGCGGCAGAATCATGAGCTAGCCAGCCCGGACATCCTGGAAATCAGCGGCTTATTTCAACGCGCTCAATTTCCAGCGGCCCTGTGAGCTGTCGCGCTTTTCCCCCACGCTCTCCGGCTAAGACACTACGGTGTATCCTTAATATAGCGACTTACGTAATGTCGCGCAATGTGTGTGTGACATGCAGCACTCACCTGCATGAAGAGGACGACCACGAGGTGTGCGTGATCTGTCTGGGTAAAGCCCACGCAGACGCTGCCATCTCTGGATCCGGCTCTCACTGCGAGGGTACGCAGCCGCCTCGATGAGTGGTATCTGCCGGAGCGCCAACAGGCCCCTCGACAGAAAGCCGCACCGTTCTTTCCCGAGGTTCACGAGGAATTGGCGAAGTCGTGGCGCGCCCCCTATTCTGCTCGTCTCCACCCATCCATCTCGCACACGCTCTCCACTATTGATGGCGCAGCCGAGAAGGGCTACGAAAAGCTCCCCCCGCTCGAGGAAACGGTGGCCGCTCACCTCTGTCCACCCTCCGCGATAGGCTGGAAGCCCAAAATCGCCCATCCATCCAGGCCCTGTCGTACGAGGTCAGCCCTGGCAAATAGGGCATATGCTTCCGCCGGCCAAGCAGGCTCCGCTCTCCACTCGATGGCGGTCCTGCAGGTTTTTCAGGCCAAACTCCTCCAGGCAATGGACGAGTCCGGGCCAAATCAGGAGATTTTTCGTGATCTCCGGAGCGCCACAGACCTGGCCCTTCGTACCACAAAGGCCACCGCAAAGGCCATAGGCAGATCCATGGCCAGCCTTGTCGTGCTCGAACGCCATCTCTGGCTAAATCTTACCGAGATCAAGGAGGCCGACAAGACCGCCCTCCTTGACGCTCCGATAGCTCCAAACGGCCTATTCGGTCCAGCTGTCGACGGTTTTTCAGACCGTTTCACCACGGCCCAGAAAGCGTCCCAGGCGATGAGACATTTTCTCCCGAAACGCGCTAGCTCTGCCGCTTCTACTTGCCCGAGAGCTCCGTACCATCAGCAGCAGCAGCAACAACAACTGCAACAGCGTAGAACGGTGCACGAACCAGCGAATGTGCCGCCACGCCCACCACAGGATCAGCGTCAATGTCAGTCGAGACGTTTCCCACCTAAGCGTCAGGGTCCCCGGCCAAAGATAACGCTGGAACCTGACAACAGGAAGCACTCCTGACAGGCTGGTCAGGAAGAGAGGAAGGTTGAGCCCCGCCCAGGCCGGTCCACCCTCCAAAAGACTCAGAGTTCTCTCCCCATGGCCCGTTTTAGTTCCGGCCGGGGAGAAAAATGTTATTTTGAATGTCGCGAATGTAAGCTGCGAGCCCGCTCTGATGCGCGCGCCCTTGCATTCTACCGCTGTGACGGCAAGTTCAATAAAAAACATGAATGTTCAAAAAATTAGTTTTCTGTCTCTTCCACACCACACGGAAGTCGGCGCCCTGCACAGCGTGCCGCCTTCCGACACTATAAAACCCTTGTACAACCGGGCAGAGGCTTGGAAAGCCATCCCCGGTGTGTCACAGTGGGTTGTAAATACAATTCAACGAGGTTACTCGCTCCAATTCGCTCGCAAACCACCCCCTTTCACGGGCATAATACACACTTCGGTGGAGAGCAACGTGACTCACGTCCTCAAAACCGAAGAATCTCCTTCCTGGGAACATGTTTAGACTCAACCCAAATGAAGGCGTGGCTATCCAACGAACGCGCTCTGACTATGCAGCAGCTTGCACGCTCGTTCAAAGCAGGAACCAACAGACCCCGGAAAACTTTTCAGAGAATGCTAGGCCTAATGGCATCGGCTTCTCCAGTACTTCCGCTGGGCATGATGCGCATGCGCCCCCTGCAGTACTGGCTGAAATCACGGGTTCCCCCCCAAGCGTGGCATTCTGGCCAGCTTTGGATCAGAGTAGGCCGTGGCTGTGTCAAAGCACTTGCCCCATGGTCAAATCCCCGCCTCTAAGAGTCGGGAGTGAGCTTGGGGACAGTTTCCAGACGGATGGTGGTCACCACGGATGCCTCCAACACGGGTTGGGGGGCTCTGTGCGAGGGCAAACCGGCCTTCGGCTCATGGTCGCGCACGGAATCACGGTTGCACATAATCCGTCTGGAAACTGTCCCCAATTTTCAACTGCAGGCGGTCGATCCTTTTCCTATTTAGCACCCAAACTCTGGAACAGCCTTCCTAGCATTGTTCGGGAAGCAGACACACTCTGTCAGTTTAAATCTAGACTAAAAGCGCATCTCTTTACTATGGCATACACATAAAACATTTAAATTTATATTTTATTCAAATTGTTAGGCTGCATTAACTAGGTCAGCCGGAACCGGGAACACTTCCCATAACACCTGATGTACTCGTTACATCATAATGAGGAATGGCATCTACGCTGATGTTAGTCTCTCTGTTTATCCCGAGGTTTACTGCAGTCAGCCGGATCCGGGCCGTATCCAGATCAGATGGTGGACCAGCGCCCAGACATTACCAACGCATCCCTGAAGTGTCTGCAGAGACCGTGTCAATTAGTCTACCCTCTGAAATTGCTCATCGACATGGCATCCTCAATGGATCCATCTCCGGCGTGATGACTCCGATATTTCGAATATTCCTATTTAATAATTGTTTAACTGACACGCCATCCTCAATAAACCCGGTGTGATGCCTCCGATCTTTCGAATAATCCGATCTAATATTACTTCTGACCTATAAGGCTGCCAAAATAATAATCATACACTGATGATGTAATCATACACTATACTGAGCATATATTGAGCGGTCCTCTCACTTTAGACAGTCGGAGCAGCTCTTTGTAAGTTTTGGTGGCCGCGCTAAAGGGCTTCCGGTCACCAAACAAAGCTTGGCCAGATGGCTAGTGGACGCAATAGCGTTAGCTTATGATACTATGGGCCTACAATGCCCCATAGGTGTCAAAGCTCACTCCACCAGAGGCATGGCCTCTTCATGGGCATGGTCTAGTGGAGTTTCTATTGGTGATATCTGTAGTTCGGGCAGGATGGTCCTCGGCGTCTACTTTTACCAGATTCTACAGCCTAGAAGTCCCCGCTCTACAGGCGCAGGTCCTCGCTGTATAAATATACTGAGACAGCCTCTCTAAGTCCGTCCTATTAATAAGTATGCATCTGAGGCCTTTATATGCCTCATTCCTTTCCAATTTTTCTTTGTAGTTCTGGCCTTCTCCAGCCCAGCACGCATAGAATACATATGTTAGTATTACATATACATATTATAATGATGTGTCAATAACTTGAGTCTTGGGCCCTTATTAGTGTCCAACTTGATGGAGCACATGTCATTGTGCCTATAGCACGGCGGGATTGAACAGGTTCCCAGTGCGTCTTTAGACGCAGTACGACTGACCGTTCGAAAGGGAACGTACTCGGTTACTTACGTAACCTCGGTTCCCTGAGATAAGGGAACGAGTACTGCGTAGACGGCCGTGCTATAGCACAAAAGACAACGGGTGATCGTCGCTTCAGTCGATTTAACCTGATGTTTTAGGGCATTACAGCGTACCTTTAAGGAGGATGCCACGCCCATTTTGGCGGGAAGGTGCCCAGCTTCGCGGGCATTTTACCCATTGGTTCATTCAGTTACGCTGTCCTGCCATTGGTTCATGCAGTTCCCACTGGCCAGCTAATGGCGTGCGAGATGTCTCGACACTGTTTTGACTGGGCAGTAGTACTGCGTGATTTTATAAAAATGCTTCAGTGATTCGAGAATAGAGATTATTCCCAGTGCGTCTTTAGACGCAGTACTCGTTCCCTTATCTCAGGGAACCGAGGTTACGTAAGTAACCGAGTACGTTACTCGCGGTGAATCAAGAAAACGATATTTAAACAATAAGAATAACCGTGTTGCGCTGTATAACAATGATCAGTTTTCTGTTGATAAATGTATATCCAAACAGTTGCTCACCTGTCTAATAAACACATACTATATTAAAGCGTCTTTGGTGTTTCCATGGTTTCTACAGAAATCAAGGGTAGCACAGATATGATGTCATTGACAGGCGACGCAAGGACACGTCCATAACACTGGTTAAAATAGCGGATTTCTCTGGATTTAAACGTTGTTGGAAACGTTTGGGATCATGCAAGTAGATCACAGGTCAGCAAAATATATAACATTGTTCTACACTGTAAAAAATTATGGGATCAATAAGTTATGACAACATGTTTTTAAGTTAATTTAACTCATCAAAATAAGTTAAGTAATTTCAACTTTTTAATTTAAGTTATACAAGATTCAACTCAAAATTATAAGTCAGTTTAATGTAATCTAAATTGAAATGACTTTTAAGTTGCTTAAAAAACTTAAAAATTTAAGGCAGCAACTGAACTTAAGTTTTTAAGTTTTTTTTTACAGTTGTAGTGCTTTTTGGATATTTTAATCTAAAAATCTTTCATATTGTGCCTTTAAGGTGCAGTATGTAATATTGACAGATAAAGGTTAAAATGGGTATTGCAGTCCAAATTCAAAATATTGGCGATAGTTGTTTCCCCGCCCCCTCCTCCTCAGACTCGATGCTCACGCAGGTTGCCAGATTGAGGACAGGAACGTGCGCAATTGACAATAGAAAGTGACGAGCCTTACACTGTAAGTTGGTGAGTTGATTTATCCGTGTTTTAATATGCTTGTATCCGTGGCTACAATATGCTGTATGCTATGTTTTCCGCCAAGTGGCAACCCGGGGTGTTGAAATACTATTGGGTAAACTGGCAGTGGGCGGGACCACACAGACCAAAACAAAAACAGACATTCCGACACGGAACACACATTTCAAAGTAGAATAACTGCCATTGTTTTCAAAGAAACATATGTGAACTTATCATGTTTCCTAATTCTCTGCAAACATATTATAATGTTTTACAGTCAAAATAATTACATACAAAATAGTAAACACAACTACAAGCAAAGTATACTTAGGATACTTAATTAGGCCTACTTTTAACTATTTAAGTATAATTTTATTTGGCAAATGTAATGCAGTAGATCATATGGATATTAGCTGTTGTATATGCATTCTGTGTTTCACATGCAGTTCTACATATACTACAGAAATAGCATAGTGTGCTATATTAGCATGCTATTCCAAACATAGCTTGAGTTCAGTCTCAAAGTCCTTACAAAAAAGTGCAGTATAGTGAAGGTATCAAATAGTAATAGGCTACATAGGCCTATACATACCAAGGTTTCAAAAAACCACTGAAGAGCTTGCATGACAGATGCTGCATTAGATTAGACATTGAAATGACGTGTCATGATAACATGTTGTTTTCAAAATGTATATTTCTCGTGTTCTAAATCAGCTTTGAAATGTGAAGAGTGGTGTGCAATTCTTCTAATCTCATGTCTAGACGAGTGCACAGTATAACTGCAAAGCAAAATGTTGTAGTCTAACGTAATCTGAGCTCGTTTGATTGCATGTGTGCGTGGTCAGCACACCATGATCATTTAAGCAGCAGTTAAAGCAGGCAAACAAATATAGGCTGTCTTCATAAAGGCTAAACTTATCTGAGAGAGACATCATTTCATCTGAGCATGTGTTTCAATTTCAGAGCTTTCTCAATTAATATATTTACTAAAAATAACTTTCCTTTGCATTTTATTATTTGTGATTTCAAGTTCCAGTACAACTCAAAATTAGGGATTTAAAAACATTACACATTGTCTATTTTTACAAAAAAGAAACGTCTAATGAAGTCTATACCTCGAATAACACAATCTTGTAACTATTTTACGTTTTGGCAAATTGTGATCGTATACAATCTCATTAGTACATTTTCAAAAATCATTCAAAATATATTAATCATTCAAAATATATTAATTTCAATGATACTAAAATAACTCTGTTCTGTACAATCCTGTACATTCATCAAGGCCAGAGAACCGGTGATGGAAACTATATAACTAACTGCTCTTGTAAATATACCGGATAACTCGAGATACTTTGCCTCTCAGTGTTTGTCTGATCTGTTTACGGCTGACAGACACAAATGAGTTCTGTACGGCAGTGACATGCCCAAACCTAATGTGAGAACCTCTAGGGACCACAGAAGTGGCTTATTTATTGAAGCCAAGTCCAATCACTGGTGTGGCCATGGACAAACTCAAATAGATTCATTGCATGACACTGCTTGCAAGGCAGATGTATTAATATCCCCAGCTGTAGAGATGCACACTAGCCTAACCCTAGAGTAGGCGCTGTGGAGGTATACGAACCAAGTCCTACTGGATTGATTCCCACAAGGTCACGGGGCTTCATGCTTTCAAATTTAGCTTCATGAAAAGCCATGGATTATGTCTTGGGACTCTCAGATTTCGTCTTCAGAGGAGTGGTTGTGACGGCCACCCCTCAGGTGTTAAGAGGTGGGAGATATTTCAATCACACTGCACTCGTTCTCTGTCGCTCCTCCTCTCTGGAGACTTTCTTTCTGCACTGGATTCATTCAACGGAGAGGAACTTGAGTTGGATTTTGGATTCAGTATGAAGAACTTGAGGACTTATGAGTGATATGTGGGATGTGACAGACCTTTGAACTACGGACTAAACACAGGATTCAGTGTGCAGTAAGTTTGAGGAGGTGTCATGGATACGTTAGCTTTAGAGGCAAAAGCAGCAAAGAATGAAGGTGCACCAGCTCCTGCTACCTCTAAACCCAGACCAAAACCTCCGAAAAAAGCGAGACGAATTGTTTACTTTGAGGTGGAGATACTACATATCAAAACCCGAGAAAAACTACTGCTCCTGGATAAGGTATGTGCTTTTTAAAGCTTAAATACCATACAAAGGACAGACAGTTACTTGCAAAAAGTGTCATGACTGTCATGTCATTGTTGCCTTTATTTGAGATAGTATTGTGTTTAGATTGCAACTCTCAGGGTGAACATAATACAGTCAGTGAAGTAAAGAAATCATCTTTAATCATCAGCTGTTATTGATGACAGATTGCTACAGCCAACAGTAATGAGAGCACAACTAATGCTCATGCTGTAACTTTGTAGTAATAAGGTGGTCACTATCAGTCAGGTTTTGCATTAGTCATGTTGCTTTTGGAACATGATCATGTCCTCCGACCTGCCAGGAATTCCTATGTGAGATCTATTGCTTAGACATGCATGTCGAGAATAGAGTAAACCTGATTTATGACTGCATGCGGAGGAAAATTGCAGTAGTTAACAACATATATATACTTGATAATTGAAAAACAGAATGTTGCTGTTATAATGTCCTATAGATATTTACCAGCATGTCTATCTTTCTGCAGGTAGAGCCTACAGCCACTATTTTGGACATTAAGTCTCTGTTCCACAAATCAAGTAAGTTGTGCTCTGTGCTAAAGAAGCAATGAAACCGCAAAGCCTTTCTTTAAATAGCTTTCTACTGATAAGTTGATGACATTGAAATAATGGTTTAAGCAAAGTCTTACATGTCAAGCTTCAATTTCCACAGATCCACAGTGGTATCCAGCCAGACAGTCTTTATGCCTGGACCCAAGTGAGTATATCTGCTTTATAACGGTTGTTTAAAAAGTATTTGGACACTTTAAAATACTTTAAAACCCAACCAAAATGTGTGAATTACAGCTAAAATCCACCAGATATAAACGCTGCTGTCGGTTAATAAAGATCTGATGGATTTTAGTTTTATGGACGTCACCTTCTTTGATTTAATTTTATGAAGTTGCCATCTTTAATATTACTTTGGTCACTTATGGTTACTGGTAAGAGAATATGGGCTTGACTCCCATTGCATGTTCATACAGACAGTATTTGAGACGCTACTGTAAGTTGCTGTTTAAACAGGACATTTCAAGACTCACACCTGTGAGTAAATGCGGTTGTCACTCCCAAAAACTGACAGTGTGAATGTATAGTTGATTTAAAATTGTACACATTTTTAAAAAAAGTAAAATTAATTGTGGCCAAAGGTGTCAATAAACTTTTGGGCTACACAATGTACATATGTGAAAATATAAGTTTTACTCTTAAAGAAAGCCATGTGTTATATTGATTTCAGAAGGAAAACCCTTAAGAGATGAGGATGTCCTGCAGGAACTCCCTGTAGGAACCACTGCAACCTTCTACTTCAGAGACCTGGGACCCCAGATTGCCTGGGGAACTGTGAGTGTTCTGACCAACACACAAACAACAACTGAAACGCAATCACATAGAGCAGTGGTTCTCATTCTCAACCTGTTTGGACTCCAAGGCCGCACATTGTCAAAGACAATATTCAAAGGCCCTGGTATTTCTGGTGTAATGACATTGCTGCTGTCAGATTGAGCTAGGCAGATGAAGGAACAGGGAGTGGGTAAATCTTAATACCAGCTGTTTAACTTTATAAATAAACAAAGCAAAGATAATCCAAAACAGATATTCCAGGAGTACAGAAACATAACAGCTTTGGCTTTAACTCAAAAGACAATATAGGAGGTATGTACAAGGTGGAGCTGATGGCTAAGGTACAGCTAGAGGCCTGGAAGCCCATAGTGAAACCAGGGTGACATCTGACCAAGGTGTAGCCAGAGGGACAAAGGATCCCAGTGCATCCATTGGGGTGACAGTCCACAGTGGAGATGACACCAAGTTGGGGCTGGAGAAAGGGAAGCCCAAGGTAGAGCCGATGAGCATGGCAGAGCTACCTGGAGCCAGCAGAGATAAAGGTAAGAAGCTGGAGGGAGTTGGCAGAGGAGAAGGGAGAAGGAGGTGACAGTAGACTGGGCGGAACCAGCAGCGATGAAGGAGACAGTAGACTGAGCGGAACCAGCGGCGACGACGGAGACAGTAGACTGGGCAGAACCAGCGGCGACGATGGAGACAGTAGACTGGGAGGAACCAGCGGCGACGACGGAGACAGTAGACTGGGCAAAACCAGCGGCGACGATGGAGACAGTAGACTGGGCGGAACCAGCGGCGACGATGGAGACAGTAGACTGAGCGGAACCAGCGGCGATGAAGGAGACAGTAGACTGGGCAGAATCAGCGGCGATGAAGGAGACAGTAGACTGAGCGGAACCAGTGGCGACAACGGAAAGAGTAGACTGGGCGGAACCAGCGGCGACGATGGAGACAGTAGACTGGGCGAACCAGCGGCGACGAAGGAAACAGTAGACTGAGCGGCACCAGTAGCGACGATGGAGACAGTAGACTGAGCGGAACCAGCAGCGATGAAGGAGACAGTAGACTGAGCGGAACCAGCGGCGACGACGGAGACAGTAGACTGGGCAGAACCAGCGGCGACGACGGAGACAGTAGACTGGGCAAAACCAGCGGTGACGATGGAGACAGTAGACTGGGCGGAACCAGCGGCGACGATGGAGACAGTAGACTGAGCGGAACCAGCGGCGATGAAGGAGACAGTAGACTGGGCAGAATCAGTGGCGATGAAGGAGACAGTAGACTGAGCGGAACCAGTGGCGACAACGGAAAGAGTAGACTGGGCGAACCAGCGGCGACGAAGGAAACAGTAGACTGAGCGGCACCAGTGGCGACGATGGAGACAGTAGACTGAGTGGAACCAGCGGCGACAATGGAGACAGTAGACTGAGCGGAACCAGCGGCGATGAAGGAGACAGTAGACTGGGCAGAACCAGTGGAGACAATGGAGACAGTAGACTGGGCGAACCAGTGGCGATGATGGAGACAGTAGACTGAGCGGAACCAGCGGCGATGAAGGAGACAGTAGACTGGGCAGAACCAGTGGAGACAATGGAGACAGTAGACTGGGCGAACCAATGGCGATGATGGAGACAGTAGACTGGGCGGAACCAGTGGCGACTAAGGAAACAGTAGACTGGGCGGAACCAGCGGCGACGAAGGAAACAGTAGACTGGGCGGAACCAGCGGTGACGAAGGAAACAGTAGACTGGGCGGAACCAGCAGTGACGAAGGAGACAGTAGACTGAACAAAACTCAGGGGCTTAAATACACAAGATAAAAACAAACTCAACCAGAAACAGGTGTACAACATAAGTCAAATGCAAGCACAAGTGCACACTAATATACACAATCCATCCTCAGGAAACGGTGCCAGGTCATTTCACATTATTTACTGATAATAAGCAGGAAAAAAGACAGATGCTAAAGGATCACATGTATAATATTGTTTTAATCGAAAGTTGACCCAAAATAGAAAGTGAAAATTCTGTCTTGAACACAAAACGCCTTCTAAACTACAAGTTTGTTCATTGTGTTTACTGAAAAACAGCTTAGACATTGTGCTTAAATAAAGAACTTCTTCTGTGTTCTACAGAAAGTCATAGAGGCTTTGAAACACTCAAATGTGAGTAAATGTCAACAGAACAGAAGCATTAATAATGCACGTTCACAGCTGCGTATTAGTAGCATTTTCGGTGACTTTGAACGTGGCTCATCCAATCAGAATTTAGATTCAGTATTATGATCTTTGTCTAATCTTTCACTGGAATGTTAGAAGGTGAAAGGTTTGGTTGGATCTGTCCAGCTCATGTAAAAGTCAGCTCAGTGGTTGTAAGGTATGTGCACAGTCCCCTGGATCAGTTTTCTGTCACCTCCTCAGTAATCAATCCTGTTTCTCAGAACATGTAATCTCTCTGGCACTGTTTACCCGCAGGTGTTGATCCCATTCACCTCCCATTCACCTTCTGCACGTGTAGCCCACCCCTGTCCTGACTCATAGGGGGCAGGATGATGTCAGCACATGGGAGGCATACACTGTAAAAAAAAAAATCATAATTTTAACAGTAAAACCCTGTTAATTAGTTAATTGTAAGTTTACTTAATCGATACAGTGAAAAACTGTAATAGATCTAATGGGACATTTCTCATTAGATGCAATTTTACTGTAACTGTACTGTTTTTGGAAGTGAAAAAGAACAACTTATAATTTACAGTAAAACAAATAAATTGATATTCCCAGAATTCTCTGATAGCTCACATTGTTTTTCATTGATATAATGAAAACTAAAAATAACTGTTTCTTCTTAGTTTTTTTCTTATCAGTAATGTACATTAGCGTTTTATGTTATGTTATGTTATGTTGTTTATTGCATTATTTTAGTGTTGTGTGTATTTTGTATTTGTGTGCACGACACAGTGTGCACAGTGTATTTATTAGTATTTACTTCAGCTTGTGGAAATATATGATCATATCATATACATAATATTGGCACCCTTGGTAAATATGAGCAAAGGCAGCTGTGAAAATATATCTGCGTTGTTTATACTTTTAATCTTTCATTCAAAAATTGAAGTCAAATAATTGAAAGTGGGGGGAAACTCACATTATGATTATCTCCGATGCATGTTGGCCACAATTATTGGCACCCCAAGAAATTCTTATGAGTAAAATATCTCTGAAGTATATTCCCATTCATATTTAGGCTTTGTTAGCACACCAGTGTGACTAGGAACATGAAATTGTCCAGTCATGACTTCCTGTTCCACATGAGTATAAATATGAAGGAAAAACAAAGGCCGAATTCCCATAATCATTCATCATAATGAGTAAAACCAAAGAATATAGTTCTGATGTGCAGCAAAAGATTGTTGAGCTTCACAAAATAGAAAGTGTCTGTAAGAAAATAGCTAAAGCATTGAAAATCCCCATTTCCACCATCAGGGCAATAATTAAGAAGTTCCAATCAACTAAAGATGTTACGAATCTGCCTGGAAGAGAACATGTGTCTCGTCCTAATGCACGGCGAGGAGGAGAGTTTGAGTGGACAAAGACTCTCTAAGGATCACAGATGGAGAAATGCAGAGATTAGTTGAGTCTTGGGGTCAGAAAGACTAAAAAAAATCAAACAACCCCTACATTAGCACATGTTGTTTGGGAGGGATTCAAGAAAAAACCTTCTTGCTCATCCAGAAACAAAATCCAGCATATTCAGTTGTCAGACACGACTGTAAATTCAAAAGGGACCTGGTTCTGTGGTCAGATGAAACTACAAAAAGTGCTTTTTGGCAGCAAATCCACCAGATGTGTTTGGTGCAAACAGGGATAAAAAGTGCCTCATGCCCACGGTTAAATATACAGCTGGATCTTTAATGTTGTGAGCCTATTTTTTTGCTAGAGGTCCTGGACATCTTGCTTAGAAACATAGTATCATGGATTCGGCCTCTGCTAGAAATCTTATAATAGGCCCTTCCATCAGGACAATGATCCAAAACAAACATTAAAATCAACACAAAAATGAACTTTCTGCCATAGCCGTCCCAGTTCCCTGACCTGAACCCTAGAAAATGAGTGGGGTGAACTGAAGAGAAGAAGCACCAACATGGATCTGGGAATCTGAAGGATCTGGAGAGATTCTGTATGGAGGAATGGTCTCTGATCTCTTGTCAGGTGTTCTCCAAACTCATCAGGCATTATAGGAGAAGACTCAGAGCTGTTATCTTGGCAAAAGGAGGTTGCAATAATTGTGGCCAACGTGAACTAGAGAAAAATATTTATTTCATAATGAGATTTTCACCCACTTTCAATTGTTTTACTTCAAAGAAAGGTTAGAATTTTGCAATTAGATCAAAAGGATAAACATGGATGATTTATTTTCATAGATGCCTTTGCTCATATTTACCAAGGGTGCCAATATTAGTGGAGGGCACTGTACATATATAAATATGATCACACAAGTAGTATTGAGATATGGCTCTATTTCAGCACGGCTGGGATTCGCAACCTCGCGCCTACGGCTGAATTCCAGCCATGCTGATACAGAGCCATATCACATTACTACGAGTGTGATATTGCGTTTATACAACACTTTATCGGCACAAGTGTGTAAATAAATAAGAAACAACATATTAATTAGACTAAAGATTTCCCATTTGATATACCAAAAGTGAGTTATATCTCATGTTTACCACTACACAAGAGTTGCAGAACCTGATCTGACCAAGTGCAACATGTTCCTGGAGCAACATCTTTGTTGATCCTGAAACAACATTCCAATCAACCAACAGTTCATGTCAAGTTTAGGCTTACAACCAGGGTTTGGTGCTTCTACATCAGTGTTATTCACCTATCATTTTTCTCTGATTTTAGGGATAACTTATGGGTAGGGTTAGTTTTAGAGGTAGGGATATGGTTGACCCATGGTTGAAAATATGTTGACCCAGGAATGCATCTAACTTGGCAAAATCAGGACGTGCGGAAGAGCTAGCAGCAAATTCCCGAAGGACTAGCTACATTTTGCGGGTATATGAGCACTGAACCCATGCTGACGGCCTGGAGCTCACATCTCCGAAAACGTCAAAACAAATTTTCGAATAGGTGTTATGTTTATATATACAGTAAATCACATATTTAAGGTCTAAACAACTACATTATCACCTAAAACACTTTTTGCGTGACACAATAACAGTAGTATTTGTAAAATTATAGTTTGCTCTTCCGCAAACTATAATATATATATATATATATATATATATATATATATATATATATATATATATATATATATATATATATATATATATTTTTTTTTTTTTTTTTTTTTTTTTTTTGTAGGGTAATGTTTACTTCCTTATTAAATGTTCTTGCCTTAGTGTGTATAATTCAGTACATGATACACTCTTAAAAATAAAGGTTCTTTATTGAACCATCTGTGGTTCCATGATGAACCTTTAATAACATCCATGGAACTTTTCCATTGCACAACAGGTTTTTGTAACACCCAGTTTTCCCCATCCAGTCAGTGGACAAAAACAAATCTTCCTGATCTACATTTTTCACCCTGAATATCATTTCACATACTTTTACAGAAATAAAGGCACAATATGCAAGATTTTTGGATTAAAATATCCAAAAAACATTCTTATATATTTTGATGACTTGCATACTTACATTATCCCAAAAGTTTCCAAGAATGTTTAAATCCAGAGAAATAAGCAATTTCCACCAGGACACGAGCTGTTTGGATACATTCATCAACAGAAAACGAATCATTGTTCTATAGCTCAACACAGTCTTATTGTTTAAATCTGGTTTTCTTGATTTATCGCGAGTACCATGTTTTACCATGCCTAATATCAATCTATCTTATCTTCTCATAGTAGCTGCTGAGCGATTGCAGAGAGGAGCATTATAACATAACTTTCAACACACTCAAATGTATCTAATATGATAAAACAGCACTGCGTTAGCCCACATACACATGAGCGGAAGAAGCGGAAGAAGCATAAGCGTCGTCTGCGGCATAATAAAAGCTCCACTGCTCTCGAGCCGTGTGTCACGCTTGTCTCTCATTAGCAGTCGTTTCAGCGGCCTTGTTCCGCTCCCACCCTGCTTCATACTACAGTAACGTTAATAAATCTTTAACACATTAGCTCATCAATGATTATGATTTCTGTCCGAGTCCCGTCGGAATTTATTTCCACCGGCTGTAGAGGTGAAGACAACAACTCCCATGATTCTGCGAAATCAAGGCGTCATCAAGCTACGCCTTTGTTTTTAATAAGCGACCTCTAGCGGTAAAAATTACATATTGTGCCTTTAAAATGGGTGTCCACTGTTTTATGTTAACTTTATCATTGTGTATGTGTTTGCAGGTGTTCCTAATCGAGTGCATTGGACCACTTGTCATATACCTGCTGTTTTATTTTCGACTCCCTTTAATCTACGCTCCCAAGTATGAGTTCACCGCCAGTAAGCATTTGGTTGTGCAGTAAGTATCATGAAGCCCATTGCCCTCAGATGTGATTTTTCTCTTAGTCTGCTGGATTCAGGCCATGGACAGTGGGAACAGTATCTCCTAACCTCTGACCTACTGGTCAACCATACTGAACCACAAGTGTATTTTGGGAATTATGTTGTGAAGCCTTTGATTGATGTCTCTCAAGAATAAACTTTTATTTGATGATCTGATATTAAACTGAACTTCTGTCTGCTCTCCACAGTATAGCCTGTATGTGTCACTCTTTCCACTATGGGAAGCGAATCTTGGAGACGTTATTCGTCCATCGCTTCTCCCATGGCACCATGCCAATGCGCAACATTTTCAAAGTGAGGACGCATCACAGTTGTGTGTGTGTGTGTTTTTCAGCGTTGTTTATATTTACATACACTATCATTCAGAAGTTTGAGGTTGGTAAGATTTTTTTCATGTTTTTCAAAAAAGTCTTTTATGTTTCTCAAAGCTGCGTTTGTTTATTTGATCAAAAATTGAGTAAAACAGTAATATTGTGAAATATTACATTTAAAAATGTTATTTTATTTTAATATGTAATTTATTCCTGTGATCAGCATCATTACTCCAGTCTTCAGTGTCACATGATCTTGATATGATGATTTGATGATCAAGAAACATTTATGATTATTATCAGGGTTGAAAACAGTTGTGCTGCTTCATATTTTTTGGTGGAAAATTAAACTTTTTTTTTGTATACTTTGATGAATAAAAAGCTACTAAAAAACAGCATTTATTTGAAATAGAAAACTTTTAACAATATAAAAGTCTTTGCTGTTACTTTTGATCAAACTTAATGCATTCTTGCTGAATAAAACTATTAATTTAAAAGAAAAATGTACTTAGTCCAAACTTTTGAATAGTGTATGTTCTGATTCAAGTAAAACATATTTGAATATATTTCTACAGACTGTTTTCTGATTTAATTCCAAGAAGACAGATGCATGTTTTTAGCATGTTCAGTTTAAAGGCCACATAAAATCAAAACGACTTGAAATTTGAGCTCATCTGTATGCCAGTGTACTCTCTTTAAGCAGACATACAGACCTTTACTTCCAGGAAAACAAACCAAGAGTACTGATGACCTGCACTCGTAGTTATGCAATTATGTTAATGGCGAAAAATGCAGTCATCAAGCAGTTTTTGGGGGTCTAAGTTGATCCCTAATTGTTACAGTCCCTGGTCGGTCAGGGTGTTACATAAACAATGAAATTATATAGTTTTAGGGGCCATTTACACAACACCATTTTTAACTGAAAACGGAAAACATTTTATGCGTTTTGGCTGTTCATTTACACGACAACGCCGTTTTGGAGGCCTGAAAACATACATTTTTGAAGAGAGGTTTCAGAGTGCAGGTTTTTGAAAATTATACTGCTATCGTCTCCTTGTACACTACAAAAGCGTAGATTTGTGAAATCGCAAGATGTAGAGGAAAACATTCCACTGTAAGTTAAATTAATTAGATGTTACATATAATTTGGTAGTAAAACATAAAGGGCCCTATCATACACCCGGTGCAATGTGACACCACGCAAATGTTTTTTGCTAGTTTCAGCCCCACGGAGCCCCATTTTTACGTCCAGTGCCACGTTGTTTAAATAGCAAATGGACTCGCGTCCATCGGCATGCTGGTCTGAAAATGAGGTGTGTTCAGGCGCATTGTTGGCGCGTTTTTTCCGTCGTTAAACTAGCAAAAGTGGATTTGGACATGCCCTAAGTGCACCTGCGGCATGTGCTTCAGACCATGCACTCAGATCGTTAAAATAGGGCTCAAAGTGTTGCAAATTTTATTGGTGCGAAGATGAGTATAGGCTATTGCATTAACTGCTTTTTATCTCTTATTTAAGCAACACAATTTTTCTGTCTTCTGTTACATAGCGACTACTGAACAGACATTTAGAAGATTATTTTAAAATGCAAATTATTGAAAATAAAAAAAAAGCTCTGTAAACACTTGCATTTTTTGCAACACTATAAGTGTGTCCCATCGGGTAATCAAATGTTATATACTTGAACACTTGGGCCAAATACAGGAAATACGTCATGTAAGTAGACAAGTGGTCAAGTGCAAAGACTGCAAGTGTGGGTATTTGGACAGGGCAAGAGTGTAATAATTAAATGCACCTGATCACGCTAATCAAGTCCTTTGGGCTTATTTAAAAACTGCAGGTATGTGTGTGTTTTGGAGCAGGGTTGGAACTAAACTCTGCAGAAACCCCTGGTTCAGATGATTCAGTTCGAACAGTGTTGGAAGAAATGTAACTTAAAGAAGATATGGTTGACAAGCATGCAAAATAAAATGTAAAAAAATCTGAATAAAACTTGTATTTTTTAAGCAGGTAAATCAATTACAATTGTTTCTTCAACAGAACGGCTCCTATTACTGGTGTTCTGCTGCATGGATGGCTTATTACATCAACCACCCTCTCTACACACCGCCATGTATGTAATACATCCCTCAACTCTGCTCTTTGTCATTTCAATTATGATTGTACCTTGAATGCGCTGAACTGCAGTCTGTTTGCATGCAGATTATGGGGAGAAGCAGGTGAAGGCAGCGCTGGGAATCTTTCTAGTAAGCACTTTCCACTGCACTGCCTCCTCCTGTAATGTGTCGTGTATCTGTCGTCTTCAGTAACTGATCTGTGATTTTTGCAGTTCTGTCAGCTGGGCAGCTTCTCGATTCACATGGCTCTGCGCAATCTCAAAATATCTGGTAAGGGCTACAGATTAATTTCCAAATCTCAAATCAACCACTATGGTTTTCTTAACCCATTCAATTGTTTTTCTTTATAAAGGCTCTAAGATTAAGAAGATTCCTTATCCAACCAAGAATCCTTTTACATGGATATTTGCACTTGTTTCATGCCCAAACTACACATATGAGGTGAGACCCATGAGTTGTTCCATATATTATAGAGTGTCGGCAGTGTTTTTGCAGATCAACCTATAAATTAAGCATCTTCCTAGTTCCCTCGACAAAAACCCAATAGGATTGTTCCATTTGCTTGTGAATTATTTCAGAAAATAAGCTCCCAACAAAAGTTTATGTTTTTTTACACATTTCGGCCATTATCATGATAATGTTCACAAATGAATACACTTCACCCCCGGACCGTCCAGCTGATATTGGACCTTTTCAGAGCCGCACAGGTAGACTTGTTCACCTCTCCGGACTCGACCCATTGCCAGTTGTACTATTCCCTGACCGGGGGCACCCTCGGCACGGATGCACTGGCCACAGCACAGCTGGCCCCGGGACCTTTTACGAATTTTGAAGCCTAAATACAGTCGCCCGAAGTAAAAAGCGAAAACGTAGGCTAGAGTGCATTAGTGCCCACTTTTTCAGTGGTGTATTTTTTCTATTCATTTTCCCCATAGAGATTTTTTTAAAAAAAGTCTTTGTTAAAGTGTTATAAGCCATGAACCAAGCCAACCAACCAGCTACGAGGTGAATCACAACACTGCAAACTTTGATTTAAAGCAAAAAAGTATTTAAAAATCGGTACTTAACAGCTTTAGTGAGGGAAAGAACTACAATCCTATGAAACATTGCAAACAGCATTATTAAATAAAAAATTATGGTGAAATATAAAACTACTCATTTACAAAAGTTGATTATATATGTATAAAAACAACATATTTTAAGTTTATAGCAAAATATGCATCTACAGGTGCTGGTCATATAATTAGAATATCATCAAAAAGTTGATTTATTTCACCAATTCCATTCAAAAAGTGAAACTTGTATATTATATTCATTCATTACACACAGACTGATATATTTCAAATGTTTATTTCTTTTAATTTTGATGATTATAACTGACAACTAAGGAAAATCCCAAATTCAGCATCTCAGAAAATTAGAATATTACTTAAGACCAATACAAAGAAAGGATTTTTAGAAATCTTGGCCAACTGAAAAGTATGAACATGTGAGCAATGCGGCGTGGCATGGAGTCGATCAGTCTGTGGCACTGCTCAGGTGTTATGAGAGCCCAGGTTGCTCTGATAGTGGCCTTCAGCTCTTCTGCATTGTTGGGTCTGGCATATCGCATCTTCCTCTTCACAATACCCCATAGATTTTCTATGGGGTTAAGGTCAGGCGAGTTTGCTGGCCAATTAAGAACAGGGATACCATGGTCCTTAAACCAGGTACTGGTTGCTTTGGCACTGTGTGCAGGTGCCAAGTCCTGTTGGAAAATGAAATCTGCATCTCCATAAAGTTGGTCAGCAGCAGGAAGCATGGAGTGCTCTAAAACTTCCTGATATACGGCTGCGATGACCTTGGACCTCAGAAAACACAGTGGACCAACACCAGCAGATGACATGGCACCCCAAACCATCACTGACTGTGGAAACTTTACACTGGACCTCAAGCAACGTGGATTGTGTGCCTCTCCTCTCTTCCTCCAGACTCTGGGACCCTGATTTCCAAAGGAAATGCAAAATTTACTTTCATCAGAGAACATAACTTTGGACAACTCCGCAGCAGTCCAGTCCTTTTTGTCTTTAGCCCAGACGAGACGCTTCTGATGCTGTCTGTTGTTCAAGAGTGGCTTGACACAAGGAATACCACAGCTGAAACCCATGTCTTGCATACGTCTGTACGTAGTGGTTCTTGAAGCACTGACTCCAGCTGCAGTCCACTCTTTGTGAATCTCCCCCACATTTTTTAATGGGTTTTGTTTCACAATCCTCTCCAGGGTGCGGTTATCCCTATTGCTTGTACACATGTATCTCTATTAATGTGCTTGGACACAGAGCGCTGTGAACAGCCAGCCTCTTTTGCAATGACCTTTTGTTTCTTGCCCTCCTTGTGCAAGGTGTCAATGGTCATCTTTTGGACAACTGTCAAGTCAGCAGTCTTCCCCATGATTGTGTAGCCTACAGAACTAGACTGAGAGACCATTTAAAGACCTTTGCAGGTGTTTTGAGTTAATTAGCTGATTAGAGTGTGGCACCAGGTGTCTTCAATATTGAACCTTTTCACAATATTCTAATTTTCTGAGATGCTGAATTTGGGATTTTCCTTAGTTGTCAGTTATAATGAAATATATCAATTTGTGTGTAATGAATGAATATAATATACAAGTTTCACTTTTTGAATGGAATTAGTGAAATAAATCAACTTTTTGATGATATTCTAATTATATGACCAGCACCTGTGTATATATACACACATATACATATATATATATATACACCGATCAGGCATAACATTATGACAGGTGATGTGAATAACACTGATTATCTCTTCATCACAGCACCTGTTAGTGGGTGGGATATTTTAGGCAGCAAATGAACATTTTGTCCTCAAAGTTGATGTGTTAGAAGAGGAAAAATGGGCAAGCGTAAGGATTTGCGCGTGTTTGACAAGGGACAGATTCAGGGCATCTCTTGTGGGGTGTTCCCGGTCTGCAGTGGTCAGTATCTATTAAAAGTGGTCCAAGGAAGAAACAGTGGCGAACCGGCGACAGGGTCATAGACGGCCAAGGCTCATTGATGCACGTGGGGAGCGAAGGCTGGCCCGTGTGGTCCAATCAAACAGATGAGCTACTGGAGCTCAAATTGCTCAAGAAGTTAATGCTGGTTCTGATAGAAAGGTGTCAGAATACACAGTGCATCGCAGTTTGTTGCGTATGGGGCTGCATAGCCGCAGACCAGTCAGGGTGCCCATGCCAAAAGCACCAACAGTCAGCACGAGAGCATCAGAACTGGACCATGGAGCAATGGAAGAAGGTGGCCTGGTCTGATGAATCACGTTTTCTTTTACATCACATGGATGGCCGAGTGCGTGTGCGTCGCTTACCTGGGGAACACATGGCACCAGGATGCACTATGGGAAGAAGGCAAGCCAGCGGAGGCAGTGTGATGCTTTGAGCAATGTTCTGCTGGGAAACCTTGGGTCCTGCCATCCATGTGGATGTTACTTTGACACGTACCACCTACCTAAGCATTGTTGCAGACCATGTACACCCTTTCATGGAAACTGTATTCCCTGGTGGCTGTGGCCTCTTTCAGCAGGATAATGCGCCCTGCCACAAAGCAAAAATGGTTCAGAAATGGTTTGAGGAGCACAACAACGAGTTTGAGGTGTTGGCTTGGCCTCCAAATTCCCCAGATCGGAATCCAATCGAGCATCTGTGAACAAACAAGTCCATGGATCCATGGAGGCCCCACCTCTCAACTTACAGAACTTAAAGGATCTGCTGCTAACATCTTGGTGCCAGATACCACAGCACACCTTCAGGGGTCTAGTGGAGTCCATGCTTCGACAGGTCAGGGCTGTTTTGGCAGCAAAAGGGGGACCAACACAATACTGGGAAGGTGGCCATAATGTTATGATCGGTGTATATACAGTCACCTAAAGGATTATTAGGAACACCATACTAATACTGTGTTTGACCCCCTTTCGCCTTCAGAACTGCCTTAATTCTACGTGGCATTGATTCAACAAGGTGCTGAAAGCATTCTTTAGAAATGTTGGCCCATATTGATAGGATAGCATCTTGCAGTTGATGGAGATTTGTGGGATGCACATCCAGGGCACGAAGCTCCCGTTCCACCACATCCCAAAGATGCTCTATTGGGTTGAGATCTGGTGACTGTGGGGGCCATTTTAGTACAGTGAACTCATTGTCATGTTCAAGAAACCAATTTGAAATGATTCGAGCTTTGTGACATGGTGCATTATCCTGCTGGAAGTAGCCATCAGAGGATGGGTACATGGTGGTCATAAAGGGATGGACATGGTCAGAAACAATGCTCAGGTAGGCCGTGGCATTTAAACGATGCCCAATTGGCACTAAGGGGCCTAAAGTGTGCCAAGAAAACATCCCCCACACCATTACACCACCACCACCAGCCTGCACAGTGGTAACAAGGCATGATGGATCCATGTTCTCATTGTGTTTACGCCAAATTCTGACTCTACCATCTGAATGTCTCAACAGAAATCGAGACTCATCAGACCAGGCAACATTTTTCCAGTCTTCAACTGTCCAATTTTGGTGAGCTCGTGCAAACTGTAGCCTCTTTTTCCTATTTGTAGTGGAGATGAGTGGTACCCGTTGGGGTCTTCTGCTGTTGTAGCCCATTCTCCTCTGACCACTAGCATCAACAAGGCATTTTCGTCCACAGGACTGCCGCATACTGGATGTTTTTCCCTTTTCACACCATTCTTTGTAAACTCTAGAAATGGTTGTGCGTGAAAATCCCAGTAACTGAGCAGATTGTGAAATACTTAGACCGGCCCGTCTGGCACCAACAACCATGCCACGCTCAAAATTGCTTAAATCACCTTTCTTTCCCATTCTGACATTCAGTTTGGAGTTCAGGAGATTGTCTTGACCAGGACCACACTCCTAAATGCATTGAAGCAACTGCCATGTGATTGGTTGATTAGGTAATTGCATTAATGAGAAATTGAACAGGTGTTCCTAATAATCCTTTAGGTGAGTGTATAGCTCATATATGCAATTCATTGTGAATCAATTATAATTGCGAGATGGACAAATAAATGTTCCCTGAAGGCCTGTTGTGTCATATTTGACATGTACATTAACATGAAAAAAAAGGTAAAATAAAGTTAATTTTAATTAAAAAAAAAAAACTACCATTAAAAACATCGGACCCACTTTATATTAGGTGGCCTTAATTACTAGCATTTAAATGAATCATTTGATACAATGCACTTATTGTGTACATACATGCTTTCACATTGTACTTACATTTAATTACATCTGTAATTTCTGTAGTTACATTTATAATTACACTGTTGACCCTTCCCTTACACCTAACCCTACCCTTAAACTTACCCATACCACCACACCTGTCCCTAAGTTTACCCGTATCGTTTGACGTATTAAATATGATACAGTAGGCTAATATATTCTTAAACAGACATTTCCATTACTTACCATAGAAACATACAGAGCTACCGAAAAAAACTGAAGTTCAAAGACAAAATTTAAAAGGTGGCTGTGTACTTGTTTCTCTGACATATAAGATCTTTACAGAGGTTGATGGGGACATTACACTTCATCAGCCAAACAGGTAAACTCATCTACTCAATATCCCGCTTTTACACCCTCATTGTGTTTATAATCGCGCTCTTGCAAACTACTTCAACCCGCAGACTAAAAAAACAACCCGCAGCAACACTGTAAAATTAACTCATTTACGGGGTTGGCCTTCAAAAACACATCATCCCTGTTGCACTATAGACCTCCTTGTAATTACATGCTGACCTCTACTGGTCACAGAGAGTACATAAGTCACTGAAGCTGAAGCTGTGGTTACTGTACTTCTGTAGCTGGGCTCCTGGCTTGGATTCACACTGATGACCCAGTGTGTGCCTGTGCTGTTCTTCACTGTGGTGGGATTCATACAGATGACGGTTTGGGCCAAAGGAAAGCATCGCAGCTACCTGAAGGAGTTCAAAGAGTATCCCACACTGCGCTCCCCAATCTTACCTTTCATCCTATAGCAGGAAAACACAGCACTGAAAATAAAATTTAAGAGATTTTTGTTTTGTTTTTTACAAATATAAATCAGTATTTTGCTAGTTTATACATATACAGCAAGTCTTAATATATATTATTGTGTGAAATAACTGCAGTAAATTATGAGACATTGTAATGTTGTATTTATGTCAAGTAAAGTCGTTCTATTTTAATAATCATAAATTAAAAAATAGATTTTATTGTTCATATACATGAATACAGAAAATTGGGCAAATGTATGGGAAAGAAAACATACTCGATAGCAGACAACCTAGATATCCAAAGAGACTCTTTGTCGGTGGTGAGAAGCTGATGTGAATTAAAAAGAGTTCTGTGCCTTCATCTTGAGGTAACAGACTTGATTCCTTCTACAGAAATGACTGAAGCATATATATATCACTTCATTTGACTGATATGACAATTTTATGCTATTGTTTTTTTTTGTTTTGTTTTTTGATTGTGTGAATTTAAGGTAAACCTTTATCAGATTGGCGGAATCTGATGAACATGTCAAGGTTATATTTCAAAGAAGCATATTTTGCTTTAAAAGTGAAGCCTCTTTGTAAGACCATTACGACTGTGACATTATGTGCTTAATTGTTATGAAAATAATGGCATAATGCAAAACGTCTAAATGATTCTCATTTTTTAAAGCAAATTATACACTACTGTTCAAAAGTTTGTGGTCGATATGATTTTTTTTGCAGTCAGTAAGTCTGTTCTGCTCACTAAGCCTGCATTTAAAAATACAGTACAGTACTTCCAAGGCCACAGGTGTATAAAATCAAGCAACACGCATGCAGACGCTTCTACAAACATTTGTGAAAGAATGGGTCGCTCTCAGGGGCTCAGTGAATTCAAGCGTGGTACCGTGCAATAAGTCCATTCGTGAAATTTCCTCAAAAGAACAAACGTTTTCTAACATTATAAATGACTTTACTGTAACTTTTGGTCAATTTAATGCGGCCTTGCTGAATAAAAGTATTAATTTCTTTAAAAACGAAATCGTACTGACCCCAAACTTTTGAACTGTAGTGTTATTTCTTACTTTTTTTCTTTTGACTTTCAGCTGAAATGTGACCTGGACTCGTTTATGTGAGATTCGGCTACCTGAATCACAATCAAATATGCTTACACTATTATATCCAATATGAATGCTTCTCACAGTAAATTTTGCTGTGCAGTGCTAGAATCAAAGCATCATTATTTAGGTTTCCATCCAAAGTTGTGAATTTAACATGTGCGCAAAATTGGAATATTGCATAAAACATTTGTAAATAAAGCAGTATTTCCATCCCATGTGTTCAAGAGAACAAAATCGGCACTTCCTGGAAAATTGGCACAAAATATCAGTTATAAAAATGGAAGTTGCTGCAATCAGTTCTTTTCTCCTACATCATAAATGACTTGCGTCCCAGATTGCGCAGACCAAAACCTGAGAATAGGTGTGTTCACGTCTGTCATAATTACTGTAACCATTCTGAACTGTAAAAAGCCTTCACGTGCTTGTAGAACTTGTGATTACAACTTTACAAATTCTCTGAGAGCTATGACTTGTACCACCTGACCGTTGCAGATTCATTTAGGCGTTGAACAGCTTAGAGTAGAAGTCACACATGAACGCAGCATTTAATCAGTAAATGTGTTTCCATCTTAGTTTATGCAAGTTTTCTTATCGGATAAAAAAAAAACATTTACCCACCTCAATTGAGCACATACATTTTTTATGCACATTTTTTTGAATTTATGCACATCTTGGCGATTCAATTCAGCATGTTTTTATGCGATATCCCAAAATTCACATGAAAATAGGTGGTTGGAAACATAGCTAGTAACTCACTCAATGTCTCTGCTTGGCAGGCGCGATGCATAACAGAAAAAGATCAATGCCACAAGCGCAGTTTCAGATTCTGAAACTGTAATTTATTTCCTAATTTTGCATGTCCATTTAAAGACTGCTGTAAAACATCGCTGAACATTGTACATTTAATTGGACAAGAACAATGTTTATACAATATTGCTACACTGCAAATTATATCTGACAAAAAACATGAGGAAAACACACTGGTGAATGAAAAGCTCCACCATAGAAAAAAAATAACACTTGTACTAAGATGAATGGTCCCATCAGCCCTGTGAGGGACGGACAGACGGACGCCGACAGAACAGAAGAACAGACTGCAGGGCTGAATCATGCGGCATGTCCTCACCAGGAAGAAAAGAAGATCGACTGAGGAGGATTGTGCAAATCTTAAAGAGTTTAAGTTTCCCCTCGTTTCATGGCCTGCGCTCTGAACCGGGAGCATTTCAGTCTGATTGGCTGAAAACGAGCACTATGAGACGAGGCGGCTGTCCTCCTGAAAGTGGCTTCTCTGCAGTACCTTCACATGATTCTCATAGATTTTGAGAGCGGGGCCGAGTCTGATCGACAGACCAGTCAACACGTCACTGCGTTGCATCAGCAGTAAGGACTTCCCATCTATTTCCTGTTGGAAGATACAAAGCTTACTTGAGATCCACTCCTTGGATAAAAAAAAGAGATGTACAGTAGTGTTCCAAGGTTTGGGCTCAGTAAGATCTTGTTTTTTTTAAAGAAATTAAATTATACATTAAATTGATCAAAAGTGACAGTAAATACATTTATAATGTTTCATCTCTATTTCAAACAAATGCTGTTTGATATTAAGCAGAACAATAGTTTTTTAACATTGATAATAATCATAATTCTTTCTTGTGCATCAAATCATCATATCAGAATGATTTCTGAAGGATCATGTGACACTGAAGACTGGAGTAATGATGCTGAAAATACAGCTTTGATCACAGGAATAAATTACATTTTACAATATATTCACACAGAAAACTGTTACTTTAAATTGTAATAATATTTTACAATATTACTGTTTTTACAGTATTTTTCATCATATAAACAGCCTCGGTGAGCATAAGAGACTTACCCCAAACCTTTGAAAAGAATCCTATAGGTTATACTGTTGCACGTTTTAGGTTTTCTTGGCCAATATCATCACATGGTCATATGACTTAAGTAATATCAATTGATAAAAGTAGAAAAGACATAACTACTATTGATCCTAATTTTTTCAAAAAAGACAAAAAGTGAAGTGAACCGTTTTGATCAGCTCAAAAAGATGGATTTTCATTCCACTGTTAACTGGACTGACACATTTTGGTAAAAATAGTAAAATTCTCATTAGGGTTGTCAAAAGTTCGGTACCAAGTTGATACTGAAATTTTTAAAACATAACAATACCCGCCTTTCTGCAGTAGTATTGGTAGCAGTGGCGGCTGGTCAATAGTGGGTGCTGGTGCACCACCCCCTCAAGTTAGCCAGAGAAGAAGGCTACTTCAACCATGTTAAAAATAAGTTAAATGTATATTGAAAATAATTACAAAATAACATATTTAATCTTACTATTCGACTGGTAGTCATGTTAGCAACTATTAAAAAAAAAATTGTGTGTGCGGGGGCACCGAACAAATGGGTATTTATTAGGTTCGTCAACTTTTGAAACATGTGACTTGAGGCTGAGCTCTAATTGGCTTGTTTAAATTAGTCCTAGACCCTCCCACTTTTGATTTTAGCAAATCAATATTGTTTTTATGTATTTTGGCCTCATGTGACTGGACCGTTCTCGACTTTCAAGTAGGCGCAATATCTCTTCCGAGATGTCAGAAATATTTGTGTGAACATGCTGTAAAGAGCATCAAAGGTTTCTATTTACAACGTTTTTTTGCAGCGTTGAACATTGTAGGCAATCACAGACATATCTGTTGAGTGTGTGAACGCAATGGCCAATCAGAGTTGTTCAATTTAGTCAGTGGTGCAGGAATGACGTCAGAACACGGAAGTCTAATTCGCTGCTGGTTCCTTCGAGATTTGAGGACGATGCTTGGACGTTTTGTTCTACAATGTTAACTATGGGGATTTATAATGAGGTTTTTCAATTATGAGTAAAATAAAGCCTGCGGTAAACATGACTTTACAATACTTGGACGTTTTGTTCTACAACGTTAATTATACACACCCATAGCGAAAACACAAATTTTGAAGCAGTTATGTTTATTTTTTGTAAAATGTTTACCTTCATCCTTCCCTCGGGTCATTTTGACCCGAAATATATATTTTTTTTAAATAAAAAAATTAGTGTTCATCGGAGTGGTCCAAGACCTCAGGACTTTTGTCACACTTGAACCACGAATACACACACACACACACAAATTGACTGGATTCAAGGAGTTTATGTGGTTGTAAAAAAAAAAAAAAAAGTAACAAATCCTTCCCTCACGGGTCAATTCGACCCCCACAGGAATAAATGGAATGCTTTAGTACACATAGAAAAACCTAAAAATGCTCAATTCAAACAAAAAATGCTAAAACTTCACAAAAAAATTATTTTATAATGTGTACATGTGTCTGAATGCATACTGAAGACAAACTGACTTTATGACCCAGTGGAACATTTCATTTGCACCATTTAGAGGCGATCTAGTGGCAAGAGTCATTACATTTTTTTTTCTTTTTTTTTTTTTCTTTCACAAGAGGTCGACAGAGACACCCAAATTGGCCCAATGTGAGATATTTTGAGCTGATTTGAGCTGGTTATTGCATGTATTGGAGAGTTATTTTGAATTTAAGCTGAAAGAAGAATGTGAAGAATGTGCTTAAATGATATTTGTTGATCAAATCTAGTAATTTAAAGGTAAATAAAATAAAATAATTTCAAAAACTGCATTAAAAATATATAAAAAAAATATATAAAAATGAAATGATACAAGCTTTCTGGACAAAAAAAAAAAAAATATATATATATATAGTATACAATTTTTTTTATAACTTTAGGACTGCAAAGAGGGATTTGTTACAGGATGCGATGGAAGGATGAACGTAAACAAGTAACTAGATAAGACAGCTTGAGGTGTGAGTGTGTGTAGTGTGCACTGTAGAACAAAACAACACTCATTCATCACTCACTCATCAAATCAAACATTACTCATAAATTGACAAAACCCCATTATAAAACCCCATAGGAAAATCTCGATGGAACCAGCGGCGAATTAGACTTCCGGGTTCTGGCGTCATTTCTGCACCGCTCTATAGGATACACTCTCTTGATATGAAAGAAATTTGTACAGTGCGAGTTCTGCACACTCTTGAATCATTTCATTATAACCAACAAAGTATAAACACGATGTCAATAAGAGATTCATTGTGCAGCATAGACCGATCTTTTAGCACTCATTGCTCGCTTTCTGTATATAACCCATTCATAATTTAAATAAAAGTACACTGCAAAGTTTTATTAGTGACAACCATAATAAAAATGCAGGGCTGAATCTGGAATAGTGATGAGTATAGCAAGTGCCAAAACAGATCTGTGCATAAGTCTTGCCACACAAATGCAATTCTTTTACCTGTAATGTGTTTCTTTGTTTTTCATTCTATTATTAACTTTTCACTGAATCTTTTTAATGCGATGTTTACTTAATGGAACAATATTTGAAGGCTATATGCTAATGTTATTTATTTACTCCTAATTATTCATATTAATAATTAAGTTATTTCCTGGTCTGGAAATAGTGATTTAAAAACTAAAATCAGCATAAATTAAAGAAATGTCTTGTACATTTTTCTGGCATTATAGTAACATGAATTAGGGGGGTAATGTACTTAAATTAAGATTTTTTCTTTCTTTCTTTGTTTCTTTCTTCCTGTCTTAAAATACAACAAGCACATGTTCTTGACCGGTTTGTTTGACTACACCACTAACCTGTGTCCTAAAAGCCAGCGCCTGCTCAGGGAAACCCACAGACGTGAAGTAATGGGCCACATCGGCCACGCTCCAAAGCAAAGGGTCCTGCCCGACTTCTTCCTTTACCACATCACTGAGAATGAACAAAAACAGCTTAACACCTAAGCAATTCAGAACAACAATATATTAACCAATGGTGTGAGTTTGAGTTGGTGCTACCTGACCAATCGCACATCCCAGCTAACAAAAATACCTTCTAAGAATGTTTCAATAAAGTTATGGAAATACTATTTCTGGATGTTTTAATGTGAAGGTTAGCAAAACAATTAAGGACGGTCCCTTTGATAATTTTACAAACATTATAGAAATTTTACTAATTTTTAATGTTTCGAAATAAGTAATTGTAAGTAATTTTTTTAAAACGTAGGCAAATAAAATGTTTTCGAAAAAAAACATTCCATTAACGACACTCTGAGAACATTATTAAAGATTTTGAATGAACGTTGACATTTCACAGTTAACATTACTGGAAGAACATTTGTTCATAACTTTGAGAGAACCTTGTCAGAACATTAGCCAGTGTTCTGAGAATGTGCCCAGTTAGATGGGATGGTCAAGGTTATTTGACCATATGGGATGGTTATTATTTGTCCAGTTGTGTTTGATGCACAGAAATGAAACACTAGAGCTTTAAGTCTCAGTATTTCAGTGTTTATTGCAAAAGATAGAAAGAAAATTTTAACTTTCACTCACTTTCCATTATTCATCCCTCCATTGTTAACCATTTCTTCCTCTGACGTGCTCTTGAGCTCCTTATTGCACATTTCACCTGTGACAGCACAAAAAAAAGAAGAAAGAAAAAAAAGGAATGTACAATGAGTTGACAGATACGGTGCAGGTTCGGAAATGAACTGGGACTTGGTGCAAAAATGTCACTAAAATGGCCCCCAAAATCAAGAAAAAATGCCCCTGCACAAACTAAACCTATCATGACTGTCGTGATTAAATAGTGTTGACTGTGGCAATACATTTAGATCTGCTCATGTTGCATCAGATTTTTTTTGCAGGGTTGAGAGAATTACAACCAATCACACGTGTTTCTGTTGAGCATATGAAAGCAATGGCCGTTTACATTAGTCACAGGTAAAAGTGTTCAGTGCGAACACGCACTGACTCACTATATTCCTAGTTTAAATAAACGTTTGTTTTTTATGCTACTAAAAATTTGCCAATATGAAATCTTGATTTCCTAATGCATAAAAAATTATTTTATCTGTGTAGCCTAGGAATATGTTGAGCTGTGTCCTTAAACACAAATAAGTTTCTGTATCCTATTAATTGACATTAATAATTTTACACTATCAAGCACAATAACCGACAGTAATGATTTTTGTAATAAAACTGCAGCCCTAATGAGATAATGTTTTTTAATTTTATAAATGTATATACTTCATATAGGCTATACATTATGCATTTGTATTGTAAATACATATAATTGGTAAAATGCAAGTCTTTGACATAAACAAGATGCACATAAAAAAAGACAACAGATACATTTAATAAGGTAAACATAAAAATTACCCTTACAAAGAAAAAAGAAGAAAAAACTTCCAAGGGGCAAATATTGGCCCTTAAAGGTGCAGTAAGCGATTTCTGAGAAACACCGCGGATATTTTGAAATCAACCCAAACAAACACACCCCTCCTTTCATTGCTCCGCCCCCAAAGTGCACAAACACACAATGTAAGATTGGACATTTCTTTATCATAGCTGAAGTGAACCAAAACAATGCTTAGCAAAAATAAAGTCACCAGCAGCTCCAGACAAACAATGACACTCAAAACTGTCCTGTTACTAGAGCTAACATTACAACAACATCATATCTTGGTTCTGTGAAACAGCAAAACTAATGATACTCACGTACGGAGCATAAACAACGCAACCTCTGTGTCCATTTTCAGGACTTCCTGCTTCAGTCTCTCCAGTGCTGGAAAGCTTTTCTAAAAATAATGCGGGTCCTAAAGCTCTTGCCTGATCAGAACCCTTCTGTTTCCAGTGATATTCCTCTGAGCTTTTCTCTTTTGTAATGTCGCTCAGCCATTTCACTTTCTACAGTCTGTCGATTGGCTCGCTCTCTCTCCTCCCCCATCATGAGTGGACATGACCCCTACTGCTGATATGCTCACTCTCTCTCCTCCCCCATCATGAGTGGACATGACCCCTACTGCTGATATGCTCACTCTCTCTCCTCCCCCATCATGAGTGGACACAATTCACTTACAACAGCATTTCTTAGAAATCGCTTCCTGCACCTTCAATGGAAAAATAATTTTTTGTCCCTGATACGCTATGAAAGTTAAGGGAACACAGGCAGAATCCTCACCCTCCTCAGCATGATCAGGGACAGCATGAGGCCCTCCGTCTGCCATCATTGCCTCGTCCTGAAGAGAGACACACACAATATGACACAGAGGAACATGACAGATGTGCTGTGTTTGGAAGCAGGATGGACGTGCTCACCGGTGTGACTGGATCAGGGGTGGCCACGCTCTCCTCCACGCTCGGCTCCTCTTCGACTTTAAGAGCGGAGAGACAGATGACCGCTGGCTGCTGCAAGAACTCCATGGATCCTGTGGGCCACAATGACAAATACCATCAGCTGAAATCTCTTTAGGCTGGAGTCTTACACATTCAATGACTGTTTTTGCTGAAATCTTCTTTCAGAGGTCGGTCACTCTAACAAAATATTTAAAAAAAGATAGTGACAGATTTAACAGCTGTCTCTGATATTTCTATCCAACTCCCTGACATGCATTGCAATGCCCCAATTTGCAGCAAACAAAGAATGTAAAGCATGCCGAAATAAGAGCGGGAATTGTAATAGACTGAATGGATGCAATTCATGTTGTAACTTTACGCGGTCAAAATGTGTGATTGTATGTTTGTCTCTTCGGACTTACTTTTACTTCAAATTCAAGAAACAGAACAAGAATGCCTCCAGAACAAGAATGCAGTATGTTTTAATATGCTTCAGTTCATAGAGATTTTTAGATGGATGCTGAGGCTTTGTAGGTCGGGTAGAATCTGCGATCGCTGACCCAGTTTGTTTGCTGGCTATATGGTTGCAATACGCTGTGTTTTTCGCCAACTGTCAACCTGTGGTGTGGAAATACTATTGGGTAAACTGGCAATGTGCGGTATCGCACACACCAAAACAGACATTCCGACACAGAACAATTTCAAAGTAGAATAACTGGCTGTAGCATTGCTTTTTAGAGAAACAATTTTTCTTACATATCTGCAAACATATTATGGTATTTTTATTCTTTAGTAAAGTGAAAAACTTACATACAGCACCTTTAAAGTGAGTAGTGCGTTCAGGGTTATGTACTGTATTGATCTTTCGGTGCTACATCCTGTAATAATTTTATCTAGATCCAAACGCACTTCATTCAAGCCCTTTCCCTTCTGTGCACGTTGCTTCTCTCTTCCGATGTAAAGCGTCTTTTTCCATAAATTTAGGTTTTTACATTAGCATTTTTTCCCTGTACATTTAGCGTTATTGAAAGCATTTCATAATAAAACAATGTTATAAATTTAAAAGATATTTAGAGATGGCAAGGGAAGACAAAATAACTTTGAAATTACCAGTTAACTTTGTTTTGTGCTCATGAGAGTTTTCATTATTAGATTGTTTGTTTTTGTAGCTTATTACGTTAAGCAAAATATAAAAATGGTCCATACTTTTCTCAAGAGGTAAACCCTGCACCTCCCCATTTTCCTTCTATGTGCCATACACGTAGCTGTCTAAATGTAAAAAAATAAATAAATAAATAAGTGCCTAATAAGACCTCTGATCTTTTATATTCATATCCAGTTGGGAGAAATATTTACTTTTTTTGGAAATTATTGGTAAAAATTCTTAGATATCACTGCTTTGGCTTGAGGGCCAAATTGATCTTTGATGAATATTTAGAGTAGGATTTTTTCTTTTACAAAGTACTACGGCTGCCCCGATGGAAATGTACTGTTCCGCTGGAAAGGAAATATAGAGATCAGATCTCTTGGAATTTTAATTGACATCTAGTTTTTCCTCCCCTCTCATGTTTTTTTTCCCTTCATCATGTCCCTTTAGGGGTTTCGTATGACGCAATATAAGCTCATTTTGATTTGCTTATATTGCATCATACGAAGCTAATCAAAATCCATAATTGTATGTCCAAACAAATTGATGACTATGTGTTCAACTATCCTGTCACTGTATTGCAGTAAGTTCCATTTATATTTCATTTCCAAGTGATCTTTCCAAATTGCCTGTTGTCTTTCCAACCTGTGCAAGAGGGACAACGGCTGCACAAGCAATCCTTTCGTGTCAGTGAGTAAGATGAAATCATAGGCTAGAAGTTTGATGATAGTATTAATAAACTATATGTAATACTATTGGGGTAAATATTTGTTGGTCCTCATAATGCTTGATATTAGATTTACACAAGTACATTATTTAACAGGATAGTGATGTTTTTGCAATAATGCAAAAACCTGTAAATTGTAAAAAAAATTGGGGCAGAATTACATTGATTTCAGTAATTATAAACAAAAATGTACAGGAAATTGTGTTCATACTGTAACTAATACTACCTACATAAATATAATAAAGATTATTGTAGGGCTGCAACAACTAAAAATCATCGATAACGATTCTCATTGTTGATTAGTCGGGTCTGCACTCTGTGCTCGATAAGCTTCCACCAGTCGCAGCAAATTACAGCACTGAATAACGCATTTCTATGGACAAAATGTGCATCTAGAAATAGTGGAGTGGAAACAGAGTGAGCTGATGCAGGAAAGGGTCATGAACCAAGTGCCCAAAACATGAGAATTGTTTATTTTAAGCTTGAAGCAAATGCATTACCCTGTCATGTGCTTTGACAAGTGTGTGCGTCTGCGTCCTCAGCATAAAACGTTCATTCTACAGGTTATATCTACTGATCTATATAGAGAACAGTAATTATATCCTCATCTGTAAATGCTACTAATTCATGCGAGTATTTCGCATGAAAGCGCGTCCTGACAGTCTGTTAAACTTCACTGAACGAGGGCCGGCGCGGTGGGAGCGCGCACGTGCGTCAAACAGACAGATCGCAGTCGAGAGGGAGACAAATATTCAGCGCACAAACATTCATTTAGCTGAAATATCTGCTGTTGGACGCTCAATTTAGTTTTAAAAGTCAACATGTAATTCAAGTATTTTATGAGAGTAGTAACTGTAAAGGGATAACAGCGTGTACTTTGAATAAATGTAAGACGTTTCTTATAGCCTATTTACAGGATAAAGAAATGACAGTAACAGTTACTGTGTCCAGAGCAAATGTGTGTGTTCCTGCAGAACATTCCTCTTATCTGCTAACACTGAGTTTGTGTTTTTTTGTTTTTGTTTAATATCATTTTAAATGTAGGAATTTAAACTCCTTTAGATTAGTAACTTTTTTTGTACATAATGTATAGCACAAACACACCCTTACGAAAATTAACCATGGTTTTATTATAGTAAAACCATGTTTTTATTATTATTATAAAACCATGTTTTTGCCGTATTAATTACCGTTTGTAAAACCACACAAATATGGATTTGAAGCAAAACAAGGGTTAATTTGTGGTTACCATTAAATAACTACAATAACCCTGTTATTTATTTATTACTATTATTTTTGTTTGTTTTATTTGTTGTAAAACCATGGTTAAATTTGGTAAGGGTAGATATATTCACTATGTATGTTTTCATAGCACTCAGCTGGCACGTTTGTTTGAAGGACAGGATGTGGAATAGTGCGTTTTGTCAAAATGAAAAAATGGGCTTTTTATCCGATTAATCAGAAAAATTATCGGCCAACTAATCGATTATCAAATTAATCATTATTTGCAGCCCTAGATTACTGGTGGGTTTTCACTACAAAACCACACAAGAATGCTGCAAATATCGACGCAATTTTTTGAGAAAAGTCACAGCAATTTCAGTCATTTTGAGTTGCAGAATAAAAACATTTCTGAAAAAATTCCTGCAAAATCTTGATTGGACCGCTAAATGGGTGAATGAGATCTGACCCTGTTTACACCTGGTATTAAAGGGTTAGTTCACCCAAAACTGAAAATTCTGTCACTAATTCCTCACCCTCATGTCGTTCCAAACCTGTAAGACCTTCATCTTTGAAGACCTTTTTAAGACCATTATGAATTAAATTTAAGACCTATATCACGCAATAAAAAAACGTACAAAGGAAATGCAGAATCACAAAATTACTTGCAAGGAACAAAGAATGAGTAAACTTGCACTTCCTCATAGCTCAATCCCACCAGGATTTCACTATATATATATATATATATATATATATATATATATATACATATATATACACACATATACATACACACACACACATTTTTTTGTGATTTGTGTGAGATCAAAATGACTGATTTTGTGGTGGTCATTTCCAGAAATGTGCGTGTTTTTTTTTTTTCATAATTAGGATGCCACATTTACCATATCATTACGTTAGATGCACAATAGTCACACGTGGCAATAAAACAAACAAAATGAATTAATCTGGTTTGGTATTACAAAAAAAGGCTGGTCCAGTGGTGTGCTATGCTATTGAGCTTTAATAACATGATCGCTTAGGGTGGGAAATATGAACAAAAAGTAAACCACAGCAATAAGCAATTGCTTAATATAAGTAAAAAGTTCTCAAGTAATTAAGTAATCAAGTAAATGGCCAGTAATAAAATAATAACTTATAAACAAATGACAATAGGACAAATAAATACAACATAAATATACAGATACAAACAGTGCTTTAAGTTTAGGTAGGCTACTGTTTGTTTTTTCTCCTGTTGTTGTTGTTGTTTGTTTAACATTGACACAGAGACAGGAGTGGGTATAAGCTATATTAGGTTGCTTTCACTTTAAGACCTACAGTAATGCGCAGATCCAATACTGACGCACATCCCAAACTTTTTTACACACGACATAACCGCCAATGTGGACATGGGCATAATAATGTGTGTATTTGATCATTCAAGGGCAATAAGCCTAGAAATAGACACATTCATATACTCACACGAGCGGTGACAGGCGGCAAACGTGTGCACAGAATCCGCAGCCAGTCTGACTTCGGTCAGTGTGTCAATAGCGAATTGAGTTCGGGGTTTATATCGCTTTTATTAATCTTTTTTAGTGCTATCAGGCATATCATACTTTTATGTGGTCATTATGCGAGATGGCAGGTGAGAAAGATTCGCTTTCACGATTGCGGAACTGGAGAACTGTTAGCTAAAGAATAAAATCTGTTTTATGTGTCTGTGGTACAATCCAAAAGAGACTCGCGCCAATAACACGAAAGCTGATTGGCTGCAATATAAGATGCATGTTGGTCTCATTTGTAGTTGTAATACAGCGAACTATAGCTGGACTAGCGAAAGAAAGAACTACAACACCCCAGAATAAACACACACACTAAAGCGCTGCGGGAGCATTTTAATGAGCAATAGAGGAAGAGTTACATGGACGTAGGAAAATTAAGACCTGTTTAAAATGATTGAAGACCTAGAACTCAATACTGCAGCGAATTTAAGACTTTTTAAGGCCTAAAATTTTGATTTTGAAATTTAAAACATTTAAGACTTTTTAAGATCCCGCGGGTACCCTGTAAAATATTTTTGATGAAATCCGAGAGCTCTCTGACCCCTCCATAGACAGTAACACAACAACCACTTTCAAGGCCCAGAAAGGTAGAAAAGACATCGTTAAAATAGTCCATGTGACTCCAGTGGTTCAACCTTAATTTTATGAATCGAAGAGTGTCAGCATCACACGCATGTGTCGTTGAGCTCACGTGAACAGCGTCGGCCAATGGTGAGCCGACGTTCCGACGTAGAATCCGGAAGCACTAAACAGCGTAGGAGACTGACACAGAAAAGAAGAAATTCTTCAATAAAGTCGTTATTTTTGTTTGTTTTTTGCACACAAAAAGTATTCTCATCATAAAATAAAGGCTGAACCACACATGGACTATTTTAACAATTTCTTTACTACCTTTCTGGGCCTTAAAAGTGGTAATAACGTTGCACTCTATGGAGGAGTCAGAGAGCTCTCGGATTTCATCAAAAATACCTTAATTTGTGTTACGAAGGTCTTACGGGTTTGGAACGACATGAGGGTGAGTAATTTATGACAGAATTTACATTTTTGGGTGAATTAACCATTTAAAATGTGCTTTGGTCGATCGGATCACTAGTGGACAACAGTAAATACAGGTGTAAACGGTTCTAAAATGTTTTGAGCTTTCGACCACTTCTAGGAGGTAGTTGAAAACACATTTGACCGGATTGCTTTCGTAGTGTAAATGCCAATGTGGTCGAATGTGTTTGAACAGCCACAAAAGACACCTACTCTCCGCCTACTGTCCTAATGCGTAAACATTATGGGAAGCATGCTAGCCAGACAGGATATATACTTTGTCGGCTAGAGACCTAAGTTTGGTTTGAAGATGAAAAACGCACAAAGCACAGTGTTCTCTGATTTCTAACACACACTCACAGCGTTCGGCGGGATCTTGCGGCTGTCAGAGCAGAAACGAAAGCTGATGCTCTCCGTGTGTTTTTCCGTCGTCTCCGGTCACGTTCATATGTAAATTGCGTGAGCTTATTTCGTCCATTAGATGGAAAGATCTGAAAAAGCCCATACATTCACCCTCCCATAGACTTTCCCCTCAAAAAAAATCAGGACAGAAGAGGTTGAAAGTGGACAAAAGAGACGGATTAAAACCAGATGTAAACAGGAATGGGTCTCCCTCGTCTACTTGTGATCTAATCGACCAAAACACATCTTAATACCAGGTATAAACAGGGCCTCTGATTCTCAAACAATTGTATAAATGAAGTTTACTGACTAACATTTGGCTAGTGGGACTTCAGTTTATCTGAGGCTGCCAGGAAAACCATAATGTTAAAGTCACCATGAAATCAAAATGGACAATTCTTGTTTTTTTTTATGTAATATTGCAGTGTTTATTATAAATGATTTATCTGCGCTCATCATTATTTTTTTTATTCATGTGCCTCGTAATCTTTAATCAAAATAACTTCCCCTCCCTCTTGCAGCAATATCTCTTCTCTGATGATGCGTTTACTGGCGCGAGGGTGGGGCAACCTGTGAGATCCACCAATAGCAGACCACAACCATCCAATCAGTTCTGATGGACAAAATCAAATCCCGCCCTACATTTGTTCTTGTTCAAAAAGCCGTTTCACTCGGTCACATTGCAGTTCCATTTCATGCCAACTTTATCATGTTATTTTGCAGTACGGTTTCAAAAGACTGATTCTTTATTTAATTTATTTGAATTACCGTCTCAGTTTAAAGGCTGGTTAGTTTAGGGTTTTATTTTGAGAAGCACGTACCTGTGTCCTGTTGGGCTGCTGGCTGTGTGTGTTCGGGCAGAGTATAAGCGCTGTCGGCGTCCTGCCTTAGAGCATCATGGGTAGGAGAGTTCTTCGAGGATGTGGGTGAGGGTACAGGCAAACTGGTGTTACTGCTAGTGACGGGACTCATGCTGATGCCCGAGTCAGCAGTGCTCTGAGCACACATGGCGTCCAGACTGCTCTCATCGCCCTCCTCATCCATACTACTGTCCAATCCTGCTGTCATTGACATCTCGTCCTAAAAAGATAGCAGAATTATTTATTTTTTTACTTGATCACTGTTAGACAAACACATAGTCTGCCTACAATCCAGTGCAACATGAGGCTTCAACAGTTTTCATTTTTATAAAAAAAATACACACTATTTTTAAGAAAGAAAAATATGAAGCACCACAACTGTTTTCAACACTGATAATAATCAGAAATGTTTCATGAGCATCAAATCAGCATATTACAGGGGTTTTTCAAGGTGTGGAATAGGGCTGGGCGATATGATGATCGATAGAGATATTTCTATATAGGTTAATCTGTAGGTAATGAATGAGAAGAATGAGCGTGACATGCTTGATGACGAGTTATTAAAAGCACAATAAACCGTGAAAGGGAACTGAATTCAGTACTAACGGGCGGCTTTCTGTGGCGCACATCCGAATCGCTGAATTCAGTTCACTTTCGTGGCTTATTGCGCTTGAATGGTCAGATACACACATTTACGTGTGGCAAAAAAAAGCCCATTTTCACATACACACAGTCAGTTATGTCTAAAGTGAAAGTAAACAGTTGGGCGAAATTATCATTATATTGGATCAATGCATAAGGTCTTAAAGTGACAGCCACCTCATGGTTCAACTAGCCCACTTCAGATTTCGTCTGTGTCCTTTGCAAATCGCGCCGTTTTTACTTTTCTGCCTAAGCTTTTCCAGTTCAGTACGTCTACCTTGGGTTGTTTTGCCAAGTGTATAGTGTAAAAGCAGATATCGGATGAGAGTCACTTTTAAAAGATGCAAGCAAAAAAAAATCAGATATAGTTATCAAATCAGAATTGAGCATCAAGACCTGCAATGCAAGACCTGTCGTTAACATTAATCAAACAACAGAAGAAAATCATTCACTGCTCTTGACTGAACATCTTTCATAGCTTTATTAAGAATCAGTGTACATGTAATTCATACAGTGCAGTTCATACTATGCTGTTTAATTTTGGGGGGTTCATGTGACACTGAAGACTGGAGTAATAATGCTAAAAATTCAGCTTTGATTACAGGAAAATAAATTACATATGCACATAGAATGCAACTGTAACTGTATTTTTGATCAAATAAATGCCACCTTGGTGACATAAGAGGCTTTCAAAAACAAATGTTGAACTCGGAATGGCACAATTTTTAGTGGGGCAAGTTGTCATGTGTAGTTTTGTGTTAGCTTGTATCGATTTGCTATTTTAATTGTTTTTGTTTCATGAATTGTGTTTTATAATTTGTTTACATTTTTACACAACACCCACAATAAACCATTTAATGGCTGACTCTGAGTCCCATTATGTCAACTTAACCTATATAGTGTGCCAACATGCCCTACTAAGGGTTAAGTGAACCGTCCTGAGCAATAACACTGGAATGTTCAATAGCCCAGAAATATGTTCACTAAAAAGTATAAGCAGTAAAGCTGGTGGAATAAAGAAAACATATTAGCATGCATTCAGTGGCTTTAAATAGGACTGCATGCTGATTAGCAATACTATAAATACCTGAATTTTACATTTTAACGAGTATGTTTCGACTATTGCACTTTGTGGTTATGCTCAACCCGTCTTGCTGCAAATCTGGACTGTCGTCGAGTCGAGCCTCAGTGGTAACTGAAGGCCGCGCGCAGTTTATTCAGACAGAAATTCTCGTTTTTTCGTACACTTTGAAACCCAGTTTTGGCGACGATTGGCGCTATGGTATTAGGAACGTCAATAACGGAGCAGTGAGCATATCGAAATAACTTATTTATACAGTGTGGGTAACATTACGGAGTGAGTTTGCTAAACGGAGGCGCGCTGAACTCCGACTCGCGGTTCTCCGGCGGCAGGCAGCGCGCCTTCAGAGAGAAGCGGGGCGGGCTCATGAATATTAAGTAGCGTAACGTTCTCCAGCTGCATTAGAACGAAGCGAGCGGGCTCATGAATATTAAGTAGCGTAACGTCCTCCAGCTGCATTAGAACGAAGCGAGCGGGCTCATGAATATTAAGTAGCGTAACGTCCTCCAGCTGCATTAGAACGAAGCGAGCGGGCTCATGAATATTAAGTAGCGTAACGTCCTCCAGCTGCATTAGAACTAAGCGAACGGGCTCATGAATATTAAGTTTCGTAACGTCATCCGACTGCATCAGAACGAAGAAGACGGGCGGTCTCATGAATATTAAGTTGCGTGAGGTTTCTCAGCGGCCTGAAAGAGAAACGTGGTGCGTTCATATATATTAATTAGGCACGCCACAGGCGAACATCACGCAGCCTAGTTAATATTCATAAACCCGCCCCGCTTCGCTCTGAGGCGCGCTGCCTGTCTGAGACAAGCGCGTCCCAAAGCAAGCCAATGTTAAACGTGGCTATAGCCGACATTTTCCCCCTTAAAACACATCCAAAACTAACGTTCACCCTAGTGCACATGTTAACCCGCGATACATAAGCAGCGCAAGTTCACGAGCCGCACTGACGACTTGTTCGCACTTCGCGTGCACGGACATAAATGATACTCTAGCAGCCCGTGCAATGACTTGCGCTTCAATTATCCTTATAAATTGTCTTATTGACACGTACAAGTGTACAAATGAAGTCTCCCGATAGTGAATAATCGCTATTGCAATTGTCTCCAGTGTCGCTCCTTGTACGAAATGCGTCAGTCGGCTGATACGTGTTTTGGTGACTTTCCCCGCTAGTTTGGGTCAACTGACAAGGATTGTATCGCTAAAGTTGAGTTACTGGATTGTCTGCGCTTGAACAAAAACTCGCTCCGACCTCGCAGATCAAGCGCTTCCATTGTTGGCGATTTTCCGACGCTCATTAGGGTTCGTGCCGCTCCCCGTCTGCGCCAGTCCGCGCGCGCGCGTGTGTGTGCGTGTGTGCACTTGCTTTCATGTTTAATGCGCCAGAACTACTGATCAAACTAGTGATAAAACACCAATGCTTGACATTGCACGTGTGATGTTTTTCTGTCGGAGCGCAGCCGCTGTTTTCTGTGCGCCAGCGCTCGTTTTACTTACTTCCATATCCTCCATGTGATCCTCATCCACGGGACCCAGCGCGCTGTCGCCGGTGCTCCAGTCCGCGAGGGAAGGCTGTTTCACCGCACACTTGCTCTGCTCGCTTTTCCTCCTGCCTCTCAGCACCTTTGCCGCGTTGCGATAGGACACCGAGCCCTTATAGTTGACTTTCAGCACCGTTTGCTCCTCTATCAGTTTCTCTAGTTCTGAACGGGTTCGGTCCCAGTCCGAGCCGTATCGTCTTTTAACCATTCTGCAAATTCTGTCCAGGTCCGGTCGCGCTTTTCTCGACCTCAGCGAGTCTATGGAGCCCAGGATCCATTCGCGATACGGCTTCGACATTATTCCTAATGGGCTTCAAGCTTGATAGAGTAGATGAAGTGCGTCAGTGTTGCCTTCGACGTGACGCTCGCAGTCTTTCGAGCCGCGGCGCGAGCGCGTTGGAGAAAAAAAAAAAAACGGAAACATACTGTACGCGTGCGTTGATCACATTGAGCGCTTAAGGTGGAATGCGCGAGATGCGCGTCCCGCCACTAGGAGATTTAAGGAGGCTTTGTTGTTCTGTTGTTCTACGTGCATCTTAAAGGTCTGTTTTGGAATGCAACACTAGCATGCTGCTTGTTTTTTTAAAATTTAGACAGTAAAAACGTTTCATTTTCACATTCCTTGTTTAATTAAGCCAGTTATCTCAGAACTTTTGCATTTTAAATGTTACTTTGAAAAAACCTGTTAATGCTTGGCGATCCAATCAAACAATTAGTGGAATATTAGCTACATATTAGCACATAGTAAGGCATTATGCAACCATAAACGTTTAGTATTACGCTAAATTGTTGTCGGATGAGCTTATTACGCACCATGAAATCAAAATCGATAATTATTTTTATGGAATGTTGCCATGTTTATTATACAGGATTTATCCATGCACATCATTATTTTTTGTTTTATTCATGTGCCCTTGTAATCTTTAAGCAAAAAAACTTCCCTTCCTCTTGCAGCTCATCTCCTCTCTGATGATGCGTTTACTGGTGTGAGGGCGGGGCAACCTGTCACTCACATGAGATCCACCTATAGCAAACCACAACCATCTGATCAATTCACCATGGACAAAATCAAGCCCCGCCCTACACTTTTTCTCCTTCCAGAAGCCATTACACTCGGATATATACGTCACAGTAAGGGAAAAAAAGACTATTGCAAGTTCCGTTTCATGCTTTATTCAGGCGACAAACAAATATAATCCCAAAATCGTTAAAGAGTTACACATCTTAAATTGGAAACTAATTGAGTTACACAATTAGTGAAGATTGGATCTGAAATTCCAGGTTATTGGTGACACTAGAAACGGAAGGTCAAGTAACGTGCAGTGCATTGTGGGATACAGCACAGCACAGTATCCTGCACACTGTAGCAAATGTAGTATCATCTCAAGGAGATTCATATTTCCTGCCAAATGCTGTTGTTTGGTGGGTGCACAAGCAACTGAAATTCATAAGTGATCTGCCATCTTTGCTCATGGCCGCTGAGCTCTGCTGCCAGGTCATTTTGAGACAAAATGTCATTTGACTTAAAGTCACAAGATAGTTTACCCCCCTCAGGGGGTCTAATTCTTGCTTCACATACAAATATAATAATAATAAATATAAAGTTATGAACAGAAAAATGACACGCAAGACGGCACCACATAATTGTAATTTTAACAATTAAAACTTTATTGGAATGATACATGTTGCAAAATATTATTCTGTGTATTTTTTATTTTTTAAACATACTCGATGTGTCCTACGGTACGGGTATCCATCCACTTCTCCAGAAGGTAAAATAATTAAGACTGTTAAAGGCAGAGAATATACAGTATTGTTTCCCGAAAAGGTACAATAGACTACACCATCACCATACCCATGTCGGGAGGATAGAGACTCCTGTTATTGAAAATACACTTAGAAAATATGCAAAAGTAAATCAAATGCTTTCATGATTTTTTTTTAAAAAGCAAATAGAAGAGTGTATGAAACTGGATGTATAGAAAGGCAAACTGTATTATGGACTGATGCGCACACACACACGCACACACAAAAAGATGATTGACAATGAACAGATGAGTGAGAGACTGGAGGATGTGTGACACCCATGTATTTGAAAGGGAGGGACGGGGCCCCAAGAATCAGGCAGACATAGAGGGATGACATATGAACACCACCAAGAACGTCATGCTCTGACAATAAAAAAAAAAAAAAGTGTAATGAAAGGTGCATTTGAGCCATAATTTCGCATAATCCCGATTTAAATCACGATCAAGCTCAAAGGGGAGGGGGAAAAAGCTCATATGAAAGCAAACCTGTACATTATAACTCAGTGCACCAGTTGAAGATAGTCTTACGTTGCTTCTAACGTCACAAAACCAGTGCCGAAGAGCCTGCTGGCAAATCGAAATGTACAGAAGCATCCTTTGAACACTGATTGTTTTGTTTTCCAGCAAGAAGTGGAGCCGTTTCTACACCCATTTTATGAAGTCTCCAGAAATGGGGCGAGTAAATGTCCTAGGCATGCAGGGGAAAAGAGTGAGGAAGAGAATCTAAACCTATCCCAAAGTTTCGTGAAATACAAACATCTGCCTTTTGCTTGTGTTGGTTTCTAAAGGTACCCGAATGATCAGAAACTGACCCAATCTGATCCATTTTGGCTATGTTACAGTGCCGTAACATTTCCTGAGCGGGAAATGTAAGTGAACAGTAATTTGATCGGAATGGCATCATCTTCAATGACGCTACCATTATTAAAAGACGTACGAAGAGTTGCTTGAAATACCATTTTAACCTGGCACCAATCTGTAGTTTGCAAACATTCGGCAAAATTAAGTTACACTAATCATAAAAAACAAAAACCAAAAAAAAAAAAAAAAAAAAAAAACGCAGAGTTTAGAAAGAGGAGCATCTAGTGCAGCACCAGCAGAACCGAGCTATAAGCGATAATTGCCGCCTCGCATTTAAATGTGTGCGCCACTAGCAAACAAAAACCCAAACATAAATGACTTTTATCAACCCATTCGATCTAATGTCCTTTTCATTTGGTTACAAACATGACTGCAGTTCCATTTGGTGCCACTAGTGGTGCACTTCATCTTTAACACCTAATTACATATTTCACTGACGAGAAGCTTTCCAAGCATAATTCAATAAAACCTTTGCAACACTACGCATTATTGCACACTTCTGCAAACTAAACAAAACAATCATGGGGATATTTGCATTCAGATCGTCTTGCATCCTACAGAGCAAGATAGAAAGTTATGTTTTGATCAGTTCGTTGGACGATATTTCACCAGGCCGAATGGAGCTTCACTAACTGGTCTTAAAGGGATAGTTCACCCAAAAATGTAAATTCGGTTATCATTTACATACGTTGTCCCAAACCTGTATCAATTTCTTTCTTCTACTGAACACAAAACAATATACTTTGAAGAATGTCGGTAACCAAGCGGTTTCTGGTCCCCATTGATTTCCATAGTATTTTTTTTTTCCATACTATGGGTCCATCAACTGTTTGGTTATCCACATTCTTCAAAATATAATTTTTTGTGCTCATACAGGTTTGGGACAATGCGAGTAAATGATGACAGAATTTGCATTTTTGGGTGAACTTTCCCTTTAATAACATACAATAAAGTCTACAAGCTTATTTGAAGCAGAAATGAAGATTGATTAGTGAAGACGTAGAGAGTTAAAACATTGAATATCCACCTAATTTTCAAACCTCTTCCGTAAAGACAAAAAAAAAGAAAAGGGTTTGGTCACTAGCAGGTGACACGGCAGAATCGAATAATAATAAAAAAAAACACCATCATCCACCAGGAACCTAGTGTAACCACAGAAACAGTGCCCTCATTTAACATTTTCCTTTAAAAGCATAATTCTAAAAACAAACAGCCGTATTACAAGACTTTGTACTCGGCCAATTCACTGCATTCCTTCACTTTTCCATTCTGTGTTGATTTATTCCCTGGAAAACTCATCTTTGAATCAAAGCCAGTGTAAAATCATGGATTTAGAGCTTTAAGTGTTAACTATAATAAAGTGGTGTTACATTCTATTCGTATGACAAGCTGGGCTTTTAGGACACCACATATTGGCTTGGTATACACAACAAAATCAAGAGAATGATGATCCAAAATCAACAATCTTCATACTAAGCGGCTGATTCTGCCTGATCTCAGAGCAGTGTAGGAAATTGTACCCAATCAACATATGGATGATAAATTTGAAGGATGGTGGTGCAATGCTTGAAATCCAAATGGGAAATGGGTGATATCTCAAACAAAAAGCCAGAACTTTTGGATGGTGTAAGTTGGATTGATTTGGTATTGGGTGCCAATAGGTGCACAGGAAGTAAACAAGATGTGACAGGGTGGAGAACTACAGAGCAAGGACACCTTTGCTGATTTAAAAAAAGGGGGGTAATTTTTTCTGGAGAAGCCGAAATTCAGTACCAGAAAGTAACCTCTATATCTCTGGGAGAAAAAAAAAAAATTAGTAGTCACAAATATCCCCATGCCAGCCAGTCATAGAGAAGTGACTGAATCTCTGCCCAATGGACCCTGGCTACCAAACAAGAGGGAAAACATGAAAATGAACAAGTGACGAAGGATCTGAAAAGGCAACACTGCTGGCGTCTCTCTCTCTCAGGACTTTCTGATCTTCTTCTCCCTCCATCCGCGTGTGAGGGCTCTACGTTGTTGTTGTCGTTACCGCATACAGGCTCAGTCCAGTCCATCATCTCACCCTGGAAAACATTTTCTTCTCACTGTTGCCCCACATCTAATTTCTCTTCGTCCCTCTCCTCCACTGCTGCTGCTTCTAGAATTCAGCAAACTCCTTTCCACATTTCTCTGTGAAAGAGACCCGGATTTCTTCTTCCTCGTAGTCATCAAAGTTGCTGGTGTCCCCGGGGCCTTTGCACTTAGGGATGAAGGGGGCCTCCACCTGAAAATATACAAATATACACAGATGAGTCAGCGGAAAAGGTTTTTTACATTTTGGTTAAAAATATAACAATAAAGGCCCAATATACTTCAAGCGAACACAAAGAACGAATGTCGTTCATCAGGTTAAAATAGAGTTCATATCAGGAGTTCAAAACTTTCTGGAAAAGTTTGCTCTGGCTGTTAAACCCCTTTGAACTACCATTGGTAGGTGGTGATTATGTAATAGGTGGGTGTGGCTCTGAGGCTCTGGCTTCTTTAGCCACATTTCCACCGCAGAAACTTTCTCCAGGAATTAGGGACTTTGGGGTGGTACTCTGTGTGTTTTGACCACAGGGACCAGGGTCTAAATGAAGTTCCGGGTAAAAATTTTCCCCTCAAAACGTCCCTGCTCGCAAGGTAGTACTTTTCAAAGTTCAGCGACTTTCGGGGGTGGGACTTGGGTGCTGAACTTGCTGATAATTTTTTTATTTTTCATTTTTATTTCAACCTAAAAGTCTATTGCGGTGCGTGCAGTAAGAGTTGTTTGCTATTCTAAATCAACAATAGAGTTTAAAAATAACGACCGATGGACCGACGAGGTTCAGGCTTTATTAAGCTACAAAATCTACGTCACCGGACTAATTTGCCTAATCTTCATTGCACTTTAGACCGCTCTAACCAATTTCGGTGGAAACAGGCCTTTTGATATGGAAATGTTCTCCGGTTCATTTCTTCTGTTCAGTCTGTTAAGGTCAGACGTGAAAATATGAACACACCGGAGACTGAAGTTGTATTACTAACTAAAAGTGACACTAGGGGCAGGGCAGTCCCACAAGAACTAAATGTTCCCCTAGGACCATTTTCCTGGTTGCATTAGCACCAAAAAGCCTGTTGCAATAAATAATCATCTGATCACGGTTATTTGATTTAACCGCCACTGTCGCAGATGATTATTGCTCTCTTTTATAGGCACAAGACAGGAGTCATAGACCAAAAGAAATCGACAAGCACAAATTAAGTTAAGCCATTCCATAGCTTAATGTGAGGGACAGACAAATATTTTCATTGTTAAATTAAAGTTAATGGAAACAACCTCCACTGCAGCGGTCAATCATTTCAAACAACTCGTCGCGTTTGGTTACGAAAGTCAGCACAGTAAAACCCTCTACAATATGATATTCCCATTATAATACTTGATCTGCAGATAAAGGACTGTGCATTTGCATGAGTTTATTGTCTGAACGATGTCGTACTCTCTACCGAGTCTCTGTTAGATCACACAACACAAGGACTATGAATTGGCAAAACGCGCACAATAACTGGAATTTAAAGCTGTGAAGAAACAAATGATCAATAAACCGTTAGATGTAGATATACACTGGGATTTGGGCGCTTAGCATCTCTTCTCTTCGTGAACTTTTCAATGTGCTGTGAGCCCATGTTGCTTTAAGCACATCATTCTGCATCCGGGATGCACATTTTGTGCAACAGTTTGTGCTACTCTTTCTGAAGCGTTTCATACATTATGGTTTTGTGCACTGAAAGATTATTAAAAGCTTATCTTGTTCTTTCTTACCCATCATATCTTGTTGCTCCATTAAAAAGCTGCACAAAACATCTAAAATAAGAATCTTTTAATTTTATAAATGTAAAATCGTAAAATCGCAGAGCGGGGTCATCGCATGCTGATGCGCACATTGCACAGAAGTCGCCAACTTTCTGCAAAGTCAATAGCTACAGACCTCCAAACTTCGTGTGGCCTTCAGATTAGCTCAGGAACAGTGTGTAGAGAGCTTCATGGAATGGGTTTCCATGGCCAAACAGCTGCATCCAAGCCTTACATCACCAAGAGCAATGCAAAGCGTTGGATGCAGTTGTGTAAAGCACGCCGCCAATGGACTCCCAAGTTCTCTCGAGTGACGAATCACGCTTCTCTGTCTGGCAATCCGATGGACGTGTCTCGGTTTGGTGGTTACCAGGAGAACGGTACTTGCCTGACTGCATTGTGCCAAGTTTGGTGGAGGGGGGATTATGGTGTGGGGTTGTTTTTAAGGGGTTGGGCTTGGCCCCTTAGTTCCAGTGAAAGGAACTCTTAATGCTTCAGCATACCAAGACATTTTGGACAATTTCATGCTCCCAACTTTGTGATAACAGTTTGGAGATGGCCCCCTCCTGTTCCAACATGACTGCACACCAGTGCACAAAGCAAGGTCCATAAAGACATGGATGAGCGAGTTTGGTGTGGAGAAACCTGACTGGCCTGCACAGAGTCCTGACCTCAACCCGATAGAACACCTTTAGTATGAATTAGAGCGGAGACTGCGAGCCAGGCCTTTTCGTCCAACACCAGTGCCTGACCTCCTAAACCTTGTGGAAAGCCTTCCCAGAAGAGTTAAAGCTGTTATAGCTGCAAAGGGTGGGCCAACTCCATATTAAACCCTACAGATTAAGAATGGGATGTCATTTAAGTTCATGTGCATGTACAGGGTACATACAGAAATCCTGGAGGTAAATTCCATACCTTTTAATACAATTTTTAATACCTTCTCAATCATTTTTAAAACCAACACGTTCAGGGCTCAAAGCTAAGGATTTGGCCAGTTGGGCCAGTGGTTCAAATTTGTACTTGCCCTGCCAAAATTTTTACTGGCACCACCACAAAAAAGTTATAAATAAATAGAAATAGGCCTAGTTATTGTTTTTGTTGTTTTTGATCCATGTAACCTTAATAAATAAGGTTGACTCCAAAAAGCCTAACTTGAATACATTTTAAATATTGTTAAAGACAGTCTGTAATGAAATCAAATCAAAATGTAAAATATCACTTCATAGACTTCACTGTATAAATATAGATTAACCCTAATTGAAGTTATTCAGTCAAGAGCAATGAGTGATTTTCTGTCTTTTGTTATCTCGTATTTTATGAGAAAACCATAGACTGTATAAAAAGGAGAAAATGCTTCCCTGCCATTGACGATATTTTCCAGATTTCCATGTTTTCACTGTTATAGGGTAGGGGGCGCTATTACGCATCTCCTGAATGAGTATAGAATCTCCAGATCAAAACACAGGCGAAGAAGAAACAGAAACGATCGATCTCAGAAGCAGATGCATATGAAAAAGTGCGCGATCATCAGCATTAAACGGCATATAAATCAAAACTGCCTGATGTTACGGAGTGAAATGTCGAACCAGGACGAGGACTCGATCTTCTCCATCTGTGTTTGATCATCTTTCAAAATCTGATCTGGATGTAGTCTCTCTCAAAATGTAGCTTTTTTCATGAAACTTACCCACATTCAAGTGTTGATTAAAAAAATAATGCTGTTTTCCATGTTCGTGGAGTAAATATATAGGCTATGAACTGTGTGATTGCACAGCTTGTTAAAAATGGCGGTGCCGGTGTTTCACGTGCGTTCGGACAAATCACTTACGTCACTGGTAGTTCCTATAGTGCTAGGTTAGACCCTACTCTGAAGTAGAGCTAATTTAGTCACCCCAAAATATGTTCCTATAACTAAAATAGTTCCCAGCTCCTTCTGTGCAAACACGCCACAAAGTGGGTACTTCCACTAGGAACTATGTTCCTCTGGTGCGAAAGCCCCTACTGACAAGCCCCTTTTTTCATCTTTAAAAATGTAAAGCTGCTTGATTTAAAGCCATCTATTGTATAAAAGTGAAATATAAATAAACGTGACTTGACTGGAGTGTCGAATTACAGAGCTGGAGCAAACATCCACATCGCTATGATCAGACGATTTCTTAACTGCTGTTTTCTCTTTTGTGTGCGTTTATTTTGTTATTGAGAGGAAAGCGCACAGCACATTATCATGATATAACAGTATATCGGTGCTCACTAGGGAAATTTTCCTACCGGTTAATCGACATGTGACTCATTCAGCCTCATTCTTGTGTTGCACTTGAAGGTGTGTGTGTACATTAGAAACATACCTCCAGATGCTGCCACCTTCATCAGGCAAAGTTAACAGATTTCCTCATCAACGTGTGCAGGTTTCCTATTAGCATTGGGTTTAATTCTAAAATATTGCTTAAATCCGAAGTCTGACTCCTGCTGCTGGTCTGTGCTACAACTCTCAATTGGCTCATGCTGAATTGAGCAGACACGTTCAGTTTTTAATTGTAGTGTCTTGTTCTCTAACTGAACTAAATGATTTTTATTACTATAAAAAAAAACAAAATCTAAACGCCGGTGGGGGGGGGGGGGGGGGGGGTGCTGCGGTGGGCAAGTGATGTAATCAGTGTGTGGCTGAACACTGTGTAACACCGGTAACACAATTTTGATATCAGGTTGACTTCAAGATTGAGGAAAAGGTGAGAACATTGTAAGAACCCAGTCTGATTCAGGTACCTTCTTCTGGTAGATTGCGATCCAGTCGGTGGTTGCAAACCATTTGTGGCCCTTGATGTCATTGACGCCATTCTTGAGGTTACCAAAGCGCTTCGTCAGATCTACCTGCAGCAGGTTCCTCAGCAGGTCCTTCAGGTCAGAGCTAAAATGCGAGGGGAAGCGGACCTAGAGGAAGATTGAGACACACTGTCAGTGCTTGGGATTCATGTCACACTGACTTCCAAAAACTAGAAAGTCTTATCACAACTGACACACAAGTGAAAGCAACATGTCAGTTTATCTGTCAAACCCTGATCAACTGACAATGACTGAATACTTTATAATTTATAACATACTGAACTTAAAGATCTAAGACTTTTCGTACAGAAAACGACCACGACTTGAGTGGGCAAATGCTCACATTCGATGGCGTCTGGCACTTGGGAGAGGTGTTCTCTTCACGGATGAAGGGCAGATGGCACACAGCGTGTATGACGTCGTGTGGGCTAGCGGTTTGCTGATGTCAACGTTGTGGATCGAGTGGCCCATGGTGGCGGTGGGGTTATGGTATTGGGGCAGTAGGGCTGTGCTGGTAAACGTGACAACCGCACCACCGCGGTGGCTGAGTAGCACCGGTGGTGTTCGGCAAAAAAATTTTTTTTTTGTATGTGAATGCTGTTTTACATGAATATTATGCCACGAGTGAAGCACAAAGCTTTATTTACAAAATAGTTCGCAATTAAATGTTACATCGCAGCCATGAAAACATATGGATTCATGCCGAACGCGAGAGGTAGGCTTTGTGAGGTGAGCCAAATTTAAGCTTTGCCTGCGTTTTGCGATCTGGTCACCCGATTTTCCATGAATTTAACAATAGGCTTACTCCATTTTATTCTACTGGACATGGAATCTCTTATTGATTTCCCCAAATCTCATTTACGTCTCTCACAAGGGATTATAAAAGTTTCTTCCTTTTGTTTGCTTTTAATTAGGAGTAGCCTATATTCGCATCATTTAGCCTACTGTGGTAAAGTAGAAAACGGTATAGGACAGATACATTTGACTTCAAATTCTATTTAACACAGTTTGTGCTTGTTATTAGACTTAAGGTACTTCAAGTTTGTGTGTATAGCGCATTTCATACACGCCAGAGATTTTGAGTTTCGCTTTCTCTCGCAGCGCATAAACAAAGCCTAAAGTTCGCTCTTTACACCTTTTACTACAAGTGTCAGTGTTGGAACATCAGGAGAAAACATGAAGATATTAGAAAAGCGATGCTCTCTTTCCTGCTCATGTCCCACATCCCTTTCAGCACAAAGCGGCATATGACGCACCTCTGTGGGGAAATATAAAACGAATATTTTGTAAACTAACACTTAACTTTCTTACATTATTTATATTACTATTATTTACTGACATTTATTTACTGATAAATATTACTGATATTTATACAGGCGCATGTTATGGACAATGAACACAGGTGCATTTTATTGATGGCATTTTGAATGCACAGAGATACCGTGACGAGATCCTGAGGCCCATTGTTGTGCCATTCATCCACGACCATCACCTCATGTTGCAGCATGATAATGCACAGCCCCATGTTGCAAGGATCTGTACACAATTCCTGGAAGCTGAAAACATCCCAGTTCTTGCATGGCCAGCATACTCTCTGGACGCGTCACCCATTGAGCATGTTTGTGAGGATCGGCATACACGACAGTGTGTTCCAGTTCCTGCCAATATCCAGCAACTTCGCGCAGCCATTGAAGAGGAGTGGACCAACATTTCACAGGCCACAATCAACAACCTGATCAACTCTATGCGAAGGAGATTTGTTGCACTGTGTGAGGCAAATGGTGGTCACACCAGATACAGATTGGTTTTCGGACCCCCCCGGACCCCCCAATACAGTTTAGAGTGGCCTTTTATTGTGGCCAGCCTAAGGCACACCTGTGCAATAATCATGCTGTCTAATCAGCATCTTGATATGCCACACCTGTGAGGTGGATGGATAATCTCGGCAAAGGAGAAGTGCTCACTAACACAGATTTAGACAGATTTGTGAACAATATTTGAGAGAAATAGGCCTTTTGTGTACATAGAAAAAGTCTTAGATCTTTGAGTTCAGCTCATGAAAAATGGGGGCAAAAACAAAAGTGTTGCGTTTATAATTTTGTTAATTTTGTAATTTTATCATACACACATACATACACTTATCAGGCATAACATTATGACCACCTTCCTAATATTGTGTTGGTCCCCCTTTTGCCCTGACCCGTCAAGGCATGGACTCCACTAGACCCCTGAAGGTGTGCTGTGGTGTCAAAGTAACATCCACATGGATGGCAGGACCCAAGGTTTCCCAGCAGAACATTGCCCAAAGCATCACACTGCCTCCGCTGGCTTGCCTTCTTCCCATAGTGCATCCTGGTGCCATGTGTTCACCAGGTAAGAGAGGCACCATCCGGCCATCCATGTAAAGAAAACTTGATTCATCAGACCAGGCCACCTTCTTCCATTGCTCCGTGGTCCAGTTCTGATGCTCACGTGCCCACTGTTGCTGCTTTCGGCGGTGGACAGGGGTCAGCATGGGCACCCTGACTGGTCTGCGGCTATGCAGCCCTATACCCAAAAAAAATTTATGCACTGTGTATTCTGACACCTTTCTATCAGAACCAGCATTAACTTCTTGAGCAATTTGAGTGACAGTAGCTCATCTGTTTGATCGGACCACACGGGCCAGCCTTCGCTTCCCACGTGCATTAATGAGCCTTGGCCGTGACTCTGTCACCAGTTCACCACTGTTCCTTCCTTGGCCCACTTTTAATAGATACTGACCACTGCAGACCAGGAACACCCCACAAGAGCTGCAGTTTTGGAGATGCTCTGACCCAGTCGTCTATTTGGCCCTTGTCAAACTCGCTCAAATCCTTATGCTTGCCCATTTTTCCTGCTTCTTACACATCAACTTTGAGGACAAAATAAAATGTTCACTTGCTGCCTAATATATCCCACCCACTAACAGGTGGCGTGATAGAAGAGATAATCAGTGTTATTCACTTCACCTGTCAGTGGTCATAATGTTATGCCTGATCGGTGTATACATACACACACACACACACACACACACAATTTAAACAAACTTTTATGTTAGATGTGATTCATCAAATTGACCACTAATTTTGAGTTCATTTTTATTTCATTTTTATTCATTTATTTTAAATTCTTTATTACTTTTGTTCTTTTAAAATATTACTTTTTAGCTTTAGTTTTTTTTATTTTCATTTAGTAATTTTAGTGCCTCAACTTATTTCAGTAGTTGCCTAATTTACGTTTAGTTTTTCCATCTTGTATGTAGTTTTTATCTTAGCTTTATTTCAACAATTGTTTAAATAGATTTACTTAACCTTGCTTAGTTATCAAAGTTATTTCAGTATTATATATATATATATTATTGTAGTTATTGTTATTAATAATATTATAGCTTTTATTTTAATATTTTCTGTTTTCATTTTAGTTTTAGTAATTTGTTATTTGCTTTGGGCATTTTTTTTTACATTTCTATTTAGCTTTGTTTTATTTTATTTTCATTTCAGTTTTAGTTTGAGTAATTTCAGTACATCAACTTAAAAATTTTTTTTAAATGTTGTCTCGGCAACTATCAAAAATAGGTTTGAAAAAAAAAAAGTGACACGAAATACAATCCATGTACGTTCTTCTGTAAGGTGAATATATCCATTGTATTCATCGTAACAAAAGTTAGCGTTCACATCTGTCAGCTGTCATTCTGACTGACATCAGACAAACAGAGTTACAGTCCGGAGAGATTTAACTCCGTGAAAACAGTACACGGATACTGTCTTGGGATTTCTAGGCGGTGTATTTTGTCGCAGTTGTATTCATCTTGATTTCTCACAACTCGTGTGCTTTTTCTGGGTGAGACGGAGTGACGAGTCACATGATCGTGCACAGAAGACCAACAGCCAAGTTCAGGATTTCCGTTAAATAATACATTAAATTTTGGTTTGTTTTTCACGAAACCCTATCACATAACCCCAGAGCTAATCACTGCCGTTATATGGACGAGCGAGAGTGGGACATTTTAAAGAAAAAAAAAAAACTCCTTTTGTGTTCCATAAGAGAAAAAAGGGCAAACGGCATAAGAACAACACCAGGGTGAGTAAATGAGGACTTAACTTTTTAATTTTAGGCTACTAAGTTTTTCAACTAATATTTACATTTTATTTGACCTTTTATTTCAAGGAACAATTCTAAAGGGATAGTTCATCCAAAAATGAAAATGTACACAACGGAAGATATTTGGAAGAATGTTTGTAACCAACCAGCCTCCTATTGACTACCATAGTAGGAAAAAGTACTATGGTAGTCAATAGGGGGCTGAGATCTGCTTGGTAACAAACATTCTTCCAAATATCTTCCTTTGTATACAGCAAAACAAAGAAATTCATACAGGTTTGGAACAACTTGAGGGTGAGTAAATGATGACTATTTAATAAACTATCCTTTTAAACAGTTGGTTTATATGAACAACACTGACACGTGTGTGAATGAAATCCAGTGTCAATAATCCCTGTGCACTGATGTTCTGTGCTTACCTTCCCAGAGACAATCTTCTCGTAGATCTGAATGGGCTGGTCAGCAAAGAACGGAGGGTAACCAGCAGCCATCTCATAGATTAGCACTCCCAGAGCCCACCAGTCCACTGCTTTATTATAACCCTAAGAGTCAGAGAGAGCAGGAGGAGGCAAGGTTATGCTGGAATGGACTAGCCAATGCCTAACCAGTAAAGCAGCGTTGTTACTAACTTTACTGAGGATGATTTCTGGCGCCAGGTACTCAGGCGTGCCGCACAGTGTCCAGGTCCTGCCCTTTACACGTTTAGCAAAACCAAAATCTGTTACCTGAGAAAAGAGCAAGAAGAATGACGATAAATACCATGTATGTAGATAATCGGATACATCAGTGAAAACCTGTATGGTTTTAAACAAGTCTGCAGCAAGCGACAGTCTTGGAGTTGCTATTATTACTCATTTGAAACCCTGCATGTTTACCTGTATGTATCCCTGCTGGTCTATGAGCAGGTTTTCAGGCTTCAGATCTCGGTAGATAAGATCAAGCGAGTGAAGGTACTCAAAGGTCAGAACTATCTGGGCGGCGTAGAATCGGGCATGAGGCTCACTGCACCGGACAGAGACAGACAGACACAATGTAAATATACAGAGGTCATGGGACCTGCATTCATAGTGACTATTCAAGAATGAGAAAAACATCATTTTGAATGGGTTTAGATGAAACGGGGCCTACAGCATGTCAGGACACTTGCCACTGTTTGACAAGTCATGTCAACTACCCTACAATATTTCATTACCTGAACTGCAGATTGATGGTTTTATTTTTAAAAGAACAAAAACTGTGCAATTCTCATTTTCAAAACATTTGCATAAAAAACTGCATAGAAAAGGATTTCAATCATATTTTGAATTGTATTTGTATAGCAAAAACGCGTTGTGTGTGAACGAGCCCTTACTTCTCAGGGCTGTACAGTGCAACATATATCGCACGTGCTGTGAAAAAACGAAATCGGTCTGTAGGATGAATACATTTGCTGCAGTAGCATGCGTGCAATACATTTTTGCATGCGTGTAAAACACAGCTGTACGTTGTGTGAGGTTAGTCGATGCCGCATGCTCAATATCCTTAAAAAACAAGAGTTTGTTTAGCGCGGGTTAACTGGCTGAGACCTACACACCGGAAAATCTGCTCATCATAAAACCAAAGCTTAGGTATGATGTAAATGAGATTCATTGTGCGCTGTGTAGTTTAAAGTTTTCGTGAGTTCAGGCGTGCTATAAACGGGCGCTCTTTTCTCGCTTTCTATATTTAATCCATTCATAATTTAAAGAAAACTTTTGTTTGTCATACAGACGACCAGCTACTGACAGACACATTTAATTACGGGAGTGAATCTGCTAAATTCTTCCGAGAGTCCCTCCTGAAATTGCTATGATTGTCAATGATAACCATTGCAATGGACTGGACGAAACATCTGACAAGCCCATGTCAAAATAGCTCAGCGCACAAAAACGAGTCTGTATTGGCTGAATACGTTCAAGGAAAAAAATCTATAAAATATTTAAAAAAAAAATTACAATAAGCTATTCATATTCATTACATTATTGGTGTTAATAATTAAATAGTTTATTTTGTATTTTCAAGTAATCACAGTAGTTAACCCTTCTAGGCTGTTGGGGTCTGGGTTTAATGAAAAAAAAAAAGTTCCCTTCATCTAAATGGCATGAGACTACTTTTCCTGTACTTGCCATCATACTTCAGAACAATAAAAGTATAAAGTTTGCTATAATAGTCATTTAATAATCTATGAAAATAAATTATGGCAAATGAGCTATTGAGTGGCTACATTGGGTTTGGGCTCCCGTGGGACCCAACGCAAGTCTCGTGGGAGTGGGCAGTTTTACCTTTGCTGCAGGCGGGAGTGGGCAGTCAGAAAATTTAGCGGGAGACCCCCGACGGTGGGATTTGCCGTGTAGTAGAAATGGAGTCAACAAGAAGTTGAGAAGAAAATTAAAAGCGGCTGTTTACTTGACAAAAGCATCTAGTGCGCCGTCAGAGAGGGCAATCAGTGTGTGGGTGGATCTTGGAAGAAAGACGCACAAGTCTGGGACCGCATTCAGTCAGCTAAATACTTTTCGCTGATAGTAATTATGGAGTAAGCAAAGCAAGGCCCAGTGATCAAATTCATTTGTTTGTTAAGTAGTCTATGTTATTTTTTTAGTATAAAAAGTTTTTTTAATTTTCTTTTTTGCAATTGCCTGTTAAGCAAGCTATAATGTGAAATCTGTGAGTTTTTTTTTGAAGCATTCTATTTATTTTGTTTTGTATTTCATTTGTTAAAATTATATAACCCATTTTCAAAGTTCTCCGTGTTAGGTTAGGGTTAGTTATTTCCAAGTTACTTGTTTGGTGTGTGTGTGTGTGTGCAGTAGCCTAAAAACTGAGGTGCCGCCAGTTGCGGTTTTAAAGGTTAATGTTTTATAACGCTAATAAAAAAAAAATAGGCTACCCAATGTTTTTGTCATGTGTGGTGCTTTGGTTTAGCATTGGTTACTTCATCTTATTTAAACGCAATCATGTTTAAAGTCTGTTATTCTGGATGTTAACTTGAACGAATATTTAGTCTGAGTATAGGCTATGTGTACATTTTTCACAAGCCGTGAGATAAAGTCTGCGGGAGCGGGGACAAACATTGCGGGCGTGGGTGGAATACATTGGTTGCGGGAGGGGGCGGGTGCGGGTTTAAGAAAACAGTCCCGCGCAGGACTCTACTCTGCAGCCATTGGTAATTCAATGCCATTTTCATTTTAAAAGTGCTTGTTTACCAACAGGTGACAGAAATCATCCATGTTATCTCCATGAATGAAAATGAGAAATGTAAATCTTCTTTAAATTGGATTTTACTTAAGTTTATTGTTATTGTGAGGTTCAATTGTAGATTGTAGAACTGTAGATATTGGGCTATATAAACAAAATTGACAATGTTAAGCAATAAGTGTTACATTCCTGCAGTTTGCCATTTTGAACAAAGAAAGAAAATGTTTGTCTGAAAAGTGTTCTTCTTAAGGGTTGGCTTTTGCGTGCCCTGTATGAGACATTATCAGTCCTTTTGCCAGTCACCTGCCCGTTTAAGCAACAAACTGTGCTACTTGTGGTTGTTTTATGATGTTTAACGTAGGTTTTATACTTGTGCTACAACTGTGTTGATCTGTGCTACAAAACATTCAACCTCTGTAGCACCAGTGCTACGTGCAAAAAAAGTTAATGTACAGCCCTGCTTCATATAAGAAACAGTCTCATCTTTCAAATTCTGTCCATTTTATCACAAAATTGACAGATTGCTGTAGCGCCTCAGTTCAAGTCATTTCTTCCACTTGAATACAAGTTATATCTCGAAAAACATGCATGTTGATCAGAAGGTGTGTTGAAGGATACATTACAATTTACTGAAATGTATCATGTCTCATGTAATCGCTGTCTCATCAGTGTCTCAACCGCGGAAAGACGTCAATAAAACAGCTGTGAACAATGTCACTTAAAGCTGCATTTACCATTGAAAGTTATCCAATGTTCACAGTTCGTTAGTCAGCAAAAATAATTAAAACATACACTAGCAAGGAGCTTATTTACTGGTAATTACATATGTAGGCCTATGTTTGAATAAATTTGTCATGAAGACAAGTGTTTATGTAAACTACCTTATGTGCAAAATTCAGAGGCCTGTTTCAAAGAAACAGCAGGAGAGCCGTAATAACAAAAAAAAAAGACTATGCAATGTGACTGCAATTACTTTAACCATTATAACAATGTTTTCATATTTCACACTTGACAGTCTATTTATAAATGCAATCCATTTATCCCTATCCACGCATTCTATCTCTTTAACCAGAATCGCGACCAATCACACTCACGTCCGAAAACAAAAACAGCATTCAAGCTTTGTCATCCTCAGCAAGCATCTTGGACAGCAAAATGACCAGGCATTGAGAGCAAAGAAATAAAAGTTAGAGAACAGGGAATATGTAAGGGATTTAATAGCATCTAATATCACATATTTCAAGGTTGTACTGACAAAAATGAAGGTTTAGTTGCAACAAAGTGCCTCCAGAAAGAAACTCTGAATACATTAAGGTTTAGCAAGTTACAAGTTGACCTCGATGTCGATCATTCGAGACTGACACTGCACCTCAGTGGATTCAGTCCATGTAGTCTGTAGTTACGCAAGATTTACTGCAAAATGTGTCAGCATTGCACATTTGACCAATAAATCTTTGAACTTGCAGATAATCCGGTAGCATTGAGTATGTTGCAGTTTTGTGTCATCATATTGATGATGCGGTCCAATTTGTAGTACATCACACTATATTAATGTTTACATTTTGTACAATCACTAAAAATAGTAGAAAACAACAATAAATAGCTATAATTAAATGAAAGTAGAATAAATGTTTCACTTATTTAAACTAGCTACAAATTAAAGCCTGGATGGTGTGATATGCATATAGAAAAACTCACCTAAACCGGCCAATTCTACGCAAGTGAGAGAACATTTCTCCTCCAGGAACATACTCCATTACCATATACAGGTTAGTATTATCCTGAGTAGAGAACACACAAAAGAGTACAAAATCATTTAGACACACACACACACACACACACACGACTGTCTCTTATGCTCACCAAGGCTGATCAAAAACTCAGTAAAAACAGTAATATTGTGAAATATTGCAATTAAAAATAACTTTTATTTGAATATATTTTAAAACTTAATTTATTCCTGTGATCAAAGCTGTATTTTCAGCATCATTACTCCAGTCTTCAGTGTCACCTGATCCTTCAGAAATCATTCTAATGATGATTTGATGCACAAGAAACATTTATGATTATCAATGTTGAGAACAGTTGTGCTGCTTCATATTTTTGTAGAGATTTTTTTTTTCAGGATACTTTGAGTAGAAAGTTATTTGAAATTTAATCATTGGATTTTTAACATTATTGGGCCTTATTTTTTATCAATTTAAATGCATCCTTGCAGAAAAGTATTTTCTTAATAAAAAAACAATAAAAAAAAACAAAAAACTAAATCGAACTGACCACAAACTTTTTAACGGACTTTATCTTGTGCTTCTCCAAATCCTAACTCTAACCCTCCTAACACACACACACACACACACACACACACGCACGCACGCACGCACGCACGCACGCACGTCTGGTTCGCCATCTCCATCAAACAAAACTTTCTGCATTTTCTCCATGAGTCAGAGTGCATTCAAGTTGAAGTCCCCACCGGGATAGAAAAATATATAAAAAAAAAAAAACACACACACACACACAGAGCTGGTACCTTGAACGAGTGCTCCAATCGCACCAGGAATGGGAAGCTGACAGCCTGCAGGATGCGTTTCTCATTCAGTGTGTGTTCTATCTGTTTCAGTTTCACCACCTGAAAGAAACGAGGAAATGAGCTCCAACAAACACACACACACTTTTGTTTCACTATATTAGTGAGGACATCGCATAGACTTCACCTGATTTTATATCATGTTAAAGAGATTTTCTATGGCCTAACCCAACCCCTACCCCTAAACCTAGCCATTACAGAAACATGTGCAAAACACTAGATTTGAATAAAAACATGTTTTGGACAATTTATAAGCCTTTTCAACTAGTGAGGACCAATATTGGTTGTCATAATCCATGTTGGAGAAAGTTAATTTTAGTAATGCGGTACGATATCGCTCAGTTCATGTGCGCTCCGTGCTGCCGCTTCTCTTGAGCTGAGCTGCGCCAGAGCGATCTCATACCACAGCGCCAAAACGGTATTTATGTTTTTGAATTTCGTAATAAAATGGACGTAATTTGAAATCTAAGACTTTATTTCATATCAATAGTATCAAATATCAAAAGATTATTGCGATTTATTGGATGGGAGGCGTGCTACAATGTTCCATTCATTCATCAGCTGGAAACAGGACGACTTATCAATTCTTGGGATTAAGAATCGACATTGGTTCGTAAAAATGAGAATCAATTAAAATCGAGAAATCAATATTTTACCCAGCCCTATTGATTACGTAACTCGTGTTACTTGTAACATTGGTCATAATATTTCACTAGGACATTTGACCCTCGCAAGTACAGCCAAACCTGTACACACACACACACACACACACACACACACACACTTCAGAAATGATTCCTGTGAGTGTCTTACCTTCTGTTTGTCAAGGATCTTCATGGCAAAATGCTGGCCTGATTCTTTGTGCTTGACTAGCATGACTCGCCCAAACGAGCCAGTGCCCAGAGTCTTCAACCTCTCAAAATGGTCCAGAGATGCAGTATTCTGTACATTGAGAGGAATAAAGAAGAACAAATGGTAATTTAGGTAAATACATTTTGCTAATTTGACACGGAATGTTCTTGTGTGGTCATCATTTTACTTGTCATATCATTTGAATGTTCACTAACAAAAAGATACAGATTTCAGGGTATGATTTTCAGAAACAGCAAACAAATCACATTCACTTTACATCGAAATTGACTTTTTTTATTTCCTCAGGGTATCAAGTACAAATGTTGTGAACTCCAACTCAGAGACTTAAGAAAAACAAACTGCAGGTCATTTCACCTTGTGTCCAGAAGGGGGCACACACACACTCTCTCACATTAGCTCACTGGCTGACAAAGTGATGGTGCAGAAAATGGGATTAACTGACCTGTGCTGGGTTCTCCCATTTCTTTAGGAAATCTTCTTTGGCTTTAGCGAGAAACTCCTTAACTGTAGAGAGAGAAAGGGGGAAATAATGTGTGTGATTATATGCACAACAGAACAACATGTACCATGTTGCACTCAGGGACATGCTAATGTCCTAAGCAAATGTCTAAAGGGGGCATTGCCTATTGAATCTGTTAAAACCTCAACACAAGTAGGACATGTAAAAATGGTAGAGGTGACTATTGCAGCATGGCTGCCAACTTCAACGTTTTACAGCCTCTAAAGCACATTAAAGTCCAGAGTTGCTGGTCTACCCTTATTTATGACAGCAACTTGCGGCATTTCAGTCAGCTGTGCTGTCTGGGAAGACTGCTGAGAACTACTACTTTTTCTACACGTCATACTGCATGTACACAAAGTGAATCTCATGAAAACGGGTCACATTTCACTGTATATAAAAAAAAAAAAATAAAAATAAAAAAAGCATGCCCATTATTCTCAATAGCGATCTTCATTACAGTGCATTAAAGGCACAATATGTAAGATTTTTGGATTCAAATATCCAAAAACCACTAGAACAATGTTGTGTTGTTTTGTGTACTTACATTATCCCAAATGTTTCCAAGAATATTTAAATCCAGATAAATAAGCAATTTTAACCAGGACACGGACCATGTCCGTGCGTCGCCGATCAATGACATTATACCCACGATTTACCAATTTTTTTTTTATTTTGTAGAAACCATGGAAACACCAAAGACGCTTTAATATATTATGTGTTTTATTAGGCAGGTGAACAACTATTTGGATACATTCATCGACAGAAAACTAATCATTGTTATATAGCTCTTCTTGATTTACCATGAGTACCATGTTTTACCATGCCTAATATCATTCTATCTTACTGCAGTGGGAACAAGTGTCTCATAGTAGCTGATGAGCAAACACACAGAGTAGCACTATAACGTAACTTTCAACACACTCAAATGTATCTAAAATGATAAAACAGTGCTGTTACACCCCTTATACGCTTGACCGGAAGAAGCGGAAGCGGTGTCTGTGGCATAATAAAAGCTCTGCGAAATCAAGGCGTCATCAAGCTACGCCTTTGCTTTGAATAAGCGACCTCGAGCGGCGAAAAATTACATATTTTACCTTTAAAGTACTTTATACAATCAAATATTACCAATGTTTACATTTGTAATATTTCAGCAATAGGCATTCCAACATGCTTTTCATTATTATACAAATAATAATTAGTATAAATCAGTGAAATTCTGCATATCTGTGGAGCTTTCCACATACATTGTGGGTAGTTGTTTTTTTTTTTAAAAGACACAAATACTGTAAAGTTGTCCAGATTGGTTTAACTTCCAGAGCAAAGCATCTCCATTATATACAAATTGGCTTTAAGTTTTCTGCCAACGACAAAAACAAACCAACTCTAAACTTTGGTCCCCACAGTATTGGCCACTTCCTTTTTTCATCATGTTTGTTATGTGTTCACAGCCTGTGGCAATCACTCTCATTGCCTGTTTGTGGTAAGGCCCGATTCTAATTTCCACTGTTGTTAAAACCACATCGACTGAGCTCATGTTATCTAATACTTCCTGAGCCCACCATGACAGAACAAGAGCTCAGACCCAAATCAATATCTACTGACTCTCTGACTTCATTTGTCTCTCGCTGTGCGCATTATGTGAACCCCCCTCCCACAGAATCATAATTTCTGCTTCAGAAACAGCAAGAAAAAAAAGAAAAAAAAATCTGATGAGTGTGCCAATGAAGTTAGACAAATGCATTCGAGCACGTCTCCCTCTTCTTATGAGGCTGTGTGGGAACGTTCAGATTACTGGCTCTTCCTCATTCCACACTACCAGCCCTTACTCTGGGGAAATGCAAGCTGTCGCTACCACTGAGAAGATCCAGCTGTTGCAACGTAGAGAGATTGCAGTCATTGAGGACCTTACTATATGACACCCTCATGAAGCATTCCCAAAGCGCAAAGCTTCTAAATCCAAAGTGGAGCCATTAAACAATCTCTCTCAGTGGTGAAAGGAGGAGATGGTGTAAAGTGAGGTTACTGCCATTATCTCTGATCCACATGCTCCAGGCAGAGCCAGAGAGAGAAAGAGCCTCACCCCACAACTTCCCGTCAATTCCCCTGCCTTATTATCTCTGAGAGAGATTCAGGAGTTTTCTCTCTCACAAATGTAGTGGCTGATGGGACTGCACACACACTCCAGGGTCATATTTCTACTTCATTTAGATAATCTGTAGAGGAACTACAGTGGAAGATAGAGGCAGGGGAGAGGACAGTGTCCAAAGTTCACCTAAACTCGATGCTGATCCAACACTCAATAAAACAACAAAAGGTGCTCGAAACCTCACAGACCTCAACAGCTACACCGCACAAACAACCCAAAAGAAAAAATCAAAGAATTATATCAGCTACGCATAAAAATAGCCCTGCGGCAATTTCATAAATGGCTCAGGATATGATCCTTGCCTTTGTACTGGCTTCCCTGACAAACGGGTGCCATAACTACATGAGGGAAACAACCGGTTCCCACGCAAAGCTAGCCGTGCCCTTACCGTCCACTAGGAGCGTGGGACCCTCCGCTCCTCCTCCACCACCACTATTACCCCCTCCCTCCACTGATCCTCGAGATTCCCGCTTCCCACCATGCCTTCTGGAGCTTTTTCGGTCACACATGGGCCCTGCCGAGACGGTTCCTTCTTTCGCCTCTTCCTCACAGCATCAGGTTCATAGCCCTACGCCTCTTCCTAAGAGGTCCCTGCACGCCTGACCCTCACATCCACTTTAGCTCAAAGCTACAGGTGTGCTTTCAACGCTGCTTTTGTCTTCAAGCGCAGCTGATGATTCAGTCTGCTGTTCCTGCTCTTCCTCGAGTGCCGAATGCTGAACTAAATCCCTCGCTTTCGGCAGCTCCACTGTGCGGACATCACCCTGGTAAATCAATTGGCCTCATGCTTCGTTTGTATCAATATTTATTCTGTACACAGTGCCATTCCACTCACCCTCAAGTAGAACACACGCTCCTAAAATGCAAGCACATACACAAACACATGCACTAGATTGATCCAAATAGGGACCTGGTCGCTAAGTGGAGGGACAAACCTATAACAGCAGTGTCGCATCTAATGAGTTGCATGGACAATAGACAGTGTGGTAGTTCCTGTCAACTTAAAGAAGCAAAGGAATGGTAGGCTATTATTAAAAGTGGAGAAATTAAGGTTGAACAGACTCTAGCATGTGAAGAAATAAAGTGGACATAAAGGGTATGGCTTAAAGTGCATCCCGTTGGTCCCTCAAACATTGACATTGTCCTCTAGTGGACATAGTCCACAATTGATTAGTCAGATCAATCAGTGTGGCCATCGGCTGCTGTAGCTCGCTCTGACGCATACCAAAGGGGGTTGGCTAGTGGTGCATCGACTTCAGAAGTGCCGCTGGTCAACAAAAACACGCACACGCATATGAAAACAGCACTCATTTGCAGACCATGCAGCCTCAGGCCTGGCATTTCAGACTCTAAATGCAGTGTTACTGCAAGAGTGAGGCAGAGGCACAGGAAGAGTCAGGGACAGATGGATTTAAAGACTGAGCCAGATCCAGCCACCCTGGCCAGGTGGAGACTCAAGCGACAGTGACACCTTTGGTAAGTCTCTACATGAACTCATTTCTCAAGACTATAGGTACTGCTCAAGTCTAGGTATAATCTATTTTCAGCTCTTAGATACTTGGCATGCTTCCACAGGCTGACTTTGTGGATACAGAGTTAGTAAAGGTAGGAGGTATTTTAAGTAAACGTCCATGTTCCCTGGTTGGGTATTTTAAAGTTGAGCCTTTTAAAGTGTCAGGGAGCAGAGAGCAGTTGACCAAAGAAAACTGAAGAGTTGTAGAAAAAAAATGACTGATTTAACAGAAGCTATGAAGAATCCACCTGTTAAACATGTCAAACCACAAATTAAATGCTTGTAGTGCAATTGGCAGACTTTCAAAAAGTCTCACCCTCGTTTGAGGGTGGGTAAGCGCTAGGGGTGTAACGGTTCAAATTACTCACGGTTTTAGGGTCATGTTTGGTATGGTTTGGTATGTGCTTTGTTCAGGGAAATAAAGAAAATAAGAACAAATAATCAAATTACAAGCAACAGCAGACAAAAATAAAATAAACAGTGCTTTAGGTATTTAACAGTAGTTTCCAGGCACAGAAATTGAATAAAGTAATCAAATGTAAAATAACACTGCATATACTCTTAACTGTATAAATTATATTAATCATTAAAGTTACAAAAGCTATGATTGCCATGATTTTTGGAAAGACTGATCACGAGGAAAAAAAAAAATGTTTTAGTCGCATAACTTCGGTTTATGAAAACGCAGTGATTTTGCAAGTTTTTTATCGACATTTAGAAAATATCGCAAAAGTTTTGCGCAAATCTGTAATGGAAATGTGGCTACAGACAGCAGGAATATTAGGCTGCTGTCACTTTAATAATGCACAGATCCAAAGTACTGATACACATGCGTTTCTTTCTCGACTGTTTACCTTCACTTAAGACATAACCTATTATGTTTGCTAGGATACTCACCAAGACGGGCATGTTGACAATATTTTTGTGAATTTGTCCAAACTCAATATTTGAGATGCAGCTTTCTGTTCTCACAGCGCGCACACAAGTTATTTTTCGCATCTTCTTGCGCATGAATGTTTAAATTGGAAAGGCTTAAATGAGTTTACTTTAAACACAGATAGCAATGCGTGCTGTTCAGTTCTCACCTGCGCTCGTGCAACACTCGGTGACGGCGACGTAAATCATTTTAGAGCATACTGCACTTCTATTGAACAAACGTATTGGGAAGCTAGAATGCATATCCATTGACAGAATGGATTAGCCGAACTCTTTTACGTGTTATTTTCAAAAAACCATATTAGTCGTCAGATTTAAAATGAACCGCGGTGCTTGCCGAACTGTGGGTGGAGAATGGTATGGTTTTGATTTTACACCCCAGTAAGCGTTGCATGAATGGGTAATGCCGTTAGCATTAGTTCATAATTCAGATTGGAAGGAATAGCAGAACACTGGGACCCCAACAAAGCGGGATACACTGACAGGTTTCCAGGAGACAGACAGCCAGCTTCCCTGGAACTCCTGTATGACGCAGCCAACGCCAGGCAACAGCACAAACATTAGAAGATGAATAAAAAGGGCTTTGTTCCCAGGATGTGCGTTTCGGCAGTCCCACATCAATCCACGAAGCACACAGAGAGGTGCTAATTTAAACACAAATCGCCATATCAACCATGACTTTAGTTTACAACAACTTAAACCAAATACCTTCTCATTATGAGAAATATCTGTAATTTGTGGTCAGTCAATATGGGTTTTCAAAGGGCAATATTAATATCCAGAGATGAGGGTAATCGGAACAATAACATATACATTGTATAATGGTAATAAAATAAATTCTGAAAAAGTAGAATTATTTTAAACAATATTTACTTAAAATCTAAAAAGAAACCGTTTATCCTCAATTGACCTCAAATCTATTATCTATCCATAATCAAAGGTGAAATATTTGAGTGATTATCAGTTAATCTTACACAAACACACACACAGTCAGGCTAGCACAGACAAGGAGGTAAGACCTTTAGACATGCAGGTTTCCCCGCCCCTTTGCCAAGCCCCGCCTTCCACAGTTATATCCAAACACTCACTGTGCCAGCAGCCTTAACCAACATAATGCCTCAAGTCAGTCACTCACTCCAGCAAGAGGCTTCTGACTCATCCTGGGACTGGTAGTAGCCACCCTCCCCACCGCTAGAGTCTCCGAGACAGGGACCGGCCCGATGGAACAGCCTCTCTGCCAACCTCTGCAGAACTGACATTGTAGACAGCCTTGAAAGTAAGTGTGGCGCAGAGGCATCCGTCTTTGTACAGCTGCGCTTCAAAACTCTTTTTACAAATTAGAAGTTAGGGTCCCTTCTTGTACGAGACTCTTCTGTCTTGACCTCTCTGATTCAGGCAGGCAGGCAGGGCTGAACCTTCTCCGTTTCCTTGCCTTCCTGTGCCGTGCTCACACACCCCGTTTCCTCCCGTGGGCGTCCTTGAACAGTCAGGGACTTCTGTTTCCACCACAGCCCACCTTAGCGTTAACCCTTACTGTTGTACCTTGATCTGATCCACAGCGTTGTCCGCCATGTCGCCCTCTCTTGTCCATGCAGACGGTAAAATAAGGACCTCCCCGGCTCATGGCCCCGGATGGCAGCCAGCACCTGTCTCTGGGGATCAGGGCAGTCCACCGGCAATGGAGCAGATAGGGATGTGAAGCATGCCATGAACAAAGTCCCCCATTCCAACCAGGGGAGGGAGTGCAAAAGCCCACCGCGAAAAAAAAAACCCACTCCATTTTTGCAACTGAATGTATCAAGCATATTCAAATGACATGCAGTCACATGCAAATAGAAATCCACTCTTCACACATAGCTTCTAGCAGCAGCATGCCACTGAGATCCATTTCACACATATCTGTTTCACCGACACCAACTATGCCGGATGCATGATAAGCTCGAAAGGTTCTTGACTTTGGATGAAACTGTGCATCAAATATAAGGCAGAGAAATTGTATACTGCATAGTTGACAAATAACATGTATTTGAACTTTTTTCCAATATCAACATTTAGGTTTAAAATGAATATGAATAGTGCACTGAAAATAAATAAATGGAGTCATTCACTCAGCTTGATGTCATTTCATTCAAGCATGCTATTTATTTATCTTTTGTCTGTGGACCATAAAAGAAAACATTTCGAAGGAGCTTGACGCTGCCCTTTTCCATACATGTGGCGAACAGGTCGAAATTATTGTTTACGTTTAGCACATGCTAAATGCACATTTTAAATATTCATAATGGCTAACATAGAAATGGCATAGGACGTTAAATATTTCTGAAGCAATTTTTCAAACAAAAATTGGTTTTAAATGTGTCAAAATACTTTAGTGTCTTTGTTTTCAAGTTTAAATGAGACTTTGAAGATCAGATTTCCAATGTGCCCATTTACACCTGGTCATTCATGTGTTTTTTATTGTTAAAACTGTTCCATTTACACACGGCAACAGAACTGCGTCTCCACAAAACTAATACAAATCTAATCTTCAACTCCCGTGAGTTCATGTCAATTTATAAAAGCTGCACGCACAATAATTATATAGGAGTCGTAAAAGCCGTTTAAAAAAAAAAAAAGTTTTAGATTAAGTATAGCATATAGTGGTTCAACAGATCACAAAACTCACGGTTTGGATCATATTTGCGGTTTGTGAGTAAGAACTTTGCTTTCCATTTATTACTTAAAGCAGGGGTGGGCGTTCTGACGATTTTATATCGTGATCGATCTTGAAGATGTCCACAATATACTTTAAGTGAATCGTAGAGATTTAGATCTTTTATGTCCTAATAATAGTGGGACTTTTATTTTGATGGCTCTGAGAATGGCAGTGCATGTCACTGGATAGAACTGGTAAACAAAGAAAGTAAACTGTATACAAAAGAGTATCATGAAACAAAGGCAAACACTATTATACTTTCATGCATCGTCAGCATGCAACAAACACGCATTTATACCATTTAAACAAGTTTTGGGACATGATGGTCAGTCCGTGTGAATTGAATGCGGACAAGAGTTCAGCTTCACTGGAGTCGTGCGATCGATAAACCCTTGATTTCAATCTATTCTGCACTTTACTCAGTTGCCTGCTATGGCATATTCATGTAATTTTCACTGTGTGTTGTATGTACAATTAGTGTTACCTTGTCTTTATTTGAAAAATTCCCAGTGTGCACAAACTTAGATTACTGAGTGCCCTGGGCAATTCCATGCAACGGTCATCCTTACCATGAAAAATAGTTTTTACCAAAAGAACAAAACCCTTTTTAAATTGTCCATTTAGGTCTGTAATGTACTGTATTAATATGCTGTAACAGAAATTAAGAAAATTGGCTTGTTTATTACTAAATTATCAATATATTAATAATGTTTATTATACATCACATATTACGCTACTCTTACATTGCGTCAGGGGTTACTCTTTTGCTGTCGACTTGCGTAGGCCATCTGCAGGAAACTAGATATTTTAGTTTATAAAGTTTTAAATATGGATATTTTTCTTACAAAAAATGCATCGCTTCAGGAGGCCTTTATTAACCCCCCGAGGCCATGTGGATTATTTTTATGATGGACGGATGCACTTTTTTGGACTTTTTTGGAAGAGCAATGATAATTGTTAATATAACTTTGATTGTGTTCATCTGAAAGAAGAAAGTCATATCAACCTAGGATGGCTTAAGGGTGAGTAAATCATGGGATCATTTCCATTTTTGGGTGAACTAACCCTTCAAGTTCTTGATATGTTGTCAGTACCGTGGTAAACTAAATAGCAAAGTCTCCACCAGGTGACACAGTTATACTGTCGCAGTGTATACAAATATAATCATACCACCCATCCCTAGCAGGCAAAAAGCACTTATAAAATAAAGGAATATCCCAGAGACATCTGATGCTGAAAAGCAAAACTCACACAAGAAAGCAGAAGCAAAGCAAAGTTTTCCAACAAGACGATGAAAGAAAGCAAAGAGATTACATCGCCTGAAGATACAGACAGAAGGCCACACACAAGTGGTCTTGTTCATAACAACAGTGGTCATCACATGATGTTCAAGAGACTGTTCAGCATCAGCACTCCAGGCTGGCTGGATCACACAGGCTGCATCATATGACCCCGCCTCCACCAGCCCAGACCACCTCCTCCTCGCATTGGTTCCCAGGTGCACTCTGAAGACTCATGGCAGGCCTGTGTTTATGTTTCGGGTCCTCTTCACTCACATCCCCCTCATAAATACAATTATTGCTGGTTTGACCCTTGGGGTCAGAGATTCCCTTCTCATGAAATCCACTGCGGCTGGCGAATTAGGGCCCCTTTCCTCAGCTGTTCTGGAACTTGCTTCCATTTGTGATGATATGCAATCATCGCCACTCTATGAAGTTAAAATGGGCGAGGACATCAGGCTATTCGACTTAGAGATAAATTCAATTTATTGAGGGATGGACTCAACTGATATGCAAGAGAATTGCACCCATGAAGACTGCCTGTGACTTTAATATAGTTTAAATGGCAGTTTCAACTGCCAAATAAACTAACACCAAGTTCCAAGAGATATAGTTCTCACTCTTGGGGCCCCATCACAAAGTGTTTTTTGCTAGTTTCAGCCAGACGCAGTTATCATTTTCACGTCCAGTGCCACGTTGTTAAAATAGCAAATGCATTTGTGTGCCCGTGGGCGTGCTGATCTGAAAGCAAGGTGTGTTCAGGCACATTGTTGGAGCGTTGCTATTTTGAGGAACTGAAAATGACTGCGCCACTGACCAAAAAGTCCTAAAGTCAATAGCGCAGTATTTATTTTTTTTGTTATTTAAAGAGCGCGTTAGCAATATGCGCCCATAGGCGGGTGCACAATTCGTGTACACTCTGCTTATTACACACACAGGGACGTGCAGCAGCACAAAAACATTTTTAAATAATAAAATAAAAATAAAAGGATTCCTCTCTGGAGAAGCGTTTCAGTCATTCCACTCGCAAATGCCTCCATGTAAATAGTGAATCCACCATGGCGCGAGCGCAACTGGCTTTTAAAGGGAATGGGAGAGGAGACACTTGATTGGTTTATTTCACATTACGTTCAAAACACACCCATGACTCATTAAGACACATGCAATCGGGTAGTTTTACGTGAGCTGCTTGTTTTGAAATTGACTTCTGTGCGAGTAGTGCTTCATACTAGTGTCACGATACCAAAATTATGACTTCGATACGATACCAGACTAAAACACCTCGATACCGATACTGAATCAATACCACAGCAAAAAACATAATAATTACATGCCAGTGTGAACATCCTTACAGATATGTTTGCAACAATCACATTATTCTCAATCATGTTAACATTCACAAACCTTTCACTTTTCTGAACAGGATGACCAAAATTTTATTACATGATACGAGTAATGTAATATTTTTCAAAATGTAATTTTATAATTACAATAGATAATTGATTTTTATTTATCTTTGTTTTTAAAAATAAGCAAAAATGCAAATTACAATCAATATGACTAAAACAGTGCTTTATTTTTCAGTTACAGTAGGCCTTCAAGAAAGAAATTAAATAATCAAAATGTAAAAATAAAAAACTGCATAGTCTCCACTCTATAAATTAATTATACACTGATTCTTAATAAATATATTAAAGTCATTCAGTCAAGCATGGGGTGATTTTTTTATTTTCTTTTGTTGTGTGATTGACATTAAAACCACACAGAATATTAAGACCTGCACAGATCCAATTAAGTGGAACACACCCGATTTCTTACTTAACTGTATACTTGCACTAAAGACTCACCAAGATGTGCATTTTTATATATTTTTGACCATTCAAACTCAATAAAGAGAACTTAAGTCATGCTCGCATGACTTAAGAAAGGGCCTGGAATCATAGGAGTTGTAGTCTTGACTCTTCACCTCAGCTTATAAGAGTGACCTGAGTGAAGCTTTTATTATGTTTATGCTGCAGTCGCCGCTTCCGTTCTTTCCATTGCGTATGTGGGGTAACGCATCAATATAACAACCATACTAAATATTAATGTTACTCTGTGCGTTCGCTCTGTGTCTGGTATGAGACACTTGTTGCACTTTGCAGGAATCTAGATCGATATTAGAATATCATACTAATAAAAAACAGGATGACTAAATGACTGTTGCTAAATGACATGCATTTACTTTTAAAGGGGTCATGAACTGCGTTTTTCTTTACTGTTTTATGATGTTTCCTGGGGTGCACTTATAATGTTAGAATGCTTTTTACATCAAAAATTGTCATAATTTATAAATAAAAGGCTATTTTTTAAGCCTTCTGCTCCGAACGCTCCATTTTAAGGGGCGTGTCCACTGGGAGACTTCAGTGTAAACACCCACTGCTGTGATTGGCTAACGTCTTTGCATTTGAAATAGTATTACTCCCTCTTTTAGCTCATTTTTACAATTACAGCTTTCATGGTTAACTAATCGTGAAAAGTGTTGCATTTTATTTAGATCTATGGCATTATGTTAAGATTGTGGCATGAAAGGTTGCAGTGATGATAACTGTAGCCGATCACACACATGCTGAGTGCATGAAAGCAGTGATCTCATCATTGCAACTTACACTAACTAACTTACACTTTCTGTACACTAACGAATGCTTTCCTCTTCACTAACAGTGCAAACTTGATATAGTTAAGAGATTCGTTGAATAAAACAGGAGTCACTGATAAACGCGTCACTGATAAACTCTCTGTTTGATTGACAGCTGCAGCGCGTGCTGCTCAAACGATTGCAAAGGGAGCTTTCTTTGATCGCTTTCTTTATAGGATTTAATCACTGTTAAATAACAGATTATTTTTATCATACTAAGAGAAACAACGCAAGTTCATGTTTAGTCACTGGTCTGATTTACTGACACAGACAAAGAACATGTGACTACATGAATCATCACATTTCAGATCAGGCATTAGAATGTTACTTACATGTTGCATTACTGTTGAACCCAGTCACTGCATAATATTTTGTAATCCTCAACGGCATGTTTATTGCTTTGTAGCTCGATGGTTTAACACTAGGCCTATGTTACATGCGTGAATCTGTGGGCGGGGCTAAACAGGCAGTGATGAAGTAGGCGTTGATATTCTTCTGCTGAGGCGGTGCTTGCCTTCCTTTGACGTCATAGATCCCCAACCTGTCGTTTGCTGGGCCTGGTGTCTATAAAAGTTTTTCTTTGACTAACAAGGAAGTTTTCAGCTCTGAAACGTACAGGATATTCTTATATTACCATGACCTTTTATATATCAAAAGCTCAAGGGAAAGTTGATTTCTCAATTCATCACCCCTTTAAAATATATTGTATGATGGAGAAAGCGCTCTCTGATTATGCTGTCAGCCAGAGTGTTGTCTCTGAGGTAAAAACGTTACTCGCGGCGAATCAAGAAAACGATATTCAAACAATAAGAATAACAGTGTTGCGCTGTATAACAATGATCAGTTTTCTGTTGATAAATGTAGATCCAAACAGTTGCTCACCTGTCTAATAAAACACATACTATATTAAAGCGTCTTTGGTGTTTCCATGGTTTCTACAGAAATCAAGGGTAGCACGGATATGATGTCATTGACAGGCGACGCAAGGACACGTCCGTAACACTGGTTAAAATGGCTGATCTCTCTAGATTTAAACATTGCTGGAAACGTTTGGGATCATGCAAGTAGATCACCGGTCAACAAAATATATAACATTGTTCTAGTGGTTTTTGGATATTTTGATCTAAAAATCGTACATATTGTGCCTTTAAGGGAAAAGTTCATTCAAAAAGATTTTTTTCAACATTAATTCACCTCAGTTTTGTTTTGAAACTGTATAATTTGTCTCGTGGAATACAAAAAATTCTCAAGCCAATGTTTTCAATACAGTCAAACTTGAATTACTTCCAAGCTCCAAAACAAAGCACAATCAACGAGACTTGTGCACAATAGTCCAATTATTTTGAAGCCATAGGGTAGCTTTGTATGATAAATAGACACAAGTGTAAGTGACTATTAGCACAAAATCTTTCCTTCTACCACAGTTCATCATAACACATTTCCGAATACTCAGGCTTGCCGCCATAATTCAACACGTAAAACCAATAGCAGTTGACATAAGAAGCCCCTGTTAAATAAAGGAAGATAATCAGTGAATAATGAAGATTCATAAGATTCAATCGATTCATTTGGACATTTATTGAGATCAACAACCCTAGTCTCCATTTAATTTCACTGTATTGATAAGAGCTATTGGGTATTGGGTATTTACTTTAAAATATATATATTGTGTTCAATGAAAGAAAGAAACAAACTAAAGAAAAAATATATATATATAAAATATATTGACAAGCATTGCAACCATCAAATGTGTCCTAAAAGGTTCTTTTGCAACATTACTATAATAGGCTGGCTGGAGAGATTGACCAAAACACTTGAGATTGTCAGGAAGTTTACACTGAAGAATCCTTGAAAACACTTCCCTAGATTCACTATTACAAGCCATTTCTCATGCAGAAAATGCAAATCCATCTCTGGATCCATATCATATTTCTGCAGTATCAAATGTAATGCTGAACTGAGTGATTTAGAGCACTATAATAACTACTAGCACATATAAATCCAGATTGTAGTGATGTTTATCAAGAGGTTATTAGATGGTTATGACTAGTTGCAAAGGAAGTGCACAATCTGAATGTAAAAAAAAGTTTTCAATCACACTTAAAGGGACAGTTCACCCAAAAATAAAAATTACCCCATGATTTACTCACCCTCAAGTCATCTGTATATGACATTCTTCTTTCAGACGAATACAATCAGAGTTATATTAAAAAAAAAGTCATTGCTCTTCCAAGCATTATAATCGCTTAAGCTCGCTAACGTCATCGTCGCACCAGTTACGTTTTCTCCGTAAGCTAGATATTTTACTGTATAACACGTTAAATATGGATATTTTTCTTACACAAACCCCTCGATTTGCTTCAGAAGGCCTTTATTAACCCCTCGGAGCCATGTGAATTACTTTCATAATGGATAGATGCACTTATTTTGGGCTCCAAATTTTTTTGGGGGGGTAAACTATCCCTTTAACTGTAACATCTCAAAGCAGTCAGTGAAAGCGATTAAGTTTAGAAGATCATATAGAATCCTAGCATTTTTTTATTTTGGTGAAATATTGCAGTATTTATTGTAAATTATTTGTATGTGCACATTATTTTTTTATTTGTAATCTTTAATCAAAATAACTTCCCCTTCCTTGCAGCTCATCTTTTCTGATGATGTGTTTACTGGCGTAGGGCGGGGCAACCTGTCACTCACATGAGATCCATCAATAACACACGCCCAACATTTTTTCTTGTTCGAGAAGTCGTTTCACTCAGATGTATGTTACAAAGCGAAGAAAAGACTATTGCAATATTCCATTTAATGACTTTAAGGAAAACTGGGAAAAAATGGGTCCCAGTTTATATTAAGTGTACTACGTAACTAACATTTAAATTAATATTTTGATACAATGCACTTATTGTGTACATACATGTTTTTTTTACATTGTTTTTTTTTTTTTAAATACCTGCATGTAATTAATCATCTATAATTACTATTCCCTTAAACCTACAACATCAACAAAATAAGTATTTTTTTATGCAAGTACACAGTAGTTTAATAATTTAACCATCATGTTGCTCTCAAACGAAAAAATGTGTGAACTGAGCTGTTTTTTCACGCTTGAAAGTGAATGTAACTCTACTTTTGTGCTCCACAGAAGAAAGCTATAAGAATAGGAGGACAGATTGGTCATTTTTGGGTGAACTATCCTTTTAAACACGATGTCAGTCCGATCATGTTAGTCATTCATTCAATGGAAATGAATAGCAATGATCAGTGCAGGAAGACTTTGCTTTGAACCACTGCCTAATTCAAGTAAACACACAAGCACTTACCGCTCTCCATCTCATTGCCCTTGTTCTTGGCGGTGGGCGCGTTGCCCATGATTGCAGGCCAGGTATAACAGATCTAAATCGACTTTTCTTTACGCCAACTGTCTTCAGACTCCGTCCCCTTAATGATCATACGATTTCTGCGGCCGTCGCACTAGCTATGTCTGGTCATAACTCAATGGATCACAGTATGCTGTCAGATCACATACAGTCTGGAGGTTGATAGTGGCTGGTTAAGTTGGTTAGCTAGCTAGCGAGCGAGCGCTAGCTAGCTAACAGTAGCTGTCCGATTGCTGTGCTTCGGGTTCGGTAATGTCTCTCAGTTCTCCTGGGTCAGGTCCAATCCGTTGAAATAGTACCAAGAGCCCGTCTTCTTCTCCTTCTCTCGCTCCTCGTCCTCGCTCTGCTAACCCTCAGCGAGGCCCTCGACTTGAGCGACACAAGCCCTTGTTTTCACCGTCCGTGCGCGATTCCAGTCGCAGCACGCCGACTTCTCCGTGCGTTTTCGGTAGCGTGAGCGTTTGCTTGTTTATGTTGATAAAGCAATTCGGTCTTGTGCACTATGTAGTTCGCATAATTCGACAGTCAGACCCCCTCCATTAATCCTCTATCCACAGCTAGCTAGAGGGAACTCCTGCTTCAATGAGACCCGCCCCCTACGCGACGCCTATTGGCCGTTATGCTTATGACGCGCTAGCAGAGTCCGAAGCTGATTGGACAAGAGCTCAGCGATCCAACGCAGGGAGAGCGGTGATTGGCCAACCGATATCTATCTGTAGAACTTTATCCCACCCCCGCAAACTGACAAATAACGTCACCTATTTTCATTCCAATAACACAAGTTTCTCTGTTCGCTCTCCGTCTTTGTAAGCGACTGCGGTGTTTTGCTCTCTCGATACAGATTCGGTTTCATTCACAATCCTTTGATGATCCTCTGCGGTTTGTTTGTTAGCGAAATGGCCGCGCAGACCCCTCCCGCTGGACTAATCCGTGATAGGCTGTATGACGTCAAGACGGTCTATTTTTAGAAAGTTGGTCAGAATTTGAGGCACTACGTCTATGGAATATTAAAACGAGGTCTGTCTTCTGCAAAACAACCACAGTGAGGTCATATAAGCATTGCATTTCGGCAACAGGTTTGCGCGATCAGTTGCAATGAAGTAATTCGTCGTGCAAGAGACGAAAAACGAGTCCAGTGTTGTGATGCACACCTTTGCGTGCTTTACTGTACATAGCAACTGCATTAATAATGCTGTGCAAAGGGGAGTACACCCCATAAGGGAACACTGATATTAATTGAACACCGATTTAATAAAAAACGATTATACTTAGAGGTCTTGTCAGATGCTGCAATAGTCCATGTTGCTAAGCAACAACAAGCAATGCAGCTTCTGTCACTCCTGCATAATGCAACACAACAGCTTTTTTATGAATGAAAACACTACACAGCTGCATCCACTCTTGTGCACATCACAAATCAAAGTAAACAGCTTCAATGAGCATCATCACGTAATAACACATTTATTTCAATGAGAACTGGCATACAAAAAGACAGATATATATATTTATATACATAAACACACACAATATAATACAGTCCCACCCACAAAAATATCCAGAGTAGCTGCAAACTTCTACACAAGTATTGTTGATTGTGTCTGTTAAATCAATAATGCATCTGACATCTTATCTACTGAGTTGATCTTCCACTCCCTTTCGGTTTGAGAATGGATCGGGTTTGGATCAAACGGCATTAGATGCAGCACACCCTAATACCTAAATCATGTCTTAGATACATGACTCACCAGCTCCCCATTCATGTTTCAAACTGAAAAGCGAGCAAGTTTATTGCGTACCGGAGGATATTCTGCACACCACTGATTCGTTTCAAACAGGCGTGACAACTGTAACAAAATTAGAGAACCCTTTTTTTTTTCTTTCTCTGATGTGTTTGAATAATCCCGCCTCTCCTCCACAGTGTCCAGATTGACCCGAGCTCATGGATGAGCCTTGAGATGTGAGGATTATTAGCAGGAGCCTGCGTCACTACAAACAGTCCATTGAGTTGTCTGGCACCAGCCCCAGTGGAGGTGCTTTTCCCGGGGCGCAGGACGGCGGCAGCATGGCGTTAGGTGCAGGGTCCACGTTCTCCGAATCCTCCATTTTCTCAGCACATCCCTCCCAGTTGATGTGAAATCGGGTTACACGTGGATTGGAAGCCAGGATGTTCCTCTGGAGCTGAGAGAAAGCACGTGAAGAAAGATGTTTGAATGCATATGCAGACACTCAATTTGACCCATTTAGGGTCATGGGCTGCTCGATTATGGTAAAAATCATAATCATGATTATTTTGCTCAATATTGAAATCACGATTATTTTACACGATTATAGGTGGGTGATATGATCAAAGTCTTATTTCATGATATGAGTCATTTTAATTATCAATACTTCAGCAAAAACTAAAACTAGCTTATTAATGCAAGTAAAAGTCCTCAAAACAGAAGACAAGTAAACAGCAATACATTAAGAACAAATAAACTAAATTACAAACAAAACCGACAAAAAATACAACAGAACAAACAAATGAAAAACAGTGCTTTGGGTTTTTCAGCAAGATGTACTAACAGTGGCATTCAGATAATAGCCCACAACAGAAATTGAATAAAGTAATCAAATGTAAAATAACACTACTGTATACATTAAATATAGACTAATCCTTATTAAAACTACAAAAGTTATTCATCAGTGAGTGATTTTATCTTTGTCTTTTCTTGTTTGATTAACATTAATGGCTGCAGCAGATTTATTAGGCTGCACTGATCCAATATACTGTTACACACGCGCTCTTTCTCAGTGTTTACATTCACTTAAGACATAACAGACTGTTTACAATTGTGTGACTGTGTTTAAAAACATTTCTTTGTTGTATGTCTGGGTTCTTCAACTCGAGTCCTGAAGCACCATCGTCTTGCTGAGTTTAGCAGCTTTTTATTTTCAAAGTTTGTGAAAACCAAACTAAGGCTGCAACTAACTATTATTTTGATAATCGATTAATCTGTCGGTTATTTTTCGATTAATCGGATGGGAAAAAACAAAAAATATTTATTATTATTATTATACATTATAAATTCATTTTATATAATTTATATATTATAGTTAATTATTCAATATATTATACAATATTATATTTCATCTATAATAATTAATAATTTAATTCATTATTTAAAAAAAATATTATTCCACATCCTACCCAATGCTGTCCTCCAAACAATGTGTAATATAAAGCCTATGAAAACAAATAAAGTGATTGTATCTATGTAGGCTATGCTGTACATAAGCAAAAAATGGTTAAAATACATTCTAAACTTAAAGGAATTTTAAAAGATTCCGCACACCAAAAGAAAAAGGAATCCGCACACCAAAGATTTTTACTGAAGATTTACATGAAAAGTGAAACTAACGAACAAAAATGTGACAGTGCACACACAATCAAAACAAAACAGAAAAGACAAAAAGCAAAGGTTTCAGTCCATCTTGGACTATCTTCAGTGCTAAAGATTTTAACAATGGTTAACAGCATTTAAAGAGGTCAAGGCACAGCTGATACAGACTGTGACAAAATAACGCCAACATTTTCCTATTTACATGTTGTGATGTGTATAGTAACATCGTGTACTAAGACCGACGGAAAATAAAAAGTTGCAATTTTCTAGACCGACTAGGGACTATACTCTCATTCCTGCGTAATAATCCAGGAACTTTGCTGCCGTACCATAGGTGCAGCAGCGCAATGATATTATGCAGCGCCTGAAAATAAGCTAACTTCCGTCAACATAACCAACGTGACAACCTGCTTGCACAGAGAGCGTGCTGGGGACTATTTTCAGGCGCTGTGTAATATCATTGTGCCTGCTGCACCCATGGTAGTACAGCAGCAAAATTCCTGGATTATTACGCAGGAATGAGAGTATAGTCCCTAGCCATATCGGTCTAGAAAATTGCAACTTTTCATTTTACGTTGGTCTTAGTACACAATGTAACTACACACATCACAACATGTAAATAGGAAAATGTTGACATTATTTTGTCACTTATTGAGCAGTAGGCTAGCTGGAGCCGTTTACCTCCAGTCTTTGTGCTAAGCTAGGCTAGAGGTGGGTGCGTCAGACAGAGTTATGGCACGCACGGAGATAAAAATGGTATGTATGGACTTATCTAACTCTGGGGGATACGGTGAATAAGCTAAAGTCCCAAAAAGTAGGCGTGTTCCTTTAAGGATAAAGAGAAAAACTCACCCTAGACTCACCCTTTTTTTGTATCTCTACTTCATCTACATGAAAAAAGTTCATATTGCAGTTTTCTCGGGCCACATTCACACTGTTGTTTTTATGAAACCCATTCAATATTACTATTTTTACTTTGATTTTAATTAAAGCAATGAAGAAATATATTCACAATTGTCACAATTAGGGATGTCGATTTAACATGTTAATTAGATTAATTAGTTACGGTAAAAAATAACACGTTAAAATTATTAAATGCATTTAACGCACATTCCCGCCCCAGACATACTTAGGTCATCTTACAGTTCATACAGTTGATTGATGAATATGATGCAGGGTAACAACTCACTGTGTGATGAAGCCTATAGAATGCAGTTAGAATGTCCCTAAAATTCAAGATAATCATGTTTGAGTTTTAGTTTAGGGTGTTTTTACACTGGGCACGTTTGTTGTGGTCCTCGTCAGAGCGCGATTGTTCCCGCCGGTGATGCGCGAATACACTGCAGGCTCACTCTTGCTCGTATCCAAAATCATCAACACTATCATCCCTTATATGTGTTTAACTGAACTAAATACATCGTCATCTGATAAAACGCATGCGCAGGTTATTTTTCTCTAACGCACCCAAGTCTGTGTTGCTTTCGCATTGAGTGCAAGCTGCGCAACCGAACTGAGACCACCTCCTTCAGACAGTCTTGAATTCGGTACCCCTGAGATCAGCTCACCCGGGTCCGCATAACAGCTTTCACATTACCAATTTTTCATGTGAACCGTGCCCGAACCGTTTCAAACTAAACTGCCAGTGTGAAAACACCCTCACATCATGATATATAAGCAATATCACACCAGTAACGAGTGCAATATCACACAAGTTCTGTTTTTCTGTCCAGAATAGCACGAGACCAGTGCAAATGCGATCTTATACAACAGTTTAATAAAATAGATAAGTTAATATTGTGTTGTTTTAGACACAATATTGTCTGTTTTGCCAACAAAAATATAAAGGCAAAGCAGAACTGTTCGTCTTCGACTCCGAGCAAGACACAGTGACGTTTCATTTCTGAATCCGCGTTCTAAACGAATCGGGTGAACCAATGATTAAATGGACTATAAAGAGAACCATTTACTTCACTCTAATAATAACAGATATTAAAGGTATAGTTCACCCAAAAATATTTATTTCTAAAGCTACTTTTTGTAATGTCTATTTGATTTTTTACACTGACTTTCTTTTGGGAGTAATTTCTATTATTATTATTCATTATTATTATTTCATTAAAGTATGCAAATTAAATTAAAAGAAATATTTTACAGTACAAGAGTATTATTACTATAGTAATATGAGTATTTAGCAATACTAAAAAGAATTTTACAAAAAAATTAAAGAACACAGATGCTGCCGGATTATTTCCATAATGACCAACGCAATCTACCCGTTAGCGTGTGGTTTAAGACGTGCTTTTTTGGACGGTAAATAATAGCGCAAATACCAGTAAATTGACACGGGCAAACCTTAGTAAATCACCTCGTGTGATTAATTTAAATACTCTTCTCCCATAAATTTAGCGTCTGAAAGGGAAACTCCTACAAATGCATATGCATTAAGGTCACCCTGTCTACGCCAATTTGTCCCTGCGTGTCTTTAGTAAATCCTGACAGTAGATTTTTAACAGCAAAAGAGGGTTTGCGCTGGAGCAAGCTGTTAGTAAATCTGGCCTAAAGAGTTGGCTCTTAGCAAAACTATTAAAGACCAAATGAAACTTTATGAGTGTTCTTTCCTGTGGTGATGTACTTTCTATGAAACAGAAAATGTTGGGCTCATCCGTTTTTAAAACAGCTAATAGCTTTTAGTTTATGTGACAGCCATGAATTATGGTTTGCTGCTTGATATTGCTAGTCCAAGACAGGTAGTCTTGAAAGTCTAGAAAGTTTTCCCTATTGTGATGTATATCCAAGTGAAACTACTTATCAAACAAAACAAAAAAGGAGGGTGGGACTTCATTTTGTCCATTAGGAATTGATTGGATCATAGAAAAGTGGGCATTAAAAAACTAAACGGAGGCAAATCTGAATGCAAGTTCAGTCAGTTGTGGAGTGACCGGTTGCTGGAGAAAAGGGATTGAACCAACAGTTGTCAATTTTTATTTCATGGTCACTTTAAGGGGAGGGACATTGTTATTCTAGAAAGCATTTCATTGGATAACAATTTGTATTGAGCATGCGAGTACAAGAGGAGTCATTAATATTTTTGTTGCTTCTCCAACAGAGAAAACTACATTTTCTATAGGCCGATATAGTACACACATGAACTGGTCTGCAAGTAATGTGTTCACTCACCTGTCCATAGTTAGGTTTATTGGGTGGGTTCTCACGAAGCTCAGTGTCCGTATACTCATTGTTAACATAGTAGCCAATGCGTATGAACTCCTGTCCTCTGTATGTGCATGTTATCAGAACAACAGTAACACCCACAGCATCACTCTCAGGTATGAGGGCAGGGTTTGGAGCGTCCGCCTGATTTGAAAAGACAAAAATTACTTCGAACACTTGCATGACTCTAACTGGGTGTAACTACAGGATTTACAAGTGCATTAATTATATTTGTGTGTGTGCATTTTATAATACAGAACAACATTACATTAATAGTTCATCTATAAATAGTTTTCAAACACACACACAAAATTCACTCATGTTCTGCTACACCTCTTGTTGTGTTCCATAGAAGAAAGTTGCGGAGGTTAGTAACAACATGAGGGTGAGTAAAAGAGTACATTTTCATTTGACATAACAGAACTAGCGGCGACGAAAGCTGACTGTTTTATTGACTTGCGTTGGCTCAGACAAAAAGCTGTGCTTGAACTCACCAAAAGGACTACATGCGACTGTAAACTAGCATGTGCATTCTGTGCCTGCATGTAAGGAAATATTAATATATTAATATTAATAGTCTATATTCTTCATTCAAAAAGGGAAACCAAAACTAGGATTGCAGATATACAAACCATAAACAAAGCAGAATGCTGATCACTTCTGCAAGAACCAATGAGGTTCATTCTCGTGTTACACAGCACGTTTGAGCTTCTGCCACAACCAATGAGGTTCATGCTCGTGTTACGCAGCACATTTGAGCTTCTGCAAGAACCAATGAGGTTCATTCTTGTGTTACACAGCACGTTTGAGTTTCTGCAAGAACCAATGAGGTTTATTCTTGTGTTACGCAGCACGTTTGAGCTTCCGCGAGAACCAATGAGGTTCATTCTCGTGTTACGCAGCACGTTTGAGCTTCAGCAAGAACCAATGAGGTTCATTCTCATGTTACACAGCACGTTTGAGCTTCTGCAAGAACCAATGAGGTTCATTCTTGTGTTACACAGCACGTTTGAGCTTCTGCAAGAACCAATGAGGTTCATTCTTGTGTTATGCAGCACGTTTATGCTTCTGCCACAACCAATGAGGTTCATTCTCGCGTTACGCAGAACGTTTAAGCTTCTGCAAGAACCAATGAGATTCATTCTCGTGTTACACAGCACTTTTTAGCTTCTGCAAGAACCAATGAGGTTCATTCTCTAGTTACACATCACGTTTGAGCTTCCACAAGAACCAATGAGGTTCATTCTCATGTTACACAGCACGTTTGAGCTTCCACAGGAATCAATGAGGTTCATTCTCGTGTTACGCAGCACGTTTGAGCTTCCACAGGAACGAATGAGGTTAATTCTCGTGTTACGCAGCAAGTTTGTGCTTCTGCAAGAACCAATGAGGTTCATTCTCGTGTTATGCATCACGTTTGAGCTTCCACAGGAACCAATGAGGTTCATTCTCATTTTACACAGCACATTTGAGCTTCTGCAAGAACCAATGAGGTTCATTCTCGTGTTACGCAGCACGTTTGAGCTTCCACAGAACCAATGAGGTTCATTCTCGTGTTACGCAGCATGTTTGAGCTTCTGCAAGAACCAATGAGGTTCATTCTCGTGTTACGCATCATGTTTGAGCTTCCACAGGAACCAAACCACCTCGATTCATATGGATATGGATTAGTTTTACAATCTCTTTATGAACTTTTTGAAACGTTAAAGTGGTAGTTGCGTGGACCGTCAATGGAGGGACAAAAAAAAAAAAAAAAGAAGAAAATTCCTTCATTTGTGTTTCAAAGATGAAGTTTGTATATTAACCAGAGACTTTCCAATTTCAAAAAATTGCTAATTTATCTTATTATTTGTGTTGTTTAGTAAGAAAATTTGTGCTAAATTAAATTTAAATCAAATGCAAAGCAATTAAAGAAATTAACTTATTATTTGGAGAAATGGCTGTCAGACTCCTAAAAGATAATTTGTGACTCATAATGACAGTGTTATCAACACACCTGAAACACAAACATGTGTCGGCCTGCAGGAACTGGACCAACCAGGACAGAGTCAAGAGTCTGATCATACTCCTCACTTTCTGCTGAGCCAACGTAAATAATCTTCCATTCGAGATCTAGAACACAGAATGCAAAAGATCAGATTGTTCCAAATAAGGTGCAATTATAACATTTTCCTTCACCATTCAGAAAAAAAAGAACTATAAAATACACTACCGTTCAGTTGTTTGCAATGATTAAGTAAATTTTTTCTTAATGTTTTGAGGCTGCAATTATTTGATTAAATACAGTAAAGACAATAATATTTTTAGATAAAACAATAATAGTTTTCTATCTTAATATATTTTGTGATAAAGCTGAATTTTCAGCAGCCATTCCTCAGTGTCACATGATCCTTCAGAAATCAGTTGTGCTGCTTAATATTTTAGTGGAAACCATGATATACAACCATTAAAATATATGGGGTAAGATTAAAAAATAAATAAATAAAATAAACACTTAATCAGCAAGGACGCTGTTACATTACATTGATAAAAAGTGACAGTAAAGACAATTATGTTACAAAAGATTTCGATTTCAAACAAATGCTGTTCAAAAGAATCCTTAAAAAATCTATCACAGCTCTCAGAAAAAAAAAATTAAGCAGCACAAATGTTTTCAACACTGATAATAATCAGAAATGTTTCTTGAGCATCAAATCATCATCAGAATGATTTCTGAAGGATCAGGTGACACTGAAGACTGGAGTAATGATGCTGAAAATACAGCTTTGATCACAGGAATAAATGGCATTTTACAATATATTCACATAGAAAACTGTTACTTTAAACTGTAATATTAATGTTTTTACTGTATTTTATCATCAAATAAATGCAGCCTTGGTGAGCATAATACACCTTCAAAAAATCTTAATAATTTCAAACTTTTGACCAGCAGTGTGTGATGCCATTGTTGTAATTAAAAGAGCAGTTTTTAAAGTAACCAAAAACATGCTCTTCTCAAACTACTGACATTTAGACTGGATTATTCTTGCATATTAATAAGGAAAATCGATACTGTTGTGCAAAGATCACATTTAAATTTCACAGAAAACATGAAGGCTTTCATATGGCACAGTGGAATTGCAACAATGCATTTGCTAATTTGGGAGGTTTTAATAAAGAAAATCAACATGTATTGCAGTTAGTTATTTAGAAAGGTTCATATAATCATAATATAACTATATCCACGCATATGTAATGCAATGTTTTTCATAGAAGTGCACACAGCTATTTTGTATCTATATGGCAAGACAAAGGGTCAGATAAAGAGTGATGGTGAGCTCGGCTTTAATTGAGAAGAATAAAGGACAAGTCCTTCCTCGCACGCTTCAATCACCCGCCATTCTGACGTCATCTGGAGGAGTTAGCGCGTTAGCTAGCTAGCCAATAAAGGACATTGAGAAAATCCATTAAAATTAATAAAAACTTTAATACTCACCCTCAGGAAGATCCTCCATGCACTCAAACGTTATTTCGAATTGAAACGGGTTTCCAAATGGACTTGGGTTGTCCAGGACAGCTACATTTAGCACTTGTACTTTTGCCATAGCTCTACTATAGTAACAAGGGAATTGCCACAACACAACTCAATGGATCGAGAACAAATTGAAATACTCAATAGACGTTTTAAAGTAAAACTCTGGAATCCTTGGCTTCACCTTGTTGCGAGCTAACGTAACGTTATATTATGGTGTGAAAGTCCAATACCGTAGACCATATACTGTTAAAGCAGGACAATAGAGAAGTCTATGCTGTCTATCCTCCCGAATTAAAAGAAAAAAAGAACGCAAAATATGATCTAGAGTAATGGGCAGATGTAAAATAAATAGTATTTCGCGAACCCCGTTGATAAACTGACAGACAACACGAGCTGAGCTGTCTCCCGCCAGACTGTTCAGACAGCTCTAGTGACGCGTCGGGGGAAGCGGATTGGTTTGTTCGCTGATTGGTCAGTAAACCAAAGGTCCCGGATTTTGCGGACGCTGATTGGACAACAGTGACAGCTGTTAAATAGCATCCTCCAACTGGCTTCATAATCAATCAGACAAAAGCTGAATTTTGAGCATCATTACTCCAGTCTTCAGTGTCACATGATCTTCAAAAATCATTATAATATGATGATTTGATGCTCTAGAAACATTTATGATTTTTATAATGTTTTTTTTTATTTAAATTTTAACAGTTGTGTGAAACTTTTTTTTAGAATTATTTGATTAATAGAAAGTTCAAAAGAACAGCATTTATCTGAAATAGAAAGCTTTTGCAACATTGTACTACCATTCAAAGGTTTTGGGTCAATAAGAATTTTTTATTATTATAATTATTTTTTAAAAGGAACTTAAAGAAAGTAATACATTTATTCAGCAAGGATGCATTAAATTGATTGAGTAAAGACATTTATAATGTTACAAAAGATTCTATTTAAAATAAATTCTATTCTTTTGAATTTTCTATTTATTAAAGAATCCTGAAAATTTCAACATTGTGTTTCTTGAGCATCAAATCATCATACTAGAATGATTTCTGAAGGATCATGTGACACTGAAGACTGGAGTAATGATGCTGAAAATACAGCTTTGCTCACATTTTACAATATAGTCACATAGGAAACAGTTGTTTTACATTTTAATAATATTGCACAATATTAGTGGTTATAAGTTGTCAGTGGAACTGTCCGATTTAAAATCAGGTGTCACACCGGAGGACATTTTCAGTGACAAAATGTATCAAGTTCCTATTCACTTTCAGAAATATATGGATGAAAAAAAATGATTGCCATTTACTACAATAGACACTTGTAAAATTATGCCTGGGGTATTTATTAACATTTGTATGCTTTTATATATATATATATATATATATATATATATATATATATATATATATATAAAAGCATACAAATGTTAATGTTAAGTTGTATTTTAGTGAGCCATGCTTGTGACAGTCACACCATAGGACAATTTTTAGATTTGGCTCAAAAATTTTAAAAAATCTAATAACAAAACTGTTTTTATATCAACAGTCCATGTAAGACAACAAAATGTTTACTGCATTTTAAATTATGACAATACTAATTATATTCATTTTTATCTTGTGTGACATGTGAAAATGCCCCGTCAACAAATATATATATACAGATCAGGCATAACATTATGTCCTAATATTGTGTTGGTCCCCCTTTTGCTGCTAAAACAGCCCTTACCCGTCGAGGCATGGACTCCACTAGACCCCCGAAGGTGTGCTGTTGTATCTGGCACCAAGATGTTAGCAACAGACCCTTTAAGTCCTGTAATTTGTGAGGTGGGGCCTCCATGGATCGGACTTCTTTGTTGAGCACATCCCACAGATGCTCGATTAGTTTGAGATCTGGGGAATTTGGAGGCCAAGCCAACACCTCAAACTTGTTGTTGTGCTCCTCAAACCATTCCTGAACCATTTTTGCTTTGTGGCAGGGCGCATTATCCTGCTGAAAGAGACCACAGCCACCAGGGAATACAGTTTCCATGAAAGGGTGTACATGGTCTGCAACAATGCTTAGGTAGGTGGTACATGTCAGTAACATCCTCATGGATGGCAGGACCTTAAGGTTTCCCAGCAGAACATTGCCCAAAGCATCACACTGCCTCCGCCGGCTTGCCTTCCCATAGTGCATCCTGGTGCCATGTGTTCCCCAGGTAAGCGACGCACATGCACCCGGCCATCCACGTGATGTAAAAGAAAACGTGATTCATCAGAGCAGGCCACCTTCTTCCATTGCTCCGTGGTCCAGTTTTGATGCTCTCATGCTGACTGTTGGTGCTTTCGGCATGGGCACCCTGACTGGTCTGCGACTATGCAGCCCCATACGCAACAAACTGCGATGCACTGTGTATTCTGACACCTTTCTATCAGAACCAGCACTAACTTCTTGAGCAATTTGAGCTCCAGTAGCTCGTCTGTTTGATCGGACCACATGGGCCAGCCTTCGCTCTCCACGTGCATCAATGAGCCTTGGCCCATGACCCTGTCGCCGGTTCACCACTGTTCCTTCCTTGAACCACTTTTGATAAATACTGACCACTGCAGACCAGGAACACCCCACAAGAGCTGCAGTTTTGGAGATGCTCTGACCCAGTCATCTAGCCATCACAATTTGGCCCTTGTCAAACCCGTTAAAATCCTTACGCTTGCCATTTTTCCTGCTTCTAACACATTAACTTTGAGGACAAAATGTTCACTTGCTGCCTAATATATCCCACCCACTAACAGGTGCTGTGATGAAGAGATAACAAGTGTTGTTCACTTCACCTGTCAGTGGTCATAATGTTATGCCTGATCGGTGTATATATATATATATATATATATATATATATATATATATATTATGCTCATTTAATTTTTTCCCCTGTGTGTGGACCATCAACGAAACAACAAACACGAAGTGGTTAATGATTTTCCTAAAAGGAGAAAAGGGATTAACAGAAGTGTGGTATGTCAAGAATTTTTTTCTTATAAGATTAAAAGTTCATTCGCTACCACTGGAGGTCGCAACACTGAGAGAACATTTCAAACTGAAGGTACAGAAGGTGTGTGTGAGCGAGAGGGCTAGTTTATGTTATTTAATTTATTTATTATTATTTATTTAAGTTTGGTAATAAATAAAATCTAAAAATAAATATAGCTTCAGTTGAAAACCCCAAATCAGTCGGGTACAGATGCAAACCATTTGACATCCGTAAAAAAAAAAAATCAAACTAGTAAGGGCATATATGATGTGCGTCAGTGAAGTTACTGAGAGAGGACGCGAGTACGCGCATCGCTCCAGTGCGCAGGTGGATCTCGGCGCACAATAGCGCGCCTGTCTCGCGCCACAGGTAGTAGCTGGATTCAGGTGTTGTAACACGACACTGAACCATGTGATCGACCAGAATTTAGGAAGAAGACAAACCCAGCTCGAGCATTCACTCAACACTCTAGTAAATACAAGACCACCTTTGAAAGCAGGGCAGGATACCGAAGAACAATGTTTTATTATGATCAGGACGCCGGAGTGACGAGCTAGTTTCGGTTTAAATACTTCATTTGACCGGTAAGGTGAGGCGGAAGCGACCTGCGGTCACATCTATTGGACATACAGTCCACATACATCCAGAAAAATTTAAGGAAACATCGTGGATTATGAAGCTGGACACACAGGTATGAGTTTTTGTTTGTTTGTTTGTTTGTTTGTTTGTTTGTGTATCGTATCGTATGGATGAATGTTTCCTTAGCAACGCAAATAAGGTGGGAGGAATGTGCATGTCATGAACTGGATAAAGGTCACATGTACAGAAATGGAAATACATTTTTCTGTTAGCCTACATATGGCCAGGGCTCAGCTGTTAAGTATCAAACACGTCCAATACAAACTCTTAAATATCTGGTAACACTTTACAACAAGGTTTCATTAGTTAATGTATTAACTAACACACACAGAGAAAAACATTTAGGGGTACAACAGCTTGTCACTGGGGTAGTTCCCTTAAAAGGACATATTTAGTTTTTTTTTTACCACAAAAAGGTTCATAGTAGTACCTTAAGATACATATTTGTACTCTAAGGTACTAATATGCACCTTTTAGGAGTAAAAAAGGTACAACGATGTATTTTTAAGGGTACTGCCCCAGCCACAAGCTGTTGTATCCATAAAGGTACCCCTCCGTGTGCATGAATTAACCATGAGCAATACATTTGTTACTGTATTTAATCTTTGTTAACATTAGTTAATAAAAAAAGCAGCTGTTCGTTGTCTGTTCATGTTAGTTCACAGTGCATTAACTAATGTTAACAAATACAACTTTTGATTTTAATAATGTATTATTAAATGTTGAAATTAACATTAACAACGATTAATAAATGCTGCAGAAGTGCAGTTCATTATCAGTTCATGTTAACTTATGAAACCTTATTGTTAAAGTGTTACCAAATATATTTTTTAACCAGAAAAATCTTGCCCTTTTTAAAATCCAAGTTTACACAGATTGGCTACAAACAATAAAAGGCATATACTGGAATGAATTAGTGCATTTGGATGTTTGTTTTTTTTTAATTTAGGAGATCATAGCCAAAAAGATTAGTGAGCTAAATTCTATGTCACTTATAAAACAAATAGTTCCTTTCTACACTCTTAAAAATGAATGGGTTGGCTGTTTTAAACAATAGGAACAATCAAATTTGCCAACCAACTTCAGATCCCAACAGACGTATCTACTCTTCTTTTGCAGCTCGCTAGAGGAAGATAGGACTATATTTTTATTCTTTGATCTCGGACATGATTTATTGATCACCTCCGCTCCACCCTAACCGGAGCATCAGCCCCTTCTGGTCGGGGATAGGGGTGCTGATTGACTCCATCCCGGAGATGATACGGCAGGTTGGACTTTTGGCAGGGAGTTTTATGCTGCTGCTCCTCAGGAATGTTTCGGCCCAGGGTGAGTCACTCGCTCCACCTCTCTGCAGTCATGTCCGAAACTGAACTTTGAGAGTATCCGGATTATTAATCACCGTTAAAGCTCACTGCATTTAAACAGCTCAATGGATCTGCGTCAGATTAATCTGAACACGAGCCGAGTAACACTGCTCAAACTTGTACTAAGTTAGTACTAGATTGTTTCTGAGGCACTTCAGGCAAGCTCAAGCATGTCCGTTTTCTGCAAAAACATTTAAGGTATTGTTGGGAGGTCATAAAAATGTACTCGCCATTAAGATTAAGTTTGAGAACTGTGTAATCATAAACTATGAGTCACAAGAAACTATATTTTCCATATAGAAAATTGAATCATTTATAGGGTCATTACTATTTTCTGTGTTGTGACATTATTTGGTAACACTTTATTTTACAGTGTCCTTGTTACATATGTTACATGTACTTACCATAGTAATAACAGTAAATTATGCACAATTACATGCAAATATCCCTCAAACTAATCCTAATCCTACCCTAACCCTATGGTATGTACAAGTACTTAATTAATATTACTCAGTACTTAAATATACAATTACGCTGTAACAACGACACCTTAAAATAAAGTGTAACCACAAACTCTAATCTAATAGTAAGTACATGTAGTTAATTCATATGAGTCAGTACTTAAATGTATAATTACAGTGTAACAAAGACACATTAAAATTATTACATTCATTACATAATTTCTTGTAATGGATGTAATTGCATAATTTCTTTATTGCAACATAAGCACATTCTTCCAAAACAAAGACAGGAACAAACAAATTAAAGAAGTAACAAAAGTTCCATCTTTCTAAAACACTTTCTTTGCCACTCTTTTAAAGAAAACATGTCATTCTCAAAACAAAAACCCACCACATACTTAAACCGCATACACATGCTTCATGATTAGTCCTGCTAAGTTCCTTTGCTTCTCTAAAGTTATCTTTGCACTGTTGTCCTTGAGGGATTATTTACTCTTGTCAATAATTAACATTGTAGCTTTTTCATATGTATCCTCCCTCTCTCTCTCTTTCCCTTTTCGCTCTCTTTCTTCTATGTATTTGTGTTTTTGTGCTGTCATAGCTTTTAAACATTATCTTTAGAGGCCATTTACATGACACCATTTTCAACTAAAAAATTTTTATGAAATTTTAACACGACAGCAATTATTTTGGGGGCCTGAAAACAAACTTTTGAAGAAGTGCTCTTTTTAAAAGCGATACCGTTATCGCCTCCATGTGAACTACAAAAATGTGAATTTGTGAAAATGGTTATGTCATGCACTTGCGTGTTCAGTCTTTAGGCGTGTAGTGTTTCTTTAGAAAGTGACATTGCCATCTACTGGCCTGGCATGAATAATACAGAGCTTTTAGTTGTTTTTGTGCATCCATGTGAACGGGGGTCGTTTTGATAACGGTGTCGTCTGTACGCAAAAAACGCAAAGGAAAAACTTTTCCATTTTTGGTACATTGTTTTTGTGTAAACGTTCCCTAAATCACCGCTTTGCAAGTCTAATTTTTATTTAAAAACAGTTTTTGTACCATTACTTGTTCTCTGACCTTCAAAAGCACACTATGGTTTGTCAAAGTGCAACGATCACATGTATCAAAATGTGAGATTTTACTAAGTTGCCAAACTTTGAGATTATTTGAGGATTTGTTATTGCTTAGAGAATTGAGGTTAATTATGGGGCACTAGTTGATACTTTGCTGGTCCTCCTTTAATTTTAAACAAGGAGACAACTATAATAAAGTATAAGGTCATTTATAAAAATTCTGAGGCTGTGATAGAACCTTACCAATATAGGGATTGGTGATATAGCTAAAAATGCATCTTATTTACAACAATATAACCGTAGTAATAATCAGCAATGTTTAGCTGCATAGATTTTATACTAAAACATTTAATAATGAAAAATGGCATATAGGCTTCCCTAAACATTACTTGATGATTGTAAAAGAATAACTGTATTTTTTAATTATATTTCTTGGAAGGGGAGGCATTAGGGGGAGGGACATTGTCACTCTAGACAGCAATTTGTATGTGCGAGATGAGTCATTAAATATTTTTCAGTTTTCCCAGAAGAAAAACGTGTATGTATGCTAAAAGTGTATTTTGTCAACTTTTAGGAGTGCGCAAGGATGTAGATGACCTTAATGCTAACATACATCTCATATGCAGAGTTGGCCAATTCGGAGGCCCGTTTCAAAGAAACAGTCAATTACATTATCTCTGTTATATTTACGATGTTATCTCATATTTCGCTCTTAATATTCTATTTATAAATGCATTCCATCTCTAACCAGAACTATAGTTACAATCATGACTGAAAACAAAAACGCACTCAATCTTCAGCTAAAATGAAATGATACTAAAAGCACCAGTAGCTGCAACACTGTCATTGAGAGACCATGCAAGATGTGTGAGCCACCCAGGATGAGTACAAAAGTCATATTAGAGTCTGTAGACCGTAATTCATAATCTGTACAATTAGCTAATTGTAATGTTTTCTATTTGCAGGGGAAAACACCACAATGCCCAGTGACTTTACAACTCCCAGCCCAAGTAGAGAAGTAAGTAGAGATTCCTTGAGGTGTAGCAGTGTTTCTTTCCTCTCCCCATACGGGCATCAACTGTCAATTTAAAGAATTATTTCTCTTATAAGTATCTGATTAACTGTTGGAGAATATTCTCTTTATTTGCTCAATAAGAATCAGGGTTGCCCAAAATTCAGCATATCAGAATTGGCTTCCTTTGAATACTACTGAGGCCCGCACATGGAATGCGGGAAAAAATATATGTATATCGTGGCCACAGATTAACGAATCGTTCCCACGATTCAATGATACGTCAGCATGGTTTGTTCCCTTGTTTTAGGTAAATATAATAATTCGATAACACGATAAAATAATAATAATTTACTAAATTGTGCCCTTGATTTAGTTGAATCAAAACAAGGGAACGAATTAGTACAACGTGGCCACGATTTACTAAATCGATGGAACAAATTCTTAATTTGTGGCCACAATACATATATTTTTGTCCGCATGTCATGTGCAGGGCTCCATAGTATTCATATGGCCACAAACTAAAGGACTGAATGAAATATTGAATCTGAAAAATTAGGGTAAAATAGAGCATTCTGGGAAATAAATTGTTCTGCCACCATGGTCCATAATTAAGGTTCATAAGAATTTTTTTATGGTTTTTGAAAGAAGTCTGTTATGCTCACCAAGGCTGAATTTATTTGATCAAAAACTTTAAAACAATTTGCTGAATTCATTTTCACATGTTTTCTATGTGAATATATTGTAATATATTGCATTTGGTATATGCCACATTTTACTGCAACTATCGTTATACGATTATGAGCTGAAAGGATTAGTTCACTTCAAAATGAAAATTTCCTGATATTTTACTCACCCCCATCTCATCCAAGATGTTCATGTCTTTCTTTCTTCAGTTGAAAAGAAATTAAGTTTTTTGAGGAAAACATTCCAAGATTTTTCTCCCCATCACAGACTTCCATGGCAACCAAAATGTTGAAGGTCCAAATCAATGCAGTTTTAAAGGGTTTCGAAAGGGCTTCAGAGGCTCTGCACGATCCCAGACGAGGAACAGGGTCTTATCTAGCGAAACCATCTGTCATTTAAAAAATTTTTTTTAAACTAAATTGCTCATCTTGCGCTGCTCTGCTACTTGCCATTGATTGCGCAATCATGTCGAAAAGGTCACGGTAGACGTAAGCGGAAGTACCACCCTCGTGTTTACAAAGCGCACATGAGAAGACTAATACAAACGCTCTTTAGCAAAAAAAAAAAAAAGTAAAACAACGCGCAGAGCCTCCGAAGCCCTTCAAAGCCCTTTAAAACTGCATTGATTTGGACCTTCAACATTTTGGTTGCCATGGAAGTCTGTGATGGGGAGAAAAATCCTGTAATGTTTTCCTCAAAAAACTTAATTTCTTTTCGACTGAAGAAAGAAAGACATGAACATCTTGGGGGTGACTAAAATATCAAGAAAGTGAAACTAATTAGTTTGAAGTGAACTAATCCTTTAACTCTTTTCCCGCCAATTAGGGATGGAACGATTACCGGTTTCACGATAAACCACGATAAAATGTACTGACGGTTAGTAATATCGTTAAAAATTGTATTATCAGTAAAAACTCGCAGTAAATCCCGTCCAGTCAGTCAGTCTAGTGCAGGCGCAGCCGCGTAACGCGCAATGATGCTTTTTGAATGCGAAGAAAATGGCGGAAGGCAGTGACAGTGCTGGGAGGTTTTTCAGCCTTCTAAAAGGACCAAATCTGAGGTGTGTATTTTGGCTTTTACGAAAGTCCTGAGGGAAACTCAATTGAGGATGGTCATCCTGTCTGCAGAACATGCAAAAAGAAAGTCATTGAAATAGCAGAAACACTTCAAATCTGTGAAGGCAAGGCAAGTGGACTTTGACCTCAATACTAAAACTACGTCTGGGAAATAATAACGTGAAGCTTGAGCCAAAGACGAACGAACAAGCTAGGGTGACATTTAAGTGATAATAATGTACACTCACCTAAAGGATTATTAGGAACACCATACTAATACTGTGTTTGACCCCCTTTCGCCTTCAGAACTGCCTTAATTCTACGTGGCATTGATTCAACAAGGTGCTGAAAGCATTCTTTAGAAATGTTGGCCCATATTGATAGGATAGCATCTTGCAGTTGATGGAGATTTGTGGGATGCACATCCAGGGCACGAAGCTCCCATTCCACCACATCCCAAAGATGCTCTATTGGGTTGAGATCTGGTGACTGTGGGGGCCATTTTAGTACAGTGAACTCATTGTCATGTTCAAGAAACCAATTTGAAATGATTCGAGCTTTGTGACATGGTGCATTACCTGCTGGAAGTAGCCATCAGAGGATGGGTACATGGTGGTCATAAAGGGATGGACATGGTCAGAAACAATGCTCAGGTAGGTCGTGGCATTTAAACGATGCCTAATTGGCACTAAGGGGCCTAAAGTGTGCCAAGAAAACATCCCCCACACCATTACACCACCACCACCAGCCTGCACAGTGGTAACAAGGCATGATGGATCCATGTTCTCATTCTGTTTACGCCAAATTCCGACTCTACCATCTGAATGTCTCAACAGAAATCGAGACTCATCAGACCAGGCGACATTTTTCCAGTCTTCAACTGTCCAATTTTGGTGAGCTCGTGCAAATTGTAGCCTCTTTTTCCTATTTGTAGTGGAGATGAGTGGTACCCGGTGGGGTCTTCTGCTGTTGTAGCCCATCCGCCTCAAGGTTGTGCGTGTTGTGGCTTCACAAATGCTTTGCTGCATACCTCGTTTGTAACGAGTGGTTATTTCAGTCAAAGTTGCTCTTCTATCAGCTTGAATCAGTCGGCCCATTCTCCTCTGACCTCTAGCATCAACAAGGCATTTTCGCCCACAGGACTGCTGCATACTGGATGTTTTTCCCTTTTCACACCATTCTTTGTAAACTTTAGAAATGGTTGTGCGTGAAAATCCCAGTAACTGAGCAGATTGTGAAATACTCAGACCGGCCCATCTGGCACCAACAACCATGTCACGCTCAAAATTGCTTAAATCACCTTTCTTTCCCATTCTGACATTCAGTTTGGAGTTCAGGAGATTGTCTTGACCAGGACCACACCCCTAAATGCATTGAAGCAACTGCCATGTGATTGGTTGATTAGATAATTGCATTAATGAGAAATTGAACAGGTGTTCCTAATAATCCTTTAGGTGAGTGTATATTCATTGTACACCTGTTACACAAATTTTCTTTACCACATAAATAATTACGGGGACATATTGAATTGAGATTGTTTTAAATCTTACCTTTTTATAAATCCATTTTGCACAGTGTTCAAAACAATTATCCAGACAAGATGATCACAAGAAGTTATAGTAATAATTATAGTAGTATTAATAGTAAAGTCTTCTGATTTCATTTTTAATACAATCAAAAACAGAGACGCAAGTTGCATTTGAATGAAATGAGAGCGCGCGTCGGTTGTGATACATGGATGCGCACTGTGTTATAATGCTTTGCTATTGATGACGGCCATTATAAGGAAGGAAATCCCACAGAATAGAATCTTGCTTAAAAAAGTGCATAGAGCTGCTTGTTTTATTTGTTGTTTGTTGATTTTCAAATATAAAACTTGTTGAAATGTTTTCAGTGTGTGCATCTGTTCTTTTTGAACACTTTCATCTCATTTGAATAAAACCATGATAATATTGGGATAATTTGGGTCACTATAATCGTGATATGAAATTTTCATACCGTTTCATCCCTACCGCCAATCCATGTTTTCACTGTTATACGGTCGGGGGGGGAGCTATTACACATCTTGTAAAATAGTACAGGATCTCCAGATCAAAACACAAGAGAAGAAGCTGGAACAAGCGATAGAAGCATTGTTTATGCACATGTAAAATAGCACAATCATCAAACATTAAATAGTATTTAAATCAAAACTGCCTAATGTTACTGAAAGATATGTTGACCCATGAAGAGATACAGGACTGTGAATCTTTGGGGGTGTTGATTGACTCGATCTACTCCATCTATGTTTTGATTATAGTTCGATCCGATCATTATTTTTTATTTTTTTTAAGCAGGCTGTGTTCTTTCTTTTGATGTATATTGCATGTTCAGATATTCATACAGCTAAATAATTTGGGGCCCATTAAAGTTTTGTAAAAATGAGAAAAAGCTGCCGCTGGCGGGGAAAGAGTTAATCACATTAATTTGATTGAAATATTGTGTTTACATGAAGTAAAGTTGAATCGCAATATTGCCTAAATCTCGTTATCTTGCATTATGAGGGTGCATGTCAACGTAGTCAATGCCACAATATCTCAATAAGTCAGTGTTTAATGCAGTAGTACTTAGATTGTTTGGATTAACATTCCTACTTTTCTTTGTCCAGAGCCTTAATATTGTGGCCATTGTTGTACCAACTGTGGTCGTGGGACTGTTGGCTATTTTGACGGCGGTTCTGTTGTTCCTGTTCTGCGTGGTAAGGAAGAAGAGACAGACGGAGGGGACGTATCGCCCGAGCGCAGAGGAGCAAACAGGAACCCGTAGTGTTGAGACGCCAGACGCTCTCAAACTACCCAAGGAGGAGAGACTGATTTGACACACTGGTTTATAACTAACCAGCAGCACATGATGATAGTGACTCAATTCCAGATGGTTAAACGGATAAACATTAACTAAGCACTGTTTCTGAAGGCACAAACTGTTTTGGCAAAACAAAGCAAGTCTGACTACTTGGAAGAAACTTGAAGGAAAACTACTCTCTCCAAAATGCAGCATATTTCCCAGTACAGATCTGCATGTGCTCCTCTCTAGCATTGACATTATTATTTTAGACTGGTAGCTTTTCTCATTTTGTGCTGTTTTAATTGTTCCTTTACGCATACGAATGCTGATATTTGTATGTAGTGTTAAGATATGCGTAAAGGTGAAATGTGTAATTTCTGCACCCCTAGTGGCACAAAACAGAAGTGCAATCTGTTTGTTTTTGCATCCAGAAAAGGGCCAGACCAAAGTCCCTAGTCATTTCTCTTGGCGGCCATCTTTGAAATCACCAATGAAATCTGATCTCATAAATTTAGTTTATAAACTCTCAAATCATGACAAAAAAACTGAATTTTTCCAGCTGGACCAGCCAATGCGCATGTGCAGTCATAAGTGCGCATCTCAGAACACTGACTGTTTCTTCACCTGCTCATTTATTTAGAAGGCGGGACTTATTCCGCCATATTGCATGTTTCACTTTCTCCCATTCATAGTATTATGAGTGCACCGTCTTTATATATCTAAAGTCTTTGGCCAGACTTAAAGGGATAGTTCACCCAAAAATTAAAATAACCCATGATTTACTCACCCTCAAGCCATCATAGTTGTATATGACATTCTTCTTTCAGACAAATACAATCAGAGTTATATTTAAAAAATGTCCTGGCTAATCCAAGCTTTATAATGGCAGTGAATGGCAGGCCAAAATTTGAAGGCCAAAAAAGTGCATCTACCCATCAAGAGTAATCCACACGGCTCCGGAGGATTACTAACTTCCTAACTTCCGCAAATTGTCGTACGCGTGTTCACGAGAGACTGACGTTCCAGCAGATGATATAGGACGCTCCGGTGAGAATATGCTAGTTCTCATAAAAAACAAATTTTGCTTTGCTCTATCCTCTGCCTGCATCATCCGCTGGAACGCCAGTCTCTCGTGAACGCGACAGTGATTACAATTTGTAAAGTTTTAAATATGGATATTTTTCTTACACAAACGCATCGCTTCACTACAGAAGTCCTTTATTAACGCCCCGGAGCCGTGTGGATTACTTTTATGATGGATGGATACACTTTTATGGACTTCAAAACAGAAATACCCATTCACTGCCATTATAAAGCTTGGAAGAGCCAGGACATTTTTTATATAACTCTGACTGTATTCGTCTGAAAGAAGAATGTCATATACACTTAGGATGACTTGAGGGTGAGTAAATCATGGGATAATTTTCATTTTTGGGTGAACTATGCCTTTAACAAGCATTAGCTCAACCAATGGTGTGAGTTTGGAGGCGGGACTATCTGTTTGACTGAATAATAGAAGCTGGGGGGGGCGTGTCTGTTTCCTGGCATTACATTTTGCACACTACACCTTTAAATATTTATTGAAATCCATTTGCTCACAATAACGGATGTTTTACTCTCATATCTGGTTTGTTGAAACCACTCTGATCATTTCACAAATTATTTTAGTAGCTGCATTCGTCTCAGTTACATTTCTATATCTGTATATTTGAATCTAATATTAATTTTCCAAAAATTCAATCAATGCAACAATGAATTCTACTTGGAATCATTTTTGATTCTTTTATGATAGCGTGAATGTTTACACTCAAATATTTCATGCATGCTATTTAACTTGAATGCCTTTTCAAATTTTAGAATTCGATAAAACGTGCAGTTTATATGAAAGCATGAGAGGTTATGCTATATTGCGAATATAATCATGGCTAAAGGGTGTTTTTAGGCACAATATTACTATATTTGAAATTCAGCATGACCTCAGGTAACTTTGCTGTTACTTCACATTAAAAATATTGAGGACACAAACATTTTTATTAAAACATGTTTTGTTAAGCTAATTCATTAAGTGTTATTCTTCTGCTGAATATATATATAGTGATATAATGAACGGGTGTTTATGCTGTGGCTGTTTCTATATTGCGGAATGCTGTATTGACACATCGGAAGCCATAACCATAATTATATGTTTTATCAACGGCCAAGGTTGTGCAGGTTAATGTGCAAGGTTTTCTAGTGTCAGCCTGTTTCAGTTGTTTGAGGTGTACATAAACAGTCCGATACACTGCATGATGTTGCAAACTGGTATTTGTTATCATAGGATCGTAATCATAAACACACTGGTTTGTAGTGCATATAGTTTTACTGTTTACCATGTTATTCCTCTGGATAATTACCTATAGCGGCTAATAAATCAGAAGAATCAGATTCACATTCACAGGAAATAGCTTAATTCCTCTTTAAAAAATAAGGTGGATAACAAGGCCTGGTTAAAGATCTCTGAATTTGTAGCTGGAAAGGTGTAGGCAACTTTGAGGTTTTATAACATGACATAAATGTCACATGATTGCTGACACTTCCAATAATATCTGGGTGTGCATGGAGGAGTGTCTTTCTAGGAAGCGTATAGCAATTAGACAGCATTGCTTAAGGCTGTGTCTCAGATTTGCTTGCAGAGAACAAAGCAAGACTTATATGAGGACTAGATCTAAGGAAGACCTGTTCAGTAGGTTGTTTTCAGGAACACTGCTCTCTAGTGGTGGTCTTTTCCATTTTATTTAATTTGCTTTTGTAAAATGGTAAAGATGATATACATTTGAATGACAAAGGACATGTTCATGTAAATCAGTGGTTCTCAACCATTATGACTTCAAGGCTGTACACTCTTAAAAATAAAGGTTACAAAAGGGGTTTATCTCAGTGATGCCATAGAAGAACCTTTTTTGGTTATTTTTTAGTGTGAAGAACACTTCATCCAAAGAACATTTGTCCACTATAAAGATTTTTTTGTTGAATGGAAAGGTTCCATGAATGTTAAATGTTCTTGGAACCATTGATGCCAAAAGTGGCAATATATTTAAATGTTGAAATAAAAAAAATGATTAATTAAATTCCATAATTTCAACAACAAAATGTTATTGAGAGTTTACACTTTTACTAATACATTTACATGATAAATCATTTGTACCGGATGAAATATAAAAAAATCCATGACTGTTTAAAGGATTAGTTCACCCAAAAATAATTCTGTCAACAATTACTTACCCTTATGTCGTTCATCTTCAGAACACAAATTAAGATATTTTTGATGAAATCCGAGAGGTTTCTGAACCACACATAGGCAGCAACACAGCGACCACTTTCAAGGCCCACAAAGGTAGTAAAAACATTGTTAAAATAGTCCATGTGACTCCAGTGGTTCAACCTTAATTTTATGAAGTGACGAGAATACTTTTTTGTGTGTAAAACACAAACAAAAATATCTCGTCTTGTCTGTGTCAGACTCCTATGCTGTTCACGTTGTAAACGCTGCAGCGCTTCTGGGTTCTACACCAGAATGCCGGCTCACTATTGGCCGACGCTGTTCACATGAACACCACGATGCATGCGTGTGATGCCAGTGGCGGAACTAGACTTTTATACATGGGGTGGCCAAGGCTACTTTAGGGGGTCCATAGACCGTGAATATCATACTTATATGTTTTCATTGTTTTGACCAATGTTACATTAAATATGTAACAATAAATAAGCGACCACAATAGTAGATACCAGAGAAATTTCACAATTCTCAATTCCAACTGATATTCCACAGCAAAAACTACAATATAAAAGCTACTTATAATATAAATTTACAACATTATTGAATACAAGTGAACAGTCAGCAATAAAGTAAGAACAGTGCTAAGAATGAAGTGCTTGAAGTTCCAGGTCATAGCGGTTCAGGTACAGAAATTGAATAATCAAAATTAATAACATTGCATAATCTTCACTGCATGTTAAAACTAGCTACAAAAGTTATTCAGTCAAGATCAGTAGGTGATTTTTTTTATTTTCTTTTGTTCTTTGGTTAACTTTAATGACTGGAGGATGTAGGCTATATGCTTGTTGCGGTCACTTTAAGACCAATGCGCAATATTGAATCTAGACACGCATCCGATTTCATTTGTCAACTGCTTACATTCGGTTAAGACATAACCGACTGTGTTTACTATGATATTCGCTATGTTTGGCATACCTTTATGTCCGTTCAAGCACAAGACCCGCTCTCTGTGTTCGCGCAATGCAAAACAGTGAATCTAAATCAACATACAGGCCAAAAAATTTCACTTCAAGAATGAAAAAAGTGGCGTCGATGTGTTTTGCTGTAAGAACTGCACAAACGTAAACAAAAAAAGCGCAAACTATATCTTTCCATAAACACAGACTTTGCACAGAAAACGGTCTTCCACACTCTTCCAGCCTAGGGTGAAGTCATTATACATTAAAAACGCTTTGAGACAAATTTTTGTTTAATGGAAAACCATGTGGATGGCGCTGCGCGACCCCCGTCTGTTTGGTAACTAATGTTAATATTCTCTTAATATTCAGTTTATAAATATATTAATATGTATCCTTAATAGCCTACATGAACAATGTGCAGCGCCGCCGCATGTCAACATGAATGCTTTTTTCTAGGTGAAATAGAAATAGCAAACTAAATTTTGGGGTGGCACCCTGGACACCCCTCTGGCTCCCACTGTGATGCTGAAGCAGGAGCTGGCCAATCAGTGGCCAATACTGAGCGCTGCATTGTTTACTACGTGAACAGCATAGGAGTATAACACAGAAGTGTTTTTTTTTTGTTGTTGTTGTTGTTTTTTTTTGTGCACAAAGTGTTCTTGTCGCTTCATAAATTTAAGGTTGAACCACTGCGTCACATGGACTATTTTAACAATGTCTTTACTACCTTTCTGGACCTTGAAAGTGGGAATTTACATTTATATTATTAGTTTTTATATTGTAGTTTTTGCTGTGGAATATCAGTTGGAATTGAGAATTGTGAAATTTCACTGGTATCTACTATTATGGTTGCTTAGTTATTGTTACATATTTAATGTTACATCGGTCAAAACAATGAAAACAAGTAGCCTTGGCCACCCCAAGTATAAAAGTCTAGTTCCGCCACTGGCATCACACGCATGCATCGTGGTGTTCATGTGAACAGCGTCGGCCAATAGTGAGCAACATAAGAGTCTGACACAGACGAGAAGAGATTGTTGAATAAAGTGAAAAATTGTTTAGAAAGCTCTCGGATTTCATCAAAAAAAATAGCTTAATTTGTGTTCTGAAGATGAACTAAGGTCTTACGGGTTTGGAACGACATGAGGGTGAGTAATTACTGATGGAACTATCCCTTTAAGATTTTATTAATTTCCCTGACTTTTTCAGGTCTGGATATCACACTTTTAAATTTCTCTCATATATCCAAGTTTTCCTAGACCGTGAGAATCATGGTTCATAAATAAAAATGACAGTTGTTGAGGGAACGAATTGAAATAAGAAACATAAATTCAGCATACATCTAGATTTTTAGCTGTATTAAGCTTATTTTAAAGCAAGTTTTGTTGTATTTTTTGAATAGTTTTAAGTCATCCTGGCCCCCTGGTTTTGAACCACTGATGTAAATTAGACATTCATGTAAACCTTTGTGACGTTAGAAAAAAAAAAAAAACAAGCATTTCTGATATAGAATTAGCCTTTATTGAGATTGACATTGACAATAGTTTCATCGTTATGGTAACTAAGTTAAGGCTTCACTGTTAAAATCACCTGCGCTTCACTTGAATGTGAGGGGATTTGATGGCGTGCATTCACAACACTAAGAAAAACAAAACCAAACCAAATGTACACAATTCCTTAAAATGTCACTGGTGGGGGCATGACTGTCATTGAGGGATAGTGAATGTAAAAACCCATTCATTGTTATGGAGAGCATTGGTTTTTGGTGAGAAGGATGAAATGTTGGGGATGGAGTAGAACACTATTTTGGCAGGTGGTTGCGATTTAGGCGACCTCCTCCTCTCCCTCCTCTTCGAACTCTCCCTCTTCGGCGGTGGCGTCCTGGTACTGCTGGTACTCGGACACCAGATCGTTCATGTTGCTCTCTGCCTCGGTGAACTCCATCTCGTCCATGCCCTCGCCGGTGTACCAGTGCAAGAAAGCTTTGCGGCGGAACATAGCGGTGAACTGCTCGGAAATGCGCTTGAAGAGCTCCTGAATGGCCGTGCTATTGCCGATGAAGGTGGCTGCCATTTTGAGCCCACGTGGTGGGATGTCGCAGACGGCAGTCTTGACGTTGTTGGGAATCCACTCAACGAAGTAGCTGCTGTTCTTGTTTTGGACGTTCAGCATCTGCTCGTCCACCTCCTTCATGGACATGCGTCCGCGGAAGACGGCGGCCACTGTCAGATAGCGGCCATGACGCGGGTCGCAGGCGGCCATCATGTTCTTGGCGTCGAACATCTGCTGCGTGAGCTCAGGAACTGAGAGTGCCCGGTACTGCTGACTGCCTCGACTGGTGAGTGGAGCAAAGCCGGGCATGAAGAAGTGGAGACGTGGGAAGGGCACCATGTTGACAGCCAGTTTGCGAAGGTCGGCATTGAGCTGGCCGGGGAAGCGGAGGCAGGTTGTCACACCGCTCATGGTGGCAGAGACGAGATGGTTGAGGTCGCCGTAGGTCGGTGTGGTGAGCTTGAGCGTGCGGAAGCAGATGTCATAAAGAGCCTCGTTGTCAATGCAGTAGGTCTCGTCTGTGTTCTCCACGAGCTGGTGGACGGACAGTGTGGCGTTGTAGGGCTCCACCACGGTGTCGGACACCTTAGGTGAGGGCACCACGCTGAATGTGTTCATGATGCGGTCGGGATACTCCTCACGGATCTTGCTGATAAGAAGGGTTCCCATGCCGGAGCCGGTGCCTCCGCCGAGAGAGTGAGTGAGCTGAAAGCCTTGCAGGCAGTCACAGCTCTCTGCTTCCTTACGGACAACATCCAGTACTGAGTCTACCAGCTCTGCTCCTTCTGTGTAGTGACCTTTGGCCCAGTTGTTTCCAGCCCCACTCTGACCTGCAAACATTAAAATAGGAATTGAGCATTGACATTCCCTTTCGAGGAAAGTTAGTTCACTCTGCGGCCATATTTGCAACGCCTCCTGGGCAGAACCTGATTTGACCAAGTGCATCTTTGTTGATCCTGGAACAACATTCCAATCAACCAATTGGATTTGAGAGTCAAGTTTAGAGTTCATGTCAAGTTTACGTTTACGACCAGGATTAGGTGCTTCTACATCAGTGTTATTCACATATTTCCCTCTCATTTTAGGGATAATTTATGGGTAGGGCTAGGTTTAGAGGTAGGGATATGGTTAGGATTCAATTTTCAGGCACATGATCCAAAAGGGTTGTACCTAGTCTCTTAATAAGTCATGGGTGTGTTTTGGGCGTAATGTGCAATAAACCAATCAGTCTCATCTCCCATTCCCTTTAAAAGCCAGTTGTGCTTGCACCATGGCAGATTCGCTATTTACATGGCAGTATTTGCGAGCGGAAATGTGCTTCTGCGCATCCCTGTGTGTGTAATAAGGTGTTAAGCACCAGCCTATAGATGCATATTACTAAGGCGCTCTTTAAAAATACTGCGCTATTGACTACAGACAGGTTTTTGTTGGTCAATGGTGCAGTCGTTTTCAGTTGCCTCAAAATAGCAACGCTCCAACAATGTGCCTGAACATACCTTGTTTTCAGACCAGCACACCCATGGGCACACAGATGGGTGCGAGTGCATTTGCTATTTAAACAATGTGGTTCTGGACGTGAAAATGATAACTACGTCGGGTTGAAACAAGCAAAAAACACTTGCGTCGCACCTGCCGTCACATTGCGCCGGGTGTATGATAGGGCCCTATGACTTTACCAATTGCCGATTGGCTCTTTTATTTAGAAGGTGGGGCTTATTCCTCCATATTTCGCATTGCACTTTCTCCCATTCATAGTAATACAAGTGCACCATCCTGGTATACCTTAAAGTCTTTGAGATGTTCATTCTGACACAAACTTGCAGGCATTCACCAAGTCAACTCCTACTAGCGTCTAATATGAGAGACAATTTCATTTTTTGTCAGTGTGGATTCATACCTAGTAATTACAATGTGAATTAATGCTCTACTTTTGTTATTTCCATCATTGTGCTGGTAATGAAAAAAACATTTGATGATCGCTTACCAAACACAAAGTTGTCAGGTCTAAAGATCTGTCCAAAGGGTCCAGAACGAACTGAATCCATCGTGCCGGGCTCCAGGTCCACCAAGATGGCACGGGGAACGTACTTCCCTCCTAAACAGAGAGACAGATACAGTAGGTCAGACTGACCAGACACTTGCATGCAAATTTCTGTGCACATACAATAAGGTTTAAAAGTCTGAGAACACAGTGTTGGCATACATTTTGCATAACAAAAAGCAGCATTCTATACAAATAACAGCATAACAATTTAAGTGAAATATTCAATTGAAAACTTGAGCTGTTTGTGTAAAGCCTGATGATCATAGAGGCTTTCACACCGGGTAGTTATGGGAACTCAGTTATAGGAACTTGCCACCAGGCCATTCCCTAGGCCCATTTTCCTGGTTGCAATCGCACTGCCAGTAGGAACTCTGAAGTGACGTAAGCTGGCCGACAACGACGTTACTTAAGCACGGCATTCAACAATTTCAGCAACTGGAGGATGGAGGACGCCGTGATCCAGCTGTGTTTTTGTTGTATAGACGTATAGTTATGTGACTGAAAGAGCAAAAATGACGGCTAAGAGACGAAATCTCCTGCCTCAACTTCATGTCATTGAGGCTGAGAAAAGAACACAACGCAACACAAGATGACAGGTAAATGTCGTTAACATTTGCTTTCTGTATGTTTATGCCTTATCGCTGTTTTCAATGTTCATGGAGTGTTTTTTAAAAATGGCGGGTGCCGGTGTTTGTATGGCATGCATTCGGCCAATCAACATACACATACGTCACTGGTAGTTCCTATTGTGCTGGGTTAGACCCTACTCTGAAGTAGAGCTAATTTAGTCCCCCCAGTCGGTGTTCCTAGAACTAACTTCATTCCCAGTTTTAACTTAAAGGAGTTAAGCATGTGACAATTTTGCTTAGTGACTTAAAAATAGTGAAAAATTATAAATGTCTCTTATTTATTTCATGTTAAAATTTTTGTTCCACGTTTATACAGTATTATTGTAGTATAATAGTATAACAACATGTACTTACTATGGGATTAGGGTTTGTTTAGGGTTAGTTGCGTGTAATTATGCTGATATTACAATTTTATTTTACTAATTTTATTTCAATTAGTAATTTTAGTATTTTAGCAGCTGCCAAGCTAGGCAACATTTCTTTCAATTTCATTTAGTTTAGTTTTTTCATCAGACATTTATATTTCATTTCATTTCAGCATTTTATTTAACAGTTAGTTTTAATAGTTATTGTTAACGATAACAACGCTATGTTTACATCCCAGATTTTCAATGTTGTCTCAGGCTTTTGGATCCCACTATATTTAGGCTGTCAACAAATATCATAATATTTATTAAAATATTTCATATGGATGCAGACAACCCTTGCATCTGTAACCTTTATGATCTTTAAAAAAAAACAAAAAAAACCTGAGGCCTCATTGTAGTAAACACTGATCCTGTCTAACTGCAGGTCGCTGTCTCCATGATATGTTCCTGTTGGATCAATGCCATGCTCATCGCTGATAACCTCCCAGAACTGAGAGAGAGAGAGAGAGAGAGAGAGAGGAAGAGGAGGAGGAGAGACAACAGGGCGGATGCCAGAGAGAGTGAAGGAGGGGGAGAGGCAGACGAAGACAGAGAAATTGAGTAAAGAATCATATTTATCTGGTTAGAAATATAAAAACCAAGAATACAATTAGCAGCAAATATGTAGCAGCAAAATTATCAATTTTTCTTTTATGCTAAAAATCATTAGGATATTAATGAAGTTATTTTGTACATTTCCTACCGTAAATATATAAAAAAATTATTATTAGTAGTAGTAATATGCATTGCTAAGGACTTCATTTGGACAACTTTAAAGGCGATTTTCTCAATATTTAGATTTTTTTGCACCCTCAGATTCCAGATTTTAAAATAGTTGTATCTTGGTCCTATCCTAAACCATACATCAATGGAAAGCTTATTTATTCAGCTTTCAGATGATGTATACATCTCAATATAAAAAAAATTGACCCTTATGACTGGTTTTGTTGTCCAGGGTCATATATATATATATATATATATATATATATATATATATATATATATATATATATATATGTGTGTGTGTGTGTGTGTTTTAAAGGATGTCTTTCAATTTCGCGGAGGAATGTAACAATGTGATGTCATTTTTTTTTCAGCGATGAACGAAATGTAGGTCAGACTCTTATACATATGTAAATATATTATATGAATATGCAATATATCAGCAAAATATTAAATATCAAAGTATAATATTTTATTCCCCAATGCTAAAACGTTAAGTGGGTCATTAACCTATCGTCGACAGGAGGAACCAATCTCATTTCTGGAAGATTCCTTAAGGACGGACTGGTCGCCTCGGAGGGCATCGCGTGCGTGTTTAAACCCGAGCCGTCCGTTCTCAGAAAAAGCCATTTATTTGTGCAGTTTACCTTGGCTCCAATCTGGTTTCCGCACTGGCCGGCTTGCAGGTGCACAATCTCGCGCATGATGCTGCAGGAAGGACACTAGCGGGAACGCAGGAACCTGGAAGGCTGTCTTCTTCTGCACACTCACGGTTTGAGCTGCCTTTTTTTCTGCTCGTCTCTCTGTAACTCCCGCCTCTGAACTCCGTTACTGGGCTGGACTTGTGGTGCAAGGTGACGTCATCGCCATGGCAACCAAGGCTGGAGGAGAGAAGGAGGACCTTGAGCTCGTGGAGACGCCGGATAGGATGCTGGACAGAGAGGATAGGCGACTCTCTATAAGGACCATTGACTATTGACTATTAAAGACATGTCTGAAAAATATTGCTAAGGTGAATAGAGAATGGCTTCTCAATACAATAATAAACTACTATGGTACTACTAGCATAGTATTTTTGAAGTAGGCTACATTGGAGCAGACCCATAACCACAACAGAGACAGATTAGGGTAACACTTTATTTTACAATGTCAGTGTTACATATGTTACATGTACTTACCATAACAATACATTATGCATAATTACATGCAACTATCCCCCAACCACCCCAAACCCTAACTATATAGTAGCCTAAGTATGTTGTTAACTAATATTACTCAGTACTTAAATATATAAATGCACTGTAACAATGACACCTTAAAATAAAGTGTAACCCAGATTAGTGCTTGACAATGAAGTCTGTTACATCCTACTACATACTTTACTATAAATTCTTACTTATAAAATCAAATCAACATCATATAGGCCTATAAGTAGCTGTACATTTTGTAAATGTAAGATATAATTAAAATACAGCTAAAATCTGAAATACACTAGATCACACAGCTCACTGTCCACTGCAACAGCAGATCTTGATTTAGATTTCTGTAATATTATAGCCACAAATTCAACAAAACTAAGACAGTGAATAAACATAGCCACTAAGTTAATAGTTAGTCCCATACCTCGGGTCTTTATCGACCCGGGATGTCATTCACTACCCTCCCCATCATTCATTTTTTTAAATGTAGTCATCAGTTAATACAATTCTTTTGTAATTGTTATTAAAATATCAGGAGAGATACTATTGCGGCAGTTAGAGAAATCCGTCCGTATTAGATGTGGATCCATATCGCTAAAGACCCGAATATGTAATAATGATTTATACACTTAAGGGGCCCTATTTTAACGATCTAAACGCAGGGTCTAAAGCGCACAGCACAAGGCGTGTCCGAATCCATTTTTGCTAGTTTAACGATGGGAAAAATGTTCCAAAAGGGTTGTCCCTATTCTCTTAATGAGTCATGGTGGGTGTGTTTTGGGTGTAACGTGCAATAAATCAATCAGAGTCACCAATCTCCCATTCCCTTTAAAAGCCAGTTGCGCTCACACCATGGCAGATGTGTGCTGTTGCGCATCCCTGTGTGTATAATAATCAGAGTATACGCGCGTTGTGCACCCGCCTATAGGCGCAAATTACTAACTCGGCCTTTAAATAACACAAAAAATTGGTTTCAGTTACCTCAAAATAGCAACGCGCCAACAATGCGCCTGAACACACCTCGTTTCCCATGGGCACACAAATGCATTCGCTTTTTAAACAACATGGCGCAGAACGTGAATGATAACTGCGTTAGGCTGAAACTAGCAAAAAAAACACTTGCGATGGGTGTATGCTAGGGCGCATGGGTCAAGACTGTGTTTAGCAGTTAGTTAGGGCTAATCATTCTTCCTTTTTAGATTCAAATCAGACCAATCTACCTTTTTATCTAACTTACTTAAAAAAGCTGAGACCAGAAAAAAGGATTAGATGACTAACTTGTAAGACTAGTCTTAGCAGTTTATGCAACCGGCCGCAGATGTTTAAAAACTAAAGGTCACAATAATTAATTTTTTCTTAGCATTTTTGTAAATTTTTTCTTTCCACGTTTCCATCAAATTATCCAGACTTCAGGCATTTTACTCAGTAAATGATTCTCATGTGTTAGAGGTTATATGCACAGTGGTTCTCATTACAGTACAGCTTATAGTAGAGGAATTATTGTTATAAGTTTAATTAGCATAAACACACACTCTAAAAAGTAATGTGTTGGCTCAACAACAACAAAAAAATAAACGCAACAGTTTGCATACTTTTTTTTTAAGTTATGGCAACTTTGAGTGAATTTATGTTCACCAAACAAGCTACATTGAATTAGAGGAACTTAATAATTTGTAGCATAAATACAATTTTTTAAATTGATTACTACTAGAGTTGTAGCCCTGGAACCAATTAATTTGATCTATTTCAGTTCAAATCAACAGCTATCATAGCACATGCATAACATAATTTATTTAACATGTATATTTAATAAACAAGTAAGATAATACTTGTTGTCACTGGCATTAGCACAGCCATTGCTTATAGAGTCAATGTAGTGTTTACCTTCATGTATCTACTCTTCAGCACAATGGTAACCACAAAAACTTCAACATTGCAGAAACTCTTTTAAATGTCCAACATAACAGCGTTAAACACTAACAGGTCTTCCCTTCACTAAAAATAAATAAATTAACATAATTTTCATAATTTCTTATGCAAAGCATGCTGGGAACTAGAAATACACTGCCTAATTTCCGAAGTTATAAAGACAATTTTATTAAGTTTCTACAACCTAACTTAAAAAAAAAGCCAATTAACGTAGAAATTTGAGTTTAAATTACAGACGATATTAAGTTAATATAATGATCAACATTATTATGTCAATAGAACTCCACAAAAGAATGTAGTTTTACTTGCATCCATGCATGTATTTAAGTGGTAACAGGTCCCCTGATTTACTTTTACTACCATGATATATAAATTATACAATTACAATCTAAATTATTAAAATTATTGTTTTGCATTACAGTAATGCATAAATATAAACTTATATTAATATTAGACTCGTTAGAAAAATAAAGGTTCTTTATTGGCATTGATGGTTCCATGAACCTTTAACATCCATGGAACCTTGGAACACAAAAGGTTCTTTATAATGAAAAAAAGTTAAGGCTTGGATTTTTTAAATGTTCTTTACACTAGAATGGTTCTTTTGGGGTACCCTTCTTCTATGGCTTCGCTGCAGAAACCCCCCTTTTGAACCTTTATTATGTATTAATAATGTATTTAATGTGATGTATGGACAGCAAAGCTTGAATATTGAAACCACACCTACTATTCAAATTAGACTACAGGAATGGGCTGTAGGATGTGGATCAACTACCCTCCACTCTCTACATCATTCAACAATCACTTCTAGTTTTGCTAGTTCAGTGTGCTCAGACCCCTCCCTCTCTACTGTTGCATGTCAAGACAGACACATTATCAGCGCTGTGCTCCATGAAACCAGAACACCTGTAAAGCTTCAGCTAACGCAGACAACAAGCCGTCCTCTTAAAGCCAGAAGAAAGCAGTACCTGCTGGAGGACATGTCTGCAAGCCTTCCCGAAGAGGATCTCTCATGTCCCGTGTGCTGTGAGATCTTCCAGGATCCGGTGCTTTTGCCATGTAGCCACAGTTTCTGCAGGAGATGTCTAAAGCACTTCTGGGAGAGCGCAGTCTTTCGCAGCTGCCCCATCTGCAGGAGAAGAGCCTCCAAGAAAAGCCCTCTTTCAAACCGGGCCCTCAAAAACCTGTGTGAAGCTTTTCTGCTGGGGAGAGGCCAGGGCAGTGCGTCTGGATCAAACGCCCTGTGCTGGAGACATGGAGAAAAGCTTAAACTCTTCTGTCTGGTGGATCAGGAGCCCATCTGCGTGGTGTGCCAAGCCTCAAAAATGCACAAAGGTCACGACTGCTCTCCCACGGAAGAGGCGGCTCTGGACTGCAAGGTAGAGTTTGATAGAGCCACATTGTTTCGACAAACTGTGTTACATTGTGTTGCTGTTCTCAAGATTTATAGCAGCAGAGCACAAGAATGCTGTTTATCAAGTTTACTTTGACATGATCTCAGTGTTCGGCCAAAAAAGATCATGGCAGGCTTTCAAACAACACCTTCTGCATTCGCCTTGTTCGAGCTCCCATTGTGGCATATGCGTCCCATTGTATTCTGAGAAAATGTGATCAACTCCATCCAAAATGTAACATAAATCTTTCAAAGTGCACTTGCACCATTGGATTAGGGTAGTGCTGGAAAGAGAAGCTTGTATTGAAAAAGATTGGCTTCAGTTGTTTATAGTTCTTCTGGACCGGTTGTTCTCATCTGGTGGGTTGTAGGTCTGTTGTAGATCTGCAAATGCAACAAACGATATAGGCCCGGTTTCATAGACAGAGTTTATAATAAGCCAGGATTAGGCCTTAATTCAATTAGGACATTTAAGTAGCTTTTATAAACATGCCGTAGAAAAAAAAAACGTTACTGGTGTGCATTTTGAGAGAAAACAATGGCACTGACCTATTTTAAGATATGTCGGTGCAAGTTGCTTTCAGTTAATGGTATTTTAAAGTTTCATAATGTTGTTTTGGCAGGTCTCCTACAACAAAGGTCAAAAAACTTTCATTTTCTTATAATATCTCTCTTATCCCTCCTTTTCGTGAGCTACTCTGCTCTGATTGTCCAGGTGGCCCAGTCTGTTGTGATTGGTCTACTGCTTACAGCACTTATTGGAAGCTAAACGCCCATTACCATAACTGAACTTCAGCTCTGTCCGGAGGCTTCCTAAAGCTCAGCGATTGTACACTCTATAAAGACAGTAACGATGACGTCGATTTTACCACATCAATCCGAGTCCAATAAGGAAAACTAGAAGAACTAGTTATTCAACCCGAACCTCCATCGCAAGGATGACTTGAGCAGGGCGTTTCTCAGTGATACGCTACTCAGTTTGAGGTACATTATGAGATGCTGCAACTGTAATTCCTCACTATCAGCATTAACAAGTATACATCCATCAACAAACCCATGTGTATATTTCTAATTTATTGCGTTGCACATGCGGGAACTGTATCAATAACAGCACATATGTTAGCCCAGCACTAACGCGAATGACTGATGTGACAAACTTTTTAAAAACAAATCTTGCTCCATCTTTTATCTTTACTCAAAGTAGTAAGAATGACAGACAATCTGCATTAATAGACACAGTTTTAGGTAATAGTGGCCCACAGCTGCTTAGCAGAAGTATTTCAGTAAGACCATAATAACGTGAGTTAGCCGGTTAGCCGGAAACGTACACAATATAAAACACTAAATACGTATTTTGAACACCCGGTAGAAAATATATACATCAGTAATTATTCATACTTGCAGGTTGTGATTCTGAGGCGCAGCTGGTCCAAATAATCTGGGTACTGACCCATCTTTCAGGAGCAAGAGTTTTGCAAAACCCATGTTGAACTCTTAGATTTGAGAAGCAGTAAAATGAAGTGTTTGAGGGCGGGTCAAGTTGTTTGTGGGCGGACAACGTACAGCATAGGTGGGCATTATGCAAATGTATCATCTAGTGACATAGAACCATCATGCAGTGAGATTTGAGTTCAATACGACTCGTTAATGACTTGATTCTTTCTTTTGGGTGACAATAACTTTATTTATCGTGTACGTTTCCATTCACAAACAGTTATATTACACACTGCATGAAAGGGAATATTCGAAAAACCATAATAGAGGCACTTTAAAACAACCCAATCATGCATTTTAGGCTTAAAGGGTTAATTCATTCATAATTATCCCATAATTTACTCACCCTCAAGTCATCCTAGGTGTATATAACTTCTTTCAGCCAAACACAATCGGAGTTATATTAAATAATATCCAAGCTGTATAATGGGAGTGAATGGTACTTTAGATTTTAAAGACCAAAAAAGCACATCCATCCATCATAAAAGTTTTTCTAAGAAAAATGTATAACTGTATAAGCTATAATCACTGGTTTTCGGTAATGACAGTGGCGGAAGAGTGATCTCTGACCCGACGCATGACGTAGGATGTAGGAGTAACGTAAGCTTAAGGATGCTAGGATGGTTTGAGGGTGAGTAAATCATGGGATCATTTTCACTTTAAGCATTGTCTGTGAAATCGTGCAGGCACTAATAAGGCATAGTTAGGACAGCAGAATAAATAAACATTAACTTTTGATTACCAAAGCAAAATCTTGTTCCTGAAGCATTGTTTTACACACATTACATTTACTTTTAAGAAAGATTTTTCATTTGCAGGATAAATTGTGTGCTGCCATGAAGATACTGCAGCATAAGCTGGAAGTATTCAATAAAGCAAGACAATCTTCAGTCTTTACTCTGGAGCACATTAAGGTAAATATTCTATTTAATCAGATTAGTGACTTTTGTCAGTCAGTAGATTTCCTCAATGGCAGTTATTTGTCTTAGAATCAGGCTCAGCGGGTTGAGAGACAGATGAAGGATGAGTTTCTCAAGCTTCATCAGTTTCTGTATGAGGAGGAAGAGCGCAGGTTATTAGCACTGAAGGAAGAGGAAGAGCGGCGAGTCACAGCTATTAAGAACAGAGATGACGATAACGTACGGAGGATATCATCTCTTACAGACATGATCAGGACAATGGAGCAAACCATAAACGCTGAAGATTTAACATTGCTGCAGGTGAGAATGAGTTTATGAGAACAAAACAATAACATGTTCTCATTCTTTCATTCCTTCATTCATTCATTCATTCATTCGCCTTTATCTTTTACAGAACTTCAAAGCTACTGTAGAGGGGTAAGTATGTCTATGGCTTTCTTTTTGTTACTTTTTCCCTTTGCTTTCTCCAAAAAATGGTCACGAGGGGAACCATATACAGTACAGAAATACACTCACCTAAAGGATTATTAGGAACACCTGTTCAATTTCTCATTAATGCAATTATCTAATCAACCAATCACATGGCAGTTGCTTCAATGCATTTAGGGGTGTGGTCCTGGTCAAGACAATCTCCTGAACTCCAAACTGAATGTCAGAATGGGAAAGAAAGGTGATTTAAGCAATTTTGAGCGTGGCATGGTTGTTGGTGCCAGACGGGCCGGTCTGAGTATTTCACAATCTGCTCAGTTACTGGGATTTTCACGCACAACCATTTCTAGAGTTTACAAAGAATGGTGTGAAAAGGGAAAAACATCCAGTATGCGGCAGTCCTGTGGGCGAAAATGCCTTGTTGATGCTAGAGGTCAGAGGAGAATGGGCCGACTGATTCAAGCTGATAGAAGAGCAACTTTGACTGAAATAACCACTCGTTACAACCGAGGTATGCAGCAAAGCATTTGTGAAGCCACAACACGCACAACCTTGAGGCGGATGGGCTACAACAGCAGAAGACCCCACCGGGTACCACTCATCTCCACTACAAATAGGAAAAAGAGGCTACAATTTGCACGAGCTTACCAAAATTGGACAGTTGAAGACTGGAAAAATGTTGCCTGGTCTGACGAGTCTCGATTTCTGTTGAGACATTCAGATGGTAGAGTCAGAATTTGGCGTAAACAGAATGAGAACATGGATCCATCATGCCTTGTTACCACTGTGCAGGCTGGTGGTGGTGGTGTAATGGTGTGGGGGATGTTTTCTTGGCACACTTTAGGCCCCTTAGTGCCAATTGGGCATCGTTTAAATGCCACGGCCTACCTGAGCATTGTTTCTGACCATGTCCATCTCTTTATGACCACCATGTACCCATCCTCTGATGGCTACTTCCATCAGGATAATGCACCATGTCACAAAGCTCGAATCATTTCAAATTGGTTTCTTGAACATGACAATGAGTTCACTGTACTAAAATGGCCCCCACAGTCACCAGATCTCAACCCAATAGAGCATCTTTGGGATGTGGTGGAACGGGAGCTTCGTGCCCTGGATGTGCATCCCACAAATCTCCATCAACCAACATTTCTAAAGAATGCTTTCAGCACCTTGTTGAATCAATGTCACGTAGAATTAAGGCAGTTCTGAAGGCGAAAGGGGGTCAAACACAGTATTAGTATGGTGTTCCTAATAATCCTTTAGGTGAGTGTATGTTCTCCATGTCATCCTTTTATGTCTGTGACCTATAAGACCTGTATATAAAAAGTTACTGTTTGGATTTAAATAGGCAAATAACTGGATCATTATTAGGGCCCGAGCACCAATGGTGTGATTATTCTTCTCCCAAATGAATCGCATTTTTGATGGCCTAAACACGCTCGAAAACTCACGAAACGCTGCACACGCGTCAAACGTGAAAATTTACATCTGATATGGGTTTCAGAATTAGGCGTGGCAAAATGGCTCGATAGCGCCACCTACAACATTTCAACGAAGTGCCCCTCCCGCTACGTTTCACGTACAGGTATGAAATTCGGTAGACACATGTAACAGCCCAGTACCTACAAAAAAGTCTCAAGGTGCGAAATCTGATAACCAACAGGAAGTGAGATATTTTGAATTTTGCCATTTCCAGACGTTGTACTTTAACAAACTCCTCCTAGAGATTTAATCAGATCAACATCATATTTGCACAGTCTAATCTAAAGGCCTTTGCGACGTTAAATTGCGAAGATCTTGAGTTTTCCCTGGAGGGCGTGTCCGTGGTGGCCTCACAAATTTCGATGTTTCGCCATAAAACAGGAAGTTGTTGTAACTCGGGCATACAATGTCCGATCTGCCCCAATCTTCACATGTTTTATTAGAGTCCTGACCTGAACACATCTACACGCCAATATTCAGTGACAGTCATAGCGCCACCTGCTGGCAACAGGAAATGGCATGTTTTACACAGTGATTAATTCCTCATAGTGATTTAACCAGATCATCATGATATTTGGTCAGTCTAATCTAAAGGCCTTTGCAATGTTACATTTGTGAAGATCTTGAGTTTTCGCTGAAGGGTGTGTCCGTGGCGGCCTGACAAAGTCTGATGTTTCGCCATGACACAGAAAGCTGTTGTAACTCAGGCATACAATGTCCGATCTGCCCCAAACTTCACATGTTTGATAAGAGTCCTGGCCTGAAGACATCTACATATGAGTTTCAGAATTAGGCATGGCAAAATTGCTCGATAGCGCCACCTACAACATTTCAACGAAGTGCCCCTCCCGCTACGTTTCACGTACAGGTATGAAATTCGGTAGACACATGTAACAGCCCAGTACCTACAAAAAAGTCTCAAGGTGCGAAATCTGATAACCAACAGGAAGTGAGATATTTTGAATTTTGCCATTTCCAGACGTTGTACTTTAACAAACTCCTCTTAGAGATTTAATCAGATCAACATCATATTTGCACAGTCTAATCTAAAGGCCTTTGCGACGTTAAATTGCGAAGATCTTGAGTTTTCCCTGGAGGGCGTGTCCGTGGTGGCCTCACAAATTTCGATGTTTCGCCATAAAACAGGAAGTTGTTGTAACTCGGGCATACAATGTCCGATCTGCCCCAATCTTCACATGTTTTATTAGAGTCCTGACCTGAACACATCTACACGCCAATATTCAGTGACAGTCATAGCGCCACCTGCTGGCAACAGGAAATGGCATGTTTTACACAGTGATTAATTCCTCATAGTGATTTAACCAGATCATCATGATATTTGGTCAGTCTAATCTAAAGGCCTTTGCAATGTTACATTTGTGAAGATCTTGAGTTTTCGCTGAAGGGTGTGTCCGTGGCGGCCTGACAAAGTCTGATGTTTCGCCATGACACAGAAAGCTGTTGTAACTCAGGCATACAATGTCCGATCTGCCCCAAACTTCACATGTTTGATAAGAGTCCTGGCCTGAAGACATCTACATATGAGTTTCAGAATTAGGCATGGCAAAATTCCTCGATAGCGCCACCTACAACATTTCAACGAAGTGCCCCTCCCGCTATGTTTCAAGTACAGGTATGAAATTCGGTAGACAAATGTAACAGCCCAATACCTACAAAAAAGTCTCAAGGTGCGAAATCTGATAACCAACAGGAAGTGAGATAGTTTGAATTTTCTTTGCAAAATTGTTGCAAATTTTGGCTTTTCCAGTCATTGTACTTTAACAAACTCCTCTTAGAGATTGTATCAGATAAACATCATATTTGCACAGTCTAATCTAAAGGTCTTTGCAACGTTAAATTGCGAAGATCTTGAGTTTTCCCTGAAGAACGTGTCCGTGGCGGCTTGACAAAGTTTGATGTTTCGCCATAAAACAGGAAGTTGTTGTAACTTGGGCATACAATGTCCGATCTGCCCCAAACTTCACATGTATTATTAGAGTCCTGACCTGAAGACATCTACATGCCAATATTTAGTTACAGTCATAGCGCCACCTGTGGGCAACAGGAAATGCCATGTTTTACACTGTGATGAGTATCCTCATTGAGATTTAACTAGAACAACATCGTGTTTGGTCAGTCTAATCTTAAGGCCTTTGTGATGTTAAATTGTGAAGATCTTGAGTTTTTGCTGAAGGGCGTGTCCATGGCGGCCTGTCAAAGTCTGATAATTCGCCATGACGCAGGAAGCTGTTGTAAGTCAGGCATACAATGTCCGATACATCCCAAACTTCATGTTTGATAAGAGTCCTGTCCTGAAGACATCTACATGCCATTAGTTAGTCATAGCGCCACCTGCTGGCAACAGGAAATGGCATGCTTTACACTGTAATTCCCTCCCAAAAACACATTTAAATATGCCGTCAAGTCCCAAACATACTAGAAACACATTAAACCAAGCATAACATGGCTAAGTGCTAATGTATGCGTTTTACGCTACGAAACAGGAAGTTGTTTTAATTCAGGTATACAATGTCCGATCTGCATCAAACTTCACATGTTTGATAATAGTCCTGGCCTGAAGACATCTACATGCCAATATTCGGTTATAGTCAAGGCGCCACCTTCTGGCAGCAGGAGGTGTGGCACATTGAAGTGACTTTGACATATTTCTCCTATATTTACCCACTTAAATGCATGTCGCCCACTAATCGCTGTTTTCCTGAGGCCACCCGGGGGCAGTGTTCCCGGGTGCGAGGGCCCTTTCATCGCTGCTTGCAGCTTTAATTGCAGTGATTATTATGTTTCTAGCATGCTATATGTTTGGCAACAGTTCTTCTAACCCTAATTGATGGAGTGTGTAGCTTTTCATTTCTTAATCAACCATGTAGGAAGACACATCATGGCCATATTCCAGGATGACAATGTCAAGATTCATCAGACTCATATTGTTGGGAGGGAGCATGAAGAATCATTTTCACACCTCTGAGACCATAAATTCTTTGAAAGTCTTTGGGATGTGCTGGAGGAGAATTTACAGAATGCTGGACTCTTGCATTGTCAATACAAGATCTTGACCAAAAATTGCATGCAAATCACAACATTTATTTCCATCAAGAGGTGCATAAATTTTTGGTCAAAGATCTTGTATTGACAATGCAAGAGTCAAGCATTTTTATTTAATTTTTTTGCAGAACATGGAGCACATTGAAGGATCCAGAATGCACGTCTAAATCATTGTTGGATGAAGCTAAGTATCTCGGGAATCTAAAGTACAAGGTCTGGGAGAGCATGCAGGCAGTTGCACCTTACAGTAAGAACCTCTTTAAAGTACAGAAGGACACAGATAAGAATAGCTTAAAGTTTAACCTTTATATCTGAGGAAACACGTTTTGAAACCCTACGTTGGGTTAATTGCTGCAAAGTTATAAGTATTTAATCATGGGTCATCAGGGTTAATCATGGCTGATAGGACCACATACTGCATACTGGGATTTTGTGATGTCATATTAGCAGCTTTAATTAAATCAAACTACATTAAAAATTATTTAAATGGTACATAACACACACAGTTTCTGCCAGTCTCATGTTAATCTTGAGTACCTATAGCATTCTTCATATCTCTGAAGAGTCTTTAGTTTTATCATATCTATAAAAGACATACACTGTACCAATTCTTTCCGAAAACAGCCAAACTTGTGGAGGCGTGCAGTGGGTGGAGCTTAAGAGTCATGAACACACACACACACTCACAATACATCACCGCAATATCCCTGGATAACTTTAGATTCCCAATACGTTTGTGTTGTTTACATTATATGCAATTACGCGCCGATTGCCAACAAAACACACACATTTGATGCAGTTTAACTCATCGCCTGCGGTTTCGACTCATGACCGGGAACAAACAAACACAATTGCAGAACTCCGTTGCTGCTCCAGAGAAACAAACTGCATCCACTGTCTCCTTAATGCTGGGTTATTTGGGAAGCTGAACAAGGTTATCTTTCCTCACAACCAGAAGCACACTTCTTTAGTGACATTGTTGATTTCATGGTATTAATACAAAATGATAGCGCTGCTGACGGCTCCCATAACCCAAACAAAGCTCGTTGATGGGCGTGCTCTTGCGCTCGCTCTGGTTGATGTGTGCACGCGCTCATCCGGGAGAAGTGCCCATACAAGGAATTCCGCACTTTATGACGTCATACAGGGCCATACTCTAAAAAAAACTTTCTGAAACGTATTTGAATCCTGAAGGAGTGTATTTGGCACAGAAATACTCCGTCATACGTCCAACTCGTTTTTTGAACTCTTTAACTTTGTAAATAAGTCAGAATGCATGAAATAGCATTAGACCCCCTCTTTAAAGAAAGAATGGTTTGAATCATGAATAAACAATATTGAAATAATAACAAACTTGGACTCAAAACTTTCATTCAAAGTATTAAATTCCAAACTAGTAAAGGTGCATGGTGCAAAAAAAAAGGTGCAAATATTATAGTGTCCCAAATTTGTCACCTTTTATTAAATTTCAAAGCCAAAATATACCATTTAGCCTACATTATTTGAACAGAACCAAATCCAAAGATTGTGTGTTCCCGCATCGGTTCACAATTAGTATATAATGACAAATAAAAGTATTACCTAAGTATTAGTAAATTATTATGCCGCATAAAATTCAGTCCAGTTTCACAATAGCAATTTTAACAAATCCAAATCATGGTTTTGAAAATGGCAAAATAAAACTGGGTGAAACTTCTGCTTATTTATTTAACATCACATCTCACATTACAAATGGAATATGAGCCAGATACACAAATTATTGGGTTTTGATGACAATTAGGTTTGGAATTTTTAAATAAAGTCTTATTGCATAAAACACACTTTACTTGCATTGCCGGGACAATTGGTTAATTCAGCTGATTTTTGGGAGTAATAGCATATCAGATATGTAAACATGCTCACTGCATGTTTTCAATGTCTTGTCTTCTTTCATCAGGCCCAATAATTCTGGACCCAAACACAGCCCACCCTTGCTTGACGCTGTCCGATGACCTCACCAGTCTCCACTATAGCACCCCAAACCAAGGGCTCCCCAGTAACCCTGAGCGTTTCCATATCAGCGCAGAGGTGCTAGGCTGCACTGCCTTTAACTCAGCAAGCCACAGCTGGGAAGTGGAGGTTGGTGACAATGAAGACTGGATCCTGGGCTTGGCCAGCGAGCGTGTGAAGAGAGATCAGGAAGTACCTGCAAGACCAGAGAATGGCTTCTGGACCATCTGCCTCCGTGATGGGCAATACAGGGCTATGGCATCACCCCCAACAGCTCTAAAAGTGGAGGACAAACTACAGAGGGTCTTGGTTCAGCTGAACTGGGACAGAGGGGAGGTGATTTTTTCAAAGCCATCATGTCAGGAAATTCTATACACTTTCAAACATGTCTTCACAGAAAAGTTACTGCCGTACTTCTACACGCAAAGCAAGCATCCTTTGCGAATTCTGTCCAAGCCTGTGTTGGTGTCTACATGAAAGTATCATTTAAAATTGGGAAATGATGATTTTGAAAATATAAACTGTAAAAAATGCATTACATATACACATTTGCAGTTTACGTTCATCCATCTCCTGGAAATCAACCCCTGTTCTTGCCATTGCTAGTGCCATCCTCTACTGTTTGAGCTAAAGCATATAACCTCCTAATAGTACACTACACTTATATTCAATAGATGCACACTGTATCCAAAGATATATACTTAAACAGGTTCAACTGAATTGGTATTGTACAAAGTAGCCCAAAGATTTCTCTAAGGGGCCGTTTACACGGCACCATTTTCAACTAAAAACAGAAAACTTTTTATGCCTTTTGGACATTCATTTACACAACAACAGCATTTTGGGGGCCTTTTGGGGCTTTCAAAGTGCAAATTTTTGAAAACAATACCATTATTATCTCTGTGTTAACTATAAAAATGCATATTTGTGAAAATGGTGACGACATGAGTATTACAGGCACGTAGTGTTTCTTTACAAAGTGACATCACCAACTACTGGCCTGGAATAAATAATAATACAGCATTTTTAGCCGTTTTAACGGATCCGTGTGAAGGGGAATTGTTTTGATATACGCAAAGGAAAAATGTTTCCAGTTTTAGTACATCGTTGTCAGGTAAACGTGCCCTTAATGTGCCTGTGACTGTGTCTTACAATTTTAATTTCTACGCATTGATATGCAAGCTTATCTTTACTGCTATTAAAAAAACATTCACACAAATTCCTCAATCATTGTGTCAATGATTGTCTCACATGTCCCCTCAGATTTTTGAGTCAAATGGATTTTGACCCTAACCCTAACTTCCAAAAGACACATTTTTTTTTATATTGAATAGTTAAGTTCAACAATTGCTTTAGATGCAAAAATAATACTCACCTTTTGTTGAATAATTTATTTATCCTGCATGATTTGAGCAGAACCAAGGAATTTTTGTATGCCGTTTGTTGGGGTTTGCAAAATTTTAAAAAATATTAGTTTGTCTACACGACACAACTGAAGAGTTTTAGCATTTAATCAAATAGTTATTTTTTATATTTGTGGTAGGGTCAAAAAGTCGATTTTCAAAGTTTGTGTTCAGTTGCAGTTTTGCTTGGTTTATTATAAGAATTTATATTATATCAGGATTTGAAAACAGTCCTATGCATACTATAAAAGTACACCAGACTATCATTACTGACTGGTGTCCCCTCAAAAAACATTGGTACATAACATCCCTGCATGTAAGATCTTATCGCCCTGATTGGGTGCATGTTTTGAATGTTATCCAGATCTTAACTCACCTGTAACCTAGCGATCAATGAGTAGGAGAGCCAGGATACCCTGTCGGAGGACTGGGGCCAATTGTAAGCTTTGCTTGACTCCAGTGAAAACTCTTGAACCAACAATCAAAAAAATGCCTTGTTGAATTTACTTAAAAAAGCAGTGTCAAGTGGTTCCACGCAACTATATCGAGTAATTTTTACAAATAACAATTTAGTTATATGAACAAAAGAAATTCAAGTAAAGCTGAAAAAATGTATTTGAGTAAATACAAACCATTTGAATTTGTCACTGTTACATAATATTTATATGTGCAACTTACTTAATAATGTTATGTTAAATTTATAGAAGTTTATTAAGTATGGCGAACACATTTATCGATTTAAATTGCTCTACAAGTTTAAGTGGAAAACTATTAAATACCAACAAGCTTATTTGCAAAAATAACTCATTGGACAAACTCAATTTAATTGAGGGCAGGAATTCCATCCTATAAATATGTGAATATGAGTGCCCACAGCCTAAACACAGGCACTACACTTCTGCATAATGGTAACCACAAAAATCACAGAAACTCCTCTAAATGTCCAACATAACTGAACATTAAACACTAACATAAACTAACAATATATTTCCTTTTACTGAAAAACACATAAAACAACACTTTAATCCCTAAATGTACTCTCCTAATGCAGTCCCTTGCAAAGCAGGCTGAGAACTACAGATCCACTGCCCAGTTAGTTCGTTTCACTCAGTATTCAAGTTCATGTAGTTAAATTAGTTTTTAAGTAATGTGAACAAGGATAATTTGAGTGCAACTAACAACAGTGAAAGTTTTTGAGTAAACAACATAAACCTGAGATGCAGATAAGAGGAAGCCACAAATGTTTGAACAAATTTATTTCTGGGGTCCATTACAAACAACTTCCCATAAAAGGACTTTCCTTATTTTTGCTCTGTTACACATGGTGGCGCCACAACTCTTTAAATGAACCATTGAATGTTTTATTTAAGATTCACAAAATATAGTTATATAGCTCTGGAAAAAATGTTAAGTGGTCTCTTAATTTTTTCCAAAGCTGTATGTTAAAGCTTGGAAAGTTACAAACAATGCATATTTGCATAATGAATTCAGAATTAAATGTTACAGTTCAAAGAAATAAAGTTTAAAACCTCCAGTACAATAATTATTTTTGCTACAAAGATCCAAGTTCAATTTATAATAGATTATATGATTATATAGCATATAGCAAACCGAAGAGCTATGAAAATGCAGTACTACTAGGCTACACTAGTATGTTAAATATTTTAATAGTGTATTTCAGACATTATTTCAGTCAGAAATCATTCCTTTGGCTTGTCTTGCTTCTTGCAGCTGAACTTCTTCATACAAGATTCAGGCAAGAATGGTACCTTCTCCAGGCGGGACAAATAAGTTAAGGGCTGGATAGTGCTGCTGATGTTTAAAAAGGCATAGCCCACTGGCTGCACATAGCAAGTAAAGATCATATGTGGGTAATGGTCTTCAAAGGGGAACAGAGCAACTGGAGGAAGATAGTTGCTCACGATGATGATCAAGATAGACAGCACCATCTTAAACGCTTTTCTTTTCATAGGATGCATCTCATCTTTACCAGAGCCTCGTGAGCGTTTCAGGGCCCAGAGGATGGCCACGTTACACACCATCATCCAGATGAAAGCAAACAAGACCTCACCAGTGAAAACCTTTTCAAAGTTGGGCAGGCCACCAACGGTTTTAGCCGAAGCATAGGCAAAAGTGAGCAGCAGAACCACGATGGACAGGCTGATCCTGTATTTGATATGCTTTAACTGTCCGAATGCGATGGGGAAGAGAACGGCTATAAATCGATCCAGACAGACACACGAGAGGAAGAGTGGTCCACTAGTGTCCTTAACACCAAAGGAGAACTTCAGAGCCATCCAGCCCATAGCACTCTTCCAGTGGTAGAGATTGAGGAACGCTATGATAGTCATGAATCCGAAGTAGGCATCCATGAAAGCCAGGCAGCCCAGGAAGATGTCAGAAGTTGAAGGCTCATTCCGGGTGTTTATTAGGTTTGCTATGACCAGGATGTTGGCAGGTATACCTATGATCACGTTGAAGGATTGTATAGTTAGGTCAAAAATTATACCACTCACCATTTGTTCGCACCCTTCAAACACACTGAAGGCGTGCGTCGCATTGACTGAATCGGTAGTCACGTTAGAGGAGGGCAGGTTGCTTTTAAGGACGTAACTTGTTCTTGAGTCGTGACGTAGTCGACCCTCCATTAATTCTGAGTATCTGAAACCAATGATTGAGATTCTGGAGAAGAAGAAAATGACAAGATAGCTGAACATATTAACATGTAAATATGATTTGTCTGTTAACATTAATGATATCTGTTTTAGAATTTTGATATTTAGATTGTTTAATGCTAAATAGGACCTTGAATTGAGAATTGTTTATGTTAGGGGTGACCAAACCTGCTCCTGGAGGGCCACGGTCCTGCATATCAATAATGCATACTTGAACCAGCTAATCAAGGTCTTGACTAGAAACCACACAGGTGTGTTGGGGTAGGCTAAACTCTGTCTGACATTAGCACTTCAGAAGCAGGATTGGACACCCCTGGCTTATTGTCCTCTGAGTGAGGCAGGGGTAGCCTATCCTGCTCCTGAACAGGAAAATCTTTCAGGGTTTAGCTCCCACCCTAATCAAACACACCTGAACCAGTTGGTTACCTGGAAAGTAAAGTTGCATGCATGGGGTTCTGAAACAGCTTTTAAATGTACAGGAAACCAGCTATTCAGGATTGGCTACCCTGAAGACCGCTTCACTTCAGTTGGTAAGGCCAACATGGCATAGACTTCATAGGAAAAAGGTCTTCACCAGGGGTAGACAATTATGTTCCTGGAGCGCTACTATCTCACAGAGTTTAGCTACAAATCTAATCACACCCTAATTAGCTAATCAAGGTGTTCAGGATTACTTGAAAATTACATGATTACTTCATGTGTTGGTCCAGGGTTGCAACTGAAGTGTGCAGGAAGGTAGTCCTTTAGGAGCAGAGTTGTACACTTTCCTGAGTGGTAATCAGTTTAATTTGGTACAGGGCATCTGAGCAAATTCAATCTTAAATGGCAATTCATGGATAATCTCAAATTTTGTGATCTGACAATACATCAGCTATGACAAACAGCGTCTCCCCCTGGGGATATTCTCCTGTTATCCCACTACATATACCCACAGGAGGGGAGCCACTGCACAAACACAAGTGCACAGAGTACACAAAAACACATCTGTGCAGAACAACTCTCGAGAGGGATTTCAGGGTCCATAGAAGACAGACATGAGACCCGCCCCATTTCCTCAGCTTGGATATATAAGAGCAGAGCTCTTGTACATTGTGAACATTATTGATTCAACATGAAAATTGATTGGCCAGGAATGCCATCTTCTATTGCATGATTTTTATGATTAAAACTGTACCCCTGCACATTTGGTATGTCTCCCTAATCCAACGGTGTCCAATCCTGCTCCTGGAGAGCGAATGTCCTGCAGAACTTGGCCCAACACACCAGACTGGAAGATTTTGGTCATATTGAAGATCTTGTTAAGCTGGTTTATTTAATTAGGGTAGGAATTAAACCATGCAGGAAGCTGTCCATCCAGGACCAGAATTGGACATCCCTGCTCTAATCAAACACCTCATTATCATAGACTCCATGACCTGAAATAGATGTATTACAGTTAGATAAGCAGACACGCAAAATGTGCACTGCTGGGGGTCCACCAGGACAAGGGATGGTAAACATAAAACATGTCAAACATAATGTGTGAAGGACTAAGGAACTTCTGTGGTTCATCTGTCTCCTTTATAGCAGAGCTCATGTAAAGCACCTCCCTGTTAAGTCTGAAGGGACAGTAAGCTTCATGTGTTCTTGTCATGCCATTTCACTGTACTACTGCTCCACCGGGGCCTCAGAAGGTCCCTTGTGGCCCTACTCTCTCTGCCTTCAGGCTAAACTCTCTCCAGTGGTACGTCTGCGAAAGGATAAGCAGGCTCCATGGGATTGACACTGTTAATCAATCGTGTTTTTCTCCTTCAGCTCTGGGGACTTCAACCAGCTAGAGGTGAACAATGAAAAGTTGATTTTGACAAGTGTTAAAGTTATTTAGAAGTCTGTTGTTAACTATTAACACACTCTTAATCAGTGGTTCTTAACCCTGGACCTGATGTACGCCCAACACTACACAACATTTTTTTTTGTCTCCATAATCAGACCTGATTACTCATTAAGTAAAGACTCCAAGACCTGAAATGGGTGTGTTATAAGATAGACATCCAAAATGCCAACTGTTGCGGTACTGAAGGACCAGAGTTGGGAAACACTGCTTTAAATCAGTGTAATTCCAAATTTTAAGTCAACATAAAAACAGAATTGACCCGATTATTCCCTTAATGCATGCTTCAAAAAAAGTTTGTCTTCATAATGTTTCATTAAAATGTAACCACATATGCTACAACTTGAATTTTCAACTTACATAATCATTATGGTAGGGAAATAGCCTAACAAGTTTCAACCACAACCCTCCACCCACTTCTATGCTACTAACTGTGACCAGCAGTGACGTGTTTTTGACTGATTTCATCAACTGGTGAAAGCAGTTTGAGGCAGATTTAAGGGGGTTGTTTAAGGGCAAAAATGTATTTATTGAACTATTGGTAACTTTTTTTGAGCTCCCTGTGCTACTTCAAAAGTGTAGTGGGGTGAATGTTTGTTAGTGCTGTACAACAGAGGTAAAGCCAATAAATTCTCATAATAAATGAAAAAGAATAAAAATGTTTGCCAGGGATTTGGTCACATAATCTCTTATTTTCCATGCAGTTATAGCAAACAGACTCTCTTTTGAAAATTGGATCTTTAAAAAAAAAAAAAAACTTATGTGACTGATCTTACACCAAGTAAGCCAGGCACCCCCATGAAATGAAGTCTGTTCGTCTGTTTATCATTATAATAATACTGATAATGTTGGTAATATTAATGTTATGACAATTACATAATGTTTACTTGGTTTGAGTGTTGACCCCATCATGACTAAAGTAGACTAGAAAAGGCAGAAATTGTCAAGGCACAGCAGTATTAGTGCAAAGAACAATTTTTGGCTCCTGGTTTTGTTCTTTTAAAGTGGACTCATGATTAAAAACATCTTATATTATTATTAGTGAGTGTCCTCTCACCAACAGTGAAAAATAATTGCAGAGGAACATTAATCAGTTTTGGAAACAAGCACTCCCACATGCTAGATGTTGCCAAACTGCAACATTTCTAAATTACTTTGCTGGTTTGACCAGTTGGTGAATTCACATAGCTGATTTCTCCTCTCATTTTGGCAATAATGTACTGCACCAGTATTGTTAAAATGTTTTTGGGACAAATATAACATTTTTGGATGAGTAAATGATTGTATTTGAATTGTTGTTGTCATGTAGCTAGTAAAATTTCTAAATCAAAATATTTTGTTAATAGTTACTGTTATTAAAAAACAATCATATCATAAAATTTGGTAAAAAATTTTTTTACAGTGTCCTTGTTACATGTAAATAGTAATAACAGTAAATGATGCACAATTACATGCAACTAACCCTCAAACAAATCCTAATCCTACACTAACCCTATAGTAAGTACATGTAGTTAATTATTATTACTCAGTACTTAAATATATATGTACACTGTAACAATGACACCTTAAAATTAAGTGTAAAACTTAAAAGCTTAAAAAAGCTGTACCAAAGATCTCCTATTATCAGTTTCATTTTACATGTAATATTACCAATTCTTTATAGTTATAATAGTTGAACATACTCCAAGCACACCCTAAACAACTGCAAGATAATCATGATTTTTCACATAACCATTCATGTAATGACAAAAGCCTGTGGCACAAATAATGACATTATTAAGGCATGCATAACAATATTTAGGGCTATCGATATGCATAACATGAAGATTGAAAAGACAAGAAAAAGTGTGCTTCTTACCAGACAGACGTTTTTAGTCGCTAAAGATGCGGGTCAGATTGTGGAGTCGCCTTTATAAACATCATGAGGCCAGGAGGAATTGCAATTGTTGATAGGAGGCAGGGTCTTTTTTGAGGTGCTTTCTGGACTCGGTCCCTGATGGTGAATTAGACTGTGTTTTCTAGATTCTGCTGTCCTCACAGGATCAAAGCTGTTTTGGTGGGTGTTTTCTTGGTAAAAGTGTATAGTGTGTTGTTTTAGAACTTACTCGTTAAGATTACTTTGGATTATTTTGAATCATATGGATCCAATTTAGTAATAGGAAAGAGCAGCTTTTGTAAGAAAAAGTGAGACCTTTCTTTCAGTTTTTAAATTTTCTGCCTAAAATGTCAATTTGTCTTAGTAATTTAGCCAATATGTTACTCATTCCAAATTGACAGAACATTTAAGAAAATGAATCTGTAAAATACTTCCTACTAAAGTACAGTGTACCATTATTATATAGATTACTATATGTATCAGAACAGTGAAAAGACTGCACAAAGTCAGTCAGATCCGAAAGAATAAATGGGTTTGGTGAGGCATGAGACCTGCATCGGCTGAGATCCAGCCCGTCGCACAACATCTCTCCCCTGACTCCGACTTACATGCTCCAAAACTCGGTCTGGGGGCTGATTTGCATCTTGGGACTGGTCCTGGTTTTATACCACCAGCCCAGAGGCCCTCATGTCAGTCTCTCACTCTCTTTCATTTCAAACAGAGAGCACAGGTGTCTGCTGCCAGTATGAATGCACTTGCATGACTGTTGTGTGTTAATATATGTGGCTGCTCTTGATGGAGTGTTTACAAGTATTACGATTATTTATCAAGACTCTAGCAAGTCTTATGAAATAAGTGACAATGGTTATTTTATACATTAGGTCTTTGTAAAGGATACTGGCAAGTCCCAATTACTCATACACATACTTACTGTAGTTCCAATACACATGGGGGATCCATCCTGCTCCTAGAGATCTACACTCTTGCAGAGTTGATTTCCATCCCTTCTCTAACACAACTGCATATACTTTTTTTTATAACTGCAAACACTTGAACTAGGTAATCAAGGTTATCTGATTAAGGTTAGATACACCTGCCATTTTGTGTCCATAGGGCACTACTTTTTAAAGATTAATGGATGTTACCTGGATGATGTGGTGATGAAGATAGGTCCTGGAAGGAGATTCTCTACCACCTAAAATATGTTTTTAAAGGCTCCAAATGGCATAAATGACCATCCACCAGAAGAAGTACTCATGGACATAAACTATAGGTACTTATATTACCTTATTTATCCATCCATCTTCCAATACTGCTTTATCCTCTGTAGGGTCACGGAGGAGTGCTGGAGCCTATCCTAGCATATCTTGGGCTGAATGTAGGGAGGTTACGTTATTGGTCATGGCAAAATTAAACCACACGTGGAAACCTGGAAGCAGACAAAAAGAACAGCATGAGCTATTCTTGGACAAAATCAGCAGGTACAGGAGATTCGTTATACAAGGGAATTACCTCTTTCACTTGCTAAATGCTTCAAAAATTTTAATAACAAACCCTGTGGTTAGCATTTCGACTCATGTTTTTATCAGAACTTGCATGTGTTGAAACGTAAACCACATGGTTAGTTATTAAAAAAATAGTTTGGAAGTATTTAGTATTTAAGTGTGCGAGTTCCTACCTTTGTTTGATTTGCATTTTTTGGAACTTACAAATCATTCACAAGAAAAACATTCTCCATTTTGCTACACTGGCAGTCCACAAACGGGGCAAGAAAAGACACGGCTCCTCCAAGACTTATTTAACTGAATGTGAGGAAGCCTCTCACAAGCTAAAAGAACTGTTGCCTCACAAAGGTCAGATTTATTGTCCATGTTGATGGCTCTGATGTGATAGGTCTAGGTGCAGTGCAGGTACAAGGAGAATCTGGGAAAGTGATCCCTCTATTTCTTTGACTGATAACAGAGGTATCAGAAAGATCATTGAGAGGGAATGTCAAACAACAAAAAAATGCGCATTCCATTTTGACATCCATCACATAGGTAGGGGTTTTGATGTGCTTACTTACATAGCCAGGGGTTTTGATGTGCTTACTTACATAGCCGTGTTTCCACCGCAGGAACTTTCCACAGGAGCTAGGGACTTTGGGGTGGTACTCTGTGAGTTTCGACCACAGGAACCAGGGTCTAAATGAAGTTACGGGTAAAACTTTCCCCCTCAAAATGTCCCTACTTGTGAGGTAGTACTTTTTTAAAGTTCAGGAACTTTCGGGGTGGGACTTGGGTGCTGAACATGCTGATTGGTTGAGTACACGCAGCATTTTGACTGGTTGACGCATTTTATTTCAACCACCATTATTAAAAGTCTGTTGCGGTGCGTGCAGTAAGAGTTGTTTGCTATTCAAATCAACAATAGAGTTTAAAAAATATGACCGATGGACTGACGATGAGGTTCAGGATTTAAGTTTATATGCAGAGGACGAAAAATAGACCACAATGGAAACGCAGACAGCAATAGGTCTCTGGGAAAAAAGTTCCTGGAACAAATTTTGGTGAAAACAGGGCTAAAGTCTGTGACCTGGTTAGTAGTAGTAGATGCATGTATGAATCACATATTCCGGCACAAGTTTTGCCAGAGCAATGATTGACCTGTGTCATCATGCTTCTGATAATTGCTATGCCAATGCCAAAATGGGAAGGTGGCCCTCTCTAGGAGTAGGATTGGACACCACAGCATTAGGGAATGGACACTATGGCATCTATTCATCATGACTCAGCCAAGGATTGTGACTTTGGCAGTGATAGAGGCAAATAAATTATGACTACTGTGTATGGCAAATATGGAGAAAAAAAAGCTTGATTTGCAGTTCTGTTGTGAAAGACTGCACATGTCGGCATTTGGCAACGCAAAGTCACTAGTACAAAGCTGAAAGAATATTGTGTGTCTAGAAAAGGAAGAAAGATGAAATCACAAGTAAAGTGCATACATAAGAACAAACAATAAATAAAAAAAATTCAGCCTTGAGCATGCAGATCACTTTACAAAAGACATATACACGGCAAATCTTGAAAATGCAAACTTGCAAATCACAAATGACTTGACGTCACAGAAAAGACAACATTATCCCACATTGTTTAGAAATAAATTAGTATGTCTGAAAGTCCAAAACATGCCCCTTAATTTGCATATTATCTGTGTGACCTAACTTGTCACTGCATTTGATCACACATGCACAGACAGGCAAAAGCGAATAAAATTGAGATACTAAGTGAACTGTTCCAAAATTAAATTTAAGGAATTAGTTCACTTTACACCCTTAATACATCCTAGGTGTATATGACTTTCTTCTTTCTGATGAACACAATCGTAGTTATATTAATAAATATCCTGATGTTTCCAAGCTTTATATTGGCAGTGAACGGGGCTCACGAGTTTGAAGCTCAAAAAAGTCCATCATAAACATACTCCACATGGCTCTAGGGGGTTAATAAAGGCCTTCTGAAGCAAAGCGATGTGCTTGTGTAAAAAAACAAACAAACATATTTAACACATTATAAAGTAAAATATCTAACTTCCAGACCGCCTTCCGTATTGAATTTCCAGTAAACTTTTGTTTATCAATCAAGATTCCCTAAAACCCATTTAAGATATGCTAATTATGCTAACATTTCAATGGGTTGACGCTGTTCAAATCTGTGTGTTAGGGCAGTATTACATTACTTAATCCACCTAGATCCACCTAAATGCTACTCAGCCATGTGCCATATTATCAGACAAGGTTTTGCTCTTTCTAATGCAAGAAAAATCAATGAAAATTAAATTTCTAATGTCTCCTCCATACTACCACACCACACTGAGCCCGAAAGTGAAAACAAATTTACAGCATAATCCCAAACTTTCCATTTGTGACTATATCATATAAGCTTAAAAGTGATTTACTGCTCAAAAAAAAATTTTTTTTTGCTCTCTTTCAACGTGTAGAATAAAACTGTGGTGTGTGTGACCACGTCAATGTGAAAGGCTTGGGAATGGTTCACGTCCCACGTCACAGAATGCATGTTATGCAAAGTAAAAAAAATATGAATATAATTAACTTCCTAAAACTGTATATTGCAGAAAACGAATAAAACATGGACAAGGCCTACCTACCGACGCAATGAGGGGTTAAAAACAAATGTATTGAAATGTTTTTCCATACGGTACCATCTGGTGGTCACAAGATGAAGGGCACTTAAATCACTGTGCCCATTTTCAGCAGCTGGTTTACATGCTTCGACATGTTACATATAGGCCTATAGAACAAACTATAGTTCTATATTAAATGACCGGCGTGTCTGTGCGCGTCTACGGCAGTGGAAGAGTATTGGGAAGATTGCATTTAAAGCAGGATGGATTCTGGATTGGTTGTCATTGCTTTTATCGTTCATCAGCTGGAGAAAAAAAAATCGCTTTGAAAGTTATTCCAATGTATCGTTTCTCTGTGCCATTAGCATTATAGTTGCGATATGTACTGCTGCTATTCTTTTATATTCAGAACGATTTTTAAAACTATCTTTATTGTTATCGTTATAGTTATGGCTCTTGGTGTGAATGGACCTTAGACCAGCACAACTCGGAGAGCCTGGATTCTCACAGCATGTCAGTGAAGACTAGAGGCAAACTCTTCATGAGTAACTCATGAGAAGAAATATAGTAAGTGGTCACAGGAGTTCTTTCAAATTATATGCTATCCTAAGCATAAGTATATATTTCAGAAATAGTTTTGCAGTGTGCGATTTTATTCTGAAAATAGTTTGAATACAGAGCCATCAGTTTCAACATTTACAGCTCATGTGACTGGCTTAAATATATTTATTTTTCTGGGTGCCCATTAGTCCAGTCTCAAGGTCATGATCCATAACACTTTTAGCCAACTTCAGCCATTAATAACTTAATTATTAACCTCATTTTCTTTGTCTATTTTTGCTGCAGCAAACAGAAAGTTTCAAACAAAGCCAAAAGAGACAACAGTTGCATGTTTCCAAGCCACAGCTGCTTCGTTCCTGAATAAATCAGCAAAAAAAATTGGATAGGTGAATGACTGGCTCACAAAATAACTTGTTTTATTACTTAAGGAATCTGTTTTTTTAGCACATGATTCAAGGACATATAAAGACACCTGTCGCCACCTACTGGCATAACAATGTAACCTGGTGATGTTAAAGGTATGTAACTTTTGGCGCTAGCGGTTTGAAACAAAACTGCATGCATCTTGGCGGTAGAACAGAATGATATTGTGCGTTGGTGTAGACACTAATATAGCTATCATTATAGTTATCTTTATGGTCATTGTTCGTGGTGTGAACGGGCCTTAAAGTAATTCTGTAAAAGAAGTTCAGGAAATAAACCATATCACAAACCTGGTCAATGACAGCCAACCTTGATTAATCCAGCAGCTTTCCTTTCCTCTGGTAGACTTGTGTAGACAAGTTTTCTGTGGAAGACCAGTTTGCTCATCAACCAGCATAAACACCTCGATCAGTGGGGTGGTAGTGTTTTGACTGAACTCAGCACATGTCTAAAGATTAAGTGGCAAGACACAAAATTAGGCATAAATGTATTAATTTCATAAAATGGTATTATTCGTTATTCAAAAACATACTTGCAAAATGGCATTTATGATGTATCTCCATAAGAAAAAGAACAACTGAACTAAAGGAAGCCCAGTAGCATTTTTTACATTTACAGAGCTGATTGTTTGTTCTTGATCTTGGTGATCTTCTACATCATGCCTCCTGTAAGCAAATGTGGGGGGGATCCCATGAACCCTCATGGGATCACAGTATTTTAAATTAAGATTTAAACTTGATAATAGATTTGAATACATTTTTGAATTTATCACAACGTTTTGCCTTATTTTCTTGTCTGTAACACATGGTGGCGCCAAAACTCTACAAATGAATATTTGCATTTTTTATTTGTCTCAGGATTTACAACAGATACATTTATGCTTTAACATGTCAAACTAAATATATATTACAACTAAAATGAGTCTAAAACATCTAGTAAAATAATTATTTGTAGTTACAAATATCCAACAAGTTTACTTTTTTACAAATATATTTTGAAAACTAAAGAATTATGGAAATTAAGCTACTAATTTACATTTACAATTATCAGTGCCAGTATATCAGTAGTATAGTACATTGATTTCAGACACTGGCAGAAGTTATCATTCGTTTGAGGGCTTGTCTTGTTTCTTGCAGCTGAACTTCTTCACACAAGATTCAGGCAAGAATGGTACTTTCTCCAGGCGGGACAAATAAGTTAAGGGCTGGATAGTGCTGCTGATGTTTACAAAGGCAAAACATACTGGCTGCACATAGCAAGTGAAGATCTTATGTGGGTAATGGTCTTCAAAGGGGAACAGAGCAACTGGAGGAAGATAGTTGCACACGATGATGATCAAGATAGACAGCACCATCTTAAATGCTTTTCTTTTCATAGGATGCATCTCATCTTTACCAGAGCCTCGTGAGCGTTTCAGGGCCCAGAGGATGGCCACGTTACACACCATCATCCAGGTGAAAGAAAACAAGACCTCACCAGTGAAAACCTTTTCAAAGTTGGGCAGGCCACCAACGGTTTTAGCCGAAGCATAGGCAAAAGTGAGCAGCAGAACCACGATAGACAGGCCGATCCTGTATTTGATATGCTTTAACTGTCCGAATGCGATGGGGAAGAGAACGGCTATAAATCGATCCAGACAGACACACGAGAGGAAGAGTGGCCCGCTAGTGTCCTTAACGCCATAAGAGAATTTCATAGCCCTCCAGCCCATTGCACTCTTCCAGTGGTAGAAATTGAGGAACGCTATGATAGTCATGAATCCGAAGTAGGCATCCATGAAAGCCAGGCAGCCCAGGAAGATGTCAGAAGTTGAAGGCTCATTCCGGGTGTTTATTAAGTTTGCTATGACCAGGATGTTGGCAGGTATTCCTATGATCACGTTGAAGCATTGTATAGCTAGGTCAAAAACGACACCACCCACCATTTCTTCACACCCATCAAACACACTGAAGACATGCGTCGCATTGACTGAATCGGTAGTCACGTTAGAGGAGGGCAGGTTGCTTCTGAAGATGTAGCGGAATCTTGTGTCGTGATGGAGTTGACCCTCCATGATTTCTGAGTATCTGAAAGGAGATTCTAGAAGGAAAAGTAAAACATATATGTTAATTAAACTTATTAAAATGGCAAGTTCACAAATTCAGTTTTGAATATAATATCAGACTGACTGAAACCAAGTGCACTGTGTTTTTCTGTCTGTTTCTTGAGTCATTTTGTGCAATAATACTGCATGTATGTTGCACAAACCCAAGCAATTCGTACTCATTTTTTTTACCTGCAAAAAAAGAACTAAAAAATTTCATCAGAGTTTCAGCAGAGGAGAAGTTTTCTTTGCAATTGCAAAGGTAAATAATCAGTGATCATGTCACATTAGGCAAGTCAAAGACTACTGACTTTGCTGGATGGCAAAATAAATATATTTTACGATTCCCCAGTTTTTTTTTTAAACCAGTACCCTTCAGTTACTTCAGCATTAGCAGGATCCTTCTGAAAGCCTGCATGGGTTCAGTGCAAACTCCAGAACTTGGGTAAAATGTTTTTCTAATGAGATTGGTTTAAATTTGTTTGTGACATAATTATTTATTTAGCTATATCCTTTTTTATTTCAAAAATCTATAAATAATATAAATATGTATTCTTCCCTTGCCTTGTCTTCTCATAGGATATACTGCATACAATATCTCAATTGTGAGATTGAATGGACAGCAAAGAATGGAGAGATTTTCTAAAGATCCTAATAATCTTATTTCATCAAGAGTTTCAGAAGAGATCTCAACAATCTCTACTGATACTGAGAGATTGCTAAGGCACAGAAAACTCCAGGAGACTTGGGTGTATCTTCTGCAGGATTCTTTATATGTGCCATTTGGAACTGTAGTCAGCGAGACAGACTAAGGCAATGATACATTTTATAGGCATTCAGTATGTTTTTTTTTTTAAAGGCAATCAGTGGGCAGTCCTTAAAGTTGTTGATCTTACACACAGCCTCAGAAGTGACCACTTAACCAAAGCATATAAAACCCCCCGACTGTGAGCTCCTTTCCTCCGGAAAAGCCTCGATGTGAGCTCCAGCAAAGCTATCCCTGCTGAAAAATCCAGCATAAACCAACATCAGTGTTGTTCCAGGATGGTTTATTTAGGTGGTCTAGCTGGTGGACCAGCATATTCATGCTGTTCTCAAGCAAAACTGAGCTGGTGTAGCTGGTCCACCAGCTCCCCTGCTTCCTATGCTGGGATCCAGCAAACCAACAACCAGCATCCCATGCTGGTCCCAGCATGCAAAACATAGGCCCTACCTTATGCTGGTATTTTCTGGAGTTTTTTCTGGATGTCAACAACTGGAAGATGGAGGACGCCATGATCGGAGCTGTGTTTTTGTTGTGTTGCTAAAAGACGAAATCTTCTGCCACAACTTGGAGTGCAACATATCATCATTGAGGCAGAGAAAAGAACACAACGCCACAAACAAAGATGACAGGTAAATGCCGTTAACATTAGCATTCTGTATGTTTATGCCGTATCACTGTTTTCAATGTTCATGGAGTGTTTACATAGATTTAAAAATAAAACTGGGTGCCGATGTTCCGTATGACATGTATTCGGCCAATGAACGAACATTTTTCCTATTGTGCTGGGTTAGACCCTACTATGAAGTAGGAGCTAATTTAGTCCCCCCAAAAGGCGTTCCTGGAACTAAAATCATTACCAGTTCCTGCGGTGCAAACACACCAAAAAGTGGATACTTCTGCCAATATGTGATGAGGACTCAGCGAGCTGGTGTGGATCCATTTACAGAGAGTTTAGTAAATCAACAGGCAGTACACAGCATAGGTAAACAGGCAGGGTCAGTAACCATGGTAGACAATCCAAGTCATACTGCAAACAGGAGAAACACAAGGTAGTCCAAGGCAGAAACACTGGGAAATCCAACAGCAAGAAGAACCGCTCAGAAAAGTACTCAAAAGGAATAACAAGACTTTGCAACTCATGCATTGTGACGGTTGTGCCAAATTAATTTCCACGTCTTGCCAGAAGGTGGCGCCTGCATGTGAATCATCCATCCATCCATTTTCCAAACCGCTGGTCCAATGTAGCTACAGCGTAATATCATACAGGTATAAATTCCTTTTTACTTGATTATTAAATTGTTTAATTAAGGTTTATTCATGCTAGTTTACGTGACATAATTCAAGATAAGTCTTTTCATTACTACTGGAGCTGCCAGTTTGCTAAGTTTCAAATGATTATTAAACAGCAAGCACAAACTATTTAAAAATGGCAGCCCTTCCAGTGCACTCACTCTTTTTCATTCACTCCCTCAAGTGGACTATATTAGTGGAGTAATGTAGGGAATAGTGAAGGTGAATAGGAGGTGAATGCCCAATACAATGTAGTTCATCTTACTTTTTCATGTGATGTTATGTCACACAGGATCAACAGATTCAATTTGCAATCCCACAATACCAAATTATGCAATATAAAGTCAAAGATTTCAATAGACCTTTTCAAATTTTACCAACACTCTTTGATGTCACCAATGTTCTCATTTGTCTCCATTTTTATTTCTCCTAAGGAGTTTTAGAGAAACATTTGAGACTAAGTAAATGCATAAATGAGACAAACCCAAGCAACATCTGAGCAATACAATTTTCTTTTTGGTAGCTTCAAGCTTCAAGCCAGTTTGTGGACCATGTCACATTTTGTGATCTAACAATACATAAGCTACCACAAACAGGCATGAGGATCTACCCCTGAGGATGTTTTCCGGCTGCATATCCCCACAGGAGTGCAGTCACTGCACAAACACAAGTGCACAGGAACACATCTGTGCAGAAACACCTGTCAAGAGGGACTTCCATCAGGGTCTGTAGAAGACACGAGTCCCGCCCTGTTTCCACAGCATAGACATATAAGGACAGACTATGTGCTAGGCAGTTGCAATTGTAGCAACACTATTCACAGTGTCCAACTTGAAAATGAATTTGCTAGCTTCTCACTCCAGCACTCCTTTGGCCAGATTTACTAACAACTTACACCAACGCAAACCCTCTTTTGTCATTAAAAAACATACTATTTTTACTAAAAATTAGCACTGAAAAGGCATGGACAGAGTTATTTTTGCAGCTGACCTTACTGCATATGTATTTGTAGGAGTTTCCCTTTCAAAATTTATGGAAGGAGAGTATTTAAATGAATTATGCAAGGTGATTTACTAAGGTTTGCGCTTGTCAATTTACAGGTGTATGTGCCATTATTTACCGCCCAAAACCAGACGCTAACGGGTAGATTACGCTGGTCATTATGGAAATGATCCAGCTGCGTCTATGTTCTTTAATTTGCATGTCGTCAGTAGATCACACACTGAACTGTTCACTCCGATCTGCACTTTTTTGGAATTGCGCTCTCATGCTAATTTGCCCTGTTTAGTAAATCTGGCCCCTATTAACATTAATTTATCCAGATTGGGATAAACTGTAGTGTATACTATTTTGTAAAAGATAAGTATGGAAATCACTGGTGTGTGGCATTGAACCGACATCTTTTCTCATGCCTCGTCTAATTATAATTAAGAGTCAGAACTATTCATCTATAACATTTTCTTTATTGTTAGCTACTACAAAACATGTCTAACATCACATGCAAAGGACTAAGGAATGTCTGTGGTTCATCGGTCTCCTTTATAGCAGAGCTTATGTGAAGCACCTCCCTGTTAAGTCTGAAGGGACAGTAGGCTTCATGTGTTCTTGTCATGCTTTTCTCTGTACCACTGCTCCACCGGTGCTTCAGAAGGGCCCTTGTGGCCCTGAGCATGTCCCTGACCTACTCTCTCTCTCTGCCTTCAGGCCAAACTCTCTCCAGTGGGAGCATGTGTGCTGAAAAAGATACAGGACGATTCCTTGAATTGACACTGTTAATCAACTGACGTTTTCTCCTGCAGTTTGCGCCCAAAAAAAAGAACGTCTTAAACCAGACACTAACTGGTAGATTGTGTTGGTCATTATGGAAATGATCCGGCTGTGTCTGTGTGCTTTAATTTGCGCGTCATCAGTAGATCACACACAGAACTTTTTTTTTAAATTGCGCTCTCACGCTAATTTGCCCTGTTTAGTAAATCTGGCCCTTGGTCTACATAAAGAATAGCAAAATAGGTTTTAGTTTTAACGGTCCACCTTCCTTTAACTTTTCAATAATAAAAGTTTAAAAACATTTTTAAACTAGTACAGCATCTGCATGCATTGTTAATAATAATAATTGTTGTTAATGAAAAAGTCACATTTCTAACACATTAACACTTTAAATCTAAAAAAAAAAAAAAAAGTTACAAACTTGATCTGGAAAGTACCCAAAACAACAAATGTACAATAATAAATTTAAAGTTTGTTTATATTATTTGAAGATATTTTAAATCAGGGGTGTCCAATCAAGGTCTGCTAGGCATACTAGAAACTTCCAGGCAGGTGCGTTGAGACAAGTTGGAGTTAAACTCTGCAGGACAGTGGCCCTCCAAGAGTGAGTTTGGACACCCCTGTTTTAAAGCAACCAATAAAGACAGCAAGACCATCCATTTTCATGTAAAAAGTTAGTGGCACCCACAGAATACCGACATTATTAATATAGCATACAACAGGTATTTAGAGCTTTGAATATTTACAACAATTATAATTAAAGAAACAGAAAAGACAAAGATAAGCATTCTTCTTACCGGATAGATGATTTTAGTCGCTAAAGATGCGGGTCAGATTGTGGAGTCGCCTTTATAAACATCATGAAGCCTTGAGGAATTGCAATTGTTGGTAGGAGGGAGGATCTTTTTTAAAGTGCTTTCTGGACTCGGTCCCTGATGGTGAATTAGACTGTGTTTTCTAGATTCTTCTGTCCTCACAGGATCAAAGCTGTTTTGGTGGGTGTTTTCTTGGTAAAAGCTCAGAATGAGAATTATATAATTTTGCTTTTAATAATAATTTTTAAATGGCTTTAATTCGAGGTGATTTGAAATTGAATTGAGAATGAAATAAAAATGTTTCAATTTTACATTTGGCTTTTACAGTTTTTTATTCTTGAATCATAAAAAATAACATCTGCCTAAAAAAAAGTGAATCAGACATTATTTTGCTTCATTCTAAATTGATAAAGTGTTTCATTTATTATACACCAACAAATGGTATGATTTCGTCATTATAAGTAGTCTACAGTACTTTATCATTTACATTCACCTTAAATTAACCATTACATACTATGCTTAGGTGTGTCTTTAAATCAGAACAGTGAAAAGACTGCACAAAGTCAGTAAGATCCGAGAGAATAAATACGTTGAGACCATGAGACCTGCATCGGCTTGAGACATGAGACCTGCATGAGACCTGCATCGGCTGAGATCCAGCCCGTCGCACAACATCTCTCCCCTGACTCCGACTTGCATGCTTCAAAACTCGGTCTGGGGGCTGATTTGCATCTTGGGACTGGTCCTGGTTTTATACCACCAGCCCAGAGGCCCTCATGTCAGTCTCTCACTCTCTTTCATTGCAAACAGAGAGCACAGGTGTCTGCTGCCAGTATGAGTGCACTTGCATGACTGCTGTGTGTTATGCATCTATAATCTGGTGGATTAATGCAGCGGTGCATTTCTTTTGATGGACTATTTTTCCCCCCTTTGAAATACAGATGAGTTGGAATCACCCTGGATTTATTTATTATTCATTAAGGCTTAGTCAACAAATGCTTTATAACAGGATATGGTAAGGCAATATATTCGTACTGATTGTCTTTTCAATTTCAAAATAATTTTTGGGGAATGGGAACTTTATCTATTTTCATTACAGTTGTGTCATTTTTTGGATGTTAAAGTACTTTCTCCTGTCCTAGTTTAATAAGCAAAGGCAAATGCAAGTATAAGCAAATGTATATGATTTCCATGAAATGTGTAAACGCTTTGTTTGTTTGAGTGCCAGTTTAACACACTGTCTCAACCAATGGTGTGAGTTTGAGATGGGTCTGTTTGCCCAACCAATGGCAAATTGTTGTCTTAGATGTGTCTTCCATGACAGAGCAATTTTTTATGTTTCTTAAGAAAAGAAAAGAAATGAAAGGAATAGTTAAAGAAATATTTTTATTTTTATAATTTGTACCTTATCTATGTTACGTCTGTTGCAATGTTTGAGTTTTGTTTAAGTTGTTTTTCACTGTCTCTAGATCAGTTTCCATTGTCTGTGTTTGTTTGTTACCTTGGTTTTTGATTTGCCCAAATGTGTCTAGTTAATGATCTAGTTTTGTCCCTAGTGTTTTTCTGTCTAGTCCTCATTTTCAGTTAGTCTTCGTTTGATCTTGTGAATGCTGAAGTGGTTGTTCTGCTTCCAGTGTTTTTGTTTCTAGATTTCCTGTACAAGTGTGATTTTGAGTTTGATTTAATTAAATGTGAATAGATCCTGCTCTTTAATTTCTGTTTGTTTGCAACCCCTACTTGACAGAAGATCAGACCAGAATAAAATGGATCAAGCAGCAGTTCAGATCCTCATACTCCCTTCGAGGTGCACATGCAGAGGTTCTTAGATCTGGTACGATGGTCACACCTCCAAGCCCATAATTCCATGTCGACCTGTTGACCAGTCGGCTCCTCCTTGGCTCCTCGATCCCTTGTCACCGCCTGGGGCCACCACCCTTCCAGCTCCACCAGGCTTCCTCGTCCTTTTAGCTCCACCACCTCAGTCCTCCGGCACCCTGGCTTTACCTCGGCTGCTTGTCATCTTCACCTTGGTCTCTAGGTCCTTCTGTGTTGCCTGGTCTCTTCAGCTTTTCCTGGGTCTACACAACCGTCAGTTCCGCCTCTGTCTGCCATCCCCCTGGTTCTGCCTGGCCTCTCCACTAAGGCTCCACCATGGCTCCTCCCTCCATCCGCTCCACTGTGGGCCTTCAGCCTGCTGAAATGCATGAAATTAAAATGCATTAAAAATCACTGAAATGGGTTTAAAAAAATCTTCACTGACAGATCTTCATTGTTTTTTGAATCTATAATGGTTTTATACACAACAACTAATTTATTTTGGATCAGTGAGAAAAAGTTATATGAAAGCTGCATGTGAAAAAAGCCAAAAGGTTGTTAATTGCATGGTAACCTCTGTTCACTTCTAGGACAGTGTCATGCAGCAAAGCTTTGCTACAGTATTCTATCTCACTAATGATAATAGAGGCATCATGGGAGGATTCGTGTCTTTAATGACAAGAGAGGGCAGTAGTGATCTGTGCTGAGTGATCTGTCAGAGACTGATGAGTCTCCTTTACATGATTAAGTAACACAATTTAAATTTACAAACAATATTCTTCAACAAACATGACATTCTCATAATAGCTGGTGAGACATTCTGATATATGACAGCTTAAAAGGTCCAGCCATTTCATCTGAGAGCATACTTCATAAAACTATTCTTACATTAAATTCAGTGCAATACTTGGTCCTATACTCCACACTGTCAATATTACAAATGAATGCTCCTTTTTACTTACATAAATAGGTAAGTGCTATATGAAAGTGGATAAAGATCTTGGCTTCCCATTTCAGCCAGTAATGGATTGACTCTGTTAGTGGATGAGGCTTCAGATGTCTTATTAATCCCTGTAGGTTTTAGTGTCTGAGCTCAATATAAGACAGAATCCATTAGGGCATGGAAAACAGGGCATCTATCCATGATTTAACAGTCATGGCCACCACTCATTTTCTCACAACACATCTGTATATGTCTAGTTAAGAAAGTCTGCAACCACAGCTTGTTTGACAAAGTGGTATTTTGGTTGCACACATGCAGTTATGTACTGTGAAACAGCCAACACACTGCAAAAAACATTTTTCAACCACTATTATCTGCTTTCCAAAAAAAAAAATCTAAACATCTCTGAAAACCATATTTTGTGCAATCATACGTCCCAAGTCGGCATGCGATCATCTTTTGTTCCCTGTTGTGACGTACATCCGAGTAAAATGGCTCTTTGAACAAGAACAAATGTAGGGCGGGACTTGATTTTGTCCATGGGGAATTGATTGGATGGTTGTGGTTTGCTATAGGTGGATCTCATGTGAGTGACAGGTTGCCCCGCCCTCGTGCCAGTAAACACATCATCAGAGAAGAGATAAACTGCAAGAGGAAGGGAAATTATTTTGATTAAAGATTACGAATTTACAAAAGATTTACAAAAATAATGATGTGCACAGATAAATCATTAAAAATGTTAAAATAATCATTGCAATATTCCATAAAAACAAGAATTTTGATTTTATGGTGACTGTTAAGATTTCACTGTAAAACAAGGCACAAATATAGATTACTAAAGTCATTTGGAAGTGTGCTTGTAATGCTTCTTGTCAACACAAGGGATTTTTAATAGGCTACTTTAATAAGAAAAAAAAATGATCTCAATTTGGTTTTAAATTTAATTGGTACCACTTAACAGTACGGTCCTATTAGTTAACATAGTTAAGGCATTAACTAACATTAACAATGAACAATATTTTTTTCTCAGTATAAATTTTTTTAATTTTACTTAATAAAAATACAACTGTTCATCGTTAATTTATGTTACATGCTATATGTTTACACAACCCCATTTTCAACTGAAAACGGAAAACTTTTTATGCGTTTTGGCCGTTCATGTATGTGACAACAGGGTTTTGTTGGCCTTAAAACATAAGCTTTTGAAAACGGGTTTCAAAGCGCAAGGTTTTGAAAACGGCGCCTTTACCCATGTAAGCAACAAAAGCGCAAATTTGTGAAAATTATGATGTCATGCACATGTGTGTTTTATTATTATTATAAATGACAAAATAAAACAATCAAACAATGCCCAGAGCACTATATGACTGTCATGATGTGGTAGCAAATCTGATTCATAGCAAATAGCAGAGAGACTGTGGGAAGGTACATGATGAGAGGTACTGCATGCCGTGATGGCTCTGACAGCAGAGACAGCATGGGGAGCTCTAATGATAATCACTTCTCTTTAGTTTCCACAGCAGGCAGTCTCCTTATAAACACCATCTCAAGAAACATGTTGATAATACCACCTCTGAAGAGTGTTAAAACTGTTTTGGCAGATAATGTAAGGGTGATCAGTTAATTTGGAATGGTTTTCTGCAATTCTGATGAACAACCAAGAAGCCTTGTTTCACCATTTTTTTGTTGTTGTTGTTGGACTAGAACTATTGACACCACGCTGAATGTGATCAAATTCAAAAAAAGGTTTCGAAAGCGATTGCACCTAACACATAAATAACACTGGATCTCGTGCCGGAGCTTGTATCAAGTTCAGCGGCGGAACTTCTAACTTTAGACCACCACCCTGCATTTTACTCATAGCCGAAATATGCTGTGACTGACTCCATAACCTGGGGGTTACCGGCCAACTGAGACAGTTTTGAGATGTCTAGGAATAGACTTCTACGTTTTAGGTAGGTTTTAAAAACTGAGAGAACCACTGGCTTAGATGTAGATTCAACTAGTGATGGCCTGAAAATGTATTATGCTTCCACACTGCCAGATAACCGAATTATTGATCACACAGATGTCCCGATAAATGGGCTAATCATCAAACAATCATATTAGCAGACACATGGCGTGAGGTAATTAGGTGATTGGAAAAACACTGATTGCGCTTTTAGTATAATTTCAGACATTTAGTGATATTTACTGAGTGTAATATAAACAGTTTATACTTTTAACCTCTCTATTTGTTGTCCTTTATCTATAAGAAATAAATAGCTCAATGGGGCACAGCAGCTTCCAGATAACAGTGTTGTTTAGGGCTTTTCTCATGATAAAATGTGTTGTCAGTGGTGGGGAAAACACATCACAGTCATAATGGAGGCTACAAATGGAGTCTTTATCAGTTTAGTTCATCTGACAGCTAATATCCATGGTGATGCCATCTACAAACGCAAGTAAATGAAAACAATAGATTGTAGGAAAATAATGAAAGCTACATGAGTCACAGTATTTTGTTTGTGCACTCTTTCCTACTGCTTTGTTAGTGAAGATACTTAGAAAAGATTTAGCAAAAAATGCAAAGGAAGCTCAGTCAGGAACACACAAACAAAACACAAATGCTTCAATAGTGTTCTGACAGAAAAATGAATAATAATCATTATTATATACATTTAAATATTTACAGTCTTAATAGTTTTGTTCTTTTCTACATTACATCAGCTAACAAAAATAATAAATGCTCAGACTTTTCTAATGCTACTAATGCTTGGAGTCAGCTGATGCCGAAGCAAGGCGAGTGGCTAATTGAGGTGGGTTCACTTCTCTGGAAATTACGCTTAGGAACTTCACTTAATCCTTAAATGCACAAATGTTTTGCCAAACATTATTACATATTCGGGTCTTTAGCGACCCGGATCTATATCTAACACGGATGGATGCAATACTATAAAACTCTCCTGATACTAGAGTAACAATTACAGGAGAATAAAATAAAGCATATTTTGTTATCTTTTGGAGCTTGGAAGGGTTCAGTTTGAGCAGATGTTTTATACCATCATCACTGTCCTCGTCAGAGCTCATTTCCCAGTACATTCAGCATCTGGCTCATATTCGCCATCTCAAACTTATTCTCAAAACTATAATTTTCAGCATCTTCAAAATCAATATTTTGATCGCTGACAGCTTCTTCACCAGATCCACCATCAAGTGACACAGACACTAATATTTGAATCGCTGAGCCATTTCAAGTTTTACTGATGATTCTTCCTATTCTTTTGTTTTCTGCCTGCGGTAACTATGAGTAAAACATCACTTTATCATTGTGTATCAGAAGTAAATACGAATTGCACTTATTCAGTCATCAAAGATTCAATTATTGTTGTGCAGAAAAAATATACTTACACTAGCTTTACATGGACCCAAATAATCAGATTGTAACCGGACTAGTAGTACAATCGAAATAAAAAAGTCACATGTAACCACGTCAACTGGAATGAATTGGCCAGATCTGATTAAAATTTAAATCGGATTGTAAGGGGTGTTTTATTCCTTTTGTAATCCGATCGAGAGGACATATAAACACCGAAACTGGAGAGTACTGCGCATGTGCAGTGACATAGAAATAACGTAATGATGACGCGAGGAATGAGTTGTTGTTGTTGTTGCTGAATAAAGTGTCATAAATGAGTGTCCTGTCATTTTGAAATGCCACTCATCGTCTGTGAAGTGGAGCAGGACAATGTGCCACCAGTCCTTGTTTCGGACTCTCATCCTTGGACGCCTTGGCACGGGAATGGCTATTTTTACTGTTTGATAAATATAAACAGCACAGCATAACGGTTCATGTGCTCGTCATCACCTAATAAGCCCCCGAAATAGAAAAATATTACGTTTGTTTAAAACAAAGAAAGGAGGATGGTTAGTATGCAACAACAGCGGGAAACTCTGTATATTCGTGCAGTGTGCGCATGTCAAATGATTAAATCCGGTCAGAAGCTTGTGGCTTACAAACGTGTACATCAACACGATCACTTTATTTAGAGCTCATGTAATCAGTCATCAACGATTCAGTTATTGTTGTGTAGAAAGAATATGCTTACACAGCTCGGGTATAGCGACCGATTATATACAATTTTTACAAAAAATTAATTGGAAAACAGGCATTCTTTTATAATATTTATTTTTTCTTGTTATATTGTTTATAATGAATTGATTGAGGAATGCTGAGAAGGTTGATGTCTAACTTTATAAAATGAATGAGGAGGAGGGTAGTAAATGACATCCCAGGTCACTAAAGACCCGAGGTATGCGTTTAAGGGTTAAAAGTAACTCTCCCCAAAATTGGTTAAGGGGGTTTGGGCACTCTCCTCCTTTTTATGACTAATAATACTCCTTGCTCATAATAAAATTACGGTAAGTCAAGGCCTTAAATGGATTATAGTTTTTTTTATTAAATGGCAGCAACAGCAATATGATAACATAAATTTGTTGGACGCATCATTGATGCCATTGCCTTTTTGGTATAATAATAAACAAATTGAATCACAAATTAAATCACAGAAAAGTTCTTATTTTGTTCTCTTTTTTAACGAAAAAATGTACATAATTCTTTAATTATAATAATTTTGAATGTTAAAACTGTTAAAACTGTGGCAGACAATAGTTTAGAACAATGTGGTATATAGCCTAGCATTTTGAATGTATTACTGTATTAGTTAATTCATCATCATACAGTAAGTGCATTGTTCCTACATTATAGATACATTAATAACATGTTTTAAACATTATGAAATGCATCGACAAACAGTTCCCATGATTTATTATACATTTCTTTTGCAATCTGTAATGTGTAACCTGAAGATATTCAGTATTTTTGTATTCCAATATTACAACATAAATCATTTTCATGATTATTGTTATAATTTATTTATTTTTGTATAAATACTAAATGGCATGCAGGGGAAACAATATAAATCTTTATATTATAGATTTTCTTATATCTGTATAACAGTGATCATGTAAGATCCATGTGACCAGGATCCATAAAATAGACACAGACATGTCATGTTGGGAAGGAGGGTGTACTGTATAATACAGGCTTATCCTGTATTGTATAATATGCATTAAGTGAATAGTTTTTTTAGGTAACACTGCATTATGATCTCATGAATAATTGTAAGCAATGATCTTATGAACAATTGTAACTTAGTTATAATACTTATCTATTCATTGTTATCTTAATGCATTAAAACACATGAAAAACAACCAATTTCATATGTAACAAGGAATTTACAAATATAACTTTGATTACACTTAATAATGAAAAGATATATTATGCATAAAGGCTTTGAATAAAGAGTTTAACAAAGTCTTTAATGGACATGCTACAATGCATTATAATTGCATTATACACTATATTGGCAAAAGTTTTGTGATGCCAGCCTTTACATGCACATGAACTTTAATGACATCCGATTCTTAATCCGTAGGGTTTAATATGGAGTTGCAGCTATAACAGCTTCAACTCTTCTGCGAAGGCTTTCCGCAAGGTTTATGAGTGTGTTTATGGGAATTTTTGACCATTCTTCGAGAAGCGCATTTGTGAGGTCAGGCACTGATGTTGGACGAGAAGGCCTGGCTCACAGTCTCCGCTCTAATTCATCCCAAAGGTGTTCTATCGGGTTGAGGTCAGGACTCTGTGCAGGCCAGTCAAGTTCCTCCACACCGAACTCACTCATCCATGTCTCTATGTACCTTGCTTTGTGCACTGGTGCGCAGTCATGTTGGAACAGGAAGGGGCCATCCCCAAACTGTTCCCAGTTGGGAGCATGAAATTGTCCAAAATGTCTCGGTATGCTGAAGCATTAAGAGTTCCTTTCACTGGAACTAAGGGGCCCAATCCCTGAAAAACAACCCCACACCATAATCCTCCGTCCACCAAACTTTACACTTGGCACAATGCAGTCAGGCAACTACCGTTCTCCTGGCAACTGCCAAACCCAGACTTGTCGATCGGATTGCCAGACAGAGAAGTGTGAACCGTCACTCCAAAGAACACGTCTCCACTGCTCTAGAGTCCAGTGGCGGAGTTCTTTACACCACTTCATCCGACACTTTGCATTGCATTTGGTGATGTAAGGCTTCGATGCAGCTGCTCGGCCATGGAAACCCATTCTCTCTACGCACTGTTCTTGAGCTGTTCTAAAGGCCACATGAAGTTAGGAGGTCTGTAGCTATTGACTCTGCAGAAAGTTGGTGACTTCTGCGCATGGTGCGCCTCAGCATGCGCTGACCTCGCTCTGTGATTTTACGTGGCCTGCCACTTTGTGGCTGAGTGGCTGTTGTTCCCAGTTGCTTCCACTTTGTTATAATACCACTAACAGTTGACTGTGGAATATTTAGTAGTGAGGAAATTTCAAGAATAGACTTATTGCACAGGTGGCAACCTATCACGGTACCACGCTTGAATTCACTGAGCTCCTGAGAGCGACCCATTCTTTCACAAATGTTTGTAGAAGCGTATGCATGCGTGGTGCTTGATTTTATACACCTGTGGCCATGGAAGTGATTGGAACACCTAAATTCAATGATTTGCCCAAAACTTTTGGCAATATAGTGTACATCTTCAAGGGTGAAATAACACTGTTGTAAATATCCAAAATGTCCTGCTCCTACAGCTAGAACATACCTATTTCTGTCACCCAAATGTTTAAGATGTACAAATATAATGTAAATAGCCTGTGGGGAAATGATAATGATGACAATTTTGGAGCAAATGTATTGCACTGTCCAAAACATTGTGTAGAGCAAGAGCACATATGTACATATACATCAGTCTGCCTGTTTAGTCCCCTAATATAATATATTTTTATGGCTGAACATATGTTATAATATTCAATAAAAGACACATCCTGTCTATTATGGAACAGAAGAGAGAGCAAGACTGAATGGATCATTGTAAAATATTTTTGCTTTCAGGCCTCTAGATTATTTATTTAATAATTTTACATGGCAATGGTTAATTTTCTTGGCTTCTAGGTAAAACATCTCATGTAAGAAAAAAGAAGATTAATTGCATCTGAACGGGGTTTTTGCCTGCTCCCATGACCGGCTCAGCCTCGGGAGAAAAACAGTGTGAACGTGTGCACGTCTCAGGTTTGGCATGTAGGCCAATCATCTCATCAACTGCAATGATGGTGCCATGGCACGCACTTAATAACTCTACTATGCAAATTTCAAAGAAATTATTATATTTTAATAATAATAAATAATTCTGCCTCTGTGAACTTAATATCTCTTTATTTTCTTATGCTGACAGTTTAGAGATGTTGTAAATGAAAGAAGGGTTGGCACAGATCACTAGATTACTAAGCAATACAAATCTCAGTGAAATTGGAGTTTCTGCTTTCCACACGAGTGTCAAAGTTGGAAATATGCCTCTACATGGTGTTCTTTATTAGGAAGTTCTGACTTTGCAAGATAAATTGAAGGGAGGATCCTCTCTTTCCCAGCAGCAGCTGCTTTTTTTTTCTTAATTTCCCTCCAAAATTATTTTTTCTTAGGGGCTCCATAGAATTATCATTCAGAAACAAGAGTGTAGTGTTTTTCCCCCCACAAGCTTATGGCTGTGGTCTATGGAGCCCCTAAAGGGACATGGGAATGGAAAAAATATGAGATGGGAGGAAAAATATGTATTCATATGCCTTTATGCTCACTCGCAAAAGTTTGTGTTCATTTGCAAGAGAACACAAAAGCATTGAAATATATTTTTATCTCATTTTTTTTCACCGCCATGTCCCTTTAGGGGCTCCGTACTGGTCTCGTTGCCTGAGACACCAAATAAACTCTCAAAATGTATATGTGAAAGATGGCAACTAAATCAGAGGTAAAGGTATAAACATAACTGCACTCTGATTTGAGGATTTAAAAAAAAAAAAGATCTTTTGAACGTTTACAAAGTCCATGGGCCCTACCATACACCCGGTGCAATGTGACGTCAGGTGCGACGCACGTGTTTTTTGGTAGTTTCAGCCCGACGTAGTTATCATTTTTACGTCCAGCGCCATGTTGTTTAAATAGCAAATGCACTCGCAGCCATTTGTGCGCACACGGGCGTGCTGGTCTGAAAACGAGGTGTGTTCAGGCGCATTGTTGGAGCGTTGCTATTTTGAGCTTCGACTGTGGCGAATTGACCAACAAAAACCTGGTCTAAAGTCAATAGCGCAGTATTTTTGTTTTATTTAAAGGGCGAGTTAGTAATATGTGTGTAACGTACTGCTCCGAGACTTAAGGTTGAGAATCCAAGCGCAGCTTTATTAAAGGGTAATCCACAATCGTAGTCAAAAACAGGCAAAAGGTCATACACAGTCAAGCAGTCCAAAAAGGCAAACAAGGCAGAAGAGACAGGCAAAAGGGTAATCTACGGAACAGGCAAGTAATCCAAGCCCAAGAGACAATAAACAAGAAACCAGGTAGAATGCTCAGAACTGCAGTATTAGACTTAAGAAGACTTCACAAAGAATGACTCAGATAACCAGACTTATATAGTGTGAGCAAACAAGGTAATGGGGTGCAGGTTGATGTAATCAGGAAGGAAGTCCGGGTAGTGAGTGATGTGGGAAATGTAGTCCTTTGTATGAAGTGACAGTCCAGGATGGTAACCATGGGCACTCTCATTGTGACAGCCCCCCTCAAAGAAGCGGCTTCCAGACGCTCCTAAACTGTCCAGGAGGGAGGTGGAGTGGAGGCGGAACCGCGGGCAGGATGAAGGGCCAGGCCTGTGGAGTGGAACAGGCTGGGTAGTTGACCAGGGTGGCCCAGGCCGGGCAGGCGGCCAGGGCAGAGAAGGCTGGGCAGATGACCAGGGTGGCGCAGGCAGCTGGTCAGCTGGATGCTGGTCAGTGGCTGGAGCCATCTTGGGACGCTGGTCAGTGGCTGGAGCCATCTCTGGACGCTGGTCAGTGGCTGGAGCCATCTTGGGACGCTGGTCAGTGGCTGGAGCCATCTCTGGACGCTGGTCAGTGGCTGGAGCCGTCTCTGGACGCTGGTCAGTGGCTGGAGCCGTCTCTGGACGCTGGTCAGTGGCTATCTTGGCAGGAAGTTCTGGTGTGGCGGTGGCCATCTTGGCAGAGGACTCTGGCATGGCGGTGGATCCAGCAGTATGTCTCGTCCGTCTACGCCAAGGAACTCACTCACTCGAGGACCACATCAGAGACTTTCTGAACATCGCAAACATCACCAACCTCCCGGACTTTATTTTGATTGACTTTTTTTGCCATGGACTCAACAAACAGTTACAAACCAAACTCGTCCGTGATGGTCCTCGAGGGTCCCAGAGTGAGTTCCTTGATTATGCCCTTCAGGTAAGCGGCTCTGCATTCACTGTGGGAGTTGCAGAGGACAAATGTAGTCCTTAGATGAAGTGACAGTCCGGGATTGCATCCTCTCATTTGTGATTGTGACAATGTTGTACTTATTAAACATTACAAATAAAACGATTCCTCTCTGGAGATCATTCAGTCTTTCTGCTTGCAAATTCTGGCATGTAAATAGCGAATCCGCCATGGTGTGAGAGCGCAACTGGCTTTTAAAGGGAATGGGAGATGAGACTCTGATTGGTTTATTGCATGTTACGCCCAAAACACACCCATGACTCATTAAGTGACTAGGTACAACCCTTTTGGATCATGCGGCTGCTGTTTGTTCTGTCTTTAAACTAGCAAAAGCGGATTCGGACACACCCTGAGTGCACCTGCGCCATGTGCTTCAGACCATGTGCTTAGATCATTAAAATAGGGCCCTAGGGCTGTCACAGAGACAGTTGTAATATCAGTGATATACTTTATGTCTGCTGTAGGGATGTTTTACTGTATGTGTGGCATTCTAAAAACTCGCTTACAGCACATTTAATTTCCTAAGGTGCTGAAGCATCACAGACTTGAAGTTGTTTTCTTTGAATGTCTGTTGACCCTGCTATGAGCACAAGCGCTGAGTGCATTTTGACACGTCTGACAAGTGAATTGACTCATGGTTTATTATGTGCTTTTCTTATATTCATTTTTGCTATGAAATGTCTTTGAATTTCAGGTTATTGTTCTGCATATAATGAGTTGACATTTTCAACAATTCTCTCTCATTCTCAGTGATATTAAGCAGCTAGAATACATAATAAAATTACTTTGAAAATGGAATGCCTCCTCCAAAAAACATGAACAGATAGAGAGAATTCTGCAAAGCATCACAAGAGACAGTGTTAAATTACCTCATGTCTCAAAGCACATAACTTTATAATAATAATGAACGTAAACAACTTACAGTCGTGGGTTGTTCCGTAACCTTTCCTAAATGTCTGGAGGAAGCCCTGTGCTCCTCCCAGGCTCGTAGGACTGCCACCACGAAAACCCCTAGCAGCCTTCCAGGCCGTGTCAGGACTCGGGACCACCTGACTCGGGACCACCGGAACTGGGACCACCGGACTCGGGACCACCAGTGCTGTCACGGAGGGAGCCTTTCCTCTCCTCCTCCGTTTAGGGACCACCCAATCTCCTACCCCCGAAGTCGGATCCTCCTCAGCGGAGGTGTCCGATGAGGTAGGCCTGCTCTTCCTCCTTCTCCATTTCCGGGTCATCGGAGGGCTGGGGCCTCCACTGACTGTAGATGGAAGGGAACAGTCAGTGGGCTGGGATTCTGCTGTCCGTGGATGTTCTGGCTTACTAAGATGGTAAATGTGGTGGACAAAGTCCCAGAATCCCAGATGCCCCAGCTTCTCCATCTCCCCCGGGCTGAGAGGCATATTCAAACAGATATTTAATACGTCCTTAATCTCCGCCTCCGTGTAGACCATGTGATCGACCTCTATGAGGAAACTGCAGGCGAAGTCCCTCACGTCAGCTCCCAGCTGACGGATTTGACATGAGTTAACATATCTGGCGAGCCGCAGATAGTTGGAGGGTTCAGTGGGGGGAGATGGAAAAAGGAAGATACCCATCCTTAGCTGAGTCCTCTAATGGCTGGTTCATTCTGTCAGGGTGTGGTATAAATGATGAGGGAGCGAGGACTCAAGTGCACGGAAATGGGTATTTATTGAATACAAAAATAAAAATAAACACAAAACAAAACAAAACAAAACCCACGAGGGGGAAAATCAAACATAACAAAGACAATTCTTTCTAGGACGATTCTTCTAGTATACACATAGTTTGACTTTGCTGGTGACACAGAGTCATGGGGGTTCAATTGATTGTACTATAAATATACCTTTGGAAGGTATAACTTCTGGTTAGTTATTATTGTGACAAAAAACAGGATGGATACAAAAAGATTTCCATTCTGCATCCCTTAGAGTACAGTTAAATCAATACCTATAAAATGAAAAGAGGATCACTCAGCTGTGACTTTACTTTCTAGCATGATGTCCTCAACTGTGCAAGAAGGAGAAGGAGGACACTAAGAGACCAATGACATCAGTGGCTAAAACAGGAGATACTTCAACAGGGGTAATTCACAGCTTTATATAGAGTGGCACAAATCACAGTTAAAAAAATGGCAAAACATGACATCTTGGTTATACAGTTTGGAGAGGAGGCATGTGGGAGGCTCTGATGAGACCAAAATTGTTTGGGGGTGTAAGCCAAACAATGGACATCATCAGAAACACACCATCTCTTGACATTCATTGATGGTCTGCTATTGTGCCCATTAGTGACAGGAAGTTTTCTTTTCTGCAAACTGGTTCTTCCGGACAATTTGTTTCAATGAACCGGTTCAAAAAAACAATCCCCCAGTTTGTTTACATAATCACACAATGATGTCAAGTATACGCAATTCTATTATTAAAGCACCCAATAATAATGTGAAACGCAGATGTTTTACATGTATAAAGCATATACAGTAAATGAACTAGTCTTAATCAACTCACCTTTTTACATAAACAATGAGAAACCATAAAAAACCCTTCATTTCGCCCCTCATTCAAGTCAACTGCTCATTCACGCATATGCTCGCATCAGCAGCTCATTGGTTCTTCGTGGACATGTCCAAGTCCGAACTGTTTCCTCAGTGTGACTCGAGAACTGTTGAAACCATTAACCGACTCTTGACTCGAAAAATCCTGCCATTATTTGTTATACTTTATGCTTTTCAGACATCAACACATATTGGTAACACTTTACAATACGGGTGCACTAATATGCATTAATTAATGCTTAACTAATGCACAGATAATCATGAGTTAATGTATGACTCATGAAGAACTAAACCATTTATTAATGATTACTGCATCAGCAACTAATGAAGATTATATATGATTAATAGATTAAGTAATATATGAATTGCTATTAATTAAATATGACATCATGTATTAATTCCCTAATAACATATTATATTAACTAATAATGTAAATTAATGCGTTCATTACCACAATAGGTCAAAGCCATGCATTTCCACTTTCAGTTCTCTGCTTTAATTAATCATTAGCTAACGATTTGCAAAGGTATCATTATGTTACGACTTTACTTGTTGAGGCACATGACTGTTATTGTTAAGTAATATGTCATTGTGGCTATGAGTTTTGAATTAATTTTGAATTAGTTAATAGTCATGTGCCTCAACAAGTAAAGTCGTAACATAATGATACCTTTGCAAATCGTTAGCTAATGATTAATTAAAGCAGAGAACTGGAAGTTGAAATGCATGGCTTCGACCCGTTGTGGTAATTAACACATGAATTTACACTATTGGTTAATATAATATGTTATTAGGGAATTAATACAATATGACACATTTAACTAATAACAATTTAATGATTACTTAATCTAATCATTGTGGCAAGCAGCGAGGCGAGGGACCGTGAGAGCGAGCCGGTGGCGACTGATAATGAGGAGCGACGACATTGCAAGACGAGAGAGGACCAGGCCTGGATTTTATGTTGTGTTTTGTTTACTTTTTGTTATGTGATGTGTGTGCGCGGCAGTCGTCCGTGAGGGTTTTTATTAAAGACTTTAAATGTTCGCCGGTTCACGCCTCCTTCTTCCCTGAACATACGAACAACGTTACAATCATATATAATCTTCATTAGTTGCTGATGCAGTAATCATTAATAAATGGTTTAGTTCTTCATGAGTCATACATTAACTCTGCTAGACAATTGAATACAGGCACACTTTGTTGTTTCATTTTAACCACACATTCCTTATCAAGTAAAACAACATCATAAACTGAGGCACACAGCTCATTAAAATAGCAGTGTGTGAGTGAGCCATGTAGGTTTGAACACACGCTGAGTCCTGCACTTTACCAGCTGGTCAGTGCGGGTAATCTCTATAATTAGATGCGCCAGCAACACACTAACCACACTGATAGATAAGGTGACGTTGTGTGTGGAACTGTAAAAGCTCCTGCATGTTCCTTCACAGCTTTCAGCACAAACAAACCTATAGACATGAATTACTTTTAAAAACATCAAACAAGTGTATTTTTGCACTTTCATTTAGATAATGGATAAATAATAATGCCCTGTTGCTTAATGCACAAATCATTTAAGCCACATAAAAAATATAATAGCGCTGGGATGTTTTTCTGTTTGCATAATTAAAAGACACATCCGAAGTCATGTTTCTGATGGATTTACGTTTATTAATTCTTAATCATTCATTAGATGCTAAACAACTTTAAAAAACATTAGAAAGTGAAGAAAATATACAGAATACATTAACGTTAATTTAGAATGCATTAGTAGTTATGGAATCGTTAGGAATTTAATGCTTGGTTCTGATTCCAGTTACCTAACGATTCCATTAATGGTCCTTTGAATAATATTGAGCAAGAAAGAATGGATGTATGATGTTTAGAATCCTTTACAATTTCAACAGAACAAACATTCAGTACACATTTTCAGATATTCTTCATTTAGCAACTGTGCTGTTGTAACGATTAACCAGTGTGAGTGCCCCTGATCACCATCAGAGGGCACTCCAACCCGGACTGTCATTCCATCATAGACTACATCACCCATAATCCTTTGCCCGGACTCATCAGCACTCACTGTTTACACCTGTGTCTCATTTACCTCATTACTTCTGCCTATATCTAGCCTGTTCACCCTGTCATTCTTTGTTAAGTCTTGTTTGTTGTTACACTGTACTTCTGGTCTCCTCGGTTTCATGTCTCTTCGTTCTTTGGATTTCTTGCTTGTTTCCTGGATTACCCTTTTGCCTCTGTCTCCTGCCTTGTTTGCCTGTTTGGACTGCCTACCTGTGTTTTGACCTTGCCTGTACTTTTGACTACGATTGTGGATTACTAGGGATGGGCAGACCGAGGCTTTTGTGAAGCACTGAAACAGTTGAAGCAAATGTGCCGTATTGTGTCGAAGCTTCGAAACAATCCGAGACCTGTCTCTACAGCGACACCTAGTGGTCACTTGCATGTGTTGATCTGAAATAACCTTGACAATGATCCATGTAAAAAAAAAAAGTTTTTAACATCTGTCTGACAGCTACATGATCTTGGTTTTGTAACCTGTAGCCTCTTCATTGTGCATAACTGTTTTTTTTGGTCATGAAAAATGAAGATTAATAAAATAAAGCCACAATGTGTCACATATGTTACATAACATTTTTATTCAAAAATATCAATTGCTCTGCTGTTGAAGGACTTCTTTTTTTACATATAATTTCTCCAGCCTTTGAAAAAATCCTCTCACAAGGGACACTTGTTGCTGGCATGCACAAATATTTTTTAGAAAGTACATACAAATGAGCAGTGCCAGTAGCAGGCCTAGGTACAGGGGGAATGTTACCATCCTCAGCACCCTCCAAAATGGCAGGATGAGTGCTCCTCAAATGGTGTATCATGGATGATGTATTGTTGCAGAAGGCTAGCTGCCTATCACAATACACACATCTCACTTTATTTGGTCTTTCCAAATGGAAATGCTCCCCCACCACAAATGTACGGCATCTCTTACGTGGAGCCTCCATTTGTATTTATTCTATGAATATATCTATCTATATATCGCCTATAAATCTAAATCTATGTCTATATAATTCTATATCTCTAACTTATGTCACTATACCTAACTATCCGTCATTGTCTATACCTATCAGTCAATATATCTAATTTAAATCTAAATATAACCTAAATATAACTAACCAAAGCACACTATAAATCTCACTTATATCACAAAATCACTCACAAAAACCCATGATGTGAAGATGGATTAACTTCACTTTTAAACTGTGGGGAATTAGGTTCTTACAGATGTGTGACTGTGTGGTTTGTTCCCGCCCCTTTCAATCAAACGCAGTTTCGACAGGCACCACCTGATGAAACACTTCGAAGCTTCATTTAGCCATAGTCACGTGACATAGGTGTTTGGAATCACAGTTCGGAGCAGTGTTTTGAAACATCTGCGCTTCGGGATCTCGACAAAGCTTCGAAACGTCAGTTTCGCGTCAGCCATCCCTAGTGTTTTGATCCTCTACCTGTGTCTCTCGGAGCAGTACGTAACAGAAGACTTAGCCAATATGGATCCAGCAGTTGAACTAGTTTGTATGTGCCAAGGTAACCTCACACTTGAAGAACACATTCAAAGGTTCCTGGTCATTGCTAATGCTTCTGATTTACCAGACTGTGCTCTCATAGACTTTTTCTTTTTCTCCGATGGCCGTGGAGCTTGGCCCATCACCGCCAGAACTCTCTGTCAAAATGGCCATCGCCATGCCAGTGAAGGCTCCAGCCCGTGACCTAAGTCCAGTGATGACTCCAGCCTCTGACCAGCGTCCAGTGATCGTTCCAGCCCCTGACCAGCGTCCAGGGATGGCTCCAGCCCCTGACCAGCATCCAGTGATGGCTCCAGCCCCTGACCAGTGTCCAGAGATGGCTCCAGCCCCTGACCAGCGTCCAAAGATGGCTCCGGCCCCTGACCAGCGTCCAGAGATGGCTCCAGCCACTGACCAGCGTCCAGAGATGACTCCAGACACTGACCAGCGTCCAGAGAGGGCTCCAGCCACTGTCCAGCATCCAGAGATGGCTCCAGCCACTGACCAGCGTCCAGAGAGGGCTCCGTCTACTTCCACGAGTCCAGAGAGGGCTCCGCCTCCTGTCACGAGTCCAGAGAGGGCTCCGCTTCCTGTCTCGAGTCCAGAGAGGACTTCGCTTCCTGTTTCGAGTCCAGAGAGGACTTCTCTGTTCTGAGTCCAGAGAGGACTCCGCTTCCTGTTTCAGGTCCAGAGAGGACTCCGCTTCCTGTTTCAGGTCCAGAGAGGACTCCGCTTCCTGTTTCAGGTCCAGAGAGGACTCCGCTTCCTGTTTCAGGTCCAGAGAGGACTCCGCTCCCTGAACTGTGTGGGCTGCTCTGGCCTCCTGAACTGTGTGGGCCGCCCTGGCCTCCTGAACTGTCTGAGCCACCCTGGTCATCTGTCCGGCCTGAGCCACCCTGGTCATCTGCCCAGCTTGTTCCACCCTGCCTGCCTGCTCTGCCTGAGTCTCCAGGCAGTCTTCCACTCCATGGGCCTGGCCCTCCATCCCGCCCCCGGGTCCGCCTCCACTCCACCTCCCTCCTAAACCATTTCAGGAGTGTCTGGAAGCCGCTCCTTTGATATACTGTATATATCTTATGTATAAATAATAGTGTGGATTTGATTTTTGGCTACGAGTAAAATCATGATCAGTTCCCCTAAAATCAATAATTCTAGTGGTTGGGAAACTGTTCTAACCCCAAAACTTGACTGGTTGGTAGAAACATCCCTGGACAAACAAGGCTGAAGCTTACTTGTACCCAAAATGCATGTGAAGACAATTTGATTGGTAGGCCTGTACATATTCATACTGAGTTTGTGTTTGTATGAGTGTGATGAGTGTTTGCCTGTGTATGTGCATATTTATATATTTCTCTGGAGCATAATGTCTTTTGAATGGGTGTAAAAAATGACTATGAGATGGAGTCGTGGAGCGTGAACATTATGCTTTGCTTGCCTGAAACTTTTGATTCATTACCCCTTCATGAGGTTGTCACAGTCAGACTCTGGAATGTTATGAGAGCTCAGCAAGCGCAGACGAATAAATCACGTTTTCCAGCTGTTCAGATTTGCTGCTAAGTCAGAGATAGAGCTGTCACTCATCATATTCATTAACAAAATTCAAACAGCATAGATCTTATAATTAAGACAATTTGGTTTTGAAAATCTCTGTGATTAATGCTGTGACAGTGCTTCTCAAAATGGGGTTTACATTTGTTTTCACCAAATAATGACATACAATAACCATAGAATCATGCATAGTTAGGACAATCGAATAAATGGATGAGAAAATGTTCCTCATGTCTTTTTGTTGTGATTGTTAATGACTTTATGGTATACTGGTGCAAATTCATAAGAGTAAAGACTTTATTTTGATGGTCCCCTTATGAAATTCTACTAAGTAACTTTGCAACTACATGTCAATTAGCAGTCCTTAGAGTAGAGTATTAGTATGTCACTTTATTTTGACATTCTACTGACTATAAGTTACTTTGCAACTACAAGTCTATTTATTCTACTAACTGTAACCCCGTATTCTAGTAAACCTAACCCTACAGTCTACTACATAATAATACTAATAATACTCTAATGAGAGTTAGTTGACATGTAGTTGCAAAGTTACGTGGTAGAATGTCTAAACTGAACCATTAAAATAAATTGCAACCCAGTTTTGCAAGTGTCTCCCACTTGCCATGTCATTTCTGATTGGTTGTTTGGAATGTTGATCAAGGATCAACACAGCCGTTATCCTCCATAGAATACACATGCTTGGAGAACTATAGACATACAGTGGTGACCAAAATGATTAGAACAGAATATTGACCTTTTTTTTTTGCCTCCAACACATGATTTCATTTCATAATGTTCATGAAATATTTCGATGGTTGCTCTAACCATCAAATATCAGATGAAGTGAGTCGTACTGTTTTTATCCACTTTTAACTTTAATATTTGGTATGTCCACCTTTTGCAGCAATTACAGCAGCACATCTCTCTGGGGTAGTGTCAATATATTTCCTCTGAGAACTTCAACACTAATGTTATCCCATGTCTTCTGCAACTGAAGCCAAAGGCTTTCCTTTGAATGTACAATAGATCTGTCCAGTGTAAGCTCCATCCGTTAGCCCAAAAAACGGAATCTAACAGCTTGGTTGAAGGATTCTGCGTGTAAGCCTTTTCAGCATTTCTGTTAAATTCACTTAATTTATTAATATCTAATTTTAAATCTGACTCCATGAATAAAGTGATCTGACTCCAATTTTATGTGACTTCGTTCATTTTGTTACGTTTGTAATTTAACAGCTGGTGATTCGTTGTGATTTAATTTGGATCGTTGATTCTTCTTAGTATATATTATTATCAAATATTCGTTCATCAAGGGACCCAAAACCACACAGAGACTGAGTGCTCGCGAAATTACACTAGCTCACGCTCGCAAACCCGCCAGTTCTGATATTAGTCAGAGGATTGCAGAGTGAATATTTTACCTTTAAGTGGTCGCATCTGCTTACTCAACAAAAAGTGTAATTTGATTAAATGACACGAAAGCTGCAACTTGCTAATACAGTGATAGTCAGAAATCAGATTATCCCGCATGCTGCGCTCCATGCTTCAGTCATGGGGTCCTCAGTTTGATCTATCCTGGCCAAACATTTACGGAAGTAACGGACTCCACATTGATCCATACTAGAATAATGATTTCAGAAAATACAAGATAAATCAAGATTAACATTTATTTTGGCCAGACAGAACTTAAATAAACATAATTAAACATGAATCCATGGTACACAACGTTCAGCATAAAAATATAAAATACAATTGCAAAGTAATACGAAAATAGTTTCAAAGAGTCATTTTATCTGGCACAGTACACACAGTGTGTGTGAGTAACTCTCAGACACTGACACAGCACTGCATGGGGGCTCTGGCTACAGAATGTTCCCAAATGGCAGCTCTGCTACCCTTCCTTAAATACCCAGACCAGAACAAAGGGTGGTAAATATTTGCAACACAACACCTAATTTGGGGGAGAGGATCAGATATCTTCTGAGACCACTCAAAAGGAGAACAGAATTCTCATATGTTTCAATCTTTCTCATTCTACCAGTGACTACAGTGAAGTTGAGACCATTTTACCAATCGCACTGAGACCTTTAAAAAGATACCACACATGACAGAGGAAAAACAATAGATTTACAAGATGCATCATCTGTGGTATATCTGCATTCTGTGACTTGAATCAGGGGGAGGGAAGGGAAGGGAGGAGGGAGAGGGGGAGAAGGTTTTGGGCAGGCCGATGACCTACTCTCTTTCTGTGAGATCTTCTCTCCAGATTAGTGAGTTTTATTGTTCTATTGCAGGGGGTTGGATCTTCAACTTTTGTCTTAGCAGTAAAACCGATTCTTACACCAGTATTTTCCAACTCACCCCAAATGTGCTCGATGGGGTTGAGGTCCAGACTTTGAGGGGTCCAGTCCATCATTTTTAATGTTCCAGCAGATTCCTTCCGTCGCAGTTAGTTCCAGCAATAGTATTAAGAATGTTTTGGGTCTTTGTCCTCTTGGAAAATAAATCCAGGCCCAATAAGATGACTCCCAGATGCCAAGTGTTCTAATAATTATGGTCACCATTGTACTAGTACTAGCACTGAGTACTTTTAGCTTTATCCCAGTGAAACATATAATAGTCCCCCAGATAGCATGCAATGTTGAGTCAGTGTTGATGAGTCAACGCTAATTGCATTGAATTATTGTTACAAAGTGATGTTGGTTCAGTATCACTCTTGCACCCTCAGTTAATGTTGAAGCAATGTTGAGATTTCAACCACAAATCAATGATATCATTGATTCAATATTGCAGAATGATATTTTTTAAATAAAATTAGTTTCAGAAGTCTGATGTCATTATAACTACAGGTGGTCCAACGGTTCAGGTTTTAAAACTCTGGTTTGCATCAGACTATACTGCATCTTTTCCTTTGGGTTCTCTGAAATCTGAAAAAGAAAGCATGATGTTACTTAAGAACAAGTCAGTTCAGTTGTCATCCAGTCACATTTAAGAATGTTAATATACTAATATAGTATATAATATACTAATATAATATACTAAACACAATATGATTCACAAAGTTGCTGAACAAAAAATATTCAAACTATTAGTATCGTTAAATTCTGTATTTGTATTCTTTTTTTTTTATTCTAATGAACTAATGCTTAAATATCAAAATAAAGTGTGTCTGATTTTCCCACAAAGTTTATCTCCAGCCCTAATTAAACACACCTGAAGCAGCGAATCAAGGTCATCAGGATCAATGAAAACTTCCAGACAGATGATGAAGAGGAATAAACACCTCTGGGCTATGGCATTGCAAAAAAAAAAACCTCTCAGTTCATTTTCTGTGAAACTACATAGCATTCAAATAACAAGTTTATCTTGAAGAATAAAAAAGGTTAGGTTTTTTCAATAAAAAATTATTTAAAGGGATAGTTCACCCTGAAATGAAATTTCTGTCATCATTTACTCACACTCAAGTTGTTCCAAACCTTTCCCTAAAGTGTCTTTCTTCTGTTGAACATAAAAGAAGATATTTAAAAAAATGTTGGTAACAGTTGACCGTAGCAATTGATTTCCATAGTAGAAAAAATGTCAATGGCTACTGTCAACTGTCTGGTTACCAACATTCTTTACTCTTCTTTAATATTGTTTTGTGTTCAGCAGAAGAAAGAAATTCAAACAGGTTTAGAACAACTTGAGGGTGAATAAATGACAATTATCATTTTGGGGTGAACTATCCCTTTAAAGCTGCAGATTCAACCTTATGTAGACCTTAATCTCTTCAAAAATCACAAAATAGCCATGCCAGTCACAAGATGTAGTTTTTTTTTGTTTGTGGTTGTGTTTCAGTGGAACCAGGCTAAACTGAATGGATCAATTACATTCCCCAAATGTAATAGTGATTCAGGAATATGAACGATTACCTGATTAATCAGGGAGCACGAGTTAAGGCACAGGATAGCATCAAGTCCCAGGTCAGGTGATTATGCTGTCGACAACAACTCAATGTATAATCAATGTCAGCATTATCAGGAGGGTGCTTCTCATTTTTTAAATTGTCCATCTTGTTCATGTCCCTTGCACTTCAAGAAATCTTTTAAATTATGTTAGAACTTTATTCAGGAATTTCCCAATAAACATTACTAAAGCAAGATGCATTTTAACAATGTAGAAAAATGGATGCTTTATTCAAACACTTTAATAACTTTTTAATGTTTCTAATTAGTCAGTAACAATACAAATCGAATGCAAATAACAAGCACACAAAACAAAGGAACAGAGAAATAATAAGGCAGATGCAATATTGTTTGAAACTGTGTTAGAAAAGTCATGTAAGTATGTCAGGTGGTTCAAAACACAATATTTCTAGGATACACCTGTGTTTTCTTTCTAATGATGAAGCATCAGTTAAACCAGTGGTTTTCAAACCTGTCCTGGAAGCGTCCCAGCCCTGCACATTTTGTGTCTCCCTCATTTATCACATTAGAGACTGCAACTAAATTAGGTGTGTGTGATAAGGGAGACATACAAAATGTGCAGGGCTGGGGTGCCTCCAGGACAGATTTAAAAACCACTGAGTTATACTGAGAAGTGCACACGCATGTCGTAAAGATCGTATTTACGAGTTGAACGCACATGAACGGCACCATAAAGTCGTAAATACCAGTTGGAAGCTTGGGATTCCCTTTCAGTCGGTCACGTTCGACGTACGTCGGACGTCACCAACGAATTGGGATCACTTTAGGGAGCCCCTATCAGCTTCGAGATATAGAGAACCGGCCAATGACTATTGCCGTGCGAGATTTGCATCTCGCGCTCCGCCCCGCAGCGCGGGTATAAAGTGGAAGCGAACGCAGCGCACTGTTGTCATTCACTTCGGAGTCGAACGGCGTTGATGAAGAGCGAGACTGCCTGTCTATTCAGCAGAGAGAGAGAGAGAGAGAGAGAGAGAGAGAGAGAGAGAGCGTGAGGAAGACGTTACGTGCGGGTGTGACGGCACAAACAGCACGACCGCGAGTTCAATGCTGCTATAAGCAAACTGATGTTCTCACAGCAACTGTTGGTTTGGTGAGGGCGTTTGTTACAGTGAGTGCAGACACAGGCTGCATTTATATCCTGTGTGCTGCCGCGGTCTTTCCCTGGGTGTTTCAGCACTTCTAAAAGAGTGTTTCCTTACAAAAGAGCAACACGGGTGTGACACAGCTTTTTTTTTTAAATGTCATTCCACCCGAGCTGACGGTCACAATCGTTGTATCACGTGTCTGGGCATTCAGCACACTGAGGCAGCTTTTGTGGATAGTTCATGTTCCCACTGCGGGAACATGACTATCTCGGCGCTTAGGTCGAGACTCACCTACCTTCGGGAAGGCGGAGTCCCCCTACCCATACCTCGATCTAGTGCTATTTCTCATAATAGACCTACTTCGACGGATGGCCGGGGTGACCTGAGGATTACGTTCAGGGCAAACCTGCCGAGCCAGCCTCCGCAGGCCCCTGATCCCTGATCCCTCACAAGCGCCGCAGCCGATAGAGCTTCCAAAGGAAATCGCTGGCCCCTCCCATGGGCGTCCAGTGGTGACCTTCGGGGCTCCAGCAGACGAAGAGATGTCGATCGCTGCATCGGAGGGGGAGTTCCGGTCCTCGGAGCATGAAGATTCGGCTGTACTGCCTCCCTCTGGGAGAGTGGCAACGGCTGAGTCGGACCCCGAGTTGATGGCTATGCTTTCCAGGGCCGCCGAAAAGGTCGGGCTTGAGTGGAACCCTCCACCACGTCCCGAACCTTCTAGGTTAGATGATTGGTTTCTCGGGGCGGGTCGCACTGGTTCTCAGCGTCCCACCCTGGTGCCTTTCTTCCCGGAGGTGCATGAGGAGCTCACCAGGTCGTGGAGGACACCATTTAGTGCCAGAAACAGACCTAGTGGCTCCTCCCTCCTCACTACCCTTGACGGCGGGCAAGCCAGGGGGTACGTGGGAATCCCGCCAGTGCAGCGGGCCGTCGCGATGCAACTGTGTCCGGTGACCGCCTCCAACTGGCGCGGTGACCCGCGGCTCCCGTCCAAGGCCTGTAAGTTCTCTTCCAGTCTGACTGCGAAGGCTTACAGGTCTTGTGGCCAGGCTGCGTCCGCCTTGCATGCCATGGCGTTGCTCCAGGTGCATCAGGCCCAGGCACTCATGGACATGCACGAGGGTAGGCCTGACCCAGGCCTGATCAAACACATCCTGCCCCGGCGGCCAGCTGCTGCCTCCACCCAGCCGTCAGTCGCAGCGTAGGCGTGGAGCCGGCCGTGGGAAGGACATCCAGCCCGCTCAGGCCGCTGCTAAGCCAGGTGGCAAGCGCTGCCGTAAGAGACCCTGAGACGGGCCACCCAGAGATGGAGGAGACTGCTCTTCAGGAGATGGCTGTAGCACCACTCCTTCCCCCGGAGGAGGGCCGGGGGAGAATCTTTTGTTTGACTCCTGTTCCCCCAAATTTTCAAAGAAAGAGGAGTTTCCAAAATCTCTGGGTGCCAAGAGAGCACGCTTGGCGGTGTTCGATGCTCCCATGCCTTGTCACCCTCAGACGCCTCTCCAATCGCCAGCAGGGGGTGCCAGCTGCGGGGACCCAATACAAGCGGCCTTCTCACACTCGCACACCCCCTCAGCGGAATGGGAAGTGCTGCGCAGCTCACTCAGACCCCACTTCGGGCCGCTCTCATGCCGTCCGAGTCGGGTCCCTGCATGCCGCCTCACTGCCCCGCTGCGGGTACGTCTGTGGTGCCGACAGTCCCGCTTGTACGGTCGCTGGGAGCCTGGCTAGCGCTCCCCAGCCCGTCTCGCTGGCTCATCCGTACCATCAGACTCGGCTATGCGATTCAGTTCGCCCGGCGTCCCCCCAAGTTCACCTCTGTGTCGAAGGAGAATGCCCCTGTGCTTCAGGTGGAGATCGCAGTCCTACTGCCGAAGGATGCGATAGAGCCGGTCCCTCCAGCCGATATGAAGATCGGCTTCTACAGCCCGTACTTCATTGTACCCAAGAAAGGCGGCGGGTTACGGCCGATCTTGAATCTGCGATTCTTGAACCGGTCCCTTCACAGGCTACCGTTCAGAATGCTAACGCAGAAACGCATCTTCAGGTGCATCCATCCCCAAGATTGGTTTGCAGCGATCGACCTGAAGGACGCGTACTTTCATGTCTCCATTCTCCCTCGACACAGACCGTTTCTATGCTTTGCGTTCGACAGACAAGCATATCTGTACAAAGTCCTACCATTCGGGCTGGCCCTGTCGCCCCGTGTCTTCACGAAAGTTGCGGAGGCGGCCATTGCTCCCAGGAGAGCGCGTGGAGTTCGCATCCTCAACTATCTCGACGACTGGCTGATCCTTGCCCAGTCGCGAGAACAGTTGTGCGAACACAGGGACATGGTGCTCAGTCACCTCAGCCGGTTGGGTCTTCGGGTCAACTAGGAAAAGAGTAAACTCTGCCCTACGCAGAGGATCTCTTTTCTCGGTATGGAGCTGGATTCGGTCGGCCTGACAGCACGCCTCACAGAGGAGCGCGTCCAGTCGGTGTTGAACTGCTTGAATTCGTTCAAATGCAGGACAGCGGTACCACTGAAACATTTTCAGAGGCTCCTGGGGCATATGGCATCCGCAGCCGCAGTAACGCCGCTCGGGTTGCTTCATATGAGACCGCTTCAACACTGGCTACACGACCGAGTCCTGAGATAGGCGTGGGACAGCGGATCCCTCCGTGTCCCCGTGACTCTGAGGTGCCGCCAAACCTTCAGCCCGTGGTCGGACCCTTCATTTCTACGGGCAGGAGTTCCCCTAGAACAAGTGTCAAGGCATGCTGTTGTCTCCACGGATGCCTCATCCACCGGCTGGGGTGCCACGTACAACGGGCTTGCAGTTTCAGGTCTGTGGACGGGGCCTCAACTGCAATGGCATATCAATTGCCTCGAGTTGTTAGCACTTCGTCTTGCGCTGGGCCGCTTCAAAATGCCGCTACTAGGCAAGCACAGTTTGGTCCATACGGACAACACTGCAGCCGTTGCATTCATCAACAAACAGGGTGGTCTACGCTCCCGTCGCATGTCACAACTCGCCCGGCATCTCCTCCTATGGAGTCAGAAGCATCTGAGGTCACTTCGTGCCATTCACATTCCGGGCCTGCTCAATCGTACGGCCGACGAGCTCTCACGACAGCCAGTGCTCCCCGGAGAGTGGAGACTCCATCCCCAGGTGTTCCAGCTGATTTGGAGTCAGGTAGACCTGTTTGCCGCCCCGGACACTACCCACTGCCAGTTGTTTTATTCCCTGACCGAGAGGACCCTCGGCTCGGATGTGCTGGCACACAGCTGGCCCTGGGGCCTACGCAAGTATGCGTTTCCCCCAGTGAGCCTTCTTGCACAGACTCTGTGCAAGGTCAGGGAGGACAACGAGCAAGTCCTGTTGGTTGCTCCGTATTGGCCCAACCGGACTTGGTTCCCGGAACTAGTGCTTCTTGCGACAACACCTCCCTGGCCCATTCCTCTGAGGAAGGACCTCCTGACTCAGAGACGGGGCACCCTATGGCACCCGCGTCCGGACCTCTGGAAACTCCATATCTGGTTCCTGGACCAACGGATACGTGCGCTTATATGCTCCAGTCGACTTCCCCAGAACGGCGAACCCTGTTGAGTCCTCCGCAACCCGCGGCAGTCGGATGTGGCGGAGCGTCCAACCAGGTCTAACACTCGTCTGGGCACGCTTTCCCAGCGTTATCCAATAGTCTGCTGAATGGGTCTTGCGGAACGGCAGTGTGGCTCTCCCTGCGTGAATTTCCTGCCCGCAACAGTTGGGGTCTGAGGGGCTCTCGCTGGGCGCTGGAAGTGGTAGTAACTGTGGCATTTTCCAAAGGGATCCCAATTCGTCGGTGACGTCCGACGTACGCCGAACGTGACCGACTGAAAGGGAACGTCTCGGTTATGTATGGTAACCCTCGTTCCCTTAAGGAGGGAACGGAGACGTACGTCCCGTCGCCACAGTTGCTGTACCATCACTGCATGGCCGAGTCACTAATTCGGCTCCTCAAAAACAACAGTGCGCTGCATTCGCTTCCGCTTTATACCCGTGCTGCGGGGCGGAGCGCGAGATGCAAATCTCGCACGCCAATAGTCATTGGCCGGTTCTCTATATCTCGAAGCTGATAGGGGCTTCCTGAAGTGATCCCAATTCGTCGGTGACGTCCGACATACGTCTCCGTTCCCTCCTTCAGGGAACGAGGGTTACCATATGTAACCGAGACGTTTTCTTTAAGCCCCGATCTTTACGAGTTGGGGGCGTGTCAGTGAGAAACATTGCAGAATATCAGTATTTAGAAGTTATATTGTCAGGCTTTTCTATTTACAGCGATGGCATATAACTATGATAGCATAACAATATAATATGTAACGATAAAGTTTACAATGGCTTCATAAATGAATTAAAAACATAAAAAAACGAAACACACCTGATGCACATTACTTGTTCTTCATTTTCTGGAAGTAGATTTTAAGAACCTTGCTGTATTTGTGTGTAATTAATTAAGAGAAAGTACTCCACCTTCTTACTCAGACGAAAGTGACTTGAACGCACATGAAACGTCGTAAACTTCCTACCTCGTAAATACGAACTTCCCAGGAGGACTTGAATGCACCATTATGCTCCAAACTACAAATCACTGTTAGTTCAATGTCTTGGGCTGAATCCGAAATCGCCCCCTAAACTCTCATTCACTGTTCCCTACATTAGTCCACTAATACAGTTAACTTGAAGGAGTGAATGAAAACGAGTGAATTAATTCAGACAGCCGTTGTGTGTACATCGGCTGTACACTCTTTATTGCAGTGCATTGTGGGATAGAATTAGTGCACTCAATAACGTCCACTATGGTTTCGGACACCACTACAAATGGCTGTCCCCTCAAATAGTGCACATAACTGTGCTGGTTAGCATGGGCTATTTAGCCCCTGCTGGTTAATGTCATAACACCATCTGACAGCAAAAAGCATATTTCTCTATTATTAGACATCTATTGTGACACACACACACAACACGCGTCTAAAAATGCAGGACGCGCGCAGTGGAAAATGCAAGGTGCAAGAAGCTGTAAAAGATGCGAGACGCGAGAGTAAAGGCCAAACACATCGTCTATAGCGTGTTTACATAGAAAAGCAATGGAAAAGTAGCTCTATGGAATGGAAAAATGCCTTCTGGGTTCATTGATACCCTCAAATAGTGCACTATTTGAGGGTATAGGCGCCGATTTCGGATTCAGCCACGGTCTCCACCCATGTGTGCTGTTGACTTTCATCACAAAGATACAACACACTTTAAACATTGAAATGTCAATCTCAAACAAAATGATGGTTTGGATCAAAACTCAACATTGTATCAATGTCCCCATGCTATCTGGGCCCTTTAAAAAAAGTTCATAACTGTGCTGGTTAGCATGGGCTATTTAGCCCCTGCTGGTTAATGTCATAACACCATCTGACAGCAAAAAGCATATTTCTCTATTATTAGACATCTATTGTGACACACACACACAACACGCGTCAAAAAATGCAGGACGCGCGCAGTGGAAAATGCAAGGTGCAAGAAGCTGTAAAAGATGCGAGACGCAAGAGTAAAGGCCAAACACATTGCCTATAGCGCGTTTACATAGAAAAGCAATGGAAAAGTAGCTCTATGGAATGGAAAAATGCCTTCTGGGTTCATTGATACAGCCAAACAACAGAACATTTATATTATTTATTGTTTCCAGTAGAATACTTTTTGTCATACGACCTCTTTTCACTGACGAAAACGAGACGATAACTAATTAAAAGCCAGTTTTGGATGACAAAAACTATGATGAAAATCTACTGTAATTTTCGTCAACAAATAAAAACTAGACGAAAATGTTAGAGAGGGACGATTAGGGAAGAGATCCCGTCAGTCCTATGTAATAGATGCACACATTTGAATTGTAACGTGCTGATCTAACCCCGGGAAATGCGGCGCTGTTGCTCGTTGTACAGGATTAGGCAACAGCGATTCAGAGCGGTTCAATCAATGAATAGCGTACATTTATCCCAGGTCATTGTTTATGAACTAATGCTGATGAATGTTTACATAGTAATATGTTTTAGACGGTTGTAACAATGCATATTTTATCTCCCTCATCTGAACTTGAATGAGCAGCTGCAACTGCAAAAGTGAAGCGCACACATTTCAAAATAAGAGTCAATGTGTAATTAATTGTAATTAATTAATTGTATTTCAAGCTTGTTTATAATTAAAAGTCACACATTATATATACATTTTTGGTTACACAATAAACTGTATTTAATTTAATTCCCATTTAATTTATAGTCAGGAGGAAGGACTAAGAACAGTATTTGACACATATTATTCAATAAAGTATCAGGGTTATATAACTAAAACCATTTTTAAAAAAAACTTCATTATTTGAAATTAAATAAATGTTAACTGAAATTAAAAAATATATATATTTGTAGCTTAACCTGATATACTAACTAAAACAGAAATATTAACTATAAAAACTATATAGATGTTTTTAAAAAACAAACAAAAAAGTGAATTGAGCTCTCTTTGTGCGCTTGAACGGTCAAAAACACAATTATGTCAAAATGTATTTTTTTTTACATGTATTCAAGTAACAGTCGGTTATGTAATGCTTAAATGCTCATTAGATTATCATCTTATGATATTTAGTCGACTAAAACTAAAAACAATACAGGTGACTAAAATATGACTAAAACTAGATAGCATTTTAGTCAAAAGACTATGACTGAATTTGCTGTCAAAATGAACACTGCTAGCGAGGAGATTAAACATGGCGGACTGTGCACATCTCACTCAGGGGAGGATCTAAGCTAACAGGACAGATTCCGTCACCATTTGTGGGCGTGGCCTGTTACATTGTGGCCTGTTACATTGTGATGTCACAATGTATAGATTAGAAAATGCAAGCTACTCATTTTGAGGTAAGTTTAGGTACAGGTATGGGTAGGTTTAAAGGTGGATTAAGATGTTAGGGAAGGGTCAGCAGTGTAATTATAGATGTGATCCCCGAAATTAATTACAGCTTTAATTACAGGTATTTATTTAAATGATTAGATAAAGACACTTAATATAAAGTTTAATGTTTAATTTTAGCTGGATTCCTAGTTTTGACTGCTTGTCAAGCTGCTTGTGTTGACTGTAGATGGCAAAGCAGCTCACAGGTTTTGCTGCTCTTGCTAATCCTTTAGCAAAGTGCTTTAATTATTACCCATTGTGGCAGTTTTATCAAGGTGGTCAGGTAATCTATTTCAAATTGATTTAGTGGTCAAACAGAATAGGAAGCTATTTTGGGGGATAAAAGCGTGCAGTGTATCATTTCTTTAGGGACTGGGCTCATTGGTTTGTGCTGTGTACGTGAGAAATGAGCGGAAGCGATAAGTGTTGTGTTATGCTGTTCTATTTGTATCTATGGCAGCTATTGATATGTATTGGAGTGTCAGAGAGATGCCATTGGAGGGTGGGATGTGGTTTGCACGTCCTCCCCACCCTGAGGGCTGTGAAAGGGCAACATGGCCTGGGCTGAAACAAGCGAAACGTTGAGGAACGCAGGAAGGAAGCGCCGAGAGCACAAATGAATGCCTGGGAATCCTCTCTGCATTCTAGCTTTGTTCATGAATCCATTTGTCATTTTTATCTTCTTTTTTTTGTGTATTGTGAGAGGTTCATTGTACAGCCTGTTTCACACTGCAATCGTAAGAGGTGCCTAAAGGAACACCCAAAATTGCAACCCCTCTTGGTTACACTTGGTTTTGATTGTCCACTTTAGACATTCTACTAGCTATAAGTAACTTTGCAACTACATGTCAACTAAGGGTTAGATGTTAAGGTTAGGGTTAGTAGAATAAGTTGGCATGTTGCAAAGTTATTTATAGTCATGGTCCACTTTCTGTTGGGGAGCATCAAAATAAATTGTTAGCAGATTTCAAGCAGACAGTCTACTAATACTCTAATGAGAGTTAGTTGACATGTAGTTGCAAAGTTACTTATGGTTGGTATAAATATCTAAAGTGGACTATCATTAAAAATGTTTTGCTTCATTTACTCACCTTCATATTGTTCCAAACCCATATGACTTTCTTTTTCCTGTGGAAGTCAAAAGGAGAAAATGATGTCAGTGAATCAGTTATAAACAAGACAGTGCCTTAAGAACTAGTAGGAAATCAGTCTTACTTTTCGGATTCAAATGAGACCAATATACCTTTCTATGTAACTGACTATTAAAAAAGTTATAACCAGTCTTGAAAAAAAAAGAATTAGAGATGTCTAACTTGTAAGACTAGTCTAAACAGTTTATGCAAATGGCCACTGGTCACTTTTGTACAAATAGTTAACTGACTAGCATTTCCAAGCTTCAAAAGGGATGCAAAAGCCCCAAAAATGTTTCATAAAGTGATCCAATACAACTTGTGCACTATATTCTAAACCTTTTGAAGGCACACAATAGCATTTTGGGATAAACAGACAAAAATTGAATTTGTATGCCTGGTTACTGCCCCTCTCCCGAGATGCTTCTCTTTAGTTCTGCACTCGCCAAGACGGCTGGTGATCGTCAGACTGTCTAAGTTGACTTTGATCTATTTTTAATAAAGCTCACTAATCAGCCTTTGCTTTGTCGTCCTTTGTTCTAAGTTGTGACACCACCCTAGTTCTTAGTTCTTGTTATGTTCATGAGCATTAATAAGAGAAGTATATGTCTGATTTGTGAATGAATCAGTTGATTGGGTTCGCAAGACCAGTCTGAATTATTCATGATCGATTATGACAGATCTGTTGAAATCACCTGCTCAATGATCACATCATAGCGGTTCTTGATTATCAGTGAATAATAATGACTATTTAGTCATTTCAATTTCAATTTATTTATAAAGCACAATTAAACAACTACCGTTGACCAATGTGCTGTAAAAAATAAAAAACCATTAAGAGAATAAAAACATAGACACAGATAAACAACTACAAAACATCAAAAACAGGACAACTGCATCGACAATCATATATTGTAAGACAGATCAAATAAAAAAGTTTTTAACCTAGATTTAAAAATGGACAGAGTAGGAGCAGTTCTAATTTCAGTAGGCAGACTGTTCCAAAGTCTAGGAGCAGCTATAGAAAATGCTCTATCTCCTCTAGTCTTAAGCCTTGTTCTAGGAGCCACTAAGAGCGTCAGATTGGCAGATCTAAGTGCTCTTGCAGGTTGATGGACTGTCAGCAGATCAGAAAGGTATGACGGTGCTAAGCCATTTAACAACTTAAAAATGAATAAGAGAACTTTAAAATGTATCCTAATAAGAGACTGAAGGACAGGAGTTATATGTTCCCATTTACGAACTCCTGTCAAAGCTTTGGCAGCAGCATTCTGAACCATCTGAAGGTGATTTATAGAAGATTGGCTAATTCCCCAAAAAAGATAATTACAATAATCAAGCCTTGTGGTGATAAAACCATGTATTACTCTTTCAAAATTTGTGAATGAAAGGAAAGACTTCATTTTTACAAGGGTGCGCAACTGGTAAAAGCTTGACTTCAGAACTTGGTTAATCTGTCTATCAAGCTTCAGTGCACTATCCAAACCCACGCCCAGGTTTTTGACATGTGTCTTAGCATAAGGTGCCAGAACACCAAGATTTACATTTGTTGTACAATGTACGTCAGAAGTGCTAAATACCATAACCTCAGTTTTACTCTCATACAAACTTAGAAAATTCAGAGACATCCATGCCTTAACATCCACAAGGCAAGCAGCCACCTGTTCTAGTCCATTCTTATGTTTAAGAGGAAAATATATTTGTGTGTCGTCTGCATAACAATTTTTAACTTAAGCCATATTTTTCAAAGATAGTACCAAGAGGGAGCATGTATAGAGAAAATAACATAGGAACTAGTGTGGAGCCTTGAGGAATCCCACAAGTCAATGATACAGAAGAAGATATTAACCAATATTAACAGAAAAACTCCTGTTTGTCAGATAAGACTGAAACCAATGTAAGACTGAACCTCTGATGCCCACTATCCGTTCTAAACGGGATAGCAGAACATTATGGTCTACCGTGTCAAAAGCAAAACTAAAGTCTAGGAGTACCAATGCTACCGAGTCAGTGGCTAAAAAATGTCATTAAGCACTTTTAAAAGAGCCGTTTCAGTGGAGTGAAATTTTCTATAGCCTGATTGAAATATATAAAACATTTTGTAATTGACCAAGGAACTTTGGAGCTATTACAAATCTACTTTATCTAAAATTTTTGTTAAGAATGGAAGATTAGAAATGGGTCTAAAGTTAGGCCTCTTAAGTCTGGGTTGAACCGAGGCATGTTTCAGATACTCAGGAATGACTCCTAACTCAAGAAATTTGTTTATCAGATTTAAGAGCATCGGACCCATTACCTTAAACACTTTTTTTTTAAAATAACCGTGCAGGGATTGTATCTAAAGGTGAACCCGTTGGAAAGACCATTTAAAAAAGACATACAGACTTACTACCCACACCTGTACATTTTAACTGGCCTGCAGGATCACCAGCAGCCGATTTGATTGATATCTTATCTATAAAAAACTGCATGGCAGAACAGCTCACACATAGCCACTGACTCTATCGTGTAGATTCACACAACAGGGTTGAGTTCAGCATTAATAATATTGAAATGGATTCTGGGATTATTGTGATTCTTATCTATAAGAGTAGAAAAATAATCTGATTTGGCCACTCTCACCGCATTCTGATACTTAAAAAGGGAGTCCATAAGCATCTCATAAGAAATCTGTAGTTTGTTCTTTTTCCATTTTCTCTCTGCCCTTCTACAGGCCTGTCTCAGTGTCCGAGTGGTTAGTATTATTCATCCATGGCTCGGGGGTTGACTTTTGATGTTTAGTCCTCAGTGGAGCGACATCCTCTAAAATTGTACTGCATACAGAATTAAAATTATAGAGCAGTTCATCCGAGCTGAGCTCTGGTGAAGCTAGATCAGTATAATGGGCAAGCTCCTCAAACACTGAAGAAAAAGTAGCAGAGGTAGCAGCAGTGATCCTCTGTGCCACATGGGCAGTTTTATGGGGATTTATAGTATTCAAAGATAGTGGCATATTGAAGATAATAGGATTATGGTCAGAAAAACTATGCTCGCATATCTCAGTGTTACCCAGCAAGACTACATTGGACAATATAAGATCGAGAGTGAGACCCTGTATGTGTGTAGGTCTTGTAACCAGCTGCACTAAATCAAAAGATTTTGTTAAATTAATAAAGTCTTTAGCCAATGAATTTTTAGGGCAGTATATGTGAATATTAAAATCCCCAATAATTAAAAATCTATCAAAATTGGGGATAATACCCCCCAAGAAATCTGCAAAATCTGCTAGAAAATCTTTATGTGGCTTTGGAGGCCTATATACCATAGCAACAGCTAGTGGAGTGTCAGACACAAGCAACTGCAGTTCAAAGCTGTTGTATGTAGTTCTTTGTATAGTCCGACCTTGAAAACAAGAAAACAAGTCTTTAAAAATTTAAGCCAAACCATCACCCCTCCTTACAGAACGGGGGAATTAAAATATTTACAGCTGGGTGGTAACAACTCCGAAAAAGTCACCATTCGAAAGCCACGTTTCAGTTATAAATAGAAAGTCCAAAGTATGAACAGTAAATAAGTCTTTGAAAATAAAAGTCTTATTTACCACAGACCTTGTGTTGACCAAGGCCATCTTTATCTGTACTGAATCTTCAACCTTTTGCTATGCTCTGCGCAGCGGCTGGAGAAGATGTGTCAAGACGCCACGGCAGCAGAGGCAAGAGGTGTAGAGATCGTTGATCATCCGTGCTCGGTAGAATGGGTGTGTTCCAAGCATAAGCGCCCAGAGTAGGACGGTTACAATCACCTTCCCTCGTAGATCGATCAAGCCTAGTGTTCAACTTACTGCTTGTCCGGAGCAGAAACTTGAGCATTGACGGCCACGCTTACCCCGTCTTTTCCGGCGCCTATTCACAGGACCATATGGTGAGCGATGCAGCCATGCCAGTAGCGGAGGAATGGAATGGAGGAGGCGAGTGCCACGGTCCTTTCTGAGTTTGATTTTGTAGTGCTTCAGAGGGGTTTTGCAGATTTAAAAGCATTTGACGGTCATATACTAAAAGTGTTGATGCGACTTGGAATAAAAACAACAGCCATAACAACATAGACATGAACAAACTTAAAGACGCAGGTGGTTTTTGTAATAGTAATGACTTTAATTTTTGTCAAATTCTCACACGAAGTGCCTGCGTGACAAAGTTTTATCCAGACACTCTTAGGTAAAATTAATGCTGTGGAGAGTTCTGACACATAATGTTTAGTGCTAAAACCGAACAGGACATTGGCAATGCAATGCACGGTAACACTTCAGTTTAGGGTCCAATTCTCACTATTAACTAGTTGCTTATTAGCATGCATATTACTAGGATATTCTACATCCCTTAATCCTACCCAATACCTAAACTTAAAGGGACAGTTCACCCAAAAATGAAAAGTCTGTCATCATTTACTCACCCTCAAGTTGTTCCAAACCTGTATGAATTTCTTTCTTCTGCTGAACATGTTGAACAATATTTGTAACCAAGTAGATCACGGCAGACATTGATTACCATAATGGGGGTGGGGGAAATACTATGGTAGTCAACAGCTGCCGAGATCTGCTTGGTTACAAACATTATTCCAAATATCTTCCTTTGTGTTCAGCATAACAAAGAAATGTAGCCTATACAGGTTTGGAACAACTTGAGGGTGAATGAGTTCGTTTTTGGCTGAACGCTCCCTTTAACAATTACCTTACTAAATATTAATAAGCAGTAATTTATTGAGGCAAAAGTTGTAGTTAATAGTTAGTTAATAGTGAGAACTGAACCCTAATCTAAAGTGTGATCCAATGCACTGATAACCAGATAGTAAAGTGTTAACAACTGTTCAAGAAAATGACCTGACAGCAATGTCTGAACTTTTATTCACCCTGAGCCCTGCCCTTCAGCCCCTTCAAGCCTCTTTAAGTACACACTTTGGTGACGTTCAAGAAAATGTTGGCATTAGTGGAATTGCATTGGCATGGTTTAAATCATACTTATCTGACCGTTTTCAGTTTGTAGCAGTAAATGAAGAGATGTCACACCGATCACAAGTTCAATATGGAGTACCGCAGGGCTCAGTGCTAGGACCGTTGCTTTTCACCCTGTACATGCTACCGCTGGGAGATATCATTAGGAAGCATGGCGTTAGTTTTCATTGTTATGCTGACGATACTCAGCTCTATATTTCTTCACGCCCTGACGAAACTTACCAATTCACAAGACTAACGGAATGCATAGCTGATATAAAAAATTGGATGACTAGTAATTTCCTGCAACTTAATTCAGAAAAAAATGAATTTTTAATTATTGGACAAAAAAACTCCACATGTAGTAACCTAGAATACTGTCTAACACTTGATGGCTGCTCTGTCAAGTCCTCGTGGTCAGTTAGGAACCTGGGTGTGCTCTTTGATACCAATCTCTCATTTGAAGGCCACGTTTCTAGCATCTGTAAAACTGCATTCTACCATCTTAAAAATATATCTAAATTACGGCATATGCTTTCAATGCAAAATGCTGAACAGTTAGTTCATGCATTCATGACCTCAAGGCTAGATTATTGTAATGTTCTACTGGGTGGTTGCCCCGCTCTCTTAATAAATAAACTGCAGCTGGTCCAAAACGCAGCAGCTCGAGTTCTTACTAGAACCAGGAAGTATGACCATATTAGCCCGGTTCTGTCAACGCTGCACTTGCTCCCTATTAAACATCGCATACATTTTAAAATCTTGCTAATTACTTACAAATCACTAAATGGTTTAGCTCCCCAGTACTTGAGGCAGCTCTTAACGCATTATACTTCATCACGTCTATTGCGGTCTCAAAACTCTGGCCAGTTGATAATACCTAGAATATCAAAATCAACTGCAGGCGGTCGATCCTTTTCCTATATAGCACCCAAACTCTGGAACAGCCTTCCTAGCATTGTTCGGGAAGCAGACACACTCTGTCAGTTTAAATCTAGACTAAAAACGCATCTCTTTACTATGGCATACACATAAAACATTTTTAATTTATATTTTATTCAAATTGTTAGGCTGCATTAACTAGGTCAGCCGGAACCGGGAACACTTCCCATAACACCTGATGTACTCGTTACATCATAAGAGGAATGGCATCTACGCTAATGTTAGTCTCTCTGTTTATCCCGAGGTTTACTGCAGTCAGCCGGATCCGGGCCGTATCCAGATCAGATGGTGGACCAGCGCCCAGATTTTACCAACGCATGCCTGAAGTGTCTGCAGAGACCGTGTCAATTAGTCTACCCTCTGAAATTGCTCATCGACATGGCATCCTCAATGGATCCATCTCTGGCGTGATGACTTATATTTTCGAATATTCCTATTTAATAATTGTTTAATCGACACGCCATCCTCAATAAACCTGGCGTGATGCCTCCGATCTTTCGAATATTCTGATCTAATATTACTTCTGACCTATAAGGCTGCCAAAATAATAAACATACACTGTTTGTTAATTGGCCAGAGGAGAACTGGCACCCCAACTGAGCCTGGTTTCTCCCAAGGTTTATTTTTCTCCATTAGGACACCTGATGGAGTTTTGGTTCCTTGCCACTGTCGCCTCTGGCTTGCTCAGTTGGGGACACTAAATTTTCAAATAAATATCCAAATAAATTTAATTACTAAACTAAATTAGATCAACTACATTACTTGAATATATATGATAATTGAAATGAGCTGATGACATCACCGTTTTCTCCAGAGCGGCTGTACAGCCGAATCAAATTCTGTTAATTATTTTCCTGTTTAACACTGTGAAGCTGCTTTGAAACAATCTGCATTGTAAAAAGTGCTATATAAATAAAGTTGACTTGACTTGACTTGACGTAATGCAGCAGAGATGGGCAGTAGTCAGCAGTCTGCACCAGTACAGCTTCAGCCAAAGGGCACATGGACACCCTTCTAAATCATAAAATGACAAATGGGATACATGGAATTCACAGGCTTGTGAGCGAAGGCTATGAGACCGGATGCCCATGAGTGTGTAATTTGAATGGTGTGGGAAGTCATTTATTCCAATTTAAAGGTGGACCAATTCATTTTTACAGCCTTAAAAGGTTATACATTAGTGGTACTTTTGACAAATGTTACAGTTGTTGTTTTTTTTTGTACAATTTATTTGACCAATTTCTTAATATTTAGGTTTTTATTCACTTTTAAAACTTTTCACACAGTGAGCACAACAGCAAACTATGTATCATTTTCAAATGCGTTCTATTGGAACAAAATACACTCACCTAAAGGATTATTAGGAACACCTGTTCAATTTCTCATTAATGCAATTATCTAATCAACCAATCACATGGCAGTTGCTTCAATGCATTTAGGGGTGTGGTCCTGGTCAAGACAATCTCCTGAACTCCAAACTGAATGTCAGAATGGGAAACTTAAAGATGATTTAAGCAATTTTGAGCGTGGCATGGTTGTTGGTGGCAGACGGGCCGGTCTGAATATTTCACAATCTGCTCAGTTACTGGGATAACCATTTCTAGAGTTTACAAAGAATGGTGTGAAAAGGGAAAAACATCCAGTATGCGGCAGTCCTGTGGGCGAAAATGCCTTGTTGATGCTAGAGGTCAGAGGAGAATGGGCCGACTGATTCAAGCTGATAGAAGAGCAACTTTGACTGAAATAACCACTCGTTACAACCGAGGTATGCAGCAAAGCATTTGTGAAGCCACAACACGCACAACATTGAGGCGGATGGGCTACAACAGCAGAAGACCCCACCGGGTACCACTCATCTCCACTACAAATAGGAAAAATAGGCTAAAATTTGCACGAGCTCACCAAAATTGGACAGTTGAAGACTGGAAAAATGTTGCCTGGTCTGATGAGTCTCGATTTCTGTTGAGACATTCAGATGGTAGAATCAGAATTTGGCGTAAACAGAATGAGAACATGGATCCATCATGCCTTGTTACCACTGTGCAGGCTGGTGGTGGTGGTGTAATGGTGTGGGGGATGTTTTCTTGGCACACTTTAGGCCCCTTAGTGCCAATTAAAAACTCTGTATTATTCATGCCAGGCCAGTAGATGGTGATGTCACTTTGTAAAGAAACACTACACGCCTATAGACTGAACACATAATACGCATGCACATGACGTCACTGTTGTTTTGTAGTTTACACAGAGACGATAATGGTATTGTTTTCAAAAACTTGCACTTTGAAACCCGTTTTCAAAAGTTAGCGTTTTCAGGCCCCCAAAATGCAGTCACTGTGTAAATGAACGGCCAAAAAGCATAAAAAGTGTTACGTTTTTAGAAAATCTTGACATCCGAGGTTAACATTCATTGTCATTGTATGGAAAGGAGCAAATGGGACATTCTGTTATAAATAAATGTTTCAAAGAAGAAATTAACTGATACAGGTTTGGATAACATAAAGGTGAACAACAGATGACAACATTTTCATTTTTGTCTGAACTTTCCCTTTGTTAATGCTTGGTAGATGCAAGGCACACTTCTGTGTTGTGTTGTGTTGTGTCTCTGTTTGTCTGTCACGCTCTCTTTCTCCAGCTGTTGAGCAACTCCTGAGCCTCTGTTTTTCTCCCCTCAGGCTCAACTCACCCAGCTGAAGGAGCTGTGCTGTCCAGATGACAAAATGGATCACAATGAAACTATGTAGACATTTCTTAAGTGACAGATGGAACACAAAAAAGATAATGAATGCATATTCAGGCGAAGTTCATTCAAAAGCTGATGCGCGGTCCCTGTTGTGCTTGTTGTGTCTGTTGTGCATTTAACTTATCCTTCTTTGTAGCTATAGCTCACAGATGCTGTTTGCCAGCAGTGTTATATTGCAAATTGGTTGGACTTTGTGATCTGACATACTTCACTAATACTGTACAACTTCGATGGCCCACAAAATTCTAGTCTAGTGTTGTTCTGAAAGTCCTCAGTTTTTTAATGATTTTTTTTATAAATCAATTGTAAATTAATTTCCCATTCACACTTAATGTTGTCACATTTCCCTAGTGAAATAAACAACATTAAAAAAAAAGAAAAAAAAGAAAATCAATTGTTTTCTATTTTTACATTGTATAATAAGTATACATCTCATCAAGTAAGTGTTTTTAAGCATTCTTAAATTTATTCCAAAATAATAGCTATAGCAGTAACAATTTAAACAATATTTTTATTTGTGAACTAATGTTCAGCTGTCTTCTTAACCCTTACTTATTAGAATCATTACTCATCTATACATTTATGCTGTGTTTTGGGGGATATTAAGTACTTTTTTTTAACCTATTTACTGAAAATATTACATTTCTATCAAAAAAAAAAAAACACTCTAATGATGATCAAAATAAATATTAGTTGATCTAGGTGGTAGAGGCAGAATTCTGCCATCTGCTGGTTAGAGACAAGTCTGTGGGAAATATAATTTTAGAAAAACAGTGTAATTACCATATACATCCAGCAGAGGCCCCATAGAGATATTTGCAACTGGATGTTGCTAACTGCTCTTATACCAGCTTTTGTGTATGATGTATATTTTGTGAGGAAAAAAAAAGTTTAGAATTTTTGATGTTGTTTAAGACGTTTTGAAGTGTCTTGTTTTTGCAATAATGCCACATAAATTTGCAATAGTGCAACATAAGTTGTCACTAAAAGACAAGACTTGATTGTAATCACATATAATTTATTTTAATAATCCATATGTATAAAAATAATTAACTTTAGAATAAGAAATTAATTTTAAAAAGGTAAATAAAAAAAATAAAAACATCACCAATAAGCAGGTATGAACTGGAGTGAAGAGTAAACACACACCTGTGTGGGTGTGTGTGTGTACATGTTTTCAACCTGAATGCACACAGACTCATGGGGACTCGTGTCACTGTGCGGACCTAAATTAAGGTCCCCATGAGGAAACAAGCTTATAAATCATACAGAATGAGTTTTTTTTTTTTCTGCAAAAATGCAGAAAGTTTTGTGTGATGGGTAGGTTTAGTGTAAGGGGAGAAAATATACAGTTTGTACAGTATAAAAACCATTACGACTATGGAGAGTCCCCACAAAGATAGCGAACCAGACGTGAGTGTATGTGTGTGTGTGTTAGTGTGTCCTTAATATCTGCATTTGTGGCTGATTTTTTTTTGTTGCCAAATTCTATACAAATGCTGTCTGTTGCAGTCACACCTGTGTGTGTTGGGGTGTGTGTGAGTAAGCATGTTTATTCCACATTGCATTCGGGCTCTAATACCAAGTTATGGATTTTACTAAAAAAATTATTTTTCGCCATTTCCCAGTTCCCCAAAGACCATGAGTGTGTTTTTTTTTATTTATTTTTTTATACATACCTTCAGAACAACTGAATCAAGCCCAGTTTCTGTGTGTGTGTTTAGATAGATAATGTAACAAAAGTCACGAAATCGAATGCCACTGAGATGAAGAGAACAACGTTTTTAATGAAGAAAACATCAAAAGACCAGGGTTAATGAGTAATATTACTATAATTTTTTTTCACATAATATATTTATAAAAAATACTTTGGATGACTGAAATTTGTGAACCCACTTTATATTAAGTGTATTTAACGACTATGTACTAACATTTAAATTAATCATTTGATTGACGTTGTACTTAAAAACATTGTATTTTTTAAAAGGACTGCATTACATCTGTTTATTTTAATTTCATCTATAATTTTACTGTTTATCCTACACCTTAAAGGTGCAGTGTGTAGTATGTATGAGGATCTATTGACATAAATGCAATATAATATACATAATAACTATGTTTTCAGTGGTGTATAAAGACCTTACATAATGATAATTTGTATCTACATACTAGGGCTGTGACAGTGGTAGTTTTTCACCACCGCGGTGGTAATGGACTACCGGTGGTGCCGTGGTGGTTGGGGGCGGGTGTGTGTGTGTGTATATAGGCTATATATAGCCTACATTTTGAAAATAAAAATTATAAACTAGGCTCAAACATCTATTTAAGCATGCATTTTTTTTTGTACTTCCGTCAGTGAAACAACATACTACAGCCTGTAAAACATTTAAATAAATATCAGTAAATAATGGTAATATAAATAATATAAGAAAGTTAAATGTTAGTTTACAAAATATTCATTTTATATTTCCCCACAGAGTCATATGCAGCTTTGCGCTGAAAGAGATGTGGGACACGAGCAGGAAAGAGAGCATCGCTTTTCTAATATCTTCATGTTTTCTCCTGATGTTCCAACACTGACACTTGTAGTAAAAGGTGTGAAGAGCGAATTTATCTTCTGCAGGGTCAAGAACTTTAGGGTTTGTTTGATTATGCGCTGCGAGAAAAAGCTAAACTAAAAATCTCTGGCGTGTGAAATGCGCTATACACATAAACTTGATGCACCTTAAGTCTAAATTAGGCTCACCTCTCACGTTCGGCATGAATCCATAGGTTTCCATGGCTGCGATGTAACATTTAATTGCGAACCTTTTATTTATTTTGTAAATAAAGCTTTGTGCTTTACTCGTGTCATAATATTCATGTAAAACAGCATTCACATACAAAAAAGTGTTTATGCCGACCGCAGTGGTGCGGTTGTCACGTTTACCGGCACAGCCCTACTCCATACACCACGGGTCCCCAAGTCGCCATTTTGCGCCGTCATGTTTCTACAGTAGCCCTAAACAGCGGTGGGTGCATCAGACACAGTTATGGCACGCACGGAGATAAAAATGGTATGTATGGACTTATCTAACTCTGGGGGATACGGTGAATACACTAAAGTCCCAAAAAGTCGGCGTGTTCCTTTAAACCTAACCACCAAACCTGTTCCCAAAACTTACCAGTATCCAACCTAAATATAATAAGCACTGTACCAAACTTTTTTTTTTTTTTTTACGTTACTAGACACTAAGACACCTAATTTAAATGAGGGTCAAATACCCATATGCAAACAAGTCTGCCCTTAAAAAAATCAGGTATGTTAATTAAACTTCCTATTCAATACCATCTGTTATAAGACATACTGTGCACCATATGCAGTTTTTGTTGTGAGCTTCTTGCATTCTATTTAATTATTGAGACCGGCTGTGAGTACAAAGACAAAGTTGTTTCCTTCAACAAAATGAATGGGCTCATGCTATTCCTATGCGTATAAATATGTTTGTTTCTTTCCACCCTCACTAAACAGCTGCGCTACATTGTCAAGAGGCATTTTAGTAAGAGAAAAAAACCTGAATGTGCCAAAACAGCACTGCATTGTGAATTTATAAACGTCATTGTCATTACTGTCTGTTAAAACATGCCTCTTTTCTATGTAAATTAGGCTTTTTGCAAGGTGAATTTAACACTGCGTTATTATTAGCTGCAGAAAGCAGGCCTTTAATGGAATTTTATTTAAAATTGGGTTACACTTTATTTTGATGGTCCGCTTTAGACATTCTACTAACTATATCTTTGCAACTACTATACATGTCAACTAACTCTCATTAGAGTATCAGTAGACTGTTAGATTAGGGTTAGATGTTAGAATAGAATGTAGAATCCATTCACACTCACACTTACGCAATCTATGACTGTTGATTTACCGTGACAGCTTTTCATGAGAATCTTTGTCTGTGCTTCGTGTTAATGTTAAGCTGCAAGATCTTTGTGCTTGTCATTCATGGAAACAAAAGGTGGTGTTGCATAATCCCCCTGAAATGTTTCTGCACATGTGATACTTCAGTGAACCCACTGAACCATTTTACCATCCACCGTCTCTTCCTGAATTTGGGCTGTCAATCAATTAAAAACAACTGAATTAATTAACCTGATAGTTATTAAATACAACTAAAAATGTGGCATTTTCATTGACTGTGTCCTTCTAATGTCAGTTTTCTTTCAGGTCCATCACTGTCTTGGAGAGTCCTGCTAATTTTGTTAAACATGTTTATAGCTAGCTACCTGAATAATAGCACATTCGGCGTAGACATTTGACATTAACTCTTTGCGACCTTTTGAACTCTTTGAGTTTTTAAATATGTGCAATGGGACCGAGCCCTTGCAATGTGCTGGCCAACATATTAGCTGACGAATCTAGCCATACTGGACAAAAATATGCACTGTATATCACTGCGTGTAAAATTTAAAGTGACTGAGCTCTTTGCTTCAGGGCAATTGTGCACAGGGGAGATCGGGCAGATGGAGAGAGTGTGAGACCGAGAGAGACAGAAAAACAGAAAGAAAGAGAACAAGAGATAGGGTCCTGCCTTTGGGTCACACCGAGGTTAACACCCCACAGCACAATGACATAACTACACATAAATCAATGCTCCCAGGTTGAGAGAACCAGGACTAATGTAAAGAAGGTTTGCGTGTGTGAAGGCAGGCCCAGTGGATTTATGACGGAAAACACTGTTAGCACAGTTGCGTAGTTTCTGCAGGGCAGTTGAGCAGTGAGTCTTATAGTTTCATAGCATCTAGTTTGCATCCTGTGTTTCATGTTCTGTCACTGAAATGCTCTGACTGTTCGGTGAGCCTCAATTGATATTTATAATAATGTTGTCACCATTTACTCATCATTTTATCAGCCATATTGTTCCATGTATTATTTTTGTTGAAACACAAATTGGTGGTCTTAAGCCCTATTCGCAGAGGATTAGTATTACCTGGTGACCTCTAGTCATTTGTAATAATTGCAGAGATTGTCTGTGATCTTAATCCCGTGCGAATCGGATAGTATAGAATTTGATAGTATTTTGGGTGCTGGGTCATATATACCATACAACTATACAATTTGCAGAAAAGAAAAGCTGAAAACCATCAGAAGATAGAGATGGATTACATGTATGGCAGCATTCGGTAAGGAACATTCCTCTATTTATGATATATCATACAGCTAGACCTATAACAACAAGACATTTACAAGCAATAGCCTATCCAGTGGAAAGGGCTGTTGTTGAGAACAGCTAGACTCAGCCATTGTGAAAAAGTACATTTTAGCATACTTTTATATAGTATAAAAACCCTCCACCTCCTCCAGCTCCACTTGCCTAGATCTGCTATCAGGATTTATGCATGTCTGTCATGCAGCAGCAGCATCTTACATGCTTACATCAGCAAGTCTTTGTATCTATTAGCAGTAGCAAGTCCATACTTGCTCTGCAGCAACAGAAATAATCAACAACAGAAGCAGCATGGCAGATTTCCCCCAGTTTCACAGACAAGGCTTAAGCTAGTCCCAGATTGAAATGCATGTTTGAGCTGTTTTAACTGAAAGAAACTTGCACTGATATATCTTTAAAATATGTCAATACCATTGTTTTGTCTTAAGATGCATACCAGTAGTTTTTTTTTTCTTTTCTAGGGCACGTTTATAAAAGTTACTTAAAGGGATAGTTCACTCCAAAATGAAAATTCTGTTATTAATTACTCAACCTCATGTTGTTCCAAACCCGTAAGACTTTCGTTCATCTTCGGGAACACAAATGAAGATATTTTTGATGAAATCTGAGAGCTCTCTGACCCCTCCATAGACAGCAATTTAATTAACACTTTCAAGGCCCAGAATCCAGAAAGGTAGTAAAAACATCATTAAAATAGTCCATGTGACTACAGTGGTTCAACATTAATTTTATGAAGCGAAGAGAATACTTTTTGTGTTAAAGTGACCAGACCCGGTTTTTGGTGTTCTGTCCCCGACTCGAGCTGTCCCCGGAAATGTCCCCATTTTACAGCTCGTTCAAAAAAACCAGCAGATATATTGCAAAAAAGGGCCCAACCAACATACAGCAGCCTTTCTGGTTATAGGAGCAATCGTGTAGTGATTCTTTTCAACAGCAGATGGCGCTGTGAGATACGCTGAGTCTACTTGGTCGCGCGCGCGCCGCTTCATAAAGAACGTAACCGAGAGCAGAGCGCCATTATCGTCAAATATCAAAAGAAACATCGTTATCGCTTTCAAGGTAGTAACATACTAACTATTCATGTTAAATTAAAGTAATGCTGTTAGTATGTGCTTTATAACAGAGCCTCAACAGGGTGCGGGATTGTTTTGTCCCCAAAAGTTCTGCAGTCACAAAGCAGTGATTACCACACATCTGAACTATAAAAAACCTAAACAATTAACCTTATACTTGCAACAAATACATGTGCAGATACACGTACTTTCTGCTTAAAATAAGCCTTAAAATGCAAAATAACAAGACTAATTAAGGATAGTAGGAGTTTCAAGCACAAACATAACAAAACATTTGAAAAGAAAAAAAGTTATTTATATAGTATAAAATATTAAATAAAATTATAAAATGTTAAAATATTTATTAAATAGTTTTATTTGTCATATTTATGTTGTTTTATTTTTGTAATGTGTTTTTGTTAAGTCATGTTATAATATTGTTTTGAACTGCTTATTTACAATGGTTACTGCTAACTGTTTTCATTGTTTATTTGTTTTTGTTTTTTTGTGGGTGCGTTGAATTGTATTAAATCCAGACCAAAAATCCTAATAATCAAACTAAATCATAATAATTATTAATGTTACTAATAATATAGAGAGCCCAAAACATAAACATTAAAAATGTATTGCGCCTGTTTTTTAATTTAAAATTTAAAGATAATAACAAATGAGATTTTAGTGATATTTTGACCACTCAAATAGGAAATGTCCCCGGTTTCCATTTCAGAAATCTGGTCACCTTATTTTGTGTGCAAAAACAAACAAAAATAATTACTTTATTCAACAATTTCGTTCTGGCCTGTGCCAGTCTTTTAAAAAACTACAAGTAATTTTTGAAGTGTACATTCAGTACAAATAAGCACATTTCTTTTTCACAATGGACTAATATCGACAAAGTTCCAATAAACTGAGTTCACGTAAGCAATAAGTTACGAGAGGCTGTATCGTGAATAACTCAAGGCTGAAAAGTGTTATTAGGGACGAGTTGCAGTGCCTGCAACCCCTTCAGCAGTGACTTATTCATGATTCAGCACTAGCCTCGAGTACCTTATTGCTTTTATACAACTTTTACCACACAATACAAATATTAAAGTAAAAAAATATGTATCAATACACCTTTCATGAAGTAAAATCACTAAAAGTCCCTGACCCTGATTATTGCGCCATTAGATGGTCAGTAGTGAAGACTTTTATATTGATAGGACTGAAACTTATTGTGAACACGGAGCAAGACGCAACTGACAAATGCTTTGACTAGCGCTGTCAGTGTCAGGGCACGGGAAAACCCCTTAAAGCCAGTAGCCCCTCACTGCAGAACACGAGATCCAGGGGGCGGAGACGGGTAGGTTAAGGGATATGTAAAGTGGGAGGAGTTGGATCTGGATTCAACCTCTCCCCCCTGGATCTCATGTTCTGCAGTGAGGACCATCTCCCTTAAAGGGGTTAGAACTGGATTTTTAAATTATTTTACAATGTTTTATTGTAAATAAAACACAGCTATTGACCAATCAGAATCAAGGACTAGAACTAACCATTTTATAATGTGAATTAATATTTACAGATATTAATTGAACTATTGAACTAACCTACAATGTGAACACATTTACACTTTTGTAAATTTTGCTTATGAAATAAGTATTCTCAAATACTTTTATTACATTTTTACTATTACAGCTGTCAAAATTAACAAATTGTGAAAAGTGTAAATATTGCATTATATTTAGATCTATTCCTATCACATGAAAGGTTGCATTGAGGAGCATTGAGCAGATGACAGATAGTCTGTTGATCTTGTCATTACAATTCGATTTCTGCACTCTCACTAAATGCTTTCACCATAACTAACAATGCAAACACAATGTAAATACAGTAAGAGTTTCATTATGTAGTGTAACAGGAATTTGAGCAAATGTCCAGATAAACTTGCAGTATGTGATCGACAGATTCAGCCATTATAAAGAGAGGATTCTTTGAAGTAAAACTAGGATTATAGGATTATTCATTATAAATTGAATTAGCTACTCGCCTACTGTTCATCGACTGAACACCAGTGGGCGAGGACAACGATGCGATGATGTAAAAGTAGGCTTGTTGTCTTGCTCCAGAGGCAGTCGTATGCAAATGATTGTGCCCCTGTGATGTCACATGCCACCTCGGATCCAAACTAAGCTTCTTACAGCTTGATTGTATAAATGCTTTTTCATTTATCAGTTTAAATCTAGACTGTCAGTTTAAATCTAGACTAAAAACACATCTCTTTACTATGGCATACACATAAAAGATTTTTAATTTATATTTAATCAAATCAATTAAATGATTGTTAGGCTGCATTAACTTGGTCAGCCGGAACCGGGAACACTTTCCATAACACCTGATGTACTCGTTACATCATAAGAAGAATGGCATCTACGCTAATGTTAGTCTCTCTGTTTATCCCGAGGTTTACTGCAGTCAGCCGGATCCGGGCCGGATCCAGATCAGATGGTGGATCTGCGCCCAGACATGACCAACGCATCCCTGAAGTGTCTGCAGAGACCGTGTCAATTAGACTCCCTCCTGAAACTGCCTCACCGACACAACATCCTCATAAACCCGTCCCTGGCATGATGACTCTGATATTTCGAATATTCCTATTTAATAATTGTTTAATCAACACATCATCCTCAATAAACCCGTCTCCAGCGTGATGCCTCCGATCTTTCAAATATTCCGATCTAATATGACTTCTGACCAGTAAGGTTGCCAAAATAATAATCATACACTGTGTTAATTGGCCAGAGGAGAACTGGCACCCCGACTGAGCCTGGTTTCTCCCAAGGTTTATTTTTCTCCATTATGCCACCTGATGGAGTTTTGGTTCCTTACCACTGTCGCCTTTGGCTTGGCTTGCTCAGTTGGGGAAACTAAATTTTCAAATTAATATCCAAATAAATGTAATTACTAAACTAAATTAATTATGTCAACTACATTTACTTGAATGTATATGATAATTGAAATTAGCTAAATGACATCACCTTTTTCTCCAGAGCGGCTGTACAGCCGAATCAAATTCTGTTGCATTATTTTCCTGTTTAACACTGTGAAGCTGCTTTGAAACAATCTGCATTGTAAAAAGCGCTATATAAATAAAGTTGACTTGACTTGACTTATCATGTCATGACCCCTTTAACTGTATAAAGGACACAATATTACAAGGACATTGAAACTGATATTTATTATGAATATAAGACTGACCTGAAGGATAATGCTACATCTAAATGCAGGTAATAAACTCGTTCACTCGATCTCTCTCTCACACAATACTTTACATAATACAGTAAGTGTCAATAAACAATATTAATGAGAATAAACATATGTTAATGTTGCTAAAAATGGTTGCTAAGGGTGTTGTGTAGTGATACAGCCATAGTTCCCATTCAGTCGGTCACTCTCGACGCCACATCGGAGTACCGACGAATATGAATTTCGCTCGCGAGAGCCAATCTACTTCGAGTGAAACTAAACGAGCCAATGCACATTAGCATGCAATGATTGCACCAGGTGCTCATGCCATGCAGTGCGGGTATAAATGAGACACAGGTGTTTGCATCAAATTAGCTTTTTGCTTCGGAGCCGAGTGGTAGATGGTTCAGCCAGATATCACTCTCTACTGCGCAGTCCTGACTGAAAAGAAGCCTGCCCTTTTGGAAGCGATCTCTTCAGTCGGTGTTGGTGTAACGGCACTGCAGCGGGTCGTGTGGTTTTTTCGATCATCTCTCTTTTCTCTTTTTTGAGCAAACACAAAGACTGTTCTCACAGCTGGTTCGGTGCACTAGGTGGAGAGCGCTGAAAAGCTGTTCTTATGGCTGGTAAAAGAGCGCCTTCGTGTGAGAGAGCGCGCACATCAGGCTGCACTATCCCCTGACTGTGTCGCCGCGACCCCTCCCCCTGCGTGCTTCAGCACCAAGGAGAGCGTCCTTCTAAAAGAGCAACACAGATAGAGCTTGTGTCATTTTCAGGATGACATTCTATCTGTGTGTTTCTGGATGCGGTGGTTATCTGTCACTGAGGGATGGTCACAAGCGCTGTATCTCGTGTTTGGCCGCTCAGCACACTGAGGCAGCGCTGGTGGATGACTCATGTTCTCACTGCGGGAACATGACCATCTCGGAGTTGCGGTCGAGACACCATCTCGCAAGGGGTGGAGTCCCCGTGCCTCTGCCTTGATCTAATCCTCCACAGAGGGTTACTTCAGGCAGTAGCGCGGGAGATCTGAGGATTACGGTGAGTGCGCTTCCCCCAGGGACCCAACCCCCGGGGAACCCTCACCCCTCCCGCACTTCACAGCCAGTAGAGCTGCCGTTGGAACGCGGTGGGCCACCCACGAGGTGTGTACCATCCGTATCCTTCGGGGCTCCTCTTGACGATCAGATGTCCATCGCTGCATCGGAGGGAGGGTCAGAAGTTTCTGGTGATGACGTGTCGGCGCAGGGGGCTCCTTCGGGAAGATCCGCTGTGCCCGATATGGATCCGGAAATGATGGCCATGCTTTCCCGGGCCGCTGAGAGAGTCGGGCTCGTGTGGAACCCTCCACCATGTCCCGAACCCTCGAGGCTGGACGACTGGTTTCTCGGGGTGGCCCGTGCTGGTTCTCAGCGCCCCACCCCGGTTCCTTTCTTTCCGGAGGTGCATGACGAGGGTGGTCACGATCCCGTTCTCCAGGAACTGAGAACCGCAACGGACCTTGCACGATGGAGGTTACGGCGCGGGCAGTGGGTCGTGCGATGTCCACTATGGTGGTCCAGGAACGCCATCTCTGGCTGTGTCTGGCTGACATGAGGGAAATCGACAAGATCAGGTTCCTTAATTCCCCCGGTACCTGCATTCCACCTCGCTGCCCCACGGTGGGTACGCCGGTGGTCCCTTTGGTCCCGCTTACACGGTCTCTGCGAGCCTGGCTAGCGCTCCCCAGTCCGTCTCGCTGGCTCATTCGGACCATCAGGCTCGGCTATGCGATTCAGTTCACCCGGCGCCCCCCCAGGTTCAAGGACGTCCGCTTCACTTCGGTGAACGCCGCAGACGCCCATGTCCTGCGTGCGGAGATCACAGTCCTACTGGCGAAGGACGCGATAGAGCCGGTCTCTCCAGCCGATATGAAGACAGGCTTCTACAGCCTGTACTTCATTGTACCCAAGATTGGTTTGCAGCGATCGACCTGAAGGACGCGTACTTTCATGTCTCGATTCCTCCTCGACACAGGCCGTTTCTGCGCTTTGCGCTCGAGGGTCGAGCATATCAGTACAAAGTCCTGCCTTTCGGGCTGTCCCTGTCACCCCGTGTCTTTACGAAAGTCACGGAGGGGGCCCTTGTGCCCATGAGAGAACAGGGTGTTCGCATCCTCAACTATCTCGACGACTGGCTCATTCTAGCACAGTCCAGGGATCAGTTGTGCGAACACAGGGACCTGGTGCTCAGACATCTCAGCCAGTTGCGTCTTCGGGTCAACTGGGAGAAGAGCAAACTTGCCCCCGTGCAAAGGATCTCTTTTCTCGGTATGGAGTTAGATTCGGTCGAACGGACAGCGCGCCTCACAGAGGAGCGTGTCGAGTCGATGCTGAACTGCCTAAACAGGTTTCAAGGCAGGATGGCGGTTCCACTGAAACAGTTTCAGAGGCTCCTGGGGCATATGGCAGCCGCAGCGGCAGTAACACCGCTCGGCCTGCTTCATATGAGACCGCTTCAGCATTGGCTACACGGCCGAGTCCCGAGATGGGCGTGGCAACGCGGCACTCACCGGGTGAGCATCACACCGGCCTGCCGCCAATCCTTCAGCCCATGGTCAGACCCCTCTTCCTTCGGGCCGGAGTGCCTCTGGAACAGGTGTCCAGGCATGCTGTGGTCTTCACGGATGCCTCTGCCATGGGCTGGGGAGCCACGTACAACGGGCATGCAGTGTCAGGGGTTTGGACGGGCCCGCACCTGCATTGGCACATCAACTGCCTCGAGTTGCTAGCAGTGCATCTCGCTCTGAGCCGCCTCAAAAGGCTGCTACGGGGCAAAGATGTACTGTACACGGACAACACTGCGACCGTTGCGTATCTCAACCGACAAGGTGGTCTGCGCTCCCGTCACATGTCGCAACTCACCCGCCATCTCCTCCTCTGGAGTCAGAAGTGTCTGAGGTCGCTTCGGGCCATTCATGTCCTTGGTGTGAGCAACCGTGTGGCCGACGAGCTTTCACAAGCTGCGCTCCCAGGGGAATGGCGACTCTACCCCCAGGTGGTTCAGCTGATTTAGAGACAGTTTGGGGCGGCACAGGTCAACTTGTTTGCCTCCCCAGAAACGTCCCACTGCCAGTGGTTCTATTCGCTGACCGAGGGTACACTCGGCACGGATGCACTTGTGCACAGCTGGCCCCAGGGGCTGCGCAAATATGCATTTCCCCCAGTGAGCCTACTTGCACAGACATTTTGCAAGGTCAGGGAGGACGAGGAGCAGGTCCTGTTGGTGGCGACTTACTGGCCCAACCGGACCTGGTTCCCAGAACTTATGCTCCTTGCGTCAGCCCCTCCTTGGCCGATTCCTCTGAGGAAGGACCTTCTGACTCAGAGACGGGGCACCCTGTGGCACCCACGTCCAGATCTGTGGAAGCTTCATGTCTGGCCCCTGGACGGGACGCGGAGGTTCTAGGTGACTTACCCCAAGAGGTAGTTATCACCATCACTTCAGCACGAGCACCGTCTACAAGACAGGCTTATGCTTTGAAGTGGAACCTGTTCGTCGAGTGGTGTTCTTCTCGCCGAGAAGACCCCCGAAGATGTTCGATCGCGTCTGTACTTTCCTTCCTGCAATGAGGGTTGGAGCGTAGGCTGTCGCCCTCCACCCTCAAGGTCTATGTTGCTGCAATATCCGCCTATCACGACCACGTAGAAGGTAAGACGGTTGGGAAGCACGACCTGGTCGTCAGGTTCCTCAGGGGGGCGAGACGGTTAAATCCTCCTCAAGGACGTCTGTCATCAGGCCCCTTGCCGCTGAATCCTTGAGAACCGGTACTGGGCTGGGGATATATGAGTGACCCTGCGGGGATCCCATATATTTTTCCACGGTCGCTCCTACGGTAAGGCCGTGTCTTTCCCTTGGGAGAGCCTTCCCGTCACTGGGACTGAGCCCCCTTTCTCCATTGCGGGCTACGGCTCAGCATTGTACTCCACATAACTCCTTCGGGGTACAATATGTGCTCCGCTTTCCCAGTGTTATCCAATAGTCACTGAACGGGTCATGCTAACATGTTCTTCGTGTATTGTGTTAGTTTATCAATTATAATGTTGGCCACCGGGTGACATCCATACTCCATTATAATTTTTTATGCTTATCGTCACAAATTAATACATTTATGTCACAATATAACTTAAATTGCAAAACACTGGTCACAACTTGAGTCTTAGATCTTTTCAAAAATAGGCTATTTATTTTGTCAAGGTTAGAAAAGTAAAAAATTTGGTAAAATGTTTAGAAACAGCAAACTGCCAACGTTTCAAAGTTTCCAGGGTAAGGCGATGTCTGACTGCAAAAAAGATGATTTTTGAGAATTTAAGCTTTCAGTTTATAATGATTACTTAAAACATGATTTGAATAAATAGGCTATATTGCTGTTTATTCAAAAATAATTTATTACTATTTTATATAATTTATTTATTTTGATGACTGATTGGTTGATGGTTTATTTCTTTCCAATTAACTTGTTTATAATGAGTTCACTGCTTTCATTAAAAGCTAAGAGCAATGTGTCTGTAGGGTTCTCTGATAATCGATAATATTTATAATATCTTTAACCAATATTTTTAGCATATGCAGAATTATCTACCATTAATGATAAACTAAATCCTATAAAATCTTTTGCTTCAGTCTATTGCAGAAATAGATATTCATACATGCATGCGTATAACTACGGTTGCAGACGCACAGGCAACTTATTTTTGAATGTCCACAAAGCGCGTTCACGGCCGGTTTGACCATTCGAAAATGGTGGATGGCTAATGTATAGCATCCCATAGAAACAGTCTCTAATGAGGCATCTATGTACATAAATCTATGGGTGAATAAAACACAGCTATTAACCAATCAGAATAAAGGACTGGAACTAACCGTTTTATAATGTGAATTAATATTTACAGATGTGAACTAAATATGTGTGAATTATGTGGAGCACATTTACATTTTTAGTGGATTGTCTAGGGTAAACCAGGACGTCTGGTCACTCTAGATTTGGATCACAGTTAAGATTTCATTAGTTCAGGCCTATCATATTACAATGAGAAATTTGTTAATCAGTCATTGTACAAACAATCACTGGAGTGGTAATGAACAATAATGCATTCAACACATTGCTTACGGTATTACCCCACAATGACAGCAGTCACTGACATTTCTCTAGGGACCGAATATCAGGCAAATGTACAATTAATGATCAACCAACACAACAGAACAAACTCAGCCCACTTACTTTATCAACATGAGTCAAATTAGGCCAGTTTAACTCAGAGAAAGAGGTTTAAGAGCTTTATGTGTAAGAAGCGCCCCATAATCACATCATGAATGAGTCCATTAGGCTCTAATGGAACTAATAACAACCTGAGAGGAAGCAATGGTCCCATTATGAGCAATATTTATAGCAGATATAAAATTGCCCCTCTATCATTGTCATTATGACTTTTGACAATTATGTCTGTACGTCATGAGCATAAAGAAATAAAGGGACGGAAATTGCACTTCACGCCGCCATTTCCAATATTGTTTGATGGAGGGCACGGCTGCTCGTATTTATGCTATTTTTACCAGTGGCTACAGATGTAAACAACAGCCAGGGCTGGCACAAGCTTAACTGCCGCTCTAGGCAAAACACCGTTGCGCCGCCTCCACACACTCACAATTAAAGACGATCTTTGAGATGCATGTGAAAGACTGGAGATTTTGTTCATTGATAAAATTGCACTAAAATAAAAGCATACAGAAGCATGCTTGCAGATTTTTTTTTTTACTCAGCAACACTAAAAAACAAATCAGCACCACTAGAGCAAATGCAAATTCTGTTTTATATTATAAAATAAGCAGCCTATATGTACAGGCCTGGAGTAGCTATCGGAAGATTCGGGAGAATCCCCAGTGGGCCGCTGATAAATTGGGCCGGCAGCAGTACCACTTCAACATACGGGATGCAGAAAGCACAAGTCTCTAGTTCATTTTCAATGAGAGACGCATGGAAAGTGGCAAATCAGTGGTAGTCTCTGCGCGTGCACAGCTCTTCGTAGCGGTTATAAATATAATTAATATCATTATGGCATCCCACCAAACATTGGTCCGACGACAACGTTGTGTCTCTGGCCAAAAATAGCCGCTGTAGGACGGCATAAATCAGGATTTTTTTTTACATTACTTTCCAAAAAATGTATTCAGATATGCTCAACATACAGTACGTCCAGTCAACTTTCATTTTGGAACTATTTTTCAACCATGACAGGACGTGTCGGAGGGACGTCTTTTCAATGGTCATTAAAACGTTAGCTGGACTAAATGCACACAATAAGGTGAGCTACATAACTTCTCCCTCGCTTTCTCTCACATAGCTACACATGCATAAGTCCACCTTTCAGAAGCGCGTGTCGGGCTTTAAAATCATTAGCCATCACCAGCAGTTTTTTTATTTTTATTTGATGATATTTTTGGATGTACATGAGTTTTTCATGTAGACCGATGGTACTCTAGTGTGGGGCAGGATGGGGTGGGTGTGGTAGGCTACTAGAATGAAGGAAAGTCAATTTAGATTTGGAATAACTAGTGGAGTTATAACTTGATGATGGAAGTGCAATAATTCAAACGAATGTCCCAAAAAAAAAAGATTTAAATTAATTAATTAAATGGGGAAAAAAAAATCTCTTTTATTCTTGCCACCCTGACTGTGCTGCCGCCCTAGACGCCTAGCTCGCCTATAGGCACGCGCCGGCCTGACAGCTCTAATTAAGCGTTTAAAGCCTGGCTCATCAAGGCACAGATCACTGAGATTAATCAGAACAATTACTTAAGTGCATAATGTGTGAACACAATTTCACAATTTCACAAGTAATATAAATATTACTTATTTATATAAGAATAACTTATTAAATTTATGTAAAGTAATGCTTCAAAGGAAAACCAAAAGTCAACTTAACTTTTTGGATACTGGCTTATCCTTAAAGTCAAAGTGAAATTAAAATTGGCTATTCAAGACCTGTGCATTTGCCTAAAATTGACTGCACTCATTGGTATCTCCAAATGGCAACACTCACATTTGGGCCATTCGTGTTCAAGGCATTTAGTAAAGTCTTTAACCCTCATCCTTCTCTCGGGTTTTGACCAGAAACTCTAAACTTTAAACAAGAAACTTTTTTCATCGGAGTGGTCTAAGACCCTAGGACTTTTGTGACACTTAAACCACGAATGCACACACAAACAATTGACTGGATTTGAGGAGTTTTGTGGTTGAAAAAATGTGAATTTTTTGAATTTTTCATTTCAGCTGGTAATTACTGTGGATTGTATGTATATGTACGTTTTTGCAGTTTTGCAAAAATGCAGGTAGAGGCACGTTTTTTTCCCCCAATGAGCCTATGTTGTTGTTGTTTTTTGTGCGCAAAAAACTACTCCAAGTGAACTTAAAAGAACATGCCATGACCACTATACATGTTCTTGTAATGTCTAGTGTTTTGGTTGTTTCAGGTTATGTTTCATGTCTTTGTATTCATGCTCTTTGTCCTGTTCCTGTTTGTCATGTGATCCTGCCATGTGCTCCCCTAGTCACATGTGTTCTATGTTGTCATGTTCTAATTGGTTCATTGTTTCATTGTTCACAGGTGTCCCTTGTCTTGTCATTAGTAGTCTGTGCAAAAGTCTGTGTATTTTAGCCCTCATGTTTGCCATGTTTCTTTGTCTAGCTTTGTTATGTGTAATATGCTGTTGGTGAGTGGCTGTTCATGATTCAAGTCAAGGGCAGTAGGTACCTGGCTAAGGCCACGGAGGCCGTGCCTCTCTGGCCCCCTGAACTTCCTGCACCACCATGGCTTCCTGAACTTCCTGCACTGCCATGGTCCCCTAAACTTCCTGCACAGCCATGGTCCCCTGAACTGCCTGCACCTCCATGGCTTCCTTAACTGCCTGCGCCGCCATGGCTTCCTGAACTACCAGGTACGCCCATGTTCCATAGCCCCACGGTCCCGTCTCTGCCTTGCCAGGGTCCATGTCCTGGCATCAAGACCGCCCTCCTAGACTTTTGTTTCTTTTGTGATGTTTTGTTCGGCGGGAATCTGTAATGTCTAGTGTTTTGGTTGTTTCATGTCTTTGTATTCAGGCTCTTTTTCCTGTTCCTGTTTGTCATGTGATCCTGCCATTTTTCCTTGTTCCTTGTGTTCTATGTTGTCAGGTTCTGATTGGTTCATTGTTTCATTGTTCACAGGTGTTCCTTGTCTTGTCATTAGTCTGTGTATTTTAGCCCTCATGTTTGCCATGTTCCCTTGTCTAGCTTTGTTATATGTAAGCTGTTGGTGAGTGTCTGTTCATGGTTCGAGTCAAGTCATCATTTGTTTTGTATCTGTTCATGTTTATCATTAAATTGTACTTGGGTTCAACTGCAACTTGCCTCCAGTGGAACATTACAGTTCTTGCATACCCCTGACATGGTGGTTTCCTCATTTTTATGGTGGTGTGATTAGTTTGTCCTGTAATGACATTTGAACACATTTGTGGCATGAGCTACCGACTCCTTCATCTAAACATATAGTTCAAGTGACTGCAATTCTGTTCCAAAGTGTCATCTGCCCACAAACACTAGTAGAGCATTATGAATAGTGTGAAAATGATGTAGGATCCAGTGGACAGGAGTGGTTGATAATGGACCACCTCATTTGGATTACAACACTCTCGAGTTGTAGTGCAGTTGCCAGGATAGAAGCAAACAAACAGCGTTGTTAAAAACAAAACAAACAAAACAGAAAAGGCTAACTAGACGTTTATTAAACAAGATCTTCCCAGCCACACCACATCAGACAACTGTATGTTTCAAGCATTTCATTGGCCTTGTTAGGCTCTAATAGTGAATCATAAATCACGCTGTGAGGCAAACCAGTGTGGTGATATTATAAATGATGATTCATGCTAGCATTTAAAGCAGCATGTGATAACAATGCCCTTATCAGGTCATATTCCACCATCAGTCTCACACAAGCACAACAACAGTTTTCCAGAGCATCAACACCTTGACACATCTGTTTTTCCATGCTGTGCCTCTTTCCCCTGCACAACAAGTCCTTATAATAAAACCATAGAGGTGAGAAGCATATGGTGAAACGAACAGGTTTTGTTAAAGGCAGGACAGAAGCTTGGCCTACGGCCTTAAAGAGGATTGAGATAAATAAACAGATAAAAAAATCAAGCACTAATGTACTGAAGGGATTCATGTCCGCCCAACACTCCAGTCCAGTCCAAATACAGGATTTGTTTAGGCAGGTTTACAGCACTCGCTGTGCTGAGCATATTACAAAATGGTGGGCTACATTTTATAGGTGTTGATAAATATTTGACTGGGTTGTTGGGTTAACTGTCTCGCTATTTCTAACTGACTCTCCCAGAACACCCTACCAACATCCCTCTTGTTGCAACCCCTCATATAGCTACCACTGCCTAGCAATCCTGTAACAAGCATCCAGGACACCCTAGCAACTGCCTTCCAACTAAACAGTACACCCCTATACTTAGCAACTACCAAAATCCCCTTAACAACTGCCAAGCAGCCACTCAGAAAATCAATACCCTAGCAAGCTCAGAAATGTCAACCTCTTAGAACACCTTAACTATTTCCCAGTCATTGCCAGCATTTTAAAAAATAATAATAATTTATAAAATATAAATAAAATATTTTCTTGTATTAAAAAAATGTAATTTCGAACAAAAAGCTGAGAAAATTGCGTTTTTGTCAAAGACAACCTGGATCGGATTTAACATTTCAAAACATAGATGGAGTAGATTGAGTCCATCAACAACCCTTTAAAGCTTCACACCTTTTTGTGTGTTCGACATTTCGTTAGGCAGTTTTATGCTGTTGAATGTTTGATGATGACGTTAGCTTAATTGTGCGTAAACAATCTTCTATCGGCTATCCCAATTCAGAGGCTGCATCCTTCGAAGGGTGCATTTGAAAGCTGATTGTGTCACAATGGTGTGGCGAAGGCTGTCCCAATTTGAAGGATCCTTCAAATACGGCCTTCTGAAATTTCCGAATTACACTTTTAAACATAAGTATTGGGTTTCAACTTACTCAAATATCTAATGATACAAAATGTAAAACAAAACAAAACAAAACAAAACAAAAAACTTTAAAGCAGTTCAAATGTTGACTTGCATCTGACTAATATGTGATTACACTCACCTAAAGGATTATTAGGAACACCTGTTCAATTTCTCATTAATGCAATTATCTAATCAACCAATCACATGGCAGTTGCTTCAATGCATTTAGGGGTGTGGTCCTGGTCAAGACAATCCCCTGAACTCCAAACTGAATGGAAAGAAAGGTGATTTAAGCAATTTTGAGCGTGGCATGGTTGTTGGTGCCAGACGGGCCGGTCTGAGTATTTCACAATCTGCTCAGTTACTGGGATTTTCACGCACAACCATTTCTAGAGTTTACAAAGAATGGTGTGAAAAGGGAAAAACATCCAGTATGCGGCAGTCCTGTGGGCGAAAATGCCTTGTTGATGCTAGAGGTCAGAGGAGAATGGGCCGACTGATTCAAGCTGATAGAAGAGCAACTTTGACTGAAATAACCACTCGTTACAACCGAGGTATGCAGCAAAGCATTTGTGAAGCCACAACACGCACAACCTCGAGGCGGATGGGCTACAACAGCAGAAGACCCCACCAGGTACCACTCATCTCCACTACAAATAGGAAAAAGAAGCTACAATTTGCACGAGCTCACCAAAATTGGACAGTTGAAGACTGGAAAAATGTTGCCTGGTCTGATGAGTCTCGATTTCTGTTGAGACATTCAGATGGTAGAGTCAGAATTTGGCGTAAACAGAATGAGAACATGGATCCATCATGCCTTGTTACCACTGTGCAGGCTGGTGGTGGTGGTGTAATGGTGTGGGGGATGTTTTCTTGGCACACTTTAGGCCCCTTAGTGCCAATTGGGCATCGTTTAAATGCCACGGCCTACCTGAGCATTGTTTCTGACCATGTCCATCCCTTTATGACCACCATGTACCCATCCTCTGATGGCTACTTCCAGCAGGATAATGCACCATGTCACAAAGCTCGAATCATTTCAAATTGGTTTCTTGAACATGACAATGAGTTCACTGTACTAAAATGGCCCCCACAGTCACCAGATCTCAACCCAATAGAGCATCTTTGGGATGTGGTGGAATGGGAGCTTCGTGCCCTGGATGTGCATCCCACAAATCTCCATCAACTGCAAGATGCTATCCTATCAATATGGGCCAACATTTCTAAAGAATGCTTTCAGCACCTTGTTGAATCAATGCCACGTAGAATTAAGGCAGTTCTGAAGGCGAAAGGGGGTCAAACACAGTATTAGTATGGTGTTCCTAATAATCCTTTAGGTGAGTGTATATATAGATTATACAGTTCTAACACTTTTTAGTTAACTTTACTTAATGTCTTAACTTAATTGTAAAAATCTAGTAATCTGTACTTTTCAAATACTATTCCTTGTTTACTCAGAAAACCCAAGTTAAGATTAATTGATTGGTTTGACTGCCATTTTGTCAAGCAAAAAAAAAGTTTTTTAAGCAATTCTTAATACTGTAGACTTTTCACTAATTTCCTCCACTTCTGCAGTTATCTTTCTCTGGTTGCATTCACTCTTTCCAAAAGTAATATTGAATGTTGAATTGTCAATACAACTGAAAGATCTGAGAGAACATCACATAAATTGAATTGATGTTGATTTTCCTAAAATGTTTTTTTTTTTTTTTTTTAACTCACCATTATGGTGATCAGTGTTCCCTTTGGTTGGGCACTTGGAACATCATTTATATTATTGTAATTCTCTTCCTATTGATGCAGCAAGAAATCACAGTTATTTGGTTTCAAAGGAAGGGAAGTAATAAATAGGTTGCTTTTAAAAGTTGATCTAACTAACTCATTCATGTTGAATAATGATCTTTTAAAATGTTATTGCTAACACGTCATAAACACCTTGTGAAACTTTTAATTAGGTTGATATAATCCCTTTATAGGAGTCTGTGTGTGCTTCAGTCACACAATGGAGTCAGTGTGCATGCTTTTTTAAAGTAAGTCTAACTAATTAGATTTTACAGTGCTGCTTTGTTTTCAGACAGTTTAATATAACTTTCAAAATAATCTAGTACAAACGGCTGTCACTCATCTACGGCAGTTGTCACAGTTGGTAGGTGACAAGAACAGTCCTCTGTTGGCTAGACCGTCCCATTTAACAATGCTCTGCTAGAGCTATTTGGTTAAAGTGAAAGACAAACCACACAAACTGTTATTTTTTACTTGAATTTATTTATGCACCATCTTCATATCATAATTAATAATGGGGGGGAAAAAACATTACACAAGCACATATTTTAATCTGTAGCATGGCAGGCCTTCTCTATTACTCTTCCTGTCTGACCAGCCATACCATCAGCCCACCTACATAGCAAGCAAGCTATATACAACACAAAACTAGTGCACACCCATTACAATGAGCAAAGTTTCCACACTGTTTGTCTGCAGTGTGGACAGTGTCTTTGATTATAATGGGAGTGCTCTAAATTTATTGTTTTGCACCAGTCATTTGCAGTATAGCTGAGGTGTATGCTATGAAACACCAACACTGTGCAAAAAAAAAAAGGAATTCACAATACATTCAACCAAAGACACTGCAGGCAGAGAAAAATAGCTTATTTCAGGGGCAAACAGGATCTCGTAATATATTTTGCAAGATCATTTTTTTAATATACTGGCATCTTTGTTTTTGAATTTTGGCAAAAACCAAACTTAAAAGGGAAATTCGGTAGCACTTCATTTTACAGTGTCCTTGTTACACGTTACATGTACTTATTATAGTAATATTAGTAAATTATGCATAATTACATGCAAATAACTCCAAATAACTAAACCCTATTCCTAACCCTATAGTAATTACATGTTGTTATTAATATTACTTAGAACTTAATTGTATAATTACACTGTAACATGGACACCTTAAAATAAAGTGACTGAAAATTCTGTCAGATCCTCTCATGACTTTCCAACCCCACATTTTTTTCTTCCATATAACACAAAGTGAGACATTATACAAAACGTCAAAGCTGCTCTTTTCAATACATGACAATTTTTACTCAAAAGCACCATAAAAATGAGCCCGTATGTTGTGTGCTCTATTCATGAAGTTTTCTGAAGTCATACAGTATTGTGTGAGGAACAAATTTAATATTAATATTCTCTTCTACATCATTGATCCTCATGTGTCATGGGCCCGATTGCGACCCAAACGGTTTATATCTATATAAGCTGTTCAATATAGCTACTGACTTCTCAACATATTTAAATTTTTGATGTGACTTCATTACCTTTCAGAGGCTTAATAATTGGTTCAATTGATAAAAGCTTTCCATGTCTTCTGCATCCAAACATGGCTCGGGTTCTCCTGGGATACTGTTGGCAAGTTCATTCCTACATATTCCAAGAGAGTCTGAAGTTTGAATGCAGATAGATGAGCATAACAGGCACTTTGCTACTTTCACTGAAGACTTTGGCATCACTTCAGTTTGGCTGCAAGGAACAGAGGCCTTACACTCACATGGAAATAGAAGGCAGACCCATGCATGCATGATTTATCGACCTCCGTGGTTACTCTCATGCTTGGATAACATTAAATGATGCCAATTTTGAAAAATCTGTTTGAAATATCCAACAGGATTGTTTTGCTTTGGCAGACAACCTCTTTGATCCCTTGTGGCGATAGAATATTTCCCTTTTTTAACAAAAGTCCAACTAAATTATGTCATGTTTAGCACTATGTAAGTACTAAAGGGTCTTTCACCAGCAATTATTACAAATTAGCCACCACTACCTCCCCTTTAACACAGAAGAACTCAGAAGGACTGAGTGTTGCAAAAAAATGCCAGCAATTCCTCTTCTTAGTTAACTGAACTCTAAACCAGGACCAATGTTTCTCTCACTCTCCACAAAGCACACACAAGCACAAAATACACACCATGTGCACAAATAACAGACACCACAAAACAAAGTCATTACAAATCTCAACAGGCATTTACCAATATCTACAACAATTATAAATTAAAATTGTGCAAATTGCCCCCACATAGCATCTGCGATAATCGTTGTCATGATCATCATGTGTTTGATGATCTAAATAAAATATAAATGTGCATCATTATGCACACAAATGCCACAATATGGGGCATCAGCTGCTCATCGTCATTAAAGGTGAAGCATGCCATTTATACGCCATTATCGGCACTAAATTGCAGAAATGACTGTTTTTGTCAAACTTCTCAATATTTAGGGGAAACTCGTTCATTAGCATTCTTATTCATCTTAAATGCAGTTTCTATTATCATATAATAAAATATTTGCAATAAAAATTTATTTAGTCAGAATACACAGCTATGTTTAAATGGCTGTCAATGAGGAAAGATGCTTTTTCCTTCCTTATGATGCAGTTACAAGATCTACCAGCAGGAGCAACCTGCTAATATTATCCAGACAAAACTTGACCCCATGGTTCAGACAGATAGTCCCACCCCAAACTCAAGCCATCGGTTGAATCAATGTTGTTAGTGTTTTAGTGGTGCTAATGTAACAGAAATTACACACTTAACATTTAACCTTCGCTGCAACCTAAATTTAGGGTCTTGCAGTTGCGTATTTTTATGGCATGTCCTATCTTGATCTGAGCATTAAACCATCCTCTGAGTGAGGAATCATTTTGATCGATGTCTTAGGTTGGAATTTGTTCTAAATTTTGTCTTTGCTTTCTGGCTCTTGTCCTTTCAGTTCTTCCTACACTTCCCGAAGCTCTATGGCAAAGGATTTGAATGCCTATTGGGAGATGAGATGTATGCAAGAGAAGCAGTTGCTAACTGACTCTTGAAAATATCAACATGTCTGGTGGACAGTCATCTCTTCTGACCACTGACACAAGGGAATCAGATCTGGCATACTACTCCATTAAGGTATTGACCCAGACCCTTTGAAGTCTTCTACATATGGCTGCATTTTGCATGCTTGAGTATACCAAGCATGTTTCTTTGAAGGGAGCACATAATTTAGAGTGATTAATATTGGCACATTCATCTAATGTGTGATTGATGTCCACTTCACTATACAGAATCTGCTTTAGACAACTGTCACCTTAAGATTGAGTCTGTGACTGATGGATTTGTACTTCGCTTACTTTGTATGGTCAATCTTTAGCTGCTTTCCACTGTCGGGCCAAACCGTTCTCTTTACTTAACCCATTCCGTACTGATCCGGCAAACCAAACTCAAGTGGAAATATAACTAGAACCGATCCTTTCCGTTCCTAGAACTGTTTGGCCCAACAGTGGAAATGCGGCTTTAGTGTTTTTGCTTTAATATTGGGGTCTATGACCTACAAAAAAAGGCACATGGGCAATACTAGGCTTGATCAGTCTATATCTATACCTTGCCTTGGCAATTAAATTCTAACAAATTCAAAGATGGTTTTAATTAAACTAAACACAGACAGCTTTACTTGTTACATGTACCCAAAAGTATCAATTGATTCCAAAATATATTCAAACAAAACTGCTGGTGTGCTGGTTTCACCACAAGGCTTTTTCACTAACTTAACCAGCAGAATGTCCTGACCAATCAGCTTCATGGCTTTGCTGGTCCATCTGCACCAGATTAGCATAAACTTGCATGGAAATTCATGTAGGGTTCATTCGGTTTAGTCCAAGATTGTATGATGCATGTGTAATGCATTAACCGGTTGGCAGTTTTTGACAAGTTCACTTAAGTGTGTTTCTTTAATTTTCCATTCATCCAGAGACATTGATTGTAGGTGTTTGTTTGCACTGGTTCCTTTTGGACCCTACAGTCCAGATGGGTTTTCTCTACTAAATCATCAACATCACAGACAGCAATACTTAATAACACTAGAGGTAAGACTCTGTTCTTTATCAAAGGGTTTGTTAGCATATACATTTGTGCAAATCTTTGTTAACAAAGATATGTCCAACTTCTGCTCGCCCATGTAATGTGACGGACAGATGTCCTTCCATGAGTTGTCTGCTGAGCTTTGGAGAGGGCAATGCTCTCACAAGCTCACACGGGTGCCAGGGACACACACATACACACACACGCCTCTCGCTCCATCTAGGGCTGAGGGTTCAGGGCCCTCAGCTAGAGGAAGCGAGAGTAGTCGGGCTAAGGGTCTTCGGTGAGACACCTGGAGTCTCCTTCAGCTCACAGGTTTCTCTCAGCATTGCCCTGTGGAACGCTACAACACTTTCCTCTGTCCACCACCACTATGTCCTCTGTTATCGAACTGCATGTGGAGCCATCCTGTGGTGTGGAGGTGAACTGCAGGCATCCCTGCCCTGTACCCATACCATTCTGGCTGTTGGACACCAACATCTGCTTCTCTTCTGGACTGCCGAGCCGGGAGGTAGTGGTAGCGATATCAGGCAGTCGTGGGAGGGTGGAGGAATGGACCAGGATGCTGCCACTCTTCATCTGAAGGGTCTGGCTGTAAGTGTGGCGGTACTCCTCCTCAATGTCCCTCCCAAGCTTCCAGCGTCTCCATTTCTTCAGAATCTCAGACTGAACCTGACCAATCAAGATGATACACAGAATGGAAAGGAAACAGATTTGTGAAAACGGAACTACCTTTGTGAGGTTGTGTACATAAAAAGAAAAGAGACTGAACTCACCTCCTTGTTTACGAAGCAATATAAGATTGCTACCAGCAGCCCCTGTGAACATGTCAGAGCATGAATATGCAAGTCATTTTAAGTCATTTAAAGCAATTCATATGCCATCATACTCTTTATTCAATACAACTTCCCCTCCCTCTTGCAGCAACATCTCTTCTCTAATGACGTGTTTACTGGTGCGAGGGCGGGAAAACCTGCCACTTGAGATCACCGCGATAGCAAACCACAACCATCCAATCAATTCCCCATTAACAAAATATTTTTTTCTTGTTCGAGAAGTGTTTCATTTCAAAAGACTGACCCGATCTGAACATTCGCTTCATGCCGATTTTAAGACACACCTACTACAAGGTGGTACAGTATAAATGCACAACCTGCTGAAAAGACCAGGGGTGTGTTTCCCGTACAATGTTGTAACTTGTCGCCTAACTGCCATAGTACATAGATGCATCATTGGAAAAATAAAGTAGCTAGTCATGATTGTTTCCTAAAAATGTAGTAACATTTTCACACATCAGTCATTTGAACCACATTGGTGACATCATGCAGGTGGTAGAGGAATAACTTCTAATTAATTAATTCATATTTGAATATATTATTTTGTACAAAAGCATTATTGTCACTGGCTGGGCTCGAACTCGGGTCTCTGGTGTGGTGAGTTGAGAGATCTACCACTTAGCCACAGAGGTGGTAATGTTGGACCCAAATGAAACACTCCAGGCAACGAAGATTTATTAATAAAAAAAAAGGGACTTAGCAAGTTACAAAAATAATCCAACAAAAGTTCTTCTCAGACTGAGGTATAAATAAAAATAGTGATACCGCAGAGAATCACAGGAGAAAAATAAAAACTCCACGTGGGGAGAAAACAAAACCAGAGAACACAAATAACTAAGAACTAAGGCAGAAGGGAACACAGGGGACCTCTAGAGGCCCGGAGACAAACAACAGGAGGCAAGATGCTGACAATTATCTATTTAAATCCATGTCATTGTAACAAGAAACTAAGCTTCAAACCACAGGTCGAGAGCTGTAGTTCCAACCTCACATCCTTGCAATGCTGTTTGCGAATGTTTGTTAGAACTATGGTTTTGCAAATGACAGAAATTGTGATAATAGTTGGCTAACAATGCTTTTGGGAAATTCGCTGTTGTATGTTGTGTTGTATGTTGTGTTTTGAATGCTGGTCCCAAAAGGAGGTTGGTGTTCCAACCAGGCTTTTTAACTGCCTTTACCAGCAAGACTTCCTTGTTCAACCAGCTTCACCAGAAGTAGGACATGTTTGTTTGTCATGGACAACATTCCTATCGAATAGTCCAAACCCTGATTCCAAACCTACACTTAACCCTAACTTAAACCAGCACTAACCATCATAAACCAGCCTGGATCAGCAATTCAAGCTGTTGTTTTCAGCAGGGAATGCCATATAATTTCTGTCGCTCGACTAGTACAGTAACATTAGCAATGCTACGGTTATAGGTTTGATTCCCAGGGAACACACACTGCTAAATGCTTTGAGAACAAGTGCTTTCAGAAATCTATAAAAGTAATAATCAGTCTATTTTGTGAGAGAGCTAAACATGACAATATGATAGACACTTTGAGTTCAGTTAGTGCAATCTGCAGTAAGATATTTCAATAAGCATGAAGTGTCTACAGATGGACAAATAACAGTCAAGCTTTATGGCCTCTTTCTCTCATCAGGGCAATTCCTCCAGGCAGATGATACAAATTTGACACATTGCAGCTGTGCTCCACTTCAGTGTCATTATCAGTTTGTCAAAGGGTGAGTCAGCCAATTTGTAGTGCATGCTCTCTCAGATCAATTAGTCCTGACACTGTAAAATAAGTTACAAAATGTCAATTTATTTTTTTCAAAGTTGCTTCCCAATCAAGGGACATTTGAATGCATTGCTAATTTGCAGTATATGGGGCTTTCAGGGAGATTTTGGCAAGGTGAGGTGATTTCTCTCTTTATCCATGTTTTAGTGGTATATCGAAACCTTGGGCCCTATCATTCACCCAGCTCAATGCGACGGCAGGTGTGACGCAAGTGTGTTTTTCGTTAGTTTCAGCCTGATGCAGTTATCATTTTCACGTCCACCGCCACGTTGTTTAACTCCCAGGGGTCGGCAAAGTCGCAGACGACTTCCCCTTCGCTTCAGTGCGAAAAAGACTCATTATACATCATTCAAATCTGTTAAGTTTCTACTTTTATTTGTCTACACTCACAAAAAAACAAAATGTTGTGCTTTTTACAAAATAAAGAAAACAAACATGATGTGCGATCTGCCGCCTCTCTCTCAATGAAGTCCATTCTGATACTTGTCAGAAAATGAACTGTATCTTAGTGAATACTTGTCACACAAACATGAGACATATGTCTAAAGAAAGGTTTTAAATAATGTAAATCAAATCGAATTTTGACAATGTATTTAATCTGTTTGAAAAGAGAGAGATGTCAGTTGTTTGCGAGCCTCTTCATTATCTGCTAATGCGGCCACACCCACAGAGAGCGCGTTTTATTCATTAGTATGAATATGAATATATAACATTAATATGTTTATAAGCAACTGAAAAAAAGTGCCTATAATGTGCCTATACGCGAGGGCACAACATGCATACACTCTGCTTATTACACACACAGGGACGTGCAGCAGCACACAAACATTTTTAAATATTAAAATAAAAGGATTTCCCTCTAGAGAGCGTTCAGTTTTTCCGCTTGCAAATTCCGCCATGTAAATAGCGAATCCACCATGGTACAAGCGCTACTGGTTTTTAAAGGGAATAGGAGATGAGACTCTGATTGGTTTATTGCACGTTACGCCCAAAACACACCCATGACTCATTAAGAGACTAGGTACAACCCTTTTGGACAAACAAAAGTAGATGCGGACACGCCCTGAGCACACCTGCGCCTTAAATTCCAATTAAATTCCTGATTTTGAATTGAGGAGGCAAACAAGATAAAGCATTGTAATATGAATAATGTATATTAATAATAAACTTCCATAATCCATATAAATGCTGTAAGAGTAGTTCCCTTTTGAAGTGGAACTCTACACTGCGCCATGAGTTAGGAAACGCTATGGGAACACTCCTCGTAAGTTGGTATCTAAAGCATGTGTGTTAAATGCCAATCTTGATTGACTACTGCAGTTAGGTGACATCACAGGTGTGCTGGCAGAGTATATAAGGGCACCTAGATGTAATCAGCTTCTTTGTCTTCAGGAAAGCTGTTTTTCTGTGCATGTGCTCTCTTTGTTAGTGGATAGGAGTGAAAAAAAAAGTTTAGGAGACGTCACACCACCGATCTTGCCCTCCATGCCACCAAGCAGGTGGCTCCCTCCATCGACCACTCACTTGCTGCCATGGTTGCCATGGAGAGGCATTTATGGCTTAACCTCCCGGGGTTCAAGGAGAAAGATAGAGCTTTTCTGACATCTACTTGGCATTTTGCCACAGCTGTCGAGGCAGCAGTGCTGCAGGTATGGCATCACTTTGTAGGCCAAAATGCAGAAGCGAGTTAGCATTTTAGCACTTCCGCTTCCCTCGTATCAAAGTCAATGTTTTTTTTTTAAATGTTTTTTTGTTTAAATGGCTGAAATAAGGTTTGTGGTTAACACAAGCTCAAGAAAAAGGCGATTGCTAACAAGTGGCTAAATGGGACTACAGAGGCTGTTGGAGAGATCAAATGTCATCACGCCGAAAAGGTAAACTCAGTCTGCTTTTACAGCCTCATTATGCTCACAATTATGCTCTTATAAACTAGTCTAACTCAAACGTTCTGGGAAAATGTTTTGAGACAAAAACTGAAAGACTTGTCAGAAGCTTAGTGATGGTGACTCTGAAATCTCGGGACCGTGGTGTAGTTCATTTATAGCTTACCTTTAGCTTTTTTCTTCTGGGGACTGCATTTAGACTTCAAAATTCATAAAAGTTGTGTTCATCTGTGATAATTATCTTGATGGACAAAATGTGTAAGTATCATAAACTTTTGTTGACCACAGAGCTTGTTTTTTGCAATAATCCAAAAGCCTATGAGAAAATCCTATCGGGTTTTTCTCAAGGGAACCAGTGTTATGCTAACGGCCGATTGACCTGCAAAGTGATGTCATACCTGCACCACTCTATATACCCTTCCGAAGGGCCTGTGATGTCACCCGACTGTGGTAGCCAATCAAGATTGGCATGTAACACATACTCATACACATACACATATAGTTCTAATTGAGTTCTAGTCAAATTTCTAGTCTAATTTTTTTAGTAGAAAATTTTAATTATTCACATATGGTAATTTGTATTATATTTATATGTATATTGGTATTTTATTATATTTAATAGATTAATAAATTGGTTCATGATGAAATAGAAGGCTCTACTCATATTATATAGCATATTATATAATCAATAGATTCAATTTGGTGTCAATATTTATTTCTATAAAGTTACCTGCAAACAATATTGGTTAGGCTAATGAAATTGCTGTTGTGTGACTGTGATTTGAATTGACTTAAGTAAATTCATCGTCCTGTCATTCCACTGAAAATTCACGATTTAAAAGGAAAACAGTTATGATATTCAGCATTTTGCTTAACCCTTGTGAGAGTAATGTTATATTAGGGCTTTCTGACCTGGAAGGAGTTAAAGAAGAGGTCAATGAAGAGCTTTGTGAGGCGCAGGGGTAGAGCACCATGTGAGGTAGACTCGTCAGTAACAAAGGAAAACAGGACCGAATGGATCCCCAGTAACGGAATCAGGGTAAGGGTGGACTTAGCAAGCCTGAAAATGAGAGAAAAAAAGGAACATACACAGGTCATCTGGAAACAAACGCACAATATTGTGCAAATGCTTAATGGGACAGTTCACTCAAAAATGTAAATTCTGTCATTTACTCAACCTTATATTGTTCCAAACCTGCATGACTTTCTTTCTGTTGTTTTGAAGAATATACTCAATATACTATATTTTACTAAATTATACTATACTATATTTTTCAATATAGGTTTTTCCTAACAGGGATTTATGAAGGAACTGCAGAAGGTACACAAGTTGGTGAAAAGCTAATAATTAAACCATGTAAAATTAAAATTAAATAAACTTTCTAATTATTAGAATTATGTATATACACTCACCTAAAGGATTATTAGGAACACCTGTTCAATTTCTCATTAATGCAATTATCTAATCAACCAATCACATGGCAGTTGCTTCAATGCATTTAGGGGTGTGGTCCTGGTCAAGACAATCTCCTGAACTCCAAACTGAATGTCATAATGGGAAAGAAAGGTGATTTAAGCAATTTTGAGCGTGGCATGGTTGTTGGTGCCAGACGGGCCGGTCTGAGTATTTCACAATCTGCTCAGTTACTGGGATTTTCACGCACAACCATTTCTAGAGTTTACAAAGAATGGTGTGAAAAGGGAAAAACATCCAGTATGCGGCAGTCCTGTTGGGAAAATGCCTTGTTGATGCTAGAGGTCAGAGGAGAATGGGCCGACTGATTCAAGCTGATAGAAGAGCAACTTTGACTGAAATAACCACTCGTTACAACCGAGGTATGCAGCAAAGCATTTGTAAAGCCACAACACACACAACCTTGAGGTGGATGGGCTACAACAGCAGAAGACCCCACCGGGTACCACTCATCTCCACTACAAATAGGAAAAAGAGGCTACAATTTGCACGAGCTCACCAAAATTGGACAGTTGAAGACTGGAAAAATGTTGCCTGGTCTGATGAGTCTCGATTTCTGTTGAGACATTCAGATGGTAGAGTCAGAATGTGGCGTAAACAGAATGAGAACATGGATCCATCATGCCTTGTTACCACTGTGCAGGCTGGTGGTGGTGGTGTAATGGTGTGGGGGATGTTTTCTTGGCACACTTTAGGCCCCTTAGTGCATCGTTTAAATGCCACGGTCTACCTGAGCATTGTTTCTGACCATGTCCATCCCTTTATGACCACCATGTACCCATCCTCTGATGGCTACTTCCAGCAGGATAATGCACCATGTCACAAAGCTCGAATCATTTCAAATTGGTTTCTTGAACATGACAATGAGTTCACTGTACTAAAATGGCCCCCACAGTCACCAGATCTCAACCCAATAGAGCATCTTTGGGATGTGGTGGAACGGGAGCTTCGTGCCCTGGATGTGCATCCCACAAATCTCCATCAACTGCAAGATGCTATCCTATCAATATGGGCCAACATTTCTAAAGAATGCTTTCAGCACCTTGTTGAATCAATGCCACGTAGAATTAAGGCAGTTCTGAAGGCGAAAGGGGGTCAAACACAGTATTAGTATGGTGTTCCTAATAATCCTTTAGGTGAGTGTATATATACTGTATATATAGTTTTGATGTAATAATGTTTCGTGTGAGGAACAGACTTGAAAGACCAAAAATCCCTCAGCTATATGCTGCCGGTCTCACATCTCTATCACGTTTGCATGCAAATTATTAAAATAGGGTGGATATGATGCATCAACACATCACATCATAGTTGCAAATGTCATTGGTTTTCAAGTCTCTCACAACCAATTGTGATGCAAAATGTTTCAAAGCTCTGAATTGAAGGAGATTTGAGATTTTCTGCAAATTTTCAATCAGTTCTTCTGAAGCAAAGGTTTGGAATACAGGTGAATAAATAATACCAGACATTCCACTTTTGGGTGAACTAACCCTTTAACTGCAGGACACCCACCGGAACTTGTAGTCAGAATATCTCATTTGGTGTGCCCTCAGTTTGGACACGAGTATCTTGATGATGTGTATGAATATGAAGAAGTTAATCTGGACAGAGAAGAAGACATCGTAATGCTCTTGTTAAGACCATTATGTCATATTAGCAGGACAAAACTGACACAACAGTTCCCTCACAGCACAATAGATGACTCAAGACTCAAGATGAGGGGCTGGGGCGGTAAGGAGAGTGCGGGAAGGAAGTCAGTAATGCTTGACAGAGTCTGGGAACCGCAGTCGAACAGCCCAGCCCTGTGAGAATTTAAACATAGGAATTCCTGCCCACTACAGGAACACTTGAACAGTTATGCAGAAACATCACTGTACATTGCTAAATGCTCATCTTCACTTCACAGCCAATGTGAGCCTTATGGATGCCTGGCAATTTTGCACGGTTTCAATGCAATCATGTGGAAATAAGACACTGGAGGAGGGGAGGGCGATTATTTGAAATCATAGCTGTAGACCCTAAAACATATTGTGTGCAGTCGCTTCATGATTTACTGAGAGTCGGCATTATATGGCACTGTGCTTCATGCATAATGGAAATGACTTTTGAATGTTGTGTTTAATGCTAAAGCAAATGCAATTTGAGTAATTGGGTGTGCAGGGCATAAAACAGCATAAAACATTTAACCTTCCTGTGTTCTTCATATTCCCCGGCTGGGTCACAGTAATATCATTATTATCATAATTCTTACTATGAATATGGTATGGGTGTCGCGTTGGGTAAAATAAAAAAAATTAAGAATTGCCCCTTTTCAATTCATGAATGTAAAATTGTATTAATATGTGGCCACAGGATTTTGAATTGGAATGACAGAACAGGAAATTGCATAACTAAATTTCATCATAATTATATTGCTTTTAAAATAGTCTAATCATGCATATTTACGAAGACCCTAAAGGGACATGGTGGTGGAAAAAATATATTTTTTAAATATTGCGAGCGAACGCAAAGTTTCTCTGGGAACGCAAACATTTGCAAGAGAATTTTTCCTCACATCTCATATATTTTTTCCTTCACCATCTCCCTTTAGGGGCTCTGTATCTATTTGTTCCAATACATATAATATTTGGTAACACTTTACAATAAGGTTTCATTTGTTAACATTAGGTAGCTCTACGTACGTTCGCTGATCAATGTATGTGACTTGGATTAAGCCACTCAAATCATATGGATTTATTTCATGATCGCTTTTTGAAGAATCAGTTTTGGGTGAACAGACTTTCAATGGAGGGACAGAAATCTCTCAGATTTCATTAAAAAATATCTTCATCTGTCTTCCAAAGTTTGGACCGACATGGTGAATAATTGATGACAGAACAAAATTCCTGCTGTAAGAACAGCTAATGAGGTGATGGACGCCACGCTGCATTGTATTGGATATATTCCAGGTGAAGATAATGAGGAAATTCTGTGGTCTTTTATTGTTTCCTTCACCAAGTGCATTCTAGACGGCTACATTATGACACGCAAGTGCCCTGTTCCCTACAAAGTCCCCACTTCAAGGGTTCTGCCCTTCATAGTGAGTAGGGCACAGGGATGCTCACTTTTGATTGGAATCCGCCCATAACCGGAACCATTCCTCACCATTCTTAGAACCATACTACACACTTTTTTATTGCATTATTTCTGAATCCCCAATCTCCCGGCCCCTTCCTTTTTAAACACTGGGTCACTGAATTTGGAAAGACATGCATTTCTGAATGGAAAATAATATTCAGTGATGAAAAATATATTGATTGACTGATTGATTGATTGGTTGGTTTATTGGGATTTGTGATATCAGCAGATGTGGAGCAATTAAATGTTTAAATTATGTTTAAATGATGTTGAAGGCACAATATGTAAGATTTTTGGATTAAAATATCCAAAAAAAATCACTAGAACAATGTTATATATTTTGTTGACTTGTGTAATTACATTATCCCAAATGTTTCCAAGAATGTTTAAATCCAGAGAAATAAGCAATTTTAACCAGGACAAGGACGTTTTTCTTGATTTACCGCGAGTACCATGTTTTACCATGCCTAATATCGATCTAGTTTACTGCAGTGTGAACTCATAGTAGCTGCTGAGCAAATGCACAGAGTAGCATTATAACATAACTTTCAACGCACTCAAATGATGTATCTAATATGATAATGCAGCGCTGCGTTACCCCTCATACACATGAGCGGAAGAAGCGGAAGCAAACATTTAACACATTAGCTCATCCATGAATATGATTTCTGCTCAAGTCCCATTGGATTTTTTTCCACCTGCTGTAGAGGTGAAGACAACAACTCCCATGATTCTGCGAAATCAAGGCGTCATCAAGCTACGCCTTTAAATTATTACAAAAACAGCATAAAAGAGGCGTGTCGCTTATGTTGTGTTTGCAGGTCCTGAACCCATTCTCCCTCTTTCCTTCTACTTTTCTGTCCAATCTCCAGATAATCACAGCAAAAAAAGCTATTTTGTATTCATGTTGACTTCAAGGGAGGTAAAGTGGCATTACAGGAGGTAAAGTGTCATTAACAGTGCTCTGGATGTGAGAGAATCAGGCAGATAAGTACAGCTGAGAGAGGCTGATGCAGGACATGAACGAGTCTCTCACTCACCAACACGGCCAGCAGTATGGGAGAGCGAATAATCCACCAGTACTCCATGTGAATATTCTGCATCCAGCATCTGATCAACAACAAGAGATCAAATACATCACTGTAAATGAGCAAATGTGGCCTACTTGTGTTCATTAAATATACTCAACACACACAAAATAGATCACTTATCATGGACTTAACACTTACTGGACTGAAGCAACTTTTTGCAAACTTGACTGAAGCAAGGTTTACTTGATTATCCATATCCTACTGCTCAATAAGTGACAAAATAACGGCAACATTTTCATATTTACATGTTGTGATGTGTATAGTTACATCGTGTACTAAGACCAACGGAAAATTAAAAGTTGCAATTTTCTAGACCGATATGTCTAGGGACTATACTCTTATTCCTGCGTAATAATCCAGGAACTTTGTTGCTGTACCATGGGTGAAGCAGGCGCAATGACATTACACAGCACCTGAAAATAGTCCCCAGCATGCTCTCTGTGCAAGCAGGTTGTCACGTTGGTTATGTTGATGGAAGTTAGCCTATTTTCAGGCGCTGTGTAATATCATTGTGCCGCTGCACCCATGGTACGGCAGCAAAGTTCCCTGATTATTACGCAGGAATGAGAGTATAGTCCCTAGCCATATTGGTCTAGAAAATTGCAACTTTTAATTTTCCATTGGTCTTAGTACACGATGTAACTATACACATCACAACATGTAATGTTGCCGTTATTTTGTCACTTATTGAGCAGTAGGCTAGCTGGAGCCGTTTACCTCCAGTCTTTGTGCTAAGCTAGGCTAGAGGTGGGTGCGTCAGACAGAGTTATGGCACACAGAGATAAAAATGGTATGTATGGACTTATCTAACTCTGGGGGATACGGTGAATAAGCTAAAGTCCCAAAAAGTAGGCGTGTTCCTTTAAGGTTAGGGTTTAGTTTAGGGTTAGTTGCTTAAAATCTTGCACAATTTACTCTTATAAGTACATGTAATGTGTAACAAGGACACTGTAAAATACCATGTTTTATTATATCCAGAATTCCAGTACATTCAACACCACTGAAGAAAATATTGTTCAGAAAGGAATACTTTTTACTGAATACTGCACATATATACTGCAAAATATAAATAAATAATAAAAGCTAATAAAATCAGTGCCCATTATGTACTGTTAATTTGTTGTCAAAAGACTCCATCGTGCATATTTGTTTTAATTCAGTAAATCAGTAAAAACATTAAGTTATACATTTAATGTAAATAAATTGTAATTGTTTTTACACTAAAATTTTGTGTTAATTTTTTTTTTAGCGGTTCTATTAAATAATGTATAAAGAACAAGATATTCACAGTTGTGGCTGATATTACTTCCGGTTCATTCATCACACTATAATAATAATAATAATAATAATAATAATTTGTTACATTTATATAGCAATGTGCAGCATCCACCTGGATGATGTGAAGGCAGCCATATTGCGCCAGAACGCCCACCACACACCAGCTGATTGGTGGAGAGGAGACAGAGTGATGAAGCCAATCAGTATATGGGCATTATTAGAAATGGAAGGTCAAATCAAGTTTGATTGCATTGTTTTTTTTGTTGTTGTTTTTTTTGCACAATTTGACAATAGTAGTATTTCAATGCATGCAGAAAATCTGCATACTAAAAATGCAGCGTTATCTCAGTATCTGGAGTGATAGTGTGGAAAAAACACAGCAACGCTTTAACGAATAGCATCACAGACACATGACAGATGACATGCTGTCTGATGAGAGTGGAGACGATCTGCAGCTTATCAACAGGAAGGAGTGATTCCATTATCAGCTCAATACAGAAGGATGGACAGGGTGATGAGTGTGAGAGAGTATGAACCTTTCCTCAACTCCAGCAGAGCATGACAGGTTAAAGATATATAAGCTACACGGCTTATATCCGTCATGGTGAGGTATAGAATAAGTAGGAAAGTGACTGGACAATCTCTTGTGGAAAAGTACACTTTAGCATACTTTTAAAAAGAGTACTTATTAATAATAATATACTTTAAAAGGAAGTGTGAACTGAATGCAATAGTTTGAGACACCTAACTTAATGTTAATTGCAATTAAGTGAAAACATATTTAAAATTTATTAGATGCAACTTTAAAGGGTTTTTGGACCCACTTAAGTACATTTTTATATGTGGTTTTATAATTAATTCTATTGTCTATGAAATATGGTTATAGTTTACTGCTGAATGTACTGACAAGCATTTATAATAGACTTAAATATACTTTGATTTCTATTGAAACTATGTCATGTATTTAAAAATATCTGTAATTACACATTTATAATGATGAAGTTGCAATTTACATTTAAAATATATTGGCCTGGTTTCACAGACAGGGCTTAGATTAAACCAGGATTAAGACTTGGTTCAATTAGGAAATTTAAGTAGCTTTTATAAACATGCCCTAGAAAAAAAACATTACTGATGTGCATCTTGAGACCAGACATATTTTAAGATTTGTAAGTGCAAATTGCTTTTAGTTAAAACAGCTCAAGCATTCATTTTAGTCTAAGACTAGCTTAAACCTTGTCTGTGAAACAATAATAAGCTCCACATGACGTGGAGGCAAAGAATGGGGGTTGTCGTCGCAAAGTGTATTAAAATCGTTACAGCTAGCTGTGGATTATGCTGCTTATACAATGTTCATTTGTCAGCAATGACCACTCAAACAGAGCTTCTAATGCAGCTGCAGTGATTCAATGACTTTACCAATCGGCGATTGGGTCTTTTATTTAGAAGGCGAGACTTGTTCCCCCATATTGCGTGTTGCACTTTCTCCCATTCATAGTGATATGAGTGCATTGCATTTGTATATCTAAAGTCCTTGGTTCTACTTACAATACATTTGAAATATGGATGAAATAGATACTATTATATGTGTAACACCAACAGACCCAAAGTTTCATTAATAGAAATGTACATCTTGAAAGCCCTTCAAACAATAACAGAGGCTGAATTAATGATTTACAGTACAAGACTGCTACAGGCAAATCCCAAAGGCTGGAGTGGATGTTGCAGCTACATAAAAGTGCTCAATACTCGTTTATCATACGGGAAGCTGAATATCTGTTTAGCATCAGAGCGTTTGACAGTATCAGGGCCAAAGGTAGCTTGTGTTCACAATTTATGTATTTAATTTGTTATAAAACAAACGCTACAGTGACAGAGTACTGTTGTCTGCCAACTCCCCAACCGCAAAAACACACTGACTGCTTCGCGAGCGCAGGCTTCTATCTGTCTGCCTGAGGCAAACACGCTCATCCCACGTGGCTCCAGAACTTACTCTTCATTCTCGTACAAGTACTTCACAATCACCCACGGCAGCACAAATATCAGAGGGGCGCCTGAGGGAGAAAGAGAGAGAGCTTGTGAGATGAGGCATAAACCATCTGCCATGCTCTGTATGAGGAAACTCTTCAACCCTGTTAATGAATTCACAGCGTAAAAGCTTTGAACCTCTCACCCCAGCCAATGCACAGGTAGATGCCGAAGTAATTTCTCTCTGTCAAGACTGTGACGACCAGAAGGCTGTGCAGGTAGATGCCCTCCACCAGCAGCCAGTAGCTGTTAGCTAGTATGCTGTATTGCATCATCACCACAGCAACTCTGCAGCCGACCGCCGTCTGAAACGCACACGTTCGCATGTTTTTAGGTCACTGAAAGCTTTAGGCTAAATTTTAACCTGCCACCTCTATTCAGGTTAAACAGGTATTTAACCCATATCTATACAAACATGCATTTCAAAGAATATTCCTGGTCATTCCTGGTCATGCTAGCATAGAAAATTATTGATTAAAGCACTTCCATTAAATCTTCATTATATTAACTGTACAGTATATACTGCATGTTAACATTAGTTAAAACAATAGCTATCACAAACTAACAATGAACAAAAAATTTACTATTTTAGTATATATATTTATATCAGAATTGTGTGATATAAAGTCGCAGTTGTGAGATAAAAAGTCGCAATTTTCTTTTAAATTGTTATTCCGTGGCAGAAACAAGGTTCCATATTAAATCTATCCTTTAAAAGTTGAATAATGCTTTTAGTAGTTACATCCGAACATCCGAAATGAACAGAAAAGTTCTGGCCATAGACACAAAATTGTAAATAACCCAGACTATTCCTTTAAAATAATTACATAGGCATAGGATTATTAAAAATACACTCACCTAAAGGATTATTAGGAACACCATACTAATACTGTGTTTGACCCCCTTTCGCCTTCAGAACTGCCTTAATTCTACGTGGCATTGATTCAACAAGGTGCTGAAAGCATTCTTTAGAAATGTTGGCCCATATTGATAGGATAGCATCTTGCAGTTGATGGAGATTTGTGGGATGCACATCCAGGGCACGAAGCTCCCGTTCCACCACATCCCAAAGATGCTCTATTGGGTTGAGATCTGGTGACTGTGGGGGCCATTTTAGTACAGTGAACTCATTGTCATGTTTAAGAAACCAATTTGAAATGATTCGAGCTTTGTGACATGGTGCATTATCCTGCTGGAAGTAGCCATCAGAGGATGGGTACATGGTGGTCATAAAGGGATGGACATGGTCAGAAACAATGCTCAGGTAGGCCGTGGCATTTAAACGATGCCCAATTGGCACTAAGGGGCCTAAAGTGTGCCAAGAAAACATCCCCCACACCATTACACCACCACCACCAGCCTGCACAGTGGTAACAAGGCATGATGGATCCATGTTCTCATTCTGTTTACGCCAAATTCTGACTCTACCATCTGAATGTCTCAACAGAAATCGAGACTCATCAGACCAGGCAACATTTTTCCAGTCTTCAACTGTCAAATTTTGGTGAGCTCGTGCAAATTGTAGCCTCTTTTTCCTATTTGTAGTGAAGATGAGTGGTACCCGGTGGGGTCTTCTGCTGTTGTAGCCCATCCGCCTCAAGGTTGTGCGTGTTGTGGCTTCACAAATGCTTTGCTGCATACCTTGGTTGTAACGAGTGGTTATTTCAGTCAAAGTTGCTCTTCTATCAGCTTGAATCAGTCGGCCCATTCTCCTCTGACCTCTAGCATCAACAAGGCATTTTCACCCACAGGACTGCCGCATACTGGATGTTTTTCCCTTTTCACACCATTCTTTGTAAACTCTAGAAATGGTTGTGCGTGAAAATCCCAGTAACTGAGCAGATTGTGAAATACTCAGACTGGCCCGTCTGGCACCAACAACCATACCACGCTCAAAATTGCTTAAATCACCTTTCTTTCCCATTCTGACATTCAGTTTGGAGTTCAGGAGATTGTCTTGACCAGGACCACAACCCTAAATGCATTGAAGCAACTGCCATGTGATTGGTTGATTAGATAATTGCATTAATGAGAAATTGAACAGGTGTTCCTAATAATCCTTTAGGTGAGTGTAGATATACACTACCGTTTAAAGGTTTTCGGGGTTTTTTTTTTTAAATGTATACTTTTATTCAGCATGGATGCATTAAATTGACACTTTCATCTTTAATGACACTTAATTAAATGTTAATTCCTATTTTAAATTTAGTTTAAATTATATTAGAGGCAATTAGCTAAACTATTTCTATTCTATTCATTAACTGTTTTGAACATTGACAATAATCAGAAATGTTTCTTGATCATCAAATCATCATATTAGAATGACTTCTAAAGGATCATGTGACACTGAAGACTGGAGTAATGATGCTGAAATTTTAAATAAAAATAAAATCTTAACAACCCAAAACTTTTGAACTGTAGTATGTTATTATCATTAAATAACATAACAGAACAGAAAGACAGCAGGTTATTGGACCTCGTTTTTAACCAGCCACTCCACCTCCAGTTCAGTGGTGATGTCCTGACCAACATGGAAGGTATCAGGTCTTTCCAACATGGCATCTTTGATGAGAATAGAAGAGGCTCGCAGGATAAAGGAGGCAAACAAGTTCATGTGGATGTTGTTTCTCATGCAGTGCAGCTTCCTGCAGGGATTAAAGAGCAATGAATGAAAAGTCAGAAAGCATTACACTCCCACAAAGAAGCCCATCTCCCTAACCATAGACACATCCAAATATCCAAAAACTGATGCAATAACACATTTTCAATTTAAAATGTAAGCAGAAGGAATAGATGACTTGAATGTTACCTAAAGGCCACCAGGATGCCCAACGCCAGCACCAGCGCCCCGAGGGACAGAGAATATCCAACGGTGTACATGGTCTGGAACTGACTGAGGATCCGTCCATAGTGTTGCTGCACACAGACATACAAATACATCTGATCAGACAATGACGCACATGCACAGGTGAATGTGAACCTGATTACAGGATACACTCAAAAAAATAACTCATTGGACGAACTGAATTTAATTAAGGGCAGGATTTTCATCCCATAAACACTCAAAAACTCAAAATTCAAATTAATGTAATGAAATGTAATTGAGTTGGTACAACTATCAAATACAGTTTAAATGAAATTGATACATTTATAAAATGACTTTTTCATGCTTGTCAAACTTAAAATTAAAACATATAATTGGAAAATCAATTATAAGCAGTTTCATTCATCATCATACACAATGTATATAATGAACAAATAAGAAAAAAATGGTGTCACTCTTCAGCATAATGCTAACCACAAAACTTCAAAAACATTACAAAAACTCCTTTAAATGCTCAACATAACTGAACATTAAACACTAACATTAACTAACAACATCAAAAACATAAAATAACACTTTAATCCCTAAATTTACTCTCCTAATGCAGTCCCTTGTGAAGCATGATGGGAAATGCAGATCCACTGCCCAGTTAGTATGTCAACAAAAATGATTCAAATAGTTTAAACACAAATTAATTAAGTAAACTTCAGTTTTAAATATATTAGGTTGATTGAAACTGTGACAAAATGTTAAAAAAAAAATAGTGTTACTTTAGATCACTTTAATTAATTCAACTGAACAAGAGGCAAAAATAATTTTTTTGAGTGTAGTATTAATAATATATTAAAAATATACTATAGTCTTGAAAGTAACTTCTAAAGTAATACCTTGATGTGCTATTATATTAGGAGAATGCATTTTAAATTCTATGTTGATAATATGTCTATGTTTATACAGTATGGCCACGTTCACACAGCATTAGAATACGGGTGTCAGTCCTGTATTTGAGTCCTTAAAGGGATAGTTCACCCAAAAATGAAAATTCTGTCATTATTTACATACTCAGGAAGATATTTGGAAGAATGTTGGTAACCAAGCAGATCTCGATTTAATAATACATTATTAAAATCAGAAGTTGTATCTGTTAACATTAATGGACCTGAGACATGAACAATGAACAGTATGAACAGTATGAACAGTTTTTAACGTTTACAAAGATTTATTAACGTTTGCAAAGAACAAATACTTATTCATTGCTAGTTAATGCACAGTAAATGCAACTAATAGTAAAAGTGTTACCAACATTTTTAAAAAGACAAAACCTGTGTAAAACTAAACTCTGCATTAAGGCTGAAATAATTTACATGATATTTTAGCTGAAACTTTTGCCCCGATTTGCAGTCGGGGTGAATTGACACTAGTTAGCACAAGTCAGAGCCAGTCTGCAGATTTTGACACATTTCACAGGACACATGTCTGATATTTTGAGCCAAATCTCTTTAGATTTTAAAAGTTGTTTAGTGTATTCCCGCCTTTAGTGGTGCAGAACACAACTTAGAAATGTTTAAGATATTATAGATATTTATTATAACGATCACCTATTCTTCACATACCATGTTGATTTGCGTGGGGTCACGTGACAGACATTCACTGGTGTTCTTCTGCTTGCTATACTGTCCGTCTGCATCACACTCCAGATACACGAGCCCATGTCGAACTGACACACAAACACATAAACAGATGGACAGATCACACAGGGTACATACGAGAGCGTCATATGAGCACAAGAGAATAATCCATATGGAGAGAAATGTGTAAATTAGTGGAAGAAGATGAGAAGATGAGAATCTAAAAGAAGTGCATTATTTAAACTGCAGCCACATATAATATTTTTTCACAATATAATTGACATGTATTTACTCATACATAAAAATTGTGAAAGCTGTCAATACACATATTGCTACTATTTCACCCCCAAATATTTTTTTTTTTAAAGGAACACGGCAACGTTTTGGGACTTTAGCTTATTCACTGTATCCCCCAGAGTTAGATAAGTCCATACATACCATTTTTATCTCCGTGCGTGCCATAACTCTGTCTGACGCACCCACCGCTAGCCTAGCTTAGCACAAAGACTGGAGGTAAACGGCTCCATCTAGCCTACTGCTCAATAAATGACAAAATAATGCCAACATTTTCCTATTTACATGTTGTGATGTGTATAGTTACATCGTGTATTAAGACTGACGGAAAATGAAAAGTTGCAATTTTCTAGACCGATATGGCTAGGGACTATACTCTCATTCCTGTGTAATAATCCAGCAACTTTGCTGCTGTACCATGGGTGCAGCGGTGCAATGATATTACGCAGCGCCTGAAAATAGTCCCCAGCACGCTCTCTGTGCAAGCAGGTTGTCACGTTGGTTATGTTGACGGAAGTTAGCCTATTTTCAGGCGCTGTGTAATATCATTGCGCCTGCTCCACCCATGGTAGTACGGCAGCAAAGTTCCTGGATTATTACGCAGGAATGAGAGTATAGTCCCTAGCCATATCGGTCTAGAAAATTGCAACTTTTCATTTTCCGTCGGTCTTAGTGCACGATGTTACTATACACATGGGGGACACCGTGAATAAGCTAAAGTCCCAAAAAGTCGGCGTGTTCCTTTAAATAAAACTTACAGTGCCTATAGTAAATCATCATACCCTGGGAAAATCTTAACCTTTTGTCACATTACCCTGGAAAATAAAATAAATTAAGTCTAACTTTTTGAGCTGCATGTACACATTATAATCCTCATCAAAGTGAAAATAACATTTTAAAACATTCTGGAGGATCATTAAAAATGGAAAAACTAGAATAGCAGGGTTGGAAAAGTCATCAGTCCCCTGATTTAATTCTTCTTAGAGCCTCCTTTTGCTTTAATTACAGCCATTACACTTTTTGGATGTGTCTTTACTAGCTTTGCAAACCTAGATTGGGGAATATTTGCCCATTCTTCCTTGCAGTCCACCCACAGATTTTCTATCAGATTTAAGTAAGGGCTCTGACTTGGCCACTTAAGGACATTCACCTTCCTATCCTTAAGCCATTGCGTTGTTCTTTTGGCGGTATGTTTAGGATCACAGTCGTGTTGGAAGGTGAATAGCAGCAGGTACAGGTACTCGCAGAGGGACGCAGGTTTTCCTCAAGAATTTGAATGCGCTTGGCAGCATTTATTTTCCCTTCAATCCTGACCAATCGCCCAGAAACACCCCCACAACATCATACTGCCACCACCATGCTTCACAGTATGGTGTGTTTTGGGTGGTGTGCTGTGTTTGCATTTCGCCAACATATAGTGCTGAAAGAAAGAAGCCTTTCCTGAAAAAGTGCCACACACTCAGTCTGTGCTATGCAAAAACACACCATAGGAAGACTCTGATGCCATCTGGGAAAAGGTGCAATTGTCTGATGATATCAAAATTGACCTTTTTGGACTGAACTCCAAGCGCTATGGTCTCTTGTTCACTCACTATCTTGGTTCTTCAGCGGGCTCTGGCTGCACCTCAGCCCTCCACTTATTCGGCTCCACTGGGTTCCTCTTTCCCTCCAGTTCTGCCTTGATCCTCACTCTCTCCAGTCTCACCAGCCACCTCGGACTTCCGGGCCTGCGATGTCACCATGGGCCGTCATCCTCATGGCTTTGTGGGGGTCTTCTCAGTTGCCAGCTCTGCCTCAGTCAGTTGGTCCCCAGGTCCTGCCCATGAGACCCATCAAAGCTCCACCCTAGCTCCTCCTTTCTTCATCTCTGCTGTAGTGTTCCTCTCTGCTGGCTCCTCCTGTGTCCTGTCCTTCACCAGCCCCTCGTCCTCCAGCAAAGCCCCCTCTCTCCCTCCCTCCCTCCCACACGTTATGTCAGGGTGATGTCTAGTTTAGTTGTTTTTTTTGGTTCATTTGTCTTGGTTTCATGTATACCCTTTTTAAGTTGAACACATAGAATAGATGGTTAATGTCCCTTTTAAAATCATAGTCCTCAGGGCGTTTTACACTGCACTAATGCAGGAATACACCAACCACTAGTAGGATAATCCGTTGATGTAGGGGACACATCATCGGTCGTGAACCTTTGCGTCATCAGGTATTTCAGCCTTTTAAACATAATATACCCTCAGCAAAGGCAGGCCCACCCTAGGCTGATCAGGCCCGGGTGTGGGTCCCCATAATCTTGGGGCCCAACTGGGGACTCCCCTTTCAAATAAGGGGAGGAGCTTTCAACAGCTGGAGCCGTTTCAGGGGAAATTATGTCAACACATTGAATAATGCTGCACGTTTCAAGGCACTTCAGTGGGCCTTTAATAAAAGTAGCCGCTGCATCTAGAGCCTGTCACCTTTCCTTTGTGCTGCAACTAGCGAATGTGACATTTCCTCCTTACAAACACATTTAAATAGAATGTCATGAAATAGTTCAAGTTATGTGTCATCTAGCAACAGTCTACAACTCAGCCTATAGGCTCACGATATGCTCACTATGATCTGAACTGAAAAGCACTTATAACAAGAGGATTTGCAAGCGTGCAGAACTCAGCACTGGACAAAATGTATTAATTATATTTAATTTAATTCAAATTTAAACACGTCTGATTGGCCATTGCGTACAAGAAATCAGTGAAATGTTTGTGATTGGCTACATTGCTCAATGCTGCAAAACACGTTGCAAATATAAACCTTTGACGCTCTCAAGAGCGCAACCAAAAAATCTGTTTCACCAATACGCTATTATTAAACATTGTAAATAAAAACTCTTGTAAATAGCACTTGTAAATAAGAACTCTCTTTGAGCTTAAACAAGTGTATATAGTTCCCATTCAGTCGGTCACTCTCGACGCCACAGTACCCAAATTCTCAACAAAAAAAAAAGAGCAGTTCCTCTATCTCTGGGTCCCAAGGGGGTTTGGAGAGCTGTGGACGGTCCAATGCCGGACCACACTCATCCTCCTCCTTCGCCAGCAGGCAGCAGTGGACGGTTCGAGGATGCAACCAAGCCTTCTCACACACCCTCTGCCCACTCGTGGAATCAGGTAAGTGTTGCACAGCACACTCACCCCCTGCTGCGGGTTGCCCCAGCCCGGAGAGCAGTATACCTGTATTCCACTTCGCTGCCCCATGGTGGGTACGCTGGTGGTTCTGCTGGTCCCGCTTGTACGGTCTCTGAGAGTCTGGCTAGCGCTCCCCAATCCGTTTCGCTGGCTCCCTCGGACCACCAGGCTCGGCTATGTGATTCAGTTCGCCCGGTTTTCGCCAGTTTCATGGGCGCCCACTTCACTTCGTTGAATGCCGCAGATGCCCATGTCCTGTGTGTGGAGGTCGCAGTCCTACTGGCGAAGGACGCGATAGAGCCGGTCCCTCCAGCCAATATGAAGACATTGTACCCAAGAAAACCAGTGGGTTACGGCCTTCACAAGCTACCGTTCAAAATGCTCACGCAGAAACACATTTTCGAATGCATCCGTCCCCGAGATTGATTTGCAGCGATCAACCTGAAGGACGCGTACTTTCATGTCTCGATTCTTCCTCATCACAGGCCATTTCTGCGCTTTGCGTTCGAGGGTTGAGCATATCAGTACAAAGTCCTGCCCTTCGGGCTGTCCCTGTCCCCACGTGTCTTTACAAAGGTCGCGGAGGGGCCCTTGTGCCCATGAGAGAACAGGGTGTTTGCATTCTCAACTATCTTGACAACTGGCTCATTCTAGCACAGCCCAGGGATCAGTTGTGCGAATGCAGGGACCTGGTGCTCAGACACCTCAGCCAGTTGGGTCTTCGGGTCAACTGGGAAAAGAACAAACTCGCCCCCGTGCAGAGGATCTCTTTTCTCGGTATGGAGTTGGATTTGGTCGAATGGACGGCACGCCTCACAAAGGAGCACGTCCAGTCGATGCTGAACTGCCTGAACATGTTTCAAGGCAGGATGGCGGTCCCACTGAAACAATTTCAGTGGCTCCTGGGGCATATGGTGGCCGCAGCGGAAGTAACACCGCTCAGCCTGCTTCATATGAGATCATTTCAGCTTTGGCTTCATGGCCGAGTCCCGAGATGGGCGTGGCAACACGGCATTCACCAGGTAAGTATCACACCGGCTTGCCGCCAAACCTTCAGCCCGTGGTCAGACCCCTTGTTCCTTCAGGCCGGAGTGCCCTTGGAACAGGTGTCCAGGCATGCTGTGGTTTTCCCGGATGCTTCTGCCATGGGGTGGGGGGCCACGTACAATGGGCATGCAGTGTCAGGGGTTTGGACGGGCCCGCACCTGCATTGGCACATCAACTGTCTCGAGTTGCTAGCAGTACATCTTGCACTGAGCCGCCTCAAGAGGCTGTTACGGGGCAAAGATATATTGGTCCGCACAGACAACACTGCAACCATTGCATACATTAACCAACAAGGTGTCGCAACTCGCCCGCCATCTCCTCCTCTGGAGTCAGAAGTGTCTGAGGTCACTTCGGGCCACTCATGTCCCTGGTGTGCACTCCTGGGAGAGTGGCGACTTCACCCCCAGGTGGTCCAGCTGATCTAAAGACAGTTCGGGGTGGCACAGGTCGACCTGTTTGCTTCCCCAGAAACATCCCACTGCCAGTGGTTTTATTTGCTGACCGAAAAACATAATGTCGGTTAAATCCTCCTCGACCCCCCGCTATACCCTCTTGGGATCTTGCTCAGGTGCTCCAAGCACTTCAGAATGCTCCATTTGAGCCTTTACACTCAGCAGAGCTAAAGATTCAGTCTATGAAGACATTGCTGTTGGCTGCATTAGCCTCCATCAAGAGGGTAGGGGACCTGCAGGCATTTTCGGTCGACAAATCGTGCCTAGAGTTCGGGCTGGGTGACACCCACGTGGTACTGAGATCCTGGCCTAGCTATGTGCCCAAGGTTCCTACCACTCCCTTCAGGGACCAGGTGGTGAACCTGCAAGCTCTGCCCCTGGAGGAGGCAGAATCAGCCCTAGCTTTGCTCTGTCCCGTCCGCGCTCTTTGGATTTACGTGGATAGAATGCAAAGCTTCAGGCCCTCTTATCAGCTCTTTGTCTGTCATAGAGGCCAGAAGAAGGGAAAGGCTGTCTCCAAGCAGAGGATGGCCCACTGGACAGTGGATGCCATCACCTTGGCTTACCAAGCTCAAGGTGTGCCCTGTCCACTCAGGGTGCGAGCACACTCTACTAGAAGTGTTGCATCCTTCTGGGAGCTGGCACGTGGCGCCTCGCTGTCAGACATCTGTAGAGCTGCGGGCTGGGCGACACCCAACACATTCGCTAGTTTTTATAGCCTACGTGTAGAGACGTGACCATGCGGGGATCCCATACATTTTTCCACGTTCGCTCCTATGGAAGCCTGTGTCTTTCCCTTGGGAGAGCCCCCCCTTCAGTGGGCTGGAGCCCCCTCTCTGTTGCGGGCTACAGCTCAGCATTGTACTCCACATAACTCCTTTGGGGTACGATGTGGGTTCCGCAGCGTTCCCTTCCACTAGGGCACGCTTTCCCAGTGTTATTCAATAAGTCACTGAGCGGGTCATGTGGAACAGCAGTAATGGACTTCTCTGTGTGAGCCCTGTCTCATCAGGTAAGAGAGCTCAGTAGGCTCACACAGGGCACTGGATGGGGGCAGAGGCAATGGCGCTTTGGTAGGGATTCCTATTCGTCGGTACTCCGACGTGGCATCGAGAGTGACCGACTGAATGAGAAAGTCTCGGTTACGATGTAACCCTCCTTCCCTGAAGGAAGGAACGGAGACGCCACGTCCCGTCGCTATGTCCTCTGTACCCTGCTGGGGTGCCAGTTCACCTACTCCGACATGGTGTCTCCGTTCCCTCCTTCAGGGAATGAGGGTTACATACCTAACCGAGACGTTCTTAAGTTAGATTTTTGCAATCTGAAAAAAATCTGTACACAACCCCTTTTGTATATGGCTTAGACTACTATTATAGCAAATGCCATAATGTAAATAATTGTATGATTCACAGTCGGGTATTAGGCCTCTACAATGCACTGAGACTTTATTATATATGACTGACAAAATAAGGAAAGTTGTGGACAGTAGCATTTTATGGAATAGTTATGTTGGAACCTTCAGAAGGCATTCGATACTGTAGACCTCACAATTTTATTGTACAAGTTAAAGGCAATTGGGTTTGAGAAATCTCTTAGTTGGGTTCAATCCTATCTTGATGACAGAAGCCAGGGAGTCGACATTAAGGGTACATTGTCTAGTCCTTCATCTATTAATTGTGGAGTTCCTCAAGGGAGTATTTTAGGTCCCTTATTTTTTTCTTTTATATATAAATGACCTTAAAGCAGCATGCTCGGAGTAACTTTTTCTTTATGCTGATGATGCAGCAGTTTTAGTGTTTCATAAGGATAAAGGTCCTAGAGAAAACAATGACTTTGCAGCTACAAGAGATGTCCAAATGTTTTTTAGACAATAAACTTTCCTTACATACAGGTAAAACTGAGGCCATTCTCTTTGCATCTAAAATGACATTAAATAAGGATGACACTTTTTTGGTTAAGATTAACGATATAGCAATAGAGCCAAAAAATTAATCAATTATTTGAGTTGTTTAATAGATAATAAATTGACAGGTGATTTTATGGCTAAAAAGGTATTTACAAAAATATGTTGCAAAATTAGGTTTTTAGTGAGGCAAGCCGATTTATTGGATGTTTATTCCTTAAAATTGTTGGCAGGTGCCTTGATTCAACCCCATTTTGATTATGCCACCTCCTTTTGGTACAGTAGTTACAGGTACAGGTATGAAAAATAAATTGCAAAAGGCTTAAAACAAATTATTTCGAATCATTCTAAAAGTTAATTCTCGAACGCATTTGCGTAGAGTTGGGCTTGATGACTGTGGAAAAAAAGAGTGTTTTTTCTTAATTGGGTATAACACATAAAATTGTTAATAATGTGGTTCCAAGCTATTGAGAAAATTACTTTCATATGGTGAGACAACAGCAATCCCATGACACTAGGAATTTTAATATTTGTCCATGTAAATTCAAGAGTTTGATGGGGAAAAAATATGCTATTGCATGGAATAAATTACCAGTGTCAATAAAGGGAGTTAAGGATTTGGGGAGTTTTAAAAGATTGGTTAAAAAATGGCTGTTTTGTGATGCTAGATAGGTTGTTTTATGGGTGTAAATTATTAATTAATAGTGAGTGTAGTTTTTAAATGTGAATTGTGTGTTTTAATGTTTTAAAATTAGTATTTGGTTAAGAGATACTGTTTTTCTGTCACTACTAGCCTCTATCCTTTATTAACATTGAGGACCGCAATGGAAATAAGCCAATGGCTTTATTGTGTTTTTAAAGTGTATGGGATACTTGTTATTTTGTACAGTTTTGTGAACTTGTCAAATAAATTTCAATTCAATTCTTAATAGTCCTAAAATATCTTTCTTTTATTTGGTGTGAATGACATGACCTAGAATTGTTATAAATGTAAATGTTATATTTACAGTACCTTCCTTGTGCCAGGGCAGGTACCAGGGACAGGCCACACTCACTGTAGTATTGGGCAGAGCATCTGGCCAGCAGGCATACTTATCAAACGTTCGGTTGCACACAATACCTGGAAAACAAACATACATTTTAAAGTCTCCTAGTCTTTGCTTGCTCTGCTGGACAGGATCTGTATGTGACATGACTTCTAATCTGAGGGCTCAGCACTGTTTTGTAACACACATCCCTTAACAGCACTGTGCACTTTAATCATTGCTGAATTTACACACCAACTGTGACTCAAGCCGAGCCTTGTGGAAGGACACGGAACAACTCACCTGTCATCGGCGGTTCTCTGCTGATATTTCGAAAACATTCATCTCGGTACATCATCCATCTTGCCATCAAAGTTTTGAGGGATACAGCAGATGACACCTTTAAGATCCAATTAGTGGGACCGCATGGAAAGGTTAAAATTTTGTCATTATTTGTACTCACTCTCATGTCACTCGAAATAATATTATAATTACAATTTATTTTTATAAAATACAAAATAAGTTAGCTAGCTTTTGCCATACAGTAAAAGTAGATGTTGACTAAAAGGCCCTGTGTAAGAATCATAACAGCAGTCAGACCAGCATGCAATAGCTTTGGATGGCACTGTATGAGAACAGTTCAGGTTCTGGACATTTTAAACAACAACTTTTGAGTTGTGCCACTCACTTTGGGTTTAGATGGAGGGTTAAAAAATAACCATAAAACACAGTGACTGCAGAATTTCTTCAAGCTGGGATTCATTAATGAACCTCTGTGATGTTATTGTATTTCCTCACATGAATATGCTGAATTAATGCCTAATCTAATCTTCAGTGAGTTGCATAACGCTCAGACTCTTAGCCAACTCGAAAAAGAGCTGAGAGGTGCAGGTTGCCTTTCTATTTGTTCTCTGCTTTATTAAATATATCTGGCTAAATGTTAACACAAACATATTTATCAAAAAGTAGTTGCAGTACACAAATAAAAAAAGTGCTGGGGAAAAATAAATCGTGATTAATTGCATCCCAAATAAAAGTTTGTGTTTACATAATATATGTACGGAGCCTCTAAAGGGACGTGGTGGTGGAAAAAATTTAGGATGGGAGGAATTTTTTTTTCCAAATCTTTTGCATTTCCTCGCAAAACGTCTCGGTTACGCATGTAACCCTCATTCCCTGAAGGAGGGAACGGAGATGTACGTCGGAACTGACCGACGAATTGGGGGCTATTTTCAGAGACCAATCTACTTCGAGTGTTATAAACGTGCCAATGAAGATTTGCATGCGGTTGACGCATTCCACGATCCGCCCCGCATCGCGGGTATAAATACGGAAGTGGAAGTACCGCATATCGCTTTACAACTGAGGAGCTGAGATAAGTGACTCGGCCTCCAACTGAAGCACAGCACCTGGCAACGGGACGTACGTCTCCGTTCCCTCCATCAGGGAACGAGGGTTACATACGTAACCGAGACGTTCCCTTTCAGTCGGTCACGTTCGACATACGTCGGAACTGACCGACGAATTGGGATCCCTACTAACACGCCAGAGATGCTGGCCCTTCCAGCGCCCTGCCTTAGCTCGCTGGACCACACCTATGTTGATGTGGGAGTCAGGGCTCCTGGCAAGGAGGTCAGTCACTGCTGTTCGTGCCAGACCCACTCAGTATGACTACTGGATAACGCTGGGAAAGCATGCCATTCTCGGGGAGATGGTACGCTGCGGAGCCACGTCCTTCAGTGGAAGGAGAGGTGGAAATACTCATAAGGACTAACCTAGCACGGTAGTACTACCTATGGCAGTCCCTGGGGTGGACCCAACCTGGTCCCAGGGGGGGAAGAACACCGCCAGAGACGACAGAGCAAACTCTGTCAAGGGAAAGACACGGGGCTAGCCGAGTAGGGTAGCTGGTACCGTGGAGAATACACATATGGGGTTGCCATTAGGGAACCGCTACATATGGGACCCAGCCTACACACACGTTCCACAAGCATAAGGGTTGCGGAGGAGTTTACAGGGTTAGCTGTTTCCGGGAAACACAACTGGAGAGGAATAGACGCACTAGAACGGGCACTTAACGCTACTGGCCACTGGGGGCGAGGATGCAGGAAGATACTGGCTCTACACGGAGGCTATAAAATCTAGCGAACTTGTTAGGTGTCGCCCAGCCCGCAGCTCTACATATGTCTGTCAGTGAGGCGCCTTGAGCCAGCGCCCAGGAGGAAGCTACACTAGTGGAGTGAGCTTGCACCCCGAACAGGCAAGGCACGTCTTGGGACTGGTAAGCCAAGACGATAGCATCCACTATCTAGTGGGCTAACCTCTGCTTGGAGACAGCCTTTCCCTTCTGCTGGCCTCCGTAACAGACAAAGAGCTGCTCTGAGGTTCTAAAGCTTTGAGTTCGGTTCACGTAGGCGCAGTGAGCGCAGGCGGGACAGCGCAAAGCTAGGGCTGGGTCTGCCTCCTCCAAAGGCAGCGCTTGCAGGTTCACCACCTGGTCCCGGAAGGGAGTGGTGGGAACCTTGGGCTCGTATCCAGGTCCTGGGGCCAGCTGTGTGCCAGTGCATCTGTGCCAAGGGTGCCCCCGGACAGGGAGTAATACAACTGGCAATGGGTCGTGTCCGGTGAGGCGAACAGGTCTACCTGCGCGGCTCCGAAGAGGTCCCATATCAACTGGATGCTCCGGGGGTGGAGTCGCCACTCTCCCAGAGGTGTTGACTGATGAGAGAGCTTGTCGGCTGTCTGGTTCAGCGCAACAGCCGCAGTGCTGTCCGTACGGACCAGTACGTGTTTGCCCTGTAGCGGCTTTTTGAAACAGCCCAGGGCGAGACGTACCGCCAATAACTGTAGGCAATTGATAAGCCAACGCAGTTGGGGCGTTGTCCACAGACCAGCAACTGTCTGCCCATTGTACGTGGCCCCCCAGCCCATGGAAGAGGCATCAGTGAAGACCACAGCATGCCTGGACACCTGTTCTAGGGACACTCCAGCCCGTAGAAATGCAGGGTCCGCCCACGGGTTGAAAGTTTGGCGACAGTAAGGAGTAACTGAGACCCGGTACTTGCCGCACTGCCACGCCCATCTCGGGACTCGGTTGTGAAGCCAGCGTTAAAGCGGTCTCATATGAAGCAATCCGAGCGGCGTTACCGCGGCTGCAGATGTCATATGCCCCAGGAGCCTCTGAAAAAATTTCAGTGGGACCACCATCCTACCTTTGAACGTATTCAAGCAGTTCAACACTGACCGGACTCCTTCCTCTGTGAGGCGCGCAGTCCGGGTGACCGAATCCAGCTCCATACCGAGATAAGAGATCCTCTGCGTGGGACAGAGTTTGCTCTTCTCTCGGTTGACCCGAAGGCCCAACAGGCTGAGGTGACGGAGCACCAGGTCCCAGGTCCACTGATCTCGGGACTGAGCCAGTATGAGCCAGTTGTCAAGATAGTTGAGAATTTAAACGACAATGGCTGCCTCCGCGAGTTTCGTGAAGACGCGAGGCGACAGGGACAGCCCGAAGGGTAGGCCTTTGTACGGATATGCCCTCCCCTCGAACGCAAAGCGTAGGAACGGTCTGTGTCGAGGGAGAATGGAGACATGAAAGTATGCATCGATCGCTGCGAACCAATCTCGGGGACGGATGCATTCGAAAATGCGTTTCTGCGTTAACATTCTGAACGGGAGCTTGTGCAGGGCCCGATTCAGAACGCGCAGGTCCAAGATTGGTCTTAACCCACCACCTTTCTTGGGCACAATGAAGTAGGGGCTGTAGAACCCTGACCTCATATCGGCTGGAGGAACCGGCTTGATCGCATCCTTCGCTAGCAGGACATCGATCTCGGACTGCAAGACATGGCCATCGCTGCTCCCCCGAGAAACTTTGCGTTCCCTCGCAAAGATATTTGCAAATAATGTCCCGCTGGCAGTGTTTCAAACAGCTCAGTACGTTAACAATGGAGCAGTTAGAGTTTTTGAACTTGGACTTGAGTATAAATAAATACAGTCAGTGCTTAGTTCAATGAATTCAGTAAAACTGGCAATATATTCACAGATTCAAACTTCCCGGATCAATAACTCGTGAGCTAAACATTGTTAAAACACAGATGACACCTCTTAAACGTAGACAACGAGCTGCAACCTAATTTTCCTCAAAACGAGCCTTATAATATAAATTGATCACTATGAGCTGGCGGCTGAGCAACAAGTCCGAAGGGACTGTCTGCAAAGTGCAAAACCCGAAAAGCGTAATTTAAAAATAGTCATTAACTTCAGTGTTACACACTGTGTCTCCAATTCAGTTTACACATCAATAGTCTCATACTAGTCATACTACAACACTTAGTTTAAAATAAAATTTGCTTTTGCATAATTGTTAGGATTTTTTTATTATGAAAAATATTCAGCTAACTTCACTGAAATGCACTTTAGCCTACTGTCACCAAATTCAGTTTACACATCACGCTCTCCTGCTGGTTATACTACAACTCTTAGTTTGGCAAGTAATAGCACATAAAAATAATAAAAGTAATAGCACATAAAAATAATAAAAGTAATAGCACATAGCTAAGAAGGGCGTATTCTTTACACAAATGATGTTGGTACCCAGCTAAAATACAGTAGTTGCAACCATAGCTTTTGTATGATAATTGCTTACTGATTTTGATGGCATTACACTGTATAACAGTGAAGTTACTGAATATTTTTTTCTAATAACAGTGAAGATTTTATTTAAAAAAATCATAAAAATTATGCAAAAAGACATTTTATCAAACTAAATGTTGTAGTATTAATATATTGCAGTAGGAGAGAATTGATGTGTAAACTGAATTTGGAGACACTAGATTGTGTAACACTTTGTAGTAAAGCTTTTCGGGTTTTGCACTTTGCAGACGGTCCCTTCATACTTGTCTCTCATATTATAAGGCTCGTTTTGAGGTTGTAGCTCGTTGTCTACGTTAAAGAGGTGAATTTCTTTATACTTAAGTCAAAATTCTAAATAAAACTCCTGATAAAAGTCCTGATGGAGTTACTGGACAACATTTATCCCGATAATTTCATTTTAGCTTTAGTCTGATTGTAAATGCTTTAAACTGATATTCGTAACAGTAAGTATTATATAAAGAAGTCCAACCGCTACTTCCTCTTCAGAATAACAGACATGCAGTGGGCACGTGTGTAAATGCACAATTGACTGAACAATTATTTCACAGTCATCTGGTCATCTTAAGAGAGAGGAAGGGGAATAATCTCTGACCTGAATGCAGGAGGAGAAACTGAGTAGGGTCAGAAGGAGGAATACTTGTGACATCCCTTAGTCCTGCTGCTGCTGGCACTGGGAGGGGAGCCGAGGGTCCAAAGGGATATGCTCACCTCATAGGAAGGCTTCAGCTGTCACCACACAACCTAAACCACAGACAGAGACAGACAGAAAGATCAACACGTTATCAAACAGCAAGCGATGATCAGTCATATATACAATATATATTTAGTATATTAAAATTTGTGATTTTAAAAATACCTCATAAAGCAGAAAAACTAGAGAAAACTATACACTTTACTGTTCAAAAGTGAAAAAATAATGGTTTACACAACAACGATGTACTAAAAAAGGTTTTCCTCAGCATTTTTTGCATACACACAACAACGATTCCCGTTCACACGGATCCGTGAAAATGACTAAAACGCTGTATTATTCATGCCAGTTGGTAATGTCACTTTGTAAAGAAACAATACGCGCCTATAGACTGAACACGTAATACTCATGACGTCGCTGTTTTCACAAATTTCACAAACATTTTTGTAGTTTACACAGAGACGAAGAACGGCCAAAATGCATAAAAGTTTTCAGTTTTTAGTTTCAAATAAACAGCCCCTGAGGCTCTTCAGCTCACCTAGGCTCTATTTACTTGATCAACACAGAAATATTGTGAAATATCATTACAATTTAAAATAACTTTCTATTTGAGTATATTTTAAAGTCCCAGTGAACCGGAAGTTGCAACTGATATTTTTTCAGTGCTATGAGGCATTTCCAAGTGAAACGGAATATTGAATAGAGGGCAGGGTTTTACTTCAGCACTCCTCCTCTCCATCTCTCGCTCATAGCAGACTAACGGTTGGAGGGGAGTGGTTAATGATATTCAAACCCAAGCCGTCAAACTGACGTCATCGGAAAGGGAACGCCATTCCAGACCAGAAGTTACTTTTCAGATTTTGATTAAAGATTACGACAGCAAACTATTTTTTTCTGTGTATTATTAGGATGAATTGTTCACACTAAGACCTGTAATGTGTGCTAACAAAGTACATAAGATCGATTTTGATTTCATAAGGACTTTAAATTGTAATTTATCCCTGTGATCAAAGTTCCAATTACTCCAGTCTTCAGTGTCACATGACCCTTTAGAAATCATTCTAATATGCTGATTTGATGTTTAAGAAACATTTCTGATCATTGTTGAAAACAGTTGTGCTGCTTCATATTTTTGTGGAAACGTGATATATATTTTGAAGAAATTGAAGAAATAAATTTTAAGTGATTAATATATGTGACCCGTGCTGGCAAATTGAGTTGCAATGAGAATTTTTTTTTAAATGAATTATTCTTTTTTTCAAGGTTTAAAAAACCTTGATTTGTATGATTTGTTGGAATCTGACAAAAAAAATGAATGAGCTACGCTGGTTTGAGCAAGAGAGTCAGCAATTCAATTTTGAGAAAAAAAGTTTTCTGAAGGTTCCAAAACAAAATCACCTAGCAACCATACCTTAAAATCCCTGGTAATAACAGCAAATTTGGCACACACCAAGTCAAAACCAAATATCTATAGAAAAAATATATAGTCAATTGATACCAGTTGTTTGACTAACATTAATGAAACAGACACCTACTGTAGTGCACGGATCTAATGTTACACATCAGATGTTTAACCAACAGTTAACCAAACTTTCACTTAAGACATAACAGATAATGAGAATACTTGCCAAGACAGATATTTTGAAATACTTTAATTGTGTGTATATGTGATATATATTCAGATCTGTCAGTCAGCCCGAGTAAGATCAAAACTTGTGCTTGTGCTGTGGTCGAGAAGCAAGCAGGAGGAGAAAAGCAGCATTTTTCATGGACAAGGGAAAGGTACTCATCTCAGAAAACGTCAAAATAAAGATACTTTTAGATGTTTACTTGCTATTTGGAGCATTGGGATCTCTAGATGAGATAATTTTTGTGAAAACCACAAATTTGACCAAAATGGAAATTTTTCACTTGTTTTGCCTGTAGCTCGTAATTAGCCCATGACTCATTTTGCCAGCACAGGTCACATATACAGGTAACAATATAAAATTCATTTCATAACATTTTGCTCATTTTCCCCATCCCTACTCCCAAGACAAGTCTGGGAACCAGAACTGATGGTGGCTCTTTCTGCTGATTAAAGCGACAAACATCATGTTGTGAGTAGTGTGGGCCTCATTGGCTCCCTAAACTTATTCCACTGTTTGCTAAATGTGAGCAGTCAGGATAGCATACAAGAACAAAAAATGTTTGCAGTTCAATTAAGACATGGACTACTGATCTACAGTATAAAAACAACAGGCTCATTATCTCACTCCGGACAGATCTAGAGTGCAGAAGCTTCTGGGCAAAGGAAGGTCACCAACTGTTGACCATGTCACTGTCTTTGCTCCGAGCTCTTGCTTGCATGATGAAGCAGATAGTTGCGGACAGGATACAATAACCCTTACATGGCATTCAGCTCAATTACTTGCGTGGTTTAGGTGTACTCGATACATCATAAGAGGAATGGCATCTACGCTAATGTTAGTCTCTCTGTTTATCCCAAGGTTTACTGCAGTCAGCCGGATCCGGGCCGTATCCAGATCAGATGGTGGACCAGCGCCCAGACATTACCAACGCATCCCTGAAGTGTCTGCAGAGACCGTGTCAATTAGTCTACCCTCTGAAATTGCTCATCAACATGGCATCCTCAATGGATCCATCTCCGGCGTGATGACTCCGATATTTCGAATATTCCTATTTAATAATTGTTTAATCGACACGCCATCCTCAATAAACACGGCGTGATGCCTCCAATCTTTCGAATAATCCGATCTAATATTACTTCTGACCTATACGGCTGCCAAAATAATAAACATACACTGTTTGTTAATTCGGGAGAACTGGCACCCCGACTGAGCCTGGTTTCTCCCAAGGTTTATTTTTCTCCATTAGGACACCTGATGGAGTTTTGGTTCCTTGCCACTGTCGCCTCTGGCTTGCTCAGTTGGGGACACTAAATTTTCAAATAAATATCCAAATAAATGTAATTACTAAACTAAATTATATCAACTACATTACTTGAATATATATGATAATTGAAATGAGCTGATGACATCACCGTTTTCTCCAGAGCGGCTGTACAGCCGAATCAAATTCTGTTGCATTATTTTCCTGTTTAACACTGTGAAGCTGCTTTGAAACAATCTGCATTGTAAAAAGCGCTATATAAATAAAGTTGACTTGACTTTACTTGACTTGACTTAGGAAGAGGTGATGTTAGAACAGAACATGATGGTAACAGATATGATCACAGTACAGATATAGACTCTAGTGAGCTGCTTACATAGGCCACAAATTAAAGGGATAGTACACCAAACATTTTTCTGTGGAACATAAAAGAATATATTTCTAACCAAACAGTTCTGGCAACCATTGACTTTGTATGGACAAAAAAACTCGGAGATATTTCTCAACACTCTCTCAATCTTTTATGTTCTGCAATAAAAGAAAGCCAAACAGGTTTGGAGCGACTTGAGGGTAAATAAATGATGACAGATTTTTTTTTTTAACTATCCTTTTAATGCATCATAGGCAAAATAACTTTAGTAGGATGTAATCACATAATGCACTGCGATGAGCTCAATTTAATAAATGGGATAAATTCAAAATAACATACTACCATACTACTCTTTTTGCCGTATCTTTATATGACAGAAGTAGTAAGAGTTGTGTGCTAGTATGCTATTCCGAATCCATATTGTACATACAAAAGCAACACAAAAAACGCTTTAATAAAAATGTCAATCTAATTACAATATGACAGTTTAACTGAATATTCATGTGTACTGTATATTTTTATATTAATTAAAAAACCAGACTGTTAGTTTAGCAACATGCTAAGAGCAAACTACTGAAATCAGTTGCGTTTTCACAAACTACTTGTGACACAAAGTGTTGCTGCATACATGCAGGTTCTGTTTTAAGTAGTAGGCTGCCTATGTAGTAAACAGCAAGGTAGCTCCCTATGTTGGCATTCCAAAGTGTAGTAACAGTTACTCACCTGGTTATTGATCCACATCCCACCCCTACTTCAGCCGTAGTCGGAGAACAGAACGAAATCTGAAACGTTTCTGCAAAAAACACCTTTAACATGGAAACATTTTTGGCTAAAACGTTTCAAATTCCATTCTGTTCCAGTCTCTGGGCAGGTTGGGGCAGGCATGTCACTTAAATTACCTTTCGACCTTAAATAGGGCTGGAATTCAAATAAATAATGTTCATGGACAAATCATTTATAATAAACGCTGCAATATTCCATAAAAATATGAATTGTTAAAGGGGTACTGAAATTATTTTAGAAGTTGGTGCCTTCTAGACTGAGAAAAGCCAGAAAAGGTATTTTTGGCTCATATGGATGAAAGACAACAACTCCCAGAATGCACTTGCTTCGCTGCCCTACGAGGCCACTCTCAAGCCACGCCCACTGGTTACATCTCTTGCCCACCGCAGCACCACCCCACTGTTGTTAAGATTTTTATAGTAATAAAAATCATTTAGTTCAGTTAGAGAACAGACACTACAATGAAAAATCGAACATGTCTGCTCAATACAGCACGAGCCGAATGAGTGTCGCAGCACAGACCAGCAGCAGGAGTCAGATTTCATTCATCACGAGAGCGAAGAGCTGACAGACAAGATGATCACGGAAGATTTGGTTTCAAAGCGAAATGCGCCTATTTAAGTGAGTTTGTCATTGTACCGTTTTGTTGTTGTGTTTTCATGAACCCACAATTCAAGCAACCCGACCCCGAATTGGCACTAATTTTAAACCAAAAATGAGCACAGCCAACCGGCATTCATTCACAGCCGCATTGTCGTTCATTCACGGCCTCACAGTCATTCACGGTGCGTGTCCAGTCTGGCACATTTTTAGTTCATGCCTATGGAAGCTTAACTTTCATAGGAATTCATTGAGAATTTGAATTAATTTGACGGGGCTAACCCGCGTCTCCCCTCCCGGGCCTGTAAGTTCTCATCCGGTCTAACAGGCAAGCTAGTGCTGAGACCGCTTCAGCACTGGCTTCATGGCCGAGTCCCGAGATGGCCGTGGCAGAGCAGCAAGTACCGGGTCCCAGTTACCCTGTACTGTCGCCAAACCTTCAGCCCGTGGTCGGACCCTTCGTTTCTACGGGCGGGAGTGCCCTTAGAACAGGTGTCCAGGCATGCTGTGGTTTTCACGGATGCCTCTTCCACCGGCTGGGGGGCCACGTACAACGGGCATGCAGTGTCGTGTCTGTGGACGGGGCCCCAGCTGCATTGGCACATAAATTGCCTCGAGTTGCTAGCAGTACGTCTTGCTCTAAGCTGCCTCAAAAAGCCACTTCAGGGCAAGCAGGTGCTGGTTCGTACTGGGCGGATACATGCGTCTATTGTCTCCAGATGTGTTCCCCAGAAATGGCTAACCCTGTGAGCTCCTCCGTTACCCCTCCGGTGCCAGACGTTGCGGCCGTCTGATGCTAGGCCTGCACCCGTATGCTTGTGGAACGTGTGTGTAGGCTGGGTCCATATGTAGCGGTTTCCTAACAGTAACCTCATATGTGTATTCTCCACGGTACCAGCTACCCTATTCGGCTAGCCCCGTGTCTTTCCCTTGACAGAGCTCGCTCTGTCGTCTCCGGCGGTGTTCTCTCCACCCTGGGATCAGGTTGGACCCACCCCGGAGACCGCCATATAGTACTCCCCTAACAGGTTAGTCCTTATGGGTTTCCATCTCTCCTCCCGGAGGACATGGCTCCGCAGTGTCCCGTCGACCTGACGGGCACATTTTTAGTCTTCCATTAAAAATATACAAACATCCTTAAAACATGCTGAATTTACTTGAATTGTGTAAAATGTATTTTCTTTTGGCAAGTTAATAGATTTTCTTTGCAAATAGATTTTTTTGCTGTGTAATGAATTTGACATGGTGTTGATGACTGACACTAAGAGTGAAGTGATGAGAAGGCCAAGTATGGTAACCCATACTCAGAATTTGTCCTCTGAATTTAACCCATCCAAGGTAGTCCACACACATTAGGAACAGTTACTAGTATAGACACACACACAGTGGACAGTGGGTGGCCATTGAATGCAGCACCCGGGGAGCGATTGAGGGTTAGGTTCCTTGCTCAAGGGCACCTCAGTCAAGGGTATTGAGGGTGGAGAGAGCGCTCTTCATTCACTCCCATACCTATATTTTTCCTTCCGGTATTGAATATTGAACTGGCAACCTTCGGGTCTGACTCTCTAACCATTAGGCCACAACTGCCCACAAATTTGACTGCAATTTCAGTGGAGAGAGTCACCTCAGATGCAATGGGAATGTTTCCGCCGGGTAAATCTCCATGGGCCCTCAGTTCCTCGTCTTGCATGTTGCGCCCGGTAGAGTTCCCCAATGGCACATCACATGGTGCACCTGATTTCTCATTTGTGGCTCCAGATGCGGATGAACTATCGATAGCAGCATCGGAGGTTGGGCTTATGCCTTCCGACGCTGGGTTCTTATGTAGAGTTGGCAGCCATGCTTGCCCGGGCTGCCACGAACATGGAGATGTATCCTCTGTTTTGTCCCGAGTGTTCGTAGCCGGAAGATTGATAACTGGGCTCAGAACACTACTCACAGTCATGCACAGCCACAGTGCCTTTCTTCCCAGAAGTGCAGGAAGAGCTGACGAAGTCATGGAGGGCACCCTTCACAAGCTCTAGTTCTATGCCGGGATTGGTGCAGGAACTGCGCTCAGTGACCGACTTCGTGGTCCATGGTGGTCCAGGATCTCTGGCTTAACCTTGCTAAGATGAGGTGACACTGTCGAGGACTTTACCCAGTAGTTCTAGGCAATTCAGAAGTAGACGGAGGCGATTAAACACATTCTCCCTCAGTGTGACTCCACCACCACCTAAAAGCAGCTCGTCGCTCAGGGCGTCTGCCTGAAAGGTGCTCGTCAGATGAGCACTGAGAACCCCAAGAAGGCTTCAAAGCGTCCCTGAGACTGGCGACCCAGAGGTGAGAGGAGCTGCTCAATCCCAGGAGGGGGTGAAAACACAGCTCCTTCCCCTGGTAATCTTTGGTTGTATTACACCCAAAGCTATAGGATCAGGATGCGTGTGTTCCTGAGATGGCTGCCAACACACTGCTTTGCCACCGCACCGCAGGTATGTCAAAAACAATTGTTCCTCTAGTGCCACTTGTGCAAAGTTTGGAGGCCTGGTTACACTTCCCATCCTGTTGCACTAAATCATCAGGACAATCAGACTCGGCTATACGATTCAGTTTGCCTGGTGCCCGAACAGGTTCAGTGGCATTCTCTTTACCTCAGTGGGAAAATGCAGTCCCATTGGCGAAGGGTATATAGAATATACAATAGAGCCTGTCCATCAAGCCAAGATAAAGAAGGATTTCTACAGCCCTTACTTCATCGTACAAAAGAAATGAGGTGTGTTGCGACCAATCTTAGACCTGCAACTTCTGAATCAGTCCATGAACAAGTGCGCTCAGACATGTTGAACTCCCTGAAAACGTTCAGGGAAAAACAGCATTTCCACTGAAAACATTTCAGAGATTCCTGGGGCATATGGCATCCTTGGTGGCAGTTATGCCGCTTGGGTTGATGCATGAGACTGCTTCAGCATTAGCTACAGACTTAAGTCCCGAAATGGGCATGGCGCAGCGGCACACACTGGATGGCCATAGGGAGTAACAGTGTTTTTACCATGTGTCACTATTGCTTTGTCTGTTACTAAAATTCGGCCCTGTACAAACCCAGCCCATCCAGCCCATGAGTTCCCCCGTGAATGTTTTTGCTGGGGTTAGGGCCTTAAATATGAGTAAATAAGTAAAACTAGGACAGGGACAAATAATGATGGATATTATTGATATATTGCACTTTTGTCACACAGAAATGCACTTGACAGTAAAGAACTGATTTTGAGCTAGGTCATCATTTACTCTACCTCAAGTTGTTCCAAACCTGTATGACTTACTCTCTTCTGTGAAACACAAAAGAAGATATTTTAAAGAATGTTGGCACCCAATCCATTTTGGTTTGGCTACCATTGAATGTTGTATGGACCAAAAAAAACTGACTCAAAGGATTTTCTTTTATGTTACACAGAAAGAAATTCATTCAGGTTTGGAATGACATTAGGGTGAGTAAACGATCACATTTTGGGTTGAACTACCCCTTTAAAAACAATAATATTTTAGAGTTAACACCTAATTTATGTAAGACACTGATATCTATCTTTCATGAGGCTCTCATTAAAATAATATTTTAGAACATTAGAACTATTAAAAATTTAATAAAACATTTAAAGAGAAAAAAAGCTATTACATTTGTAATAAAAAAATATTGTAAACGTAGAAAATACGAAAACAGCCTCTATAAAAGTGATTTATATTCTGCAATATTTCATGTAAGTAATAATAGCAACATTTTTAATAAATACATTTCTGCCAAAACATCATATTTCTTCATTGTAAGTAGCTGCAAGGTAAATTATTATAAAGGTGTGGTGGTGCTAGATTGACAAGTTTGTAGTTGTGTGTATTGCCGTTTTCCAGTTTACCTCGTCATGCCATGGTCGCGGCTGTTTTCAGCTAGATTCACGACAGAACCTGTAATGTTCCCATATCACACTACTGTATAAAAAAAATTCGGAGTCAAAGTGCCGTTCATCACTTCATAGTGCAGCAGAAACGCAGCGCACATTCGTCAGCGGCAGCACTGTACCTGCATGATGGGCCAGTTTGTGGCAAAAAATAAAGAAATAACCTTGTATCGGCCCCAGAGTGCGTCGGCCCACCGGGAAGATGCCCGGTATGCCCGATTACCAGTCCAGCCCTGGTCCCTTGCCACTGTCGCCTCTGTTGCCTTTGGCTTTTGGCTTGCTTAGTTAGGGACACTAAATATTCACCTATATTACTGATCTGCCCGCATTGACACTATATGAGAACTGAACTGAGCTGGACAACATCACTGTTTTCTCCAGATAGGCTGTACAGCCGAATCATGTCAATGTTTCAACTATGTAACAAGATATTTTTCAACATTGAATGTTTTCAACAATTCCACATGTGTAATGGCATATACTTCCAAGTCTTGAATGCAGAGTGTTTGAAAGAAAGGGTCAACATCAAAATCGAAAATAGCTTATTACTTCTAAATTAGCATGTTTTCTTTTCTTTTCTTTTTTTTTAATCTAAAAATCTTATAAATGGACCTCAGAAAACATTTGGCTGAAAAATACTCCCTATAGAGGGCCGGACCAACCTGTCACTCACATGAGATCGACAAATAGCAAACCACAACCATCTAATCAAATCCCCATGACCAAAATCATGTCCCCCTGTACATTTTGTTCTTGTTCGAGAAATCGTTTCACTTGGATATACGTCACAATAGGGATAAAAAGACTATGACAACTTCAATTAAGATGACTTTAATGTTTTCTGGCAATTCTGGAAAGAACTGCCTACTGTCTGTCTGACCAACATGTTAAGCAGCAAGCCACAGCTCCATTTTGTTACATGCTGTTTCATTTAAAATCAAGCAGTGGGTCAGGAAAGTCTATGTACACCAGAGACACTTTTTAAATTCATTCCCCACACTGTTGCTTCAGACTGCACTAACACTGAGTGACATGAGACCTTGCCTCATGCACACGCTGCAATGCTGTTAGTAGGAGTTTGCAGATGGGGAATATTGCCTAGGAATAGCATTTGAGTCCTATTAGGCTAATCTCGCTTAACTAGAATTTGATAAAGGGATACCTTCAAGCCTACCTAAAGCTGCAGCTTTAGCCAACTCTCATATCACATCTTTAAGCCAATTTCTGCCAACAATAGCTAAAAAAACAGGGGCACAGATGCATTTGTAGCTAATTAGATGAGGCCATGCTTAAAATTAGTTGTGAAAATTGCAAAATAATGACTAGTGGCTCAGAGGCCGTAGGTAATGAGATACTGTATAAAGACAAAACACGTAATTAGCAGCATGAGCTGTATACATGCAGCCTCTGGGCTTTCTTTCCACCTCAGCTACTCTTACAGTCTGTCATATAAATCACTCCTTTAATTTATTTAAATCTCTCTCTCTCTCTATATATATATATATATATATATATATATACAGTACTGTTTATTTCATAATTTAATAACCAGTGTTACATTTGATATAATATTGTGTTCGTCCCCTTTTTGCTGCCAAAACAGCCCTGACCCGTCGAGGTATGGACTCCATTAGACCCCTGAAGGTGTGCTGTGGTATCTGGCACTAAGATGTTAGCAGCAGATCCTTTAAGTCCTGTAAGTTGCGAGGTGGGGCCTCCATGGATCGGACTTGTTTGTTCAGCACATCCCACAGATGCTTGATTGGATTGAGATCTGGGGAATTTGGTGGTCAAGTCAACACCTCAAACTCGTTGTGGTCCTCAAACCATTCCTGAACCATTTTTGCTTTGTGGCAGGGCGCATTATCCTGCTGAAAGAGACCAAAGCCACCAGGGAATACCGTTTCTATGAAAGGGTGTACATGGTCTGCAACAATGTTTAGGTAGGTGGTACGTGTCAAAGTAACATCCACATGGACAGCAGGACCTAAGGTTTCCCAGCAGAACATTGCCCAAAGCATCACACTGCCTCTGCCGGCTTGCCTACTTCCCATAGTGCATCCTGGTGCCACGTGTTCCCCAGGTAAGCGACGCACACGCACCTGGCCATCCATGTGATGTAAAAGAAAACGTGATTCATCAGAGCAGGCCACCTTCTTCCATTGCTCCGTGGTCCAGTTCTGATGCTCATGTGCCCACTGTTAGCGCTTTTTTGCGATGCACTGTGTATTCTGACACCTTTCTTGGACCACTTTTGATAGATACTGACCACTGCAGACCGGGAACACCCCACAAGAGCTGCAGTTTTGGAGATCTCAATCGAAGCACAATCTTTGTGTGCCCTTTGTCAGAACTGAGCTTGGTAAAACTTCCTTCAAATATGCCGCCACCTTGAATTGGAATTTTCTCCAGACTGAGATGAAGCTAAAAGAATTGGTGACTTGTAGTTATTTTAAAATTTTAAAATTATTCAACTTTGAGAGTAAATGAATGGCGTGTAAATGTTTTTAACTGTTTGCATGTTTTATGTTTATATGTTACTTTAATGAACTGTATATGCAAACTCACTTGCCTATCTTGGCCAGGACACTCCTGCAAAAGAGATTTTAATCTCATTGAGTCTTTTTCATGGTAAATAAAGGTAATGTAACACTGGTTATCCAACACAGTTGGTTGGGTAACATGAATGACAGAAGCTAATTATTTTAGTAGTAGTATATTCAAGCAAATGTAAAACTAGTTATGATATAATAATATATGACTGGTTGATATAATTTAGGATCTAGTCTCCCTCATTGTAAGTATATTAATGGTACATTTACTTTTGCCACATAAATGCCATACTAAGTCTTTAGTCATCAGTGTCATAAATATTTTTGTTGAAAACTTGATACATATTTTTTCTGGATTCCTTAATGAATAGAATTCTTAAAAAAATTCAAAAGAACAGCATTTATTTGAAATAGAAATACTGTACAATGTAAATGTCTTTTCTGTCACTTCTGATCATTGTAATGCATCCTTGCTGTATAAAAGTATTAATTTCTTAAAATAAAAACTTTCGGTAGTGTATAATACTAGTAATAGTTCATTTTAAGTATTACAATTATATAACAATAATTAAGTAAGTAATAATTGTCACTGTGTTAAAATTCACTACAGAATGTAATTATAGAGGAGACTGTAAATGTCTCTTAACAAACAAAGCAGCAACGCATTGAGCATTCACTCATAATTAACAAGTGCTGCACAACAACCATTGACTATTTGTATTTAAGGGGCTCACTTTAAGTCTGGCATTTTGGAAAATAGGAACACTGACTGGCATGAAAGAGAAAACAAACCTCTCTGACTAAAGTGCACAATGCAGGACTGATCTCGTGCCCCTCTGAAGAGCGCAGTGAGAGTTTGGTGGACACACGGGCAGTGTGTAATTACAGCCATGCCATTGTTGTGTGGTCTGGGCAGAGTGACCCAAACCTGAGCGGATCCATCAGTGAAACATTTAAAACAACAATCAAACAGATGATCAAACAGAGATCTAACATATACACATGGACAAATACGGAATAAGCTCTAAAGATGCACCGTTCGCAGTGAAAAGAGGCTGGTGAATCTCTCTAAAAATTCAACAAGACAAAATGTAAGATAGATAAGAAATTATAATCTATCAGGAAGTGATTATTTTGTTGAAAAAGTGATACATACTGTACCAGAGAAGTATTTGTGATGTCAGCAAGCCATAAGTTATTACATTTTGATAAAAGATTAGTATCTTCATGTTAAACATAAATATTTGTCATAGGCACTGTTTATTTATTTATTTTAGATGTAAAACTTTTGAGAAAAAATGTATGCACTTTGCAGATGCAGATATTCATTACTCATTTGTTTGTTTTATATCTTTAAAAATGCATTGAAATTAGATAGAGGATTCATGTTGTAAATGTATAATTAATTATTGTAGGTCAAATTAAATAATTATGTAAGCTATAAGGTGTGAGAGGTTGTGCTATATGGTGAATAAGTCATGGTTGAAGTTAATTATTCATAATACAGCACTAGCCTCGAGTACCTTATTGCTTTTATAAAGTGGTTACCACAAAATACATATAGTACAGCAAACATTTTTTATAAATGCTACTTTCATTACGTAAAATCACTAAATGTCTTCCTTCTGCTGGAAAAAAAATAGCTTACGTTTTTCTTCAAAAAGGAACAAACAAGTGTTTCTAAGTTTGATTCCTTAGGGCACAGGTTTTCAAACAATGGCTCTCCCTCGGGTGGGTCTTGAGACTTAAAAAAATGGGTCACCAGGATGATTTAAGGAAAATGTGTAAGTGAAAATGATTTAAGTTACATAAAAAAAATAAAAATAATAATAATAATTTTTTCATAAAATCATAGTTTATAGGCCTATATAAAAGGAATAAATATATATTTGACTTAAATAATTAACAGATTAACAAAAATAAATAAAAAACTTTAGTTCATTTTTGTGAGGCGCGGCCTCCAAATACATCGCCAATATGGAAACATTTGGATTGGAATGAGAGAGTTAGGCAACGTGAGCTTAACTCTGGTTCCCATTCAGTCGGTCACTCTTGACGCCACGTCGGAGTACCGACGAATAGGAATCTCGCTAGCGAGAGCCAATCTACTTCGAGTGTAACTATACGAGCCAATGCACATTGGCATGCAATGATTGCACCAGCTGCTCATGCCACTCAGTGTGGGTATAAATGAGGCACAGGTGCTTGCATCAAATTAGCTTTATGCTTTGGAGCCGAGTGGTGAATGGTTTGTCCTGAAATCACTCTCTACAAAGCATGTGTTAACATTTTTAATGAGTCAAGCTCTTCGGATGGACCTCTCCTCGTTTGGTGTTGGAGTGACGGCACTGCAGCGGGGTCGATTTTCTCTCTTTTTCTATTTTGTTTTATTGAGCAAAAACAAAAGGCTGTTCTCACAGCTGGTTCGGTGCCCTGTAAAGAGCGCTGAAAAGCCGTTTTCACGGCTGGTAAGAGATCACCTTCTATGAGAGAGAGAGTGCGCATGACAGGCTGCACTTTTTCCCTGTCTGTGTCGCAGAGACTATCCCCCTGTGTGCTTCAGCACCGTGGAGTGCAGTTTCCCTAGAAGAGCTACACAGATAGAGCTTGCGTCTTTTTAAAGATGACATTCTATCTGTGTGTTTCTGGTTGCGGTTGTTTCCGGTCCTCACTGACGGCCACGAGCACTATTTCACATGTCTGGGCGTATGCATGCTGAGACGGTGTTCGTGGGTGGTTCACGTTTTCTAATGAGAACATGACCACGTCGGCACGCCGGTCGCGACTCTTCTTTCTCCGGGAGCTTGAGTCCCCTTTGTTGTTGGCCAGCCGCCTCCTGTGTGTAAAAGCACAGCCGCGGGTCTGCTTGACACTCTGGGAGACCGCGGAGATCAGCGAGAGCAGCCCGCTGGGGAAACCTGGAGGAACCTCATGCTTCTCTACGTGTCGTGTGCCGTCGAGTGCCAGGCTGCAGCGCGCGGGTTGTCATGGCAACCCAGCGCTCACTCGCCACTCTAGGTGCGCTGTCCCCTTGCCTATTTCCCGTTGTAGCGTCTCCCTGGTGGCCAACAGGAGAGGTCTACTTCAGTGAAATCGCTGGGGTGACCTGAGGAGTGGAGGGCTTCTCCTTCGGGGAACCAACCCCCTAGGGCCCCTCCCCCTCTAGCGCACTGCAAGCTGTGCAGCTTCTGGATGGAACTGCTGGTCCTTCTTATGGAGGAACCTAGCATTTCATTCGGGGCTCCAGCTGAGGATCAGATGTCAATCGCTGCATCGGAGAGAGGGCTGTTGTGCTCTGGGAATGAGGATGATGCTGAGCCCACTGTAATGGTGTGTGCTTTGCTGAATCAGATTCAGAGTTAACAGCCATGCTTTCCCGGGATCTTTCCCGGATGTGCATGGAAAACTTGGCAGTATGGAACTACTTTGGTGCCATAAATATGGAACGCCAGGGGGGCCAAAACTGCATAAGTTTTTCCTCTCTCAACGGTGGGGTGGCTGTGCGCAGACCACCTCCGCCCTGCACTTTTAATGCACGAGGGTAGTTCTGAGTCGGAGTTGAGCTGCGTATGTTGACTAACCGTGATCAAAGTCACGGCGCAGGCCCTCGGCCAGGCGATGTCCACCTCGGTGGTCCAGAAACGCCCCCCGGCTTGCCTTGCTGAGGTGTGAGTGGTCGTCAAAGTGCGCTTTCTCGATGCTCCCATCTCACAAGGTGACCCCCGAAGATCCCCGCGTCTGTGCTTTCCTTCCTGCAACATGGGTTGGAGCGTAGGCTGTCACTCTCCACCCTCAAAGTTTATGTTGCTGCGATATCCGCCATCTTGTAGAAGGTAAGTCGGTGGGGAAGCACGACCTGATCGTCAGGTTCCTTGGGGGGGCGAGATGGTTAAATCCTCCTCAACCCGCCACCCCCCCACCCCCCTGTTGGCTGCATTGGCCTCCATCAAGAGGGTAGGGGACCTGCAGGCATTTTCGGTCGACATATTGTGCCTAGAGTTCGGGCCGGGTGACACCCACGTGGTACTGAGACCCCGGCCTGGCTATGTGCCCAAGGTTCCTACCACTCCCTTCAGGGACCAGGTGGTGAACCTGCAAGCGCTGCCCCTGGAGGAGGCAGACCCAGCCCTAGCTTTGCTCTGTCCCGTCCGCGCTCTGCGGATCTACGTGGATAGAACGCAAAGCTTCAGGACCTCAGTTCAGCTCTTGTCTGTCACAGAGGCCAGCAGAAGGGAAAGGCTGTCTCCAAGCAGAGGATGGCCACTGGATAGTGGATGCCATCACCTTGGCTTACCAAGCACAAGGTGGGCCCTGTCCGCTCAGGTGTTGCATCCTCCTGGGCGCTGACACGTGGCGCCTCGCTGTCAGACATCTTAGAGCTGCGGGCTGGGCGACACCCAACATGTTCGCTAGATTCTATAGTCTACGTGTAGAGCCAGTGTCCTCCTGTGTTCTCGCCTCAAACAGGTAGAAGCACTGAGAGGCCCTGGCTCTTGTCGGCTTGCTGCGCCACGGCGCTTATTTTCTCCAGAAGCAAACTCTGTTGAGTCCTCCATCACCCTCGGTGCCGGACGTGGCGGAGCTTCTGGCATCAGGCCCCTTGCCGCTGAATCCTTGAGAACCGGTACTGGGCTGGGGTTATATGAGTGACCCTGCGGGGATCCCATATATTTTCCACGGTCGCTCCTATGGAAGCCTGTGTCTTTCCCTTGGGAGAGCCCTCCCCTTGGTGGGGCTGGAGCCCCCTCTCAGTTGCGGGCTATGGCTCAGCATTGTACTCCACATAACTCCTTCGGGGTATGATGTGGGTTCCGCAGCGTTCCCTTCCACTAGGGCACGCTTTCCCAGTGTTATCCAATAAGTCACTGAGCGGGTCATGCGGAACAGCAGTGATGGACTTCTCTGTGTGAGCCCCGTCTCATCAGGTAAGAGAGCTTAGGAGGCTTACACAGGGCACTGGATGGGGGCAGAGGCCATGGCGCTTTGGTAGGAATTCCTATTCGTCTGTACTCCGACGTGGCGTCGAGAGTGACCGACTGAATGGGAACGTCTCGGTTACGTATGTAACCCTCGTTCCCTGAAGGAGGGAACGGAGACGCCACGTCCTGTCGCCATGTCCTCTGTACCCTGGGGTGCCAGTTCACCTACTCGGCTCCTCAGCAAAAAACTAATTTGATGCAAGCACCTGTGCCTCATTTATACCCACACTGAGTGGCATGAGCAGCTGGTGCAATCATTGCATGCCAATGTGCATTGGCTCGTTTAGTTACACTCGAAGTAGATTGGCTCTCGCTAGCGAGATTCCTATTCGTCGGTACTCCGACGTGGCGTCTCCGTTCCCTTCTTCAGGGAACGAGGGTTACATACGTAACCGAGATGTTACTTTCAGTTTCTCATTAAATTATTTAGTTTTGGCTTGTTTATAGTTAGCCTAATTATATTTTTTTCATTCTTGATCTGTTCAGAATACCGTTAAATTTAAAGGATTTGTTGTGAAGTGAGGGAACTAAAATAGCCTATAGCTATGTTTGTAGTGTTTGTAGTACATTATAACATTTCGCTTTATTTATTATTTCTGAATGCAATAAAATGCGACTTATTGCCAGAGTGACTTACCTGTTTTTTTCTCTCTCAAAAACATTTAAAAAAAAAAAAATATATATATATATATATATATATATATTTGTAGTGTATTTTTAAGCATGCAGCAAATGATTAATTGGTTAAAATTCTTGTTGGTTAACGGTTATAGCGTCCCATATATAGCTAGATCAAATTAGTGCAGAATCAACTTTGCGTTGCGAACGCATCAAGGATCAAAAGCGTTTGAGTGTAAAAGTGCTGAGCTGAATTTTTGTGCCATCTAGTGGTTTAAAGGAGAATACAGTCAAAAGTTTGAAAACCTGCCTTAGGGTTTTTCGCAGTGATACATAGAACAAAACACAGCTAATGACCAATCAGAACCGAGGGCTTAAACTAACCATTTTATAATAGCATGTAGACAGTTACAGCCCGCCAGACAGCGCAACCACAAAACACTGTCCTACTATGCCTTTTTACCCCATCAAACTGGGTGCAGAGCCCCCAGTGGTACGTGACAGTTAGGAGCCCGTGACCTGGTTAGGAGCTCACAGAGGTTTCAGAGATACCAGTGTCATGAACCAGCATGCTGGCGCGGTTGTATGCCAGTGAGTAGGAAATGTCTGAGAGTGCCAGTGCTGCACACCCCTGTCATATCACACCTCAAAGGCTGTCATTTCATTGAGGTTCAGATTAATGTCACTGCTTCTGTGCCTGTGTCAGCAGCAATACTCTCTGACTACCGCTGACTCCATCTACAACTCTACCACACAATTTCCATCAACACCATGTCTGATATGCTACAGATGAGACTCTGTTTCCAAACCAGCTGTTCTGACTTGCTGTCTGCTTTCTACATAGGCAGCATCCTACATCAAGTAACTGGTTTGGAACACTCCACATAGGACGCAACTCTTTGTGTCACAAAAAATATGGCTTGATTTCACATAGATATTGACTTTAAAAAAAAAAATTTAGTGCTGTCAAAATTAACGTGTTGACGCATGCAATTATTTTTTTCAGTTTAACGCGTCAAAAATATTTGACGCAATTAACGCAACATCCGTTTTTTACCCGTCATCATTTGGCTAGCGATACATTATATGACTATGCAAATGCTTTTAAACCATTCAAGCGTGTAAAAAGAACACAATGCATTACTACTGAATCTCTTGTCTGTGTGACACACACACACTCGTGCACACAGAAAGCGATTGAACGGACAAAAACATACAGAATTATGCCAAAATGCCCATTTTGTCGAGTATCCTCACAAGCAGTCTTCAATGAACGTAAAGAGTTGTGAGAAAATGGGATGTGCGTCAGCTCTTAAAATGACAGCGGCCATAAGGATTAATCCTTCAATAAGGATTAATCTATATTTAATTTATAATTCATACAGTGAAGACTGTGAAGCGTTTGATAACTTTATTACATTTTTGTATATTTCCTACCTGTTAGACCTACCTGGAAATCTTAAAGCACTGTTTACAAGGTTACATGGGTCAAAAACAACGAAAACAATAGCTTTTTGGTGCATTTTGACAGGGCAAGTAAAAATCTGAACCATCTGACTGGGCCAATAGAAAAAATTGAGTCCTGATATATTGAAGCGTAGGTAAATGTGACATTTATTATAATGGGTTTATGTGAAGATTGTTTTAAGCTCACTTAAATTAAGTTGTTTTTACACATTTTTAAGGCTATTTAATGTTCAAATGTAAAGCTTTCAATTATATTGTCATTTAATTAGCTTGTAATGCTGATTGGCTATAATTAATGGCTAAAACTGAGAAAAATCTATTTTATAGAGACATCAGTGGCAGTATTGGTATTGTGATGCCTTCTTTCATAAAATCTTCTTTCATTAAATGCCATTAAACAAATATTTAAAATATACTGTCTTTATGTTGTTTCTACATTAATTTGGAGATTAAATGTGGAATTATTACAATATAAAAATATATTAAAATCTTAAATGTGAGGTGCAATTAATCACCATTATTGTTGCTAGGGTGATTAATTACCATTATTAATAACTGACATGTTTCTCACTTCATCCACCATATTGGATAAATATGATATGATGTATGATGAAAAATAGCTGCATAGGTCTGATTTCACTGGATCTTAATGCAGCTTAATCGTGCCATTCTTATTGAAAAACATAAGGACATTGGTATTCATGCTGTTGCCAGGATTTACAGGACAGAACATTCCCTGTGAGAACGGGACGTTTTAAACCCAGGACACACCAAGCCGAGGCCGACTTAGTTTTTTCGGTTTGTTTCGATGTGGCTCTAGTTGTACACCGTCTGGGCTTTTTGGGCTGATTCAACATGTAGAATCGGCGCCGGGCCGTCGGTGAGAGAGAGAACTCTGATTGGCTGTTCAGCTTAGCGATTGAGTCAAATAATAGCAAAACAGCGAGCCAAGAAGTCAAAACGGTACAGTTAGAAGGCTGTTCTAATTTTACGTCATCTTACCGAGTGTACCTGAGTGAAATATTTAATATTAACATGAACGGAGTGGAATAAAGAACGTGATCATCAGGATTGATATTCAAAAATGTTATTTGTTTATGGTTTGTGTATCTGCAGCCTGGAGCATTGGTTTTTCCTTTTGAATGACGAATATTGACAAATATATCTGCATAAATAGGCAGCTGTCTCATTCACATTCACAGAACGCGCATGCTAGCTGACAGTCGTCTGTAGTTCTCTCGGGATGTTCAACTGCAGATTTTTGGCCCAGACATGGCCGATGAGAGGCGACAACACCGCCGGCTTTCATTTTAAGTGTGGTGTCCCACAAGGTTCTGTACTGGGACCTTGTTTATTTGCTTTATTTAATATACGCCTCAGTTACATTTTTCAAAAACATGGCATCTTGTGTCACTGCTATGTGGATTCACCTTCCTGTGAAGTCATATGATGGCACTTTAAACCCTAGGGGTTTTGGGGCCCTTTAGAAGTCTTTGATTTGATTGAAGTCTTTGAGGCCCTTTATCTCGTTGATTGTCCTGAGGATGTTAAAAACTGAATGGCTATTTTTATTTAATTTTTATTTATTTATTTATTTTTACAATGAAATGAGAATAATACATTTGGCCAGAATGAATGTGTACAGGACATTTAGACCTTTGGCCAAAAGAAGTTACCTTACTTTTGGAACAGCCTTTTGCTTCGGCAGTGTGTGCTTGAATGCTTCCTATGTAGGCAGCACACTAGGTTTTGGAACAGAGTCTTGATATATGATCTTCATTCATCCCCTCTTCCACTATTTCATGCTGTCTTCACAGATCTCTGAGTTTGTAGTGGACAAGCAGGCACATGTATGATTGCTTCATGCTGAAACAACTTCAGCTGAGAAAAGCATGCCTTGCTCAGAAAACACAAAAATAAATGTTTATATGAATCATTGCTTATGTTAGCTTGAGCATCAATTGTGAACATTTCTACAATAGAAGACAATATTGTTATACGCCTACACAACTGCTTTAGCTTGAAAACAGCTCAGGCTAAAGCAGTTGTGTAGGTGGATTACAATGTCCGTTTCTATTGTTATGAAGGGGTTTTCAAAAACACTAGCGCTAAGTATTAAACTCATCCTAGAGCAATTGTGCTACAAACATGAATGGCGACTCAAATCATGCAGGTTGTTGAAAAGAGGTATGCTGTGCTATAAATAAAACTGATGATTTTTTAAAAACTTTTTAGCCAGTAAGCCAAACATCACCCTAGCAACATGATAAAACCTCCACCAACACACTGTAAAAATAAATACAGAAAATGTACTGGTAATTTTCTGCCATTACATTATCCAGTAATTTTACAGACATTTCTGTTAACCCTAAAACACAACACAATGCAATGCGACATTCAAAATACAAGTAAAACAACTATAAAAAAACTATACGGAAAACTCCTTCATATCTATACAGTAAATTGTGCCCTATTTTTACATGCCTTTTTACAGTGCACCCTATCATTGTTAGAGAAAGTTGTGCACCTGCAAATGTCACTCATATGACTTTATAAAATATAAAAATATAGTTATCCCTGTGCGATTAACATCCAAGGAACATCTCCAAAGGAAAATAATTAGTCAGTATTGATGGTAGTCCCATGTGAAAAGTGAAAAGTACACTTTAGCATACTTTAAAAAAGTATCTATTACCAAAATAATATAAGATTATTCTTAAGCATGAACTGAATGCAATGTTTTCTCTTCTTTTTCACAAGGGGTGTTATAGTAGCTCTGAATGTGAGTTCACCTTTTAAAGAGAAACCAAACCTAGTTGAGCAATATGCTCCTGAAATCAAACCGAATAATAAAATGTCACAGGGAGTTTTATCCAACCTTAAACATTAAAAAGAGACAGGAACATTTGTTGCTACTGTATCATGCGAAATGTATTGCTTTGTGAAATTTTGTGAATCAAAGTTGGTATGTTTACATATGGATTTTGAATGAGAGAGTGTTTTATTTTACATGATAGTGTTTTAAATAGTGTGTAATAACTTTCAACAATAAGTGCATTCATTTTGCTGTAGGTTCTGCTTATTCATTTCAGCAACCGTGTTGTTCTCAGAAACCCCATCAGTCAATGCTTCATTTAAAAGTATCCCGTAATAAACGATTAAATGCTGATAAAAAGAAGACATGTTTGTGATGGATGAACAATTTATTCATTTCCAAATAGCAAACCTATGCCTCTGAATGTTGTATATAACATTATATTCCCCAAATATCAGACTCAGGTACTTTATATAGCTGTTCACAAGGATAATGACTTAAATGTTGCTAGGTTTTCAATCACTGTACCTGAACAATAACCAATTTACTGATATTATAGAGTGTGTGTGTGTGTGTGTGCGTGTGTAGGTGTTAGGAGCATGTGAGAAAAAAAATATTACTAGCTCAGTATAAAACAACAGAGGTCACTGTGATAGTCAAACAAAGTGTGTGTGTTTGTCACGGTTAAATGACTGGATGATTAATGTGACTGGTGTGTTGCCCTTAACCTCAGAACACCTATAAGGCATCATTTTTGTATATCCTAAAATAGTAATATCAACACTTTAATACACATCGACAGCCCTGTCAACTCACTGACAACATGCATTGTCTGAATACCATCTGAAGGAATGGATGTGGATTTTAGAGGGACAAGGAACACCACTAAAAATCCCATGAAACTACTTTCCTGTATTGACACGAGACATCGATATTTTACACAATGTGCAAGCTAAATTAAACAGTCTAAATGCCACTTTGGAAGCACTTCTGTGCCACCTTTTCAGTATAAATTTGGCACTATACTACAAAACCATCACATCATTACAGCCATTAGCGTGGTTGAGCACAGTTAGTAAACGAGAAATCTTATGAAAACCCAATCTCATGGTGCCAAATTTGTATTAATTTGTATTAATAATAATTGGGTCATGCGACAACATCTGATTTTTAGGAAGAAAAAAAAAAAAAGCACAAAGGTTCAGCCAAACCCTAACGCTAAAAAATAATGAATTGTTTGAGTAGAGCCAACTCAAATTAAACAAATTAGTTGAAACAAATAAACTTTTATGAGTATTTAGAACTTTTTTTATGAGTTCTAACTGAAACTGACACATTTTAAGTAATTTGAATTGTTTCATTGGTTTGAGTTTAATGAACTTGTTTCTTTTCATTTAGACTAACTTAAATGTAACCAAAACTGGGCTGGGATTTCTATTTCCCAGCATGCTTTGCCATGACACTCAAAAGGGACAGTAAATGCCAAAAGTAAGTGTTTTATATATACACTCACCTAAAGGATTATTAGGAACACCATACTAATACTGTGTTTGACCCCTTCGCCTTCAGAACTGCCTTAATTCTACGTGGCATTGATTCAACAAGGTGCTGAAAGCATTCTTTAGAAATGTTGGCCCATATTGATAGGATAGCATCTTGCAGTTGATGGAGATTTGTGGGATGCACATCCAGGGCACGAAGCTCCCGTTCCACCACATCCCAAAGATGCTCTATTGGGTTGAGATCTGGTGACTGTGGGGGCCATTTTAGTACAGTGAACTCATTGTCATGTTCAAGAAACCAATTTGAAATGATTTGAGCTTTGTGACATGGTGCATTATCCTGATGGAAGTAGCCATCAGAGGATGGGTACATGGTGGTCATAAAGGGATGGACATGGTCAAAAACAATGCTCAGGTAGGCCGTGGCATTTAAACGATGCCCAATTGGCACTAAGGGGCCTAAAGTGTGCCAAGAAAACATCCCCCACACCATTACACCACCACCACCAGCCTGCACAGTGGTAACAAGGCATGATGGATCCATGTTCTCATTCTGTTTACACCAAATTCTGACTCTACCATCTGAATGTCTCAACAGAAATCAAGACTCATCAGACCAGGCAACATTTTTCCAGTCTTCAACTGTCCAATTTTGGTGAGCTCGTGCAAATTGTAGCCTCTTTTTCCTATTTGTAATGGAGATGAGTGGTACCCGGTGGGGTCTTCTGCTGTTGTAGCCCATCCGCCTCAAGGTTGTGCGTGTTGTGGCTTCACAAATGCTTTGCTGCATACCTCGGTTGTAACGAGTGGTTATTTCAGTCAAAGTTGCTCTTCTATCAGCTTGAATCAGTCGGCCCATTCTCCTCTGACCTCTAGCATCAACAAGGCATTTTCGCCCACAGGACTGCCGCATACTGGATGTTTTTCCCTTTTCACACCATTCTTTGTAAACTCTAGAAATGGTTGTGCGTGAAAATCCCAGTAACTGAGCAGATTGTGAAATACTCAGACCGGCCCGTCTGACACCAACAACCATGCCACGCTCAAAATTGCTTAAATCACCTTTCTTTCCCATTCTGACATTCAGTTTGGAGTTCAGGAGATTGTTTTGACCAGGACCACACCCCTAAATGCATTGAAGCAACTGCCATGTGATTGGTTGATTAGATAATTGCATTAATGAGAAATTGAACAGGTGTTCCTAATAATCCTTTAGGTGAGTAAAATATATATATATATATATATATATATATATATATATATATATATATATATATATAATGTTTAATGTTTTGTTATGCTAGTTTAGACAAGTTTCTGTTATGTTGGGGTTTTTGGGGATTGCCATCATGGTGACGAGTGGAGCATGAGCTCAGTTTGAGAACAGATATATGTTAAATAATTTATATTGCTGTCCTCATTCAGCAAGTGCTATGCTAATGCTACCAAAGCATTGTGTAACCAATTAGCAAGGTGGCATTTATTGAATTAGCTAGTAAAAGTGTCTGGTTTTCACTACAAAAAATTTGAGATTACATTATATTTTTAAGTAAAATGTATGAATTAGCATTAGTGAAATATTTCAAGTTCAGAGCAATTAAAATATATGATTGTAAAAATAAAAATCTGCAAGTTCTGCTTACTTAAACTTTACATTTCTTAACTTAAAAAAACTATTTTTTTAGTTTTGCCAATTTATTCGGGTTTACAGTATATAAATGAGATTGTATGAATTCCTACGAAATCGCCACCATTGCGACGAAACATAAAATAGTTACAAATTGCCATACAATATCTAGACTGAAGATGGGTAAACTTGCTCACAAATTACAGCCAGTCATCTGTTAACTATTAGCATAGTTATTTCATTCATTCAGTATACACAAAAATGGTATTTATGCATGATAAATACAATATTTGAAAAAAAAAAATATATATATATATATGTATATATATATATATATATATATATATATTAATTAATTGTAGACATAGCGCGTTCGGACCTTTTATAAGCTGTATGAACTAAACGGATCAATTATCTGCGCAATATAACAGTGAATGAAGCCCAATCGTTTAATTTTTCATGAGTTTACCAACAAGCTCCAAAAGTGTGATAAGATTAGCCATTCCCATCGCGTCACTGATGATAAAATTTGTAACCCATTTGTGACCCTTTGTCATAAGTCGCACGGGTGTATTTGTGGCAATAGCCAATAATACATTGTATGGGTTAAAATTATCGATTTTTCTTTTATGCCAAAAATCATTAGGATATTAAGTAAAGATCATGTTCCATGAAGATATTTAGTAAATTTCCTACCATAGATATACTAAAAGTTTATTATTAGTATTAATATGCATTGCAAAGAACTTCATTTGGACAACTTTAAAGGCGATTTTCTCAATATTTCGATTATTTGCACCCTCAGATTCCAGATTTTCAAATAGTTGTATTTCGGCCAAATATCCTATCCTAACAAACCATACATCAAAGGAAATCTTATTATTTCAGATGATGTATAAATCTCAATTTAAAAAAATTGACCCTTATGACTGGTTTTGTGGTCCAGGGTCACATTTGAATTCTATTGTGTGTAGTAAAACGCTACAGAGAAAGTCAAACATGTTCTAAAACAGCCATTAAAAAGACTGATGAAAACATCATTCTGCACCAACATTAATTAGAAAGCTTTTTAAATACTCATCACCACCTTTACTTGAATTTATCAAGTTATATTGTGTTTATTATGGTCAATTTTGACTAACTTGTATATCATAATAGATAATCTGTTAGGGGAAATGATTTTTCATTTTTAATTTTACATTACACCTGTGGCATGTTGTAGCTATAGTTTCTATGTGTATGTTGCTATTTGTTTATAACAAATGCTATAGATAAAAAAAAAAAGAAAAGAAAAAAAAGAGCCATCAAATGGTCTTACCTGTAATTATATCCTTACTGTAACAAATGCTATAGTTAAACAATTACAAGAACTATGCTACTTTTTCATAAGACCAAGTGTCTGAACGCCCAAACACGTGAGACAGCGATCGTGTCCGTCAGCTGGGGACAGGTAACGACGGCATCCAGAAACACACGGTTTGAATGACATCTTGAAAAAGACGCAGGGTCAAACCGTGTAGCTCTTTTATAAAAAGGCTCCAACCAGTGCCGAGGCACACAGGGGGAATGGCCGCGGCTCGCAGCGGTTCAAGGGTGCAAGCCCGCTGAGAGCACTCAAGGGAAATGCCCAGCGAGCTGTAAAAACAGCTGTTTTTTTCTTGAAAAGATGTCTCCCGCGACCACCACTGAAAGCACCGTCACACCAACATCGGCAGAGTAATCCTCTTCACGAGACTCGTTTAATCGAAAAAACACTCTTCGTAGGAACACAGTAACAATGTTCGGCTCCGAAGTTGAAAGCGATATGCGGTACTTCCACTTCCGTATTTATACCCGCAATGCGGGGCGGACTGTGGAATGCGTCAACCGCATGCCAATCTTCATTGGCTCGTTTTTAACACTCAAAGTAGATTGGTCTCTGAAAATAGATCCCAATTCGCCGGGATGGGCGTGGCAGCGCGGCAAGTACCGGGTCTCAGTTACTCCTTACTGTCGCCAAACCTTCAACCCGTGGGCGGACCCTGCCTTTCTACGGGCCGGAGTGTCCCTAGAATAGGTGTCCAGGCATGCTGTGGTATTCACGGATGCCTCTACAAGCTATCGTATGTAAGCAGATGCATATATATAAAATAACGTCATCAACATTAAACAGCATATAAATCAAAACTATGTAATGTTACTGAATGAAATGTCCACCCAGAACGAGCTTTAGGACTGTGCAAGCATTAGGGGTGTTGATGGACTCTGTTTTTGATCATTGCTCTGAATCTGATCTGAATCTAGTCTTTGACAAAAATGTGATTTTCTCAGCTTTTTGTTCAAAATGTTGCTTTTTTTAATGAAACTTACCCATATTTAAGTGTTGATAAAGGAATGCATGAAGCTAGAATAAAACGTTTTTCTTTGTTTAAAAGCAGAGGGTCTGCTCTTTCTTTTGTTATATTGCATGCTCAGATAATCATACAACAAAATATTCTATGGGCCATTACATTTTTGCAAAAATGATCAAAAACCCTGGCGGTGGCTGCCAACTTTTTTTTTAAATACTGGCGGAGAAAGAGTTAACATTCAAAACTGACACACTGCAGCTTTAAATTTCACACAGAAACAGCAATACAGAATGTGGTAAGAGTATCACAGTACTGAAGCGCTATCAAATCATCCTAATCACTCCAGGAATTTGCCAGGAAGAGAGGATTTCAGGACACCGAATGCCAATGATAGTCACAGGAGGGATGCTTTCTAGCATTTACTGGGTAGACTATAAGGAAAAGAGATTACAATTTGTATGGTACAATGTTACGGTCCAGGCTCGACTACCTTAAAAAAGGTGGAGTCCCATTGCGCATCCCCCGATCTAGTGGTCCTCCTGCCCCGAAGCAGAGTGCTGCTACTTTGGCTGATGCCTTTGGTGGGGACCTGAGGGTTACTGTGAGGGCACTCCCGACGGGCCAACAGGCTCCTCGGGCCCCTCCCCCCTCCGCTGCGCCGGTTGAGCTTCCGGAAGAGCATGCTGGTCCTTCCCGCGGGGGACCAGCTGTTACTTTTGGGGCTCCGGTTGAGGATATGGTTTCGATCGCCGCATCGGGGGACGAGCTAATGGACTCTGGAGATGAAGATTCGGCTGTGCTGCCCCCTTCGGGTGTGGTAGCATTGCCCGAGTCCGATCCAGAGCTCATGGCTATGCTTTCCCGGGCCGCCGCGAGTGTCGGGCTAGAGTGGAATCCTCCACCGCTGGTTCTCAGCGCCCCGCCCCAGTGCCTTTCTTTCCGGAAGTGCATCAGGAGCTCACGAAGTCGTGGACAGCGCCCTACAGCGCTAGAAACCGATCGACTGACTCCTCCGTCCTCACTACCCTTGACGGTGGCGCGGCGAAGGGTTATGTGGAGATCCCCCCAGAGGAGCGGTCGGTTGCGATGCAACTGTGTCCTAAGACCGCTACCAACTGGCGGGGAAATCCGCGTCTCCCCTCCCGGGCATGTAAGTTCTCGTCCGGGCTAACCGGCAAGGCTTACACGGCCTGTGGAGAAGCCGCGTCATCTCTGCATGCCATGGCACTCCTGCAGGTCTACCAGGCCAAAGCGCTCATGGAATTGCACGAGGGTAGTTCCGACCCAGGCGTTATGCAGGAACTGCGTACCGCGACGGACCTCGCCCTCCGGGCAACGAAAGTCACCGCACGCTCCCTGGGTCGGGCGATGTCCACATTAGTGGTCCAGGAACGCCACCTGTGGCTGAACCTGGCAGATATGCGTGAGACCGACAAAGTGCGGTTCCTCAACGCCCGTCTGTCAGGCCGGCCTCTTCGGCAACGCAATCGAGAACTTCGCCCAGCAGTTCTCGGTTGCCCAGAAGCAGACGGAGGCGATTAAAAATATCCTGCCCCGGCAACCTGCTGCTGCCTCCACCCAGTCGCCGCCCGCAGCGCCCCCCGCCTGCTCGTCACCGAGGGCGTCCCCCGGCGTCTGCCTCCGCCCCTGCCAAGCCAAAGCAGCAGCCTCCACCGGCGAGGCAGGGCGCCAGGCGCAAGGGGGCCGCCCAACCCGTCCAGGGTCCTGCTGTCTTCTCTGCCGGCAAGCGCAAGGGTAAGCAGCCCTGAGACGGGCAGCCCAGGGAGGAAAGGAGCTGCTCTCGGGGAGGTGGTGTCTACAGCACTGGTACCAACATCCTGCCGCTGGCTCTCCGGAGTCCAGCGGTACCCACATTCTCAATAAAAGAGCAGTTTCCTCCCTCCCTGGGCCCCAAGAGGCTCCGGTTGGCAGTGTGCGACGCCCCCGGGCCTTGCCACTCCTTTCCTCCCCTCTCGCCAGGGGGCAGCAGTGTGGGCACCGAGGACGCCCCCGGGCCTTCTCACCCACGCTCTGCCCCACCTTGGAGTACTCTGGCAACACTCCGGGCCGCCTCCGGGCCTCCCGAGTCGGGCCCGGGTACTCCATCTCGCTGCCTCACCCCGGGCACGTCTGTGGTGCCGTTGGTCCCGCTTGTTCGGTCTCTGGGGGCCTGGTTAGGTCTCCCCAGGCCGTCTCGCTGGCTCATCCGTACCATCAGACTCAGCTATGCGATTCAATTCGCCCGCCGGCCTCCCAAGTTCACGGGCATCCTCTTCACCTCAGTGCGGAGTTGCGATGTCTTGCGGTCCGAGATCGATGTCCTGCTGGCGAAGGACGCGATCGAGCCGGTTCCTCCGGCCAATATGAAGGCGGGGTTTTACAGCCCCTACTTCATTGTGCCCAAGAAAGGGGGTGGGTTAAGACCAATCCTGGACCTGCGTGTCCTGAATCGGGCCCTGCACAAGCTCCCGTTCAGAATGCTAACGCAGAAACGCATTTTCGAATGCATCCGTCCCCAGGATTGGTTCGCAGCGATCGACCTGAAGGACGCGTACTTTCATGTCTCCATTCTCCCTCGACACAGACCGTTCCTACGCTTTGCGTTCGAGGGGAGGGCATTTCAGTACAAGGTCCTGCCCTTTGAGCTGTCCCTGTCACCTCGTGTCTTCGCGAAAGTCGCAGAGGCAGCCATTGTTCCGCTCAGAGAATGCGGCGTTTGCATTCTCAACTATCTCGACGACTGGCTCATACTGGCCCAGTCCCGGGAGCAGTTGTGCGAACACAGGGACCTGGTGCTATGTCACCTCAGCCTGTTGGGCCTTCGGGTCAACCGAGAGAAGAGCAAACTCTGTCCCACACAGAGGATCTCTTATCTCGGTATGGAGCTGGACTCGGTCAACCGGACTGCGCGCCTCACAGAGGAGCGAGTCCGGTCAGTGTTGAACTGCTTGAATACGTTCAAAGGCAGGATAGTGGTCCCACTGAAATTCTTTCAGAGGCTCCTGGGGCATATGGCATCTGCAGCCGCGGTAACGCCGAGTACCGGGTCTCAGTTACTCCTTACTGTCGCCAAACCTTCAATCCGTGGGCGGACCCTGCCTTTCTACGGGCCGGAGTGTCCCTAGAATAGGTGTCCAGGCATGCTGTGGTATTCACGGATGCCTCTTTCACGGGTTGGGGGGCCACGTACAACGGCACACAGTTGCGGGTCTAACGGCAACCCCATATGTGTATTCTCCACGGTACCAGCTACCCTACTCGGCTAGCCCCGTGTCTTTCCCTTGACAGAGCCCGCTCTGGTGGTGTTCGTTCCCCCCTGGGACCAGGTTGGATCCACCCCAGAGACTGCCATAGGTAGCACTACCCTGCTAGGTTAGTCCTTATGAGTATTCCACCTCTCCTTCCACTGAAGGACGTGGCTCCGCAGCGTACCATCTCCCCGAGACGGGCATGCTTTCCCAGCGTTATCCAATAGTCACGCTGAGTGGGTCTTGCAGGAACAGCAGTGACTGGAGCCCTGACTTCCGCACCAATGTAGGTGTGGTCCAGCGAGCTCGGTCAGGGCGCTGGAAGGGCCAGCATCTCTGGCGTGTTAGTAGGGATCCCAATTCGTTGGTCAGTTCCGACGTACGTCGAACGTGAGCGACTGAAAGGGAACGTCTCGTTTACGTATGTAACCCTCGTTCCCTGAAGGAGGGAACGGAGACGTACGTCCCGTCGCCAGGTGCTGTGCTTCAGCTGTAGGCCGAGCCACTTAGCCGGCTCCTCAGTTGTAAAGCGATGTGCGGTACTTCCACTTCCGTATTTTTACCCGCGATGCGGGGCAGAACGTGGGACGCGTCAAACGCATGCCAATCCTCATTGGCTCGTTTTTAAACACTCGAAGTAGATTGGTCTCTGAAAATAGATCCCAATTCGTCGGTCAGTTCCGACGTACGTCTCCGTTCCCTCCTTCAGGGATCGAGGGTTACATACGTAACCGAGACGTTATGTGTATTCAGAACTTTCTTTTTCTTTTGTTTCTTTAGTTCACAGCTCTGACATATTTCAAGTAAACTGAACTGTTTCATTGTTTAGAGTTTTATGAACTTATTTCCTTTAATTTAGACTAATTTAAGTTTAACTGAAACTGGGCTGGGATTTTTTTTATTTCCTAGCATGCTTTGCCCATGGCACTCGAAAGGAAGAGTACATGCTAAAATTAAGTGTTATATATATAAAAAATTCTGTGTGCAAGATTAATGGTAAGGGAGATTTAGCAGTGATTAATGTTTTGTTATGCTAATTTAGAAGAGTTTCTGTTAATGTGGGTTTTTGGAGTTACCATCATGGTGACAAGTGGCGCATTCTGCTTGGTTTGAGAGAAGGTGAGTTACATGTTTTAAGTTGTATATATACGTGATATACCATGCTATTGTTAACATGTTAGCAAATTAGCCAGTTGGCATTTTCTGAATTAGTTTGTTATAGCTAGCAAAATATTTATGTTGAGTACAAAAATGAGAAAAATGTATGAGTACAAAATAAAAATAAAATAAAAATAAATAAAATAAAAATCATACTTAAACTTTGAGTTTCTTAACTTAAAAATTTCTTAACTTATTCAACTTTTTTGAGTTCTGACAACTTGTTAGGGTTTAGAGTGAAGTAAATAACTAATTTGATTGGCAAGAACTCAAAATAAAAAGTTAATTAACTAAATATTTTGTTAATTGCTATCAAAATGTATGAGTTAGCTAACGCAGTACTTCAAGTTAGGAGCAATTAACATGCATGAATACTACAAACTCTAAACTTGATAGTTCTGCTTACTTAAGAATACTATGAATTTTGACTTCTTTTTTCATCTACTATGGAAGTAGGCATATTCAGACGCAGCACTATTGTAATGTACACATTTAGCCAGTATGTGCATTCCCTTGAAAACAAACTGTTACCAGTAGTGTCTTACTCTTGCTCATTTCCTCTGTCTGTATGTAGAAAGTAAAACATCACTAATCTCACTGTTAGTGAACAGCAAAGCTCCCGAGCTGCCAGCAGCCTGTGTATGTGTCAGATGACATGTCATTTTTTTAAACAGTGCTTGTTTTAAACAAAATACCATAGTAATCCCATGTTCCAGTGTCTGATGATACTGGTCTTCATCAAACACAGAGTCATTGGCCCGAAATGTGACTGTGTTGAGTATGAACAGTCCTAGGCAATAGACAGGTACAGCTCTTGAACAAAACAAATGAACAAAATGAACAAAATCTACAAAATTGTTTGCAAAGATTGTTTGAAATAAATTCTGGACACAATATGATAGCAAGAGTTAAGGTAACGCTTTAGATTACAGCCCAGAAAGTACTGTGTAACTAAAGCGAATTTACAGCGTAACTTTCAATAATTATAGTGTAACTATAAAGTAAGTACGTGTAGTTATAAGGGAACAATATGTAATATTTGGGGAATAAAGGGGTAACTATCAGGAAAATTAACAAATGATTTTACTGAAAGTATTTTTTAATTAAGGGGTAATTATCCATGTAGTTACAGGGTAAGTATGAATCTGTGGGCTGTAAATAGTTTCATGTAGTTACAGGGTAAGTATAATAAAAAAACACGTACAAAACCTGATATTACTCGCAAACATTTTTTGATGATTTATGACACTTCTTATTCATTTTTTTTAAATAAACTTTTCATTTTAAATAATAACGTCCCGACAGGAACATTTTCCGATAGTTTACCATTAAATTTTTTTTTTTTTAAATAACTGGTATTTTTCTTACAAACACTTAACTTTTCACTTCAGAAGACATTGATTCATCCATTGGGGTCATATGGATTACTGTAGTTATTGCTGTATGTGCTGTTTGATGCTTCAACTTTTAGGAACCCAAATGAGTTTTCATTAGCAGAGATTATTTCTTTTTCTGTGTTCATCTAAAGAAAGAAAGTTGTATATATCTCGGATGGCATGAGGGTAAAAGATGAGTAAACGGTGAATACATTTCTGCGAGCACTGTATTTTCTTTAAATACATAATATAGCTACAGAATAGTTAGAGACATAGAATTCCTTCTTAAGATTCATCTGTGGTAAGAACGAATAAGAAGAGGAACAAGAGGAGTAGAAGCCAAGCAAGAAAAACGAAGTGTTGTAAATCTGTTTTAAAAAAGTTGTTTTTCAAATAAAGATTTCCGAGTGATATGATATTGTGTACGTGTTTTTATTGTACTTACCCTGTAACTACATAAAACAAGAGGGGAACAAACACCACTTTAATTTACAGCCCGCAGATTCATACTTACCCTGTAACTAAAAAATACTTATAGTATAAATCATTTGTTACTTTCCTGATAGTTACCCCTTTATTCCCCAAATATTACATATTGTTCCCTTATAACTACACACACTTACTTTATAGTTACACTATAATTACCGAAAGTTACGCTGTAAATTCACTTTACTTATGCAGTACTTTCTGGGCTGTAATCTAAAGCGTTACCAGAGTTAAATTAGTCTAATTGTTATTAAAATGATGTGACGATGCAAAACCACAGGCCTCATATTTTTATTATGCAAGTACATGAAATGTAACCTAGGCGTGTTTCAGTGAGATTCATCCATACATACACATCAATAATTAATAACAAGAAATGGTTATCAAAAGAAATGGTCAGCTAATAAAGCTCAATCTTTTATATTTGCACAATGCTATACTGTATGTCAGGCACAAGAAATAGCTTTTTATACTGTAGCTTTACACTCCATATATTATTTATGAAATAATGTCATACCAAGACCAAGAGTTAAATAAATCAAGTTGAGAGCAGGTATAAGGATCTGCTGGGATTACAATGAGCCAAAGAAATTACCCTGACTGACCATTAGTGGAACCAGACATAGAATAAAGGGATGTTGTAGACTTGTGGTTAAAGAGTTGGGCTGGTAAGCAAAAAAATAAGGTTTTGCATTCTGCAGCTGGAGAAACAGAACCACAATGTACACGTACAAGCACACACACACACACACACACACACACACACACACACAGAAAAAATCTGTATCATATTTTCCAGTTAGCCAGGAAGTTTTTGTACTGTACTTGCAGATTATATAATTATTAGAAGCTATTATATAATAATGAATCATGAGTATATTTAAGAAGAGTACAGATTTATGACTGTGTTTCTTAGTCTTTTAAAAAGTGCACTTGTCAAATTAAATGTTTTACTTTAAAGTACATTTTAAATCATTATGTTTTTAAACAAAGTCTCTGAGTCTCTGTGTATGTGAAGTTTTAGCTCAAAATACCCCACACATAATTTTTTATAGCATGTTCAATTTGTTACTTTTACGTGCCGTTTGTGTGTGCGTGTGTCCCTTTAAATGCAAATGAGCTGTTGGTCCCAGCCCCCTTTCAGGAAGAGGGCGGGGCTTCAAGAGCTTGTGTTAACAGTTCCGATTACCTCATGCAGACATGCAATGAAAATGTCCTAAGCTGTTTAGCAGTGATGGAGAGACTCAAGAAGAAGTGACAGTAGAATGCAACAGGACGTTTCTGAATGTTGACGTTAACTATCTTCAAGTCATTGATTAGAAGATGATTGATAAGATGTTCTGGTATGATAATCTATAAATTGCTCATGTGAGAATTGTTGTAAGATGCCTTCAGAGCCAGATAATATATGATGCATGAAGATAGAACAGGTATAGTTTAGTTATAAATGATGTTACATATTGTATTGCAATAAATGTGAAACGACGGATGTGACAGCTTGAGCAGACTCCTATATATTCTCTACTACAACAACTCTTCTTCTTCTCTAAAGCAGCCCAACATGGCCTCGCCCCCTTTGTTGTCTGTTCCTGGGGGCAGGGTTTATGTAAATTTTAGGGTTAGTGATGTGAGGGTCAAGGGTAAGCTTGTTGTAGTCCCTACCAGTAATTTGTTGTAGTCCTTAAAAAGCGATTCTATAAAAGAAAATATCTCCCTTTGCTTTGAACTTTGAGCATCGTAACTTTGCAGATATTGTTTAGGCTCAAACAGCAACATTAAAACTATCCAACTAAAGTGAAATCATAATCAACCACCCCTTTAATAATCTTTTTTTGTGATTTAAAGTGCACTTATTTTGATGTGTTGACTAACATAGTAAGGCACATGTAAAGTGCTTGATTTTAATTTAACTGTAGTATGCTATTTTGTATTACATTTAAAGTTCATCTACTTTAAACGTACTAGATTACAACTTTATCATTATAAATGTCTAAGTACAAATTTCATGTATTTAAATGCGACAATTTTCAATAGAAATTACATTAAAATATTTAGTTTGCCATAAATGCTTGTCAATACGTTTTTGTTTTTTTTTGTTTTTTACCACAATAGAAGTAAATATGAAATTACATCTAATTGGCTCACGTCTCTCCTTCAATGCAAGTCTATGTTTTCTCCACCAGATCATAACTAATAGCACATCCCTAATCAACAACCTTTTCAGGGAAGGATGGGCTAAAGGTTTTGCACTCCTTGTGCTCCTGATATGTAAATCGCCCTGCATTGACATAAAAAGGAGTTTTCAGGGCCTTGAGCTCTCTGACATGCCCAGTGCTCCTGTCACATCGGCTGGAATATCTAAATTCCCATTTGGATCTCTCACTTCCACTTCTGTGGAACAACACAATTGCTTTCTCAGCTTTTTGTTTCATTTTGTATTTTCTTTGTAATTGGTTTCTCCTCTCCCGTCTTTCTCATTTTGTGTTTCCCTGAATCACACTTCCACTTTTTTAGAGACATGTTCCCATGTGCCCTGCCAGATGCTCTCACACACACTTATGTAAACCACATCAAATTGCCTGGGGGCTCTAGGACTTCTTATTTTGGGCAGTGAGGAAGGTCTCATTTGTTCCCAAATGTTTTGGAGAGAAGCATAGTTTAGGATGACACTGCGTCGTGTCTCTTCAATTAAGTTTTCAGAAGCTGGCATACAAGCGCCTCATAACATAAATAATGGATTTATCAAGTTAAGCATCCAGCCATGCAGCTGTACATACCAAGCAATGTTATCCTCCCAGCTACCGTATAATTTATCCCCACTCAGCACAAACTAGTGCTAAAAGCAATTTAGAATGGAATTTTCCTTTAATAAAGGTAGAGGACTATAGCAGAGCAACTATATCCTCAGTTAAAACCTAATGGTTCTTGAGGGGTTGTGACCAAAAAATTTTGGTATTTTCTGACAGGGTCATGCAAATCAAAGAAAAACAATGCTAAATTCAAATAACAAGATACATCTAAGGATATAATCACACATACGCGATAGGACGCTATCTGCTGTACTTTACTGGGACTGTACAGCATCACTCCACCACTGAAGTCAACCAGTATTTCTTATTCATTACACCTAAATTTGAGTGAACCTTGAAAGATCCACTGAGCCTAAAGGACATTAAGGAATTTAAGAAAACAATGGAGATTAGATTTGGAAAAAAAAGCGGACAAAAAGTGACAGGTCAGATCAGGTTAGCTTCTTACCCGCTTAGCTTTCAATGATTGTTTATTTACAGTAAATGTCCCACTTCTAAAGCATGATGATAGCATGATGATAGCAACACAAAAAGTTCAACTTCATGGGAACACACTACCGTTAAAAATACTCATACTCATACATACAGTAAAAAATGAAATATTATTAACATTTTAAATTACTTTTTTCGTGATATATCTTAAAATTTATTCCATTAGTGTATTATTCTATCTATTTTTGAAAATTTTTTTTTAAATGTTCAATTCTTTTTATCCTCTTGGCATGGCGAAGGATAGCTTCAGTTTCTCAAATACAACTGCAATTACATTTCACTGCAACAAGAAAGATTGCTGATGGCAAAACTCATGGCAAGGTGAGCCGACCATCCTTCACACGGATGGATGAGCACGCTTCCTCTAGGGGCGACAGTCCAAAGATGGCCAGTCTGACATGAAACGTGAAGAGTGTAAGCTTAGTGTGAGCGACAGTGAAAGGTGTTTGCATTCATTCATGCTAATTAGCTGGAATGTATTCCAGAGCGAGTCTGGAAAAATATGACAGAGCGAGACACACAGAGTAAGAATTAGAGACGGCAGAAAAGACAGGTGAATGCAATCAATTATAACAAAGTTCTTCCCTAATTTATGCAGAAACCTCAGAAATGTGTGGTAAACATAAACCGGGTGTTGGAAATGCTCCCCTTATTTTCAAGCAAACAAGGCTGTTTGAAACAGTTATTAGGCTCATTGAAAAAAAGTGCCTCTACCAACATTTTTGCAAAACTCCAAAAACATACAGAGGCAAGAAAAAGTATGTGAACTCCTTGCAGAATCAGTAAAAATGTGAATAATTTTAACAAAATAAGAGAGCTCCAGAAGGTAACACGATGCATTAAAGGGATAGTTCACCCAAAAATGAAAATTTTGTCATTAATTACTCACCCTCATGTCGTTCCAAACCTGTAAGACCTTCGTTCATTACGTTGTAAATACAGTGCAACTCTTGCATCATCATCACACACATGCATTGTGGTGCTCACGTGAAAAGCATCGGTTGCTGTAGAACTCGAAAGTGTTGCACAGCTTACAACGGAAACTGCGTAGGAGACTGATACAGGCTAGAACAAAATTGTTGAATAAAGTCGTTATTTTGTTGGTTTCTGCGCACAAAAAGTATTCTTGTCGCTTCATAAAATTAAGGTTGAACCACTGGAGTCACATGGACTATTTTTACAATGTTTTTACATTAAAAAATACTTATAGTATAAATAATTTGTTAAATAAATAAGGAAGTGGAAGCACCGCATCTTTGCTTTTCCACTGAGGAGCCGAACTAGTGACTCTGCCGGTCAGCGGAGGCACAGCACTTGTGGCCCTTCCAGCGCTCTGCTTGAGCTCACTGGACACCCCTTTTGTTGGTGCGGAAGTCAGGGCTCTCACCAGAGAAGGTCAGTCACTGCTGTTCTGCAAGACCCACTCAGTGTGACTATTGGATAACGCTGGGAATGCATGCCCATCTCGGGAGAGGGAGTGCTGCAGAAGCCGCATCCTTCTAAGGAAGGAGAGGTGGCAGTTACACATATAGACTAGCCAGACAGGGTAGTACAACATATGGCAGTCTCTAGGGTGGTTCCAGCCTAGTACTAGGGGGGAAAGAACACCATCAGAGACGACAGAGCGAGCTCTGTCAAGGGAAAGACACGGGGTAGGCAAGTAGGGTAGCCGTACCATGGAAAAATACACATATGGGGTAGCCGTGGGGACCACTACATATGGATACCCAGCCTAACAGTATAGGCCTGGCGTCAGACGCTCCACAACGCCTGACTGCCGAGGGTGACGGAGGAACTCAACAGGGTTAGCCAATTCTGGGGAACACTACTGGAGTCAAGAAAGCACATATCCGGCCCAGCAAGCCGACACTAGAACGGGTCCTTCGCGCTACTGGCCACTGGGATTGAGTACACGGGAAGATACCGGCTGTACACGGAGGCTATAGAATCTTGCGAGCGTGTTAAGTGTCGCCCAGCCCGCAGCTCTACAGATATCTGTCAGCAAGGCGCCTTGAGCCAGCGCCCAGGAGGAAGTGTCACTTCTAGTTGAGTGTGCTCGCAACCTGAACTGGCAAGGCACGTCTTGGGACTGATATGCCACGACAATAGCATCCACTATCCAGTGGACTAACCTCTGCTTGGAGACAGCCTTTCCCTTCTGCTGGCCTCGAAGGAGCTGGCTTTCGCTCCAACCTATCTTGCAGGAAGGAAAGCACGACTCAAAATGAACACTTTCGGGGGTCTTCCCGGCGGGAAGAACACCATTCAACGAACAGGTTCCACTTCAACGCATAGGGGCGCCTCGTAGAGGGAGCTCTAGCAGAAGTGACAGAACTATCCTGTGGCAGGCCACCTAGAATCTCCGCGTCCTATCCAGGGACCAGACATGGAGTTTCCAGAGGTCTGGACATGGGGTCATAGAGTTCCCCATCTCTGAGAAAGCAGGTCCTTCCTCAGATGAATGGGCCAGGGTGGGGCTGTCGCGAGGAGTGAGAGTTCGGGGAACCAGGTCCGGTTGGGCCAGTACAGCCCAACTAACAAGACCTGCTCCTCGTCCAGCCTGACTTTGCACAGTGTCTGTGCAAGAAGGCTCACTGGGGGAAACTCATATTTGTGCAGGTCCTGGGGCCAGCTGTGTGCCAGTGCGTCCATGCCGAGGGTCCCCTCGGTCAGGGAGTAAAACAACCGGAAATGGGTCAAGTCCAGAGAGGCAAACAGGTCTACCTGTGCGGCTCTGAAGAGGTCCCATATCAGCTGGACCACCTGGGGGTGGAGTCGCCACTCTCCCGGAAGTGTGGGCTGTCGTGAGTGCACAACTGAGCGCACCAGGTATGTGAATGGCCTGAAGCGACCTCAGATGCTTCTGACTCCAAAGGAGGAGATGGCGGGCGAATTGCAACATGCAGCGGGAGCGTAGACCACCCTGACGGTTGATGTATGCAACGTTCGCAGTGCTGTCCATACGGACTAGTACATGCTTGCCATGTAGCAGCCCTTTGAGACGGCCCAGCGCAAGATGTACTGCAAGCAACTTGAGGCAGTTGATGTGACAATGCAGTTGAGGACCATATGCAGATGCCATATGCCCCAGGAGCCTCTGAAATAATTTCAGTAGGACCGCTGTCCTGCCATTAAATGAATTCAAGCAGTTTAACACTGACCAGACTCGCTCCTCCGGTCTGGTTGACCGAATCCAACTCCATACCGAGATAAGAGATCCTCTGCACGGGGCAGAGTTTGCTCTTCTCCCAGTTGACCCAAAGTCATGATCCCGAGAGTGAGCCAGTATGAGCCAGTCGTTGAGATAGTTGAGAATGCGAACGTAAAGACGCGAGGTGACAGGGACAGCCCGAATGGGAGGACTTTGTACTGATATGCCTGTCCTTCGAACGCAAAGCGCAGAAACGGTCTGTCACGAGGGAGAATCGAGACATGAAAGTACGCATCCTTCAGGTTGATTGCTGCAAACCAATCTTGGGGACGGATGCATTCGAAAATGCTTTTCTGCATCAACATCTTGAATGGGAGCTTGTGAAGGGCCCGGTTCAAAACACACAGGTCCATGATTGGTCGCAACCCATCGCCTTTCTTGGGTGCTCTATTGGATTGAGATCTGGTGACTGTGGAGGACATTTGAATTTAGTGAACTACTGAAACCAGTTTAAGATGGTTTGAGCTTTGTGATATGGTGCGTTATCCTGCTGGAAGTAGCCATCAGAAGATGGAATCACTGTTGTCATAAAGGGAAGGACATTGTCAGCAACAATACTCAGGTAGGCTGTGGCATTTAAACAATGCTCAGTTGGTAATAAGGGCCCCAAAGTGTGCCAAGAATATATCCTCCACACCCTTACACCACCACCGCCACCAACATGAACCGTTGATTGATCCATGTTTCCATGATGTTTAAACAAAATTATGACCCTACCATCTGAATGTGGCAGAAGAAATTGAGACTCATCAGACCAGGCAATGTTTTTCCAATCTTTTATTGTCCAATTTTGCTCCGTGCAAATTGTACCCATGCCCCGTTTACAGTCACATTTCTTCCCCATTCTGATGCTCAGTTTGAACTTCAGCAAATCATCTTGATCAGGGGTGCCCTGATCCTGGTCCCGTTCTTGGATATTCACCAACCTGCAGAGTTCAGATCCAACCCTGATCCAGCACACCTTTCTGTAATTATCAAGTGCTCCTGAAGATCTTAATTAGCTGGTTCAGTTGTGTTTGATCAGGGTTGGAGCGGAAGTTTGCAGGAAGGTAGATCTCTTCATGCGAGCGCTAAGAACCCCAAGAACCCCAAGAAGGTGACCCAGGGATTGTGCGAGCTGCTCCTTCTTTCCTCATTCCCTAGGTCTCACAGTCTGCAGCTCGAACATGCTTGACAGGAGTTTGTCTGGCCATGACTCACACAAAGCCCCACACAGGTCAGTGTGAAGCATTCAGAGGAAACGCAGCTTTCACATCCATCAAGGGCTGGTTACAGTTGGGGCTTATGGAGCAAGGTATGTATTCCAGTACACCCACAGCAGGATCAGGACGCAAGGCTTCCCAACATGGCGGCAAACGCTTTGTTTGTTTTGGGGGACAGCAGAAGAGGAAGGATGTTTCCAAACAGAGATTAGCCCATCTGACAGGTATGACAGATAAAAATAACTGTACAGTATTTGTTGCATTTGTTTTCTGCAGTGTTTTAGCAAATGTTTTAATCTGTTTTGCTGTTCACTGAATTTTTGCTACTGTTGTTAAAATAACTGTGTCATCTGCAGCTATTTGGCATCTTTAGCAGGAGAAATGCGCACAGAAAGGGCTTGAAGGAAGCGTATTTGGCTGTAGATAAAATTACTAGAGGATATAGCCCTGAAAGATCATAACCAACGACCCTGAGTGCTTGTGGTGTGAACCATTCCATTGTTTTGACGCGCTGCTCACTATAATGAATCAATGGGAAATTAATCAATCAAAAACTTACTTTAGCTGGACAATAACTTGTTTTCTAGAGCTGATGTACAGCCAAAACAATCTCTCTTCCATTAATTTCCTATTATCACTGTAAAGCTGCGGTGCCTGTCGCCATTGGTCGAAGTTTGTTTTCACCCGACTGAATATGTTCAATCGCCGTTTGTTGGGTCGTGGAATGTCTGAGCAGTGTGGTATGATTTTCCAACAAACGACAACAAACTCTGACGTAATCTGACCTGGACACGAACCGTTGCCATGCCGATAAGGCAAGTCCCTTGCAAAGACTGCGTGTGGTTGCTGGGCGTGCTTAGTAAATTATCCTTGTAGTGGAAATTGCAGGTTTCTGGACAAATCATAAGACAATTCTAGAGAAAGAGCAAGGAGATATTCGCGAGAGCACACTGGACAAAGTTTGAGCGTGCACGTGTAAAATCTGAGCGAGAGCAGAGCCATTTCAAAGCGCGCGTCCAGTAAGTTTTGTGCTAGTGAGAGACATGGATGCACAATAGTGCGCTCTTGACATTTAATGCTATAGAAACGGCCTCAAATGAACTACACTGAACAAAATTATAAACACTTTTGTTTTTGCCCCTATTTTTCATGAGCTGAACTCAAAGATCTAAGACTTTTTCTATGTACAAAAAAGGCCTATTTCTCTCAAATATTGTTCACAAATCTGTCTAAATCTGTGTTAGTGAGCACTTCTCCTTTGCCGAGAGAATCCATCCACCTCACAGGCATGGCATATAAAGATTGATTATTGCACAGGTGTGCCTTAGGCTGGCCACAATAAAAGGCCACTCTAAAATGTGCAGTTTTACTGTATCGGGGGGTCCGAAAACAAGTCTATATCTGGTGTGACCACCATTTGCCTCATGCAGTGCAACACATCTCCTTCGCATAGAGTTGATCAGGTTTTTGATTGTGGTCTGTGGAATGTTGGTTCACTCCTCTTCAATGGCTTTGCGAAGTTGCTGGATACTGGAACATGCGGTCGTTACGTCGATCCAGAGCATCCCAAACGCCCAAATGCTTAATATGTGACATGTCCAGTGAGTATGCTGGCCATGCAAGAACTGGGATGTTTTCAGCTTCCAGGAATTGTGTACAGATCCTTGCAACATGGGACCGTGCATTATTATGCTGCAACATGAGGTGATGGTCGTGGATGAATGGCACAACAATGGGCCTCAGGATCTCGTCACGGTATGTCTGTGCATTCAAAATGCCATCAATAAAATGCACCTGTGTTCATTGTCCATAACCCCACCGCCACCATGGGCCACTCAATCCACAACGTTGACATCAGCAAACTGCTTACCCACACGACGCCATACACACTGTCTGCCATCTGCCTTGTACAGTGAAAACCAGGATTTATCTGTGAAGAGAACACCTCTCTAAAGTGCCAGATGCCATCGAATGTGAGCATTTGCCCACTCAAGTCGGTTAGGACGACGAACTGCAGTCAGGTCGAGACCCCGGTGAGGACGACGAGCATGCAGATGAGCTTCCCTGAGACGGTTTCTGACAGTTTGTGCAGAAATGTTTTGGGTATGCAAACTGATTGTCCGGGTAGCTAGTCTCAGACGATCTTGGAGGTGAAGATGGTGGATGTAGAGGTCCTGGGCTGGTGTGGTTACACATGGTCTGCAGTTGTGAGGCCGGTAGGATGTACTGCTAAATTCTTTGAAACGCCTTTGGAGACAGGTTATGGTAGAGAAATTAACAATCAATTCATGGGCAACAGGTACTTCCGCCTGTCCCACACCCAAGTTCAGACTTGCCAAGTTCGACTCGGGAGAACGAACTCCCGAAGACGAGAGGACACAAGTCTGGTCCTCTGCTAATGGAACAGCAGCGCTTTTGATAGCGTCACTCAGCTCGCTCTCACTCCTGTATGTATATTTTAGGCTACAATAAAATGAAATATGTCATAAAACACCACTCTGCCTCTTTACATTTCCATTTAAAAATATTGTATGCGTTGCCTGAACCACATTTGTGTGGCTATTAATGTTTAATATTATTAGTATCTTCACTGCATGTATATTTATAACAAACAAAATATAAAACACAACCATGCCTCTTTTTTACTTTACATTTAAAATGTAAAATCGCGTCCATCGCACCGCAGGACCTCCAGACGCGCGTCAACGTGTCTTTACATTGACTTAACATGGAAATCACTCACTCTAGACACTCTATTCACGTTCGGTGTGAACGCAGAATAAGGCACACCTGTGCAATTATCATGCTAATTTGCGAACAATATTTGAGAGAAATAGGCCTTTTGTGTACATAGAAAAAATCTTAGATCTTTGGGTTCAGCTCATGAAAAATAGGGGCAAAAACAAAAGTGTTGCGTTTATAATTTTGTTCAGTGTATAAACCGAGAAGAAAGTCATGTCTGAAGCTACAATCTTTTATTATTATTGGTTAAAATAAATGGAGAATATCTTGCGTTTTCCCGTGTGTGCTCGAGTTTGTCGGTGTCTGTTGAGGAAGTGTGAACATGACATTTATTTTTTTTTAAATTCTAAATCCAATGACCAACTTGTTTGTTGGTGTTTGTGCAGTGTGAATTGGCCCAGTGGGAACCAAGCCAGGGTCCGGAATAAAAAAAAATAATAATAACTTCTATTTGGTACATGAAGATAATAAAACATGTAGCAGACAACATTAAAGTTTAGATAAATATTGCACACATAAAAAAGAAAGAAAGAAAGAAATCAACCTTTCCTCTCATTTTCTTTTTCCCTAAGCCACCACCCAAGCCATCAGATTTCAGATCCAGGTCACAGCAGCACGCTTTCATCATGGTGTTACTCTCCAGTGATGTGTGTGTCAGGACAGGGTTCTGCTCTAGAGTGTGCACTGAGCAAATCTGTGCCTCATTCATGTGTTATATTTATTCATTTTAGTTCAGAAACATGCACCTTTAATACCCTCATGCAATAAACTAACATTTTGTTTGGCATCTTATAGTTGATTTTAAATACTTAACCTATTTCAGTGCATTCAGTGCATTTTAGTGCATTAAACTCACTCCTGAATTAAAGCTTAAATCTTTTTTATTTAAATTTTCATTCAGAAGCAAATTCAATAAACTTGCAAATAGTTGGATTATCTTAATGTTTATTCCACCAGAGTTATCCAACCAAGAATGATAACTGTACCAACATGTCTCATTCTCACTATGTTGTTAAAAGCAGAGGACCCAGATTTGTTTGCTCTGTGCAGACAAATTTGCAGAAAATTGGAGGGGACATACCAAGGTTTGATTATCTCCCAAATATTTATAATAATAATAATCAGTGTTGGGGGTAATTACAAGTTACAAGTTACACATTACAAGTAACACAAATTATGTAATCAGAATACTTTTTTTCAAGTAACTAGTACAGTAACGCATTGCTTTTAAATTTACAACAAAATATCTGACTTACTTTGTTTTCCCATGTATTGACTGACCTCTCTCATGTCACCATTTGGAGAAAAATCACAAGCGTTGTGTGTAAACATGATGCTTATTGTAGTTCTAGACTAAGTGTGAGCATGCATTTACTAATCTCACTTGCACAAAAAAGTCAGTATTATTCAGTATTCCTCAAAATTAATTAAATGAGTGAAATACAAAATCAGAATACTACGCAAACCTCTGATAATTAATTATGTTAAATAAAACAAATATTTATATGCATTTAATCTCACTTGAATGACCTTGCTGTACTTGCTGCTGACCTCAGTTAAATCATAAGCAAAAATGACTTTAGATTTTTGGTTTTTGTTTGTAAAGTAAGTGTTAAACACAATTAGTTACTTTTTTTTAAAGGGAGTAACGCAATATTGTAATGCATTACTTTTCAAAGTAATTTCCCCCAAGGCTATATAATAATATAACACTATATAATAATAATAATATTTTTATACTATTTTATACATTTGACTATTTTATAAATAATTCAGTAAAGCTTTTTTTTACATGTGATGCCTTTAAAGGGGTCATGACATTAGAAATCATATTTGCCTTGATCTTTTGACTTATAAATGTCTTTGTATCATTAAAACATCCTGCAAGTTTCATAGCTTAAATGTCCTCCCCAATGTAAACAAAGCATTTATTTCACCATGCTCCAAACATTTTTCGTTTTGATATTGCGAGATCAGTGATGTCACATTGGCAGATACATTTGCATATGACCGCCTCCAAAGCAGGACATCGACAAATTGTTTTACATCATCGCAGCATAGGCCCTGCTCACTGGCGTTCAGTCGCTTAATAGCTGACATTTGCCTACACTACATGTGTGTGTTAGAACCAAAAGCAAATAGAGCCCATTATAATCAGTGACGCTGTCTACACTGGATACAGTATACAGATGTGCATTCAGTTTCTGACATACTCCATGCGCTTGAGTCTGCCGACAACAGGACAAATGGAAGAGTGAATTTTAACACGTCCAGTTTAAACAGCTCGTTTGCGTCTCTGTACCGACTTCAGAAGGATCCCAGCGTCGGAAACAAGTGGATGGTTTATTTTAATGGTGTCCTGGATCACGTCGGAGGATTATATGTCTGTTCAGAGCATTTGTTTTGTAAACAAGGCACAGTGTAATGGAGAATTTCATCACAAAGAAACTTTTGTTGAAAGATGAAGCAGCAACTGTATTGGATCTGACAGCAGCTGCATTACAAACTGTAAGTAAATAATCTCATACTACTTTGTCTTTAATCCTTGAATGCATGACTACTTTGCCAATCATTATTACATATTCAGGTCTTTAGTGACCCGGATCTATATATAACACGGATGGATCTCTACCTGTCACAATAATATAAAACTACTGAAATTAGAATAGCAATTACAGAAGAATAAAATAAAGCATATTTTGTTATCTTTTGGAGCTTGGAAGGGTTCAGTTTGAGCAGATGTTTTATACCATCATCACTGTCCTCGTCAGAGCTCATTTCCCAGTACATTCAGCATCTGGCTCATATTCGCCATCTCAAACTTATTCTCAAAACTATAATTTTCAGCATCTTCAAAATCAATATTTTGATCGCTGACAGCTTCTTCACCAGATCCACCATCAAGTGACACAGACACTAATATTTGATTGCATTCAGTTGCTCTGCAGTAAATCGCTGAGCCATTTAAAGTTTTGCTGATGATACTTCCGTAAAATATACGCATACTCTTTCACACCTCGGGTCGTTAGCGACCCTAGACAATTTTTACAAAAAATGAATGGAAATACATTGCTTTTGCTGTGTGATAATCTTAACATAATAAACAAACAACATCTTAATTCTCAGTATGAAATGTAAATATGTTTGGTAAAACACACTTGAGCTAATATAGACAACTGGTGTGCTACTGTAATTGCCAAATCATGGTGGAGATTAAAAATAGAGAAGCAAAAGCAAAATGCTAATCAAATGCAAAACATCATGTAGATCTCCATACGAAAACTTACAGCACTTGATTTGACAGTGAGAATGAATGCAGGGTCTTGTGCTTCACATTTGGTGTCGGTGTGCAACTCTATGAAACTCTAAATGTGAACCTCTGCCTCTGCTATACTGGAAGAGTGTGTTTGAGTCCAGTAGATCAGGGTTCAGCCGTCAGGACGTAGGGCATAGATCAAGGTCAGCTCTTTTGTTTGTTTACACAATAACACAGAACACGCTAAACACACGGACATCAGGAGCCTACTCCGATGACGCAAGTCACCATTATGTTTTTCAGCCTCTTGCTGAGTGCCACTCATGGAAGTCCAATTTAACTGAATAAATGCCATGCGTGCTGACAGAAACACTTCAGTCTGTGCAAGAGCTCCAGTGCATTGACCGGTTCTCACGCAATTAAATGCACAGGTAATTAATTTGAGCCAAAGATAGGGTGACTGTTATTCATCAAGCTGTTCATAAATAATGGGTTCAATTATTTAAAATAAAAAACACTGGCATACAATTTATCAAGTATTTTGGCATTTCGGAAAAGTGCCATAGTGCAGAGTACATGCACTTACTAGACCACGGCTCCAACATGTTTGATGTTTCAAGCATTTTACATTTTAAAGAGAAATAAAATGGCAGGATGAAGTCATGCTGAAAGTAATAGTTTACCCAAAATCAAATAATGACTTAAATCTCAGCCTGTAATACTATAATGGTGGTTTTTGTCCTTTTTGGAGTTTGACAGCCTGTGGTTATTATGAACTGTTATAATAGAAAGAGCTGCTTGATGTTTCATCACAAAACCTTGTGTTCCACCGAAAGAATGGTCCCAGTTTTACTTCTACTATGTCTACTATGTACTAACATTTAAATTAATCATATGATACAATGCACTTATTGTGTACATACATGATACACTCTTCCCTTACCCCTTAACCCATGCTTAAACCAACCCATACTACAAACAGGTCCTTAACCTTACCTGTATCCCATCTCAATAGCAGCACACGTGTTTAGCAATACAAAATGAACACAATAAGCACACCGATAACACTTTTACAGTGTCATTGTTATATATGTTACATGCAGTTACTATAGTAATATCTATAAATTATGCATAATTACATGCAACTAACCCTAAACCAAACCCTAATCCTAACCCTATAGTAAATTTGTAGTTACTTGATATTACCCATTACTTAAATGTATATTACACTGTAACAAAGACACCTTAAAATAAAGTGTAACCATCACACCTAATATAAAGTGTTACCTAAAAAATAAAAGCATATATTCATAGCATACAATCACTGAATCTTACAATCTGTCTCAGACCAAAACAAACCGCGATAAAGACAATGGTCTAAAATCTCTAGCAGTTGACAAATTTTTACCGGGTTAATTGTGTCTACCAGTTTATCGCCCACCCCTACTTCATTATTGTTTATCTTTGGTTATTTGAGGTTGTACAACACTTTGGTCAGCCTTGCGGCTGTTTTGAATGTGCTTTATAAATAAAAAAACTGAACTGAACTACTCTTTAAAATCTAAAAAATTTGTAAAATGTATGAATTTGTTTAGCCACATGACAACAAAAAACGACTATAAAATACATCACAAATGCATAAAAAATGTACCATAAAAATAATTCTTAGGCTGTAATCATATGATTGCGTTTTGTGAGGAACAGAACCAAATTCATTCATTTATTCAACATTCTCTCCATCTTCAGTAGCAAGCATAATCGTCAAAATCAACCACCTCAAGAAGCGTTGGCTTCACTTTAAAGATATCAAAGCTCACTGGCTCTCGATTTCTTCATCACTGACTGTGACATGGCATTTTTTGGGTGATGTATGCCTTCATGGATTGGATCCGGATAAGATTTTCAGTGATTATCAATGTACATTTTACTCTGTACCTCATATAAAACTATTTTATACTGCCGGAGAGAACTTTGAATGCAACACATTGTCATTTGGAGTACTTTGGTACTGCTTTTTCTGATTTGGAATTTGATTACACCTTTCTTTTGCATTTTTCTTTATACTGTACGGTTAGGTTTAGAAGTGGGAGGGGGATTAGTGGCTCCAAAATAACTATATAATCATGTATTGTAACTGAAATTATTGTAATTTTACAGATATGATATCTAAAACATATCTATAAAATGGTAAAAATGTAACTATATACTGTAAACATATTTTTGATATAAAGGATTTGTAAATATCTAATGTTTCTAAATGTAAATATGCAGTAATGTTAATGTTTTAGATTCTGTCAATACATCCACATTGTACATTTCAGAATCTATCCAAATGTATGTTGCTTGTTCCTATAAATGTTAATATGTATTAATACCTACGTATAAACAATGAGACTAGGCTGGCATTTTTGTTGTGAAAGTTTAATAATTTGGCCTTTAACACTGTTGCAACAACTATGAAAATAAAAGTGCATATTTTTATCAAATACGCATTCAGTACTCAGGCCATTTACTGTCTGTCAGCACCAGCAAAGACTATACAAGACACTCATATTACTATGAATGGGCAATTGGTAAAGTAATTGAGTTGCCAGAAACAGTCAGCGTCCTGCACATGCTCATTGACTGGACCAACCTGAAATACTATGCTATTTAAGGAGAGCAAACAACATTTTTCAGTCAGTTCATTTCAATTTGGTAATTTGGAATTTGGTAAGCAGTTTTTTTTAGATTTCAGGATTTGCTTGTTTAAGGAGGCGTGTTAAATATGGCTGCCGAGTGAATTGATTTTCCTCGAAACCCTGCGGGAACATATTTTATCAGGGGGGTGATGGGGGGCGGGGCTTGATAGGGCGAGGCTTGATATTACCGGGTGGTGCTCTGGTAATTTAAACAAAATCCTAATATTAAACCGCCCAAACAAGAAGATGAACATACAATTTAGCATATTTCACTACACAGCAGCAGCACAAAATCTGCATCTTACCTTATGATACTCACTCAGGAGTTTGCCACTCAGGAGTTAGAAAGCAAAAACTTTCAAAGCAAAAAACGCAAGACGCAGGCAATGAAATGGGGAAAAACGCAAGGTCTTGAGTTTTTAGAACGCTGTGTCATGCGCGAGACGCGAGCGCAGCGGTTAAACACGTCTAGCGCGTTCATATTGAAAAACAATGTAAAAGTAGCACTGTGGAATGAAAAACATGTTCTGAATGAACAGCCCCTAATGCTGATGGATGCTTTAATCAAAACATCTGTTTATTTTTTCACCGATTTCTGAGTGAACATGCAGAAGGCCTAATAGTGTGTGCACACCAAAAGCGATTTCATTATTTGCACGAGTAGATTACATACAAAGTCAATGCAAAGTTGCAAATAGATGCGAATTTGCACCGTGGGGCGCAAATGACACGATGCTTGCCGCGAATGAGTGATATTCGCCTCAATGCCGTCTTCTGCGCAAGTTTAAAAATTTCAACTCGAGTGGAAAATTCACACGACGCATTGTTGTGCAAGCCAGTCAGTGAAGAGCTTACTGACACATCTGGTTTCACAGGTTATCAAACTGGGCACCCGTCATCCTCAAGTAGCACTGGAAGCAGCTGGCATCCAGGTGCAGTTTATGGAGTAGACAGTGAAATTCACAGAGTTGACTTTGTTGTGTGCATAATAGAAGCGGATATTCGCAATGCGTTACTCGCTCTAGTTTCCTGACAGGATAACTTGTTTTTCATGCCACTGAGGAGTGTTTTCACACACATCAACAACAACATTTCTTTCTGCCATTTTTTCCGTCATCAAACATGTTGGAGATAACATCTATTGCTGTTCTGTACAGGTTGTGGAACTCCCAAATACGCCGGAAAGCCAGACGCAGATGTGTCTGTGTTCACAGCACCATCCAGAGGTACACACAACTCTGTGAATTTCACCATCTTCTTCCAGCGCTACTTGAGGAAGATGGGTGCCCAGTTTAAACTGGACGTGTCAATAATCTATTCACTGATTGGCTTGCACGACAAGCACGATTCGGATTTTGCGAAGACGCGATTGAGGTGAATATCATGCGTTCGCAGCAAACTCGTCGCCTGCTTTGCGTGATTTGCGTCGCCCGGAGCGAATTTGCATCTACGCATTGACTGTATGCAAGCTATTCGCGCAAATAATTACATTTGCATTTGGTGTGCATACACTATAAAGCCTAAGGGTCAAATGAGTTCTGAGATATGCAGTCATGTCACTCACTCCATGCGAGTTTGGCTTTTGAAATAGGTCATAAAACCAATTTCTCAAAGTCATAAAACCATATTCGACAACATATAAAAACTAAATAATCTTTAGAGTAATTTTTGTAAATAAAGGTGGAAAATTTAAACCATTTTAAAAAACAAAACGTTATTTTAAGTCGTGTCATCTTAAATTCCATGTAGTGAAACAACTGTCAGCAGGGGATGCTGCAGCACCCTCAGCACCCCTAGTTCCCGCGGCCATGCACAAACTATGTCAGGAGAAGCTGGGGCCATCTATATTAATTAGGTTATGTGATGTTAATTAGATTACACACTAATTTGCTGAACAGCGGATGTTGGTACATGAGTATGCTATTCAAAGTGGGATTACCTTGTGCCGCTTACACATCCGTTCAGCATTCATTTTATTGGACACTTGTATCACAAACCTGGCAAAACGCCAGAGTTTATAAAATTCTTCTGTATAACAGTAATATCATACTTGCAATGGTGATGATGTTCTGGATGTCATCATTTATTTTGAATAACTGAATTACTGTCATTTCATGACTGCAAATGTGATATTGCTCGCAAAACTGATACACTGTCAGGATTTGTCTTGTAATAATGGTTACATCAGAAGCTCCCCTTGGTTGTAACATGAGGCATATGTTTTGTGGTGGAAAAATTTAATCATAGAGGAAGATTAATTAAGATATATATTTGAGATCATACAGGAGCTAACATGTTTCTGCTATGCGGGACACCTTATTTGAGGGCTCTCCTGTACCAAAGGTGTCGGGCAGAACTAATTCTAAATCTGTGTGCTGTGTTTCTTACTTTTACCATGTGTGGAAAACTACTGAGAAGGATTGTTTACACTTTGGGGGGTATAAGAGATTGTGGCTTCTGTTATGTCTTCAGTTAGCACTCTACAGACATTCAGGATGGCTGTATGACTGTGACTCTTTTCTTGCAAGAAAATAAATCTTTATAAAGACAATTGGCTAAGGTTTGTCTCTTATTCAGTGGTGCAACTGAGAGTAATTTTTTTGCCATGACAGTTTATTGACGCAACAACAGTCTCTTTACAAATGAAATGTGTTGTTAGCAGTTAGCAGCAATGATGACAGATGTTATGTGTCCTGAGGACAGATGAAAGAGTAACTGCTGTCAGTGTACTCCTGTAGAATCTACAATATGTGACACTGTAGGACTGTGTCATTTTCTCTTTGAGCTTCCTGTAAATGGAGAAAGTTATTGCATCCAGATGATTTGTATCATGCCCATTTGTGGGGATGCTTAAACTGCTTTAGATTCATAAAAGAAACAATTAAGTTTCTCTCTGTGAGAACGTCTGAGGTAATCTTATTTTTAATGTTTTTAATGTCATTTGATGACTTTACAGTACAACAATAATTAGATTTTGAGTAATGAGTTCTAGTCCACCATCATATATCTTTTATTTTAATATATCAAAATTGCAGCAGTATGTCAGTGAATCAAGAGCAGGGACTAAATTTGTTTGCACATTGTTTAGTAATTTCACTGAAATGTATAGCGGGCCGCCGCTGTCACTTCCAGCCACTGATACCATGTATTTCAGAAGCGGATTATTACCATGACATGGTTAACTTACCTTATGGATGCAATTAAAACACAATCAGTTTTCACAGAGACGGGAGGCTGCAGCATGCAATAGAGCAGGATAATCTATTGAAATTTATGAATTTTTATCTTATTATATAGTGTTGTTAGCTAAACTCTATATAATTTTTTATTTAAATACATTTTTATTCTTGGGGATTTTTTACTTTATTTATAGAAAATTAGAGTGAGAGATCAGGACGTGACCCAGGTCAGTCTCAAACCTTGTGAGCTAACAGTTCCTGAGTCTGTGCACAGCTCTGATGAACACAATCGTGAGTTAACTTTTCCATGCTCTTTGCGTATGGCATACATCACCTCATTTTTCAAAGTCTGAAACAGTTTGATAAAGGATTCAGTCTCTCTAAACCCCTCCCCTTTCTGAGAGCTTCCTCTGCTCTGATTAGTCAGATAGCCCAGTCTGTTGTGATTGGTATACTCTGCTCTGATTGGTCAGATGGTCCCGTCTGTTGTGATTGGTCTACTCTGCTCTGATTGGTCAGATAGCCCAGTCTGTTGTGATTGGTCTACTCTGCTCTGATTGGTCAGACGGTTCAGTCTGTTGTGATTGGTCGACTCTGCTCTGATTGGTCAGATGGCCCAGTCTGTTGTGATTGGTCTACTCTGCTCTGATTAGTCAGATGGCCCAGTCTGTTGTGATTGGTCTACTCTGCTCTGGTTGGTCAGATTAACCAGTCTGTTCTGATTAGTCAGATGGCCCAGTCTGTTGTGATTGGTCTATTCTACTCTGATTGGTCAGATGGCCCAGTCTGTTGTGATTGGTCTACTCTGATCTGATTGGTCAGATGATGACTCAGTCTGTTGTTATTGGTCTACTCTGCTCTGATTGGTTAGATCATATCTAAATTTCAGCTCCGGATCTTCCTCAGCACATGATACACAGTGATACCAACAGTAAAGATGGCATTGCTTTTACTGTGTCAATTCAAGCCTGAGGCCTTATTCTTTGGAAGTGCATCAGAGTGAATATGCTTTCACAGCGCAGAAAACAGCATCTTCTCAACATGTCAACAACACAAACCAAAATCTTCCAGGCCTCAGCTACAACTACAGTGTTTGAGAGTCAAAATAGGCATTGTTCCCAGGCAGCCAATGAAGACCATAGACTGGCATTATGCAAATGTGTAACAAACCTACAAAGATTTGAGTGGAAAGTAATTACTGATGACTCATTTCAGGCAGTTCAGAATCAGTTCTTTTTTGGGGGAGACAATAACTCCATTTGTCTGCACTTTGATCTTTGAAACTTGGCAGACATTTTGCATTCACATACAGCTATATTACACACTACATGAAAGGTAATGTACAAAAAAGCATAATAGTGGCACTTCAAACTCGCACCATCACATACATAATGAGCCTCCATCTCTATGTGAAACTGACACAAAGACAGTGACTTTGTTACTTATATTTTTAGGTTTTTCATATATTTTCCACATGGACTTCTGGAAAAATCCTTAATTCACAAAGTCAATAAAGGTAGAATATAAAACAACATACAACTGCATATCATTATTATGATTATTATTAGATCTAAAATCAAACTCCACATTACTGTACATTAAACATCAAACAAGTTCTGTTTAGCTGTGATAGTGTCATCACACTGCATACTCGCTTTCAGTTTGGATGGATGAATCGCTTGTTGCTGGACACTTGTCGCGTCACGCCTGGTTAAGACTGATTAAGCTACAAATGACAGAGGCAGATTGTGTTAACGTTGTGAGTGTCTGTCCCTCCACAGGACAAATGACAGCGGTAATGTGATTTCACAGGGAGATAAAGAGCATGTGTGTTTGAGAACGTTTTATTAAATGAGCCCTGACCAGCATCCAGCTTCATGTGCAGTGTTTCATGTACTTGGACAGATTTAATAAACTCAGAGCTGATCCGTTTAACACACCACAAGAAGGAAAGCAGGAATGATTGGCAATAAAATTTTAGCTGGTTAAAAACAGAGAAGTCAATGCTAATTCAGTAAGTGAAGGGTTATTGTTTCCTACAGCTCTCAGGCACTGTTTGTACTTATTGAACACCTGTAAGTGCACATACAGCACACATGAACACTGGGATACATGAGGCTGTAATTATCTCAGGGTATGTGTGCTTCAGCACGTGTGTTCACTGAACTCGTAATGAAACTCTAGGTGAACTTGTGGACCCCTGTGTAACCCCTACAATGTGGACCCCATATAGGACAACTGGTGCTAACAACCTCTCACAACACCATGTTACACCCAATTCCAGTTGAGTGATTAAACTGTTTTAAAAGCAGTGGGGTCCACCACTAACAAGCCCTTTTCCAAAATGGCAAGCTTGAATCTGATGAGCATTTCCAATGAGCATGAGTTGAAAAACTGAGATTAAATTAAATAAGAGTCCTGTCTAAATTTGGTACAGTCTGTTCTGTTTTTAGGCTTTATTCAGACAAACAGAAACTATTTATATGCTTTTTTTAATATTACTTATACTTATTCCATTTAGTTCACACAGAAAAAAATGCAAACCAATCCAAAACAAAAACCATAGTATGTAAATTGAAATCTGATTAAAATTGTAGTCAGATCAGTAAAGAAGTAAATGATTTCAGACACTACAAGATCTGTAAACTGTATATGTAGATAAAGCAGATACTGACTAAACTATTGTGTACAGTCATTTCAAATTGGAATTGGGTGCAATCTGAAGCGAACACCACTATTAAATTTTTCGGTAACACTTTAGAATAATGGTCTGTCATTAATAGGTAGGAAGTAATGCAGTATTAATGAGCAATACTACATTAACACTTCAGCAACTACTATTAACTAATACAGAAACAAGCTGAACTAATCAGTAAGTAATATCAAATGATAAGCATTCAAACTTACAGTCTCTCACTTCCGCTAAAATGGATCACAGATTTTTATGACATCACCACGGACTTAAGCTTCTCATCACATCTTCTGTCCAATCAAATGCTCTCTAGAATCTAAAGCGCCCCGTTCCCTAGTCTCAGCCTCAGACGTCATGCCCACGGACCTAACCCTTCTGCCGTCAGTCTGAAGGTCTGGCTACGTGTGATGATGAACACGCAAGGTCATCAGCATTTCACAGTTATTGAGTATTTTGAGTTTATGTTTGTCATGATTATGATTTGAAATGTGTATGTAGACAATGTCTAGTATTCAAACTGTGTTGTGTAGCTGAGTGCAATAATTGAACAGAGACTTTGTCGATTTCATATTTCTTTTATTTTGTTTCGGTTACAGTTGATCAATGATAATATTCATGATTAGAATTATTTGTTTAAATGTGTATATGATAGCACTGATACCAAACTAAATGTGTATTCTTTTGTCATGGGTGTTTCCTTTCAGTCAGTACACTACGAGTTACGTCAGTTACTGACAAAATGGGGGTTTCGCTTAGAAGCCAATCGCCTTCGAGTTCTACAAAATGTGCCAATGGCATGTCAATGCCATGGGTCTGCGGAATTTGCACAGCGCAACTCTGGGGTATATAACCTCATGGGTATATAAGGAGCTGCGCATGCAATCTCGCATTATGTTTCTGCTTCGGAGCTGAGTGTTCACTTGCCTTGCTGAACCTTCTACTGGGTGCGGTCGGCTGGTTAGTCCATCTGATGGGCATGATCAGGGAAGACAGGGAGCAGGTCCTTTTGGTCGCCCCGTATTGGCCCGGCCGGACATGGTTCTCCGAACTCATACTCCTTGCGACAGCCCCTCCCTGGTCGATTCCTCTGAGGATGGACCTCCTTTCTCAGAGACGTGGCTCCCTCTAGCACCCACGTCCCGATCTATGGAACCTACACGTGTGGGCTCTGGACGGGATGCGGCAGGTTTAAGTACCCTAACAACACAGGTGGTGGCTACTATCACTTCTGCTAGGGCCTTATTGCATTGAAGTGGAACCTCTTTGTCACCTGGTGCTCTTCGCTAAGTGAATGCTGTCTCCCTCCACCCTGAAGGTTTACGTGGCTGCAATATCTGCACACCACGACCTGGTGGACTCAAAAACTGTAGGACAGCACGACCTGGTCAGCAGGTTCCTTAGAGGAGCGAGGAGGATAAATCCACCTCGCCCTCTACAGATGCGCTCTTGGGACCTCGTAGTGGTATTATCTGCCCTGCAGAGAGCTCCCTTTGAACCCTTGCAGTCCACTGAATTGAAGTTCCTTTTGATGAAACTGGCGCTCTTGATTGCCCTTGCTTCCATCAAGAGGGTAGGGGACCTGCAGGCATTTTCGGTTGATGAAGCGTGCCTGGAATTCGGGCCGGCTAACTCTCACGTGATCCTGAGACCCCGGCCTGGATACGTGCCCAAGGTTCCCACCACTCCTTTCAGAGATCAGGTGGTGAACCTGCAAGTGCTGCCGGGGAAGCAGACCCAGCCTTGGCACTGCTCTGTCCAGTACGCACCCTTCACACTAACATAGACAGGACGCAGTGTTTCAGGACCTCAGACCATCTCTTTGTCTGTTACAGAGGGCAGCAGAAAGGGAAGGCTCTCCCCAAGCAGAGGTTGTCTCACTGGATAGTGGACGCCATTGTCCTGGCATATCAGGTTCAGGGCCTGCCATGTCCCCTAGGGGTAAAGACACACTCCTCTAGGAGTGTAGTCTCCTCTTGGGCTGAGCTGCAGGCTGGGCGACACCCAACACTTTTGCGACATTCTATAATCTCTGTGTAGAGTCAGTGTCCTCTCGTGTACTCGCTCCAAGTGGCCAGTAACTGGACAGGCTCAGGTGTCTTCACTTGCTGCGCCATTCCACTCCACGGACTGGATGCATGCGCTATTTTACTCAGGTGAGTTTCTCAGAGAAGCCCTGAGTTCCTCCAGCACTGTTGACACCGACACCAGAGTGCATGCCCGCTTGGTCAGCCTTCGTATTAGGCTAGGTGCCTCCGTATGCATGGTTCCCCATCTGGGCAACCCCCACATGTGTATTTCCACGGTAAGTCTCTCCGAGCATGTATCTTCCCTTGGCAAGACACCTTGCCACCCCTGGGGTTGAAACATTCCACCTGCGGCTGGATACCCCAGTGTGCTCCATATGCAGCCCATACTTGGGTCATATGTGTATTCTAAGTCCTCCCTGCGGCAGACATTGTGTTGCATATTTCCACGTGGGATATGCTTCCCAGTGTACCTTGGTATTGGCGTTGAGCCTAGCCCCTCGTTCATACTAAAGACTCACGGCAGGAAGCTCTGGTCAGCGCAGGACGCTGGAAGACAGCTGCTGTGGCGAGATTAGATTGGGACCCCATTTCGTCAGTAACTGACGTAACTCGTAGTGTACTGACTGAAAGGGAATGTCTTGGTTACGTATGTAACACTCGTTCCCAGAAGGAAGGGAACGGAGACGTTATGTCCCCATGCCACAACTGCTGTACCACTGGTAAGGCCGGGGCGCTCAGCCTCGGCTCCTCATCAGGTAAAAATAATGTGAGATTGCACGCGCAGCTCCTTATATACCCAAGAGGTGGGGCAGAGTTGCGCTATGCAAATTCCGCAGACCCATGGTATTGTCATGCCATTGGCTCGTTTTGTAGAACTCGAAAGCGATTGGCTTCTAAGCAAAACCCTCATTTCGTCAATAACTGACGTAACGTCTCCGTTCCCTTCCTTCAGGGAACGAGGGTTACATACGTAACCGAGACGTTAGTTGACCCCTGTGGTTGGTATGATCCATGAGTGTTTGGCAGGAAATTTGCATATACAAGCCAGAGTTTGTGTGTGAGTGGGCTAGTTGGGCCAGGGACAGCCAAGGGCTGTAGCATGTGAGGCTTCATTGTCAGATCATTGTAAGGTCTAATGCCTTGTTTGCTGCTCTCAGCATGTTTATTTTTTGTTTTGTATTGTTTAATTTGAGTTTTTTTGTTGATTTTATTTTTGTTTATTTTGCACTTTCTTTAGAACACGTGTGAGGAGACAACTGTCGTAATGAATCACTTGGACATTATGCTTACCAACTTTGTACTTTGTAATTCATTCCATCTGTCCCTGGGCTTGACAGCAAAACAAATTCACGTTACAACTCAGGCAAACTGTATACACCCAGACATCCGACATCAGGTAGTAGAAGCTCTACAAACCCAAGGTGGTCGTGGTTGTTACAGCTGTTCGACACTACATGAGACTACCCATCGCCTAAATAGACGCTGAATCTGTGGCTGAAATCGGTCACTTGTTCACACATTTACTATTTTTGACATGGTGAATGCCACACAGTGCACCATATAGGGGATAGGGAACGAATCAGAGTGAAAAAATGCTTTCAGTTGAGGCGAATGAAGTCTGGTTTAACGTTAGTGTCACGTGCACCGCTGCAGCGCACACACACAGTCTGCTCCGGTCCAGAAACACAAGAGCACAGAGCGGATCACATGCGCAAGTTAGGGCAGACCACAAAACATATCGGACCCATTTGAATTTTGCACAGAATGCTGTAGCCATATTTCAAAGCCATATGGTGGAGATTATGATGAGAAAGGTTTCAAGATCAGGAGGAGACTGCGGCTTTACCGAGCTGAAAGGCTCTAGTCAAACTGTGATATAATTTAACGCTATTGGCTGTTTTAAAAAGGGGGTGGAGCTGCTTGATATATCCCACCCTGTCTTCCTGTTTCAGGGGAACTTACGTCAACACACTGAATAATGCTAAACATTTCAAGGCACTTCAGTGTTGCGGTACGTGCAGTAAGAGTTGTTCCTGGGACAAATTGTTCTGGGTAATTTTCGATGGAAATACATTATAAAGAATTAGCCTACCAATGAATTGCTAATCACAACATTATTGTGTGTCTAAGACTTTTTGACTCTAAGGCATTTTGCGTTATTGCAATTTAAAATAATGGTCCAGATCACAATTAGTTCCTGCATAGTGACTAGGTAGTAATAAGTTATGCATTTTATGACCACGTTGAGAGTAAAAAAGATGATTGATTACGTCTCAGACAGGTTAATGTTGTGATTAATAATTAATTAGATTGGTAATTCTGTACAAATTGTCAGTTTGTTAATAGTTATTAATGAGGCTAATCTCATTCAGTAATTATTGATTACCTAATAAGGAACTATCATAGTCCTACATTTGATATTACTTACTGATTAGTTAAGCTTGTTTCCATATTAGCTAATAGTAGTAGCTAAAGTGTTAATGTAGTACTGTTCATTAGTCCTGCATAGTTACCTGTTAATGACAGAACACTATTCTAACGCGTTACTTATTTTTCTTCGCCTCGAATACTCTCCTCTGTCTGTTTGACATACTGTTATAGGAAAATAATCAGTGTCTGGACAAAATGCATGGCACAGAGGATAAAATCTTCCCCTCTATCTTCCCCTTTGCTGTGTTGCCTGATTTGGTCAAATCAAATCAGGCAGGGAAAGATCTTTTTAAAATATCCTCTTTGTTGCCTTAAATGGGAGAACTAAAAATATCCTATATATTAGGCATAGTAGACTGGTAGCAATGGGAAAACTGCCTTCAGAAAGGTGAAAAACAACAATAATCAGACTTAATGTGATGCTTTCCACCTCACAGAGTGATATATCAGCCTAAGGCATCTCTACTCCAGGAATAGAGGCACAGATATTTGATTAAAACATGAACTATTCAAGTTCCCACAAGTAGTGTGATTTCCACACTTTGCATCCATGCCGTCCGACTGGCTGTGAACAATCCTATAATAAATTAATAGGCTAAATGAATTATTCTCTCACATCCATGCACTAACTCTTAAGTCCGTACTTAAAAGTCTGAAAAGTTTACACTTAACAGATTACACTTGATTAAATTAAAAAATGACTCCTACGCCCCTGAAAAGGATGGCGCCATCAGGGCATGTGAAGAAATTTATGTCTGTTGTCTCTTGTGGTTTTCATATTAAGAACAAATCGAAAGGTCCCCAGTTACACACGTCGTCATCATCAGACCAAGCAGGAGACTCAGCCTTCATGTTCAGCAACAGCAAGTGATGCATATGCAAGATATAACTTGTCCTTAAGGTCTATATAATAAGAAAATTCATGAGAGATGAGGTCTGGTTTTCAATGAGAAAAGGAAATGAGAGTTAAACAACACAAAATTGTTGTCACATACTGTCACTATCCCAGCATGTGAATTTAAATAAATGTTAATTGCTGTGAGTATAAAATGTCAGTATAGCATTCTTTGAGGTTAATGCTCTATGAACCGAAAGACCTTTTCTCTAGTACTTAATTGCTTGTTATGAAATGCTATCTTGCCTTGTAACAGCATCTGTGTAATGCTGTAGCCGGTAGAAAAACCTGTAAATGTCTACGTGCATTAAATGGTTCACGGCCACTTCAGGTCTCCTCAAGCATTAAAAAGTCTGGATGGGTTTATGTTTGCATTGCAAACATAGTAAACATGTGTACACTCCTCACATAATTCTGATTTTTTTTAGGTACCAGGACAAAGCAGATGTTGAGTCCAGATACACATCTATGACGTAGAAGCAACCATGACTGGTTATCCGCTCAATTAGGCTGGTTTTAAACAAGGAAGTCTATAATACCTGAAGAGAGCTAACCATTAGCATTCCCATTAATCTCAATGGCAGTTGCTTGGCTGGCATATGCAGTCCACGAATAACTCGACCTGAAAGCTGCTGTTTAATTTTTTTGGTCCATATAGTACAATTAAAGTCAGTGGGTTCCAGTATTGTTTTAGACTCAGTTGACTTTCATTATATGGACAAAAACAGTTGAAACATTCTTCAAAATATCATCTTTGAATGACATCTGACATGGGAGTTAGTAAATCAAAAACAAATTTTGGCATGTGTTTAGCATGGTAATGGATATGACAATGTTGATATGTTTGGTCTTGAAAGAATAGATCTCCTATGCTGCTGTTATTGCTGCTGCTGTTATTGCTGCAGTGCAAGTACGGGATTTGCTACTGCCAGAACATACACGACATGCTGCTATTAGTAAGTAAGACATGCTGCTGCTGTACAATAGAGCATTCATGAATAACCCATATAGCAGACCTATACAGGTGGAGCTGGGGAAGGTGGAGGGTTTCTGAAGCACACAGCACTGCTAAGGCAAATGCTGACTACGTATTTGAAGTTTGAGCAGTGAGCTTATTGGCTACTGCACTGAAAAAAACTGATGTTTTGTCAGTTCTACTTAGAAAATCTACTTCATGTGGTAACATCTACAATGACTGGTTTTGTTGAAATGAAATGAATTTAAGATTACTGATTATAACTGAATTAAACCAACCTGAAAAAACAAGGTTTTACTGAAGCATAACTGTCATTAGATAAAACCTGATTTCTCCAGCAAGGAAAAATTACTTAATAAGGTTGATTATAATCGTTTTTTATATGTTGAAAGTCCTTTTCCACCTTGATGTAAATATACTCAAAAATAATTTACTACCCTTACTTAATCTAATTTAGTTCATTCAAAATGGATGTAAAAAGTTTAGTTGGGTTGACACAATTTAGTTGGTCCAAGCTATTTTTTTATTTAATTTTCTAAGGCTTAATTATCACACAATGTATATAATAAACCACTAAGAAAAGACAGGTGTCATGAGGGCCGGATTATCCATAGAAGGGATTGGGCAAGTGCCCTGGGGCAATCCTTCTTTATTTACATTTCCGATAACGGAGTGTATATTTGCACATGTGCAATGTTTGTATGTTTGTTTTATAATATCAATTGTGATTTTCACTTTGATGCAACAACTCAAATCACAATTTCTCATTGAAGCAAAATTTGCTGATCAGCAAGGAGCAGCCAATCACAAAACTTTTCTTCTTCTTTGTACTTCAGAGCGGATGTCCTGCAGCTGACACGTCATGTCATGTCACAAGTCATGACTATACTGCCCTCTATAGGTCTGGTGCAGTCAAAGTGCACATGTGTCAAATATGTCTATTCTGAGTTTTATTGGAAATTGTATATTGGGTCAATGTAACTCAATAAAGTTAAAACTGCATTTCCTTGTTGTATGTTACATAAACCTGATTAAATTAGGTTACAACAACACAATTAGAATATAAAGGTAGAATCAGGTAGAAATAACCCCTTAAAGCAACAACTGTTCACTTTCTACATTGTGATACAGCAGGAACCAATCAGCTGTGCCCTATAAAGAATGATGTGATTGCAAGCAAATTGAGTTAAGGACCTATCAGCCTGCGCCATCTAGAGTTTCGTGTCTGTATTGCTGCATTGCGTTCTATTGGACATACAACCTAAAATCACGGCAATTCGTACTTACATTACAAGATGGCGAATTCGTATAAATTCGTAAAATCTTTCAAAAAGCGTCATCAGAAAGGACCACCACTAACCCCGCCACCTAAACCTACCTGTCACTGGGATCTAGACAAATCGTGTAAGGTCATACAAATTAGCCACCTCGTAAAATACGTACGAATTGCTGTGAGATTGTGTTGGGACATAGAATGTGTTTTTCTGTTCAGGTGAGCTCAAGTTCAAAATTGAATCTATTCACTCTACAGTTAGTTGTCAGTTGACGTCGTAGCTGGGCAACGATAACAGATACTGAGCGACAGCGGCCGATTGGTTAAACAGAAAACAATGGTGTCAGTTCCCAATTGTCCTCAAGTCCATTTCAGGCTATTTGGAGCATTTCAAAAAGTTGGGAGGGACCTGAAGGCTTGTGGAATCTGTGCATTGATTACTGACATGCAAGGTTGATGTTTTGACTTCTTTTGGAACTATTTTGGTTGACCGATATAGAAAATTGGCAAAAATGTCTGAAATGTAAATTACTCAATGTCTTGTTAATGGAACTGTTGTATAACAAGCAATAGCCGTCATTTCACCATCTCTGTTAACTACAGACCAGATATAGTTCGGCTATAGCCAAAATAATCTTGAATTTGGTCGTTTTTACCAAAATAATTAGTGAGATACAAAGTCAACAGTAATTACAAGGTGTTTAGTTTCATTTCTTTGACGTGTTCATGTTTTAGATGACTAGTCTATTCTTGGGATATGGTTAGACGTCTATTAAATGTTCACTGACAGCCCAAAATTTTCCTTGTTTTAGCCTAGACGTAAGGGCTGTGTTTGGACTGCTATTGGGGGTCTTTTAAACGCAAAATAGCTTGCTGGGGGTACTTTATATGCTTTTAAATCGTTTCAATCAAAGACATATGAGAGAAAAACTCTTTTAGACAGTTTGTGTTTAACTGCAGGTGTGAAGACTGCTTCACCAAATGACAGAACATGAACAGAACAAAAACCAACATGTTATAACTTCTGTGACAGACAGCCTACCGTTTCCAGTACAAATAGATGAAGGAACATTTCAGTAGGTCTGAGTTCAATCAGCTAGAATAAGGTTACAAGAAGCAAGCATATTCGAGTAAATAACCAGCTAAAATATATCGCTACTTCAAGTGATCCCCCACTTACTCCAGAAAAAAAAACACTCTGAAACACTGTTATTCTAACTTTACAATTAACAAAACGTGTTATTAAAATACGACTAAATGGCTAGCTAACTCAATTTTGGATCAATCAAATGCCATCAACTGGCTTGTCGTAGAGTCCTGGCAATTCCGTGCGCCGTTAATTGAATTCAATTAAAACGGTGGAAGATAATAGCCTTTAATCTAAAATATGATAGGCTACTGTCTTCTTATAAACAACTTTAAAATAAAATTTCATGACTTTCATTTGATGTAGGCTATACATGCAAAATCGATGTGTGAATGTTACTCTTCATGTTCGATAGGACGCATAGCCTATGGGAAAAAAATCAGCATTTCTCCTGCATTGATAAGAATGAGTTAAGCAATCAGACAACTTGTTTTTAAGAGTTGTCTTTCGCAAGAGTAACCTATACCGATAGATTTGAGCTACTTTAGGTGTTACTTATTTTTCTCTACCAATAATAAGTTTTATTGGTTAAAATATGCGCATATGATATTGATAACATACAAGGATCCTCAGAATGAATGTCGCTTTTTACTGAACTTCCCTTTTCTCTGAAACGCAAAGCAAAAGATGCAACTTTGCGTAGTTTAACTATACAGGGCAAAACTTAAACTACTCGCAAAGATCACAGTTGAGCAATAAATCAAAAGTGTTTTACCTTTGGTTCGTTTAATTCCGCGAAAGTCCCCAATCTGCGAGCCACAAGCGGGCATCTTCAGAGGAACAAAACTGAATCCCAGTGCAGGATTAAACACGTAATCCAATCCTGAATGGATTGATACAAAATGATCCTTCGGAGAATATCAGTCTGTTCTTCAGGTTTGGTGTGACTAGTCTGTGGTGACACACGCGCGCGCGCGCCCGCACACACACACACACACACACACACACAGCGAACAGAATGCGGAGCGCGTGTGTGTCTGCATAATCTGACGTCAACACTCAGCCCAGCGACCACTGCTAACTATATTATACAATTAATTTAAGGACAGAATTACAGTCAATACAATGAGACTAATGTAAGACAATTTAATGTAAAAAAAAATAATAATAATAATAATAATAACCTCCAACTTCTGCAAATATGATATGAATGTGGCATATAGCCTACTTTTATTATCGACTACGTTAAGGCTATTTTCTCTGCCAAGTACTAATAACATGTTTACTATACACTAAACATGGTTTAGAATCAATTTCACTGGGAAATTGCTAGTAATTTTCATAAACAATTATAAAGAAACGGCAAGTAACACTTAAAACGTGACATTTAGAACGTGAAGTAGAAAAACTGTAATATTTTAAAGTATATATATATATATATATATAAAATATTTGACAGTGAATAGACTTAACGCTTTTTACTGCAGTCAGTATTTCTTAGGCTAGGTTTATTTTTAAGGTAATTTATGTAAAGACACACTTTAAAATCTGGCTACTCGAAGAAGAAAAAAACACCACTGTAAGAAAAAAGATACAGGTCACTGAACACACATTACCTTTTTTGTGACAACATGCCCCAATAGCAGAACAAGTTGTCACAATGGAATCTGTCTACAGCAATATCCTGTTTTAGTTTTTTGTTTTTTCTGCAAAATTTTAACAACATGAATGTAAAAGTTCGAAAAATATCAAACCATTGTTTTGACCAACAGAAACTGTAAATACAACATTGTATAAAATGAAAACATATAAAATATATGTGACGACCTGACAAAATACCCTTGTCCTGAGAACTCTTTGTTTATATCTGACATAGTTGACTTATCTGAATGTCAGCGTGGGTTTATCCAACAGCTATATTAGACTACACCGATCAGGCATAACATTATGACAGGTGAAGTAAATAACACTGATTATCTCTTCATCACGGCACCTGTTAGTGGGTGGGATATATTAGGCAGCAAGTGAACATTTTGTCTTCCAAGTTGATCTGTTAGAAGCAGGAAAAATTGATTTGAGCGTAAGGATTTGAGCGAGTTTGACAAGGGCCAAATTGTGATGGCTAGACGACTGGGTCAGAGCATCTACAAAACTGCAGCTCTTGTGGGGTGTTCCCGGTCTGCAGTGGTCAGTATCTATCAAAAGTGGTCCAAGGAAGGAACAGTGGTGAACCGGTGACAGGGTCATGGGCGGCCAAGGCTCATTAATGCACATGGGGAGCGAAGGCTGGCCCGTGTTGTCCGATCAAACAGACGAGCTACTGTAGCTCAAATTGCTCAAGAAGTTAATGCTGGTTCTGATAGAAAGGTGTCAGAATACACAGTGCATCGCAGTTTGTTGCGTATTGGGCTGTATAGTCGCAGACCAGGCAGGGTGCCCATGTGGCACAAAGGCCCCACCTCGCAACTTACAGGATTTAAAGGATCTGCTGCTAACATCTTGGTGCCAGATACCACAGCACAACTTCAGGGGTCTAGTGGAGTTTATGCCTCGACGGGTCAGGGCTGTTTTGGCAGCAAAAGGGGGACCAACACAATATTAGGAAGGTGGTCATAATGTTATGCCTGATCGGTGTATATGCCAACACACTTCTTAGACATCTAAAGCCTTAATAAAACTGATAAAGTGTATGACTGAATAGACACAAAGAAAGTATCTCTTTAGAGACCTAAAGAAAATGCAGGTAGTGCTGTAACTCACTCATCATATAGTGTCACTGCACATGCATAATCCCATAATGTCCTCTGCATGTAAACATCATGTTCATCAACCTAAAGGTTAGGATATGGAAACATGCACCATCACAAAGTCATCATGCAACAAACACGCTGTAAATGAGATCCATTGCTGTGTTTCGTCTGTGGAAATCTGCTCCCTCTGCTGTGTGATTTATTTTTGTGTGTGAAGAATCTCTGGGAGGTCCATCATTACACTGAAAGCCTCACAAAGAACAACTGCAATGTTTGTTTAGTCACACAATTAAATATTAAAACACCAACATTGTTTCTTCAGAGTTTATGTTATCCTTATGTCATTCAGCCCCATTAAAGGCTATATATGTGCAACGATTATGTTCAGGTTTGGTTTTGTTTTCCCTGTGTTCCGTTTCTGTTTTGTCTGCCATAAAGGCAGACATAAAGCCATAAAGAATAATCTTTAAACAAAGTTTGGTTAAAAAAAAAATCCTGAAACCTAAAAATTGATTGGTGAATGGAAAAAAATCCCATTGTTTTTGCCTATACATGTAATTTTATGTAATTGTATTATTTAGTCCTGGAGTCTACCAAAGAGGACATAGCAGAACATATGAATAAAATATCATTTTTCAAAAAAAAAAAAAATAAATAAATTCTCCATTTGTTTCTTAAGCTCTAAACAATGTAATAACATGAAAAAATACTAAATTCAAAAAAAAAAAATTTCTCTGGGTCCCAGGAGTAGTACAAGTAGTATGCATATCCAAATTTAGAAATACCCACCAAGCAATTTTGCGTATAAAAGACGTCTAATAGCTATTAAAACACAGCCCTGACGTCTAGGCTACAACAAGGTAAAATTTGGGCTGTCAGTGAACATTTAATAGACGTCTAACCATATCCTGAGAATAGACTAGTCATCTAGAACATGATCATGTCAAAGAAATGAAACCAGTCACCTTGTAATCACCGTTTACTTTGCTTACATGATTGAATATCATACATCTCGCAAGTTAGACCTATTCTGGCAAAAACGACATGTAACCAAACTCAAGGATATTTTGGCTAGAAGTGGGTTACTCATAGCCAGTCTACAGTTAACCGAGTTGGTGAAATGACAGCTATTGCTTGCTGGGTAGCCATTACACAATGTAGGCCTATAGGGAATAGAGCTTCATGAAGATTCTTCAACAATTCTCGTTTTGTGTTCTATGGAAAAATAACATCATACAGGTTTTGAATGACAGGAGGGTGAATATATAATGACAGAGTTTTTGTTTCTAGGTATACCATCTCTTTAGAGTATGACTGAAGAATGTTCAACCGGACACTTCCGTCCTTTATCCTTGCTGCTCTGACTAGCAGCCTCCTCATAAATCTCACCTCACTCTACTCAACCTGAACACTGTCCTTCAGCTTCAAGCCATTAACGTGTAGAATCGTGATCCCTTGCTTACGGTGACACCGCAGTAATTGTCACTGTGTGGGAGTCATCAGGCCCACGGATGCATCTGTTAGTGAGTGCCACTGAAATGCCAAGCATAAATAAATACCGCTGTCACAGGTTATTGACCCCATGATGACTGACTAGCCTACTAGGGAAGTATTAATAATTACCAAGCAAGCATGTTAATTTGAGAGGAGAGGCTGTGTCTCAGTTCAAGTGATTAAATTCAAACAATGAATTTTCACTATGATCTAAGGGTCAGGGTTTTGGGGTAGACTGCCGGTTTAAATTTTGAAGTACTCAGTATTCATTTTTCATATGCCCAGAGATGACGCTGAAACATACAGTGGCACTTTATAAAAGCCTTCTGTTCCCTTTCAGTCGGTCACGTTCGACGTACGTCGGAACTGACTGACAAATTGGGATCTATTTTCAGAGACCAATCTACTTCGAGTGTTAAAAACAAGCCAATGAAGATTGGCATGCGGTTGACGCATTCCACGGTCCGCCCCGCATCGCAGGTATAAATACGGAAGTGGAAGTACCGCATATCGCTTTCAACTTCGGAGCCGAACATTTGTGTGTGTTCCTACGAAGAGTTTTTCTTTCAACGAGTCTCGTGAAGAGGATTGCTTCTGCCAGTGTCGGTGTGACGGTGCCTTGCAGTGGTGGTCATGGGACATCATCTGAAACAACAGCTGTTTTCACAGCTCCCCGGGGGCGTTTTCCCTTGAGTGCTCTCAGCGGGCTTGCACCCCTGAACCGCTGCGAGCCGCAGCCATTTCCCCTGTGTGCCTCGGCACTGGTTGGAGCGGTTTTCCTTTTCTAAAAGAGCTACACGGTTTGACCCTGCGTCTTTTTCAAGATGTCATTCAAACCGTGTGTTTCTGGATGCCGTCGTTACCTGTCCCCAGCTGACGGACACGATCGCTGTCTCACGTGTTTGGGCGTTCAGCACGCTGAGGCGGCTTTCGTGGATGACTCATGTTCCCACTGCGGGAACATGACCATCGCAGTTTTAAGGTCCAGGCTCAACTACCTGAAAAAGGGTGGAGTCCTATTGCGCATCCCCCGATCTAGTGGTCCTCCTGCTCCGAAGCAGAGGGCTGCTACTTTGGCTGATGCCTTTGGTGGGGACCTGAGGGTGACTGTGAGGGCACTCCCGCTGGGCCAACAGGCTCCTCGGGCCCCTCCCCCCTCTGCTGCGCCGGTTGAGTTTCCAGAAGAGCACGATGGTTCTTTCCGCAGGGGACCAGCTGTTACTTTTGGGGCTCCGGTTGAGGATATGGTTTCGATTGCTGCATCGGGGGACGAGCTAATGGACTCTGGAGATGACAATTCGGCTGCGGTACCCCCTTCGGGTGTGGTAGCGTTGCCCGAGTCCGATCCAGAGCTCACGGCTATGCTTTCCCGGGCTGCCGCGAGTGTCGGGCTCGAGTGGAACCCTCCATCCCGTGCTGGTTCTCAGCGCCCCAGTACCTTTCTTTCCGGAAGTGCATCAGGAGCTCACGAAGTCGTGGACAGCGCCCTACAGCGCTAGAAACCGATCGACTGTCCTCACTACCCTCGACGGTGGCGCGGCGAAGGGTTACGTGGAGATCCCCCCAGTAGAGCGGTCGGTTGCGATGCAACTGTGTCCAAAGACCGCTACAGACTGGCGGGGAAATCCGCGCCTCCCCTCCCAGGCGTGTAAGTTCTCGTCCGGGCTAACCGGCAAGGCCTACACAGCCTGTGGAGAAGCCGCGTCATCCCTGCATGCCATGGCGCTCCTGCCGGTCTACCAGGCCAAAGCGCTCATGGAACTGCACGAGGGTAGTTCCGACCCAGGCGTTAGGCAGGAACTGCGTGCTGCGACGGACCTCTGGACGAAAGACGAAAGTCACCGCACGCTCCCTGGGTCGGGCGATGTCCACACTTGTGGTCCAGGACGCCCCTATCCGCCCCTATCTGCCAGGCCGGCCTTTTCGGTGACGCAATCGAGAACTTCGCCCAGCAGTTCTCGGTTGCCCAGAAGCAGACGGAGGCGATAAAAAATATCCTGCCCAGGCAACCGCCTGCTCGTCGCCAAGGGCGTCCCCCTGCGTCTGCCTCCACCCCTGCCAAGCCTAAGCAGCAGCCTCCACCAGCGAAGCAGGGTGCCGGGCGCAAGGGTGCCGCCCAACCCGTCCAGGGTGTCCACAACCCTCCTCCCCCCGGAGGAGGACCGGGGGGAGAATGTTCTAAGCACTGGTCACAACATCCTGCAGCTGTCTCTCCGGAGTCCAGCGGTACCCACATTCTCAATAAAAGAGCAGTTTCCTCCCTCCCTGGGCCCCAAGAGGGTCAGGTTGGTGGTGTGCGACGCCCCCGGGCCTTGCCACTCCTTTCCTTCCCTCTCCCCTTCGCCAGGGGGCAGCAGTGTGGGCACCGAGGACGCCCCCCGGGCCTTCTCACCCACACTCTGCCCCACCTTGGAGTACTCAGGCAACACTCCGGGCCGCCTCCGGGCCTCCCGAGTCGGGTCTGCGTACTCCACTTTGCTGCCTCACCCCGGGCACGTCTGTGGTGCCGTTGGTCCCACTTGCTCGGTCTCTGGGGGTCTGGCTAGGTCTTCCCAGGCCGTCTCGCTGGCTCATCCGTACCATCAGACTCAGCTACGCGGTTCAGTTCACCCGCTGGCCTCCCAAGTTCAGGGGCATCCTCTTCACCTCCATGCGGAGCAGCGATGCCCATGTCTTGCGGTCCGAGATCGATGTCCTGCTGGCGAAGGACGCGATCGAGCCTGTTCCTCCAGCCGATATGAGGTCGGGGTTCTACAGCCCTTACTTCATTGTGCCCAAGAAAGGGGGGAACGCTTAACGTTCGAGTGGAGGGCATTTCAGTACAAAGTCCTGCCCTTCGGGCTATCCCTGTTGCCTCGCGTCTTCACGCAAGTCGCAGAGGCAGCCATTGTTCCGCTCAGAGAACGTGGCTTTCGGATTCTCAACTATCTCGACGACTGGCTTATATTGGCCCAGTCCCGAGAGCAGTTGTGCGAACACAGGGACCTGGTGCTACTTCACCTCAGCCTGTTGGGCCTTCGGGTCAACCGAGAGAAGAGCAAACTCTGCCCCATGCAGAGGATCTCTTTTCTCGGTATGGAGCTGGACTTGGTCAACCGGACGGAGTGCCTCACGGAGGAGCGAGTCCGGTCAGTGTTGAACTGCTTGAATACGTTCAAAGGCAGGACAGCGGTCCCACTGAAATTCTTTCAGAGGCTCCTGGGGCATATGGCATCTGCAGGTAACGCCGCTCGGATTGCTTCATATGAGACCGCTTCAACGCTGGCTTCACGACCGAGTCCCGAAATGGCCGTGGCAGCGCGGCAAGTACCGGGTCTCAGTTACTCCTTACTGTCGCCAAACCTTTAACCCGTGGGCGGACCCTGCCTTTCTACGGGCCGGAGTGTCCCTAGAACAGGTGTCCAGGCATGCTGTGGTCTTCACAGATGCCTCTTCCACGGGCTGGGGGGCCACGTACAACGGGCACACAGTTGCGGGTCTGTGGACGGGGCCCCAACTGCGTTGGCATATCAATTGCCTAGAGCTTCTGGCAGTCCGTCTCGCCCTGGGCCGCTTCAAAAAGCCGCTACAGGGAAAACACGTACTGGTCCGCACGGACAGCACTGCGGCCGTTGCGTACATCAACCGTCAGGGTAGTCTACGCTCCCGTTGCATGCTCCGGCTCGCCCGCCATCTCCTCCTGTGGAGTCAGAAGCGTCTGACGTCGCTTCGGGCCATTCACATCCCAGGTGCGCTGAACCAGACAGCCAACGAGCTCTCTCGTCAGCCGACACTTCCGGGAGAGTGGCGACTCCACCCCCGGAGCGTCCAGCTGATATGGGACCTCTTCGGAGCCGCGCAGGTAGACCTGTTCGCCTCTCCGGACTCGACCCATTGCCAGTTGTATTACTCCCTGTCCGGGGGAACCCTCGGTACAGATGCACTGGCGCACAGCTGGCCCCCGGGACCTACGCAAATATGCGTTTCCCCCAGTGAGCCTTCTCGCACAGACTCTGTGCAAGGTCAGGGAGGACGAGGAGCAGGTCTTGCTAGTGGCGCCTTACTGGCCCAACCGGACCTGGTTCTCCGAACTCTCACTCCTCGCAACAGCCCCTCCCTGGCCGGTCCCCCTGAGGAAGGACCTACTTTCTCAGGGGCGGGGCACTCTATGGCACCCGCGTCCAGACCTCTGGAAACTCCATGCCTGGTCCCTGGACGGGACGCGGAGGTTCTAGGTGGCCTGCCGCAGGCAGTGGCAGACACCATCGCTTCAGCTAGAGCCCCCTCTACTAGGCGCCTCTATGCTCTGAAGTGGAACCTGTTTATTGAGTGGTGTTCTTCCCGCCGGGAAGACCCCCGAAGGTGTTTGATTAATGTCGTGCTTTCTTTTCTGCAAGATGGGTTGGAGCGAAGGCTGTCTCCCTCCACCCTCAAAGTGTACGTCGCCGCAATAGCGGCGTATCACGATGTAGTAGAAGGTAAGTCCTTAGGTAAGCACGACTTAATCGTCAGGTTCCTCAGAGGTGCGAGGAGACTGAATCCTCCTCGTCCAACCTGGGTACCCTCTTGGGACTTAGCCCTGGTGCTTAGAGCGCTCCAGGGTCCTCCCTTCGAGCCTTTGCAGTCAGCAGAGCTAAACATCCTGTCCATGAAGACAGTGCTCCTGACTGCATTGGCCTCAATCAAGAGGGTAGGGGACCTGCATGCACTTTCGGTCAACGAATTGTGCCTAGAATTCGGGCCGGCCAACTCTCACGTTGTCCTGAGACCCCGGCCTGGATATGTGCCCAAGGTTCCCACCACTCCCTTCCGGGACCAGGTGGTGAACCTGCAAGCGCTGCCTTCGGAGGAGGCAGACCCAGCCCTGGCTTTGCTCTGTCCCGTCCGCACTCTCCGCGCCTACGTGGACCGAACTCAAAGCTTTAGAACCTCAGAGCAGCTCTTCATCTGTTATGGAGGCCAGCAGAAGGGAAAGGCTGTCTCCAAGCAGAGGTTAGCCCACTGGATAGTGGATGCTATCGTCTTGGCTTACCAGTCCCGAGACGTGCCTTGCCCTTTCGGGGTGCGAGCTCCCTCCACTAGGAGTTTCACTCCACTCCACCTGTTTTCTGAGTGCTCGCTGCAGTTGTCATAAGCGGTGGATTTTATAAAGCAGCAATGTTCTCTCCCCTGAGACACGCACATCCAGTTATCTATTGCTCATCTTATCCAAGCATTTATCCACTGACCCAAAAAATACTGAGACAGATGTAAGTATGATGCTATCAAATAAAACACGTTTGAGTCCTTGAATTGATGCTGCCATCTAAAACTCAATGTTTAAATACAAAATATTCATACTCAGTGTTTTTTAATCAGCAATTCTGAATGTCATTAAAAAAATACTGTTATTTGTTTGTTTGCTGACATTCCGGTTTTGATTTGGAAATGAACAAATTGTTTACTAGGCTAAAGCCTGACCTTCAGACCAGTAACATAAACAATAGCATCACATGACTATTTATCAAAACCTGTTACATCATGTCATATCCGAGGAGCATAAAGTTGGTCCATCTGATATTGCATCACAATGGAAAGTTAGCATGATGGTACACAACCTAAACTAATTAATATTCATGAGCTAAGCTGTAACATTGCCTGGCCTGTCCCCGCCACTTCTTAAAACAAAGTCACACTCATGCACTGAAGGATAAAAAAAAACAACATTGCAAAACTTCCTACATGCCCCTGTTTACTGTGAACTCTGTCCCAAAGCAAAGTTCATTGCCCAACTTTGAAGATAAGCTTTAGTGAGTCAAACCTCTCTGGGTGAACAACACAGGCCACTGTTTATTCTTTCAACGTTTCACCCTATAAGAAGAAAGCAGTTTTGATAAAACTTTAAAGAGCAAGGATTATTTTTACAGTCAAGCCCACCCAAAAATGTCAATTGTCAAAATATAATTTAATTTTCAAAAATTCTCTATATATATTGGTGTGGAGCTATAGTTGTCAACATTTCAGTAACTACAAAGTTCTTGATCAAAAGTCCAATAACACAAATGTTTGTTTTTCTCTAGCAATGGATTTGGTTTCATGCCCAGCATAAAAAAAGTTAAGAGTGTGTTTAATGAGATCTTCAGTAGTTTATATATATTGTATATATATATGTGTGTGTGTGTGTGTGTGTGTGTGTGTGTGTGTGTGTGTGTGTGTGTGTGTGTGTGTGTGTGTGTGTGTATAGTCTAATATAATATAGTCAATTATAGCCAAGCTTTCAAAAATATAGCTCCCTACCATAAGAAACAGCGTGAGAGCTAGCCCCAATATGCCCTGTATAATATAATTTAATGATGGCAAGTAAGCTATTAATAGAGTAAAAGTCTACAAATAGCTTTTGAATTTAAGCAAAAACTTAATAAAATCATTATATTTAGTCACTAAAAACATTAAACTGGCACTAGGCACACTGTAATAAATGTCTGATTGTTACAGTTTTTTTTTTTTTTAAATACTACTTTAAAAAAAGTTTTTTGGCTAACTGACAGAACCTGATTTGACCAAGTGCAACGTTCCTGGATCCACATCTTTGAAAGAAAAAATCGAACCTTTCATTGAAGTAAAAGAATTGAAAGTGGGGGGTAAATCACATTATGAAATAAATGTTTTTCTCCAAAACACGTTGGCCACAATCATTGGCACCCCTAGAAATTCTTATGAGTAAAATATCTCTAAAATATATCCCCATTAATGTTTTTTAGCACACCAGGGTGACTAGGAACATAAAATTGTCCAGCCATGACTTCCTGTTCCACAGGAGTATAAATATGAGGAGACACAAAGGCCAAATTCCCATAATCATTCCTCACAATGAGTAAAACCAAAGAATATAGTTCTGATGTGCAGCAAAAGATTGCTGAGCTTCACAATAGAGAAAATGGTAGTAAGAAAATAGCTAAAGCATTGAAAATCTCCATTTCCACCATCAGGGCAATAATTAAGAAGTTCCAATCAACAAAAGATGTTACGAATCTGCCTGGAAGAGGACGTGTGTCTCATCCTAATGCACGGCGAGGAGGAGAGTTTGAGTGGACAAAGACTCTCCAAGGATCACAGATGGAGAAATGCAGAGATTAGTTGAGTCTTGGGGTCAGAAAGATGAAAAAATTATCAAACAGCACCTACATCATCACAAGTTGTTTGGGAGGGTTTCAAGAAAAACTCCTCGCTCATCCCAAAAACAAAAAACTCCAGCATATTCAGTTGTCAGACACGACTGGAACTTCAAAATGGACCTGGTTGTGTGGTCATATGAAACTATAAAAAGAGCAAATCCACCCGATGTATTTGGTGCAAAAAGGGGTTAAAAAGTACCCCATGCCCACAGTTAAAAATACTGGATCTTTAATGTTGTGGGCCTATTTTTTTGCTAGAGGCCCTGGACATCTTGTTCAGATACATGGTATAATGGATTCTAGCAAATACCAACAGATAAAAAATCTAAACCTGACCGCTTCTGCTAGAAACCTTATAATGGGCCGTTTTTGGATCTTCCATCAGGACAATGATCCAAAACAAAAATCAAAATCAACACAAAAATTAAGCTTCTGCCATAGCCGTCTCAGTTCCCTGACCTGAACCCTATAAAAAATGAACTAAAGAGAAGCACCACCAACATGGATCTGTGAATTTGAAGGATCTGGAGAGATTCTGTATGGAGGAATGGTCTCTGATCTCTTGCCAGGTGTTCTCCAAACTCATCAGGCATTATAGGAGAAGGCATTTTTTATTTCATAAAAGGGTGCCAATAATTATGGCCAACGTGTTTTGGAGAAAAGCATGTATTTCATGTTTCCTCACACTTTCAATCCTTTTACTTCAATGAAAGGTTAGATTATTAATCTGGCTATAAGCAGATTTAAGGTGGATGGCAGATTTTGATAGATTGGTATATTAACAATAACTTAATGAAATATGGTTATGTGTTGTAAAATATACAACATATATTTCTCACCACCACAGCTGCTAATTTTTCACCATAAATTTAACAGGATTTTTAACATGGTACTTCTGCTAAACGGCTCAAACACACACACACACACACACACACACACACACACACACACACACACACACACACACACACAAAAGAAACGTTAATACTGGCAAATTAATCTATTACTATATACTCACTAAGGAAAGCCAATAATATTTCTCTCTCGTCCAATATTTTGACTAAACGTTGACCTTCAGCCAGCGTGAACAGTAGTTGAATGGGAATCGACTATTCCCTGAGGTGTATTTTCTGGCAGGTCCAGCTGTCCAGACTCCCATGCACACTCCCTGCTGGCTCCCATGCACAAAGCCAGCAGTGAACTGTGAAAAAATGTGACTTCTCTCAGGTCTGATAAAAAGCTACTGGAGCCATAAACCCAAACGTGACATTGACCAACTGGCAAGCCACTTTCAGATCAAGGCGTCAGTAAATTAATGTCTTCTGTTTTTTAAAGGATTACTGAGTCCTTCGAACTGACAGTGGGTGTTAAAGTACGAGATTGGTGCTGAGTAGTTCCAGATTCTGAGCAAAAGGTCCAGAAGTGCGCCAGTTTTCTGTGAAAATCCATCGTCAGGCCTGAGCCATTAAAGGATATTACGCTCAGTTCTGAGAGAAGAGCATTTTGAATTGGATAAATGCTTCTTCCAAAGTCTTCCAGAGATCAGTGTATCAAATTGCTTTGGGCTTTTGAGTCATTCTCCGGAATAGACTGATGAATCTACAATGTTCTTTGAAAAAGGCTCTCTCATTTCTATGGAAAGCATGTTGCAATAGCAGCCAGGTAAATTATATAAATGTAATTTTCAGAGGCATTGGTACTGAAGACATTAACATTGCACTTGTGTCCTTTGTTGCACACATTACAAATTGTAGTACAAGTGCCACCTGATAAATAAAGCTGGGGTTTGCAATGCAAGTAAACCTTTCATATACCAGAATGTTTGCATGTCAACAACAAAGTGTTATCCTGCCAAATGCATAAATAGTGTCTGGATTTTAAAATGCATTAAAGTACTGAGGTGTGTAAGATAAGCTCATTTGAATCTGTTTAAAGGCAGTTTCAATCAGCACAGCAACAAGTAAATTGAATTTGTCGTACATACATTTACTCATTGATTCCTGCCATTTGCAGCGTTGCAGTCTCGTCCATACATAGGCAGATGCTAAATGTATTTTCTAAACTCTACTGAACATTGTCCTCATATGGTTCCTCAGCAAAGAAATCAAAAACAACCTGTGACCATTAAGCACATCCCATAAATCCTGAGCTTTTGTGTCATGTGGAGTTCATTGGAAACCTCAAATCAACAGAATTTCAAAGTGGTATGAAAATTGCAATTGGAAAGGCTGAATGGCCGCAATGATCTTTTTCGCATTGGCACTGTAATGGAAGTGTAAGCATCTCAGATTGTCCAAACAGATGGTAAAATAAATAGATAAGAGATCTTTGGAGGAAAGAAAATAAAGTGAATCCTGTTAAGTGACTAAGTGCTGAAACTCAGTGACTGTAGAGATGTATTTATAAAGCAGAATTAGAGCATATACTGAGTTCCCCTGAGAATTTCACCTCCTGTGGTGAGAGAAAGATAACAAGATAAAATGTCCTTCATCAAAACTGCAGTTCAGAAAGGTGCTGCCAGGGGGCGCCACTGTTCAATGCCTGTGCAAATGCCATTTACTACTCGCACAGATGTTGCTGTGTTGTGTTGAAACTACAACATTTATTGAGGAGTGGGCCGAAAAGTTATAAATTCAAGCCTACCGTGCTTTCTGACAGGTTTTTTTGCTAACAAACTCTCTCTTCAAAACCCTTCACTGCAATGACGTTTCCCAACCTGACAGACACGGACATTTCTGTTTCTGCCCATGTTTGAGGTCTTAGGACATGCATTTCAGTGATATCTATCTGGTAGTGGGGAATATATGGGGGAACTCATTTAAAGCACCTTTGAAGCAGTAAAATATGACTGGAAGGCAGTATTGTTGCAAGCATTCAACCATTTTCCTGTCTTGTTGCCTTGAGAATGCCAATAAAGAGAAAAGCACAAAAGCCAAGTGTTGGCCAGACATCAGTTTTTAATACCTCAATGAATGCTGAAGAGTTGTACAATGCCAGTTGAAAGTTCATTAAAAAAGGAGTCTTGGCAGAATAGGAGGAAAATAAAGAATTATTTGTATGAAAGGCCATAAATAATACATTTACTAAACAAACTTTACCAGATTGTACCAGATCATTTACAAATGAATTTGTCTCATGGCATGTTTTCTGGAAAGAATTATTCTCCACTCTGTATCCTGGCCAAAGAATGTGTCTTTCATTTAAAATGTTGGCAGATGAGCAGCCCAACAACTGAGGGGAAAAAATGAGGAAACCCATTGCCTTAAAAGTATTAAGTGAATAAACTTTGTGCATTATTGAAAAAAAATATTTATGTGCAGTTGTCAAGTTTTTATAACTTTACATAACAACTTACATTTTTTTTCAATTATGCATGTAATTTTAAGTCAACTGATCACTTTTTATAGTGTTAAAGTGCATGGGGTCCCATGAAAACAATTGTATTTTGATTATAGAATTAACATTTTTATACAAAAAAAATATATATATAATCTATAAATTATTATAATTTACAATGAAAAATAGTCCATTCCCAGAAGTCCCTGCATGACACATCACTATGGTTTTATATCAATTGTTTTGTTTATTCATATTCTTGTTATCAGCAATGTGTTTTGTGTTGCATTTGCTGTTTAGTTCACTTTCATTGCATTAGAAAAATTATAGAGAAATTAAAAGCCTTGAACAGTGAGCACATATACAGTTGTGGTCAGAATTATTGGCACCCCTGGTAAATATGATCAAAGATGGCTGTAAAAATCAATCTAATTGATCTTTTATTAAAAAAATTCACAAAAATCTAACCTTTCATTGTAAGTGGGGAGGAAATCACATTATGAAATAAATGCTTTTCTTCAAAACATGTTGGCCATAATTATTGGCACCCTTTTATGAAATACTTTTTGCAACTTCCTTTTGCCAAGATAACAGCTCTGAGTCTTCTCCTATAATGCCTGATGAGTTTGGAGAACACCTGACAAGAGATCAGAGACCATTCCTCCATACAGAATCTCTCCAGATCCTTCAGATTCCCAGATCCATGTTGGTGCTTCTTCTCTTCAGGTCACCCCACTCATTTTCTATAGGGTTCAGGTCAGGGGACTGGGATGGTCATGGCAGAAGCTTCATTTTGTGTTCAGTGACACATTTGTGTGTTGATTTTGATGTTTCTTTTGGATTGTTGCCCTGATGGAAGATCCAACTACGGCCCATTATAAGATTTCTAGCAGAAGCGGTCAGGTTTTGATTTTTTATCTGTTGGTATTTGCTAGAACCATTATACCATGTATCTGAACAAGATGTCCAGGACCTCCAGCAAAAAAATAGGCCCACAGCATTAAAGATCCAGCGGTATTTTTAACTGTGGGCATGGGGTACTTTTTAACCCCTTTTTGCACCAAACACATCTGGTGGATTTGCTGCCAAAAAGCTCTTTTTTTAGTTTCATCTGACCACAGAACCAGGTCCCTTTTGAAGTTCCAGTCGTGTCTGACAACTGAATATGCTGGATTTTGTTTCTGGATGAGCAAGGATTTTTCTTGAATCTCTCCCAAACAACATGTGGTGATGTAGGGGTTGTTTGGTTTTTTTGGGCTTTCTGACCCCAAGACTCAACTAATCTCTGCATTTCTCCATTACTCTCCTCCTCGCCGTGCATTAGGACGAGACACATGTTCTCTTCCAGGCAGATTCGTAACATCTTTAGTTGATTGGAACTTCTTAATTATTGCCCTGATGTGGAAATGGGGATTTTCAATGCTTTAGCTATTTTCCTACAGCCACTTTCTATTCTACATCAGAACTATATTCTTTGGTTTTACTCGTTGTGATGAATGATTAAGGGAATTTGGCCTTTGTGTTTCCTCATATTTATACAACTGTGGAACAAGACATCATAGCTAGACAGTTTCATGTTCCTAGTCACCCTGGTGTGCTTTCCATTCTTTTAATTCAATGAAATTTTTTTGCGATTTTTTTGAATGATAGATCAAAAGGATAAAAAAATGCAGATTTATTTTTACAGCCATCTTTGATCAGATTTACCAGGGGTGCCAATAATTCTGACCACCACTGTATGAATATTTGATAGTTTTTAACCAAGCCAACCAAGCATTGAAATTATGTTTTTTATTTTTTTTATTTTTTTTCAAATGCTTTTATTTTTCTTTTCGTATTTACATTATATAGCAGCCATATAGTTAAATAATAATAAAATAAAAAAAATAAAAAACCAAAACCACAGCTACTAAATTAACATAAACTTAAATTTGTGTGTGTGTGTGTGTCCAACAGGCCAAACCATTACAACTCCTGGAACTAAGGTCATGTCAGAATAAAAATGTGCATTGCTGCATTCATAAATGGGCACGGCTGGTGCTAATGAGCATGTATCAACATGGTTTCTAAAAATAAGGGATAAACATTGTTCTGGATGGCTTGGCTAGAAGTGGGCATCAGGGCTTTTTGCTCTAATTATCATGTTTTTACCAGCCTGGATGCCAGCCGAACTTAGCCCCGCCCACAACATTTGAGGTCGGGAAGTTCGGTCTGGACTTGATTCGCTGTGGCCATAGACTGTAAAAAAATATGGACCTAGTGTCTGTGGTGTCACCCATAGGTATCTGAAGAGCATTTCTAAAGCCTAAAGTGCGGCCGTTGCCATCTTGGCAGCGTGTCATCACACATCACTCCCGGATAACTGAAAATAGACAAAGAGGAGCTAACAGGTGGAGTGGGTGGAGCTAACAGACAGCTAGTAGTGACAGCAGTGGCATTCCACCTGTCACTCAAAGTGGCCACGCCCTTAATTATGCAGAACTTTAAGGCTTAATATAATTTAAACGAATGAGTTGAAAAAAAAATTCACCCCCCTCACAGTTGTCATGAAGGGCAAAATTAGCTGTACAGACCAAAAACACAATTTGTACCAGGCTGTAAACATGTTTTTTTCTGCTGTAAATTTGGGCATTTTAACATGGGGCTCAATGAGATTCTGCTCCCTTCTGGAGCCTGTCTCTAGCGGCCAGTCGATGAATTGCAGTTTAAGTCACTTCCGTATTGGCTTCAAGAGAAACTGGGGGAGGCTGCCGCTTGGTTGTGACGCAACTATGCTCGAACCAGATCTGTTCGGACCAATCAAATTGTCAGGGCGGGCTTTATACGATGATGGACAGATGATTAACAGTAACGTAATCGTCCACGTCACCAAAGCGCTTGGGTTGAATTCGTTCTAATCCTAAACGGAGAACTTGTTCGTATATGTATTCACCTTTACTATTTCTCTCAAAAATTATGATCGTGTTGGTAAGTACTCTGTGTATCCTTAAATTCTTTTCACAACAAGGGCAAAGGTCGTTTACACTCCTCTTCTTCTTCTACTTCTTCCAGCGTGCATGCATTTGAGTTCTGTTGACAACTATGCATCACTCGTCACTTACTCCTTACTTACTACTTAAACTTACTTGCTCTGATTGGTTGTAGGTCTATCCAATTGAGTACAGAGGCATTTTATTTCCTGGTTCGGTTGAAACGCCCCATAATCAGCAGTATCAGACTCATACTCTGACTAGAATCTGAGTATGACGATGTCAGGCTATGTTTTCACAGCACTGCAATTTTAAGTGATTTCTCTGCCTCCCAGTTTCTGCGTTCTCTGTAAGCTTCAACGCAACCTGTCATACAATCTAAAGGGAGCAATTAGTTCAACTAAAGAGGTTCAGTGTGTTGCTATTCATAAAGCAGCCCCCCTGTGGTCTGTAATATTAGTCAGTACAAGAAAGCATAAAGTGCTGTTTTTCGATGGATTTTCATTTATTAGATCAGTGTTTTTTTGGCTAATTTCTTATGGGTGGAAGTGGTGGGGAAACACAGAGAAGAAAACTTCCATTTGTCTGCATCAAGGAGATATGAGAAAAAGATTTTGATATGAGTGTAGAAAATCAAAATAAATGGATTATTTAAATCTTTACTTGTGTGTGCTGTGTATTTTGTGATGTGTATTATATTTTTATGCTAATTTCTAAATTGGAAGAAATCACCAACTCCCATTAAAGATACACAATGTAATGTGGATTTGCCACTGTAAATCATACAGCCATAGATGACTTTACAAGGATCAATATTAAACTTATTTAATGCCATATTCATGCAATTATCAAACTATCAAATCGTTTAAGTGCATCATAATTCACCTTTCTGTGTCACATCAGTGTAGCGGTTGGCCATTTGCTGTTTAGTAATTTCATATTTAGAAATTCATTTGTAAATAACTATATTAGATTGAAAAATGTTCAAAATGTATTGAAAATGTACATCACCAAAATAGTGAACATTTTGGTTTTACTAAAGAAGTATAAGCACAAATTCCATGAAGAGATACAGTAGATTATAAAGTATTACCTACTATAAATTGATCCTATAATGAAAAGTAGCTATTACATCAAATATCTGAATCACCTCAAAATTATGATTTTGGCATGCCCCACCTCAGAATTCATGACCGAATCATAATTTTGACCAAATCTTTTAAATTAATATCCAGTTAATTGTAGTAAAAACAACTCTTTAGCTGTACATTTGTCAAACTAACCTATCCAATCACGTTACCCACATTATAAATACAATATATAAAAATCTAAATATCTCAATTTAATTCATGAGTAATATAAATTTGTATAAATCTACCATGTAATATTTGATCTACTGCAAAAAATCTGCAACACTTTTATTTGTTACCCTGGCATAATCTTTTTTTCTTGATTTAATTCAAACCTCATATAAAATACATAGAGCAATAAAAGGTCATATAATATTTAGTTTCCCTAAAGGTGCACCTCCTTGACCCTTTGTTAAAAAAATACTTTTTAGGCCCTATTCTGTATCCTATAAATGAAAAGTGTGAGTCGCTGATGAGGCTCATGCAGAATGTGGGTAATGGCATGGAACCACCAGAGTTCCTATGAATGATTCAACCCTCATGTTATTCACACTTCCGTGCTCCTGAACACAGTACAGAAAATGGTAGGAATTCACTGAAGAAATGTAGTTCGCTCTAATAAATCTGATGCCACTAATCTAGCGAAAATTTTATGTGAGAAATTTTCCTGTAAGTATAAATATGAATAATCCACGCAATTATTAGTAATGGAGACAAATTTTCCCAAAGAGAAACAACCATTATAACATTCACCAAATGCCATTTAGGTGACAGAAGGCTAAAATTTCCTAATTCTTATCCTAAAGATTTTTGCCAATGGTTATGTTTGTCACAACATAAAGGCTTTACAGCAGAAACTCACATGACGAAGATGAATAAACAGGAACTGACTTTACTAATAAACAACAACACCTTGAACGTGTAAATGTAACGAGAACCGACAACAGAATGAACCTAACAGGATATTTACAGACAGAGTAAATAAGGAACTAAATTACGAACTCCTAAATGTAATGAATAACAAATCTTATACCTTAAGAAACAAATCTACCTTAAAAACAAGCGAGAACTAATACAGACATGACAGAAACTGAACTAAACTGAACATAACCGAGACATAAGCTCCCCCTCGCGCCGTAACAGAAATAGTCTAATCGGAGGAAAGAGGGTGGAGGCTTCGGTGGAGGGTGTGGAGGACAGGAGCCTGAGGCTGAGCTGCTGGCTTGTGGGACTTGTGGGACTAAAGTGGCAACGGGGACTCGGCTGACCGGGGCGACGCTGGAGCAAGCAAGGATGACTGGGGGGTCGGAGGAAGGAAGGAGCCTGATGATGCCATAGGGGTGGAGAGTGTAGGCACCGCCAGAATCCTGGAAGTCCGTGGCGGAAGGTGAGCAACAACCACCGAAGGCTGACCTGGAGAGACGAGGGAGCCCAGTGGAGTCTCAGGGCAGACGGGCCATGGAGGCGACCAGGGAGCAGTGAGCCGAAGTGAGGTCGATGGGCTGACAGGTCGAGATGGGGACATGGGACTAGAGGCCCGATGTGATGCCAAGACCTCAACCTCATACCGTGCTGGTAGAGGCAAAGCCCAAGGCGGTGCCAAAGAGCCGCATGGAGACAGCTGCGAAAGCAGAGCCGAGGAGCTGGATGGTAGCAGCAGGCGAGGACTCATGGGTGGGAGAAGGATCCATGGTCCACAGATTGATCAGGTTCTGGTCCACTCCTGGCTCTGGGGTGGACTAATCACCGTGCTTCGTCTCTGGCTCTGGGACTCTGACAACCTTGGTGGTGCTATTGGCAGGTGAGGGAGAGGCCACCACATTTCACCATCCAGCCCAAGTACCCCATAAGGTTTTAGGGTCGGAGGAGAATCTGCGGCGCCGGTAAGTCCATATCTGATTTTTTGTACTCGTTCTTGAGGGTCGGTTCTTCTGTCACAACGTAAAGGCTTTGCAGCAGACAAAGATGAATAAACAAAAACTGACTTTACTAATAAACAAGAATAACAACAACAACCAACGTGTCAACGTAACAGGGACTGACAACAGAATTAATGAGGAACTAAAAGAGTAAATGAGGAACTGATATAATAATAACAAATGAGTTACCTTAGAAACAAACAAGAACTAATACAGACATGACAGAAACTGATCTAAACTGAACATAACCGAGACAATGTTAGAATTAAAATAAACGTGCACAAACAAAACCCTCCATGAGCTGAAGGTCACAGGCTGTTGAAGTGTTTGTCCAACAGCACAGCGTTATTAATGTTTAAGATTGCAGTACAGAAAAAGAGTCAGCAGTGGTAAATCAACAGAAGAAAAGAATATGTGTTCTCTCTGACAGGAAGCTCTCAAACAGTGCAGTGTATAATCATTTTGAGAGCCTGGGCAGGTGTTTATGTTAAGAGACAGCTGAGGGACAATGCTATCCCATCTTGGCCAGTGGTTGAGGTCTTGGCCCCAGCCCATATGCCTGGAAGTAAAAATAAACCTGTGGCTCCAGTGCAAGTCCCCTATCATCTGTCACAACACGCTAGAATGACAAGAGCTCACTCTCACATGTATTCGTATGCCCACATTCCCTGCCTTTTCCATTATCAGACTACTTAGACTTGTTTTTACAGCTCAACGGTAATGCACTTTATCCATTATAAAAAATAAATGCATGTTCTGTAAGTCTCATGCCTATGTATTTTTAAAAAATAACATGAAAACATATTTTGCTATTTAATAGTTTCAGTCATCAACAGGAAAAACATTTGTATGACCTGAAATAATCTAGACTTACAAAACACAATATAAAAAAACTCAATCATCAGAATCAGAATGAGCTTTATTTGCCAAGTATGTTTAGATGCACAAGGAATTTGTCTTGGTGACAGGAGCTTCCATTGCAGAAGAAAGTAGACATACAGTCAAACCAAAATGTATTCAGACACCTTCAACATGTTTTCACATCATCACAGTTTATTCACTATAGATAATGGTAATAAAATATGACAAGAACTAGAAACTGTGTCAGAGCAAATTCATCTTGATAATGTCAGATAACTTTGATAGAAAGGTATGTAATGGTTACAATCAGCCAATCAGCTGTCAGCTGCTAAATTTAAGTACACAATTAAATACCAATTTAGGTCAACCAATGACCAAGCAATGTTTAATTTTGTTCAGTCTGTGGTGTAAAAGGTCACATTAGCATTTAAAGAAAAACACTAAAGCAAAACATGGTCAGGTCAAAGTGCCTGAATAATTTTGGTCCCAAATGTGTATCTGTTTTACTGGTATACATGTATAAAGAAAATTCTGTATAAAGAATTTTTGGGTATAATATGTCACAGTTTACTTTATTTTGCTATCCTCACTTACATAAATGAACTATAGTGTCCTGCACCTACTAGTAAAAATTATATCTGGTGTCTGAATAATTTTTGGTATGACTATACATGATAGTGCAGACATACATAGGAATTACACAGTAGAAATTAAATATAACAATGATATAAGAAACAAAAATGTAAATAATTCAATATAATACAGTAGTAGAAATATAGAGAAAAGAAAAATATGTACAGATATGTTATTTACATTTGTACAATTTTAGATGGTATGTGCAGTGCAGTGTCTACCAAATGTACAATGGAAGACAATGTACAGTTATGAGAGTTTAATTGTTCAGGCTGTATATAGCCTGCGGGAAAAAAAACTGTTCTTGTGCCTGGCTGTTTTGGTGCTTGGTGCTCTAGCGCTGGCCAGGGGGCAACAGTTCAAAGAGAGAGTGGGCTGGGTGTTTGGGGTCCAAAGTGATTTTCTTAGCCCTTTTTCTTACTCTGAAGCTCTCAGCCATTTTGTCTGATGTTATAAATTTGACTGTTTCCCTCCAAAAGGTAGCTTAAGGACATTGTGAACAAGAAAACATTATACTTTAGTACTAAAGCATAAACTCTAAACAATATCTATCCAGTCTCTTCAGATAACTGTATATACAGTATGTATATAGTATTTTAATGATTTTACCATGGTCTTATCTGGTCTGTTTTCAGAATATTTGTTCCCTGAAGTTCTACCTCTCTCTCTCCTTTAGCTTGGATCGTTTCATCAGCTTTAGGTCATATTTAGCATGATGTTCAAAAACCAAAAATCTTCTCAGTCATCCTGACTGTCCGTTGTAGTCTCCTGATGTCTGATTTGGTAGCTGAACCAAACCAGACAGTAACAGACGAACACAGGACAAACTCGATGATGGCCGAATAGAACCGTTGCTCCTGTGGCAGGTTGAACTTCCTTAGCTGGTGAAGGAAGGACAGTTTCTCCTGAAATCCATGATCATCTCCACTGTTTTGTGCAGATTCACAAAATTTCAGCTCCAGATTGTTATGACTGCACCAGACAGCCAGCTGTTCAACCTCCAGTCTGTAAGCAGACTCGTCACTATTTTGGATAAGGGCAATGACTGTTGGGTCATCTGCAAACTTCAGGAGCTTGACAGAGGGGTCTTTTGCAGTGCAGTCGTTCGTATACAGGGAGAAGAGCAGTGGAGAGAGGACGTAATCCTGGGGGGAGCCAGTGCTGATTGTGAGAGTCCTTGATGTGAGTTTTCCCAGTCTCACAAGCTGTTGCCTGTCTGTCTGGAAGCTGGTGATCTACTGACAGACTAGAGTTGGCAGTTTGGCTGTGAGAAGATCAGGCATGATGGTAATGAAGGTCGAACTGAAGTCCACAAATAAGACCCTTGCTTAAGTCCCAGGTCTATCGAGATGTTGAAGGGTATAATGCAGTCTCATGTTGACTGCATCATTCACAGACCTGTTTGCTCTTGTAGGCAAACTGAAGAGGATCCAGCAAAGGCCCAGTGATGTTCCTCAAGTAGGCCAACACCAGTCTTTCAAACGACCACATACGTGGAAGCGACAGGTCTAGTGGGGACCTGCAATGATGGTGGAGAGTTTGTACATGTGTGTGTGCATGTATCCACACATGCACAGGTCTGAGGCCTTTATCTATTATTTTTGATCTCCCCCATTCATTTTCAATGGATGGTCATTTTTGACTAATAAGATCAATGAGGCCTTACAATCAGTCAGAGTCAAAAATAAACACAAATCCAATCCTAATTGAAATAAAACAAGTCGACAAAAAGACTGAATCCAATTTTTGGTGATAATATAGCATAACAAGAGATTTATAGGCTTATAGGATTTATAAGTACAAAATTTGTTATAACCTTGTAACACCTCTGTTTATGTTAGATGTTACTCTGAGGGGTTCAACAGAATTTTGATATGTACTGATCAATAAAACCTCTTAACAAACCAAATGATCTTTTAACTCATTTTATTTGCTTCATTTGCTTATATCCCCGGTGCAAAACACTCAATGCATACTAGGAATCAATGCCCAAAAGTCTTTGTTTCCTAAATGAGTCAAATGAATGAAGTAAACTTATCATTTGACTGTTCAGTCTTTTGATGAGATGAAGCGGTGATGATGAATTGAGCTTCAAGTACTCCTAGTCATTGGGGTGCGATGCAATGCTTGTGCTCCACAACGTGTGAAAGGGTGGCAGTTAATGGTGATACGTGTAGACCTCAAAGTTGGGTTGGTGAGTATCACATGCTGTAGCCGCTTTGCACTTGAATTCAATATCTCTAGTATCCAGCAGATGATTTATTCAGCTCAGTGCTCGTATGGGAAACTCATAAAAACAACAGGAAGACATTAAAAAGACCTTTCTAAAAAGAAAGATACATCCAAAATACAAGGCAATTCATACTCACAGTTGAGCAGAAACTCAAAGAGTTCTCAACCAAGGACTTTAAGAGGCCGAAGGCAGTGTGAGTTCACAATGTGATTTACCTCTACCAAATGAACTGACTTACTCTATGGTAGCTGAGCTTATATATTCTGTTCCCTCCAGGCCATAGTGCCCTCAAGCTGCCCCTGCTGGTACTAAATGTGTCCCAAATATATTAACCCTAAGGCATCAACTAAGACGATTATTACAATAATAAAACAAGTAACATTTTGTCTGTTACACACCCCTCCCTTTGGTGTCAAAATTTGACACATGGCAAATTTTTAAGTTTTGGGTATCGTAACTGTCAATCTGAGTAGGATCATCTAACATTGTCACCTTGTAATTTACTGGCCCTAGTTTTTTGACTACTTTAGCTGGCCCTCGCCATTTTGGGGATATTTTAGCCATGAAACCATCATCTGCACGAGATAAGGGATGAGTACGCACCCAAACTATATCACCCTCCTGGAAGTCTTGGGTTCTTCTCTTGAGGTTATAATATTTTCTCTGCTTAGTTTGTGCTTTCTCAACATTTTCTTTGACAGATTTGTACAGTAGTTTTTGGTGATCAATGACACTATAACTGGGTTGATCTGGATCTAGTGGATTCTGTAGAGCTCTTTGTAGAGGTCCTCTCAATTGACGTCCCAGAGCTATTTCAGCTGGTGAAAATCCTGTACTTTCATGCCATGCTGTATTCAAAGCAAATCTAAATTCGCAGATCCATTGATCCCAAGTACAGTGATTATTGTCAACATATAATGCGATCATAGTTTTTAGATTTCGATTAATGCGCTCAGTCAGGTTAGATTGTGGATAAGCAGTCGTGAGATTTTGGGTTACCTGCCACTGCTTGCATAACTGATCCAGGAGCTTTAAGGTGAATTGAGTGCCTCTATCAGAAACAATGAAGGCTGGTGTTCCCCACCTTGTAAATATCTCTTCGATAAGAATACGAACAATGATAGTGGATTTGGCAGATCTCATGGGGAAGACCTCTACCCATTTAGAGAAGTAGTCTACCACAACTAGAAGATATTCATTTTGACGGGTACTCCGTGGGACTGGTCCCATAATGTCCATGCCGAGCATGTATCCCGGCTCAACGATGGGCACACTTTGGAGACCTCCTGCTGGCTTCAGGTTCAGAGGCTTATGCTGCTGACATTTTTCACACCGTTTACAGTGTTGCCATACGTCAGTACGCATGGATGGCCAATAAGCAAATTCTAGAAGTCTCATTAAAGTCTTAAATCTGCCTAAATGTCCACTGAGGGGGCTGTCATGGGCATAAGTTAAAATGCTTCCTTCAAGTCAGCAGGTACCACAATCTGGAATTTTTTACCTCCTTTAGAGGCGGGGACACTCCTGAATAAGACATCATTTTTAAAAACATAGTGAGTTCTCATAAGATCAGTGGTAATTAGATTTTTGACCTTTACCCTGATCTCTTGGCACTCTGTGTCTTCCTTCTGCTGAGCAGCAATTTGAGACAAATCAGTTGGCAGATCACAAGTGGTAGGATTAAGAACAGGTTTTGCTGGGGTATGCATCAGGATAGCCGTTGGTTCAGCTACATATCTCCTTGACAAAACATCAGGTACCACATTACATTGTCCTTTTCTATAGCGAACTGTGAAGTGATAGCCCTGAAGTCTGATAGTCCATCTTTCCAACCTAGATGAAGGTTTTGGATGCTGGAAAAGCCAAACCAGGGAAGCATGGTCAGTGATTACCTCAAATGCTCTGCCTTCAAGATAATGATGCCACTTTTCCACAGCCCAGACTACCGCTAGACATTCTTTCTCTGATGCGGAATATGATCTCTCAACCTGGATGCATAAGCAATCACTTTCTCTTGTCCTTCCAATTCCTGTGTCAGCACGGCTCCTAACCCAACGTCGCTGGCATCAGTTTGCACTTTAAAAGAAGAATCAAAATTGGGTGTATTTAACACCGGAGCTTTAGTCAGATCATCTTTGATGACATCAAACGATCTCTGGCACTCTTCTGTCCACATCCATTTAGCTCCCTTTTTCTTAAGTGCATGTAAGGGTGCTGCTTTAGTGGAGAAATCTGAAATGAAACGGTGGTACCAAGCCGCAAGCCCTAGGAACCTTTGTAATTCTTTTATGGACACTGGTGTTGGGAAGGATTTGATCGCCTTTACTTTGTCAGAGTTCATTTTGACTCCATCATCAGTGATTGTGTGACCCAAATAGTCCAGGGATGAACAGATGAATTTGCACTTCTTGAGATAGAGAGTGAGACCAGCGGAGTGCAAACTGTTGAACACTTGTTTAAGATGTTGCAGATGTGTTTGAATGTCTGGTGAGTACACAATGATGTCATCTATGTATACCATACAACACCGATTTTTGTGCTCTCTGAGAACTTGTTCCATTAAACATGGAAAGAGGCAGCAGCATTTTTGAGGCCAAAGGGAAGACACAAAAATTCATATAACCCTGATGCAGTTATAAATACAGTCTTCTCCACACTGGCAGAATCCATCTCTACTTGCCAGTAGCCACTCTTCAAATCCAATGTGCTGGCTCCTTGCAAAGAATTCAGTATATCTGTAATCTGGGGCATAGGATATGCATCGAGGTGAGTTTTAGAATTAAGGCCACGATAATCAATGCACAACCGGGATCCACCATCCTTTTTATCCACTACCACAACAGGTGAGGCCCATGGTGAAGTGGAAGGTCTAATGATTTTTTGTTGAAGTAATTCCTTGATTTGTTCTTCAATAAAATCATTTTTGACTCTTGAGACTCTGTAAGGTCTCTTTCTTAGGGGAAGTTCATCAATTGGTTTTATTTCATGTTTGATGCAGTTTGTGCATCCTAACTCGTGGGTGCAAACTGATGACCAATCATACATGAGAGATTTCAACTGATTCTTTACCTTGAGAGAGGTATGAGAGTTTTCCACTGCTTGATCAATGAGCTTCCAGTCTTCCTTTTTAGAGATAATTTCGACATCAACTTGTGCAGCATAAAACTGGAGGGCAGCCGTCTCAGGATGTTCATTAAAACAAATGGGGTGACTGAAGTTGGAATCTGGTAAGAAAACACGTGAAGAATTAAAATCAATGGTTACTTTGGCTTCTTTTAGGAAATCCAGACCCAGAATAACAGGTACAGCTAAGTCCTCATCATTCATCACATAGAATGTAACAGCAAGTTTTACTCCATATATCTCACATTCCCAGAGAACCTTTCCTTGAGTTTTCTGACTCTGACCATTAGCGAGCACAAAACTTCAAGTACTTTTGGTCAGATACTCATAATTTCTTCTCAACCTCTGCCACACTTTCTGCTGAAGCAAAGAAAAGGTGCTTCCTGTGTCAATTACAGCATTAAAGTAAACATGATTCTAAATTATTGGAGTTTGCAGCACATTATTAAATTGAGAGCTGAACGTTGGATCAATGAGCATGAGGTGATTTTGTTGTCCTCTTCCACCTGAAGATTTCTTCCTCTGTTCCTCGTCTTTTACTTGATTCCATCTCCTTTTACTCTCAACCCAATCCTTCTCTATCTGAGTGCCAAGTCGGACCAGATCGTCAACTGTCTTCACTGTTCCCCTTAACAACGAAGCTAATCGGGGATTGCAGTTTCTTAAAGTCGCTTGGACTATCTCAGTTTCCATCATTTCACGATTATTCTTCAGGCAGAATGCTCTGTAATTAAAAACAAAGTCTCTAATATCCTCATTTACCCCTTGACGATAGTTGGCTAACTTTTGGGCAGCAACTTCTTTATGATCTTCATTTAAAAATGAAGGAAGAAACCCAGAAAGAAACCCAGTCTCTAATGTTTTGTTTCTCCGCTCTCCACCAGCTCTTAGCAGTACCTTTCAGACTCACAGATAATGAGACATCCTATGAGTAGTAGAAGTCCTGATGTGCACTGGAGTAGACATGAGAGGTTTGAAGGTTTTAAATTGTTGCTCTAATTGCCTATCTTGTCGCTTTAAGCAATCCACAATGCTTTGGCTCAGATCCCCGATCTTAGAATGGAACAGCTGCTTAACACGGTCCAACTCTCTTTCCAAACAATAGTTAATTTTATCTTCACATGCTTTAAACTTTGCATTCATAGTTTCTGTGGTAATGGGTCCACTAACCCGATGCTGCAGATCAGCAAGATGCTCCTCAATACTACACATGCGCTGGGTAGCTTCTTCATTACAGACTTGCAGTCTGTCTTCATGAAACTCAAGTGGTGGAGGAGGTAGTGGCAAGTCATCAGGTTTAGAAACCTGATCATCTCTCTGACTAGCGGACACCTCTCTACATTCTCTCTCTTCCTCAGAGTCTAAATATAACTCACTAAAGGTATCAATGAGATTAGCTACAGGGTCTCCCCGCTGAACGAAAGCTTCATCTGAGAAGTCAGTGCTGCTTGCTTCCTCTTCCATTGCAGACAATAGTTTATAACATTTGTTTGTGAAGATTGATCAGTACAGTCAAAATGTATAATTTTAATAAAAGAGACTCCATAAACTTCAATTAAGTCCCTGTTTGGGTGCCATTCTGTAACACCTCTGTTTATGTTAGATGTTACTCTGAGGGGTTCATCAGAATTTTGATATGTACTGATCAATAAAACCTCTTCACAAACCAAATGATCTTTTAACTAATTTGATTTGCTTCACCAGTGCTTATATCCCCGGTGCAAAATACTCAATGCATACTAGGAATCAATCACTACATGTGTCCCAAATATATTAACCCTAAGGCATCAACTGAGACGATTATTACAATAATAAAACAATTTGTCTGTTACAATCTGTACGAGCATGCAAAGTCAGTCCGTTTTATTTTAATGTGATAATTTTTGGGGAAAAGAAAATCCTTTACGGGTCCAAATGACCCGAACACAACATGGGGGACACAGTGGGTCTCATTCACTAAGCACGCGTATGCACAAATTTGTGCGTGAAATGTGCGTACGAACAATTTTAAGAACAAATCTCAATTCACCAATTTCATAATTTTTATTTTTTTTTTTTTATTTACGGAAAAATATAGGAACAACTTATTCTGTATGGCGTTATAATCGTGTTAAGAAGTTGACTATAATTACATGACTATAATTACATTGAAGTATATTGCATTAATTGTATTATGTCCATATATAAAATTATATAATGAAATTATTAAATAATACAATTTAATTTCATCTTAAATACATTCGATCATATACAGTTAAAGAGTAAGAAAAGCTGCGTTATAGCTTCAGCTGCGAGGTTTCTCTGAATAACGCAGATATATTTCATTTTTTTCTATTTTCATTTTCTCTGTATTTATATAGCACATTTCATGCAACTGCATTTGCCCAAAGTGCTTTCCAAAATATAAAGAAAACACAAATAACAAGGATGAAAACACAGAAAAATACAAAGAAAACACACAGGACATAGACAAGGTAATGATCTAACACCTATCAAGAAGATGGCCAGGCGGTCTTTAAAAGTGCTTTTAACATGACCTTACAGAGAGAGGAAGATCATTCCAGAGTTTGGGACCTATATGAGAGAATGCTCGGTCACCCTTATGTTTGCGTTTAGTTTTGGCAACAACAAGAAGATTTTGATTTTCAGATCTCAAGGATCTCGATGGATTATAAAATGCCAACATACTAGAAAGGTAAGTAGGGGCAAAACTGTGTAGCGCTTTAAAAACAAGTATTAAGATCCTATAGCTAATTCTTTCCTCAATCGGCAACCATTTCAACGATTTTAAAAAATTGGCAATAATGACACCCCTTGGTGATGTAAAGCCTGTAGTGCAGTAGAAAATCAGCCTGCTCCAGGAAGCCCTCAGCTCCTAAAGAAAAAAAGAGAAGATCAAAATAAATCAATTAACAAAACATATTTAAATAAAGATAAAGAAACACATTCAAAGTAAATGTACTAAATTAAATAACTCATATGAAAAAAACAAACAATTTACAATATAGTCAACATAAAGGATGAATACTGCAGACACACTAAAGAAAAGAAAATAAACAAATGCACTGTCGTGTTGCAGTTAGATACATACAAAACAGAGCCACAAAAAAACATATATTAACAGCAAAAAAAACTAATAAACCTTCAAGCCCACTTAGGCATGTTTTGACACGGACATAACTGGACGCCAAAAGCAGCAGCGTGGCTCAAAGAGTGAGAGGTGGAGAGAGAAAGCGTGTTGAGAGGGAGCGTTGTTAGAGTGACTGCTCAATGTCCAAAAGGACCTTAAACAGAACAAACACAAAGTTAAAACCAGCTTAACAAGGTTATCTTAACAGTTTACAGTAGTAAAGTTACCTAGCGGTTTACCTACTCGATGATCCAGTGAAGTAATACTTTGACGGCATATACAAAACTTATTCAATATCCCCGTTAACAGCAACAGCTGGCGCTCCGATCAGGGTTACGTTAAGCGGCAATGCCACACTGATGGGAGCCCTGAAGGCACACCGCACTGAAACGAATGGCTATAACTTAAGTCAGTCAAACCAAAACTTTCCACAACGTCCCAAACACAGCATTAAACTTACCTGGGAGTAAGCAGCACACCACACGCACCCAGATTCTCAGTAACCCAACGTAACACTAAACAAATGAGATCACACAAGGTCACTGGATAACACTAGGCTCAAACAGCTAAACTACACAGCTAAAAACTACACGTACCCCTGTAGTCCGTAACAACGACGCAAAAGCGGCGGGCTTTCGACCATGACGCATTCCAAGAGGCGTAAACAACAGGTTTATATACTCCAATGGAGCGATAACTCATTGGCCACTTCTTAAATCATCATGACGCTTTGACAGTCACATGACCTCACTACATTTATTTTTAAATCTGTGTCCAGAACAAACCCTAAATTTTTTACGGTAGTTGTAATTGAGCCTGACAGGGGGGTAGCTTTTAAACATTTAACCACTTCCTGATCTCTAGGGCCAAACACAATGATGTCAGTTTTGTCATCATTCAGTTTCAGAAAGTTTGCAGCCATCCAGGCTTTAATGTCATGTAAACAGGCCAGTAAGTTGTCAATAATGTTCATGTTTGATTGTCGCACTGGAAAATAGATCTGAGTGTTATCCGCATAACAGTGGAAGGAAACATTGTACTTAATTGCTCCTAAAGGCAGCATATAAAGGGAAAATAATATTGGAGCAATAATGGACCCCTGAGGTACTCCCCATGGAAGAAGCAATCTGGATAACCTTCCTCTCCCTGTGAAAACAGAGAAGGATCTGCCAGAGAGATATGATTTAAACCACTCAAGCACTTTTCCCTTAAGACCAACCCAGTGTTCCAAGCGATCAATCAATATATCACGATCCACCATATACTCACGTGTACAGCTGGCTAAAGAGAGCTCTGTAATCTGAGTCTTTATAAAGGGTGTTTTGAACTGGTGAGAATGGCACACTTGGCATTGCTCGAGGATCCGGGCGAGAGCATGTCTGCAAACAAGTTTGACGAGAGTGACGAAAGGCTGTAAGGAAAGTGTGTGCAAAAAGCCCTTATAAGGAGATGGTTTAGGTGTGTTTTGTAATGGATATAAGCTAGCTCCGCTTTGCATCGGGTGGTTCTTCGCCTCTACGTCATGCATTAAAATCCTTTAATGCATTAAAATCCTTTAATGCATGGCTAGCTGTGGATTATCCCGCTTATACCTTGGTTATTTGCCAAGTTAAAAACAAGTTAAAGCTGTAACTGATGTTTACAGTGTAATTTTTTAACAGACAGGTTAAAATGACGGTTATTTTCTTAAGTTACGGCTCGTTAGTTCCCTTTCAGTCAGTACACTACGAGTTACATCAGTTACTGACGAAATGGGGGTTTCGCTTAGAAGCCAATCGCCTTTGAGCTCTACAAAACGAGCCAATGGCATGAAAATGCCATGGGTCTGCAGAATTTGCAAGCCGCAACCCCGCCCCACCGCGTGGGTATAAAGAGCATATGGCATCCGCAGCCGCGGTAACGCCGCTCGGTTTGCTTCATATGAGACCGCTTCAGCACTGGCTTCGCGATCGAGTCCCGAGATTGGCATGGCAACACGGCACGCTCCGGGTCCCAGTGACTCGGGCCTGCCATCAGACCTTGACCCCGTGGTCGAACCTCAGTTTTCTACGGGCAGGTGTTCCCCTCAAATGAGTTTCCAAGCATGTTGCTATAACAACAGATGCCTCTGCCACGGGCTGGGGCGCCATGTGCAATGGACATGCTGCCGCGGGCTCCTGGAGAGGACCCCAGCGCCTTTGGCATGTCAGTTGCCTCGAGTTGCTGGCCGTACGTCTTGCCCTGTACCGCTTCCGAGCCCTGCTCAAGTACGGCGACAGTAGCGTACATCAACCGACAAGGTGGTCTACGCTCCCGCCGGATGTCACAACTCGCCCGCCATCTCCTCCTATGGAGTCAGAAGCATCTGAGGTCGCTTCGTGCCGTTCACATCCCGGGAGACCTGAATCGTGCAGCCTGTTCCTTTTCCCTAGTCGAGTCGATGAATCTGATTCTCTATTTAAATTGTTCCAATTTCGAAATTGAAGAGGTTCAAGAGAATGAGTGTCTTCCTCGTCCGGTCCCCTCAGAGAAGCACGCGGCCTGGTCAGTTCACCCACAGCCAGTTCCCTCCAGTGGGCCTTCCCGTGTTGTCCTGCCTGTCCACAAACCCAAATGGCAGAGAAGGAGGGCCAATGCCAAGCCCTCGTCTCCGGCCAAGATGGCCGCAGCCACGCCAGAGCCCTCGTCTCCGGCTAAGATGGCCGCCGCCACGCCAGAGCCACAGGACCTCTGGTTGGTAGACTTTTGGAGCGATCCTGCCGCCTCAGTTCCCTGATCCGCCGTGGACTCCCAAGGCTCCTGATCCGCCGTGGACTCCCAAGGCTCCTGATCCACCATGGCATCCCACGGCTCCTGATCCGCCGTGGACTCCCGAGGCTCCTGATCCGCCGTGGACTCCCAAGGCTCCTGATCCACCGTGGCATCCCACGGCTCCTGATCCGCCGTGGCATCCCACGGCTCCTGATCCGCCGTGGCATCCCACGGCTCCTGATCCGCCGTGGCATCCCACGGCTCCTGATCCGCCGTGGCATCCCACGGCTCCTGATCCGCCGTGGCATCCCACGGCTCCTGATCCGCCGTGACATCCCACGGCTCCTGATCCGCCGTGGCATCCCACGGCTCCTGATCCGCCGTGGACTCCCGAGGCTCCTGACCCGCCGTGGCATCCCACGGCTCCTGATCCGCCGTGGACTCCCGAGGCTCCTGACCCGCCATGGCCACCCGAGGCTCCTGACCCGCCATGGCCACCCGAGGCTCCTGACCCGCCATGGCCGCCCGAGGCTCCTGACCCGCCATGGCCGCCCGAGACTCCTGACCCGCCATGGCCGCCCGATGTCCTAGTCCCGCCCTGGAGACCTCTGTACCTGTCTGCACCTCCCCCGCACCTGCGTGTAGGTCTCCAGGGCGCCCACCCCCAAGTAATGTTACAATCCACGCCTGTCCTGGACTCCATTTCCCATGATTCTCCCTGTCTCTCACCTGAAATCACTCACTCCTCATCTCTCCCACTCTCCCTGGATTCCCTGCACCTGGTCATCGTCATTAGCACTCCCTTTATATTGATCTCACTTCCCTGCACTCCTTGTCCGTTCTTATGTGTTATGCCTATGTGTGTCGTGTTCTGTTTCCCTTTATAAATAAAAACCCGTCTTTGTGGAAGCCCTGGATCTTCTCTTCCCTGCTGCACTACACACCCTAACAGTATGTGTGCGTGTGTGTGTGTGTGTGTGTGTACAGCATGCAGCAAATGTATACAGATTAACAAATAAATCAAGAGACTGAGAGATAATTAAATAGCCTACATTCCCCCCAGTTACTCAGCAGGTTCTTGATGAATCCAGCAATAATTGTAATAATGAACACTAAATAATAAAAAGAATGAGCAATATTTGAAACATGCAGTAAAGCAATATAGGGGTTGAAATGAAATGTTTACATAACCATAATATTTAGATGAATACAAATTATGTTTGTCATTATTTGTGAGTAATTATTGAAAACCAGGCAATGCATTCCAGGATTAACTGCTCCATTCTTAATTGCAATAAATTCTCGTATTATGAAACTTGTAAGCATTTTTTGCTGACTGAACTGATTCGCCTTCTAAATTCACAAATAAATGTTGCTTTCTCAGAAGTCAATTTAGCCACAGGCAACAGCACATACTTTCTGCTCTCAGCCATTTTGTCTGGTGTTATAAATTTGACTATTTCCCTCCAAAAGGTAGCTTAAGGACATTGTGAACAAGAAAACATTATACTTTAGTACTAAAGCATAAACCCTAAACAATATCTTTCCAGTCTCTTCAGATAGCTGTATATACAGTAATGATTTAATGATTTTACCATGGTTACATCAGCAACACATATCTTGAGTCTTATTGTCTTATCTGGTCTGTTTTCAGAGTATTTGTTCCCTGAAGTTCCACCTCTCTCTCTCCTTTAGCTTGGTTCATTTCATCAGCTTTAGGTCATATTTAGCATGATGTTCATAATGCCCATATTCATCCTGCATCATAATTAAAACACAGCCCATGAGATACAAGACTGTATGGAAACGAAGCAATTACCCAGCACCAGAGAAAAGTGAACGACACGGGGAGGATTAATTTGAGATATTTCAGCAACAAGCTTATTACATAAGGATAGCTATGTTAATGACTGTTGTGTAATGTTGTATAGCGTGATTCTCCTGATTTATGACTAATCCTCCTGGACTAATTATGTAGTCGCAATTACGTTGTGATGTGCATTCCAGTCACTTTGGTCCATGTTATATTTCTTTTTCTCTTTTTCACTAGATGGCAAAACAGGAAACTATTGCAATAAACTGAAGAGTCAAATAATGCGTGTAAGAGGTGTAACTAAATCAATGAATTTTATCCTTCTTGTTCAGCCACAGAGAATGTTTGAGCCTATATTCTTGCTCTAGCAAACTTGTTCACTGCACTTCATCAATAAAATAAATATAAACTATTCACAGTTACAACATATGGTGACTGTGGTAAGACTTGAAGACTGCATCACTCACAATTCTAAGTTACAATGTAAGTCAGAATCTATGTTGAAGAAGCTAAGCAGATATTGAGGACATATCCGGCAAGCTCTAGAAACATAGGATGAGTAGTTTCCTGTTGCAAAAGCCTTTGACTGCAGTGTCTGAATATCAGTGGTGATAAAGTATATGTGGGTGCGCTGCTTTCTGCCTGTCCATGATAAAGTGAATGATGAAGTTCAGCTGAGTCGAAACTCACACCATTGTTCCACATCAGAGCAGTTGTTCTTACTTTGAGCGAGGAAGAAAATGTGCTTTTTACGAAAAATTGGAATTGGTTGACTGGAGTATCTGCATTGCCATGTGACAAGGAAAAGTAATCTAATGGATTTTCTTCAGCAGTGTCAGCTTCTATCCAACTTCAAATGCTCTGAAGTATCATGATCCCTATTGTATTTCAGCACACACTGACCTGAAGCTTCTCCATTAGAGTAATTACTGCCTGATAGATGGAAACTTCAGAATATATTAAATTATAGCTCTTGTATAGGAAGTATATGGTGCATGCTTTGAAATGCAAGTAGTTTGTTTTTGTTTTTTTGCCATTAACATTATTGAAATATTTGTTAAACCAAAATAATCTTTGGAAATGCAATTTTAGAATATCTGTCCCCTCTTAAAAGTGCTGTCACGGTTTTGGGCTTTGTTTGTGTTCGTCTTTGTATTCATGCTCCTTGTCCTTTTCCTGGTTTTGTCATGTGATCCTGCCATGTGCTCCCCTAGTCGCATGTGTTATGTTCTTATTGGTTTATTGTCTTGTTGTGTACAGGTGTCATTTGTTTTATCATTAGTAATCTGTGTATTTAAGCCCTCATGTTTTCTATATGTCTTTGTCTAGTATTGTCACTGTTTGTGAGTGTTCTCCATGCCATGTTTGCCACGCCACGTTCCATCAGGGGCATAGGACAAGATCCCGGGCCCTATGCATAGGCAGTCCTGATGGGCCCCCATGTTCCAAAAGGAACAGATCGCTTATTCATGACATTACAGTTTTCACCCCAGTAAATGCCACTGAAGGTAGCCTAATATTAATGCCATATCTGACATGCCATATCTGACATAAATATAATGATGAGCTACCAAGCCACCTATGACACTGATTAGCCTAATTTTAGATATTATAGCCTATTAATTTAAAATTAAACATGTTTCAAATTAGGCTATTATAATGGTGTGTTGTATGCAAACAGCATTGTTAGTGTACAGTTTATTTATTTAGCCTTTATGTTACCCAAGGCCATAATCATGTCTTGAGCATTGGGGGGGGACCAAATTTTATTTTATTTTTGTAAAGCATAAAGAAACAGAACAGTGAACGAAAATCTAGGTCTAATTCTAGTTGGGAAATAATCATTTTGGGACTATTTGCAAATAATTTTGCATTTCTAATTATTGGGGGGTTCTTGTCATCTATGGGTTGTCTCAGTTAATTTTTAGCATTAACGATCGCGGAGATATTCAAGCAGTTTAGCACTATAGATTTTGTGTTCTAGTTTGTGATCACCTTTCTTTAAAAATAAGTCATTTTGTTTTCTTTCTTTCTCCTGTCTTTCCTTTCTTTTTTGGTGGCCTGATTTGGCTTTCTTTGAGAAAGACATTTCTACAGCAGAAGTTTGCGCTCCACCAGGTGCTCAATTAACTAGCGTAAACCAGAGCCGTTGAAGAACTTTTTCTATGGCTCTGACGTAAACAAAATGCGTGCAAATGGACTAAACCATTTGGTGCATTAGCAAGGGGTGGGGCCATGAGACCTTAGATAGTCTTTACTTTTTTGTATACAAAATGTAGTCAGTCAGTCAACCAAGTTATTCAGCCAATACACTAACTTTACATTTCATCTGACATTCATTATGAAATTTAATTAGGAAATGAAAATATCCAGGTAAAATAAAATATTTTCCAACCTTTTCAAGGGCCCTCTCTCCCCTTGGGGCCCCTGTAATCAGTACTGGTTTTACCCTCAGTCCGACGCCCCTGCGTTCCATGTTTGATCATGTCTGGATTATTGTAATAAAACTGCACTTGGGTTCTGAAAGCTTGCCTGCAGTGGACTGTTTCATTACAGAATACTAGACCTTAAAAAATTAACCCTGCAATTTCTCTATTCTCTTGCGCCTTCGTCGGGGTAACCTATCTATAAAGGACTACATGGAGGAATTCTGTGGACTTTGTCACCAAGTTGATTTTAATGACACTGCACTCAAGGACATATTTTGTTTTGGGTTAAATGAGCCAATTTGTTCACAGCTTGCTGGGGGTAAAATCCACTGGACTCTAAAGCAATATATTGAGCATGCCCTGCTATTAAGTGGTTCTTCATTTACTGTGGGAATTGTGGATAAGGGGCTCTGCAATCCCACAGTACCCACCATGCCAGAAAGTCTCCACACCCCGATCTTCATGTCTGGATTGGTTCACTTCATGCCTGCCAAGCATGAGTCTCTTCACGCCATGCCTGAATCTTCACCCAAGATGGCCACCACTCCAGAGTCTCGTCCCAAAATAGCTGCCACTCCAGAGTCTCGTTCCAAGAGGGCCGCCACTACAGAGTTTCATCCCAAGAGGGCCGCCACTCTAGAGTCTTGTCAAGCCAGAGTCTTCAGAGTGCGCAGCGCTGACCATTGTGGCCACGGCTATGTTGTGTGTGTGTGGGCAGCACACACATCGGCATCCATCCCTATCCCGAGTCCAAAGGGGACTCCAGCCCCTGACCAGCGTCCAGAGGGGACTCCAGCTCCAGGCCCAGGTCCGCCCATGCTCCACGGCCCAGGTCTGCCCATGCCACGGTCCTAGTCCTGTTCCCCTGCACGAACCTGGCCCGCCATCCCTCTCCCAAGACAGGCCTCCTGGACTTTATCATGTCTAGTTTTGTTTTTGTTGGGGGGGAGGGGGGTGGTATGTCACGGTTTTGGGTTATGTTTGTGTTCATGTCTTTGTATTCATGCTCCTTGTCCTGTTCCTGTTTTTGTCACATGATCCTGACATGTGCTCCCCTAGTCGCATGTGTTATGTTCTTATTGGTTTATTGTCTTGTTGTGCACAGGTGTCCCTTATCCTATCATTTGTAGTCTGTGTATTTAAGCCCTCATGTTTGCCATGTGTCTTTGTCTAGTATTGACTGTGTAACCACTGTTGGTATGGAGTGTTCTCCATGTCATGTTTACCATGCCAAGTTTTTGTTTTATGTTTGGTCATGTCCGGATTATTGTAATAAAACTGCATTTGGGTTCTGAAAGCTTGCCTGCAGTGGACTGCTTCATTACAAGTGCCCTCTTTCTATGTAGCTTTTTATGTAGTGTAACAGCATATCCTTTAAAGGGGTCTTTGATTATAATTTCACTTTTTTAACTTTAGTTAGTTACGACGCTCAAAGTTCAGTGCAAAGGGAGATTTTCTTTTACAGCAATCAAATTTTGAGAACTACAACAAACGGCTACAACAAGCTTCTTCCCGGGTTGGTGACATCACAAACCGTAAAGTTCACAAACGCCCACTGATTTGAGCACGACAAGTAGTAGGTAAATATCAGACATGATGCTAACACTGGATCTAGCAACTTAGTGATAACTATGCTTCTGAAGATTGCAAAATGTTGTGCAGTGCCAGGTTGTGGAAAAACGCAGTAGCTGCATTGGATTTGCAGAGAGCCTGAAATTAAAAAATTATGCTGTGCCTTCTACTGTATATTGGATATGACAGGAGTAGCGCAACACACTTATGTGAGTAAAAAAGTTTTCACTTTGCACTATTGCTTTGTTATCATTTGATATGTACGGATTATGTGTACATGTCTAACCAAAATCACCTGTGACCAATGATTTCTGACATCTGTTATGATTCATGTAAATTATATATAGAAAGCGATCAAAGAACGCTCCCTTTACAATCGCTGGAGCTGTCAATCAAACAGCGCAAGTTTATCAGTGACTGAGTTCTGGACTCGCACAAAAACTCTCATAATAATCAACGAAGCCCTTATTTACATTGTGTTTGCACTGTTAGTTATGATGAAAGCATAAGAGAGCAGAAATTTAATTGCAATGAAGAGATCACTGCATTCATGAGCGCGACATGAGTTGGCTACAATGCCAACTATACCTTTCATGCCACAATCTGAATGCCCTAGATCTAAATATAATGCTATAATAAACACTTTTCACAATTAGTTAACCTTGAGAGATGTAATAGTAAAAATGTGCTAAAAGTTTTGGAGATAGTTCCGCATGTAATACTAGCTCTGTTTCATATGCAAAGACGTTAGCCAATCACAGCAGTGGGCTTTTACACTGAAGTCTCACAGCAGAGACACGCCCCTTTAAACAGAGCCTTCAGAGCAGAGGCTAAAATCAGAGTAGGAAAATGCCTTTTATTTCTAAATTATGACCAATTTTGATGTAAAAATCATACTGACATTATAAGCGCATCCCAGGAAACATAATAAAATAATGCAGTTCATGACACCTTTAACAGTTTTCAAGTATTTTGGCGATACCTAACTAACATTCATATCATGCTTTGGAATTTAAATGCCATAATGAAATCAAGGGAGGCAAAAGGAACTCTACCTCTGTCTGAAACTTTACCCTTTATTTAATTAATTTTTAAACTTGAATTTATTTTAAACTTGAATCTGAAATGTATATAATATTTATTTTATATATATATATATATATATATATATATATATATATATATATATATATATATATATACACTCACCTATAGGATTATTAGGAACACCTGTTCAATTTCTCATTAATGCAATTATCTAATCAACCAATCACATGGCAGTTGCTTCAATGCATTTAGGGGTGTGGTCCTGGTCAAGACAATCTCCTGAAATCCAAACTGAATGTCAGAATGGGAAAGAAAGGTGATTTAAGCAATTTTGAGTGTGGCATGGTTGTTGGTGCCAGACGGGCCAGTCTGAGTATTTCACAATCTGCTCAGTTACTGGGATTTTCACGCACAACCATTTCTAGAGTTTACAAAGAATGGTGTGAAAAGGCAAAAACATCCAGTATGCGGCAGTCCTGTGGGCGAAAATGCCTTGTTGATGCTAGAGGTCAGAGGAGAATGGGCCGACTGATTCAAGCTGATAGAAGAGCAACTTTGACTGAAATAACCACTTGTTACATCCGAGGTATGCAGCAAAGCATTTGTGAAGCCACAATACGCACAACCTTGAGGCGGATGGGCTACAACAGCAGAAGACCCCACCGGGTACCACTCATCTCCACTACAAATAGGAAAAAGAGGCTACAATTTGCACGAGCTCACCAAAATTGGACAGTTGAAGACTGGAAAAATGTTGCCTGGTCTGATGAGTCTCGATGAGTCTCGTAGAGTCAGAATTTGGCGTAAACAGAATGAGAACATGGATCCATCATGCCTTGTTACCACTGTGCAGGCTGGTGGTGGTGGTGTAATGGTGTGAGGGATGTTTTCTTGGCACACTTTAGGCCCCTTAGTGCCAATTGGGCATCGTTTAAATGCCATGGCCTCCCTGAGCATTGTTTCTGACCATGTCCATCCCTTTATGACCACCATGTACCCATCCTCTGATGGCTACTTCCAGCAGGATAATGCACCATGTCACAAAGCTCGAATCATTTCAAATTGGTTTCTTGAAGGGCCCCCACAGTCACCAGATCTCAACCCAATAGAGCATCTTTGGGATGTGGTGGAACGGGAGCTTCGTGCCCTGGATGTGCATCCCACAAATCTCCATCAACTGCAAGATGCTATCCTATCAATATGGGCCAACATTTCTAAAGAATGCTTTCAGCACCTTGTTGAATCAATGCCACGTAGAATTAAGGCAGTTCTGAAGGCGAAAGGGGGTCAAACACAGTATTAGTATGGTGTTCCTAATAATCCTTTAGGTGAGTGTATATATATATATATATATATATATATATATATATATATATACACACATATATATATATATATATAATATATAATATACATAATATATAATCTGAGAAATACAGTGAGCTTAACAAATATTGGCACCCTTGATAAAACTGTCTGTGAAAATTAGTTTTTGCAATTTCTGCTCTTTCATTCAAAATATTCACAAAAAATCTAACCTTTCATTAAAGTCAAATAGTTAATTAAAAAATATATTTAAAAAATCTTATCATAAAACCATTTTTTGTTGGATGAGCTGAAGAAAAGAGTCCACAAGCAATGATCTCTGAATCTGAATGATCTGGAGAGGTTCTGTATGGAGAAATGATCTCAGATATCCTGCCATATGTTTATCAACCAATATTACACATTATAGGAGAAGATCCAAAGGTGTTATCTTGGCAAAGGTGGGTTGCACAAAGTATTAAATGAAGGGGTGGATAATTGTTGTGGAATACATATATTTAAGAAAAAATGTAATTAAAGGTAAGATTTAATGTAAATATTTTGAATGAGAGACAAAGAGGAGAAATGTTTACTGTACCAGTATTAACTCTTTGAACTTTTGCTTTACACACCTTTAGACCTAAGTTTATTTGTCAGTTACATCTTTTGTCTATATATAGTGTCTTTGTGCATGCATATTCATCTTTACCAACGAAATTCAGTCCTAAAAGCATGTGTGAGATATGGGGAAAAGGCTAAATATATTTTACAATAGTATTTTAGAGTCAAATCTAACTCATAGATAAAAAAAAAAAAAACAGTAGTAGTAGTCTGCATAACTACAGTTTATACACAGGTCAAACACAAAAGGTGCAACAATGTACTTTTTTTCTTTTCTTTTTTTTTTTTTATTAAGTATTCTTCTTCTGGGTCAAAACTGACCTGCATGGACGTTTAACCAAAATGCATGCTAATGAAAAGAAGTGTACAATCTGGGTGCCATCATGCTTCATTTTCAAGTCTATTTCACACTGTCCATTAGTTCCGCCCAAAAAAGGTCACTAGTAGAACATCTAGAATACAATGAAACATTTGCCGTGGCTACTTTTGAATGGCCGTCAATGAAGAAGGATGCATTTACCTCCATAATGGTATAGTTACAACATCTACCAGCAGAGACTAACTGTCGAAGCTAACTAGTCAAATCCTGACATTATGTTGCTATTTCTGAGGTGCTGTCCACTCAACGGTCCAAAGTCCCATTCCTCATAACTGTATACTAACCATTAATATGCTTTGATTGGAACATATTTACTTACATTTTCAAACACAGTCATAGCTTAGTGTCATTTTCTCCAGTTAGCGTTGTTTGGCAGAACCATTTAAAATCTAACCAGGACACACACCTCTCATCGTGCTAGATAGTGCTAATTGACTTCTTGTAGCTTTTCCCTAGTGTAGCCGGTGAATTTAGTGCGTAATTGAAATAGGAAATGATTATGTGCATGTCCCTGTTTCGGAGAGGGAAGTGACCTCCTGACCTGTTCTTATAGTAATGAGGAGGTAAGCGGTCCCTATGCTGCCATTTGGCAATGACTAATGCTAACTGCAGCCATGATTGGCTATATTTGTGGAGGCCAGAGTACGTGGAAAACAATTTCAGCGTAACAACAGCCTTCCGTCTAACGCGAGAGAACATATTGTGAAAGTAATGACAGGGTTTCAGTCAGACGTCAGAGCTCTTCTGTCCCCTGCCTAATCAGATGCAACCAGTAGGACCATTTTGGCACAACAGACTTTATTAGAGATGGCCCAGTCCCCACAGTTATTATGATCCACCAACCTATTCATACATTTGAATGCGATGTTCTCCTTAAGGCAGATTAATTTCCCCCTCCCAAATGGCACCAGCAATTGGCCCCTAGACACAAGGAGGAAACCAACTATATGAAAGAAACAACCTCCTAATGTGTCTGAATACAAACATCAAACAGTCGTTGAATGTAGTAATAGACAGAGGTCAGTCCGCAGGCACGTACCTCAGAGCTCTGGAGCTGAGGGCTGTGGAGAGAGAACAGAGCGACAGATGGCTCTGCCACATCTGTAACAGCAGTAAGAACATCATGTTGAAGGTAGCAAAATGAAAAAAATGAATGGCTATTAGCTGAATTTGCCCATTTAAAGCTTAGAGCTTTGCTGGTTTAAGGCCACTACAGAAGTGGTTCTTAATTGTTTTTGCTTCATGATTTTGAAGTGCATTAAATTGAACAGTGACCTTAAAGACATTAAAGTGACATTTAAAGGCATTTATAATGCTACAAATTATTTCTATTTCAAATAAATGCAGTTCTTTTAAACTTTCTATTCATCAAAGAATCCTGAAAAAAATTATTCACAGTATCCAAAAAAATATAAACTGTTTTCAACATTGATAATAATCAGAAATGTTTGAGCATCAAATCATCATTAGCATGATTTCTGAAGGATCATGTGACACTGAAGAGCAATGATGCTGAAAATTCAGCTTTGATCACAGGAATAAATTACATATTAAAATATATTCACAGTTATTGCAAATTTCACAATATTAGTGTTACACTCAAAAAAATGACTCATTGGGCAAGGATTTACATCCAATAAATATGTGTAGCCCCAACTCATAAAAAACAAATTCAACGACACAAACACAACGACACTGACCAAGCAAATGAATATAGTAAAAAATAGGATAAAAATGACAAATTATTTCAGGTTTTTTTGCCAAAAAAATATGTTTTATTATGTACAGAGAGAACATACTCTCTTTCTCCCACTCTCCCACTCAAACACATACACATACACTACGGATACACACTCGCGCAGAAATGTGTCGTCAGCGCTGCTCTGACGATTTTATCAGTAAAATAGGCCTAGTCCACACGTACACGGGTAGTTTTTCCCTCTTTGCGTCCAAAATTGCATCCACATGAAAACGCAAAACACGATATGAAGCACTGTCAAGAGCATGCCTAGTGTTGCCAACAATTTTCCAAGGAAAGTAGCTAAAGCCTGCCCAAAAAGTCGCTAAATGTCGCTAGATGACGTCATGCGTCAATTAGCTTATTCATCACATCATCACGTCGTACTTGCGTTTTGCCTGCTTAATGTGTTTTCTCTCCTAATCCGTGCTCACATAATGTATTTTAAAATAATATAATATAGCTGACTGTCCAATAAAGACGTTCTCATTTCCTATATCTTTTTGTCATACAATAGAACGAGTATGATATAGTGAATGACTAAATTTTTGTATGTTTAAAATAATCTGAATTGAGAGAGATCAGAAACTGGATGAACTAAAGCTCTGTGATAGTGAGTAGCCTAATATAAGTGATAAGCACAAGAGAAGAATGGAAATAATAATAACGGGTCAAACTAAACTCTTTAAATATAAAACAAAGGAAGCAGATAAGTGATAAATCCGTGGCAACACTGTGTGCAGCTCGCTCATTCATGTCTGTCAGCTGATTTGTGCGTTCAACGGCATGCGCTGCTGCTCCTCTGAACAGGGTAGATGCAGAGGGACGTGTGACGGAAGGGGGGAAGCAAGACCTCGTGCTCGCAGGACAGTACTGGAGACATTTGGAAAGTAACTGACATTTGTCCAAAAAGTCGCTAGATTTGTCGCTACTCGCTTTTTTTGGGGGAAAAAAAGTTGCTAAAGGGGTCTGAAAAGTCGCTAAATATAGCGACAAAGTCGCTAAATTGGCAACACTGAGCATGCCAAACCAACAGGTGGCAATATAACCCTAACCGTAAAGCCATGTTGGCCAATCAGAAGCCTGGAAAAAAGGTTATTGCCGGTGGACGAATGGGCAAACCGCATTGAGAAAAAGCTGCAGTTTTGAAAATACCTGTGTTCGTGTGGACACATACGCTCTTGCTTTCTCTCTTTCTCTCTCTAATAACTCACTGCATTAATAACTGCATTAGTCTGTGGCTCAAGAATACATTACTACATCCTATTTCATTACTTTTTGGAATTAGCAACGGAGGCTTGGGTTTATATGCGTATACACACAAGAGTGTTTTAAGGACAAAAACCTGACAAATGTCTTGAAATACATACATCGTTTTGAGGTGTGGTAACAATAGAATAAGTGGAAAAATGCACTACGGGCCGTTAAATTATTGAAAACTAATTCTGCTTTGCGTCGTGACCGCATTACCACCTCTAGTGTGCATTATTTTTCTAATAATTCAATGGCCCATAGTCAATTATTCCTTGCATATATATACACTCACCTAAAGGATTATTAGGAACACCTGTTCAATTTCTCATTAATGCAATTATCTAATCAACCAATCACATGGCAGTTGCTTCAATGCATTTAGGGGTGTGGTCCTGGTCAAGACAATCTCCTGAACTCCAAACTGAATGTCAGAATGGGAAAGAAAGGTGATTTAAGCAATTTTGAGCGTGGCATGGTTGTTGGTGCCAGACGGGCCGGTCTGAGTATTTCACAATCTGCTCAGTTACTGGGATTTTCACGCACAACCATTTCTAGAGTTTACAAAGAATGGCAGTCCTGTGGGCGAAAATGCCTTGTTGATGCTAGAGGTCAGAGGAGAATGGGCCGACTGATTCAAGCTGATAGAAGAGCAACTTTGACTGAAATAACCACTCGTTACAACCGAGGTATGCAGCAAAGCATTTGTGAAGCCACAACACGCACAACCTTGAGGCGGATGGGCTACAACAGCAGAAGACCCCATCGGGTACCACTCATCTCTACTACAAATAGGAAAAAGAGGCTACAATTTGCACGAGCTCACCAAAATTGGACAGTTGAAGACTGGAAAAATGTTGCCGGGTCTGATGAGTCTCGATTTCTGTTGAGACATTCAGATGGTAGAGTCAGAATTTGGCGTAAACAGAATGAGAACATGAATCCATCATGCCTTGTTACCACTGTGCAGGCTGGTGGTGGTGGTGTAATGGTGTGGGGGATGTTTTCTTGGCACACTTTAGGCCCCTTAGTGCCAATTGGGCATCGTTTAAATGCCACGGCCTACCTGAGCATTGTTTCTGACCATGTCCATCCCTTTATGACCACCATGTACCCATCCTCTGATGGCTACTTCCAGCAGGATAATGCACCATGTCACAAAGCTCGAATCATTTCAAATTGGTTTCTTGAACATGACAATGAGTTCACTGTACTAAAATGGCCCCCACAGTCACCAGATCTCAACCCAATAGAGCATCTTTGGGATGTGGTGGAACAGGAGCTTCGTGCCCTTGATGTGCATCCCACAAATCTCCATCAACTGCAAGATGCTATCCTATCAATATGGGCCAACATTTCTAAAGAATGCTTTCAGCACCTTGTTGAATCAATGCCACGTAGAATCAAGGCAGTTGTGAAGGCGAAAGGGGGTCAAACACAGTATTAGTATGGTGTTCCTAATAATCCTTTAGGTCAGTATATATATATATATATATATATATATATAGGGAAAATTGCAAGCAGAATTGCTAATCTATTTTCATTGGAAATATTCTTTTAGGTAAATTCAGATATGGGTTGTTTTAATGGATGTGCACACGGCTTTAAATCGTTAGGGAAAAAAGCCCTCATAAATGCTAAAAACTGGTACATATTGCTCTGCATTAAAAAGTCATTTTCTTTTAGGTGGTTAGGTGGTAAGCGGTTTGTGTTGATCACTGGATGCTTGTGAATGTTGATTCGGGACTGGTCTTGTCATGGTGGGAGAGACTGGCCTGCTAGTTCAGCAGGAAATGGATGTCTTTAACTAGTTTATTACCAAAAGACATTTTATATAAGGAATGGCTGGTGTATATTGTGTTCATGCTGTGGGAAAATAATCTCTTTCAAGCTTCACTAACCACAGTGGTTTAATAAGGCTTGTTACCACCACCTAAAGGTTTGACTGGCTGTTCCCCAAAGGCTTTCACAGCATTATGTAATAAGACAGAGTATATACTCCCCCAGATACACTAGATATTTTACATTGCTTTGAGAAAAACAGTCCTGCCTCAGCCCATGGGATGCTGAGCCAGAAGACAGGGAAATACATTTCTAAAGAGCATTCTCTCTCTTTCACACACACACACACACACACATGCATAAAACTGGCAACCTGCTCCATGAGAACATTTCTAGAGAGTAGCACTGGAGGCAAAGACCAATAAGAAATGCAATTTCTAGGCATCTGTTGCCTTTTTATTCTCAATTAAAATGAAACCCTGAAAATATAAACACTACACATTCACAGTCCAAAGCCATTGCTTTAGCACTCACTGCAATCAGTCATCACAAAAATAATGCAAGGCTAAAAATGACTTGCTAAATATGACCCTGCCTTGAAAAAAGACTTACATAAACGTCATCTAAAGTGGTCTAACATTCAATATCCATGCGACAGTATAAGCAATAACAAATCCACTTTAAAATCAAGAGTGTGTGTAAAAATAACAATTCATCCATCTAAGTGACCGAATATTAATGTTTGATTGCTTTATCTCTAAAACTGGAGGAGCAGAGAAATGAAAGCATTAACTCTAAAACTGGAAGCGCATCAGAATTAATCACTGGGGAGATGAGAAATGGATGGACAGCCAAACAAGAAAGAAAATAATGCCAAATTAGGCATAACCAAAAATTGTACAACAGACTGTAGTATACAGTAGAGTCTGGACAAGTTACAAAAGACAGAAGAACTCTGTGAGATCCCTATGAATGTATAAAGCAGGAGAAGCATATCGACGAGAAATACCTAGAGGAACTGTATGTTTCAAAAGATACCAGTTACAGATTTTGATTTATTTAATATGAAAACGAAATGAACCCTATTTACTTTCTTAAAGTCAAGTCAAGTCAACTTTATTTATATAGTGCTTTTTACAATGCAGATTGTTTCAAAGCAGCTTCACAGTGTTAAACAGGAAAATAATGAACAGAATTTGATTCGGCTGTACAGCCGCTCTGGAGAAAACGGTGATGTCATCAGCTCATTTCAATTATCATATATATTCAAGTAATGTAGTTGATATAATTTAGTTTAGTAATTACATTTATTTGGATATTTATTTGAAAATTTAGTGTCCCCAACTGAGCAAGCCAGAGGCGACAGTGGCAAGGAACCAAAACTCCATCAGGTGTCCTAATGGAGAAAAATAAACCTTGGGAGAAACCAGGCTCAGTCGGGGTGCCAGTTCTCCTCTGGCCAATTAACAAACAGTGTATGTTTATTATTTTGGCAGCCTTATAGGTCAGAAGTAATATTAGATTGGATTATTCGAAAGATCGGAGGCATCATGCCGGGTTTATTGAGGATGGCGTGTCGATTAAACAATTATTAAATAGGAATATTCTAAATATCGGAGTCATCACGCCGGAGATGGATCCATTGAGGATGCCATGTCGATGAGCAATTTCAGAGGGTAGACTAATTGACACGGTCTCTGCAGACACTTCAGGGATGCGTTGGTAATGTCTGGGCGCTGGTCCACCATCTGATCTGGATACGGCCCGGATCCGGCTGACTGCAGTAAACCTCGGGATAAACAGAGAGACTAACATTAGCGTAGATGCCATTCCTCTTATGATGTAACGAGTACATCAGGTGTTATGGGAAGTGTTCCCGGTTCCGGCTGACCTAGTTAATGCAGCCTAACAATTTGAATAAAATATAAATTAAAAATGTTTTATGTGTATGCCATAGTAAAGAGATGCGTTTTTAGTCTAGATTTAAACTGACAGAGTGTGTCTGCTTCCAGAACAATGCTAGGAAGGCTGTTCCAGAGTTTGGGTGCTAAATAGGAAAAGGATCGACCGCCTGCAGTTGATTTTGATATTCTAGGTATTATCAACTGGCCAGAGTTTTGAGACCGCAATAGATGTGATGGAGTATAATGCGTTAAGAGCTCGCTCAAGTACTGGGGAGCTAAACCATTTAGTGATTTGTAAGTAATTAACAAGATTTTAAAATGTATGCGATGTTTAATAGGAAGCCAGTGCAGTGTTGACAAAACCGAGCTAATATGGTCATATTTCCTGGTTCTAGTAAGAACTCGAGCTGCTGCGTTTTGGACCAGCTGCAGTTTATTTATTAAGCGAGCGGGGCAACCACCCAGTAGAGCATTACAATAATCTAGCCTTGAGGTCATGAACACATGAACTAACTGTTCAGCATTTTGCATTGAAAGCAAATGCCGTAATTTAGATATATTTTTAAGATGGTAGAATGCAGTTTTACAGATGCTAGAAACGTGGCCTTCAAATGAGAGATTGGTATCAAAGAGCACACCCAGGTTCCTAACTGACGACGAGGACTTGACAGAGCAGCCATCAAGTGTTAGACAGTATTCTAGGTTACTACATGTGGAGTTTTTTTGTCCAATAATTAAAAATTCAGTTTTTTCTGAATTAAGTTGCAGGAAATTACTAGTCATCCAATTTTTTATATCAGCTATGCATTCCGTTAATCTTGTGAATTGGTAAGTTTCGTCAGGGCGTGAAGAAATATAAAGCTGAGTGTGAACAATGAAAACTAACGCCATGCTTCCTAATGATATCTCCCAGTGGTAGCATGTACAGGGTGAAAAGCAACGGTCCTAGCACTGAGCCCTGCGGTACTCCATATTGAACTTGTGATCGGTGTGACATCTCTTCATTTGCTGCTACAAACTGAAAACGGTCAGATAAGTATGATTTAAAACATGCCAATGCAATTCCACTAATGCCAACATAATTTTCGAGTCTATTCAAAAGAATGTTGTGGTCGATGGTATCGAATGCAGCGCTAAGATCGAGTAACACTAACAGAGAGATACAACCACGATCGGATGATAAGAGTAAATCATTTGTAACTCTAATAAGAGCAGTCTCAGTACTATGATGTGGTCTAAATCCTGACTGGAAAACCTCACAGATACCATTTTTTTCTAAAAAGGAGCATAATTGTGAGGACACTGCCTTTTCTAGTATTTTTGACAGAAAGGGTAGATTTGAGATTGGCCTGTAATTGACTAATTCTGTAGGGTCAAGTTGCGTTTTTTTAATAAGTGGTTTAATAATAGCCAACTTAAAAGTTTTCGGTGCATATCCTATAGTCAAGGATGAATTAATGATATTAAGAAGAGGATCTATGACCTCTGGAAGCATCTCTTTTAGTAGTTTAGTCGGTATAGGGTCGAGCATACATGTTGTTGATTTAGATGATTTAACAAGTTTAGCCAATTCTTCTTCTCTTATAGCAGTGAATGAATGTAATTTTTCCTCAGTGACACTACAATGCTCTGTCTGATGTGATACAGTAGTAGACGGCTGCATGGTTATAATTTTTTTCCTAATATTATCAATCTTACAAGTAAAGAAGTTCTTAAAGTCATTACTGCTGTGCTGTTGGCAGACATCAGAAGTTGAAGCTTTATTTTTGGTTAATTTAGCCACTGTATCGAATAAATACCTAGGGTTGTGTTTGTTTTCTTCTAAGAGAGTCGAGAAATAAGCAGATCTAGCAGTTTTTACGGCCTTTCTGTATGAAATCATGCTATCTTTCCACGAAATGCGAAAAACTTCCAGTTTTGTTTTCTTCCAGCTGCGCTCCATTTTTCTGGCTGCTGTTTTAAAGGCCCGGGTGTGCTCGTTGTACCACGGCGTTGGACTATTCTCTTTAATCTTCTTTAAGCGCAGAGGAGCAACTGTGTCTAAAGTGCTGGAAAAGAGAGAGTCAATAGTTTCTGTTGCAACATCAAGTTCCTCTGGGCTATCTGGGATGCTGAGGAGATGAAACTGATGAGGAAGTTTATTTATAAAGAAATCTTTAGTCTCAGCAGTGATAGTCCTGCCATATTTGAAGCGAGGGGACGGCTTTGCAGCCTTTGCTAAATTAAGTATACATGATACTAGGTAATGATCTGAGATGTCATCGCTCTGCTGCAGAATTTCAACGGTATCAACATTTATTCCATGTGACAATATTAGGTCTAGAGTATGATTACGGCGATGAGTGGGTCCTGATACGTGTTGCCTAACTTCAATAGAGTTTAGAATGTCTCTAAATGCCAATCCCAATGCGTCTTTTTCATTGTCTACATGGATATTAAAATCACCAACAATTAGGACTTTATCTGTAGCCAGTACTAACTCTGATAAAAAAATCAGCAAATTCTCTGATAAAGTGTGTATTGTGCCCTGGTGGCCTGTATACAGTAGCCAACACAAATGTTAAACAGGATTTATCAATTTCACTACATAACGTTATGTAAAGCACCAAAACTTCAAAATAATTATATTTGAAACTAGACTTCCGAGTAATACTGAAGATATTATTATAAATTACAGCAACACCTCCCCCTTTACCTTTCAGATGCGGCTCGTGTTTATAACAATAATCTTGTGGGGTGGACTCATTTAAAGTAATGTAGTCGTCAGGTTTTAGCCAGGTTTCTGTCAAACACAGCACATCTAGATTATAATCTGTAATCATATCATTAACAATAAGCATTTTAGAGGAAAGGGATCGAATATTCAGCAGCCCGAGCTTTATCATTTGTTCATCTGTATTATATCTGTTGTTTATTTGTTGGACATCAATTAAATTTTTACCGTTGAATAGTTTTGGTGTTTTTTTGTATTTACTAATTCGTGGAACAGACACAGTCTCTATGTGATGATAGCTAGGTGAAAGAGTCTCTATGTGCTGGGATTTATCTGACTTCTGTGACGCGAGACAGCTAGCAGACGGTCGGGTAAGCCAGTCCGTCTGCTTCCTGACCTGGGCCCTACTTAGTCAAGGTTTAGCTTTAAGACTATGTGCCAAATTACTAGAGAGAAGAGCGGCACCACCCCAGGAGGGATGGATACCATCTCTTTTCAACAGGTCAGGTCTGCCCCAAAAGCTTTTCCAATTGTCTATGAACCCTATGTTATTTTGCGGACACCACTTAGACAACCAGCCATTGAGTGATGATAGTCTGCTAAGTATCTCATCACTCCTTTTAATGGGGAGGGGACCAGAGCAAAAAAAACGATTTGCCATCGTACTTGCGAGTTCACACACCTCTTTAATGTTAATTTTGGTGATCTCCGACTGGCGTAAACATGTGACTATGGTGGCTGGTGTCTCTATTTTCACGTTCCGTGTAATAGAATCGCCAATAACTAGGGCACTTTCAACAGGATTCTCAGTGGGTGCATCACTGAGTGGGGAGAACCTGTTTGATGTTCTAATCGGAACGGAAGAGTGTTTTTTTGATCCGCGACTATGCCGTCTCACCGTCACCCAGTTGCCCTGCTGCACGGGCTCTACAGCCGGAACCGAATAATGTACAGATTTCACTAAGCTAGTCGCATCCAAAGCAGTGTCTAAAGCTGTTTTGTTCTCACTACTCTCAAATAAAGTCTGGATGCGTGTCTCTAATTCTGAAATTTCCTCCGTCAGTCTGACTATCTCCTTACATTTATCACATGTGAAGCCCTGTTCACCAACGGAGTCAGATATACTAAACATGAACATGACATGAACGTGAAGGGATAGTTCACCCAAAAACTTCCAAACCTGCATGATTTTCTTTCTGAGAAAAGATATTTTCAATAAAACACAAAAGATATTTTCAATAATTTGGGTAACCAAACAGTTGATGGGGCCGATTGACTTCCATAGTAGGAAAAAAATACTATGGAAGTCTTATTTTGTGTTCAGCAGAAGACAGAAAATCATACAGGTTTGGAACCACTTGAGGTCGAGTAAATGATGACAGAATTTACATTTTTGGGTGAATTATCCCTTTAATGCACTTTCCTGTTTGTATTATTCCAAATTCTGTTTTTACGCCCTTGAAGGGCACTTCGGGAAGGGGGACCTATTTGAAGGAGCATTCCAAACGAAAGTAAGCGCCTGAATTCTTTCACGAAGGGCCCTTCCACAAGTCTGCTAGTAAAAGGCACATATAATAGTCACTTCAAGAAAGTAATTTTATCATTTATGGTTATCTGAGACAGGGTGGCAAATTCTCACTATTAATTTTAAAGCTAGATGGCGTGAGAGTTTGATATAACCAAACGTATTGGCACACCCCTCCAAATCACTTCCATGACCACAGGTGTATAAAATCAAGCACCTAGGCATGCAGACGCTTCTACAAACATTTGTGAAAGAATGGGTCACTCTCAGGAGCTCAGTGAATTCAAGCGTGGTATTGTGATAGGTTGCCACCTGTGCAATAAGTCCATTCGTGAAATTTCCTCACGACTAAATATTCTATGCTCAACTGTTAGTGGTATTATAACAATGTGGAAGCAATTGGGAACAACAGCAACTCAGCCACGAATTGGTAGGCCACGTAAAATCACAGAGCGGGGTCAGCGCATGCTGAGGTGCACAGTGCACAGAAGTCACCCACTTTCTGCAGAGTCAATAGCTACAGACCTCCAAACTTCATGTGGCCTTCAGATTAGCTCAAGAACAGTGTGTAGAGAGCTTCATGGAATGGCCAAGCCTTACGTCACCAAGTGCAATGCAAAGTGTCGGATGCAAGGTGACGCGATGACTCGCTCTCAGGACCTCAGTGAATTCAAGCGTGGTATTGTGATAGGTTGCCACCTGTGCAATAAGTCCATTCGTGAAATTTCCTCACTACTAAATATTCTATGCTCAACTGTTAGTGGTATTATAACAATGTGGAAGCAATTGGGAACAACAGCAACTCAGCCACGAATTGGTAGGCCACGTAAAATCACAGAGCGGGGTCAGCGCATGCTGAGGTGCACAGTGCACAGAAGTCACCCACTTTCTGCAGAGTCAATAGCTACAGACCTCCAAACTTCATGTGGCCTTCAGATTAGCTCAAGAACAGTGTGTAGAGAGCTTCATGGAATGGCCAAGCCTTACATCACCAAGTGCAATGCAAAGTGTCGGATGCAGTGGTGTAAAGCACAGCGCCACTGGACTCTAGAGCAGTGGAGACGTGTTCTCTGGACGAATACCGCTTCTCTGTCTGGCAATCCGATGGACAAGTCTTGGATTATGGTGTTGTTTTGGTGTCACTTAGTTCCAGTGAAAGGAACTCTTAATGCTTCAGCATACCAAGACATTTTGGACAATTTCACTGTGGGAACAGTTTGGGGATGACCCCTTCCTGTTCCAACATGACTGCGCACCAGTGCACAAAGCAAGGTACATAAAGACATGGATGAGTGAGATTGGTGTGGAGGAACTTGACTGGCCTGCACAGAGTCCTGACCTCAACCCGATAGAACACCTTTGGGATGAATTAGAGCGGAAACTGCAAGCCAGACCTTCTCGTCCAACATCAGTGCCTGACCTCACAAATGCGCTTCTAGAAAAATGGTGAAAAATACCCATAAACACACTCATAAACCTTGCGGAAAGCCTTCGCAGAAGAGTTGAAGCTGTTATAGCTGCAAAGGGTGAGCCAACTCCATATTAAATCCTACGGATTAAGAATGGGATGTCATTAAAGTTCATGTGCATGTAAAGGCAGGCATCCCAAAACTTATATAGTGTATTACACACATCTTATGTAATACATTTCATAATTATTTGCAATAATTATATTAACAGCAACAATAACAAAATCCTTTTTTAAAGAACAGCTAATGGGGTGATGGACACCGCGCTGCATTGTATTGGATACATTCCAGGTAAAGAGGAAATTCTGTGGTCTTTCATTGTTCCCTTCACCAAGTGCATTCCAGACAGCTACATTATGACACACAAGTACCCTGTTCTGCTCTTCATAGTGAGTAGGACACAGGGATGCTCACTTTTGATTGGTATTCGCCCCAAGTTTGTGTGTGTGATTTTTCATCTCATTTTATCAAACATTTTTCAAGCTACTGCCATTAAACAACTTGCCTCCAAATCATACAAAATTAACCCTTTAAGACTTTAGCACAAACCCGGTCTTATTGTTCACCACTTTTTAGTGTTCATTATAACAAAGAATTTTCAGTCACAGTTTATTAGTATCCTTAACTAATATGCACTTACATCAAAAAATAACTACAATGTTCTCATTGTGTTGATGCTGTTTTGTAAATCACTTGTGCTGCTATTGAGGTGGATATGGGTAAGGTTAGGGACAGGTTTGGTATGAGTAGGTTTAAAGGTGGCTTAAGGGGTAAGGGAAGGTCATCAGTGTCATTACAGATATAATTACAGAAATTAATTACAGCTGTAATTACATGCAGGGATTTAAAATAAATGTATATATATAAATGTAGAACCATGTATGTACACAATGTGTACAATAATGTTAGTACATAGTAGACAAGACACCTAATATAAAGTGGGACCAAATTTTCTTTGGTTAAGTAAAAAAAAAATTATCAATCAAAATAGCATTTGTCTTCATTATCAAAATTAAATTACTTTGTGGCGCTAAAAAATTCAGCTAGTTTTCAACTGAAAAAAATCTAACTGTACGAGTCTGGATCGTTTTTTCATATTTGGATGAACTAATCTTTAAATGCTGCATGTGTCTGAGAATTTTGTCTGTAAAATATGATTTTCCAGTCCAAACTCTATAATTTAACCCAAATTAATTCATAGACACATTATATACTGGACAAGTCTGTGTGAAAGGTAGGTCTTTAAGGAATTGGGCCAGTACAATTTTCCCAGTCTTCCTGCATTCTCCTTAGGGGTGTCATGTAAATATTTGTGTACTCAGATTAGCAGGCGGTTTGACTCCAAAGGTTATTATGCAGAATCTGGATTTTCTCAGTTTCTGGCCTTTTACCCTCCAAAATCCTGCATCTGCTGCAGTATAAAAATATTTATAATTTTCATAGCTCGTCTAGGTCTCTGAGGGGTCATATATGATATGGAGTGCCACTGACTCGTCTGCTTGCTTTGCTGGATTATTCAGAGTTTAAAGGGCACCTATTATGCAAAATTCCCTTTTACATGATGTTTGAACATAAATGTGTGTCAGCAGTGTGTGTACACAACCACCCTATAATGATCCACCCACTCCTTTTTTCTTAATTCCCATAAATCATAAGCAGTGTCTCAGAACAAGCCGTTTGCAGATTCCTGGCAAAGTAACGTCACTTTTTACAGGCCCTGTCCACGACTGTTGACGGACACTGCCTTATTATCAAACATATACTGTAAAAAAATATGGACGTAGTGTCCGTGACGTCACCCATAGGATTCTGAAGAGCAGTTTTGAGCGTAAAGTAGTGATGACCTGGCCGTTGCTATCTTGGCAGCGCGCCATCGCGTGTCACTCCCGGATAACAGAAAATGGGCAAAGAGGCGGCATGTGGGCGGAGCTGAGGTGACGCGATGACTAACAGACAGCAGATAAATGGCTGTCTTACCTGTCACTCAAAGTGGCCATGCCCTTAATTATACAGAAGTTGTCATGAAGGGCAAAATTAGCCATATAGACCAAAACCACAATGTGTACCAGGCTGTAAACATGTTTTTTCTGCTGTAAAGTTGGGCATTTTAACATGGGGCTCAATGAGATTCTGCTCCCTTCTGGAGCCTGTCCCTAGTGGCCAGTCAATGAATTGCAGTTTAAATCACTTCCGTACTGGCTTCAAGAGAAACTGGGGGAGGTTGCCGCTTGTTAGCAAAGTGTGACACCAAAGAATGAGCTCTTGAAGCTCCGCCCTCTTAGGCCAGTGCAGCAGTTCATTTGCATTTAAAGGGACACACACTAAAACGGTACGTTTCTGCTCACCCCCCAAAAGTAGCAATTTTAACATGCTATAAAAATTATCTATGGGGTATTTTGAGCTAAAACTTCACATACACACTCTGGGGACATTTTTTAAAATCTTGTAAAAAGGGGCATAATAGGTGCCCTTTAATGGGTTGCCAGGTCCTTTTTGAAGCGTCTTGGCTTGGTATAAGTTATCTATATGAAATTGTGTGGGTCACTTGTCATTCTAATTGAGATCTAGTGATCTGTTTATCTCTTTCTCACACTTCCATCACAAACAGATTCAAATTAGTGTGGAATTAATCATACTAATACAATTGAGAAAATTGGCTGGACGTTGGCAGGTCAAGAGTTCGTGCTCTGAATATCTTAAAAAGTCAAATTATAATTACATAGCTCTGGTCAAATGATAAGAAAAAAGACAGAACTTTTATAATCTGAATAACATACTTATTTTCGGGTTTTTCTTACAGAAATGTATTAACTAAAACATAGCTTTTATATCTTGCAAATAACATCAGAATAATACAAAGCAAAAAAAATATGTTTTTGCTCTGTGACAGACTCATCATGAAGATATTAGTTGTATGAGGTGTGTGGTTGTTTTTCACGGTCACTTAGTACTGTGTTTAGATTTAAAGTAGGCTAATATTTTCCCAGAATGCATTGAAAATCTACAGTAACATACTGTCCATAGCTTATACAGTAGGAAAATGGTAAGAATACAGTAATAATATTGTGAAAACAAAATCTACAGTAACATACTGTGCTCAGATTCTACAGTAGGTAATTGATGAGAATACAGTAATATTACTGTGAAAACAAAATAAATAATTTACAGTGTGACTAGACTAGAGTTTGCTGCTATTAAGGTGGGATACAGGTAAGGTTTTATTGTTACCAAGTACCTAGGTGAAAGACTGACTCTGCAGAAGAAAATCAACGCCTACTTCATTGTTGCAACTTTGGCCCCTGCCAACTGGCATATTAGTGAGATGACGAGGAGAGGAGAGCAATACTGGATAGACTACAAATAACATTACTTTCCAAAGGATAATGATTCTATGAAAGTGGTTATTTATTTTCAACAATGTGTCTGATTATTTGTATTATTTGCATTTGAATGCGGTACATTTCACTGTGGATTCTTTGGTAAATCAGTCACAATTTCGGCGCAGACTTTGCAATCAGATTTTTATGATATGGACTCGACAGTAATGCCACAACATGTAAGTAACTGTGTTAATTTCAATGCCTGATCTGTGACCAGTGATTTCTGATATGTAATGATTCACGTACAGTCAGATGTTCTTTGTCCATGTGTCCGTAACTCAAAACAGTGACTAAACGGTCAACCTCACATTGTTTCTCTTAGTAGGATGAAAATAATCTGTTATTTAAACTGATTAGATTATATATAGAAAGTGATCAAAGAACGCTCCCTTTACAATCGCTGGAGTCACAATCAGTGATTAAGTACTGGACTCGCACCAAAACTCCCATAATAATCAACAAAGCTCTTATTTCCATTGTGTTTGCACTGTTAGTGATGATGAAAGCATTCGTGAGAGAGCAGAAATTGAATTGCAATGACAATCAATCAATGCAACCTTTCATCTAAATATAATGCTATAATCAACACTTCACGATTAGTTAACCTTGAGAGCTGCAATGGTAAAAACATGCTAAAAGTTTGAGAGAGTTAAACAAACAAATTCTGAGACAAAACCAGAATACAAGTGTGTTCTGGGTGGCTACCACTTGGATTTAATAGTGCATGCTGATAAGCACCAGTAACTACCGGTATTTAGTCTTGTAAAAATTCCTTCTTTAGAAGCATGTCAGTCACTGAATTCAGCTGATGGTAAGTGCTGTGTAGTTTAGCTGCCTGATAATCTATGAAGTTTCCATCTCTTTTTCAAAAAATTGTAAGCAATTTTATTTTCATGAAACAAGGTGGTGTAAGAAATGCATATTTTGGACTTCTAGGAAGATGAATAAACTTCAAAACAGCAAATCTATTTTAGGGCATTTCTTTTTATCGCTTGAAAACTAAAGGCTATGAGAGAGAGAGCTTGACACTGCTGGAAAGGATTTTGCATTGTGAATTTATTGGGGTGGACATTTTTCTATCACAAATGATATTGTCATCACAACTATTTAAATTATACATTTAAAAAAGTTACATTTAATATAAATATTAATATAAATGTCAGGAGTAAGGTTTTGGCACTGGAGGGGACCAATGAATATATCAAAATGGGGTTGTAACGGAGTCCACTGAGGCGAGCGTAGTGAGAACCCAAGTGTTTTACTTACAAAATAATCCATTAAACAACCACAAAATAAATAAAAGACTTGGCAGAGCTAAACATGACATGACTTGAGCTAAACTTGAACAAATATAAACTCCCCAACAATGGGTTACACGAACAAAGCAATGCAAAAGACAATGGTAACACAAGGGTTATTTATACACAATAACTAATGAGTAACAAGAAACACCTGTACGGTGTACAATTTAGGACATCCTCAGACCTCAGTCATATGATGTAAAGGTGTCATGCCTCAGACTAAAAGGCTTCAGTCATTAGACAAAACGGCATCGCGCCTCAGACTGAAAGGCTTCAGGTCTCAGGAAAAACAACCTCAGGTGTCAGGTCGCGTACAATTAGGCATCGGACGAAAAAGCCTCAGACTAAAAGGCATCAGACATAAAAGGCATCGGACGAAACAGCCTCAGACCAAAAGGCATCAGACATAAAATCATCGGACAAAACAGACTCAGACTAAAAGGCATCGATCGGACGAAAAGGACTCAAGGCCCCGCAATGTATTCAACAAAGTTTGAAATACTTTTGCAGGGCAATATAGTGAACATCCCGAGTCTGATAACGTCCACGCAGTGTTTCTATAAATGTGCACACAATATCTGCAATTCAGCGCTTCAGTCTATTCACGTCACGTTTATTTATATAGGCCAGTATTTTATACAATAGATTATTTTAAAGCAGCAGCTTTAAATATTAAACATGAAAAAAAAAACATTGTCAATATGTGTGTGTGTGTGTTAATTATGTAGAACCTATCTATTGATGGTATTTATTTTATAAAGGCCTATGTAGCCTATATATAATCCCTTGGCAATGTTCTTTATATGTGCTAACTGTTATTCAAGCATTAAAAAAATTTTTAAAAGCAGATATAGAGAGAGAGACCGAAAGTAAGCTGTACTTACTTTATTTTATTCTTAGTTTTACACTGTTCAGCAGAAATAAAGGAGTTTCCCCGGTAACTTCTGTCCACAAAGCAGCGCTATGCTTACAACAACACAAAAATGTTTCTTTCCCTTCACTATAGTTTGCCAATAAGTTCGCTAGTTGCAATGTGTTATTTAGCTAACATTTTAAATGTGCAAATAAAACTAGCGAATAATACAAATTTACAAAATAATCTCAGCAGTATAAAACCGCGTATGTGACATCATATTAAGGCGGTGCAATTCGACACATTCGTTCCGAGTCCTTTCCGTCCAATGCCTTTATGTCTGAGGCCTTTTAGTCTGAGGCTGTTTCGTCCGATGCCTTTTATGTCTGACTCCTTTTTTCGTCTGATGCCTAATTGTACAAGACCTGACACCTGAGGCTGTTTTTCCTGAGACCTGAAGCCTTTCAGTCTGAGGCGCGATGCCGTTTTGTCTAATGACTGAAGCCTTTTAGTCTGAGGCATGACACCTTTTCATCATATGACTGAGGTCTGAGGATGTCCTAAAATGGACACCGTACACCTGAGCATGATCAAGACAATGAACCAATAGGCTTGTTCATATGACATCAGAGCGATTGGAGAGCATGCTTTTAAATCGCTCTCGCAGTACTTTGACATCATATGGCGATCGGTCTAGCGAGCAAGCCAGGCGATACAGATCCACTTGTCCGTGCGATACTTCTGTCGCGCCACACTCCACTTTATTCGTATAGGTGACGTCAAGCGACTTCAACATGCCCGCAAAGCATCCCGGGAAGGCGGCGCTGCATTTGAAAAAATGCTGTGCATCAAAAGCTGGCCAATGCCCATCTTTATGCAAATGAATCCGTTGAACGCGATGCAACTATCCAATAGAAGTAGATCAAATGGAGACTGGGGGAAGTCTCTCTTGGGTCCTTTGTTTTTCATTCCCCTCTGGCTCAAAACCACGGCTATAGCGGTAAACTTGAGGGATGCCCATCAACGTACACATGAGGGTAAGCGCCACAACACCACGCTTCAGTCATGTCGCAAAAGTGGATCCGTAACGTAATGACAACAGGTGTGTTCGACATCGTCTGTGGCTGGATGTAACCAATCGCTGAGAGTTGCCACGTGCAGGCGGGGAGGAGCTGCAAACGTGAAGAGACGTGAAGTCGGACACTTTCTGCTTCCCGTAGTGACGCTTGTGCTGTGTTTGCATACTTTATCACAGCATTGAATAAATGCAATATTTGTCAATACAAAGATGTTTCAGAGACATTTTCATTCAATACTTTATACTGTTTAATACAGCATCTGTTTGTACAAGAATATAGTTCAACATAAGCCTAAACTATCAAAGAAGTGTACATTTTTTATCAGTTTTATTTTGAGAAACATGACAATAATAACATAGCGACTACATAAAAAGAGGTTTTACTGTTATAAAATAAGGATTTGTGAGCATTAGTGAAACTGAAAGTGTGAGAATAAACATGAATGATGCTCGCTGTCATGCGGTGATTCCGGCCAATCGAAGCCTAACAGAACTAATGAACACATGACTAAAAACCACCAATGAGAACACATGAGACTAGGGAAGCACATGATATGATCACATGAGGGCAAGGAATCACATGACAAGGAACCAGGGAACATAACTGTGAGGATTACAAAATAAAAGACATAAAAACATAAACCAAAACTAGACACTGGGAACAAATCTACCGCAGGAGTGGGGTTATGGGTGGGACTATATTTCATGGACTGCTCTGGGATGTAATCGGCTGCAGGCTCTAGCTCTGAGGTGGAATTCTCCACTGGCAGGAGGTTCATTGTTTAGGTTCCTGGTTTGCGATTGACAAGCATATCATCCCCCTCACCTCGCCCACAATGAAAGAAGAACCAGTGTTGTCAAGCACTAATTAAACAAGCTAAGTAACCTTAAAATAAAATGCAACCTGAATTTCTTAAATAACCAAACTTTTAGGAACCAACATAAAAGTCCCTGGAAAAGGAAGCTGAGATCAGGCTACACGTTACACATATAGCATCTTGAGTTTGTGGAATACCAAAAAAATTGGACTTACAAATTATCTTATTTGATTAGTGACCTATAGAAATAGTGCAAAATCTTAAATATTTCCAATTAAAACTTTTCTTTGTTAAAATTTCTCACAATTCCAAAACTTTCTATTTATTTCTAGGTTTTAATAGCATGTAAATGCCAGATTGTCAAAATGGCCTCAGACTTTTGGACCTCACTGTACACTGTCATTTAGACTAAACAGGCCTATTGCAGGTCACTGGCTGTAACCTAAAAGAAAACAGCCTTTTCATGTTTTCTCTGGCAGCTTTACCAGATGGGATGTAAGGGTCATTTGGCCAGCTGAAATGGGTCAGTGACGGACAGGGACAAAATAGAAATCCAGCCACATCCAGGCCTCTATTGGCTCCTGGGACTCGAACAGTTTTGCATGTCTGCTGTAGAGTCATCTTTCAGCAGAGCTATGAAGTGTTGCCAGAGTTCCCCTGGAACACAGTCAGACACAAGAGCCCGAGACACTGAGTACTGAGATGGTCTTTAAGCCAGGTTTCAAATGTGGGCACAGACTCAGATTTCCATTTCTGTAAAATTGCCTTCTTTGCTAAGATCATGAAACAGCTTGTGACAAATATTTATTTCCTCTCCTCGCAGTTTCCCCAAAAATGCCAATTTTTGCCGAAATATGCTTTTGAAAGAAATTTGAATATACATCGGCAGAATGGCCAAATGTAATGACAACCAGAAAGCATGAGATACCGTACCTTCTGAGATTTTACATTTTTTACATGTAGAGGATACATTTGGGTGTATTTTGGTCCTTGAATAATGAAGCCTGTGGATAACTTTGAATTGAATCACAAAGTGCTTAGCGTTAATAGACGCTAATTTTCGTTAATTTTATTAAGACAATTTAATCTGCTTCCATATTTTAAAGGGAATTATTTATTACAATATTCTCATTATAAAACATTGAGTACATTTTTACTGGACTATTTAACAAAGCTTCTAAAGATGTATCTCCTGTTATTCTCTGAAATTTGTCTCCAGCAGGAAAGGAACTGTAAATTAGCAAACCAATAGCAACATCTGAATTAAGACTAAATGCTTTTGACTTACATAGATGTTTTTTGGATATTCTTACAGCCTTACTATTTCATATGATTGAAACAATTATAGACTCTAAATTTGCAAATAGCTTTAACGGTAATGAGAACTGGAATGGAAAGAAAGAAATATGAAAATCGAGGAGGAGTCACCATTATGATTGCATTGATCTTTCCCGCCATAGACATATGGCAAAATTTAAGATAATTTTTATATGCCAATTTGCTTTAAATAATGCGTCTGCCCTCCTTGTGATTTTGATAGGAATTGGGAGATTGAGTGATTAATCATACAGAGAAACATAGAGGCAAGAATCTCCCAAAACTTTTTATAATATTCTGCACTAAACCCACCTGGGCCTGCGCATTTATTAAGGAGGTCAACTTTGTAAATCACTTTTAAAGTAATCATGTTCCACTTTTTAAAAGCTCTAAATATCATAGGTAGTGGTCTTGAGTTACCTGACTTTTTGATTTGAGAACAAATGACTCAAGACACGAATCAGACTTGAACCACATGACTTGACAAGAAATGTTTGTTAAACCAACTCGGCCACACCCCATTATAACATTTTGTATATTAATTGATGTCTCAATGATGATGTGTTTTATGAAAGTCAGTCACACATTGTGGAAGTAACTATAACATTTTATTCTAATGTTCTTCTGGTTCATCATCAACTCACTTTCATGTCTTTAGGGAGAAGTGGATGAATTTACGTGTTGTAGCTCTCTGACTGTTGCAGCGTAAACAAATAGCAGAGACACCAGCATGTAAAACACAACATACTGCGGTGACCAGAGCGTCAGTGCCATGACTGAATGACTGGGGCAAGGTTTGTTTTTGTAGTTTTGCGAGAATTTATGCTTAAAAGCTCCAGGCAGGAGAAAAAGAGACAGATAAGATAAATGTTGTTTACTGAAGGAAGTCTTGAGAATAACAGAGATTTCTAAATATGGGAGTTAATAATGTTTCTTCATAATTATAAATAGCATGATAAAGAAAATGAGCAGTTCTAGCTGGATGTTTGTTTGTCTTGTATGTGTGTGCCAGGTTGTGATATCTTTGTGGCGACCAAATTTCCCAACAAGGATACAATTTCCAACAGTGACTGGAGCAGCCAAGAGTTGACAAATAAAAAAAAGTTGTCATATCATTTACTTGCGTTTATGTTGCTTTGACCCTCCTCCTAACATTGTCTGTTCCATGGACAACAAAAGTATAATGAAAAATGTTTTAATAATGTCCTGGTCATTTAGATTAAATAAAAATAAAAAATGTGTATTCAATTCTCACTTTTAAATAGTTGCTTATTAGCATGCTTATTACTAGAATATTGGCTGTTTGTTAGTACTTATAAAGCACATATTAATGCCTTATTCTGCATGACCTTATTCTACATCCCGTAATCCTACCCAATACCTAAACGCTACAAACCTTACAAACTATTAATAAGCAGTAGGAGCTTATTGAGGCAAAAGTCGTAGTTAATAGTTGTGTTCCCCATACTGAAGTGTTACCATATATAATTATAAATAATGTATAATTATAAATGATGTATAATTTTTTCTTCCAATGAGATGCGTTGATTGAGCTAGTTGAAAACAATATGATTACGATTGATTAATGATCAAAAGAATGATTCTTTCATGAATTGGCCATCGCTGCTTCTCTCATTAAAGTTGACATGAGATTCAAGTTACGATTTGTCTTTTCTTTCCTATTGTGACATATTATCAAATGTAGGGCAGGACTTGATTTTATGATTGGATGGTTGTGGTTTGCTATGGGTGGATCTCCTGTGAGTGACAGGTTGCCCCGCCCTCACGCCAGTAAACACATCATCAGAAGAGAAGAGATGAGCTGCAAGAGGAGGGGAAGTTATGCTGATTAAGGATTACAAGGACACATGAATAAAAAAATAATGGTGCACACGGCTAAATCATTTATATTAAATACTGCAATATTGCAATGGAATCAAAATTTTCATTCCGTTGTGACTTTAAAGGTGCTGTAAGTGAAGTCAGTCGTTTGTAAACCTGAGAGAATAAGCAAATATCGGTCTCTGAATTAGGCACCGGATTAAACACGCTCCCTTATTTGTTTGATAAAGAAATATTTACCTGTCACTCAAGTAACACAAGCTGTCTGTTTTAAAGCACACAGACACTCAGCTCCCTCCAGCGATGAAACGCTTTACGGGTCTCTTTCTAGTTGCATATTGCATTTTCGATCAGCGAGTGTGGGCATAGACATTTCCGGTTTCGCTTTACGCCGGTGCAGAGTGCTGGAGAAAGCCAAAAAATATCTCTTATAGTTATTTATAGAATCTATTATATCACTTAAAATACTACTAAGATATAATATTACTATCACATGAGCCAATGGCATTTAAACGCACACATGCACGAGTCAGATTAATGAATGAACATATGGTGCATATGCACAATGACAATAATGCCTACTGTAAATATAAAGTAAACTACGATTAGAGAGTTGTTTGCATAAAAATGCCCCATGAACATTCACACGTTTGCCCTGTGATAGGCTATAATTTATCTCCATAATTACTATTTTCTCAATTCTTTTCACTTAATTTTCACTTACCTACATCAATTGCTTTATCAATAAGATCACTACATATTTTACATTTACATGTTTTCTTTGCATCAATTATCTTTTTAGTTAAAAACAAGGCCTGTAAAAGATTGCGATTAATTTACATTTTTAACTGTAGTTAACACAAACAGTTTGAAGATGTACAAATATGTACTTACCCAGTTTGTCCCTATGCTGGCGCCATCTTGTGCACCTAGCCTATTTCCTATCCTTTTGTATGTTTAATATTTTTAGCTCATTTGGCTGTGTGGCTCCGAGTAGAATCTGATAACTCATACTGAGATTACATAAATGTACGTGTTTTTTTCAGCCAAGTTATGTACGATTTTTAAACAGGAAAAAAAATGGATGGCAGGAAACCAGACAGATTGGAATAGAGATTAGCCCATCTTTCTCTCACAGCAGAGCACGTCTCGATGTAGCTACATCTCAGTGTTCCACACAATTGCCTCAAATGTGAAAACAATACAGTAAGATCCCACAGATGTCTCTCTAAGGGAAACGATATAATTCCCATATTTTGGCAAGGATCTGGGAATGGAAGATGCAAACAAAACACACGAACAAGGCTCTTGGGATCATGTCACCACATATGAGCACATGTTGACTGCTGTTTTCAATGAGGTCCGTTAATATCTTCTTATGGCCCTTACATTGCATTTCTCTCTGTTCTTGAATCAGCTTGAATCAGTCGGCCCATTCTCCTCTGACCTCTAGCATCAACAAGGCATTTTCGCCCACAGGACTGCCGCATACTGGATGTTTTTCCCTTTTCACACCATTCTTTGTAAACTCTAGAAATGGTTGTGCGTGAAAATCCCAGTAACTGAGCAGATTGTGAAATACTCAGACCGGCCCGTCTGGCACCAACAACCATGCCACGCTCAAAATTGCTTAAATCACCTTTCTTTCCCATTCTGACATTCAGTTTGGAGTTCAGGGGATTGTCTTGACCAGGACCACACCCCTAAATGCATTGAAGCAACTGCCATGTGATTGGTTGATTAGATAATTGCATTAATGAGAAATTGAACAGGTGTTCCTAATAATCCTTTAGGTGAGTGTATATATATAGTGAGTAGGTGAGTTTACCTGGGCTTCATGATGATGTTTAATGTCCCTGACAACCTCTTGTTAGCAACCACTTTTTACAAGACAAGTAAAAGTTAAAAAACATCACAAGGGGGTGTTACTGATGTATTTTAGCTATGGCTCGATATCTTGAGCTTGTGTTCACCACAGACCTTATTTCAGGCATTTCACCAAAAACTAATAAAAAATCTGACTGACGTCAGGACAATGGAAGCGTAGGTGCTAAAATGCGAACTTGTTTCCGGGGTTGCAGTACTTGGTCTAATAGTAGACCAAAGTAGGGTGACCAGACGTCCCCGTTTTCTGGGGACAGTCCCGATTTTTGGTGTTCTGTCCCCGACTGGAGCTGTCCCCGAAAATGTCCCAGTTTTACAGCTCGTTCAAAACAACCCGCAGATATATTGCAAAAACATACAGCAGCCTTGCTGGTTATAGTAGCAATCATGTAGTGATTCTTTTCACCAGAAGATGGTGCTGTGAGATACGCTGAGTCTACTTGGTCGCGCGCGCGCCGCTTCAAGCAGAGCGCCATTATCGTCAAATATCAAAAGAAACATCGTTATTGTTTTCAAGGTAGTAACATACTATTCATGTTAAATTAAAGTAATGCTGTTAGTATGTGCTTTATAACAGAGCCTCAACAGGGTGCGGGATTGTTTTGTCCCCAAAAGTTCTGCAGTCACAAAGCAGTGATTACCACACATCTGAACTATAAAAAACCTAAACAATTAACCTTATACTTGCAACAAATACATGTGCAGATACACGTACTTTCTGCTTAAAATAAGCCTTAAAATGCAAAATAACAAGACTAATTAAGGATAGTAAGAGTTTCAAGCACAAACATAAAACATTTGAAAAGAAAAAAAGTTATTTATATAGTATAAAATATTAAATAAAATTATAAAATGTTAAAATATTTGTTATATTTATGTTGTTTTATTTTTGTAATGTGTTTTTGTTAAGTCATGTTATAATATTGTTTTGAACTGCTTATTTACAATGGTTACTGTTAACTGTTTTCATTGTTTATTTGTTTTAGTTTTTTTGTGGGTGCGTTGAATTGTATTAAATCCAGACCAAAAATCCTAATAATCAAACAAAATCCTAATAATTATCAATATTAATAATAACATAAGGAGCCCAAAATATAAACATTAAAAATGTATTGTGCCTGTTTTTTTTAATTAAAAGATAATAACAAATGAGATTTTAGTGATATTTTGACCACTTAAATAGGAAATGTCATCGGTTTCCATTTCAGAAATCTGGTCACCTTAGACCAGAGCCCCATCCTAATTCAGAAACCATTTGTATCCAATTAAGTTGTTTTTTCGTTTTTTTACGGTTACATACTCGAACTTGTATCATGACTATAGAATAAACACAGACAAGAATGCTGATTGCTGTAATTATGTCATCATATCTGAAAGGCACGGTTATTATATGCAGACACTTTCCCCCTCCATGACAGTGCGAGTTAACGCTCACACCATTGAGTTACAGTGATAAAGCAGCACTGCCACCTGTCGGACATTACATTTATTACATTATTCATTACATATCATTCATTCATTGTTTTTATTGTTTATGATGGGTCCTCAAATAATAGAACACACAAAAGGTCAAACATTAAGATATTGTGATTGTAAAATTATTCGTTCTGTCAAATCCTGTATGAGATTATTTTAAGTAAAAGGTGAAATAAGAGAACTTGAAAAAGGTAGTATTTTTTATTATCACAACATGGTCAAGCATTCTACATCACACAAATAATAAATGGAGTATATAACATGATATGGCAATACATTATCACATGCAGGCAACTTAAATATCAATATTAATGGCACTGCAAAAATGTGTTAGCACAAAAAGACACACAGCTAAAGAAATGTACAATTGTTGTCAACAGCACTTTGTGCCTTTTATTCTCCTGAATCAAATTCCTTGGCCAGTACTTCCCTGGATCTACTGACCATTGCTCTACATCTTATTGTGGAGAGCGTAATGCTTTCTGTATTGTCTCTTGAGATGCTGTAGTGGTCACAGGCATTTTTATCCTGTTTTCCCCTGGTAGTGACATCCATCTTGGTTGATCCAGTCACAAGTGTTAACCATGCTGATTAACCACAAAAAAGTGCTTGTGCATGTATATGGACTTTTCCAAGTATTTCGATTCAGTTATTTTCTTTTAAAGCCACAAATGACATGAAAAGTAGTTGTTTTAGCACAATGAAAGGTAAATAGGATGTCCAAATTGGTTTACACTAGAGTTCACATGTAATTTTGTCCAACATATGTGGTTTTTAGTACACCTGGTTTTAGTGTTGTCTACTTGTGATCGGATCACCAAATGATGTTAATACCAGGAGCCTTTGGCTCAGGGATCATGTAGAGGTGACAACTCTAATGCCAAAGTACAATCGGAGCTGTTCCAGAAAGATGAAAGTTAGTACAGTGTGAGGAATCAGACGGATTCCAGCTGGGACAAGACCCTGAGGAGACAAAAACACATGGTTACTACTACAGTAACACACTCTCAGAATGTATAACACCCTTTAATGGCATGAAAAATGGTTTTCACCTTGTAGAAAGCTTTAGGTCCAAGTTTTCCAGTGTCGGTCAGACAATGAATCACCCCCTACCATAGAAACTAGTGTCACAACTGAAGAATATACACTGACAATCAAAAAAGTTTTTTAAACATTTTTGTGAAATATTGTGAGAATTTGGTTAATATTATTACAATTTAAAATAACTGTTTTCTATTGTAATATTTTTTTTAATGTAGATTATTCCTGCAAATTTTCAGCATCATTACTCCAGTCTTCAGTGTCACATGATCCTTCAGAAATCATTCTGATATGATGATTTGATGCTCAAGAAACATTTATGATTATTATCGATGCTGAAAACAGATGTGCTGCTTCATATATTTGTGGAAAACATGAAAGATTTCAAGAAAGATCTTTTTTCAGGATTATTTGCTGAATACAAAGTTCAAAAGAACAGCATTTATTTACTATTTATTTATTTATTTTGTAACATGATAAATGTCTTTACTGTCACTTTTGATCAATTTAATGCATCCTTGCTGAATAAAAGTATAAGTTTATATGTATTAATCACATATAAACACAAAGTTTGTTTACATCATATATGTATGCGTGTATACACACACATTTGTACAACAGTTCTTTCTGGTTCTCAAATCTGATTGACTTTTCCAGCCGTGCAATATTCCCCCAGTATCAGCACTGGAACCGTTTTCACCGTTTGTATCACTACTTGCGGCAACTGTCATGGTGGTCAAGCAAATCCACCATATTTTTTACAAATACTACTGTTATTGTGTCACGGAATGTAGCTGTTGTAGTTGTAGCTGACCTGTTGCTGTCTACGCTTCCATCGCGGTCTAAAATACCGTGAAAATTAGGCAAATTAGTCCGGTGACGTAGGAATGCACGTGACTTTCCAATTCCCGCTGGATTTCGTCCTCCGCATATAAGCTTAATAAAGCCTGAACCTTGTTGACGGTCCATCGGTCGTATTTTTTTGTTGATTGTTGATTCAAATAGCAAACAACTCTTACTAAACTAAAGCACCCAAGACCCACCCCCAAAAGTTCCTGAACTTTGAAAAAGTACTACCTCAATGTTCATTTAGACCCTGGTCCCTGCGGTCGAAACACACAGAGTACCACCCCAAAGTCCCTAGCTCCTGGGGAAAGTTCCTGTGGTGGAAACACAGCTATGGATATAATATTATGGACATTGACCTGAAGAATGAATGCTATATCAGATACAGGTAATACACTCATTTAGTCGATAATATCATTATACTCTTCTCTACATAATACAATAAGATTCAATGAAGCAACTCAACGTTCCTTTGTTACTAGTTCTAAAGTGACGTTTTGGGGCTTGGCGGAATCAGTGGCGGAAGGAAGTTGTTCTGCACAAAAGAGTGTGTGTCAAAAGAGTCAATGGAGGAATTGGAAAGAAGATAGTCTTACCCTGTATTCCCCCTTTGAATTCATCAGCCTGGTTTTCACCACATCCATGGGCTGACAGAGAATAGTAGCACAGCCTCCCTATGAAGAAGACATCATTAAAACATGACTACGTGAACTAAGATGAGCTACTAAGTAGAATAAACAACACTCTTTTTACATTTTTAAAAAGACATCTTTAGCAAAAGCAGCCTGTATAATTCCAAGGCTGTGAGAGAGGGTTGAAAATGCTTATGTAAATGAAATCAAACTACTACATTAATACTTGACCAACATTATAAGTGGACCACAGTGTAAAATAAAATGATAAATGTAACCTTCAAAGAAGTAAAGGTTAATTTTATGCATAGGAGGTGGGGAACTCACCGCAATGAGGCTGGCAAAAAAGTGAGTGAAAATGTTATCAGTCATCAGACCAGTTCCCAGAACCAGCTGCTTAGCCTGGTCATAACAGGAGAGCTAGAAGAGCCACAGAAGACTAGTGAGGAATTGAGACTCCCCAGGTCAGGTTTTATGGCAGAAATGACATTTTTTATTACCTGCCCCACAGTGACCATGGCCCCTCTACTAGCTGCCATTGAGGCTCCAGAGAACAGTTTCTTTATTCCCTCTGTGAGAAAGGAGAACAGTTCATGAGGCAAGGATCTTACAGACAGAGCTCTATGAATAATTCAAATGACCCCAACCATTGTCTGTTCTCTCTTTCCTGATGGATGAGTAAGTAGCACCATCCCACATTCTGTTATTACACATTTCCAAATTGCTGTGGGAAGGTTTTAAAGTGCAGACTTTGGCATGCATACTTCTTTGGCACCAACACATCGCAGCAATTCATTCTATACTATATTTTGTGACTATATTTCCCAACAGTTCATTCATCAGATTTCTTCTAGTCCTAAGCCAAAATATGTCAAATTTTTCTGAAAGGATTTGCTGATTCTAACCTTCATTCCAGACGCGTAACAATCCGTCAAAAGCGTGTGCATAGCTGCAAAACACCATATGTTGTCATGACAGATCATTACTCTGTTTTGGTGTATAGTTTATAATCTTTGAGACTTACTTTCTTCGAAGCTCAGGAGGCAACTTCACATCATTCTGCATTCTGTTATAAAACACAAGTAAAAGAAAATCATTCAACCTCACAGCAGATTTTTTTTATTATTATTTACAAAATAGTACCAAAATAGACCACCTACAGTTAGTTACTCTATCACAAAAACACGCACAACTGTTCTCATTTAAAAGTCCCCCTTGTGTAAATCAATGTCACTCACCTGACATTAACCATGTCCGCTGGCGTACCAATAAACCCTCCAATAAGACCTATAGATTAGGAAATTAAAGGCACACTATGTAATTTTTCATCACTAGAGGTCGCTTATACAAAACAAAGACGTAGCGCTTCTTCCGCTCATGTGTATGAGGGGTAACGCAGCGCTGCATTATAATATTAGATACATTTGAGTGTGTTGAAAGTTATGTTATAATGCTACTCTGTGCGTTCGCTCGGCGGCAACTACGAGTTCACACTGCAGTAAACGAGATCGATATTAGGCATGGTAAAACATGGTACTTGCGGTAAATCAAGAAAACCAGATTTAAACAATAAGACTAACTGTGTTGAGCTATATAACAATGATTAGTTTTCTGTCGATGAATGTATCCAAACAGTTGCTCACCTGTCTAATAAAACGCATAATATATTAAAGCGTCTTTGGTGTTTCCATGGTTTCTACAAAATAAAAACGGAAATCGAGAGTAACACGGGTATGATGTCATTGATAGGCAACGCACGGACACGGTTCATTTCCGGGTTAAAATTGCTTATTTCTCTGGATTTAAACATTGTTAGAAACGTTTGTGATAATGTAAGTACACAAGTCATAAAAATATATAACACTGCTCTAGTGGTTTTTGGATATTTTAATCCAAAAATCTTTCATATTGTGCCTTTAAACAATTTTTTTTTTCTTAAAGCATATTGTAATGTATGAAAACAGTCACTCAGATATTCTGCTCTCTCATTTTGTGTTTCATGGATAGAAATTTTAACAGAAATTTTAATTAGCTCAATTGAACAGCCTTTATGTAAACACTTCAATTGATCTAATTGAGCCTGATCCAAATGAATCCATCCATCTTCAGTTCATTGCGTCACAGGCAAATTAAGACAGTTATTGGATTATAGCAGAAAGGTCTGGTGTGAAGTTTTTACCTCCAAAAGCAGCCAGTAAGATCTTCTGGTAGAAGGGCATGGGCCCCTGGTTTCGACTGGAGATCTCGTCTCTCACAGTTTCATAAATGGCAAAGCGGGTCATTGAGTAAGTCATCTAGAACAGTGAAAATGGCACCACACTATCAAGATTATCTGTACCATAAATTGAGCTCAAAAGCCTAGAAAAATCCAAATCCTCCTCAGAGGTACTAACCTGCCTGCAGAGGGAGGCACTGAGCCCATTGTAGAGTGCTAACAGCCCATCTCTGCGCACCACTTGCATGGCCATGCCAGTCATCCTCATCTTCACCTCCTGCTGGGTTTGCAGATGAACCTGCAAGTGGAGGAGAGAACTTAGAACTAAGGCAAAACACACTGTAGACTATATCATAACACATTATACTGTACTAGACAATACTGTACATAAGCAATAAGGCATGTGAGCTGTGCTGTATATTGTGAATACAGTAACTATCAGTGGAGTCACTATTCCCACTATATCAAGTTCCTTATTGCTTTATAAAATGCTCAATCCAGATTAAGGACATATATTTTAAGGACACAATTGGCTGTTTTGTTGCCAGGCAGATTAATAAGAAAATATTTCACCATTTAAAAAAAAATACTGTCCGAACACGTCGCCGATAAATTGAAGGTGAAATAGAAGCCCCCTTGTGTCCAAACTGTATGAAAATATATTTGGAAGGGGTGTAAAATGATTAAAGTATGGAACCTCTCTGACACTGTCAAACCCATTAGGGTCTACAACTACTAAACTAGTGGTTCTCAATCTTTTTTACTCTTAAGGGCCCCCAGATTGGCTAAGTTATTTCATTTGGTATTTCTGCTGTGATTATATGACATTTTGAATGATTTTGTGTGTGTGTGTGTGTGTGTGTGTATTCATGTTTTTCTATCCTGGTGGGGACTTCCACCTGAATGCACACAGACTAGTAGTTTTTTATGTAAAACTGCAGAAAGTGTTGTGTTATGGGTAGGTTTAGGGGTAGGGTTAGTGTAAGGGGAGAGAATATACGGTTAGTACAGTATAAAAACCATTACGTATATGAAGAGTCCCCACAAACATAGTGAACCAGACGTGTGTGTGTGTGTGTGTGTGCGTTTTTTTTAGTTTGCTGAAGCCTCCCAGAGGGTCCTGGTCCCCTGGTTGAGAACCAATGTACTAATCTATACAATATTATACAAACATGATGCTCTACTGTTACATAAATATGTTAACATTTGCAATATAATATACTATACTGTGGCTCTCAACCAGAAAGGCGGGGCCCCACAAGGGGCCTTAGCAAACTTCAAAGGGGGTCTTCAAGATGACTTTAAAATAAAACATGACAATTAGGAAAAACTAAAACAACTAAAAGAAAATTATTTTAATGTACCCCTCAACATCTGTCTTGAAAAACCTGGATATGTGCCTATAGCCTAATTTTAAGTGTTATTTCTAGACTAGAGTAATCAAGTAAATGATAAAATAATAATACTCCATGAGGTCTACAGTTTTATTCCAAGCTCTAAACTATTTTATAGAAATTTCTCATTTTCAAGTTTTGTTCTGGACAATGGGGATCCTTGGAGTTGGAGTCTAAAATGTAGAGAACCATATACTAAACTATACTAGCCTAGCCTAGACTATACACACACTAAAAGTTGTTATACATTCAAGACTAGTACTAAAAGAGTGCATGCCATTTAGGCTTTAGAACAGCTCATGGAAACCTCCCTCACTCGTACAGTGGGCTACCTTGATCAAGTCCAGTGGGTGAGTGCAACAGGCGGCCGCACACGAGGCAATCCCTCCGAAGTACCAGCACGAAATACGCGTCTCTGTCATGACCGAATCTCGGTTTATTCCGTGACGACACGACGAAGGAATGAAGTGGAATAACGCGACTCGCACGCGACATTAGCCGGTCGGATCTACGATAAAGTCCCAGTGATAATCCTCTACAGTGCAGCTGATGATAAGACCTGTACTGTTAAAAGTAAGCTGCCAGTATTACTTCACCAGCTATATGTAGCAGCATTACAAATGCGCAGTAAGGCGCTTATTTGTAAACAACAATAGCGTTTACTGATATAGCGGGGACGCGCGTTATATCAGAGCGTCATGCTGAATCGCACACTCCAGGCGACATTACAAGATCGAGCGTCTGTCAGAGGAAAGTGTCATGTGCCTCAGCAACATTGCTGCTTAAGGGGACACGCAGTGGACATTACTCACATGGCGCGGTATTCAGTAATTCTTCTTTATTTGCATTTGTATTGTTCAAATGTGTGTTTCTGGTGGTTTTTGAATTAGGCCTAATCGAATAATTATTAAGAACGGGGCTAAAGGCTTTTAGATGTAATTTTCCTCTTAACCACTAGATGGCACAAACTTGCTGCTGCACTTCCAAAACATCCGACTTTCAAGATGCACGTAGAAATGTATCTGATGATCACTGCGCTAATTTGATCTAATGATGTTTTTTTAATGTTGTAAAGTAACAAATGAGGATCGATAAAAAATAATGTTTGAGACAAAGGTCTTCTTAATGATTTTTAGTGTTGTTCTAGGTTATTAAAGTAACAGTTTTATAATAATGGGAGAATGTGTAAAAGTATGGTATTTGGGGTAAAAGGCTACCCTGCTTTTTAGGCAAAAAGGCACAATAATTAACATGATAATAAACAGCTGGCTGACATTTTTTCATTTGTTGACATGTCATGGTTAGATTCAGATTGTAAATATTTAGATATGTAAATACGTTGGATGTCCTCCTTAGAGATAATACCTGGGACAGTCATATTTAAAAAATAATAATAATAATAATTATATATATATATGATATTAATCATATCATATCATAAAATATTATTTATTGTTACCACTGTAAATCTATATTAAATTATTATGGGATATCCTTCAATGCTTTCAGAACCTTTACTTAGGCTACTACTAAAATAATTTTGTTTCTGTATTTTGAAAATGAACATATTTAAATGATAGTATATTTATTGAACAATATTTTTTATAAATAAACAGAAAATAGTACAAACTTTGCTAAAGTGATTGTTTTGAACAAGTATTAACTTTAGACATTATTTAAAAACATATTATTTTAGCTAAAGTATTTGTATCAGTAATGTTTTGCTCCATGCTGGTTTTACCCCATGTGTCTGTGGGGTAAAAAGTCCCACTCGCCACCTTATACATTTATAGAATTTTCAAACAAATTTGGATTTGAATTTGAATAATTTTTAACCAAATAAAGATATTAAAGCTTTTTTTGGTTAAAAATGATCCAAATTAAAAAATTTAGCAAGTAGCCTACATAACCAGCCAGTGTTCAAAACTATCCCCTTACCTTAGCCCGATTCACAACGGTAAGCTTATAATAATGTGTTATAATTAGAGTGGTACTGGTGGATTTCCGTGGGAAATTCGAGCATGTCTGCGTCATTATGTTACGTCTGTATAGACCCCTTCACGGTTGACGTCACAGGAAAATCTGCGGTTCGCAGTGCGCATGTCGGAGTCAGAAAGTTCATTCCATCCCATTGATTTGTGTTAACCAGAAAATTTCTCGTCAAGAAAAAAATGCCTACTTGTTGCTTCGTGAACTGTGAAAATCGCACCAGTTATGGAGTCAAGTTTTTCAGGATTCCTGCAGGATTAAAAAAAATAAATAAGACGACATCTGTGGCTGCAAGCTATTAAACGGGCAGACTGGGACAATGCTACGAGGCTCGTGTTTGTAGAGGCTCAAAATAGGATTTATAATTTAATTATAATATAAATATAAAAAAACTATTTAAATAACAACAGAGCTGAAAATAGCACTTAGAAAAGATATCTAAAAAGAAACTCAAAAGGGATTGAGAATAAAAATTACATTTATTATATAGTCAAGTCAAGTCAAGTCAACTTTATTTATATAGCGCTTTTTACAATGCAGATTGTTTCAAAGCAGCTTCACAGTGTTAAACAGGAAAATAATGAACAGAATTTGATTCGGCTGTACAGCCGCTCTGGAGAAAACGGTGATGTCATCAGCTCATTTCAATTATCATATATATTCAAGTAATGTAGTTGATATAATTTAGTTTAGTAATTAAATTTATTTGGATATTTATTTGAAAATTTTGTGTCCCCAACTGAGCAAGCCAGAGGCGACAGTGGCAAGGAACCAAAACTCCATCAGGTGTCCTAATGGAGAAAAATAAACCTTGGGAGAAACCAGGCTCAGTCGGGGTGCCAGTTCTCCTCTGGCCAATTAACAAACAGTGTATGTTTATTATTTTGGCAGCCTTATAGGTCAGAAGTAATATTAGATTGGATTATTCGAAAGATCGGAGGCATCACACCGGGTTTATTGAGGATGGCGTGTCAATTAAACAATTATTAAGTAGGACTATTCGAAATATCGGAGACATCACGCCGGAGATGGATCCATTGAGGATGCCATGTCGATGAGCAATTTCAGAGGGTAGACTAATTGACACGGTCTCTGCAGACACTTCAGGGATGAGTTGGTAATGTCTGGGCGCTGGTCCACCATCTGATCTGGATACGGCCCGGATCCGGCTGACTGCAGTAAACCTCGGGATAAACAGAGAGACTAACATTAGCGTAGATGCCATTCCTCTTATGATGTAACGAGTACATCAGGTGTTATGGGAAGTGTTCCCGGTTCCGGCTGACCTAGTTAATGCAGCCTAACAATTTGAATAAAATATAAATTAAAATGTTTTATGTGTATGCCATAGTAAAGAGATGCGTTTTTAGTCTAGATTTAAACTGACAGAGTGTGTCTGCTTCCCGAACAATGCTAGGAAGGCTGTTCCAGAGTTTGGGTGCTAAATAGGAAAAGGATCGACCGCCTGCAGTTGATTTTGATATTCTAGGTATTATCCACTGGCCAGAGTTTTGAGACCGCAATAGACGTGATGGAGTATAATGCGTTAAGAGCTCGCTCAAGTACTGGGGAGCTAAACCATTTAGTGATTTGTAAGTAATTAGCAAGATTTTAAAATGTATGCGATGTTTAATAGGGAGCCAGTGCAGTGTTGACAGAACCGGGCTAATATGGTCATACTTCCTGGTTCTAGTAAGAACTCGAGCTGCTGCGTTTTGGACCAGCTGCAGTTTATTTATTAAGCGAGCAGGGCAACCACCCAGTAGAGCATTACAATAATCTAGCCTTGAGGTCATGAATGCATGAACTAACTGTTCAGCATTTTGCATTGAAAGCATATGCCGTAATTTAGATATATTTTTAAGATGGTAGAATGCAGTTTTACAGATGCTAGAAACGTGGCTTTCAAATGAGAGATTGGTATCAAAGAGCACACCCAGGTTCCTAACTGATGACGAGGACTTGACAGAGCAGCCATCAAGTGTTAGACAGTATTCTAGGTTACTACATGTGGAGTTTTTTTGTCCAATAATTAAAAATTCAGTTTTTTCTGAATTAAGTTGCAGGAAATTACTAGTCATCCAATTTTTTATATCAGCTATGCATTCCGTTAATCTTGTGAATTGGTAAATTTCGTCAGGGCGTGAAGAAATATAGAGCTGAGTATCGTCAGCATAACAATGAAAACTAACGCCATGCTTCCTAATGATATCTCCCAGTGGCAGCATGTACAGGGTGAAAAGCAACGGTCCTAGCACTGAGCCCTGCGGTACTCCATACTGAACTTGTGATCGGTGTGAGATCTCTTCATTTACTGCTACAAACTGAAAACGGTCAGATAAGTATGATTTAAACCATGCCAATGCAATTCCACTAATGCCAACATAATTTTCGAGTCTATTCAAAAGAATGTTGTGGTCGATGGTATCGAATGCAGCGCTAAGATCGAGTAACACTAACAGAGAGATACAACCACGAAAATATACATTTTCAACTTTAGTAATGTACTGTCAAATGGATTATTTATTTGTTTATTTATTTGATTTGAATGAAAAAATTTTAAAATATTATTTATACTTATTTTAATCTTTGTAATATAAAATATAATAATAAAATATAAAATAATAATTGTATTTGTATTTTAGATTTGTAATTTTTTATTTATGCATTTATTTATTTTAATTAAATGTATGTATTTATTTATGAGTCTTATTTATTTTATTTTTTACCATTTATTTATTTTATTTTTTTCCAGTTTTCCTCTAGACTTTTCCACAGACCCCCATCCCTCCCTTGCAGCCCACTATTATCAATTCATCAATAGTGAATTATGAGAAAGAGCGAGAGAGAGAAAAGGACATGCTTTACATATATATTAAATGTAATTATTAGGAACAAAATTTGATTTGTCATTTTTAATAATGGAAAAATAATCAACACCTCAAAACTGAATCAAGCATTAAAACAGATACATGGGATAAATCTTTCTTCTAAACAGGCCTGGGAAGGCATTAGGACGATGATTAGTGTATCACACAAGACTAAAGGGAAGCATAACACAAACATGACGGCTGCAGATGAAAAAAAATATATATCACACTTTTGAGGGGAATAGTGAACACATAAATATTAAGGGGCCAAGCACAAAGAAGGTACAAGTCATGACTGGGAGCATCAGACCAACTGCAACAACAAGCAATTAAAAGCATATTAAGATTATTTTAGGCAAAATGCCGGAAAAATCAAATGTAAATCACTAGTAATGTGTTTTAATGGTTTATCACCTTCGACCAATAGGTAGCGCTGTTGCAGAGATACAACCTCAAAGTCATTTTGGCATCATGCCTTAAATTTGTTGCTGCGCTATACAAAAACAGTTTTGTCTATCAACACAAAATCCATAACTTTTTGTCAGCATAGTCTGAAGATGATCTGACTCGAATTTGGTAAAATCGGACAAATGGTCTAGAAGGAGTTTGAAAAAGTAGGTTTTTTAAGAAAATCAAAATGGCGGACTATGGCAAAATTGGTCTATTGGTCTATCTATGCTCTCTTGGCCCAAGGAATCTATTAAGACCAATAGGCTAATTTAATCAAAAGGTATTAGCATTTGTATACAATTTCATTATAAAATTTGACCACAAGGTGTGCGCTGCCCAGAAACTTTTTGAGGACTGTCAGGGCATGGTGCTGAAGACACATACCAAGTTTCATAACAATATGCCAATATGTTCAATAAAATATAGTATTTTACAAAAAAATTCAAAATGGCTGACGCCAAAAATGGCTGATATGGGAACATTGGGTATCGTTTGCACCAAATCTTGCACCAGACCAGTTTTGTGATTTTTGGCCAAACCGTTCAGAAGTTATAATTCAATGCCTATAATTAGAACGGTTTGACGAATCAAATTGAATTCCTTTTTTGGTCAGCATGGTCTGAAGATGATCTGGTTCAATTTTTGTATAAATCAGAGTAACGCCTAGGAGGAGTTTAAAAAGTAGGTTTTTTGGAAAATTGAAAATTGTGAAAAAATTCAAAAGAGATGGGGTGCATGAATCAAGAATCATCTTGAGCCAAGGAATCAGAGGACCTTAAGCCCAGGTCACACCAAGCTGACAATCGGTGGTAGGAACCTTGGGCACATAGCCAGGCTTGGGTCTCCGTACCATGTGTGTCACCTGGCCCGAACTCTAGGCACAATTTGTAGACCGAAAACGCCTGCAGGTCCTCTACCCTCTTTATAGAGGCCAGTGCGGTCAGCAGCAAAGTCTTCATGGGCAGAATCTTTAGCTCTGCCGGTGGCAAAGGCTCAAATGGGGCATTCTAAAGTGCTCGGAGCACCAGAGCAAGATCCCAAGAGGGTATGGAGGGGGGTCGAGGAAGATTTAACCATCTCACCCCCCTAAGGAACCTGACGACCAGGTGGTGCTTCCCAACCGACTTGCCTCCTATATGGTCATGATATGCAGATAGTGCAGCAGCATAGACTTTGAGGGTGGAGGGAGACAGCCTTCGCTCCAACCCTTGCTGCAGGAAGGAAAGCACGTCACCGATCGAACATCTTTGGGGGTCTTCTCGGCGAGAAAAACACCATTCGGCGAACAGGTTCCACTTCGAGGCATAAGCATGTCTCATAGGCGATTCTTATGCGGAAGTAATGGTGTTAACTACCTCTTGGGGTAAGTCACCTAGAACCTCCGAGTCCCGTCCAGGGACCAGACATGGAGTTTCCAGAGGTCTGGACGCGGGTGCCACAAGGTTCCCCCGTCTCTGAGAAGGAAGATCCTTCCTTAGAGATATCTGCCAGGGAGGGGCTGTCACGAGGAGCATTAGTTCTGGGAACCAGGTCTGGTTGGGCCAGTAAGTCGCAACTAGCAAGACCTGCTCCTCGTCCTCCCTGACTTTGCACAGGGCGAAGGCCTTGGGGCCAGCTGTGTGCCTGTGCATCCGTGCCGAGTGTTCCCTCGGTTAGCGAATAAAACAACTTACAGTGGGACATTTCTGGAGAGGCAAACAGGTCTACCTGAGCCTCTCCGAACGGTCTCCAAATCAGCTGGACCGCCAGGGGGTGGAGTCGCCATTCTCCCGGGAGCGAAGCTGACTCCAGAGGAGGAGATGGTGGGTGAGTTGCGACATGTGACGGGGGCATAGATCATACCACCTTGTCGGTTGATGTATGCAATGGTCGCAGTGTTGTCTGTATACACCAATACAACTTTGCCCTGTAGCGGCTTTTTGAGGCAGCTCAGTGCAAGATGTACTGCTAGCAACTCGAGGCAGTTGATGTGCCAATGCAGGTGCGGGCCAGTCCAAACCCCTGACACCTGCCTAGACACCTGTTCTAAGGGCACTCCTGCCTGAAGAAACAAGGGGTCTGACCACAGGCTGAAGGTTTGGTGACAGGCTGGTGTGATAGTCACCCGGTGAGTGCCACGCTGCCACAACCCGCCCATCTCGGGACTCGGCGGTGAAGCAATTGCTGAAGCGGTCTCATAGGAAGCAAACCGAGTGGTGTTACTGTCGTTGTGGCTGCCATATGCCCCAGGAGCCTCAGAAAAAGTTTCAGTGGGACCGCTGTCCTGCCTTGAAACGTGTTCAAGCAGTTCAGTATTGACTGGACACGATCCTCTGTGAGGTGTGCCGTCCGTTCGCCTGAATTCTATTTGACCGAACTCCATACTGAGAAAAGAGATCCTCTGCATGGGGGCGGGTTTGCTCTTTTCCCAGTTGACCCGAAGGCCTTAAATGGCTGAGGTGTCTGAGCACCAGGTCCCTGTGTTCGCACATGATCCCTGGACTGTGCTAAAATGAGCCAGTCGTTGATATAGTTGAGGATGTGAACGCCCTGTTCTCTCATGGAAACAAGGGCCCCCTCCACGACCTTCGTAAAGACACGGGGAGACAGGGAGAGCTGGAAGGGCAGGACTTTGTACTGATATGCTCGTCCCTCGAACGCAAAGTGCAGAAACAGCCTGTGTCAAGGAAGATTCGAGACATGAAAGTACACATCCTTCAGGACGATCACTGCAAACCAATCTCAAGGAAGGATGCATTCGAAAATGCATTTCTGCTTGAGCATCTTAAACGGGAGCTTGTGAAGGCTCCAATTCAAAACTCCCTCGCCGATGAGGCACTGCAGCTGGCGGTGGGGTGGATCTGCTGTGCCATCACACCAACACCATGACAAGAGAAGTTCAACCGCAGAGCTGACTCGTAGTCACACACTTTGTAGTGAGCAGGAAAAAACATTGACCACTCGGCTTCGAAGCGAAAGCTTGATTATGCAACCAGTTGCTGCTCATTTATACCCGCGCTGCGAGGCCGAGCAGCTGTTTCAATCATTGCATGCCAATGTGCATTGACTCGTTTAGTTACACTCGAAGTAGATTGGCTTCTCTGGCGAGATTCCTATTCGTCGGTCCGACGTGGCGTCAGCGTGACCGACTGAATGGGAACTTCAGCTATCATCTCTTATGGAACAAAAATATATGGGAAAATACTGCAAAATATAATGCGATATATTGTATATTTCTCTATACGTGTTTACTTTACATGAGTAAATATGTCTGCAATATGTTTATACACATGCAGTACCATATCTGATCACATATACGTACATCTATATATTGTGAAGTGTATAACTGAATATAAAATTACATTATGATATATTAGTAAATATATTGTCATATATTTTTCAATATATGAGAAGTGGCAATTCCTTATGTATTATTCAATATATTGTAATATATTAATACAATAAATTATTATGTATATTTTCAAATATACTTTTAAATCATTTAATATATTGATCATTCATATATAAGGAAATATATTGTATTTGTGTATGGGATACCTGTTCCTAAGATCAACAAACCACAAGAGCTTGATGACTAACAACCAGTCACATTAACCTCTCTGGTGTCTAAATGCTAAAGGTGTGTTAAAAGGTATGTAAAGGCAAATACTCAACACTTATTCAACCCTTTTCAGTTCAGTTATTAGTCCAATAGAGAGTAGATGATGCAGTTCTAACATTGTTTACTCGCATCCTGAGGTTTCAAAAAATCATGTGAAAATGTAATGAAGAGAAAATAAGAGACTCTGTAACATCTCACTGGTTTATCATCCAGCTAAAAGTATTCTGGGTAAAATCTCTCTACAATCTATTCTGATACATCAACACAGTTTCACTGATGATTTAAAACAAACAGTAAACCCAGGATAGAGCGGCTGACTGAATGTGGTCTGGACTGTGTGGATGAGGCTCATTGTGTCAGAGACGCTGTAGAAGGACAGAGTTCCTGCACTGTGATCCACATACACTCCGATTCTACCACTGGACACTACTGGGAGATCAGTGCGTTTGTTATTGTGCCAGAATGAGTATCTAGAGAGAGAGCAGTACAAACTCCAGGACTGATCATTACGTCCAAACCAACACTCATAACCCAATCCCTTCTTGCTGATGCTCTTATATGACACTATTATATACACACCATTATTCCCACTCCACTCAATCTCCCAGTAACAGCGTCCACACACACTCTCTCTACACAACACCTGAGAATAATAATCGAATCTGTCTGGATGATCAGGATACGGCTTGACTGTGCCAGTGTCAGTAATCACTCTGTTCCTCTCAGACAGACGGAGGTGTTTATTCACTGTGTTCAGATCCAGAGTGAGTGGATGGGAATCTGATGGAGAGAAAACACATCAGAATCAGGAATTATGAATCTGTCAAATCTTTTAATGTATCTGAACTCTTCATGGCTCAGTGTTCAATGTATCATCAGTGTCTCAGTACAGCTGACCAGATATCCTGTGCAAATCATCATTTACATGATCAATTACAAAACTTCATGATTTATTTCACCTTCTACAGGAAGAACGTGAACAGACTATGTTTTTCTGCTTGTTTTCTTAGTGACTTACATTGTAGGAAGTTGTTCCTGGTCTTGGGATTCATGTTGGTGAATGTGACTGTGGAAATAAACAGACATGAAGAGTATGAAGAAAAATGACAGGTAAAATGCATCCATTTCTAAGATGTTTCCAATATGATGTTCTTTGATATTAGATGGAGGACTCATTTTTGAGAGCAGATAAATCTTTAGGTGCCTTACTTATTAGACATGTATAGGATTTGATCCTAAATTCCAATGGTTTTCAACCTACGTCAAATATGTATAATTATTGTGTCCATTCTGTATGTGGTGTTTGATGTGCTTGTTCACATTGCATTTGAATTTAAGATGAGCTGTGATTTATAAAGTGGGATGCATTTAGGAACCTAAATGTGTGTATAGATGTTTTACAAATAGTAGGAATATTTCAGAAAATGTTTCATGTTCACATTTAGGATCAATCTACGAGTTAGACGTCAAGTTGATCCTGGAACAACATCGTTGTCCGAAAAAATTAATCTTAACCATATAGTTAAAACCAAAACTAACCCTACCCATAACTTATGATATACTAACACTGGTGTAGAAGCATCTAACCCTGGTTGTAAGCCTAAATTTGACTCTCAAATCTGATTGGCTGATTGGAATGTTGTTTCAGGATCAACAAAGATTTTGATCCAGGAACATGTTGTACTTGGTCAAATCAGGTTCTGCATAAACGAGGCACAGGACTTTACCTCTGTCAGAGATCTTCTTGATCTCCTCTTTGCAGAAAACCTCCAGTTTGTCTCTCAGCTGACGGACAGATTCTCTCATGCCATCAAAAGAGAAGAAAGAACTGAAGGGAACGTCAGGTTCGTCTGTAGATTCAGGAGGTGTTGAGAGAGACTGGAAACTCTACAGAAAACAGAAATCAAAACTCATCAGCTCCACACTTCAGCTAATAACCTGCTCTATATCAGATCTAAGCGGCTATTGTTGACTTGACATATCTTCAGTGACTCGCCTTAATCCAGCACTTTCACACAATCAGCTGCATTTTTCTCATATTCAGCATTTAAAGGGAACATATTATGCCCCTTTTCACAAGATGTAATATACATCTCTGGTGTCCCCAGAATGTGTCTATGAAGTTTCAAAATACCCCCCAGATCATTTACTATAGCTTCTCAAATTTTCACCTATTTGAGTGTGAGCAAAAACGCACCATTTTTGTGTGTGTCCTTTTAAATACAAATGAGCTGCTGCTTCCCGCCCCCCTTTAAGAAGAGTGTGGATCCTTTACACAAGCTTCTGATACTCTGTCAACAACAAAACAGGCTAATCTCACTTAGCCAAAATGTCAGAAATAACCAGTTGTGGATTGCAGCCTTACATGTTTGAACCGGAGTCGGACACAGATGGAGAGACTCAGGAAGAGTGACTGCACCTGAATGTTTCTTAATGGATACATTTATGTAATGTTAGTTGTTGTGGAGTTATGTTGATTCAACTCATCGAATAGCATGTACCATCATATTAATCTATAAATTGTTGTAGGTGCTTGTGTGGGAATGTAAAAAAAAAGTCTGTCTATTGACTATACAATAAATGTGCATTTGCGTTTATGAATCCCGTTTTCGGGATAAAACTAACGACATAGCTCTAGCCTCTGTGAATACAGTCAGAGACTATGGTAGCTTTAGCCATATTTGCTGTACAGCATTCTAGAAAGCTCATTCTGAAAGGAAATTTGCAAACATTAACAAAATATGAAGTGCCATCCTTACTTGTTATAGATATGAATTTAGAGCACGAAGCGTCAGTACTGACCCATCCTTCAGAAACAACTTTTTCGCAAATCCAGCGTTGTACTGACCCTCGTTGGTGAAGCAATCATGCTTAAAATGATCTGCGCAAATATGTAACATTTTACTGACATTCTTCTGTGTCCTCAGTGGCTTGAATGCTGGGAGTATACGGAGACTCGTATGTTCATTGGTACATACAACAACGGATCATTTGTAATGTTTTTTGGCACAGACATTGTAATTCTCTAGCTAGCTGATACAGTGAGTAAACAGAAATGGAGGTCTCTGTGCTTCTCACTCAGGGGTGTGTCTAGTAGGGCTTCCTACTCTTATGTATTAGTAGGGGGAAATATGAGATTTATAATGATTGATGGGGATTATAAAAAAAGTATTGGATGGATTTTTACCATTTTAGACTGGTTGTTTACACACACTGTGGGCACACATCTGTGTTCAAACCTTATAAAAGTGAATTTTGCATAATAGGTCCCATTTAATGCTGTAAACTATATATATAAAAAGAGTACTTAAAATATACAAAAAATATACAAGTACAGATTGGATGTAATGTCAGATATTTTTCAGATACTTAATTGCATGTTATTTGCAATTAAATGAATGTTTTTAGTTTAACATTGTATTAAATGCAATTGGCTGAACTTTAGAGTGCTTTTTTTGCCCTGCTAAAGTTGGTCTCATTCTGCTCTCATGAAATGTTTCTCTGTGAGTCTCTTGCTCAAGTCCACTATGGTCCTGTTCTTCTAGACCTCTGTTACCTGCAGGAAATGGATGTGATGGTGTGTGTGTGAAAGCTGCTCTAGTTCAGCGTCTCTCCTCCTCAGATCAGTGATCTTCCGTTCCAGTCGCTCCAGTCGTCCTTCAGCTTGACTCACTGCAGCCTTTTCCTGATCTCTGATCCGCTGTGTGGCCTCAGAGCGGCTTCTCTCAATGGAGCGGATGAGCTCAGTGAAGATCCTCTCACTGTCCTCCACTGCTGTCTGTGCAGAGCGCTGTTAGGACACACATCACAATCACACAGTGACTTCAGTGAATCCTGACTGATACATCTCAAACTTCTCTTGTTCTCCGGACTCACCTTATGAGACTCTACAGCCTCTCTCAGCTGCTGAAGATCTTTCTGGCTCTGCTGGATTCTCTGACGGATCTTCATCTGCGTCTCCTTCAGCTGTTTCTGGAGGACAAACCAATAACAGGAAATGACACATTAAACTACTATCACACAAACATTAAAGCTACGTGAATCCAGAATTGGTGGAGGGGTTAAAGATCCAGCATGGTAAGGTTATACTGCAGGTTCAAACCACAGATTCATAATTTGCTGAAATAAGATTATGAAGCCAGTGTCAGCATTATTTCATCAGTTTTATATGAATAAATCACCCTAATAAAAGTTTCATTTCTGTCATAATTTACTCGCCCTCATGTCATCCCAAATCTGTATGACTTTCTGTATTGTAAATACAATAGAATTACAAAGAGTTAAAAGCACAGTTTTGAGCATTGATTTAAAGTCAGCAGTTCTAACAGTGGTAAATTATTCCACAACATAGGGCCAGCCATGGAAAAAGCTTGATCACCTCTGCGTTTAAGCGAGATTGAGGGACAGACAGGAGATGTTGATCTCTTGACCTAAGTGATCTGGATTGATTGTGAGTGACAATTAAGCCAGAGAGATATTTAGGGGCTTGATTACAACAAGCTTTGCAGACGAAAATGTACATTTTAAAATCCATTGTAGAGAGCATTTACGGCTGCAGGGAGCAGACAGGCAGCCGCGTTTTGGACCATTTGAAGACGAGAGATTGCAGAGAGAGGAAGCCCGACATATAGTGAGTTACAGTAGTCGTGTTGTGTGGAAATAAAAGCATGAATGACTGTCTCAAAGCTACTTAAAAATTATTTGACTTTGGCTAGCCGGTGTAGATGATAAAAACAGCGCTAACTATGCTATTAATTAGTTTGTTTAGTTTAAGATTACTATCCAGATAAAATCCTAAATTTTTAACGTTGGTGGTAAGGTGTGGTGTGAGGGTACCTAGGTCAGTAGAATTACTGTTAGAGAGCTCATTTGGACCAAATAGAATGATTTGGGTTTTATCGTCATTCAATAACATGAAATTATTTGTAAGCCACAGTTTAAGTTGGTGAAGACATGCCTCTAATCTCTCATATGTGAGGCTTTGTTTGTGTTTTATAGGTATGTAGATTTGGGTGTCATCCGCATAGCAGTGGTAAGACACACCATATCTACTCATAATAGATCCTAGGGGTAACATGTATAAAGAGAATAGTAGAGGTGCCAGAACCGATCCCTGAGGCACACCACAGGTGAGGGGAGTCGCTGAGGATAAATGAGTGCCTAAATTAACTGAAAAACTTCTGTTAGATAAAAAGGACTGGAACCATTTAAGTAACGTGCCAGTGATACCAATTGACTGCTTCAGTCGAGATAAAAGGATCTTGTGGTCAACGAAATCAAAAGCACTAAGACTACATTGTCCCCAGCGTCAGTAGTCATAAAAATATCGAGGACTTTTAGGAGAGCGGACTCAGTGCTGTGAAGGGGTTTGTAGCCAGACTGAAAAATATCAGAGATAGAGTGAGTATGCAAATAATTCTGCAGCTGTATAAAACAGATTTTTCGAGAATTTTGGATATGAATGGCAAGTTGGATATACACTCACCTAAAGGATTATTAGGAACACCATACTAATACTGTGTTTGACCCCCTTTCGCCTTCAGAACTGCCTTAATTCTACGTGGCATTGATTCAACAAGGTGCTGAAAGCATTCTTTAGAAATGTTGGCCCATATTGATAGGATAGCGTCTTGCAGTTGATGGAGATTTGTGGGATGCACATCCAGGGCACGAAGCTCCCGTTCCACCACATCCCAAAGATGCTCTATTGGGTTGAGATCTGGTGACTGGGGGCCATTTTAGTACAGTGAACTCATTGTCATGTTCAAGAAACCAATTTGAAATGATTCGAGCTTTGTGACATGGTGCATTATCCTGCTGGAAGTAGCCATCAGAGGATGGGTACATGGTGGTCATAAAGGGATTGACAGAAACAATGCTCAGGTAGGCCGTGGCATTTAAACAATGCCCAATTGGCACTAAGGGGCCTAAAATGTGCCAAGAAAACATCCCCCACACCATTACACCACCACCAGCCTGCACAGTGGTAACAAGGCATGATGGATCCATGTTCTCATTCTGTTTACGCCAAATTCTGACTCTACCATCTGAATGTCTCAACAGAAATCGAGACTCATCAGACCAGGCAACATTTTTCCAGTCTTCAACTGTCCAATTTTGGTGAGCTCGTGCAAATTGTAGCCTCTTTTTCCTATTTGTAGTGGAGATGAGTGGTACCCGGTGGGGTCTTCTGCTGTTGTAGCCCATCCGCCTCAAGGTTGTGCGTGTTGTGGCTTCACAAATGCTTTGCTGCATACCTCGGTTGTAACGAGTGGTTATTTCAGTCAAAGTTGCTCTTCTATCAGCTTGAATCAGTCGGCCCATTCTCCTCTGACCTCTAGCATCAACAAGGCATTTTCGCCCACAGGACTGCCGCATACTGGATGTTTTTTCCTTTTCACACCATTCTTTGTAAACTCTAGAAATGGTTGTGCGTGAAAATCCCAGTAACTGAGCAGATTGTGAAATACTCAGACCGGCCCGTCTGGCACCAACAACCATGCCACGCTCAAAACTGCTTAAATCACCTTTCTTTTCCATTCTGACATTCAGTTTGGAGTTCAGGAGATTGTCTTGACCAGGACCACACCCCTAAATGCATTGAAGCAACTGCCATGTGATTGGTTGATTAGATAATTGCATTAATGAGAAATTGAACAGGTGTTCCTAATAATCCTTTAGGTGAGTGTAGGTCTGTAATTCTCATATACAACAGGATCAAGTGAGGGTTTCTTAAGAATGGGAGTCACGGTGGCGACTTTACAGTCCCAGCCACAAGACACAAGTATTGATAATGTTCAGAATGTCTGAAGTGTCGAAGACCTGTTTTAAAAAGCGAGAAGGAAGAATATCTTGAGGAGAGAAGGTGGACTTTAATTTCAAAGTTATTTCCTTGCATGTCTGGAGGGAAACCAGCTCGAATTCACTCCATTGTTCCCAAGAGAAAATAGGATCGGGTGCCTGCTGTCTCGAGGTGAAAACTAGAGCTCGAGTGATGTTAATTTTGTCAGCAAAAAAATTATGGAGGTTTTCACATTCAGAGTGAGAAATCATAGTCTGGGACTTGAAAGAGGGGTTAAGAACAGAGTTGATAGTTGAAAAGAGAGTTCTGGAGCAATGTGAATTCCTCTTAATTATGTCTGACAAGAATTTGTTCTTTGCTGCCCTTACTGCCTTTTGAAAATTATTAAATGAGGCAGTCAGCATCTCGAAAGATATTTGGAGCTTGTCTTCCTTCCATTTTCGTTTGAGCCGTCGGCACTGTTGACTATATACTATATAAATAATATAATGTATCAGCTATAAAAATGGTAATGCATCAATAAAACCAACCTCATTGGTTCTTGCATTCCCAAGTCACATGACTAAACATCATGATGTCATGACACAAGTACCAGTGAAGTTTAATGTTTTTGATGTCAGCATATTTAATTTGGGCTCTGTATACATGAGATCAATGATTTGATTTGTAAAATATAAAATATATTGTAAAATATACTTTTAATATTTAAAAGTGAACTACAAGTGCACATTTAATACAATTTTATTTATTCTTTTTTTTTAAAGAATTGCTTAGATTTCTTTTACGCTACATTTGTCTCCTTTTTTGAGTTTAAAACTTTTGTACCCCATTGACTTTCATTAGCTAAAATATACAAGACATTCTTCAAAATATATTTTCTTTTACTTTCCACAGAAGAAAGTAAGTCAAACGACATGACGGTGAGTAAAAGAAGACAGCACTTTCATTTCTGCGTGATCTATCCCTCTCAGTTCATACCTGTTTCTCTGTCCTCTGTGCTGCAGTTGATACGGTGTTGTGGTTTTTATGTTCACTGTCCTTACACCACACACAAATGTAGTGTTGATCAGTGATACAGTACATCTCTAGCTCTTTATCATGTTTACGGCATATCATGTCCTGCAGTCGTCCAATGGCATCAATCACTTTGTGTGGTTTACGAGAGTGATATTCCTCATGGCGGTCAAAATGAGTTTGACAGAAAGATTCCTGACACACCAGGCAGGACTTGATGGCTTTGTATTTTCTTCCAGTACAGACGTCACACTCCACGTCTCCAGCTCTAGCGTAACAGTCAGCAGGGAGTGTAGTCTTCTTTAGTTTTTCCACCACTTCAGCCAGCATGGTGTTTTTAGCTAAAACAGGTCTTGGACTGAAGGTCTGTCTGCACTGAGGGCAGCTGCAGACTCTCATCTGATCCTCCTGATCCCAGCAGTCTGTAATACAGCTCTTACAGTAACTGTGTCCGCAGGGAATAGCCACTGGATTTTTCAGGAGATCCAGACACACTGGACATGTGAACTGATCCACTGAAATTCTGGCTTCTGCCATTTTACTGCAAGAATACAAAGAGACTCAAACACACAACAGCTCAACAATACTTCAGTTTCTGTTTGCCTAAACTAAGGAGTGGATAGTTTCCTGCTTCTGTGTTTGAGGGACGTGTGTAAAACAGGCATGTCTCTAAAGCAGCTTCCTCATTCCTGGTCAAGAAGAGGCACTTTCCTGCTGTGTTTATATAAAGTATTTGGTTTATGTTATGGTTTAAAACATCGTAATTACGAGTTCATAGCACATGAATGTATATTTGAGCAAAGTTGTATTTACAAATGAGAAACTCAGAGTTCTAGTCTCCAGATGATGATCTTCTCCAAACTGGAAATTGGGGCAAATATTTGAACAAAAGTCATGTAGTGTATTCACTTTTAGACTACAGCATTTTCACTTTTTAATAGGCTACATCTTTTTTTTATAGTGGCGCCTTTTATAATGCATATCGTTTCAAAGCAGCTTTATGGAAAATGCATGTTTCTACATTGTAGTACTGTGTCAAAGTAATGTCAAAATGTACAGTTCTAAGATAATATAAATCATGCAGTAATCTAAACATCATGTATTAATTTAGGCAGAAACAATGAGTTCTTTAACTCTTTCCTCACCAGCGTTTTTTTTTTAAATTCCAGTCACCACCAGTGTTTTTGGTCATTTTTACAATGTGCATAAGCAATGCTTTTATCTGCTTCGTTTTTGCCTGTTTTAACCATAGACTGTTGGACCATAACCATAAAAGTTGGACGACGCACCTTCATTCTCTTCCATTGAAGTAAGTGAAGCCGCCAGTATCTAAATATGGTGCTGACATCTTGGAGCCCAGAGTCTGCGCAGTAGTGGAGCCGCGATATTAAGGACCCGCCCACACTCCGGCCTAATCAATCTGGCTTGCATCCAAAATGTCTTGGTATGCTGAAGCGTTAAGAGTTCCTTTCAATGGAACTAAGGGACCAAGACCAACCCCTGAAAAACAACCCCACACCATAATCCCCCTCCACCAAACTTTACACTTGTCACAATGCAGTCAGGCAAGTACCGTTCTCCTGGCAACCGCCAAACCCAGACTCGTCCATCGGATTGCCAGACAGAGAAGTGTGATCCGTCACTCCAGAGAACACGTCTCCACTACTCTAGAGTCCAGCGGTGGCGTGCTTTACACCACTGCATCCAACGCTTTGCATTGCACTTGGTGATATAAAGCTTGAATGCAGCTGCTCGGCCATGGAAACCCATTCCATGAAGCTCTCTACGCACTGTTCTTAAGCTAATCTGAAGGCCACAAGAAGTTTGGAGGTCTGTAGCTATTGACTCTGCAAAAAGTGGGCGACTTTTGCGCACTGTGCACCTCAACATGCGCTGACCCCGCTCTGTGATTTTACGTGGCCTACCACTTTGTGGCTGAGTTGCTGTTGTTCCCCATTGCTTCCACTTTGTTATAATACCACTAACAGTTGAGCGTGGAATATTTAGTAGTGAAGAAATTTCACAAATGGACTTATTGCACAGGTGGCAACCTATCACGGTACCACGCTTGAATTCACTGAGCTCCTGAGAGCGACCCATTCTTTCACAAATGTTTGTAGAAGCGTCTGCATGCCTAGGTGCTTGATTTTATACACCTGTGGCCATGGAAGTGATTGGAATTCAATGATTTAGAGGGGTGTCCCAATACTTTTGGCAATATAGTGTGTGTTTATTATCTCATTTACATTATTTTACATTGTTGTGCCTCTCAAGTAATCTTGTTTAACCCTCTGGTGCTCTTTGCGTGTCGGTCAAAAATGACCGATTTAATATTTTGTATTTTTAGGGGATTTTATGGTACTAAATTATATTTATGCTGTATTATTATCCATTTATTCACTTTTTTAACATAGATATGAAAATAACATTTTCCTCATAAATCTTGAATGCTTTAGAGCACAGACATTTGATCTCTTTTTAAAAACGACACTTGGCAAATTATTGCTGAAGTGAGAAAAGTTTTTTAAAAAGTGAACTTAAAGTTTTACGTTTATTGTTATGAAAAATGCACCATAATACTATTTCCATTTTTATGAAATATATATTTTCAAAAACACGTTTTACTCTAAAACTGCAAGAAAATCAAAGCCATCAATCTAAACAAGTTATGTTCCAAATTTGAGTTTGGCCATTTTCGACCGCGAGGAGGGCCATTTAACCTTTTTGAATCATGTCCATGATTTTTTTTTGTGTGCGTGTTCACATAGCAAGTGTCACAGGTGGTTGCAGGAAGGCAGACGCAGATGAAGATAAGGTTAAATGCGAAGTTTAATGAGGAAAATACAAATAATAATAATCAGATAGGCAGGGAAACACACATTAAATGTAACGTAGACCGAACAACTGACATAAAAACAGAGGATATTGAGTTATTCTCATACATTTTGTGAATTTAATCAGAAGTTAAATAATGCCAGTTCTTATTTAAAATTAGATTAAAAAAATATGTTGTTTCTGTTTTGATTGTTCAGTATCAGGAGCGTCTGATCGCACACAGCTTGTGTGGGGACGGATTCAATGTCATTCCGACTATTCCTTTGAGATCCAGATCATCTCCAGACACTCCAGGTAGAGTTGTGAATTGGTAGCTCTGAAGGAGGAAAGTGAAGAACAGGAAGAGCTCCATCCTGGCCAAACAAACCCTTCGGCCTGAGAGAGAGAGAGAGAGAGAGAGCAGTTGAATGGTCTGTTTAAAATGCTGTCTACAGGTAGGCAGGATACTAGGTTTTGAAACAGAGCTAATAGGAGCTAAAGTAGGGCCGTAACCACATAGACATTGAGGGGGACAACTTTATTCCTCTGTCCTCACCAGGAATGGTATGAAACTTGACTCGTCACAGACCTTAGTCAGCTTATATGCCATATTGAATTTAATAAGGAATGAAAACAAGGCTCTGAGGGATTGAAGTCTTTACAATGGCACGAACTGTAGTCCTAGATCACGTAATATTTTAAAACTCACAAATGTTAAAATTGTTTTATGCCTACTGAAAGTTTTTTTTTTTTTTTTTTTCCAAAAAAAGAAATTTCATCTGCTGAACAATCGGATTGTAGTTAAACAACAGCACAATTGAACGCACTGTAATTCTATCCCTCACAGCCTCATTTTCATTCCTGTAAATGAAATATGAATAAGGTCTATATAGGAAATTAATGGGAAATATGAAAAGAAAAAACAAAAAACAGATCATTTCTTGGGGGTACAATCCACATATCAGCCACGATGGAGACAAAAAGCACACAGCAAATGAAGGGGTCAAGCTCTAAAACATCAATAATACAAAACAGACACAAACACACATAGGGCGAAATGAAGCCAAAACTTAAAAGTAAATATAATCTGAAAACATTGTACTCAGCAACTATGAAAAAGGGAATAGACAACCCATATAAGCCCTATATGTATACAAGTATAACGACTGAGACAAATCAGACAATAATTTATTCATTATATTTAATAAATAACCCAGCAAACTCACTCTCCCAACAAAGGTTTGTTAACCATCCCCCAAAACTGCAACTAACATCCCTAGTGCAGCTAACACCAGGCCTCGGGTTACAGGACACATGGAGACTGATGAGGTTTATGACCAGAAGGAATCTGCAGCGAGTTGTGACTCTCACTTAATTCTTTTTGAAAAGGACAAATAAACCATCTTAAACCCATGTAGCCTATTTATAACCACTTGAGAAATGTATAAACATATATCCATCTCATGAATTTTCTTTTATAGGGTTTGGTCTATGTATTAATTCAATGTCTGTTGGATTTATGTTTCAGAATTGCATACTATGGTTAGCTAAAATCATGTGTATGGCATGTTTGGTCTCTATGAACTCCAAATGTCATTCCCAATTTGTTAATTTACATTATATTTTGCTAATTCTGTGCCACATTAGTATTATAAGAATCTTGAGGGTTCTTCCCTTTAGCACCCAATCAAATTACATATTCAAATGCCCTTCTAGAAGACAAAGGATCGTAAAACTTTCCCTCCGAAAGCCTAAGTACGATTGGCTCACTAACCCCTAGGAGGAGAGTCTACCCTCAGAGGTTAAAAAGGCCCCCCGCACAGATCTAACTCTCTTCTTCCTTCTACTGCCACTCTTGCTGGTTGATGGGCGTGGGGTGACCCCATCGGGGCCCATGGGCACCGGCAGGCCTCAACCACAGCCTGTTATGTCTTCAGTTCAAAACATATAAATACCTAGGCATCTGTCTGGATTCATCCCTGTCATTCATTACACACATTAATAACCTTCGAGCAAAAGTCAAAGCTAGACTAGCGTTTCTTTTTCACAATAAAGCTTCCTTTACTCATGCAACCAAATGCACCCTCGTTAAGATGACAGCACTGCCAATTTTGGACTATGACGACATTATCTACAGAATGGCACCAAACTCAGCCCAAAAAACTTGACACACTCTATCACTCAGCCATCTGTTTTGCCACTAATGCACCCTTTCACACTCATCACTGTGACCTGTATAAACTGGTGGGCTGGCCCTCCCTTTATACCTGGCGGCTCCATCATTGGTTTCTCTTTATATACAAGACAATCTTGGGCAAGACACCTTACTATCTGTCATCTCTCCTTCATGCCGCTCATAACACCTATCACACAAGATCTATTTTCACAAGTAATTTTATTAAGTTTATTAAGTTCAATCAAACAGCGCAAGTTTATCAGTGACTGAGTTCTGGACTCACGCCAAAACTCCTGTAAGAATCAACGAAGCCCTTATTTACATTGTGTTTGCACTGTTAGTTATGATGAAAGCATTTGTGAGAGAGCAGAAATTTAATTGCAATGAAGAGATCACTGCATTCATGAGCTCAACATGTCTGTGATTGGCTACAATGCTCATCAATGCAACCTTTCATGCCACAATCTAAATATAATGCCTATAGATCTAAATATGATGCTATAATCAACACTTTTCATGATTAGTTAACCTTGAGAGCTGTAATAGTAAAAATGTGCTAAAAGTTTTCAAGAGAGTGCCACATGTAATAAAAGCTTGTTCGACTTCATGCAGTGCTGCGCAGACCGATCGGCGGCTGACTTGAAGCAGTGTATGCCGGTTAGAAATTTTGTCCGACTTCAGACAGCGCCGACGACACGTGACTGTGACGTATGTCATCAAAGTGCCGTGAGAGGCACTGCGCAGCTTCTCCAGAGCGGCTGCACGAGCACTGATGACGACACAGCTGTTCCACGATTGGCCGGATTCACCGCACGACAGCGAGCACGTGCATTTCGTGTTTATTCTCACACCTTCAGTTTCACTAATGCTCACAAATCAGTTTTTTATAACTGTAAAACCTATTTTTGTGTAGTCGCGATGTTATATTTTATCATGTTTATCAAAATAAAACTGATTAAAAAACGTAGACCTCACTTTATTGATAGTTCACTTATGTTGAACTTCATTCTTGTACAAACAGGCGCTGTATTAAGCAGTACACAGAGTATTACATGACTCTGAAACATATGTGCATTATATTGCATCTTCATCTGTGATAAAGTATGCAAATACAGCACAAGTGTCACTACTGGAAGCAGTAGACTTCACCTCTCCGTTTGCAGCTCCTCCCCGCCTGCGCGCGGCAACTCTCAGCGATTAGTTACATCCAGCCGCAGTCGATGTCGAACACACCTATATTCTTGTCATGTGATACTCTGCTCTGTTTGTCATTGGTTCATTGTTTTGATTATTCACAGGTGTGTCTTGTTAAGTCATTAGGCTTTGTCTATATATAACCCCCAAGTTACCATTGTCTCTCTAGCTTTGTTCCCTGTAACTGTTGTTCGAGAGTCTCATGCATCTAGGTCATGTTTATTTTCATGTTATGTTTATCGTCAAGTCTAGTTTTGGGATAGTTGACCCAAAAATGAAAATTCTGTAATTAATTACCCTCAAATCCGCATGTCCTTCGTTTATCTTCAGAACACAAATAAAAATATTTGTAATGAAATCTGAGAGCTCTCAGACCCCTCCATAGACAGCAATTTAATCAACACTTTTCTGATTTTTTACCTATATTTTGAATTACTCATTGCATTGTGTTGTGTTTAAGGGTTAATGTAAATTGCATTTTTATTTTTACATTGTTTATTTCCTTAAATCCCTTTAAATTCTTGAATCATTTTATTCCTTAAAAATGTCTATGGGATTTGGTCCCCCCAATGTTTAAGACATGGTTACAGCCTTGAGCTAAAGGTTCACTGTACTTGCAGAAAAGGGCATGAAAGCATCTCTCGACAAACTGGCCCTTTTCGTCTAGGAAGTGTTTTGGGTAAAAGCTGTTCGGTTTCTCCCATTCGCTTGTATCCTTCAAAACAGACATCAAAAGAGGAATGACAATGGTACCCTAGAAAATGGAGAAAAGACAATTAAAATATCTAGGTGTGCACTTCATGCATTCATTATATTTTCATTTGGTCATGTAAATATTTATTCTTCTGACTGACCTTCTTGATGAAGTATCCATTGAAGTGATCACCACAGCTGGTCCTATGCGGACTCAACGGTACTACACTCACCTAAAGGATTATTAGGAACACCTGTTCAATTTCTCATTAATGCAATTATCTAATCAACCAATCACATGGCAGTTGCTTCAATGCATTTAGGGGTGTGGTCCTGGTCAAGACAATCTCCTGAACTCCAAACTGAATGTCAGAATGGGAAAGAAAGGTGATTTAAGCAATTTTGAGCGTGGCATGGTTGTTTGTGCCAGACGGGCCGGTCTGAGTATTTCACAATCTGCTCAGTTACTGGGATTTTCACGCACAACCATTTCTAGAGTTTACAAAGAATGGTGTGAAAAGGGAAAAACATCCAGTATGCGGCAGTCCTGTGGGCGAAAATGCCTTGTTGATGCTAGAGGTCAGAGGAGAATGGGCCGACTGATTCAAGCTGATAGAAGAGCAACTTTGACTGAAATAACCACTTGTTACAACCGAGGTATGCAGCAAAGCATTTGTGAAGCCACAACACGCACAACCTTGAGGCGGATGGGCTACAACAGCAGAAGACCCCACCGGGTACCACTCATCTCCACTACAAATAGGAAAAAGAGGCTATAATTTGCACGAGCTCACCAAAATTGGACAGTTGAAGACTGGAAAAATGTTGCCTGGTCTGATGAGTCTCGATTTCTGTTGAGACGTTCAGATGGTAGAGTCAGAATTTGGCGTAAACAGAATGAGAACATGGATCCATCATGCCTTGTTACCACTGTGCAGGCTGGTGGTGGTGGTGTAATGGTGTGGGGGATATTTTCTTGGCACACTTTAGGCCCCTTAGTGCCAATTGGGCATCGTTTAAATGCCACGGCCTACATGAGCATTGTTTCTGACCATGTCCATCCCTTTATGACCACCATGTACCCATCCTCTGATGGCTACTTCCAGCAGGATAATGCACCATGTCACAAAGCTCGAATCATTTCAAATTGGTTTCTTGAACATGACAATGAGTTCACTGTACTAAAATGGCCCCCACAGTCACCAGATCTCAACCCAATAGAGCATCTTTGGGATGTGGTGGAACGGGAGCTTCGTGCCCTGGATGTGCATCCCACAAATCTCCATCAACTGCAAGATGCTATCCTATCAATATGGGCCAACATTTCTAAAGAATGCTTTCAGCACCTTGTTGAATCAATGCCATGTAGAATTAAGGCAGTTCTGAAGGCGAAAGGGGGTCAAACACAGTATTAGTATGGTGTTCCTAATAATCCTTTAGGTGAGTGTATATTGGCTAGTTTCTGAATTTCATGAATCACTGCGTCTATATACAGTAATTTCTTTCTATCTTCCACAACTGGCTGACATCCACCAATCACTTGGTGAAATCTCCTCATGAGCTCAATCTGCACTCAAATGCAACACACATTTGTTCATTTGAACACCACTGAATTTCTTCAGTATTGAGGAAAAACTCTTGGCATTACTGTGTTTTTACCCTGTATATGAGGGTATTTGGCCATGAACATCAAACCCCAACGCAGAGTTGTTCTTGTCGTGTCAGTACCAGCGACAAACAGATTTGTCACAGTCATCATTAGATTCTCATCGTGAAAATATGAGTCGGATTTCTGTCAAATGCAATCCACAAAATGCATATACTATTTATTAATTTTACCAGCAACATAAACAAACAAAAAAAGACCTATCTTGTGCAAACTTCTGATTTGCATCTTCCACCTGATTATCAGATTATTGCAGTAAAGGGCATCATCATTAAAAATGTTATGGGCAAAAAAAAGAAATAATGCAACATAGTTATTTCTGTACCTCGTCGCTCTGTTTGTGGATGAGAAAGGAGTCGACAAACCCTCTTGGGTCATGTGGATTCAGAGTCCCCATCAGCCCAGTGATCAACTTCGTCATCTCCACTCAAGTTTTGACAGTAATAAAACAATAATCCTTTTGTTTTTCAGCAACGGACCCAACCCCGGAAATACATTGTAAATCTAGAAATGCACATTCAACGTGACAGATGTTCTCCAGAGATACACTTTAAAAAGTATCTGTTGTAGATTTAGGGTCATTCTAATGTTTGTGGACAAACTACAGATAATTTCAGCAAAAGTTCTGGTTAACATATCGATGTTATGAGAAGTCCTACAAGTTGCTGAGAGCGAAGTGCCGCATCTCTTTCCAGTTCTCTCCATTGGAAAATAGGATTCCTGATCAACACAGAACCATCTGACCATGAGTCTCAGCAACAACACAAGCAGAAAATGATTACTTACTGAGTTAGACATATATTTATCTTAGACCTTGGGACGTATACAGTGTCAGTGTCAGTTTACAGTAAATACTCATTTCACAAATGACTATTCGTGAATTTGTTACTTTAAAAACAATTTTGTCACCAAATATTGCTGGGAACCCATGTACACTCCTTGATTAAAGACATTTTTAAGCCAACAGTCCCATAATCAAAGGCATTTTTAGGTTTTTCACTTTAAAAGTGGCAGATTCACCACCAAATGTATTATGCATGTTTATAATGAGCTCACATTTGTGCCAAATTGAATGAAAATCTTTTTTCCTTCAGTAGTTAAACCCAATTGAGTGCATTGCATTGGTCTGGAGAGGCCACGAGGAACTGAAAGCTTGAGCAACATGTTTGTTTTGCAAAATGTCTAGCATTTACAGTTTGTAGATTCATTTTAGGCAGAAATAAGAAGAATCCTACCATGTTTGTCGAGCAATATCTCCGTCGCCGAACTCTTTTGCATAGTTCACGAGAGCTTTTTTGACAGTTTTGTTCCCAACTAAGACCATTCTGGGACCCAAAAACACTTGGAATATGTTTCCATAGGTTTTGGACAGCTGGATAACAGAAAGAAAGACATTTACAAACAAATCGTAAAATGTTAGGCTACTATTAATTTTAAATGTATCAAGTTCTCACCTCAAAAAAGGTATCAGAAGGTCTCGTGAGGTCAAGTGTCAGCAGGTTCCCCAATAGCGGCAGAGGTTTGGGTCCCGGTTTGGGTCGCTCCAGAGGAAAGCAAATACAAAGCCAGAAGCAACAGCAAAGCGCCCAGTAATGTACCTGTGCTGAGAAACTACAGAAGTGACTGGACAACAGCCATTTCTCTCTAAGCTTCTCAACTGATGCACTCGCAGATTTATAGCCGCTAAATAAGGGAGGGGTCTTGTGTCATCCTAAACAAATTGTAAAATCCATGAGAATAGAGGGGTGGTGTGTGACAATAACCTTCTTCAGCCTGTTAAAACAAGATGGGAACAATATTCAAGCAATAAAGCCTTAAAAGCAAAACATTGCTCCAATTGTAAGACTGGTTTTCCTGCTAAGACAAAAGATGAGATCAAACACTCTGCAAGAAAACAATAAAACTCACTAATCTGGAGAGACACCGCCTTGCCCAAACTTCTTAACTATTCAAAACTGACTGTTTATCTGAATTACTAAAATTATGTGCAATACAAGCACTATTTAACCAGAGGGAAGGAGGCGAGTGAGAGAGAGGAGGCACGCACGCGGATATGTGTCACTTCGCCGTGACAGAGAAGAGAGCGAGAACGCGCAGCTGACATTATTGCCTGTGCCGCTGGTAACAAAACGGATCAGCTCGGAATCGGTAAGAAGTGGGACTAATCGGCCTATCACCGATCCGGGCCGATCATGAGGGAAATCGGCCATTTCTAATCCCTGGCCGATCGATCGGTGCATCTCTACCCGAAGCCAGGTGTGACCATTGGGGCACGAGAACAGACTCAACAGAATTCCGAAAATGTTGGTGTAATGCATATTTACAGGTATTTAACCCGTAGGCGTCATTATGAGTCTTTTTGACCCCAAATGACATTTGCTGAAATAAAAAATAAAAAAGTTCATCTAAATGTCGTAGTTGACACTTGCTCTACCGTACAAGCACAAAATATTAAATAGGAATTAAATCTGTTTGTATGATAGCATGAAAAAAAAGTCCCTCTCAGGAAGACTATAAAATGTGATTTTGTAACATAATAATGTATTTTTTTTAAACAAATGTAATATCACTCACTTTATTCATGTTTTTACTCTACATTTTTGCAGTGTTGGTGGTATTTAAGGTATTTTATACATTTATATAAATAAATTAAGATTTTTTTTAAAAAAATAGGATGAATGGGGAAAGGAATAAAAATCAATGTTTTTTTTTTTATATTTGTCAAATAAAAAAAACTAAATTAGCCACAACACAGAACTTATATACACAGAAGTGAAGCAGCAACCTTATAGCACATCCACACTGTGGAACGCTTGTGCTCACGCTCACACACACACACACACACACCGCTCCCCCAACCTGAAAAAAAAAATAAAATAAAATATAAAAAATAAATAAATAAATAAACAAAAACAAAAAAAAAAAAAAAAAAAAAATCACCAATAGACATCAATGGGAGACTATAAAAAAAAATTGTCACATAATTTGTACAGTTACAATGCAGAAAACACAAAAAACGAAGGGGCGAAGCACAACACATCCCTGATGGTAAACACACACAACACACAACCGTGGGCGTGTGTATACTAATGTTGCGTCCAAATATACCTACTTACCTACTATATAGTAGGAGAAAACGGTATGTGAAAAGAGTAGTATTTTCGAATCCTCAGTTTTCATAAAACAGTAGGCGGAGAAATCCTCGGCCTTCTGCTTCCGCACCGATTCTGGAGTGCTCATCGATGGATACTTTTCTATCCCAGCCTTTCCAGTAGCCCAAGGGAGAGGATACTGTTAAACTGTTTAAGGTGTAAAGATACTAGATAGTATAGTATATTTGTGATTTTGCTGTAAAAACACGTTTTGTTATTTATAAATAATAATAATAATATTAATGAGCTCCTGCTGGCATGCCTAGATGACATTAAAAAGTGGATGTTAATTTTGCTGCTAATTTTTTTTAAATGAAATGAAAACAAAACGGAGATAATACTCTTTGGCCCTAAGGCATCATCCTGAACTGCATACATTTACACCATCAGTGAACACCTGTGTTAAAAATCTGGATGTTCTGCTAGACAGTGATTTGAAACTTGTCAAGCAAGTAAATTCAGTTGTCAGATCTAGTTTTTTCCACCTTCGTCTGCTTTCCTTTGACCCCAAACCTTTGAATGAGTGATCCATGCATTTTTATCATCTCGCTTAGATTATTGTAACTCCTTATACTATGGTATGAACTCCACTGCACTTCTCTAAGTAGTCCAAAACGCAGCAGTGAGACTATTAAAAGGTCTTCGCAAACGTGACCATATTATGCCCATTTTAGCATCACTTCACTGGCTGTTGATTTTCAAAATCCTCCTATTTGTTTACAAGTGCTTGAACAACCTGGCTACCCCCTATCTTCCCTGAGCTATTAGTACAACACAATCCTTCCAGAGGTCTTACAGTGCATCCGGAAAGTATTCACAGCGTTCCCTGGGCTCTGTGCGGCGTGCGCTCGCAATAAGTGGACGGGAAATATGCTAATGTTTCGACGTCACAACAAAATGGCTTAGGACTCGTTTAAAAAAAAACTATTTGTTTAATTGACTCACAGTCGATTCTTACTTTTGAGAGACAATAACTTTATATACGGTGCACTTTCAGATTTGAAACTTTGCAAGATGTTTTCATTCACTTAGAACTATGTTACACACTACATGAAAGGTAATTTTCAAAAATCCATAATGGGGCACTTTAATGTCTTGGCAAATTTTGATAGTTCTTCATCAGTTTTATAAGCAAAGTTATTCTAAATTTTATTTCACTTTATTAATTTGTTTTGGGCGTACTGAGTGAGATTCAACTGCTTTATCCATTTTGTTCCTCTATGTATTTGCCGGTTTTGAGTCAGTTTGGGTAGGTGAACTTCGGAACAGCAGCATATCAAGTACCGAAATGAGCAAAATCATGATATCATAAAGTTGGAAATAAAATATACACTGTATTTTCCCAGTACCGGTATACTGCGCATAATAATAGTAACTGTGATGAAGTACAATTATTCAAGTTCTTCACACACAGCTGAACTGAAAAGTTAACTATTAACTGGTGAGAGCTGGTTAAACAGTTACATAATGGACCCTTTTCACATTTCGGGTTTGGAGCAGGAAAGCAAACTATAGCAGGTTTAGTTGTTAATTATTGCAGAAATGCATCATCAAACTGTGAAAGGATCCATATGATAGCAAACCCAATCTATATAAAAAGAAAACAACTGTTGAACACAATTCCTTTGCATAAGGCAGATTTAATAAAAAAGGAAAAATTACAATACTTACATTTCTCACAAGGTTAATTTAGTGATAGCCTAGAGTACACAAGATTACAATGATGTAAATTCCCTTTTTGCATTATGGTATATATTTGTACCATTTTTAAATCAACATTGTCATCATTAACATTCTCAAGTTCGCTTTCTCGATTCTCAAAATGCAATATTTCAGTTTCAAACAAGCAGTTCATACACAACAGCCAGAGCACTGTGCAAAACAGACCAATAGAAAAAAACACAGAAAAGAAAAGTATTTGTGGTCAGTCACCTTTAAGCCCTATTTTATCAGTAGCATGTCAGTGTGTATGAGGTTAAGGTGACAAATGAGCCTGTGTTTTCTTCCTTCGATATGAATGAAGTACATTCAGTTAACATGAATCTGGACGGAAACTTGGACCGACGCAGGTTAAACTGATGTCAGTAAGGTCTGCTTTACTTTGAATCATCATAATGATGTTAAATCACGCTGAACAAAGACTCACTGACGTACTTCAAGAGCATAACAATGTGCAATGCATTGGAGAAATTAGCTTAGCAGCATTAAATACAAGAACAAATTTCTCTTAGTTAAAAAAAACATTCAATGCAAAAAATTTACATAAGAATGATTTTACGCACAATTGCATGAAATTAATCTTACATTAAACCCTCTTTTATGGATCTTTCTGACAGCGAATGAGTTGGTCCACATCAGTAGTGCAACAGAACACAGCAGGATGAATCCAAACCACAGTAACAAACAAAACTTTCTGTAAATGTTGTGGTTTTTGCTCTATGACTCATCATACAAGCGAACATTAGTGTATCTAATGACATTCAGTTTGATGCAGAGATAAAAAAAAGTGCACTGTACGTCCTCTAGTGCTCATCTGCAGAATTACACATAGCCCATGTTGCACTATTCAAACCGATCTGGTGAAAATCATAACTGGAAATGTGGAGAGAAAAAGCATTAAAACATTTGTGGTCTCTTTCAAAAAACGTGCATGTTTTGACTGAAAAAATTTGGAGTTACTTTTAGCAGCGAAAAATATTTTAAAAAGTGACTTTTATTTTGACATACATAACACAAACTGTCTATTACTAGAATGATTTCCTTTTTTTTTTTTGGAAATTGAATTGATATATCACAAATAACTGACTATAAATGCCTTGATAAGGGGAATAAAGCTATTGTATAAATTCTATAAATGACCTAAAGCTATTCTATAAAATTTTACATTTTATATTCACTAACTTTTCCTGTAAATTTTATATTCTATAATATTGCAAACCCAAAGAAGCAGCATTTGTTTGTTTAGACTTTCATATTATGTTTTGGACACCGCATTTTTTCAATATTTCCACCCATTTTTGTGTATTTTATCAGAAAGGGGTGAAGTGCACGTACCTTCAGCCTTAAGACCACAGTAGAAAACAGGTGAAGAGAAACAAACAAACAAAAAAAGTAATTTATAAATAACGCAGTAATCGTACACAAGTGCACACATGAGACATCTTGTTTGTCACGCTTACAGATGATGAACAAACACCACTTCCTTTCAGTCGCGTGGTGTGGAGACCCATCCGATTAAAATTCAAAGAGTGTTTCAGAGTGTGACGAACTTCCCGTTGAAACTCAAACTGCTCGCAAACGCAGACAGACAGACTTTAAATAAACACCGTATACAGTTACCCTACTGGCCGAGATCTTGCGTTAGTGGTCCTGCCTCTGTGCGTGTTTGAGTCTGGAAGTGTGTGTTATGCATGTATGATCATGTCAGAAATGTGTAAGTAAAGAGAGACACCCGAGCAGTGTTCATTGTCTGACGGAGTGTCAGTCGGCCCAGGATGTACCTCCTACTCAGCAGGTGAAGATCAACTCAAGGAGCGCCGCCCCCCTCAGTGCTTCAGCGTGTCATTTCCTGCAGGCCTCAGCGCAGTGCTGGAACTGGGCGAAGCCGAGAAACACCTGTTCCAGTGAGATCTGGCTGACGCAGTAGTCCTCGATGCTGTACTTCTCTTTGGCTGTTTCCAGGACCCCGAACACCTGAGACAAAAAGACATGTTAAAAATGTGTCAGTGAAAACTGTGAGATCGCGAGGAGATCTTGTCAATCGGACGTTCATTATGCAGGTATTACGTGAAACATGTCTTCTTCGTTAAACTAAATATTGAAGATAGAAATAAGTATTAGCATAATGCTTACTCGTTTGCATTTTTACATTTTGCATTAAAAGAATTTCTTTTTGTGCAAAAACAAAATCTATTTTTTGGTCGATGATTCAAGAAAGAGAGGTTTTTGTGTTAATACTGGTTATGTTTGAAATTGACAACTAGCATACAGCATTATACACAGTATATACTAGCTAGTAGCTAAACAAATGTATTTGTTCTCTAAGGCTTTGGCTATTTTATTTCATTTGTGTTAAGTGTTGTTTTTGGTATTGGTATTATATGCATAAACATGTATGACATTGTTACACGTTGCATATAGCAAAACTGATGTCTACATTTTAAAATTGAACAAAAAAGAAATAAATATAAAAAGTATGTAACGGTAAATGTTTCAGTGAGTGGCAACCAGTTAAACCTTTTAAAAATTAATTTGCAATCTTTAATTTTGTTTAAAATCCCCCTAAAAATGTAAATTCCATTATTAATGACCTAAATTAAATTAATTAATGAATTATATTAAATTTAAAATTGTTTAATTTTAAATGCAGCTGATTTCCAACTGGAAATGGAAGGTTAAGTACAGAGCATTGCGTTGGCAAGTCTCAGTAAGCATTGTGACGTACCTGTGCCCAGGTAAGGGTTTTGTCAGTCAGGTGATAGTGGACCATCCCCTGGTGTTCATCCTTCAGTGAACTACCTATGGAAGCCATCAGGTGAAAGGTTACAAAACTGTCCAACTGTCCAGTGGAAATTCAAAGCGTGTCATTTAAATACCTGGAAAGGTGTTTTCAATGAAGTCTTTGAAGAGCTGAAGGTCCATCTCCTCTAACTCCGTCTCCACGCGGACTTTTGCCAGCAGCGTGTAACCACTCCCAAACTTGCTCTTCAGATGCTGTGGGCTACCCAGACATTTGAACTGGCCGTTCACCATGACAGCCAGCCGAGTGCACAGCGCCTCGCACTCCTCCATACTGCAGAGAGAAAATGACACGGGGTTTGTTCTGCTGCAACATGCTTCTTTACATTTACAGTTCATATCTGCATTAGTCAGACGAAGTTTGACTTACCTGTGTGAGGTTATAATGATGGCTTTGCCAGACTCTCTGGTTCGTGTAATTGCATCCCAAAGCAGTCGTCTGGCTACGGGGTCCATGCCAGTGGAAGGCTCATCCAGAAAGATCACGGGTGGTCCACCGATCAGAGCCATGCCTGCACTCAATTTCCTCTTATTACCGCCACTGTGCAGAGGAGCCAATAAACAACTTAGACTACATTTCACAAACAAATGATTTGACTTCTTCCATTTTTCTATCCATCATATATAACCATCATCTATATTTTAAATCAAACCATATTTTAAATCTAGATCATATCCATTCATCACAACTAACCATTCATTCATCAAATCTAAACAACAAACCTAAATCACCCCTCATATCACCCACCCTTATAACACATCTAATCATCCATTCATCACATCTAATCATCTATCCATCCCATCTAACCTCATCAATCACATCTAACATCATCCATCACATGTAACCATCCATCACATCTAACATCATCCAACCAAACATTCATCATCTCTAACCATGCATCTATCACATGTAACATCATTCATCACATCTAACCATCCATCCCTCACATCTAGGGATGGGTATCGTTAAGTTTAACGGTATTACTACTCTTACAGATACTGCTTATTGATCCGGTACTTTAACAGTATTCTTATCGTTCCTTTTGTTATATATTTTTTAAATAAAAAAAACCTAATTAAGAACATAATTAACATTGCTGTATAATCTGAAAAGTATATATAGCAAAAGAAACAGCAATGTTTGAACAAAACAAATATAAAACATCTATTTGTAAATGGACGCTGCCCCTTTAAGAACGAATGCAGATCTAATGATATCATTCTCCCATTTACGCCCATTTAAGATATAAACTTTGTTTATATCTTTAAGTGACTACTCTCCAAGCCGGTCATTTTGACACAGGCTATTTGTTGTGTATTTGGTGGTTTTGACGGTCTGCGAGCGCACAAACACACACACACGTGCGCCACCTTGAACTTGGGAACAGCATCTCTTGCGCGGATTACTGTGTATTTAATAGACACGTCCCGCAACAGTAGAGACTGCATTTTACAACAATCTGATTCTGACATTAAGTTTGGGTTTAGGGAGAAATGACAGCGCACAGCTGTGAAGGGTGTTGCGCTTGACGGAACACTGCTAATTTATAATAGTTTTACCTCATATCTTCTTTTTATAATCCTTGGAAGCCAAAATTAAAATCGAAAATAAAATTTGATTAATAATCACAGCCCTAAAGTGTAAGCAGACTAAACTTTTGTTAGTTCTCTTGGCCTTAAACTGGGACTGTCGTATTGTGCAGGCTGTAGCTCCGCGTGAGAGCGCTCTCTCTCTCTCTCTCTCGCTCTCTCTCTCTCTCTCTCTCTCTCTCTCAGATTGCGAATAGCAAAAATGCATCACAGACAAATGGTTTAATATTATCTCATATAGAAATGGCTGGCAAGACAGAATTTGCAAGATAATGTCTATACTATATCAATAATAAATAGTAAGTGTATTCAATTTCTCCAGTAACGTTACAGACAGCAGAACCGATCGCGTCGGAGCTTATCGTGGTCTTTCATAATTTAGCACCGGGCTCATTTAATACCGGGTTTCGGTACCCATCCCTACTCACATCTAACATCCACTCATCACATATTTCCATTTTATCTAACCACACATTGATCATATCTAACCATCATCCATCAAGCCCATCTAACATCCATTCATCGCATTTAACCATCTTTCCATTTGATCTTACCATCATGCATCACATCTACCCATCCATCCATCTACACGACCCCATTCATTTTCAATGTATGAGTATGTTCAACTTTATGCAAATGAAGAGCAACTTCCGGGATCGTCAACAAATAAGAGTGGAGCGCACGTGATCCAATTCCAATTTAGCGATGACTTTATGAGTAGCTACCAACGTTGCTACCTAGTTGTTGGAAATACCTAATTTTACAGTGGGGAAAATTCTTGAAAAACAGCCGTGGTCGATTATTATGTCAGAATTATATAAACGAGAAAGAAGGCATTCTTTAATGAATATTCTTATTATAGGCTAATGGTCGGGTGATGGCACTAAACGCACATGATCATTGTCTTAAAAGCTTAAAAGGTGCTTGGACAGGAGAGTTAAAGATACTAAAAATGTATACAATACATATGATAATGTACACTTATTGGTATTTATTCTTAATTTTTTTACTTTCATCTTTAATATTAGCCATTTATATTTAGACTTTTCCTTCCAAAATGTGAATGAGTGTGAATGCAGCTAACCTAACCCATTTATCACATCTAACCACCCATTCATCATATCTAACTACCCATTAATCACATCTAACCATCCATCTTCTTTCTCTCAGGATTCACGTTCATACCTGTATCTGCGGACGAGTTTGTCAGCGTGAGGTTCGATCAGCAGCGAGCGCAGGACGTTTTCTACACAGGCGGTGATATACTTCTCTGGGATGCCCCTCAGTCTGGCATACATGCTTAGTGTTTCCCGGCCTGTCATGTGATCCAGCACCGCGTCAAACTGGGGACAGTAGCCGATTCTCTGTTGCACCTGAAGCAAAGTCATATTTAACACTGTGTTGAATATACTATCGACATATGCCAAATATGAACAAAAATTTTAAAATATCAAATGTAAAAGTGTTCAGGAACTGAATCTTTTATATGAAGATAACAAAATGCTCAACCTTTTTCACATCTCGGAGGATGCTGTAGCCGTCAATAAAGGCATCCCCTGAAGTTATGCTTTCATCTCCTGTCAGCATTTTGAATGTCGTAGTCTTCCCTGCTCCATTAAATCCCAGCAAACCAAAGCACTCACCCTTCCCAACGGCCAGGGACAAGCGGTCCACTGCTAAAAGCGTCTGCCCACCTGAATATACCTAGTGAAACACATCCACAGATCTTAGGCAAAAGAGGAAAAAGTGACCAAAACAATAAACTAAATAATAGATGATGCGGTGACCAAATTAACTGTGTTTTCAGGGCAATGATATTTGTTTTTTGAAAATATGCAAACCCATACATCACTTACTGTTTTAGCATATTTGACAGCATCTTGAGTATTTCTGGAGAATGTTGTACACCGATATTTAATTTAATGGCTTTTGTGAGGCTTCCTTTGAATACGACAACAGCTAATGTTTGGCAAAGACTTGACAAATTTGGTAGAAAGCCATAGAAGCCAGAGAGGAGCGAGACCTTAGGCCAAATTATTCCCAAGCGCTTTTGAGATGAATGAGTTTTCAACGTGTTTTATGGCCAATAGGTGGCGGCAGCTCCATCCAACTGGTTTTGTACACATGTTGATAGATTTAAGCATTGCAAAAATACGTTCTCACTGATGGAATCTTTAGGAGAATGGCGGGAAAATATAGACCAGTGGAAATTGAAACATTGCGGTACATACATTATGTTAACATACTGTAGTTTGGAGCCAAATATTACAATGTGACAGCATACCTTGCTGAGCTCCTGAAGAATGAGCGGGCTGCCCACCATGGACTCAACCACTGGCTGGCACTCCAAAACTCTCTTCCTCTCCTCGGCAACATCTCTGTCCTCAGGTTGAAGAGCTTCTTCTGCCAACAGCAGAGCCTGACAAAAACACACACCTGTGATTGTGACTGATAGCAACCAAACCAATAATATGGCAGCAGATGTCCTATCTTTCCCTCCTCTCCCACCTTCTTGCGTCTCCTGAAGAGGTTGAGTAGCATGCGAATGCACCGGAGCTCGATGAAAAAGACCAGGGCGATGAAGACGACACCCTGCAGGGACATGGCCACCAGGAAGCGGCCCACTCCAGGTTCGTCCATGGAAAAATAGTTCACTTGATAAGTGATGTCTGCAGAAGACCAGCAAAAATGACAATGAGAATGACAACACAGTCCCCTATTAGGTGCACCAGATAATGCTAATCGCTCATGCTAGCACTGCTTCTCAATGATATGATATCATGCTGGTGCTGGTAAATATCTAGTTTTTGGTAAGATTCAAAAGGTTTCCCATCTTAAATCAAATAAATCAGGATTTTTAATCTTGTATCTTATCAAGACAACAAACATGGCAGATGATTTAATTAGCATGGACACACACAGGCTATCACGTTACAGAAAACAGGCCTAACAGAAAATTCAGTGTCCACAGCTTCATATTTACATTAGCCATGTGAAAGCACATTTCTAATTCCTAAAATAAGCCCACATTAAATCCAACACAACTAAATTACAGGAAAAATGTTTACAAGTTTTCATATATAACCATCTGCCTATCAATCCATCCATCCTTCACATCTAACAACCATCCATCCATCATATCTAACCATCCATCATTCCATCCATCCTTCATATCTAACAACCATCCATCCATCATATCTAACCATCCATCATTCCATCCATCCTTCATATCTAACAACCATCCATCCATCATATCTAACCATCCATCCTTCCATCCATCCTTCATATCTAACAACCATCCATCCATCATATCTAACCATCCATCATTCCATCCATCCTTCATATCTAACAACCATCCATCATATCTAACCATCCATCATTCCATCCATCCTTCATATCTAACCATCCATCATTCCATCCATCCTTCATATCTAACCATCCATCATTCCATCCATCCTTCATATCTAACAACCATCCATCCATCATATCTAACCATCCATCATTCCATCCATCTTTCATATCGAACAACCATCCATCCATCATATCTAACCATCCATCATTCCATCCATCTTTCATATCTAACAACCATCCATCCATCATATCTAACCATCCATCATGTCCATACATCCATCCATCAATCATATCTAACCATCATCCATTTATTATATGTAAGCATAATCCATCATATCTAACCATCCATCATATCCATCCAGCCATTTATTATATGCAACCATAATCCGTCATATCTATTCATCATATCTAACCATCATAGTGGTCTTCGCTATTTTTTTCAGGAGAGCCACACTGATAGGACAAAATCATTAGGAAAGCCACTTTTACCGCAAAGTATCAAAAGTTACATCCAGTCATAAATAGCATGTCTGCTTATCAATCTGTCATCCATGAACATACAATATGCAATGCAATAAATACAAAAGGTAGATAGATAGTGGGTATGCATAATATACAGTTGCAAGAAAAAGTATGTGAACCGCTTCTGTGAATCTGTGAAAATTTGAATAATTTTACCTAAATATGTGTCAAGTCACCTTTATTTATATAGCGCTTTTAACAATGCAGATTGTTTCAAAGCAGCTTCATAGTGTTATACAGGAAAATAATGCAACAGTTAAATAACATCTAATGAACTTAGAGTTGTGAGGAAATGGGATGCGTGTGACAGCGCGTCAGATCCGTGTCATGTTCAGTAGCAGCAGATCTTAAAGTCACAGTGACTAATGATGTCTGTTAATAATGTTAATCACTCACTGCTCTTGACTAAAGAACTTAGAGAGATCATATAAAATGCCTGTTATTTAGGGCCCAAGCCCTGAAAGGGCGAAGAGCCCTATTGTTCTTCTAAGGACAATTTTGTTTTTTCGACTATTCGGGCACTTTTGGGGCCCTTACCATGCTCGCAAAACTCTTGAAACTTTGCACACACATTGGAATCTGCGGCCATCAGGGCTGGACCAAAGCTGGTACCCAGGCGTGGCAAGTGGGCTCGACAGCACCCCCTTAAGTGGGTTCTGAAAACTTGGTCCATATATCAAACACACTTGCACGTAGATGTATGAAACTCAGTACACATATATATCTCATCGGGCCAAACGACTTTCGTGCTCTAAGTTATACGTCAGCCCAACAGGAAGTGAGCTATTATAGGTTGTTCAGAAAACGAATGCTCTGGAATTTGATATACTCCTCCTAGGCGATTGGCCCAATCAGTGCCAAACTCGGTCAGCATGAGGTCAAGGCATCGAGGATGCTAAATTGCGAGCAGATTTTTGATATCTCGAACGGTTTGGTCGTGGTGAGGAGATGAATTTATGGTGAGAAAGGGGAAACAGGAAGTGTGTTATAAATTCTGCATGTGACTATTGTGAGTCAAAGTTATAGTGCAGGAAGTGTGTCACTTTCAAAATGCTTTGAAATCATCATCTTATTTTTACCCAATTTACTTAAAACTTCATCAGTATGATGTCAAAACAGCAGATGTAAAGCTCATAAGCACATCTTGATATTGTAAATATTGTTGCCATGGCAACGCATCAAACTATAACATTCTTTTTCAATGCTTTTGAGACTCTTACAATGCTTCAAATTACATGAAACTCGACAAACACATCAGACATGCTGTCCAGTAAATATGGGCAAAAACGGGCGTGGTGGAGGGGCTCAGTAGCGCCATCTTTTGACAAAAGTGGGTGGGCTAGTTTTATCTACAGTCAACAAACTCTGTATATATATTGTTCTCTTTGAGCCGGACAACTTTCTAATTTACAGTCATTAGCTCCGACCAACAAGAAGTCAGATATTTAGGGCTTGAGGTGTGAGGACCCTATTGTAATTGCTCAGCCCATCATTCTTCTTCTCCCTAATAAATTACATTTTTGTGGGCCTAAATACGCACGAAAACTCATGAAACTTTGCACATGCATCAGAAGTATGAAAAATTACGTCTAATATGGGTTTCAGAATTAGGTGTGGCAAAATGGTTCGATAGTGCCACCTACAAAATTTCAATTAAGCGTCATTCGCGCTACGTTTCATGTGTATGAAAATTCGGTAGACGCATTCAACAGCCCAATACCTACAAAAAACCAACAGGAAGTGAGATATTTTGAATTTTCTTTGGTAAACTGGTGCAGTTCTTGCCATTGCCAGACGTTGTACTTGTAACAAACTCCTCCTAGAGATTTAATCATATGAACATCATATTTGCACAGTCTAATCTAAAGGCCTTTGCGATGTTACATTGCGAAGATCTTGAGTTTTCCCTGGAGGGCGTATCCGTGGCGGCCTCACAAATTTTGATGTAGTGACATATGGCACCAGCTGCTGCGATAAATGTGCTATATTCGAGCGATTTTAAAATACTCTCCTGTTTAAATGCATATTGCCTGTCGTGCACTGTTGCCCGGAAGCCACCGGGGTGGCGGTGCCACCAGCTTGGGCCTGTCATCGCTGCTCGCAGCTTTAATTTTTATTTAGTGCTGTCCTGAATAAGATATTTGATATTTAAATATTTGTTCAATGGCATCTTTTTATGAATGAAAGCTAGTTTCACTACTAATAGTAGTACTAATAATATACTAATAGCCTACTGATACTGATGTCTCTATGAAATAGATTTCCCCCCCAATTTTAAACATTAATTATTCAACATTCCAGAGTAATTGAAAGCTTTTTAACATTTATTAGGCTTCAAACTTATTATGAATTAAATATAGATTAATCACTATTAAAGCTACAAAAGTCAAGAGCAGTGAGTGATTAACATTAATAACAGATATCATTAGTCGCTGCTGTGAGTTTAAGATCTGCCGCTACTGAACATGACACGGATGTGACGCGCTGTCACACGCATCCCATTTCCTCACAACTCTAAGTTCATTAGACGTTATTTAACTCCAAAACTGTTCTTATGAGGATACTACACAAAACAGACATTTAGGCATAATTATGTGTGTTATAGTTTGTTCAAGAGCGAAAGAGAGAACTCGATTCTGGTGTGCTGTCTGTGCCCATGATGCTGGTGCGTAACCCACTCCTCTAATCCTAGTTAACAATGCGTATCATACGCACGTAAAAAGTCATTTCGCCATATAAATCGCACAATAAATACAATATGCATTTCATGAGAATGTGTTGATCTATAAGAGCACATTCAGCGTTAAAAGCTGAAAATACAGCCAAACCAGAGCGAGTTTAAATATCCTTTCTAGTCTATATTTCCATCTTGTAATGCTGCTGTTTTGGGGTATTTTTTTTAAATATAAATAATTTGTAATAGAGCAGACACTTTGAGTTTTTAATGGATTATGTCATAGCCCTGCTTGTTTTTATGAAATATGTGTATTGACTGCATGACCACTTCACCGTATTTACTGCCATGCGAGCCGCAAATTAAGCAGGGCGAGCCGCAGGAGGCTCTTGAGCCGCGCAATGAGTAACACTGACCTAGAGCAACGTCAGAAACAGAATCGACCACTCACTGTAGTACTTGCAGATGTACTCAGCAAAGACACTGGAGGTGCAGAAGTTGATGATCTCATAGTTCTGGTAGAACTCGCTGAAGGACATGCCCAGGCAGTAATTAGGGAAGATCAGAAAGACTTTATCCAGGATATAGGAGAGGTCTAGCAGATTCAGCTCTGGACCACAAGAATATGAGATGTGTGAATACAAGTTCTGGTAAGAAATGAAAAGCATTATGTGCACAGTGTGGACATGCGTCTCTTACCAGGTATGGTCATGATGGTGACCGCGAGGAAGGTTGCGGTGCCGCTGATGATGTTGAAGATGGTGAGGCGTGTGTAGGCTGTGGCTGCCGTGGAGAACAGGAAGCTGAGTAGGTACATGAGGGGAATCACTGCCCAGCCATACAGAAGCAGCAACAGTAAAACATCCACCAGGTGGTTTTCGGCCACAAACGCTTTTACTGAAAACACTCGGAAGACCACCTGAGAAAAAAAAACAAACACGTCAAGAATGTTGAGCTTAGTTAAACATAGACAGTCGGTCAGACCAGACGGCATAATTGAGAACCTGTTCTAATTTAATCCCAGAACAGGATGATGCTCAGTTCTGTTAACGGTACTTTAACATTCTTCCACAGGCTATAATTTTGTCCCTCACAGGCTCGTTTTCAATTCCGTCTGCTGGGACTAAGGTCTATGAAGTCCAAGACCAGTGGTTCTCAACGTTTCTGACTCCCTTGTAAAACATATGAAGGCCCCCTCAAGATGGTATGTCTGCTGTAAAGACAAAGCTGCTCATATTTTTTTTATTTGCAGAAACTAGGAGTGGCAAAATAAATTTAATTTAACATTTAAATATTTATATAAATATTATAAATTATATTAACTACAATATTTACATTTTAGTTAAATAAAATAATTATAAATAATTCAAATCACATTTTGTCTTAATTTAAACCATTTTGAGCTATCTTGCATCCCCCTTGCAAGTGTGATGAGGCCCCCATATTAAGAACTACTGTCCTAGACAGTGCACTCATACTGACCAGCATGAGCAGGCAGGGCAACAGGAAGTTGATGAGGTCCCACAGCAGGGCGGAGAACCAGAAGTTGGAGAGGTAGACCCCGCTGACCTGCTGCAAATGCTTGGACTTCACCGATCGCTCAGAGACGAGGAGCAGGGCAAAGGTGCTGGCTAATGACGCCATGCCGTACATGAGGTTTATGGCGATGGCGAAGCCTGTCTGACCCCTGTAGAGACAAAAATGGGAGATCGATGAAACAACAGCTAAATGTCCCAAATTAACTTAGGGTTCTGGGTTTGTTCAAATTGCGATATGGATTAGTGTCTGTGAATATTAAACTGCAAAAAGACTGCTATTTAAATATGAAGTTTGCATGTTATGTGTGTTTCGTCTACATATTTGTCTACTACACATACCTCTTAAAGCAATAATAATAATAATAATAATAATAATAATAATAATAGTACAATTTATTAAAACATAACATGGAATATCATAACATTTTTCGTCCATGTTTTAATTTAAACAGTAACTCTCTGTTTTGCAACACTTTGTTTGCTAAAAAATTAAAGGATGTTACATTTTCATTTGATTACATTGTAAGAGATTATTTAATTTTTTTTGCCTTGGCTCAGAGGGTGGCACTGAAGTTTGCATGTTCTCCCTGTGGCCCCGGTTTCCCACACAGTCCAAATACATGCAGGTTAGGTGGACTGGATATGCCAAATTGTCGTAGGAGTGTGCGTGAGTGTGAATGTGTACCAGCACTCTCAGTGCTAGGTTGTGTCAGGAAGGGCATCCGACGTACAACCTGTGCCAAATCAAATGTGCGTGTGTGTGTGTAGCGGACTACGCAAATGAGCGGGAATAACGGTAGGAAGATGGAAAGTTTTATGCCTTCATTTGATTACCACCATTTTTCATAATAAATATGTATTAAATTATAAAACACAGAATCCAAGAAAATTAAAACAGAATTTCTGAAATTTCATAGGGCCTTATTAAAAAAGTTAATAAAGTTTTATGAATTCAATTGATTAGACATTCTTTTTGACAATTCAAATTTACTTAAAACCATTCAAATGGAATCCAGAAAAAAAATTGCAACGCAAGCACAGAATTGGTAATTTGGGAAAAGATCAATTGGAATTTAGGAAAACATGAAATATACAGTGCATATTCCAAAAGCTGATACGTACTCAGAAAGCTGGCTCTGCGCCGTCTCGGACATGTTGCGGGGCATGGGGTAATTTCCAGTGTGGATGGAGGCGTTGGGTCCTGCTAGCAGCTTATAGAGCGCGTTGTCAACCAGCGTGAGCGCTGTAGCAGAGGTGTGATAGCCCTGGTTGTTGAAGTAGCCGGTGACCTCAGCGTACCTCCTGGATCTGCCTCTGAAAGCCACGCCCACCACACAGTGCTCGTTGAAAGCTCCGCCCTCCCTCATGGCATTATATAGTACGTACTCTGAAAAATCTGAACAGACAAACATTAGGATGTTAGCATGTTGTCAAGGCAGCTACAGCGCATCACACTAGCATATAGAGAATGGGAACGTGACGTCAGCAACACAATGCATTCGTGGCCTTTACGACACAGACACTACATTAGAGAATGAGTAGTAGTGGAGGTAGACATTAAAACTTCTACTCAGTAAAACTCAATGGAAATAAACAACTTAACCAAAATGTGCCTTTATAATTTGTATTTATACATTTATTATTTATAACAAATATATTGAAGATTAATAATTTCTGAACCGCTTGTATTTGCTCACACCATAAATAATGTATGGAAATGCTTCATTGTTAGAAGGCGGCCGTATGATTTCTGATGTGATGAAATGTGATGAATATGTGCAATGTCCTGGCCGCACGACTGAGCGCTCATGTAAGTAAGAGATTCAAATATTAGTCCATTCAAAGTGAGTGCAAGCAGTTCTTACAAAAGTATTAATGTAAATACAGTAGTTTTTTTTCTCTGGTGATTCGTATTTGTTATCATTGTACGCTCCTGAGTGTGTCCTAAAACATGGTGGCAACTACCCATAATGCAATGCGCAACGATGTAGTTTCCCGACTCTATTAGGAGCAGTGTTACCTGTTATATTAGTGGCAGGCATGGCTTTCTGGGAAGGCAGCTGTGCGGCATAGATCTCAGCCAGAGCTGCAGCCAACGGCCCAGCATTAGCATCCAAGGCCACGGGTACAAGGGTAGGGCCGTATTGCTTTAGTGCCAGACGGAGCTGGGGTGAGTTATGGCTGCCAGGGATGGTGCGGGCCACCACTAGTGCCACCACGGTGAAAATGAGCGGCACCAGAAACTGAGCTATAATCACTTTCCAGTTGCGCCAGCTGTAGAGCGCTCTCTTCAGGAACATAGCGTAGAACTGCTGCATATAGAGTCTGGCCTGAGGATAAAAACATGCAGAAAATAATGAAAAACATTAAAGGCAAAAATCCTTTATAGAGAGAACCGCTAGATTGATTATCTATCTATCCATCTATCCATCCATCCATCTTAATCCTTTTATATGTAGAGATTTCTATTTCAAATAAATGCTGTTCTTTTGAACTTTCTATTCATCAAAGAATCCTAAAAAATTATCACAGTTTCCACAAAAATATGAAGCAGAACTGTTTTCAACATTGATAATAATAATAAATGTTTCTTGAGCATCAAATCATCATATTAGAATGATTTCTGGAGGATCATGTGACACTGAAGAAAATTCAGCTTTAAAAAAAAAATAAAAAATACAGTACAAAAGTCTCACACCCCAAGTGTGTAACTGAATTGAAGTAACATTGTTTGGATCAAATGATATCAAAGCATAAAAAATGGATTAGACATAAATGCATTTGGTCATTTATGGGAAATTTAAAATTTATCAATAAATACAAACCAGCTAATCCCTACTGAGAAATATCTTTAGACTAAATCTGCAACCAAGTTACTTGCAACCATTGCTAGCTTTTTTCCTTTTTTTACACCGTTTAAAATAATTCAGCTATTTTATTTGATGTTGATGCTAAAAAAAATAACAAATCAGGGTACTAAACTATGTAAAAGTATAATAAAATTTCACAAACTGTATAAAATAGAAACAAAAATAAGATGAACAACATTTTCTGAAGCACCTCCTTTCACTGACCTTGAGCGAACAAATAAAACAATTCTTCTTTATTATTTTCAAGCTGTATTTGGATATTTGTGAACAAAAGGCTGGAAAACACACAGTGGGATCTAGAGGTGTAGGTATCACTGATCTATATAATGCCATGCATCATCTTGGAAACATAGCAGTCAGCGTTATTTGTCTAAACAAGTTATGATGCATGTATTTTATTACATCTATTTCAGACTCTTAAAGACTAAATTTATGGCGTTTACAGTTTCCATATGAGTAAAGTGTTACGTATGCCATGTTATTGAATTAATTATTAATTCAACCATCGTTTAAATCATTAACTGCTTCGAAATTCATAACAAAATCATTGTTGAAACATTAGTGAGCCTACTGTATGAATAAAAACAATACTACAGCACAATTACATAAACACAACATTACAAGGCGGTTTTAGGTTACAAGGTATACATTTTCATTCCGATTTCAAAATGCACGCTTTGACATTTGTAATATATGCTGAAGTGTTTCCTCTGGCTGCCAAGCTGATGTTAACTACTGTAATGAATTTAAACGCAATAAGCAGGGGAAATTCCCGACTTTAAACGAATAACCATTTTCCTGCTCAGGACGTTTGTGCGGTAAGAATGTACAAGGAGACTTCAAATATAAAAACGGTGTCTCCTTTGGCAATTTTTTCTCAGTTAAATCATATAATTTCCTATTGATTCAATAGAATGCATGAGCTTTATGATGTCATGAGCAATCCAGTTCTCTGTATAGATCAGTGGTAGGTATGCATTTATTTAGGTGTAGAGTTGGACTAAGGACGGTATGAGTGATACAAAAGTAGCTGACAGATGATTGCATGGCTGTTGCTATGTGATTGCTAGGATGTTCATGGGTTGTTGCAAGGTGATTTCGTATTGGCCCAAATCCACGTGTCTATAATATTATGATTTGGGTTTCTCATTCAATGTTAGTTAACAGGATTAATGTCTGCTTAGAAACTTAATATCACCTCATTTATAAAAGCACAGTTAGTTTTCGAAGCGCTAAAAACACTGACCCCGGTGTTGAGTTTGATATTCGAGCAGTCCTCTGAGATCATAGTGCCGCTGTCAGTGAAATCCGTCACGTCAGTCATGCCGCTGATGCTGCTGGAGTCGTCCATGGTCCAGTCATGTGACCGCCGTTCATGCTGGTACTGTAGAGCCGGAAGCTGGATGGCCTGAATATCAAGACTGGAGTCCACGAGCTTCCCGACCCTGAGAGATTGAGTGCATAAACGATAAAACAAAAATGAGGATCTGCATGAAATTGGCTGTTACAGGAGGCCAGCTATTGTATGTGCCTACACAAACATGGTTATATAAAACGTAGAAGTGTTGCTGAAGAAGAGAAAGCACTGATGTCACCGCAACCTGTCACTCCAAACCCTGTCCTACAGCTAATGGCTGTTTAAAGCAGGGCAGAAGATGCATGATTGCATTTAAGAAAAAGGTTTTCAGGATGAACAAACGTGTAGCATTTGTTAAAAAAAGACCTCCTCTGAATGACACACCAGTTCTCAGTTACCTGTGTGGTTAAGAAGTCCTGCAAAACAATTCTTTTAAATGGATCAGTTCATATATCCACTTCAGCAATTATTTTAAATTGCTAATGTGCTCACAGAGATCCTTTCTCATTTTGAAAGCATACAGATGTATGTGGCATGATTTCAGAGTGGAAGGTCAGTGTTAAAACTCAGGGAACAAACTGTTTACAAAATGGTTATTTAAACGATTCATTTTCTTCCACATCTGTTTCATGTTTACATCATAACATTCAGCTGAAATAAAATATAAATATTAGATGAACAATTTGAAATGGACTTGGCAAATAATGTCAATAAATATGTTTACGTTGAAATACTAAAATGACAAACTGAAATTCAAATAAATTAAATTAAAGCTATATAAAAATATTTTAAAATAAGCTAAAACTAAAAAAGAACAAAAATCACATAATAAACTTAAACATATAAAACAGAAAATATACAATTATATAAACCAATTCAAACTATTGATACATTATATACTTGTAAATAAATAATACTAAAATAACACAGGAGAAGAAGCAGCTAGGAGGAAAAAATATTATAAGTATTTGTAATCTGTAATTCAGTGTGGAAAAACAGGATTATAGAATGTTATATTTTATATATTAAAGAATATGAAATGAAACAGATGGGGTTCACCATTTTGTACACACTGTAAGTGCAACAATGATGTAAAGCAATCAGCATTCAATAAGGCAATCAGCATTCTAGCATACAAAAATCATGATCTTTATTATCTGTGGGTGGTCTTGTGGTCAAATACCTGAGAAAAACCTCCTCCATGGTGGTAACGGACGCCCCATAGCTGGCAATGCCCAGCTCGTCTCGATTCATCTCCAGCTCAGCAAACAGCAGCTCAAACCTGCGGAAAAACACCAGATCTGAGAGCGCAGTGCAAACTCAAAACTCAACAGACATGAAAATCAAGAAGTGCTGAAACTACGGAGCGTGGAAACAAAGAACTTCAGTGAAATTCATACATATCCATTCATTTTTTTATTTCATTTTTTATCAGTTGTGATGCAAATGTATCATCATGACACTCGAAACTTGTGTGATGTACCACAAAAACAGATAATGAAATTTATGAAGTTATTTTTGAGAGCTCAATTATTGTTTACATTTCTACACACTATCCTTTTTGGAGCTTGAAACTGCTGGTCATCATCCAAATTCTGCATTATTTTATTTTATTATAGTAGTATTTATTTATAGTATTTATTATAGCATCATTTTAGTATAATTGTGATTCTATTATAGTTTCTGTTAATATTTTGAATTGGATATTTTATATGTTATTTTTTAAAGTTCTCAATTTAGTTTTAGTTAAAGTTTTAGTAATTTGTGTGTGTGTGTGGGGGGGGGGTTCATTCTTTTTTTTTTGAAATGTTTAAAATATGTCTATAGCTGTTATTAAGTTTTAGTTTTTTTTTTTTTTTAACAAAGGAAATGAGAAATGTTGCCTTGGCAACTAGCTGAAATGTATCATTTTATTTCAGTTAATGTGTACTTTATTTCAAGCAATGGTTTAGTTTTACTTTACGATAATAACCCTGGTTCAATGAAAAAAAAAATTGTTGTACATTCAGGAACATTGCGGATAATTAAAAGTGATATCATTTTCCTTTTGGGGTGAACCGTTTCTTTAACGATGTGCTTTTAGGTTGTTTTTCTCGTATTAGAGGTATTTTAGAGAGTCGCTGAGGAGATAAACACGTGTCTGATGAACAGAGAAGACTGTTGTTTTGAGACCTTCACTAAAAAACAGATCAATGGGTAAATTTAGTCTGTCTGTTGCTACGGCAGCTCACAAGAATCAGACCCAAGAACCAAGACTGAAGCCTTCATTCATATGTATACATCAAACTATTTTTTTCATAATTCATTGTCTCTTACAAGTACCAGCTGAGTTTGTGCAATCAAGGTTATTGATTAGAAGGCAATGATGATGAGGACCTTGATGTTTGCATTCCTGTTAAATAACATAACCTCTTAAAATCAGATGTAAGAAGGATTTCAGCAAGACTTCAAACAACAGCATACTAACATACTGTGCATGCTATTTTTGTAGTAAGCAATTCAAGGTATGTAAACTTCTATTTGCATTGATGACCTACTACTTTTGCCAAAACCAGAGAACACCAAATAAATATGCCATATTTGATTATTCAAATAGACACAAAATCGGATTAAAAATGCAACAACAAAAAACAACAACACTAAAACACATCTTAAATGTCTAAAATAATAATGGCATGCCACTTGCTGCATTACCCATGCAAAATAATGAGGTCATGTGATGACAATGTAGCAAACTAGTGTTTGAAATGCATTCGTTTTAAACACTACTTTATAAATAATGCACAGTACACTATGCATGCAGTAATATGTGCTGGGTGTGAGTGTTGTCTTACCGGCTGGTGCTCTCTTTGGGCAGTATGTACGAGAGTTCAGCGCCTGCACTGCTTTCTAGAGTGGCATCAGGCACATACATGTGGACTAGACGGGTGATCTCAGACACGTTACAAAATGCGTCTTTTACGATAACCATGTGGTAACCAGCACCTGAGACAAGTATAAGAGGTACAGTTTAGATAAACGTTTTTTTTTTACACTGAGTGCATTTTCACACCTGGCTCGTTTGGAGCATTTGTTTCTGAACCTAATGCTTTTTTCCCATTAGTTTGGTTCGTTTAGACATATAAACTACACTCACCTAAAGGATTATTAGGAACACCTGTTCAATTCCTCATTAATGCAATTATCTAATCAACCAATCACATGGCAGTTGCTTCAATGCATTTAGGGGTGTGGTCCTGGTCAAGACAATCTCCTGAACTCCAAACTGAATGTCAGAATGGGAAAGAAAGGTGATTTAAGCAATTTTGAGCGTGGCATGGTTGTTGGTGCCAGACGGCCCGGTCTGAGTATTTCACAATCTGCTCAGTTACTGGGATTTTCACGCACAACCATTTCTAGAGTTTACAAAGAATGGTGTGAAAAGGAAAAAACATCCAGTATGCGGCAGTCCTGTGGGCGAAAATGCCTTGTTGATGCTAGAGGTCAGAGGAGAATGGGCCGACTGATTCAAGCTGATAGAAGAGCAACTTTGACTGAAATAACCACTCGTTACAACCGAGGTATGCAGCAAAGCATTTGTGTAGCCACAACACGCACAACCTCGAGGCGGATGGGCTACAACAGCAGAAGACCCCACCGGGTACCACTCATCTCCACTACAAATAGGAAAAAGAGGCTACAATTTGCACGAGCTCACCAAAATTGGACAGTTGAAGACTGGAAAAATGTTGCCTGGTCTGATGAGTCTCGATTTCTGTTGAGACATTCAGATGGTAGAGTCAGAATTTGGCGTAAACAGAATGAGAACATAGATCCATCATGCCTTGTTACCACTGTGCAGGCTGGTGGTGGTGGTGTAATGGTGTGGGGGATGTTTTCTTGGCACACTTTAGGCCCCTTAGTGCCAATTGGGCATCGTTTAAACGCCACGGCCTACCTGAGCATTGTTTCTGACCATGTCCATCCCTTTATGACCACCATGTACCCATCCTCTGATGGCTACTTCCAGCAGGATAATGCACCATGTCACAAAGCTCGAATCATTTCAAATTGGTTTCTTGAACATGACAATGAGTTCACTGTACTAAAATGGCCCCTACAGTCACCAGATCTCAACCCAATAGAGGCATGTCATTAAAGTTCATGTGCATGTAAAGGCAGGCGTCCCAAAACTTTTGGCAATATACACTCACCTAAAGGATTATTAGGAACACCATACTAATACTGTGTTTGACCCCCTTTCGCCTTCAGAACTGCCTTAGTTCTACGTGGCATTGATTCAACAAGGTGCTGAAAGCATTCTTTAGAAATGTTGGCCCATATTGATAGGATAGCATCTTGCAGTTGATGGAGATTTGTGGGATGCACATCCAGGGCACGAAGCTCCCGTTCCACCACATCCCAAAGATGCTCTATTGGGTTGAGATCTGGTGGCTGTGCCATTTTAGTACAGTGAACTCATTGTCATGTTCAAGAAACCAATTTGAAATGATTCGAGCTTTGTGACATGGTGCATTATCCTGCTGGAAGTAGCCATCAGAGGATGGGTACATGGTGGTCATAAAGGGATGGACATGGTCAGAAACAATGCTCAGGTAGGCCGTGGCGTTTAAACGATGCCCAATTGGCACTAAGGGGCCTAAAGTGTGCCAAGAAAACATCCCCCACACCATTACACCACCACCACCAGCCTGCACAGTGGTAACAAGGCATGATGGTTCCATGTTCTCATTCTGTTTACGCCAAATTCTGACTCTACCATCTGAATGTCTCAACAGAAATCGAGACTCATCAGACCAGGCAACATTTTTCCAGTCTTCAACTGTCCAATTTTGGTGAGCTCGTGCAAATTGTAGCGTCTTTTTCCTATTTGTAGTGGAGATGAGTGGTACCCGGTGGGGTCTTCTGCTGTTGTAGCCCATCTGCCTCAAGGTTGTGCGTGGCTACACAAATGCTTTGCTGCATACCTCGGTTGTAACGAGTGGTTATTTCAGTCAAAGTTGCTCTTCTATCAGCTTGAATCAGTCGGCCCATTCTCCTCTGACCTCTAGCATCAACAAGGCATTTTCGCCCACAGGACTGCCGCATACTGGATGTTTTTTCCTTTTCACACCATTCTTTGTAAACTCTAGAAATGGTTGTGCGTGAAAATCCCAGTAACTGAGCAGATTGTGAAATACTCAGACCGGCCCGTCTGGCACCAACAACCATGCCACGCTCAAAATTGCTTAAATCACCTTTCTTTCCCATTCTGACATTCAGTTTGGAGTTCAGGAGATTGTCTTGACCAGGACCACACCCCTAAATGCATTGAAGCAACTGCCATGTGATTGGTTGATTAGATAATTGCATTAATGAGAAATTGAACAGGTGTTCCTAATAATCCTTTAGGTGAGTGTATACGTGTAGTTTTAAATACCAGTATATCATTTATCAGTCAGAGCGGAAATGACGGCTACATTCATATAAGTGTTTGCGTGTATCACGAAAGCTACAGATAAAGCCATAATAAGCTCGCAGAAAGAACTTGTCAATCCATCTTGATGGATGATGCAGAGGAAACTCTGACCAATAACGGGACATCTTTACTCACATGTGACTTGCATTAACACATTTTGGTATGCTTCGAAATGTTGCCTTGTGAAAGTGAACCGAACCAAACTGAACCGGTCTGAAATAGTCCTGAGACTTCTCTAGGTAGAAAAAGTTGGTTCATGTGACTGCCATATTGAAAACACGACTTTACTATACTTTTACTAAAGGCACCATATTAAACTTTGCAAATGTCTGTCAATAATTTTCCTCAAGTAGCCCATCTCTTCCTACTATCTCTGCTAGCAGCTGAGAGCTAAAATTACTGCTCAACAACATTTTAATGACATAATCTTATGCATAAACATCTCGTGGCAACTTCTTTTTTGTTCTTCTCATGATCTTGCCACAGTCTCACCATATTTGTTCTTGAGGAAGAGCGGCGAGCCGCAGCACTGGAGCTCCCCACTAGCCATGATGGCGATACGATCTCCCAGCAGGTCGGCCTCGTCCATGAAGTGCGTGGTGAGCAGGATGGTGCGGCCGTGTTTCTCGCCCTGCAGAAGGTCCCAGGTGGCCCGTCGGGCTGAGGGGTCCATCCCTGAGGTGGGCTCGTCCAGCATCACCACCTACAGGGAAACAATGGGTTTTGTTAGCATTTGAGTAAGTAACATTAATGGGAAACCTTTAAGTAATGATAGAAAATCTGTTTAGATTTCCTCATCTCACTTATACAACCAGAATAACCTAACTAGCATTAAACCAACCTGGATAAATATGGAAATTAATTTTAAATATGAACTCAAATGCAAATGCAACACAACAAAAGCATTTGCTAAACATCAAATTGACTGTGAAATACAGCTGCAGTGGTTGAAACAAAGTTTCCATTGTCTGACCTTTGAGTCTCCGATTAAAGCAATGCCGATGGAAAGCTTCCTCTTCATCCCACCAGAGAGGGTCTTTGATCGCGCATTGCGCTTATCCTCCAAATTAAGGATCCGAAGGATGCGGTCGACCTCATCTGGGATCTTTTCACGAGGGTAACCCTTCAGCTAAAGAGAAGAAACAAGCTATGTATAGATCCACCTCAATGTTGAACAGACTTCAACAGTCGGTTCCAGAGATAAAAATCCCATTCATTTACTTGATGAAATTGATTTTTAACGATAATTTATAAACCGTTAAAAATGGACCTACTGTAAGCTATGAGGTTAATCAATGGTTATATGCTTTTGTCTAAGCCATCAACCATCATCTTATTTTTTTAAATAATCATGTGGAATTCCTGTCGAAAACTATATTAACCATGATTCTGTAAAGAAATCCATTTAGCAAAATCACTCCAAAAGAGCTCCGCCCACTACCATGAAGCACTGCTCAAACCACTTAAATATTTGTGTATATATGTATATTTTCTCTATACATAATCAACATCTTTAAATTAATAGTTCCATCATTTTTGGTTTTGTTCATGACTTATAACTAACAAAATCTCTTTAAAAAATCCTTTTAAATCCCCATGGGAAAAATGAATAGAACAAATGCTTTCGAGACCAATGTTGCTGAAAATGTGGACGGGCACTGCTGCACTCTACAAGACCTTAAAGGTCTTTCACCCTGTGGTGAAAAATCTAGTTTTTAATGTTGTTTATATGTCTATGTGGTGTTTTAATATGCTTTAAGACAAACCATGTGCAAAGTCATAAGTCAACACCATTGCTGAGTTTTTTTCTCCTTAAATCTGCAGTGAGCCAAAGACAGTCTAAAAAACGCAGTTTGAATTCGCTGGTGTTCCTTATGTCACAAACTACCTTGTAACCAATCACTTCAATGCACAGGCAGGCTTTAGATTATCATTAACTATTGCTGTGAAGCAGGGGAGTCTCAAGAGAAGCCAGGTTATCCCGTTATATTTTGATGTTCAGGTACAAAAATCAGGTACATTTAGCAATATAGCGGATTAATTAAGTATATGATGTATATTACGATGTTATGATGAACTATATGCACTGACTATATGCAGGATACTCATTTTTAGAAGTCAGACTGAGATGGCGAATGTGAACATGGTTTGTGTAACATTAGCAACACATTATTAGCTGTTTGATAACGTAGTCAAGCAAAACGCTAATCATATCAATTACCGTTATGTGTCTGACGTTGTAAAGAGCGATACATAAAACGCATTACCATTCTGATACATTGACTTGTAACTGAGCCAGTATAATTCACTTTTCCACTTCTTCTGAATCAGTTTCTGGTTCAAACATAAATGGCTGAATTAAACCAGTATTTCCAGTAGCTTTTACTGCAGTAAAGTTGAGCGAGTGGATCGGGTATTCTGAGCTCACTGTGATTGAGTGGAGGCGGGGCTCATTTGCATATTCATGATACATATATACTAAATGAAGCAAGGGTGTAGAATTACACTCACCTAAAGGATTATTAGGAACACCATACTAATACTGTGTTTGACCCCCTTTCGCCTTCAGAACTGCCTTAATTCTACGTGGCATTGATTCAACAAGGTGCTGAAAGCATTCTTTAGAAATGTTGGCCCATATTGATAGGATAGCATCTTGCAGTTGATGGAGATTTGTGGGATGCACATCCAGATGAACTTCCACCACATCCCAAAGATGCTCTATTGGGTTGAGATCTGGTGACTGTGGGGGCCATTTTAGTACAGTAAACTCATTGTCATGTTCAAGAAACCAATTTGAAATGATTCAAGCTTTGTGACATGGTGCATTATCCTGCTGGAAGTAGCCATCAGAGGATGGGTACATGGTGGTCATAAAGGGATGGACATGGTCAGAAACAATGCTCAGGTAGGCCGTGGCATTTAAACGATGCCCAATTGGCACTAAGGGGCCTAAATTGTGCCAAGAAAACATCCCCCACACCATTACACCACCACCACCAGCCTGCACAGTGGTAACAAGGCATGATGGATCCATGTTCTCATTCTGTTTACGCCAAATTCTGACTCTACCATCTGAATGTCTCAACAGAAATCAAGACTCATCAGACCAGGCAACATTTTTCCAGTCTTCAAATGCCTCTTTTTCCTATTTGTAGTGGAGATGAGTGGTACGCGGTGGGGTCTTCTGCTGTTGTAGCCCATCCGCCTTAAGGTTGTGTGTGTTGTGGTGAGTGTACATTCAAGCTATTATAATTTTTTCCCAAAAAAATATTTTCACAGGGGAATTTTTTTTTAAATATGTAATTTTTGTGGTCAAAGATGAGTTTTAAGTAATACAATTATTGACTACAGGTGGAAGTTAATTTTTCTTAAAAAAAAAAGAAAAAAAAAAAAGCATGTAGGACATTTGAACAGAAAAATGTATAATATACATGGAGTTTGGTATCTTGTAGACATCCTTGAGTGATTTGTGTCTACCTGTGTGTAGAACAGCAGGTGTTCTCGGACGGTGAGGTTGTCGAAGAGCACGTCGTGCTGCGGACAAAGACCCAGGCTGCGGCGGATCAGAGCCATATCCTGACATATGTCATAACCATTAATGTAAGCACGGCCACTGCTGGGCGGGAAAAGGCCTGGAAATGAAGAAACAAACAGAATTAAAATGGTGTAAAGAAGCGATAAACCCTGACTGACCTCCATTATCACTGTTTATTACAGGTAGAAGCAGAATGAAGCTGCTAGCTATTAGAGATAACGCTTAACTTGTCTAAGCAAGCATTAATGTGTGTGACCAGAGGGTTTTATTTAGCTGCAAATGTTGATGTTAAGACTTTTGTAAGTTGCTCTGGATAACAACATTTGCTTAAATGCCATAAATATAAAAGATTGTCAAGCTACAAGCTAATTTCAAGGTAAAAAAAAATACAAACAGATACACTTGCTTGTAGCTATAGGCTACTACAAGCTGCTAATACAATAGCAAAACTGTGAAGGTATTAAAGGAGGCAATATGTTATACAAATATAACTTATAATCAGTTTATATACAGTGTTGTGAAATTACTTTCTAGCTAGCTACAAGCTAAGCATACATTCAAGGTAAATTAAAAGCTTCACTAGCTTGTAGCTATACAAGCTGCTAACAAAATAGCAAAACTGTGAAGGTATTTAAGGGGACAATATCATTTTAAAAATATAACTTATAATCAGTTTATATACAGTGTTGTGAAGCTATTTTCAAACTAGCTACAAGCTAATCAGTTTAAAGGTAAATTAAAAGCTAGAATAACTTGTAGCTATACAAGCTGCTAGCAAAAAATAGCTAAACTGTGATATATTTATTGGAGCAATATCTTTTAGAATAACTTTTAGAATCTTTAAGAAAAATAGATCTTATCTGTTTACAGTGTTGCAAAGCTATTTTCAATCTCGCTACAAGGTAATCAAAATTTAAAGTAGTTAAATAGTCAAACTACTATTTTAAGTACTCGGTTAGCTACTTTTTTTAGTAACTTGTAATTTATCAATTTAATAGGACAAAATCATTTAAAATTATTATCATTATATGTATGATTCATATGTATGAACTATAATACAACACATTAATTTAACTGAATCATAAAAATAATGCTAAATGTTTTTTAAAGTAAACATTTATTCCACTACCAAACAGAATATGTACAATGTCTTGCAGGATGTTCCAAGAACACAATAGAGATATGATGAATTAATTATTTATTGAACCAGTTCATTAAAATGAACCACTCAAATGAACCAACTCACTAAAAATAAATGACCTTTCCTGACAGGGACAGTAGTCACACTGCTTAAAAACTTCACTAAAGTACATTAAAACTCTCACCTGTCAGCATTGATAGTGTGGTTGTCTTGCCCGCTCCGTTGTGACCGAGGAGGACAGTGATCTGGCCTTCAAACATGTTGAGCGTTAAATCCCTCACCGCCTCCTTGGTCTTATTGCCCACTTTGAACACCTGTGACAGAATGATCCACATGTTTACCTTCTCCAACAGTTTCTAGAGGAAATCCATGTTTCTGTCACACTGACCTTGCACACACACAGAGTCTACCATCTGTCCCCTATGAATTTAATAATATTAATGCAAAACACGGATACCTTAGCCAAATGTTTGATCTTGACCCCCGAGACCAGTCCAGCTGGCTCCTCTTCGATAAATTCTCCCTTCGTCGCCTTCTCGGCTTCCTCGTCATCCTCCTTCTCCTTCAGAAAGGCCACACGAGGGCTGCTGCACCAGTATGAGGGCTGAGGGCAGATCAGGAGGTGAAATATTAGACAACCATTTTTTTGTCTCTTAAAGGAACACGCCGATTTTTTGGGACTTTAGCTTAATCACTGTATCCCCCAGAGTTAAATAAGTCCATACCATTTTTATCTCCGTGTGTGCCATAACTCTGACGCACCCACCGCTAGCCTAGCTTAGCACAAAGACTGGAGGTAAACGGTCTAGCTAGCCTACTGCTCAATAAGTGACAAAATAACGGCAACATTTTCCTATTTACATGTTGTGATGTGTATAGTTACATCATGTACTAAGACGGCGTGTTCCTTTAACATGAAATACCCATTTACCTGGATTCCTACAGAAATGACTGGATCCAGACCGTGAAAATTAATTGTACAATGGTAAATTTTCACCCATTTTATTGCAAATCTGCCCTGCTGAAAAACAAGCTAGTCTTTAGCTGGTTAAAAAGTGCCCAAAACTTCTCTAAACCAATGGTTCTCAACCTTTATAGACAACAAAAACTACCATAAACAATATCTGAAACCCCATGGGCCCTATTTTAACGATCTGAGTGCATGGTCTGAAGTGCATGGCGCATGTGCACTTAGGGAGTGTCCAAATCCACTTTTGCTAGTTTAACAACGGAAAAAACAGTCGGCTCGATCCAAAAGGGTTTTCGTTTTCAGATCCGCACGCCCATGGGCGCACAAATGGGCGCGAGTGCATTTGCTATTTAAACAACGTGGCGCTGGACGTGAAAATGATAACTGCACCAGGCTGAAACTAGCAAAAAACATTTGCGTCGCACCTAGCGTCACATTGCACCGGGTGTATGAAAGGGCCCATAACTTTTCCAGTTGCTCGTGATTTACTGGATAATGTGTTGTTTTTTTCACAAATTATACCTGATAAAATATACAAATGGCATGACTAGAAACATGCCAAATGGAGTCATTTTTTCATTTAATATATGAATATATTTAATATACTTCCTTATATATGCAGGTTGTCCTAGACAGTGGAAACCCTGGTATAAGAAAGAAAGAAATATCTTGATTTTTAGTTGTTTTATCTTATGCTTTTTTTGTCTAATATTAAATCATTTGGAAGATTGCGAAGACTTGATAACCACTGCTCTAAAACCAGGAGACCAGCTAAGACCGGAACACCAGCTTAGGCTGGTTTAAGATGTTTATATCAGCAGGTTGATCAAGTAAAAATGCACATTTCTTCTACAAGGTGCAAAATTTAAGGTGACATTCATCATGTCTGTGTGGGAGTTCAAAAGTGCCAAAGTTCAAAGCCTTAGCATGAACAACAATAATAGAGTTAGAGCTTGTGTTACAGAAAACAACTAAAAACCTATTAAGTAACTAATAAAGTTTAAGAATTTCTTGTAAGACCATAAAGCTGTAAAAACATTTACAGGATAGCTCAAAAATCAGGTCACCGCAAATCTGTGTGACGTAGTGGTTATGCTGGTTTCAGACACCAACTGTGTTACACAAATGCATTTGTGTATAAACGTGCTCGACATCCAGACACCACTGAGTCAAAGGTGTGACCCAGGAGGCCATTGTTCCATATCACTTTCGGCGGGGTCTTTATTACCGGCTCATTGATAAAACCAGTCTGCAAACATAAGCACTGACGCAGTGGGTGCCCTACATATACAATAGCTCTGCGCAAACTGAGTCGCTGTTCTTCGTACCCTCCCTCTTCACACCCAACAGTAAATCCTGTATGTCAGGAGATAAGGTTGTGCATGCACTTCCTGGCCGTCTTGATGACATAAGTAAGGTTTCCTGTCTTTCAAGGGCCCATCAGGAAGGCACTCCAGTTGCGCACATGCTGGTTCTCACTCTCTCACACTTTAAAGACATCCCATGAGTGAACCGCTAACCTCTGCAACAAGTTCACAAGGCCAAAATAAGCTGTTTTGACCATAGTTTCGCAAGAACGCTAACCCATGTGATGAGCACAAGGGCATTTGAGGATTGAGGAAATAATCAATGCACTCAAACGGAAAACTGTAATGGTCAAAAAACACTGAGCATAGCTAGACTTTTGACTACACTCTTAAAAAGAAAAGTTCTTGGTGCCGATAGCCTCGTGGGCAGCGCCAACATATAAGGCCGTTGCGCTTCAGGGGACCCGGCTAATGCACCCTTTTTTATAAAGCCTGATTTGTTCCTCGCTTTTGTTGTGGGATGACATTTATGAAATTTAGGATCAAATCCAATCGTTCTTAAAAAACTTCTTAAAGGGATAGTTTAAATTTTTGAGAGAGAAACTTTAAATGAAGAGAGAGAAACCTCTTTTATTAAAAAAAAATCTTAATTTGTGTTTTGGAAATGAACCAAAGTCTTATGGATTTGGTACAACTTGAGGGTGAGTAAATGATGACAGAATTTTCATTTTTGGGTGAACTAACCCTTTAAGAACTATTCAAAAACTGAACTTGAACATTCTTATAAACTTATTAAGATTTTTGTGAATCCGGCCCCTGGTCTTCAATGCAGCTTATAGTGACCAAAAATATGGCTACAGACAAACAAATTCGGAGTAATTTGCGCATAAAATGGACCTTTACGCAAACTCTCCTCCGGATTCACAAACGCTTCGTATACCACGGATTCGGTAATTAAACGTGTGTATATTAATGAATTCCAAACATTCGTAAACAGGGCGCTCGTGCACGCTCATTCATAATTAGCATAATCCCTACCCATGAGTTACAACTACACAAAATATGTGTCCAGGAACGCTGTGGAATCTTCTGGACTCCCTTCTTCGGTTTGGCTCCAGTATATTTCATAAATGCTAAAGAGACTAATTGGCCATATTCCTAACAATATATATATTCAATTATCGTGTGTCCACCAAAGCATTTTTAGTCAGCTAAAAATGCCTGGTGCTCTTCTGAAAATGGCCAGCTGGTGGCGCTTGAAAGCGCTTTGCGAGAGCAGCGTTTTTCCAGAGATACTTTGGTTGCTATGACACAGAATATCCATGGCAGTAATGTGTTACTAGTATCTCATTTTGAAGAATATTACTTAATATATAAATGCAGTAACCAGAATTATTAAAGGGTTAGTTCACCCAAAAATGAAAATTCCGTCATTAATTACTCACCCTCATGTCGTTCCAAACCCGTAAGACCTTCGTTCATCTGACCCCTCCATAGACAGCAATTTAACGAACACTTTCAAGGCCCAGAAAGGTAGCAAAGACATCGTTAAAATAGTCCATGTGACTCCAGTGGTTCAACCTTAAATGTTATGAAGCGACGAGAATACTGCGTAGGAGACTGGCACAGGCTAGAATGAAATTGTTGAATAAAGTCGTTGTTTTTGTTTGTTTTTGCCCACAAAAAGTATTCTCATTGCTTCATTAAGGTTGAACCACTGGAGTCACATGGACTATTTTCTACCTTTATGGGCCTTGAAAGTGTTAATTAAATTGCTGTCTTTGGAGGGGTCAGAAAGGTCTCGGATTTCATCAAAAATATCTTCATTTGTGTTCCGAAGATGAACGAAGGTCTTATGGGTTTGGAACAACATGAGGGAGAGTAAATAATGACAGAATTTTCATTTTTGGGTGAACTAACCCTTTAACTATTAAAATTGTTGTTCAGTCGTTTTACAAGTAGGACAGCTGGGTAAAAAGTGACAGTGACGAGCGCTGTGTTTCACCTAAAGTTGAACAGTAGAAAAAAAAAAAAAAACTCATGAAATATTATTATGGTTTGCCTTAATTAGAACACAGAATGTTCAAATGTTTTACGCACATTTACAAGTGGTAGGTAACAGTAAATTTCCTTCATACCAGCTGAAGGAAAATACGAACATTGTGAATCCCACAATTTATGTCAGAATGGCTTTACGAACGATTTACACAAAAATTTGTTCTGCTTGTGTTTTATGAATGAGGCCCATTGTGCATGTATAAAATACGTACCAGCATGAAGAAGTACCACGGAAGAGGGACTCCATACTCTCCTGGAAACACTGCTTCCACGTACCAGGCGACCAGACCATACAGCACAGTGTCCAGCAGAAGCAGTCCGAGCACCTGAGCCAGGGAGAAGTCATCGTCCACCGTTACCGGATCAAACAGGTTATGCCACTGGATGCCTGTCCCTGAGGACAACGTAGTACATGAATGTCAGCTTAAGAAGCATGGCAGCACGATTAAAGCAACAATAGTGTCAGGTTTAGTTCAACCCCCTTACCTTTGCCCTCAAACATGCCGATCAGCTGGGCTCCCATGGCCATGGCCACATTAGAGATGAGGCAGGCAGAGACTTTCTGGGCGTGCGACAGCAGGTCATAGTGAGGCCACAGGAAGACATACGGTAGGTAGCTCAGGAAGTAGATGAAGCCGCCTGCTGCTGCGGCCACATTCGCTACGGGAGAGAATAACACTGAAATTAGGTTTTGCTTAGAATTATATGAAAACATCACAAGAACATGTCATATGCACTGAAAAAGAAAGATATAAGAAATTATATTTTACTTTAAGATGCCTTTTTAAGATCTGTGAAATGTTTTGCATCATGTTTTATAACAATTAAGCACATTTCCCCCCACAAATTCTCATACCGTAAAGTGCATGGATTTTTTTGTTGTTGTTGGTATTTCCAGATTTTCACAATGTTAATTCTCTAAATAAAATTACTATAGTATAATAATTTATGGTGATTTAAATAAAGGCAACAAAACAAATACTATCATTACTTATAAATACTTAAATATTTATTTTTACAGTTTAATTTCTTTTTAAAACAATTTCATTATTTTTTTTACATTAAATAATGTAAATTCAGAGAGAAATGTATGGAAGCCTATAAAAATAAAAAGTACCAGTCCATTGTAAAAATACCAAAAAAAACTACCAATTATCTTTCCTGCCTTTTCTAGAAATCACTCAAATACGCTGATTTGATGCTCAAGAAACATTTTTATTTTATCAATGTTGAAAACTACTTATAATAATATTTTTGTGGAAACCATACGTTTCTGTAAGTTTTTTTCGAGTATGGCCCTGTATGACTTAAAGGGCAGATTTCCTTGTATGGGCACTTCTCCCGGATAAGTGAGAGCAAGAGCACACCCATCAATGAGCTTCGTTCGGTTTATGGAAGCCATCGGCAGCACTGTCATTTTGTTTTTAGACCACAAAATCAACAATGTTTCTGGTTGTGAGGGAAAGATAACCTTGTTCAGCTTCCCAAAGAACACAGCGTTAAGGAAACAGTGGATGCAGTTTGTTTCTCCGGAGCAGCAACGGAGTTCTGCAAGTGTGTTTGTTTGTTCCCAGTCATGTGTTGAAACTGCAGGCGGTGAGTTAAACTGCATCAAATGTCTGTGTTTTGTTGGCAATGTAAGTGCATATAGTGTAAACACAAACGTATAGTGAATCGAAAAGTGTAAGAGTGTGTGTGTGTGTGTGTGTGTTCATGACTCTTTAGCTCCGCCCACTGCACACCTCCACAAGTTCAGCTGTTTTCTGAAAGAATCAGTACAGCATATCTGTCTTTTATAAATATGATCAAACTAAAGACTCTTTGAAGATTTGAAGGAATCAATACTATTCTATAGGTACTCAAGATTAACATGAGACCGGCAGAAACTGTGTGTGTTACCACGCTCAAACCCCTGCACTCACAAACAAAGCCTTGAACATCCTTCCCTCCGACCCTCAACCAGAGTGAAATAGAGAGAGATGGCAAATGGAAGAAAATGACACACTGGGCTATTTTTACATTCACATCTCAAGGGGACACATAGATGCGGAGAGCCTCTTCAGACTCAACAATATGTCATTTGGGGTTTGAATGGGCCAGACAGGCAGAGCAGGACGTGTTGATTAAGGTCCATTTTCAGCCTCTCTAAACCCGAAGGAGGACAAGTCTCTATGCACTTTTGAATAAAGGAGGTTGTTGAACCGCACAGATTCGATTTCAGACATGTGGCCTCTCTGTGCTGTAAGAAAAAACAGCCATCACATACACTCACCTAAAGGATTATTAGGAACACCTGTTCAATTTCTCATTAATGCAATTATCTAATCAACCAATCACATGGCAGTTGCTTCAATGCATTTAGGGGTGTGGTCCTGGTCAAGACAATCTCCTGAACTCCAAACTGAATGTCAGAATGGGAAAGAAAGGAGATTTAAGCAATTTTCAGCGTGGCATGGTTGTTGGTGCCAGACGGGTCGGTCTGAGTATTTCACAATCTGCTCAGTTACTGGGATTTTCACGCACAACCATTTCTAGAGTTTACAAAGAATGGTGTGAAAAGGGAAAAACATCCAGTATGCGGCAGTCCTGTGGCCGAAAATGCCTTGTTGATGCTAGAGGTCAGAGGAGAATGGGCCGACTGATTCAAGCTGATAGAAGAGCAACTTTGACTGAAATAACCACTCGTTACAACCGAGGTATGCAGCAAAGCATTTGTGAAGCCACAACACGCACAACCTTGAGGCGGATGGGCTACAACAGCAGAAGACCCCACCGGGTACCACTCATCTCCACTACAAATAGGAAAAAGAGGCTACAATTTGCACGAGCTCACCAAAATTGGACAGTTGAAGACTGGAAAAATGTTGCCTGGTCTGAGTCTCGATTTCTGTTGAGACATTCAGATGGTAGAGTCAGAATTTGGCGTAAACAGAATGAGAACATGGATCCATCATGCCTTGTTACCACTGTGCAGGCTGGTGGTGGTGGTGTAATGGTGTGGGGGGATGTTTTCTTGGCACACTTTAGGCCCCTTAGTGCCAATTGGGCATAGTTTAAATGCCACGGCCTACCTGAGCATTGTTTCTGACCATGTCCATCCCTTTATGACCACCATATACCCATCCTCTGATGGCTACTTCCAGCAGGATAATGCACCATGTCACAAAGCTTGAATCATTTCAAATTGGTTTCTTGAACATGACAATGAGTTCACTGTACTAAAATGGCCCCCACAGTCACCAGATCTCAACCCAATAGAGCATCTTTGGGATGTGGTGGAACGGGAGCTTCGTGCCCTGGATGTGCATCCCACAAATCTCCATCAACTGCAAGATGCTATCCTATCAATATGGGCCAAAATCAAGACTTTGAAAAAAATGCATAACAGATCCCCTTTAATGCAAAAACTCCAAGCAACACATAATGGCCTTTGCAAGTAAAAATACCTCAAATCAGTGTAGTTTCCATAATGAGTAAGTTGCAAACAAAATACCACTATAAAAACTGATTCAAGTGGCGGGTATGTACACCATCGGCCATTTGATTTTATATTATTTCTTCTCATCGGGATGAACCGTTAAATAGCAGGTATACACATCTTATTATTTGCTCACTTGAGGGCCGCCGTGCACCAATCAAACACAATAAAGTCCAGCTGTGAGTTCTGCCTTTACTCACTAAAAGCATTTCAAGCATCAAGAAGGGTCAATAGCTGCAACCTGAACATTTTCCCCCCAGCTGGTTACCTGCTTTTACACACTGTTTTGCAGAGAAAAGAAAGAACTAGAGCAGGTAATGGACAATGGAGAGCTGATTTTCAAAAGCTTTATGCACGCGAAGTGTAAATGTAACAATCAGTAACTTGTTATGTTTGTGCGCGTATTCAGACTATCTTTTTCCTTTGATTATGAGGCTTTGCCTCTCACTGAAATAAGCCTGCTCGATTAAAAACCACTATGTGAGTGTGCAGATGAGAGCTATAAATGTACACTATCATGGTCCTAGAGAGAATACAGCGTAATGACTGCTACGCTCTGTGATAATAAGAGTAGATGGAGAACTCACCCCTGGAGAAAAACACACTGATCATGAAGCTGAAGTTAATGGTAGATACGGCAAACACCAGCAGGAAGAAAAACACCAGCGTGGGGTCACTGTAGGTCAACACCGATCCGTTAGGACTCACCTGATAGAAAACATTATATATGATTGTTTGGCAAAACTAGCAAATAGTGTGGACTACTAAAGATGGGAATTCATTCTGATTCCCATTCTACTTACGAATCGAATAACGATGCACTCCTTCAGTTACAATGTGGTGTACAGAAATGCAAATGAAATGCATGAAAATATTCATGCAGAAATTAAAATAATAGACATTTTAATTTTTTTGCTTCAGAGAATTTTAGTATGATTATGATAATTATTATGGCCAAATTTCATATAATACATGCAAATGACTAATTAACGTTTTATTTTTATTTATTTTTATACAAGTATTTATTTGAATTATACATGTACATAATTAGATTTGTATTGTGTTGTGTTGTGTTCGTTATATTTTGTTAATTATTCCTGTTTCTTTATTATTTTTCCCTTTTCTGTAAATTTTTTACAGTAAGTTAACATTACTTAACAAGAACTAACAATGAAAAATACTTCTAAAGCATTAAAGGGTTAGTTTACCCAAAAATGAAAATTAGCCCATGATTTACTCAACCTCAAGCCATCCTAGGTGTATATGACATTCTTCTTTCAAACGAGTTATATTTTAAAATGCCCTGGCTCTTCCAAGCTTTATAATGGCAGTGACTTGTTGGGTCATTTTTGAAGTCCATAAAAGTGCATCTATTCATCATAACTGCTCCACACGGCTCCAGGGGTTAATAAAGGCCTTCTGAAGCGAAGTGGCACATTTGTGTAAGAAAAATATCCATATTTAAAACTTTATAGACTAAAATAACTAGCTTACGGCAGTCAGCGGTACGCAAGTCGACTTGCTCTAAAAGAATAATCCCTGATGCAATGTATAGGAGCATCGCAAGCTTTGATGCCTTATGCAGATAGGGCTGGGCAACAAACTCAAGCCCCTCTTCTCTTATATCGAAATCCTCCACCATTTCTCTTTAAAAATTCTTGTTTTAGATTTCTAATTCATGACCGGTGTTTTGTTTTGCTCTATCCTCTGCGCTTCTGCATTCATCAATACGCATGCGTCAAGGGTTCAAGGGTCAAGGGTTACTCGTTAGCGCAAGTCGACTTGCGTACCGTTGACCACCGGAAGTTAGTTATTTTAGTCGACAAAGTTTTAAATATGGATATTTTTCTTACACAAATGCTCCACTTCGCTTCAGAAGGCCTTTATTAACCCCCTGGAACATTACAGTATATATGAAAGCTATATCAATTTCAAGATTTATTAGGCTTTAAAATTAATAACTTTTAAATTTAAGTGAATTTAAAACAATCTTCACATAAACCCATCATAATAAATGTCATATTTACCTGTGGCCTTCCAACCTGTCTAACAGGTAGGACATATACAAAAATTGTTAACAGCAAGTTAACAGTAAAGTTAACTGTAACAGTCTGCATTGCATAAATTATAAATAAAATATAGATTATTCCTTATTAAAGCTCCAATTTTCTCTGTTACCTTTTTTCTTTAATTAACATTAATGTCAGACATCATTAGTGGCTGCTGTCACTTTAAGACCTGCCGCTGCCGAACATAATGCGGATCTGACGCGCTGTCACGCGCATCTCATTTTTGTGTGTCACATAGACAGGACATTCACAGAGAGTGCATTTTTTTTTTGTCTTGTCACGCTTGAATGGTTTAAAAGCATTTGCCTGAATAAGAGCGTGATCATCATTTAATGTAACGCTAGCCAAAGAATGACAGAAATAGATGCTGCATTAAGTGCGTTAAATATTTTTATCGTGTTAAACTGAAAAAATTTAAAATCACATGCATTAACCCACTTATTTTGACAGCATTAATACAAATACACCTTTTCAGTTAGCACCTATACGATCTGTATCAGTGAAAAAATGTAAACGTTCAAGAAACGTTAACAAAAGTAAATATTACGTGGAAAAAATGTGGTTACAGTGTTTTTGTGGATCAAGTAGAACTGGTTCTCAATTCTCAACTCTAAAGTTTACTCGTCAAAGAGTTAGAAAAACAAACATTATAGTGGTATTTCTAGAAACACAAGGTAGCTACTTAAAGAACATATTAGAGCACCAATGTGCCTCGGTTTACCTTGACGCAGAAGAGTACAGTGACAAAGAAGACGGAGATGGAAAGGAAGAGGAAAAACATGAGGAACCAGGCGCTCCAGTGCAACCAGTTACTGAGACCCATCATGCGCATGTACTCCTGCAAAAGACAAAGACCATCACAATGTTACGTTTTCTTGCATCAAAACCAACAGAATCCAGTTTCTTTTAACACAAAAAGTTCTTCACCTTTAGTTTCCTCTCCTTCTCCTGGACCACAGCGCGGATGATATTCAGAGATGTGTAGGTGAAGCTGAGCACTAACAGAAGGGGCAGCTGGTTCTGGATGGCCAGGATGAAGACGTCGTAGATGAACGCTGGGTAAGGGAAACGGGAAAGCAGCACTTGCGTTTGCTTGAAGAGGGCCGCCGCCATCGTGCTGTTGTAGGCCTTCATGATTGCTCGGTCCACCGCGTGCTGCACCTGCAGGAAGCCCTCGCGGTAATATCCTGTCAAGAGATGTCAAAGAGACAGATATGGTACTTAAAATGTTCCACTGAATCAAACTTATAAGGTTTTAATTGAATCAAATGAACTGAGGAGCTTTCTGTTAAAGGGATATTCTGAGTTCTCTAAAGGTTTTGTTGAATAATTACCACAAAAATCATCACTTCCTTGTCTTCAAAAAAATGTTTTAATTAATCTGTATGGTATGGAACTTGGTGACTTTTGTCACACTTGTTCACACGATATGTGAACACACACAAAAATTGGACTTGATTTGGAAAGACTATAAAATAGTCAAACTTGTGTTCATAGCTGCCAAAAATAACTGCCATAGGAAATGAAATAGGGAAATACAAGAAATACAGAGAAATCTGTTGGGGTACAATCTACAAAAAAAAAAAAAAAAGCCAAAATTTGGTTTACAGTGAGACACTTAAAATGAAAACGAATGTGGCCATCCATGAACATTTAAAATAAAATTTACATTTAATAAAATAATTTCAATTAAAAAACATTGTAAAGTCATAAGACGTAAATAATATGCATGTTAAAATGATTTTGGTGTGAAAAAGAAATGCACTCACTAACCTTCATTTATGTAAAATTATATCCAATTTTACAGCACACAACGCCACAAACAATCACCCAAAAATGGCTGTAAAAATGATAATTTAAACAGCTTTCATATATACCTGACTGGTCTGCGGCTATGCAGCCCCATACGCAACAAACTGCGATGCACCGTGTATTCTGACATCTTTCTATCAGAACCAGCATTAACTTCTTGAGCAGTTTGATCTCCAGTAGCTCGTCTGTTTGATCAGACCACACGGGCCAGCCTTCGCTCCCCACGTGCATCAATAAGCCTTGGCCGCCCATGACCCTGTCACCGGTTCACCACTGTTCCTTCCTTGGACCACTTTTGATAGATACTGACCACTGCAGACCGGGAACACCCCACAAGAGCTGCAGTTTTGGAGATGCTCTGACCCAGTCGTCTAGCCATCACAATTTGGCCCTTGTCAAACTCGCTCAAATCTTTACGCTTGCCCATTTTTCCTGCTTCTAACACATCATCTTGGAGGACAAAATGTTCACTTGCTGCCTAATATATCCCACCCACTAACAGGTGCCGTGATGAAGAGATAATCAGTGCTATTCACTTCACCTGTCATAATGTTATGCCTGATCGGTGTATGTATATATATACACATACATACACACACACACACACACACACACCTTCACAACTTTTGTCATACTTGCTATGCAATCACACACAAAAAAAAAAAGATAAAAAAATGCTAAAAGGTTTTTAAAAAAATAGTCACACTTGTGTTCTTATCGGTCAAAACTTACCCGCAATAGGAAATGAATGGGAAATATGAAAAGAGACACATATTTTTGGGGGTACAATCTACAAATCAGCCACAATCCAGAAAAAAACACACAGCCATGACTTTAAAACACCTATAATAGGGTGCTTCAGGATGTTACCATTTATAAGTGTAGGCATTATAAGTTATTATATAAGTGTAGACATTCATTCAAAATTCCTCGCTGCTCCTAATGGCTTTTCAAACCATAATGAACCTTGAAGATCAAAACACTCGCTCTGTGGTCTTTTGCACTTCCAGTATAAAGCAACTCAATGCAATTAAATGCAGATGAAAGGACGACATTGAAGCGTGAAGAGTCGTGGAAGCAGAGATCAAGCTGTAATTTGCAGCCCTGTGCCAAAAATGGAGGTTGACAGTCATCAAAGATCACACAGGACACTAACGCAGTGCTCATGATTAACAACAGGCGTTTTGAAGCTGTCGGCAACACCGTAGACATGTACATGCATTTACAGATTTACCCGTGCAGGAAAATGCATGATATTGATCACTCATTTTGCATGCAATTTTTTGTTTAACACGAAATTGATAGCCTGTAGGTTGCTTATGCTGGTTCACTGTTACCTTACCATCAACATTTCCCACAATGCATCAGTGCTGACTGACCTGGCGTGCCACCGTATGGCTCGTGTTGTTCTCTGGGCCCGGGCAGCTGAAACAGCGGGAAAAGGCTGAGCGTGTGCCAGTCCAGATCATTGTTGGGGTTGAGCTCGGACTTCTCTCGAGCCGGAGCGTTTCTGGGGCTGTACGTGAAGCGCAGATGATAGCTGACCTGCCACACATGAGATCAAAGGTTATTTAGTATTTGATTTACACTATCAGTCAAAAGTTTGGACATACTTTCCCATCAAAGAGAATGACAACAAAAGAGAAAAACAAACTTTTGACAGGTAGTGTATATACAACGTGGCTTAGGAGTTCTCTGGAGTAACATGAATGTCTTGATTCACAACACATCGATCAACTCTTATGGGGTTTGAACTTACAACTTTATGGTTACCACATCAGATATGATTTAACATTGCTCAATATACACTTCAGAGGACATGTAACATTTAATTGAGGCCCAATATGTCTTGTACTTGAATGACAAATTTTTATAGGGCTGCTAATTTAGATTTTTCTGATAAATATTCCAATTGTGATTAAAAAACATGACAATAAAAAACATTTTTAAAAAAACATGTTTGTTGTGCTTGTTTGTGGGGCTGTAACATTGAGGCTATATATTAATATGACTAAACAATAATAAATAATACATTAATAATAATGACTATTATTATTAGTATTATTATTATTATTACTAAATATCAATAAGAACATAGAATGTAAGAATGTAACAAAATATAGAAATTGAGTAGTTATTTTAATAATAATAGTATAATTATTATTATTAAATACAAATTTCAAACAAAAGATTTTTTTATGTTGTGATATTTAACTGTAAAATAAAGAAATTAGTATTTAATAATAATAATAATAATAATAATAATAATAATTATTATTATTATTATTATTATTATTATTATTATTATTATTATTATTATTACTACTACTAAATACATCTTTCTATTGTAATATTTCACTGTAAAATAAAGAAATAGAATATTTAATAAGATTTTTTTTCCTGTTGTGATATTTAACTGTAAAATTTTGGGCCTCATTTAAGATACGAGGAAAACATTTCTGTGCAAATCATTCGTAAAACCATTCTTAAGTTAAGTGTTATAAAAACATATTTTTATGTACACTCTACACAGAAATGTGCTTCCCATCGACGCTGATGCAGGACCTGCACTGGATCTGCGCTAAACTCATTAAACCCTCAGTGAAAGACTCGCTGCTCGTGAACGAGAGCTTTCATCATGAGAGATGATTCACTCATGTCCTTATGAGAAGAGACCAGACCTCATCTCTCTATTAGACACACAGAGAAACCTCAAGAAGTGCATCTCAAAATGGCTGAAACGGCTTCAGCTGGAAGAATCAGTGGTTCATAAACACATGAGCAGGCGCCGGAGACATGAAAACAATATGGTTTGAGGGTATTTGTTGCTAGAGCACTAATGGCCTGGTTCCTTCAGCTAAATGTGACTCTGCACTTTTCACTTCTGTGGAAAACAGATTATTTTGTCCTCAAGTGTTCAGAAAAGAACATTCCTTCCTCTAAAGGGCACCTATTATGCAAAATTCACTTTTCCATGGCGTTTGAACATAAATGTGTGTTGGCAGTGTGTGTACACAACCACCATATAAATGGCAAAAATCCACCCACTCCTTTTCTTTAATCCCCATAAATCATAAGCAGTGTCTCAGAACAAGCCGTTTGCAGATTCCTGACAAAGCGATGTCACGTGCGATGATAATCAAAGCCAAACAGATGTATGATGTTTCAGTTAATTCGCGTGTTCACGAGCTGTGAAGGCTCCGCCCTTCCCAAAACCAAAAAGAAATGGGCTTGCATATGTAAAACTAATCCTATTTTTTTAATCATTACTTCATTGACAATTTTTTATAGGGCTGCTAATTATGATTTTTCTGATAAATATGCTGATTGTGATTTCAAATATGATGATATAGAGATATATATATATACACACTCACCTAAAGGATTATTAGGAACACCATACTAATACTGTGTTTGACCCCCTTTCGCCTTCAGAACTGCCTTAATTCTACGTGGCATTGATTCAACAAGGTGCTGAAAGCATTCTTTAGAAATGTTGGCCCATATTGATAGGATAGCATCTTGCAGTTGATGGAGATTTGTGGGATGCACATCCAGGGCACGAAGCTCCCGTTCCACCACATCCCAAAGATGCTCTATTGGGTTGAGATCTGGTGACTGTGGGGGCCATTTTAGTACAGTGAACTCATTGTTATGTTCAAGAAACCAATTTGAAATGATTCGAGCTTTGTGACATGGTGCATTATCCTGCTGGAAGTAGCCATCAGAAGATGGGTACATGGTGGTCATAAAGGGATGGACATGGTCAGAAACAATGCTCAGGTAGGCCGTGGCATTTAAACAATGACCAATTGGCACTAAGGGGCCTAAAGTGTGCCAAGAAAACATCCCCCACACCATTACACCACCACCACCAGCCTGCACAGTGGTAACAAGGCATGATGGATCCATGTTCTCATTCTGTTTACGCCAAATTCTGACTCTACCATCTGAATGTCTCAACAGAAATCGAGACTCATCAGACCAGGCAACATTTTTCCAGTCTTCAACTGTCCAATTTTGGTGAGCTCGTGCAAATTGTAGCCTCTTTTTCCTATTTGTAGTGGAGATGAGTGGTACCCGGTGGGGTCTTCTGCTGTTGTAGCCCATCCGCCTCAAGGTTGTGCGTGTTGTGGCTTCACAAATGCTTTGCTGCATACCTCGGTTGTAACGAGTGGTTATTTCAGTCAAAGTTGCTCTTCTATCAGCTTGAATCAGTCGGCCCATTCTCCTCTGACCTCTAGCATCAACAAGGCATTTTCGCCCACAGGACTGCCGCATACTGGATGTTTTTCCCTTTTCACACCATTCTTTGCAAACTCTAGAAATGGTTGTGCGTGAAAATCCCAGTAACTGAGCAGATTGTGAAATACTCAGACCGGCCCGTCTGGCACCAACAACCATGCCACACTCAAAATTGCTTAAATCACCTTTCTTTCCCATTCTGACATTCAGTTTGGAGTCCAGGAGATTGTCTTGACCAGGACCACACCCCTAAATGCATTGAAGCAACTGCCATGTGATTGATTGATTAGATAATTGCATTAATGAGAAATTGAACAGGTGTTCCTAATAATCCTTTAGGTGAGTGATATATATATATATTATGTTTGTTGTGTTTGTGGGGCGGCACAATTTGGCAAAACTTTTTGAATTGAGTATATACTGTATATTAATATGACTTTAAAATAATCAATAATAAATTAATAATAATGATTATGATTACTAAATATCAAAATAAGAAATCATTCTGTTGTAAAAAATATTTTTTAAATTATTTTATATTTTTATATGTTATTATTATTATTACTATTATTATTATTATTATTAAATAAAAATATTAAACAAAATAAAAACATCTTTCAGTTGTAATATTTAACTGTAAAATAAAGAAATAGAAACTTTTCTATTATTTTCATTATAATTATTTTCCCCCAACGTTCATTACTGAAAACTTTTTTTTACAAAAGTGTAGAAATGTAAATACAATTTATGCTGTGTTTAATTTTATGATTCCATAACTTAGAATGTATTATAATAATAATAATAATAATAATAATAATAAGTAAATAGCATGGGGTTTTTTTAATTAATGAGAATTTGAGAGAAAAACGGGTTTAATTATCGTGCAAATTCATGTAAATATTGTTACAATATTTTCTTTATGCAAAATAAAATGTACCATTTTTATGTAATAAAAAATTCTATATACGCAATTTAGAATAAAATTAATTGCATTTAAATAATAATAAAATGTGTAAAATGTGTTTCTTCACGAGATTGATCCTCACGGTGATTCAAAGCGGTCCGTATGCAGTTGTACAGGTCGATCTTGGCTAACAGGAAGACTGTGACTGGTTGACAGCTCAGAGGAATGCTAATGTCCGTTGGGTCTGAGAATCTCACCTGCAGAGGAAGAGGCTCATCGTCGTGGCTGAAAGGATGCTCAAACACAATGGCTGCCAAGATCTTGCCTGATTGTGGGTCTGTTTTCACAAACTCCTCAAACTGCTCTTCTGTTTCAAAGCCACGGACTGGAAAACAAGACCACACATCATTAGTGCCACATACGTCACTACAGCTCATACTTAAACATCGAAGACTCAAGGGAGACTCTTTTCACACCAGACAGGAAGAAACCACCTAGCAACCACCCGAATCACCTTGGCAACACCCAGACAACCACCCACTCTAACAAAGAATTTTCTTTGAGATTTATTCTTCAAACAAATAAAAATTGTTCATACGCAATCAATTCAGTGCGTAGAAAGTTTGAGGGTTAAACTGATAAAAATAGATGAATCAATGTGAAATTTAACCATTTAGGCAATCATACGAAACCATGTGACCTTTAAAGGAGCTGTGTGGATATTGGCTCACCATTTGACCTTAAAAATAATTCATTTTAGGATTTGTCAGCCTACTGTAAACATATGTTAATGATATCATGACTACTAGGTATGTTTTTTCAGAGAAAATAACGTTAAAAGGAAAAAGCTAATGAGACACTCTGCAAAACTGGGATTTCAGCCAGGTCACAACTGGGATTTACGGCCTAAATCCAATTACACACAAACACGCTCATGCACGCACGCATGCGCACAGACACATGCACGCACCTGCACAGACACACTCAAACACACAGACATACACACACACACACACACACGCACACACGTTCTCACGCACACGCAAACACACATACATACACACTCACGCACGCACAGACACACACAAACACATGCACGCAGACACACACGCATGCACAGACACATTCAAACACATAGACACACACACTCACACAGACACACACACACTCACACGTGCTCACGCACGCACACATACACACACATGCACACACATGCACGCACAGACATACAAACACGTACACATGCTCACACACGCACACAGACACACTTACGCACGCACACAGACACACACGCGCACGCACAGACACACACTCGCACGCACAGACACACGCAGACACACAAACTCACAAGCACGTACGCATGCACAGACACACTCAAACACACAGACACACACTAATGCACGCAGACACACGCACCCACTCACACAGACACATGCATGCAGACACACACACACACATAAATACGCATGCACAGACACACTCAAACACACAGACACACACTCACGCACGCAGACACAGACAGACACAGACGCGCATACGCACGCACAGGCACACTCAAACACACACAAAAACGCACGCAGACACACAAACACAGACACACTCACACACACGCACAGACACACTCAAACACACAGACACACACTCACGCACGCAGACACAGACAGACACAGACAGACACAGACAGACAGACACAGACAGACAGACACAGACAGACAGACACAGACAGACAGACAGACACAGACGCGCATACGCACGCACAGGCACACTCAAACACACAGACACACACAAAAACGCACGCAGACACACAAACACAGACACACTCACACACACGCACAGACACACTCAAACACACAGACACACACTCACGCACGCAGACACAGACAGACAGACACAGACAGACAGACACAGACAGACAGACAGACACAGACAGACAGACACAGACAGACAGACACAGACAGACACAGACAGACACAGACAGACACACACGCGCATACGCACGCACAGGCACACTCAGGCACACTCAAACACACAGACACACACAAAAACGCACGCAGACACACAAACACAGACACACAGACACAGACACACAGACACAGACACACAGACACAGACACACAGACACAGACACACAGACACAGACACACAGACACACACAAAAACGCACGCAGACACACAAACACAGACACACAAACACAGACACACAAACACAGACACACAAACACAGACACACACTCACGCGCGCAGACACACACACACAGACACATGCACGCAGACACACACAGACACACTCACACAGGCACACTCACTCACGCACGCACACACACACAGACACATGCACACAGACACAAACGTGCATGCGCACACACAGACACACTCACGCACACAGACACACAAACACACTCACACAGACACATGCACACCGACACACAAACACACGCACAGACACACACAGACACACTCAAACACAGACACACTTACGCACAGACACACTTACGCACGCAGACACACGCACAGACACTCAAACACACAGACACACACTCACGCACGCAGACACACACTCACCCACGCACGCAGACACACGCACACACTCACGCAGACACAAACACACGCATACGCACACACAGACACTCAAAAACAGACACACACTCACGCACGCAGACACATGCACATACTCACACAGACAAATGCACGCAGACACACAGACACACGCGCATACGCATGCACGCACAAACACACACACAGACAAACTCACACACACACACAGACATATGCATGCAGACACACACAAAAACGCACGCAGACACAAACACAGACACATTCACATGCAGACACACTCACACGCAGTCAGACAAACATGCAGACACACTCACACAGACATCCTCACACACACGCAGACACGTACACGCAGTCAGACACGCACGCACACACAGATACATGCACGCAGACACAAACACACACGCATATGCACGCACATTCACACTCAAACACAGACACACTCACGCACGCAGGCACACACTCACACAGACACATGCACGCAGACACAAACACGCGCATACGCACACACAGACACTCAAACACAGACACACACTCACGCACGCACGCAAACACATGCACATACTCACACAGACACATGCCCGCAGACACACAAACACACACTCACACACGCATACGCACGCACAGACACTCAAACACACAGACACAAACATACACACAGACACACTCACACACATGCATGCAGTCACACAAAAAAACACACGCAGACACACCCACACAGACACACGCACAAACAAACACGCACACACGCAGACACACTCACACAGACACACTCCCACACACACAGACATACATACTCACACGCACACACGCAATCAGACAAACACGCACACACACACAGGGTATAAGAATAAATAATGGTAGCTTTCCTGTAGCTCAAACAATAGAGCGTGGCGCTAGCAACGGCAAGGTCATGGGTTCGATTCCCAGGGAAAGCAAGAACTGACAAAATGTAAAAAAAAATGTGTACCTTGAATGCAGTGTAAGTCGCTTTGGATAAAAGCATCTGCCAAATGCATAAATGTAAATGTAATGGCAGTTTTCATTTCTAGGTCAAACGTTGATATCCTCACGTGACTTTTTATTGTGAAATATGGGGTCTGTCTCTATTAAAAAAACAGGAGGGAGGAGCCGGAAGAGCCGGTTGAGCCGGTTAAACCAGCTCAGAGCGAGCGACAGCCGTGTCCTGTGGTTAGGAGCGGTCGGGTCTGTCCTGATCTCTGTCCTTGACATACAGCCAAGAAGCATCTGTGCTAAATGTGAATGTATGTGAATGTAAACACAAGTCAGCAAGATGGTAGCACTTAACAATAAGGTCCCATTGGTAACACATTAACTAACAATAAGCAACTCATCAGTATTTTTTATCTTTGTTAACATTAATTATTAAAATACAACTGTTTGATGTTACTTCATGTTGGCTCATGTTAGCTAAATAATATCAACAGATACTACTTTTGATTGTAATAATGTGTTAGCAATAGCAAATGTAGAAATTAACATTAAGACTAATAAAAGCTTTAGAAGTACTTCTCATTTTTAATTCATTTTAACTAATGCCGAGTTCACACTGCATGATTTTAGGCCCGATTTTCACTCTGTGACAGGTTTTGCAAAATCGCAGACAAATGCTGAAATCATAGGCAAATCGGTGCTCGTTCACGACAATCACACAGTGTGAATTATCTAAGGCTGTGTTTACACTTGGCATTAACATGGGATCACCGTGATCCGATCAAGCAGATCAGATCGTCAGTCAGTCAGGACACGGGCGTTTACATTTGTTCACATCATGTGGTCTCTGTATCTGGATAACTGATCGGATTTCGGTTTCCAGCTAAATTTTTTAATTAGGTCTGTAATAGGCCTTTAAAGCACGGAGCTTAAAGCAACTTTCGCTCTATGACTAGGCAGTGCCCATATAGCACAGAATTTGTGTGATGTATATATATGTATATATATTTTTTTTTTTTTGGAGCGTGGCATGGTTGTTGGTGCCAGACGGGCCGGTCTGAGTATTTCACAATCTGCTCAGTTACTGGGATTTTCACGCACAACCATTTCTAGAGTTTACAAAGAATGGTGAGAAAAGGGAAAAACATCCAGTATGCGGCAGTCCTGTGGCCGAAAATGCCTTGTTGATGCTAGAGGTCAGAGGAGAATGGGCCGACTGATTCAAGCTGATAGAAGAGCAACTTTGACTGAAATAACCACTCACACACATCTCAAATAGGGTACTTAATCTACCAGTTTAAGTCAAGAAGACGTGAAAGGGAGCTCATTACGTTACTTGCATGTTGAGAGGAAAGTTTTGTGTGCGCACACATCCGAAGCACACAGAAAGCCATGTCTCAGAAATACTAAACTGAGCTCTTTTTCACATCTTCTTGCACTTGAGCAGACAAATTCACACAAAATTATGTAAAAAATAGTGAGTATCCTAGTAAACGTAGTCGGTTAGGTCTTAAGCGAACGTAAAGTAAACGTTTGAGAAAGTAAACGTATGTGTATCAGTATATTGGATCCATGCATTCGCTCTTAAAGTGACAGCAGTCTAATATGCTGTCTGTGTTTTTAATAAGGACAAATAAAAAAAACACTCACTGCTCTTGACTGAATAACTTTTGTAACTTTGTATAAATTAAACAGTGATTTAATCCTTAGTGTTATTTTACATTTGCTTACTTTAATACATTTCTGTACCTGAAAACTACTGTTAATTTAATTTGTACATATTTACATGCTTTTGCTTGTAATTTGATTATTTGTTCTTATTTTATTACTGACTGTTTACTTGTCTTTTTCAATTTATATTAGTTAGGCTTTAGTAGTTTTAGCAATGGTATCGAAATTAGAATAGAGAATTGTGAATTTTCACTGGTATCTAAAATGTTGTGAATATTACACAGCACATCAAAGCTGTTCATTTTACAGTCAAAGTTGAGGCATCAGGTTATGGACCTCCTCCGTGACTCACGTTATCAGGACACAGACCAGAGAAACGTATATTATGTGACTCACCAGCTGCAAGTGTTTATGACAACTCATAAACACAAGCCTTAAGAGAATTCAAGGTTCGGACAGAAGCTATTTATGCCAGGAAAACCTGCCATTAAGGGTTTTGGTGTGGTCACCATGCTATTTATTCACAAAACTCCAGAGATGCTTTGCATTTTAACTGTAAACTCATTATAGAGACGAAAGAGCAGTGATCCTCATGCACTTTTGGACCAATGAACTTCCATGACTTTTCTAGTCATGCATGATTTCCGAAAAGATGTGCAATATTAATACAAATATTTTATAGATATTGCTCTCATGAGATGCAATTTCTAGGACGATAACAACAGGGAATTGTTTTTCAAAATTTTTACTAGTTTTGACTGTTAAAGCTTTCATGACAGAGAAAATGTATTTAAAAATATTTGAACTCACGAGGAGCAATGTCTATTCAAATAAACATTTTAGAAATTAGCATTAAAAAAAACAGATAGACTATAGAAATGTGTATAAATTTCAAGTTGCCCAGGCCTTGAAATTACAACTTTAAAATGTAAAGCTATTTCCAGTTTTTGCATGACTGTGGAAACCCTAAAAGTGGAGACAATTTATTGCATAAGCTTGCTGTATATATTTTTTCTTTTTGTCATTTTTTAACAGTATTAATAAAATGAAAAAAAATAAAAAAATAAAAATAAATATATATATATATTTTATGACAGCATAAATTAAAAATTAAAATAAAAGCCCTGCTATTAGCAGGTTTTCAATGTAGCCAATTTATTGCATTAATGTACGTTTTTGTTCTTTTTATATTTTTTTTGGCAGTATTAATAAATTAAATAAAAAATTTTTTTTAAATAAAATAAAAATAAAATAAAATAAAATAAAATAAAATATATTTTTTTAAATCCTTATTAGTTAATTAGTTAGATATGCATGTAAATGGATCATGGAAGAATGTAATAATAGTTATGTAGATAAGGGCGGATGGATGGGTGAATGGCTGTAAAACAAAAAACATAATAAAAAATAATAAATAAAATTTCCATATAGGTTTTCCAATTTATTGCATAAGCTTGATGTATATATTGGGAACAAGATTAGCCAATAATACAAGCCAAACTTGTATCTGAGCAGATACTCTTGGCCACAGCTCGGATGAGTTTTTATGAATGCACTTTCATACTTTAGAGTACCACTGACAGCCCAAAAGCTGAAGCTCTTACCGGTTCTGATGCAGCCTCCCAGGCTCCGCCGGACATCTTCTGTGATTTGCCGCACCACGCTGGCGTTGGCAGGCATGTAGGCCAGCTGCAGGTCCTGGAAGCACAGTATGGGTGGCAGGTCGCTCAACGGGAAGTTGTGGTAGTGTGTTGCATTAGGGTAGTTAGTGACTGACACATTTTGCCGCAGGATGATCAGGGTGGCTGAGAAGAGCAGCGGCAGTGCGATCTCCACCAGCATGACCAGGATCTGCCGCTTCTGGAGATGGAGAGAAAGAGGAAATTCAATGAGCAAAACAGAAGATGGATGGATGGTGGATGGTTAGACAGTTACATAGGCAGAGCGTGTGTAAGGCTGATTGCTGATTATGGTGAAGTACTTTTAGAGTGAAGAGCTGCCCATAACTGCAGGTCTAGGATCAGTTTTCTCCGTAATAATAGCATATTGGTAAAACAAATTTGGATGCAATGCAAGTATGTGTTTGCGCTCTAAAGAAGGTCAAATGTTTCTATTTACAACATGTTTTTGCAGCATTGAGCAATGTAGCAATCGCAAATATCCGTTGATTTCTTGAACACAATGACCAATCAGAGGCGCTTACGTTAGCAATAAACAAAAACTCGTTTTGAGTGGTGTGTGGAGTTCTGCACACTCGCCTCTTATAAATCCTCTTATAAAAACAAACTACGTGTATACATGACATAAATAAGAGATGCATTGTGCAGAGAGCTCCATTTAGTATAACAAAACTTTCATGAAGATAACAGCTTTTTAGTGATTATAGAGTGAGCGCTCTTTGCACACTTTCTGCCATGCCAAATCCTGTATACTCTAGCCTATGCTTGCTTTAACAGTGATTTGTGAATGTAGACGTTTTAATAACAAATTATTTATTAGGAGCATATGCTGGACTGTGTCGGTTGTGCAACGACATGTAAATTTTAATTAATTACAAGGAAATGTGTTTTTAAAGGGAAAGCATATCTCCTTAGCCATTCCTTGGAGTTAGTTCACCCTCCGCCTATGGTTAGTTAAAGGTGCAGTGTAGTATTTATGAGGATCTATTGACTGAAATGCAATATAATATACATAGCTATATTTTCAGTGGTGTATAAAGACCTCACATAATAAACCGTTATGTTTTTATATTTTCAGTGGTGTATAAAGACCTCACATAATGAACCGTTATGTTTTTATATTTTCAGTGGTGTATAAAGACCTCACATAATGAACCGTTATGTTTTTACTACCTAAGAATGAGCCATTTCCATCTACAAACACTGCGGGTTCCCTTACAGTGAAGTCGCCATTTTGTGCCACCATGTTTCTATAGTAGCCCTAAACAGACAATCTGCTTTACAGAGTGCTAGTCACTCTCTGCTCTCTGACGACAACATTTTTGTCCTGTGTCAGCCCCCGTAGCTTCTCAATGTCGCTAAAATTCACACACTGCACCTTAATTAGTTAGATATGCATTAGTGATGAGCGGGTCGTCTCATAACCCCCAGACCCCTTGGGTAACCCATTTTCAGAATATCTATTTTCATATTTTATTAGGTTCTTTGATAAGGTTACAATACGAAGGCTGTAGCAACGTAACATGCGTGATGTCCCCAAACCTTTGGCGTCACGTGACACGTCATGAAAGCGGTGCACCAAGCAGCTCCTGCCGCCAGCCACGACAACAAAAACTGAGAAATAAAAGTAAAGATGGAAGACGAGATGCGGGAGAAATTGAGGTCAGGAATTTACATAATTAAAAGAAAAAAAGGTCAGGCTGCTAAATCAAATGTTTGGGACCGGCTCTCAGAAATAGTTGCAACAGGAGACAACAGCAGTATCAGCTACATACATTGCCTAAGTATAGATTAAACCCCGGTACAGTGGATGCCATTCTTTTTTTGCACAGCGAATGTAAAAACGCTAAATGAACATTTCCGTGTGTTAAATAAAACAAAAGTTGGTTATGTAGCGTATAGGCTGTAAACTGTTGGCCTATACAAATCTGAAATAAAAAATTGTTTAGCCTATTAGATGAATACAAACGCTGCTTTGTAAATGTTGAAAATGTTTATCATTATCTTGTTATTAATATGACCTGATTTATGGTTCATATTCATAATTGTATGTTGTTGCCAGTTTACAGGGCGATGTTTCCAAGCACTTTCAGGCTGAAATAAAGGCTGTTTTTATTCACATTACAATGCCTAGTATGTCTATTTAATGGTCACGGGTGCAGGGCGGGGCGGGTTGTAAAAATAGATAGAGTGGTGCGGGGCGGGCCAAATAATTTCATAAAAGCTGGGACCTGTGGGTTGGAAAAAAGCCGACCCGCGCATCACTAATATGCATGTATATGGATCATGGAAGTATGTAGTAATTGTTATGTAGATAAGGGCGGATGTATGGGTGAATGGCTATAAAATAAAATAAAATAAAATCTTGACAGTAAGGACAGAGGTTGGAACGAGAAGGGCCAATGATGCAAGCCAAATTCTCAGCAGATGCTTTAACCACTAGGACACAGAAGGGTTTGTTCGATTATTATGAATACTGATTTATGATAAATAGACTAATTTAAAAATAAAATAAAATGAAAATAGAATTGATGCTTTTACAGTCATGATACTTAGATAAAAATGTTTGAAACATAAAAACATTCATTAAAAATCAGCTGCAAGCTTCCTGTTTGTGTTAACTTACAGATGAATTAGTCATATTCATGTTGTGGATCTAGTGTTAGAGTATGTCAATGCGTCATGTGTAAGTAAGCAGGAGCCCACACAGCACCTAAGGCTTGATCTAGATTGATAAAGAACTTTAGAACTCTGATCTGGGTCAGGAAGGCAGTGCTGTCTGCCATAATGAGGCATGAAGGGGCCAGTGTTTACTGCCTCTGCTGGCTTAGGTTTCCTAGCAACAGCTGGAGCCCAGTCGTGTGCAAAAAGCCCTCTATCAGGAGGGAATTGGGACGCTTTCTTGCAGCACTTTGATCGAGCTCAGTTGATTGTTCAGAAAGTTTATTTCTGATAGACTTCACCTGCACATGATCTTACACAAGACAGCAAATCTCCACAAGTGTGCAGAGGAAAACACTCACATACACATACACATACACATACACATACACATACACATACACATACACATACACATACACTCAAGCAACCATCAAAGCCATTCATCCACGGTAAACAGAACTGTTAAGAAACTCTCAAATCTAATCTATAAGGCCAAATATGGGAAGGAACAGAAAAAGTTATTCAATAGAGCAAAACAACCGCCGAGTTAAATCATTATAGCAAATAATGTGAACAGGAGTAATGATTACATCTGAACACTAAATGTTTGTATCTCCTTGTTTCTTCAAAAACAGATTTCCTTCTGCGTCTCGCTGTAACATCTTGACTAAAATATGTGGTTTCTAGAATCTTATTTATTCGGACCATTTTCAGACCAAATTCCAACTTTAAATAATTAACCTAGGGTCACTTTTTAACCCTGGGTTAACATAATCCTTGGTTATTTTGTTGCATGTTTTACACTAGCCAAGTTTCCATCCACTTTTTGCACTGTTTTTGGTATTGACAAAGTGAATATGCGTTAAAAAAGATTGCAAAATTTGCTGTCTCCAGCCTGTTTCCATTCGATTCGCATTTTACCGATAAAATTGTGCGTGTAATGACGTCATCCCTAAAAAACGCAATTTTGTTGTATTGCTAAAAATATCTGCCCTCGAGTCATTTCCATACATAATTTTATCAGTGGTGAGCATTTTTTCCTGTTGGGCAAGCGATCCGCTCACAGTTTACCCTGCTCATGTAATTCCTCATATGCCAGCGAACCAATGAGAACGCGGGACAGTGATGACGATGCATAACAACAAAGCGTAGGCACCAAAGCTGCTGTGGATCCGCATACCCAGAACTACAGATTTGAATAAAATTACCGTTCTTTGGTAAATAAATAAATGACAGAGTGTTACATACATATTACTAACATTTATAATATCTTGTAAGTTTTATGGTACACAAGGGAATTTATAATAATTTATAGTGTTTATACTAATCAACGATTCCACGAATGGCTTGGGTATGCAGAGCATTCACAGTTTATATGGATTATCGATTGCAAATTATACATTTCGCATCCCAAATATTTGTAAAATGCAGTGATAAAACAACTGAAATTTGCCAGTTTACTGCTTACCATTTTCGCAAATCATATTTTTAAATATAAATAAATATTTTAATGAACTTTTATTAGATAAAAACATACAAAATTACAAAAATAAGGATAAATGATGTTTGAGAGGTAACACGTCTTATTCTTACCAATAGTAATAAAATAATTTAATATACAGTACTGTGCAAAAGTCTTACGCACGTTGGTATTTTCACACGAAAAATGTTTTTAAGCCAATTATTTATATCTTTTACTGTAGTGTGTCAGTAGGAAATATCAGTTTACATTTCCAAACATTCATTTTGCAATTAATTGTAATAATCCAGTGAGATTTTTTAAAAAAAAAATAAAAAAAAAATGAATGCACAAGTAGTCTGATAGCAGCTGGTATGATCTGATCTCACCACCATCGAGTCTGTCTGTGATTACATGAAGAAACAGAAAAAACTGAGACAGACTAAATCCAGAAAAACTGTGGCAACGTCTCCCAGACACTTGAAGAAAGAAAAAAAATCTCACTGGATTATTACAATTAATTGCAAAATGAATGTTTGGAAATGTAAACTGATATTACTGACACACTACAGTAAAAGATATAAATAACTGGCTTAAAAACATTTTTCGCGTGAAAATACCAACGTGCCTAAGACTTTTGCACAGTACTGTACAATTTAATAATATGAATATAATAGATTTAATGCGCGTTTGAACTACAGAGAAACGGTGCTTTAACGGGAGCTATGCCACAAAACTGGACGCTGCATAGGCTAATTTTGTCATGTGAAACCACATTTATTTGCATTAAAGCCAGAAAAAGATTGTGTTTCGTCGACATCTGCAAAAAATTATCGATAACTGCCATTTCCATCAGCTATATAGGTAAACAAATCCTTGGATGGAAACCTGGCTACTGTCATACTTTACCCTGAAGGATTCGTTTTAGGTAGTTTTCACAATGCACATTTGTACAGTCAGGGTTTTACATTCTTTATATATTTACAAGATTAATTAACATCAATTTGATGAGCAGAACGGGTAAAGAGCATGCAACCTATTTAAATAGCGGCTTGTCCATCTGTCAAAACACTCTGGTTGTTTTAACTCTTCTAAAACATGCTAGGAATGCTGAATCATAACACAGTGTGAAAGTTTGTGATGGTACCAAACATTTGAATATTTAAAGGCACAATATGTAAGATTTTTGGATTAAAATATCTAAAAACCACTACAACAATGTTATATATTTTGTTGACTTGTGCACTTACATTATCCCAAATGTTTCCAAGAATGTTTAAATCCAGAGAAATAAGCAATTTTAAGCAGGACACGAACATGTCCGTGCGTCGCCTATCAATGACATCATACCCGCGTTACCCTCTATTTTTATTTTATAGAAATCATGGAAACACCAAAGACGCTTTAATATATTATGCGTTTTATTAGACAGGTGAGCAACTGTTTGGATACTTTTATAGACAGAAAACTAATCATTGTTATATAGCTCAACACAGTTTTGTTTAAATCTCTTTCTAACTAATTCTTGATTTACCGCGAGTTCCATGTTTTACCATGCCTAGTATCGATCTATCTTACTGCAGTGTGAACAAGTGTCTCATAGTAGCCGCCGAGCGAACGCACAGAGTAGCATTATAACATAACTTTCAACACACTCAAATGTATCCAATATGACAAAACAGCGCTGCATTAACCCATATACGCAAGACAGGAAGAAGCAGAAGCATCCTCTGCAGCATAATAAAAGCTCCACTGCTCTCGAGCCGTGTGTCGTGCTTGTCTCTCATTAGCAATCGACCCAGCGGCCTCATACTACAATAAAATTTAATAATTTAATTAGCCCATCCATGAATATGATTTCTGCCCCAGTCAAGTTGGATTATTTTCCACCGATTGTAGAGGTGAAGACAACAACTCCCATGATTCCACAAAATCAAGGAACGCCTTTGTTTTGAATAAGTGACATCTAGTGGCGTAAATTACATACTATGCCTTTAATAAGGCAAGTTTGGAGGGAGTTTATGTTTGGTTGCCTGGTGCTAAACAACTTGCAGGTCACGACTCTCCAGAACAGCATTGTATCACACAGTACACCTCTGATGCAATAATTTGTGGGCTTTATAACCCAAAATTAACCGTATTTCCCTAAATATTATATGCTAACGCATGGGTCGATTTGCATCAAAACTTTCTGCCTTGTGCCTTACCCCTACACTATTGCCACTATAAATAATTCAGTGTCTTCTGTCATTTTGTCTGGCCCAACCAGACATTTAATAAACAAGACGCCCATGTGCTAACGTTCAAAAGTTTGGGGTTGGTAAGATTTTTAAAAATGTTTTTGGAAAAAGTGCTCAACAAGGCTGCATTTATTTGATTTAAAAATACAGTAAAAACAGTAATATTGTGAAATGTTATTACAATTTCAAATAACTGTTGTAGTATGTTTTAAAATGTAATTTATTGCTGTGATCAAAGCTGTATTTTCAGCATCATTACTCCAGTCTTCAGTGTCACATGATCCTTCAGAAATCATTCTGATATGATGATTTGATGCTCAAGAAACATTTCTGATTATTATCAATGTTCAAAACAGCTGTGCTGCTTCATACAGTGTTAATAAAGTGTTGCTTATATATCAGAAATCTTTTTTGTAACATCACAAATGTCTTTACTGTAACTTATGGTCAATTTGATGCATCCTTGCTGAATTAAACTATTAATTTCTTTAAACAAATATATCTTAATCATGCCAAACCTTTGAAAGGTAGTGTGTCATTGCCATAAAACCTTATATCCAGCAATAAAACAAAAGAATAAATATCAGACAAAGACAAATACTCACTTGCTGAATATAGTTCTTCCATAGCAGCAATCCAAACTGTTGCAGCACAGCCATTTTCAATTTTCAAAGCTTCACAACCTGGTCGAAGAGAGAAACATCAGGTCACTGCACAAGTCTTTTAGAGAATTGTATCAAACCATATCAGAGACATTGCATGAATTTCACATCACTTCTGCGTTTGTAAACAAGAGTGTTTCGCAACTACGAAACTATTCAGAGATAACAGAACGACTACAATATTCACGTTTGAGATAAGTTCAGACAAGTAACAATGTGGTGTGATCAAACAAGGACTACTGAAAGGGTACATAACACACACAGTTTCTGCCAGTCTCGTGTTAATCATGAATACCTATAGAGGTTATCTTTCCCTCACAAGAAAAAACACAATTCTTTAGTGGTTGTTGATTTCGTGGTCAAAATGACAGTGCTGCCGACGGCTCCCGTAACCCGAACGAAGCTCATTGATGGATGTGCTCTTGCTCTCGCTAAAAACGTTCCGAAACTCGTTCAAAGAAGTGTATTTGGAACAAAAATACTCCATCATACGTCCAACTAATTTTTTGAAACTTTCATGAAATAGCATTAGACACCCCCCTTTAAAGTAACCTGGATGACTAGGAACAAATTGTCATGTTCAGCTCTTTAAACTATGCCAAGAAGGCCAGTTTAACCACCATATTGGCACTGAGGGGAACATAATTTCCCATTTCAATATTCAGATTAAAATATCACCTGATTTGAGCTTAAATAAAATACTTCTTTGTATTTAAATGTGTCAGTCAGGTATTTGATTGATATGTAGGTGACTATTTAGCATGTCATCTTTGTAAAAAAAAAATGCTTGTCGTTATTAAACATACAACTGGGTTAATATTACTGACGCGGCAGCGACACCATATTGATGATAGAGCTTCGGTGCCTGTTTGTCTGTCTCGTGCATTTATACACATATTGTTTGCTTTTATTTTTGTTTTGTTTGCATTCTTTCTTTGAAATTACAGCGGTCTGACTGTTTGAAATATCTGTCTTATGCACTTGATTTCTTTACTCTGACCATTGCGAAGATCCTGTGATTGATTCAAGAACTTGTTTATCAACCCAATTCCCACAGCAAAACACAATAGAAAACAGGCACGCACGCGCGCGCACAGCTCACCTTACACTCGTCTATCTGTCCTGCATAGGGCTCCAATGTCGTCTCTTTCAGTCGGGAAGCATTGAATAAATGTTCGCGGTCAGCTCGGCTCAGTCACGGATAAATTCAGTCGGCAAATATCACTAATAAGGAGGATAATAATGATGAAGATGATGACATTGCAACGCAGCGGCCGTGCCGAGCGGACACAACAAATACGGTCACGTGACCTCCGCCAGCTGGGCGGCTGCTTGCGGTCATGTGACCGTCGTGACAGACCACAGATGTATATAATTGAGTGTATATAGTATATACACATAAGATTTGAAAACCAAAAATAACTCCAGTAATCGAATTCATTCAAACAGTCCAAAACAGAAAATTAAATTAAGCTTTAAAACACGAGCTCTGTAGTATTCTGCGATTGTTTCTGAAGAGCGTACAGGAGTCCTACAGTAAGCGCGTGAGAGTCTGTTATATTGATGCACGGAGAACAAACCGCGTGCGCGCTCTAGATCACTGATCGCACGCTGCATTTATGTACAGACACAGTACATCTGCGTTGTTTCCACACACACTCGAGAAGGATAATATTTGATTTATCATGTGTACGTTGTTGTGTTTAGTAATCGTAGGTTTATGCAGTCAAAGCGGTTGATTTAGTTTGTTTGGCGTCTCCGTGTGGTCCTGTTCGGTATCGCAGCTTGACTCGTCTAAAATGAAAACAATCTCGTTGTTGTTGTTGCTCTGTACACATACTATACATTGTGAATTCTGTCATGTTTTCATGTAATGTTTTTTTCATGGGTGCTTAGGTACGGTGTGTATAAATGTATTATATAATATAATTATTTGGACTCCTTCCTTATATTTGGTTATTTGGTGTCCTTTTGGATTCTCCAATGATCATGGAAGCTTGCAGAAAATACAGTTTTGTGAGATTCGCCCTTCAATCTGATTGTTTACTTTGGATATAGCAAATTATGACAAAATGAATGTGTTTAATGAGATAAATTGCGTATGCTTAATTTAACGATAAGTGTGCGATTAAACATTTTAATCTATTGACAGCCCTAGTATGTATGTATCGGTGTAAATACACATACACACACACCAGGGGCCTATACCATGAAGCCGGTTTAGCTGACTAGCCAGATATGTTTAAGCTTAGTTTGTGCCAATCCTGGGTTTTAGGTACCATTAAAGTGGTTTGGCTTTTAGCAGTGTTCATCTCCATAGTAACTTACGCTCCACGGCTAACCTGCTCCAGGGGGGTATTCCAGAAAGCTGGTTATGTGACATACCCGGGTATGTTTAAGAGTAAGCGGATAACCTCAACTTTCTTTTTTTCAAAAAACGGAGGTAACTTTCAGGCTATGTAAGTAACAATGGCAACTCACTCTCTGAACATAACCTGCTCCGGAGCAGGTTATGTTCCAGGGTTAGTTTGCTTAAGAGGTATTCAGATGTGTTTTATATAATTAATATAGTTATTAATATAACCAAATTTGTTTCAGTTATATAATATACAATATTATATATTAATTCTAAAGAATTACAATAAAAAATAAATACAAAATAAGTTTAAATGTTAATGCCATTTAAATATATTTCTTATTTATTTTATTGTCATCTCACACATGGATCTGCATTCAATTAATTAGCATCAAACAAACAATATAATCCTTATTCTCAGTGATTACTTATTAAACGAAGACATTGAAAAAATGATTGCACAACCACCAAATAGGTGGCGATGTGCACTAAGTAGGTTATGTAAATCGCCATTAAACAAAAGAAAAAGAGGAAGTAGAATGGCGTGCTCTTTCTTAGTGTCTGTTTCCATGGTGAATCATCTATTAGTCGCTCAGTTGAGAATGTCTTGCGTGTTAAACATACTCTGAGTTAGCTGAACTTACTCCCGGACTCGTTTTTGGAACCAGCATACCTCGAGTAAGCAAGGTTTGGGTTAATCAACCGAGAGTTCAAGGTATATGTGACGGTAAATTAACCTTGCTTTCTGGAATACCCCCCTGGGCAGGTTATGTTCTGGATAAGAGAGCTCAAACTGAAATTGGACCAATCAGCTGTGAGCAAAGTGACACACCTCTGATGCAATAAAGTCACTCCCCCTTTTTCTACTCCAAATTAAAGGTCACTACATAGCAAATGGTTTTTAAAGACTAAAGCGTCTGGCTTTTAACAATGCTCATTTATAATAATAATAATTTTGAATGATTTAGATATTTATGTAATTATTATAGCCTTAATCAATTACACATGTCATTTTAGTTAATCATTAATAGGCACTTAGTTCAAATTAATATAATATAAATACTATATAAAGGTCATACAAATAAGCTTTAAAATCAATAAATAAATCTATAAAAATTACATGTGAGCTTAAATGTTCAATTCTCTCTATATATCAACTAAACTAACTTCATAACTTTTACTTGCATTGACATATACGATTTTTCTTTGTTCTTTTATAGACAGCTCTTTTCTTCTTACTGTGTAAATTTGTTTAAATTCTTAATATTTTTCAATCATGTAATATTCTGCAGAAGAGAGAAATGAATCTCGCTGGTGAATCTCAGTTTCGCTGATCCACAGCATGTGATTGGCTGTTCACTACTGATGTCACAGCTAAACTCCTAAACTCAGGATTAAATCCTGAGTTGACAGAAAGCTGATGATCAGCATCATGGGACCAACAAAGCCTGAATAGATTGGTTTGGTTTTGTCAACTCGAAACTAATCCTGTAACCCTGAGTTTGTTAAACTACCGTCATGGTACAGGCCCCAGACATCAAATTATCAAACAAACTTACCATTTCAAAAATTTTTTGTATTGTGATTGCACCGGTTGAAGTTTTAAAACGGCAAAAAAAAAAATATATACCTCATATCTCATTAAGTAATTTGCATATTCTAACATTATTTTTTATTAGCTTTAAAAACATGTAAAACAGGTAATCATTTTGTCAAGTTTGTTTTGCAGCTTTACTTTAACACAGTGTAATTAATCCCTTCATTAAGTATTAACAAGTGGTGAAAAGTGAAATAGACATTAAAAAATATATTCTTTTTTTAGTTTAATGTGATGCACAACTCGGTGGTTGTTAAATAACAACTTTAATCTTTTAACAACTGTTTGACCCTCATCAAACAGTCATCATCAGTCTGTGCTGAAGCGTGATATTTAGAGAGAGCAAAACAAAATGGTGTTAAATAGTGCAATACTTGCAAACCACAAGTTCCCATCGGTATGAAAAAGAAAAACTGTAGACATGCAAATGTAACTACTGCATTGTTTTATTGTGGTTTTCAGAATATAACAAACATGTCTGTTTTCAAGTTCACATGGCCTTTCACAGCTTCATACATTTATTTATTTACAGTTATAAACAAGGAATAATTATTAAACAGTTGCAATCCTTAGTGATGTTCGACATACAGTACCAACAAGTACCTGCACAAAAATAATAACTTAATGCTTTTAGTGTCATAACCTCAAACAGATGAACACGCACAAATATATACGTATGGTTGATTGTTCAAGCATATTAAAGATAAAACATCGAGACTCGTTACGAAGCATCTGTTCGCTTTCCAGCATTGGTCATAAAAAGTGCTCGGTGTCTCTCGAGGTCATTACGAAAAAGCATGTCAAACGATCACATTCATCGGCTGTAGCATTGGATCTGTCGCTAAAACACGTGGAGAATTCATACAGATGTACTGTACGTTTACAGGTTTCACAGGTCAAAACATCAGTGGTATCACACACGGAAAAGCATTTGCGAAAGCAGTACGGAAGTCGCTAACGTAAGAACTTTGGCAGAAGATGTGGCGAACGCAAAGCAATGCGCAAATACAAAAAACACTGGAGTTCAAGACAAATAAGCAAGATACGTGGCGAGAAACATCCGCGTAAACAAACCAGTTTAATTCGGACAGTGCATTAATCGGCATGAAACTTCATGGATCGAGTCACTCTCCTACTCAGCTGCATGTAACTTCGTAAAAAAACATTTGCACATTTGATAAACTATAATAGTCATTTTTTGTAAACAGTCCGGTTTTAAATACTTACAAAGATGCAACACAACGTACACAAGACTTTAAAAAAATCAGAGACCGTTCCAGTGATTTCAACACATTTGAGGCATTAATCACGTTGCTTGTCAACAGCAACAGTGGGGCGAAGGCGCTCCTGCCATCAGGAGCTGAAGTGAAATGCATTATGGGAAGAACTGTTTGTTCTTACTTAAAAGCTCAGAAATGGACGTCTCGCCAGCTGGCGCGAACTCACGCCCTCTGAGATAAAGACCACCCGTGAACGAAAGTGCTCCTGGCGGGTGGCCAGGAAGTGATGCGTTACAGCAGCTTCCTGTCAATCACAGGCTGAGGAAGGCCACGTTGGCAGCGTCCTCATCACGCTCCGCCTCTCCTCCGCTGTGGGCAGCCGTGTTTTTCCTCTTCACCTGTCGGCGGGTCCTCTGTGCCGGCGCCAGCAGCAGGAGACGGAAACCGGGGACAGTTTGGGGAGAGACCAGAGATGAAGAGACGGATGGACTGGGAACACTTTGGATGGAGGAGTAGCCCGAGCTGCAGCGGTCTGTGCAAAAGGTGCATGAGGAAGAGGAGGAAGAGGATATGTGTCGTGTCCAGGGTCTGCTTCGACTGCTGCTCCCGCAGGTCGCCACTGCCGCCTCCACGTTGGGTTCCTCACAAAGGCTGTCATCATCGCTGGAGAGCGTGCAACAGTGCGGCTGCCCATCACCGCACTCCACCGGCAGCTCCATCTGCACCTCCATCGCTGATACTGTGGCAGAAAGAGATCCAGTTACTCATCTTTTCACACTTTAATGAGTGGGACTGAAGAGGTGGTTATACAAAACTCAAACAGCATGCAATTTAAAAGGAATAGCAATGAAAATGTACATAGATGTTTTTTTTACATAATGCACAAAATGAGATTTTAGGCAGAAAGTCTGAGCTCCTATTTTCAATACAACGAGAGTGTGCAGTGATTTATACAGTCAAGCTCCAAAACGGCACCATAAACGTCACCCATACAACCGTGTGCTTCAAGTCATTTCACACCATCTGAAGAACAGAACTATCAACTGCAGTCACATTTTTAAAAATGTATTAATTTACTCAAGTAAAGTTAATACTTTTTAAAATATATATTAATTTCCTTAGTTTAATTTAACAGTAAAATAATCATTTAAATAATACATTTTTAATATTGTTAATGTTATGACTGAATAAAATACTTATTTGTTTTAATATTATGATTTTTTTTATGTAATACTTAAACCATTACAGAAATAATAAATAATTTAACAAATAAAATAAAAAATGTATATAAATAAATGTAATCAATGAAATGTGTAACAAACTTTTTGTTTCGTAAAGAAAAAAATAAATAAATAAAAATACAGGATTGGAATGACATGACACTGTGTCTACACCGGACGCGAGCAGTTTAGACAGCTTCTAGCTGGTGCGGCACGTCAACAGTCACGTCCGGTGTAGACACGGTGTGTGGGTCATTTCTGGGTGAACTAGTCCTTAAACTAATTGAATACCCACACAGGGCTTGACATTAACTTTTTTTGCTTACCAGTCACTGTGGCTGGTTTTTACCATGGGGAAAAACTGCCATACAGATATTTTTAATATTATCTCATAATTTGGCAGCAGGAATATTAGGACCTGATGGACAGATCCATTATACTGTTACACACGCATTTTCTTTCTCAACTGTTTACGTTCACTTAAAACAGAACTGACTCTGTTTGCGTGAATACTCGCCAAGGGCGGCATTTTGACATTATATTGTGTGTTATTGGCTGTTTCAGCAGTGAAAAATAACAATTTAATACTGAGAAGTGGCTTTATGTGCGCGCATTTTGGGTGTGAGCACAAAATCTGCGTAAATGAGTACAATTATGGTTAAAATTTGTGCCTGACAATATATAAATTATATACTTACATTAAAAAAGAACTAAAACTGAAGCGGTTGTTCAGAATTCATGCGCGGTGAATCAAGTTGAACACAAGATGTTGTGACACTAATGTGACTCATGCATCAATGACAATTGGTTTAGTCTTAATGTTTTTCTGTAAGATGATTCAGAATATGATGTAGTTGATATACAAGCCATCTCCCCACACTCACTTTCTCCATCTTTCTCGCCCTCACTCTCCCGGTCGCCTTCATAGCCCGAACAGGAAGTGTCCAGGCTCCAGTCCAGGATGTTTCCCAGCAGCATCTCCTCTTGGCTGGACAGCTCGGCTGTGGGCGTGGCCAGGAAGCTGCCTCTGTGCGCCTGCATGCTGTCCTCCCGTCTCCTGCTCAACAGAGTCAAAATAATGCATTTAAAGAGTTACCATCTTTTCTCCACCCGCATTTAACAAAACATTGCCTAAAGATGCAGAACAGTGAGAGACAGGATTAGAAATGCATTGATAAACTATTTTCAGCTATTTGTGTCTGACAAGGTTTATACGATTAGTAACGTATGATGGCTGATCTCTTTTTATTCACACTAAAATAAAATCAGCCATAAAACAGACACATACATACACATTATTTATATTTATATATACACTCACCTAAAGGATTATTAGGAACACCATACTAATACTGTGTTTGACCCCCTTTCGCCTTCAGAACTGCCTTAATTCTACGTGGCATTGATTCAACAAGGTGCTGAAAGCATTCTTTAGAAATGTTGGCCCATATTGATAGGATAGCATCTTGCAGTTGATGGAGATTTGTGGAATGCACATCCAGGGCACGAAGCTCCCGTTCCACCACATCCCAAAGATGCTCCTGGAAGTAGCCATCAGAGGATGGGTACATGGTGGTCATAAAGGGATGGACATGGTCAGAAACTATGCTCAGGTAGGCCGTGGCATTTAAACGATGCCCAATTGGCACTAAGGGGCCTAAAGTGTGCCAAGAAAACATCCCCCACACCATTACACCACCACCAGCCTGCACAGTGGTAACAAGGCATGATGGATCCATGTTCTCATTCTGTTTACGCCAAATTCTGACTCTACCATCTGAATGTCTCAACAGAAATCGAGACTCATCAGACCAGGCAACATTTTTCCAGTCTTCAACTGTCCAATTTTGGTGAGCTCGTGCAAATTGTAGCCTCTTTTTCCTATTTGTAGTGGAGATGAGTGGTACCCGGTGGGGTCTTCTGCTGTTGTAACCCATCCGCCTCAAGGTTGTGCGTGTTGTGGCTTCACAAATGCTTTGCTGCATACCTCGGTTGTAACGAGTGGTTGTTTCAGTCAAAGTTGCTCTTCTATCAGCTTGAATCAGTCGGCCCATTCTCCTCTGACCTCTAGCATCAACAAGGCATTTTCGCCCACAGGACTGCCGCATACTGGATGTTTTTCCCTTTTCACACCATTCTTTGTAAACTCTAGAATTGGTTGTGCGTGAAAATCCCAGTAACTGAGCAGATTGTGAAATACTTCTGGCACCAACAACCATGCCACGCTCAAAATTGCTTAAATCACCTTTCTTTCCCATTCTGACATTCAGTTTGGAGTTCAGGAGATTGTCTTGACCAGGACCACACCCCTAAATGCATTGAAGCAACTGCCATGTGATTGGTTGATTAGATAATTGCATTAATGAGAAATTGAACAGGTGTTCCTAATAATCCTTTAGGTGAGTGTATATATATATATATATATATATATATATATATATATATATATATATATATATATATATATATATATATATATATATATATATATATATATATATATATATATATATATATATATTAATTTTATTTAATTATATATTCATTTTATTGATTTAATTGTGTGTGTGTGTGTGTGTGTGTGTGTTTTATATTATTAAAATGAATATTCAACACTTTTCAAACCCGGCAAATGGTAAAAATACTGTTAGAAAATTTTAAATGTATCTCTCAATATCAGAAATATAAAACGATACTGATAATCGAATAATAAAATTAAATAAACAATAAAAAGAAATGAAAAATTATTACTGTTAAAAATATCTTCTCAATATCTAATATAATATTTTAAATATATTCTCAATATCATTGAAAAAAAATTATATACATTTAAAAATTATATATTTATTTGTATAATTATTAAATGTACATTTGTACACATGTAATGTATACAATTGTTTTGGTGGCAAATTTAAAATTTTAATCATAGATATAGTGTTCATTGGATTATCTAAAGTTATTATATAAAGTTGACAAGTATCTGTCTTAGTGTCCATGTCCAAGTTTTGTCCAACCTGTAGTCATTATGGGCTATGCAATATAGGAGTTTTTTTTAAAACTGCCATACATGACCCCCACCCCACCTCATCAAACTTCAAGGCAGAATATCCGTCAGGGATAGAACACTGATCTAAGGCAATATATCTATACTCTATGTAACCATATAGATGTAATGTTTGGTTCACACCTCTTGCTGTTGCTGGTGGGAGAGGACAGGAAGGTGTGCATCTCTGTTAGCTGGCTGCTAGCACTGGGCGCCTCCACCTGCGGCTCCACCTCTGGGACCTCCAACACCTGACATAGCTCCTTAAAGCTCATCACCTGAGACACAAACATACCTCAGATGACATACTTCACATAATGAACTGAACGAGAACAGACTCGGAGAGGGGGCGACACTCACCAAGTCTTTGCTTATCTGCTGGTACGCATCATCCTCAAACCTCTGTTTGACCCCTGTCAGAGACACGTGTCTGTAGTCTTTGGGCACATCTTGACCGAAACTGTGAATGGAGTGAGAGACTGGTGAGTATGTCACAACAACACAATGTCTCACAAAAAAAAAAAACTGAAAAATGTAATTTCATATCAAAGCAATATGCATCAGGCTTCAATCTAGTTATGATATTATAATTTACAAAGTAAACGCTATGATTTTGATTTCATGGTGTCTTTAATGATGATGAAGAAGATTTAAAAAAAAAAGGTAATTAAATCTTGCATTAAATATATATAATTATTAGCAAGAATAATAATAATTAATATAATGTACTATATTATACTAAATATTTATTGTAAAAAATGATTCATATGTTACAAAACATTCATGTATTACAACTCATAGCAATTAACAACAACAACAACAAAATATCATAACTAGATAAATGAAGATAAAAATATAACTGGTAATAAAATGTGGTTGCATTAAATACTAATATAAAAATAAATAAAGTGCGTGCGTGCGTGCGTGCATATATATATATATATATATATATATATATATAATTTTTTTATTATTATTATTAAATACTGACATTCACATTTCATTTGACAAGCAATCTTTTTTGTAAAACTAAAATAATTAAATGTAGGGCCCAGAGAGATGAACAAACCTAAAACAGAAGTAAACGTGAAGTGTTTTATTAAGACTAAGACCTGAAAGCAGGTCAGTGTGGAGTGATAAAGGTGACCTCGCTCATGATTCATTTCCACCGAGAGACAACGGCACGAGACCAGAGAGTTTTAATCTCACTGCATCCTCAACTACATGACCCCCACCCCACCTCAGGACCCCATCGAGCACAATATAAACGGGTTATTATCCCAGGTTTTTCAGAGATATCGCTGTTGCTAAGAAAACGCTGTAACTCGTCTCATCCTGTGCTATCGGAAGAAAATGAAACCGCTGAAGTCACCGCCTGAAGAATAACGTTACTAGACACTGGAGCAGCAAAGCTTCAGTTTTCTCAGAGAAAATGCAAAAGGCCCACTACAAAATGAGACAACGGATTTAGTCCAAAATCTAGTAAGCATTTTAAGGCATCAAAGTCTATTCCAACCTGTAGGCAGGAAAGTTACGCCTTATTTAAGTCCTTTAATGTGTGCTTCATACAGAAGGCAAACCCAGAATACATTGTGACAAGCTCAATGAAAGCATTCATTGAAGACGCCAGGAGGAAATAGGAAATGTCAAAAGAAATATATTCAATTAGGAACAGAATAGAAAATAGCTTTGTTTTCACAAAATACACTATTTCACCTAATGTCTTTGTTTGCTAAGTAGAGAATAATATTTTTAGCTTAGCAACATGCTAACACCAGACGCAATCAAGAGCTCACCTTCTCAAACCAAGAGGAGCTGATTGTGTGCCTCATTAAGGGCAAAAGTGACAAGCACAGATTACTCGCTAACACAACGACCGTCTCCATGGAAACATTGAGGAGGAAACAACTGCCAAGCAAAGCTGTGAAAGCATACCACCACTTCTCTCGGGGTCAGAATAACCGGTAAACTTCATTTGTGCGAATCAATTTGATGGAATACATGTAGCTTAGACCAGGGGTCTTCAAACTGGGGTCCTCCAGAAGGTTCTAAGGGGTCCCCAGAAAATTTCAAATAATTAAAAGAAGGCAAACATAAAGTCTACCGAACAATCTGTTTAATTTCTAAACGTTTCTCTACTTGTTTGCCGTATACATACTTTTCAGAATTGTATAGGTTTGCCTTGTATCTTTCTAGTGAGTTTCTCTCACTATAGTTTATCTCACTCACTGGGGCTGTAAGGCAGTATTCCTAATGCAGTACGTAAGCTGCTTGCATACATTTATTGTGAAAGTTGCTTTTTTAATTGAAAAAGTTCTTTTTTAGGTTTATACAGCCAGCATTAAGTATAGCCAATTTAAGTTTGGAAACAATATGTTGCATTTATAAATGTCACACTTACTATTTATCTAACAGTTAAAATGTATTCTCATACATAAAAACTAGTGCTGTGACTAGTGGGAAAAATGTATCTAGATGGGTTTTAGGAAGGGGGTCCCCCATAAAGGTTAATCATATTTGGGGGACCTTGGCATTAGGCCTGTCACAATAACTACTTTTTGTTGTGCGATATATTGCCCCAGAAATAATTGCGATATGCGATATTATTGTCATTTTAAGACCATTTTATACCACTGAATATATAATCATAATATAACAGCATAATAATGCAAGTAGGCCTGCACACTTTCAAATGACAATGATTTAGCAGTCAGATATGGCCTGTTGAGGTATCTGTTTTTCTAGAGGCATGTTTGAAAAACTTCTTTTAACTTGAGTGTCCTGTTCCATGGAAAAACGGCGCAGTGGAATGCAAAAACACGTTCTCTATGAAAACGACTAGACACTCATGACTGCCGCGTCCTGTAAGGCCGTGTTCACGTCTTTTTTGAAGCTGCCAGCGTCTATTTTACATTATAATCCTATGGAGTAAACAGTGTTTTCAAAATTGTTTTTTAAATGCCGACGACAAGTGTGCATATACACTCACCTAAAGGATTATTAGGAACACCATACTAATACTGTGTTTGACCCCCTTTCGCCTTCAGAACTGCCTTAATTCTACGTGGCATTGATTCAACAAGGTGCTGAAAGCATTCTTTAGAAATGTTGGCCCATATTGATAGGATAGCATCTTGCAGTTGATGGAGATTTGTGGGATGCACATCCAGGACACAAAGCTCCCGTTCCACCACATCCCAAAGATGCTCTATTGGGTTGAGATCTGGTGACTGTGGGGGCCATTTTAGTACAGTGAACTCATTGTCATGTTCAAGAAACCAATTTGAAATGATTCAAGCTTTGTGACATGGTGCATTATCCTGCTGGAAGTAGCCATCAGAGGATGGGTACATGGTGGTCATAAAGGGATGGACATGGTCAGAAACAATGCTCAGGTAGGCCGTGGCATTTAAACGATGCCCAATTGGCACTAAGGGGCCTAAAGTGTGCCAAGAAAACATCCCCCACACCATTACACCACCACCACCAGCCTGCACAGTGGTAACAAGGCATGATGGATCCATGTTCTCATTCTGTTTACGCCGAATTCTGACTCTACCATCTGAATGTCTCAACAGAAATCGAGACTCATCAGACCAGGCAACATTTTTCCAGTCTTCAACTGTCCAATTTTGGTGAGCTTGTGCAAATTGTAGCCTCCTTTTCCTATTTGTAGTGGAGATGAGTGGTACCCGGTGGGGTCTTCTGCTGTTGTAGCCCATCCGCCTCAAGGTTGTGCGTGCTATGGCTTCACAAATGCTTCGCTGCATACCTCGGTTGTAACGAGTGGTTATTTCAGTCAAAGCGTTCTCTTCTATCAGCTTCAATCAGTCGGCCCATTCTCCTCTGACCTCTAGCATCAACAAGGCATTTTCGCCCACAGGACTGCCGCATGGAAGTTTTTCCCTTTTCACACCATTCTTTGTAAACTCTAGAAATGGTTGTGCGTGAAAATCCCAGTAACTGAGCAGATTGTGAAATACTCAGACCGGCCCGTCTGGCACCAACAACCATGCCACGCTCAAAATTGCTTAAAATCACCTTTCTTTCCCATTCTGACATTCAGTTTGGAGTTCAGGAGATTGTCTTGACCAGGACCACACCCCTAAATGCATTGAAGCAACTGCCATGTGATTGGTTGATTAGATAATTGCATTAATGAGAAATTGAGCAGGTGTTCCTAATAATCCTTTAGGTGAGTGTATGATTATCATTGTAATAAAATGAAATGACATAAAACACAACCCAGTCTATTTTTGTTAATTGTAAGTTTATGTATGATCGATAATAGCCATTATAAAAGTAAAAGGTATAAGAAGCTATACAAAAAATAAAGCAAACAATTCAGTCAAACATACAAAGTCAGCACTAGTAGGCTACAATGGTAAAGTTAAATAGCCTAAAAATATAAAGTTATGAAACTTCACTTTGCCCTTAGCCAAAATGATTTGCCAGGGAACAAAATTATAGATTCATAAGACCAAAGATCGCCCGTTACATATACACAAGATGAATCATATCACTTTTAACCACTACAGAGACATCAGAGCCAGCGGTAAACGTCAGAAGGACTAGCCGAGGAAAGGCTGCTCTCAGCGGGGTTAACGAGCGCTGAGCACCCGCTGATCGAATGGATCTCACAACTCCGAAAACGTCATATAAAATATTCAAATAGGTGCTCTCCTTATAAATGAACCACTCATTTGAGCTTTAAACAAGTACATTCTCGCCTGAAAAAGTCTTAAAACTACATTGTCACACATTAACAGTAGTATTTTTAAATTACGCTGGGTTTCTCATCCGCTATTGACGTTGCAGCTGTTGTTATAGCAACAAAAGACGCCTGCCAGCTTTTTGTTTTTACTAAAAGAGAGCTCTTGTCAACTTTTTCTTGTCAAAAAAGACGTCAAGTGTGAACACAGCCTAAGCGTGCACCATTTCGTGCTGTCATGTTTATATTTGAACCAGTGGATTGCGGAAACTGAGTGCATTTGCACTTATTCTTCCAAACTGTCTGTAGTTGTCAGGAAAACACTATAATGACTCGAATGGCGCATTTTTCCACCTGTCGATGTCAGCTCTGTATGAAGGAGCTGCCTGAGCCCCACGTTCGCTTCGGAGAGCAGAAGAGATGACAGAGGCAGCACAATTGGCAATATGTCTTTGACATTTATTTTTGTGTAAACATAATGGGCAATATATCATGTGATAAGTCGATATATCGACTATCGCGACAGGCCTACTTGGCATCATAAAGTTTGAAAACCACTGGCTTAGACAACAGTGTGGATAATTGACATGGACACTCACCACTTGACGTAGAGCGATAAAGCACAGGAGACCAGATCCTGCTTGGAGAAACCCGTGTTTTCCTCCAGCTGGATGGGCCACACAGGAACTGTAGAAAAACAGAGAGAAAACTTGAATAAGGCTTGTATAAAAGTTAGTCGAATAATTCAGCCCAGTTCTACACTGTAAAAAATGTTAGTAATTTTTACAGGAAAGGTGACAACACTCACTCTAGAGGAATAAACTTGAGCTTGATTAGCTAAATATCTGGCGAAGGCCTTGAGAATGGCCGAAACGTTACCCGTTTTTTAGCTCAAAGTTAAAGTTTATTCCTCTAGAATGAGTGTTGCACCTTTTCTCCAAGCAAGATGTCATTTTAAATTTGTACTTCTGAAACCATGAATTTGACAGTATTTTACAGTAAAATTACATGTGATGATTTTTGGTTACAGCTCTTCTTCAGTTTGCATTTGTACAGTATTTTTCTGTAAAAAAATACAGCAAAAAAAACTGTAAATGGTTTAACATCACATTATATGTAATTTTACTGTAATATACTGTCAAATTCATGGTTTTGGAAGTAAAAATTACTATATAATTTATGGTGGAAAAAAAATGTCCCTGCATGACATCATATTTTATTTCATATAAATAATAAATTCTCTAGAAAAAAAAATGTTTAGTGAAGTTTTGTTCATGCATGGACTGAAAACAGCACAGATTAAAAGATCAATTCTTGGGTATTATGAAGAAATCCCTATTTTTAACTCAACTGGAAACACTGCCACAGTATTTTTTACAGTGAATTTCTGGCAACTACTACAAATTTAACGGTATATTTGGTGGGATGGTGGTAGTACCGTAGTTGTGCAGGGCTCTGGTGAGCAGCAGGATGGCGCTGGCGAGTCGGGCCGGCCCAGGTACAGTGAGAGGCGAGCAAAGCAGAGAGAGTTCACAGATGTATTTGAAGAGGTGAGAACTGCGCCGCTCCACAGGCAGCAGCGACAGCAGCACTTCCCCATAATCAAGCACCGTGGTGGTCTGAAAGACAACATTAACACGTTAATCAATTACTGAGCACACATAATGGAGCACACGAGGTCTTAAAATGGCATCTAGGTAGGTAGCTCACTCATTTTTGGCATCAAGCTCTAAACCTCAGACACAAGGTTGCATTAATCTGAGCTTGAGGTCTATAATGAGGTTTTTGTGTGTTGGGGTGAAAGCAAACAAGAGAGCTTTTATGTCCTTCAGCAACTGACCCGTATCTTCCCGTCCAGCACGGAGATGACCTCCCCCATCATGCGTACCAGGTCTTCATACTGATAGGTGTTGTCAGTGAGCCACACCGCCTCACGGATGGTCAGGATCTCTTTACTGATGTATCTGAGTCAGAAGATTTAAAAAGTGTTTAGTCTAGCATAGAGCTGCATGATTCTGGAGAAACTGAGAATCACAAATCTTTTGGTTTAAAATAGAGATGATGATTCTCCCATAATTCTGAATAGACAATTAAACAAAATAACATGTAATTTACTAGAGGTTATGACAAAATGTTAATTGCTGCAGTCCATTTTAAAAAAGTATTTAATTAATTCGTTTTTTTTTTTTAAATGAATGATTTAATGACTCGCTCAAAGACTTTAGTCGTTTCATTACTGGATGAATCAATGTTTTTGAACGAATCTGTCCGAAATCGCCCCCTATAATCTTAAATAGGACACTGAAACTGTCTAAAGCCATAGTGGACGTTATCGAGTGCACTCATTCAATCCCACAATGCACCGCAATAATGAGTGTACAACTAATGTACACTTAACGGCTAGAGAATACACATAATGCACTGTGAGGGTCGTGCCTAATAAATTCCAGAGCCTCTCTAGAAGGTGGCGCCCGCATGTGAATCATCCATCCATCCATTTTCCAAACCGCTGGTCCAATGTGGCTACAGCGTAATATCATACAGGTATAAATTCCTTTTTAATTGATCATTAAATTGTTTAATTAGGGTTTATACGTGATAGTTTCCATGATGAGTTCAAGATTAATCTTTTCATTACTATTGGAGCTGCCAGTTACAAATGATTATTAAACAACAAGCACAAACTATGCAAAATGTAATGATACAATCTGTATTTGAAGTGTCAAGTTACTTCAAAATTGAAGTACGTCATTTTGATCACTACCATAGACAGTGTTTACCGAACTATAAACTTTTATCACTTCTGTGATAATTTGAATTATTGTAACAGAAATAATGATACTGTGTTATTGAGAAGACTGTTTGAGTAGCCTTTTAATACGTATTCATGACAACGGCTCTCTCTGGATCAGTGGCAGCACAGATTTAAATGGTCACCATGATCGTACTTGTTAAAAGTTTAACATGCATAGCAGATTCATTGTTCAGGAATAAGATTGAGTTGGGTGGTTGAATTAACATCTCAATCTTTTACCAATGAATTGTGCAGCTCTAGTCTAACACAAATACATGATTAGCAGAGCGGCTCTTTCGTGTATGGTAGCTCACCGAGTGCAGATCACCATGCAGGCGATGCCCAGGAGCTGTAGCTGGGCCTTGGGCACTGAACGCAGGCTCAGATAGCGGTCCACGCACCCGATGGTCACATGCAGCACTTGGCTGGAGAAGTCTTTCATGGTGGTCACCTCCACCAACCAGTCCACCAGAATATACCTGAAAAAAAACATAGGGGTGATGAGTGTAAAACATGAAGCCGAAAAGCAAAAGGACACAGGATCATAAATCAGCGATAAAATGAAAAAAAAAAAAAAGTAAATATATTGAGAACTAAACACACTGTGGCCAATCTGACCATCATTTAAAATCACCAAAAATGCTGTAATAGTTCAATACAGGGGACAGCCTGAATTTGTTTAGCTGCCACTAGGTCTTGGAGATAAGTATTGAATATTTATAATAGATTTCACAAGGATTTTGCTGGAAATATAAAAGCATGCAACACTCAGTGTTATTTTAATTCTTATATATTATAATATGTATTAATATTTTGAATTTGCCTTTACATTTTTAACAATATAATCATTTTAGTTTTAATAATTAAACAAAAAAAAGCTAATTTCTATACAGCTAAATTTTTTTCATTTCCATTATTCAATTTTAATTTATATCTCAAACTAAAATGATATAAGTTAGTTACCAAAGCAACATTTCTATTTTTTTCCTGTCTTTATTTATTTATTTCTGTATGTATTTATGTATGTTATATATATATATAAAAAATGCTTTATTTCTAGTCACTGAATTTTTTTTGATAACACTTTAAAATAAGGTTTCATTACTTAACTACACTAGTTAAACTAACAATAAAAAAATATTTCTAAAGCATTTATTAATAATTTATTACTGTTAATTTCAACATTTACTAATACATTATTAAATTCAAAAGTTGTATGTGTTAATATTATATTTAATGGACTTTAACAAATCAACAGTTAACTAACATTAACAAAAATGTATTGCTTATGTTAGTCAATGCATTAATGAAACCTTGTAAAATATTACCATGATTATTAATTAATTGTTTTAGGTTCTGAAACTGTTTGCAACCGATGTTAAATAATAATAACGATAACTACAATAAAATAAAAACAATTTAATTAAATAATAAATAGTAATAAATCTTTCTTTTCTTCTTTTTTTTTTTAGGCAAAACAAACCATTTATAGAAATGTATGTGACGGTGACTTTCAAGCCAAGAAACAACAACTTTAAAATTCCCTGATATTCCAGATTTTCCATTACAGTGTACCCTGTAGGACTATTTTGAGATGGGTGTTTGTCCAAACCGTTGATGTTGTACCTCTTAGTGGTGATGTCCTGTCCCTGCAGATTTTGCGGGTATTGCAGGGGTGATGGTCCGGAGTGGAAGAACTGGGCCACAAATTCAGCGCAGGCCCGCGGCTCCAGACCCAGAGGGTTAGCAGTGCCACATGACTTTGCAAACGCCAGCTGCGAGATCAGAACAGACAAGTTAGACAAACACGAAACCCAAAATGTGTGTGTGTGTTTAATATTGCATCACAAATGAACAGATTTTAACAAAGAGCATCACTCTCCATTTGAAGCCCCCATCTAAGCCCATTTACACACGTCAGTCTGGCACAGCTGCTGATTATTACAAATCAATGTCAGAGAAAACCTATAGGAGATAACAGGAATTATGACGCAGCTTTCCCAGGGTGTGCACTTCCATTATGAGCACGCTCACAGCAGTGGCATTGTGAGGATGGAAGAATAATGGAGACGGATGATTAGTAATGACTTTACCAAACATCCCATCAGAGACACCATTTTCGGACAACAATGGTCAAAATAAACTGAAGGATGAGCCGTCAAAGAAAAAAAAAAAGTAAACTGACAAAAATAAGTGAATATATTTTTAGATATATATTTTATAAAAATGCAGGATTCGTAAATAGTCTTTTTGCTGTTTGCTATTCACAGACACTATTCTATATCACCAGATGCATTCTCAGGTACCGAAATTTGCTAGCTATTGATTTCATGTGAATTGGTACTGACGTAATTCAGTCGGTGCCCTTAAAAGTACTGAGTTCGGTACCCAAACCTAGTTATATAATTAATATAGTTATATTAATATAACCAAATATGTTATATAGTAACAGTTATATCATATACAATATATATTAATTCTAAAGCACTATTATAACAAGGTAATGTTTAAATTCAGTACATTATTTAATTGTCATCTCACACATGGATCTGCATTCAATTAATTAACATCAAACAAACAATATAATTTTATTCTCAGTGAATAAAGAACACTTATTAAAAGAAAAGATTGAAAAGATGATTGCATAACCACCAAATAGGTGCCGATGTGCACTAAGTAGGTTATGTAAATCGCCATTAAACAAAAGGAGGAGGAGGTAGAATGGCGCGCTCTTTCTTAGCGTCTGTTTCCATGGTGAATCATCTATTAGTCGCTCTGTTGAGAATGTCTTGTGTGTTAAACGGGAACATACTCCAAGTTGTCTGAACTCACTCCCGGACTCGTTTTTGGAACCAGCATACCTTGAGTGAGCAAGGTTTGGGTTAATCAACCGAGAGTTCAAGGTATATGTGACGGTAAGTTAACCTTGCTTTCTGGAATACCCCCCAGGCCTCGTCCCTTTATTTTTGCGTAGACCTTGGGCGGGAATTATTTAAATGAGGAATATAGGGACATGTTTGTTTCCAGAAGGAAACTCAAGACTACAATGGAGGTGTTTCAGGGAGTTCAGAAACTGATATAGAGAATAACTCCCTCTGGAGTCACTTTGTGCTTCGTAATTTCTCAGACCTTTTTGCTCAATTTGCTCAAACAGCAACATTACACACTAAAGAAAGGTGAAAATGCAAAAAAGCATAATAGGATCTCATTCATTTTCTATACACATCATTTCTCCAGTCACCTGAGCTTCCCAGCATCCTTTGGCAGCGTAGTCCTTGAGTGTGCGCATGCACTGCAGATACCTGCCGGGGTCAGCGGTCTGTATACAGAAAATAAAACCAGCGATCAGCAAACAATCAGCAGAGATAGAGGAGTACCGTTTTTATGAGTCCTTAAAGAAGCTCTTACCGACGTGCCACGGTTCATTTCCCACAGCAGATACGAGCTCTGCACACTCCCGCAACGCGCCGACTCCTCCAGCATGGACGTTGCCTCGCCACGCTTCTCCTCATCCTGATACACACATACAGAGACACAAATTGAGTTTTAACACCTGCCGCTCAATAAGAACCTCAATTGATTTCCAGTGTGGAGCAAAACTAATTAACACCAGATATAATTTTTTACTAGTGGGTGCAGGACACTATAGTTAATTTATGTAAGCGAGGATAGCAAAATAAAGTAAACTGTGACATATTATACTTAAAAATTCTTCATTCAGTGGACTACCAGTAAAATTTAGAAAAATTTGGGACCAAAATTATTCAGGCACTTTGACCTGACCATGTTTTGCTTTAGTGTTTTTCTTTAATTGATAATGCAACCTTTTACACCACAGACTGAACAAAATTAAACATTGCTTGGTCATTGGTTGACCTAAATTGGTATTTAATTGTGTACTTGAATTTAACAGCTGACATCTGATTGGTTGATTAATCCATTACAGAAGGGATACAGCAATGGCCAGAAGTGAGACAAAATCTCACGATAAAATAAATTAAATTTGCTACTTATCTGATTGTGTTTTATTAATGTCTACACCTACCCTAACCCTAAACCTACCCTTACAGTAATGCAAATACAGTAATTAAATGGCACAATATTGACGTGCGCATGCCCAGTGCCCGTAGCTGTATCCCTTCTAGTCTTTGCCATTACATAACTTTCTATCAAAGTTTTCTGACATGATCAAGATGAATTTGTTTTGACAGTTTAACTCTTGAGTTCTTGTCATATTTTATTACCATTTTCTAAAATATAAGGAAAACAAACTGTGATAATGTGAGAAAATGCTGATCGCATCTAAATAAATTTAGGTTTGACTAACTATAAACATCTTGTGGATATTGGAAATGACCAAGTAAACCATTTTACACTCTAGTCTTTGAGTATAAACAATTCAGATATGATTATACTCCATCTTTGAAGCCTGTTTGACTTGTACATCTTTCCACACATAATCAATCTCAGATTAAAAGGCCATCATTTCATAAAGCAAGTTTCAAGAACAAAACCAACTCACATCAAACAGCTGAAGGACTCTAGCCAAGCAGTAAAGTAACGTCCCTCTCCGTCCCTATAAAGACAAGAAGAAAGATGCATCAGGATGCGTTTAGAACTAGATGGCATCTGCGCGTTGATCAACAAATATATATATATATATATAAAATTCCCAAATGGACAATATTTTGAGGAAGAAATATTTTTTAAACCAACTAAATTATCAGTAATATATTTGGAAGAAAAAATATAATACACAATAGTTGATAGATGTATATATTTTTTCTTCCAAATATATTACTGATAATTTAGTTGGTTTAAAAAATATTTCTTCCTCAAAATATTGTCCATTTGGGAATTTTATATATATATATATATATATATATATATATATATATATACACACACACACACACACACACACTACCATTAAATGTTTGGAGTCAGTCATTTTTTATTTATATTTTTGAAAGTCTCTCATGCTCACCAAGACTGCATTTATTTGATCAAAATTACATTGTGAAAAATGTTATTACCGATTAAAATAACTTTCTATTTAAATATATTGTAATTTATTCCTGTGATCAAAGCTGTATTTTCAGCATCATTACTCCAGTCTTCAGTGTCACATGATCCTTCAGAAATCATTCTGATGATGATTTGATGCTCAAGAAACATTTATGATGTATTATCAATGTTCAAAACAGTTGTGCTGCTTCATATTTATAAAAAGTTCAAAAGAACAGCATTTTTGGGGAATAGAAATAAACTTTTATAATGTCCTTTTATTATAATGTCCTTTAGTGTGTGTGTGATATGCAATTCTCATTTTAAAAAAAGATAATTTTATTAGTGAACTATAATAATAACTAAATTAATAACAAATAAACTATTATTCAAAATATGATAAATAATTCTTGCAGATGGTGTTTACAAGAACCAGCTCATAAAAAAACCCTAAATATTCAGAATCCTTTTTTCAGTTCCCAATCTGAATGTGGTCTCTTTAAATCTATTTTCAATCTGTAACATATGATTATGATCCTGAGTAGAAGAAAAACTTAAAGGGGTGGTTGATTACGATTTCACTTTTTTAACTTTAGTTGGTGTGTAATGTTGCTGTTTAAGCATTAACAACATCTGCAAAGTTACAATGCTCAAAGTTCAAAGAAAAGGGATACATTTTCTTTTAAAAGAAATTGCTTTTTAAGGACTGCGACAAACGGCTGGTAGGGACTAAAACAAGCTTCTCGTGTACATAAAATGTACCCCACCCCCGGGAACATGCAACAAAGGCCATGTTGAGAAGAGACAGCGTGAGTAGTGTTGTCGAAACACTGAACCTTCCTGAACATTATAATCCAAATATAGCTCTCTGTGCTGCACATTTTACAGAGGACAGCAGTTTCCACTTAAAAAGCAGAAGCTGTTGTTTATAGGCCACAACCTGCAAGTATGTTTTATTCTTTGTTGATGTGTTTTCCATGAATAGTTTCTATCATTATTTGTATGCTGTAGCAAGGACATAAACAAAGGGAAACACTGTTTGGCTCCGCTAGCCAGTTACCTAATTGCTAATTCAAATTTATCCGACAAACACCTACAAACTTCTTTTTATTCCACTAGCGAACTTCGAATGTTGGTGTCTGTTGGTGTTTAAGTGATCAGTGTAAATGCAGGCACGTTAAACATGGTTCTGTGTTTGATAAGGCCACTGTAATAAATCCATGATTAGTCTTCGCAATGGTCTCGTCGTTCTGGCAACAGATATTTGGCTACACTTGTTGTATAAAGACAAAACTAACGGTGCTCTACAGTCAGTAGCGATCACTATAGATCCACAGTCTGTTAAATAATCCCTTCAAGAACTGTAGTATCATTTGTAAGAACGATTATATGAAACAAAGGCTACAAGGCAATCATGTATTCTGCTGTAAAGCTTTAATAAGGCTAAAACGTATATCAAAAGCTAACATAAACAGTAGTAGCATTTACAAATAACAGCGTATCTACAAAGTATGAGACAACTACAAATAAAAAAAAAAACATACCATTCTGAAATGTTCTGTAACAGCTGTTCTTGCGCAGGTTCTCTTCACTAAAATTCTCTGGGTCTGATTCTGGCTCAAATTGATAAGGCAACATTGACGCCATTGTTTATTACAGTACGCCTGAGCATATGCAACTAACCATAATAGTAAGGGGCGTGCCGTTTCTCGACAACGTGCACTAGGCGGATAGGGAATCACAACTCACGGGCCAGCTAACCAATCTGAGCCCTTTGCGTATTTCTGAGGGAGGGGCTTCATAGAACCAGGAAGCTATCCAGCTGTTTTTACAAGAAGGGACACAGCAGTGTAGAATAAAGGTAAAATGTGTGAAAAATATTGTGTTTTTTTTTTTAAACGAAACATGAGCCCATGTTACAGTGCACCCCATAACACAATCAAGCCTTCGAAAAAAGCTGATCAACCACCCCTTTAACACATTAAGAGCTGCAACGTATGAAAAAGAAACCTTGTATTGGGTCAGGAGTTGAACTGTAGAGAAAACGAATGCTGGGATATCTAGGAATCACTCACCGGGTTTGTCTCACACTCTGCTTGGAGTCGGTCGTACACCACAGCCTTACAGCAGCCACCAGACATGGACCACGGTGGGCGGATGAACAGCCAGATGAACGGCTCGGCCAGCGGGGACCTGAGGCCCTCAGCCAGGCTGAAGTAGCGAGACGCCATGCGGCCGCACAGATCGGCGCGTCCCTCCTCGCTGAGCGAGGCTGCAGAACATTCACACGTCATTAATGCTTTGATCAGTCAGTCAGACAATTCAATCAATCAAACTAGACCTTAAAACAATCAAGCAATCAAAAAAAGACACAGGGAATGAGTGTAGAAACTTACGTCCTTCATTGTACAAATACGCAATTCCTAGTTTCACAGCAGCTTCAAAGTTTCCTTTCTCTGCAGCCCTAGATATTGTAGAGGAAAATTAATTAAAACAGCAAGAAGAAAAACTTGCACTAATCCGTTTTGAAAGTGAATAGTGTGGAATTTTGGACATCAAACAGGAAATAGAATGATTTGAAAAGCACAATTGCCATGAAAACAGAGCTATGGAAAACCTAGAAATATCATGGAATTTAAAAAATGCTTTGTTTTTTTCCCAGGCATGAAAATGATTCATATTCAATCATTTCTAGAGTGAATTCCTCTATCTATAACATGTCCTTAAATTAGGGCTGCACGATACTGAAGAAAAATGCAATAACTAATGTGATATGCTTTAAAATGCAATATTTGAATTTGATAATGCTTTAAGTGTTTAAAATAAATATAAATTATATTTAAATATATTTAAAACTGAATATGATATAACCAACATACATGTGAGAAGAAAAGCATCCCTACAACGTTTATTGTAAAGCATGGACCCCACTGACTTTCATAGTATTTGTTTTACATTCATAGTACATCCATAGGGTCCGTCAACTGGTTGGTTACCCATATTCTTCAAAATATCTTCAGCAGAAGAAAAGAACCTTTCAAAAAAGGTTTGAAATAACTTGTGAGTAAATGACCATTTTAATTTTTAGGTGAACTATCCCTTTAAGACATAACTGACTGTGTTTATGTGAATACAAAATACAAAATAACCATTTTGACATAATTTTGTGTGTATTTGGCCATATAAGCTGCGGAAGAGAACTGAATTAGGGATCACGTGCTGACCGAGAGGCAGCTTTTTATGTGCGTGAGTACTTCGCTTATTGCATTTATCAGAATTGTATCGAATCGTGACATGAGGGTATCGTTACACCCCTAATATAAAGCGGTTGTGTGTCTTCTGAAGACTCTTGTTGGTTTTGAAGTGTCAGACTTTCAATGGAGGGACAGAAATCTCTCAGATTTCATTTAAAACATTTGTAACAGTTTAGTATGGGGAACACATATTCACTATTAGGTATGACTTTTACCTCTATAAACTCCTAATTTACTGCTTATTAATAGTTAATACAGTAGTTTTTGTAGTGTTTAAGTTTAGGTATTGGGTAGGATTAAGGAATGTAAAATATGGTCATGCAGAATAAGGCATTAATATGTGCTTTATAAGCCAATATCCTAGTAATATGCACGCTAATAAGCTAAAAACTAGTTAAGAGCGAGAACTGAACCCTAAATAAAATGTTACCAAAATATCTTCATTTGTGCTATGAAGATGAAAGTCTTTTTAGTTTGGAATGACATGAGGATGAATAAATGATGACAGAACTTTCAAACTCTTTAAAATCTGTCTCTGAAATATGGTGAAAGAGTTAAATTTCATACCTCTCAAAGAGCCAAACGGTATCGGGGGCCGGCCAGCGCTCTTTAAAGCTCACTCGTGCCCAGACACTTGAGTTACTATCAACAATGTCACGAAGATGAGAATGAACCTGCGGGATCACATAACATTCAACATCACAAAACTACTTTTTGTTAATGGAGAGGCAAGTAAGGTGTCGGTTTTGACGAACCGCTCTGACGGCGAGGAGGTCCTCAGCGGAGAGGCATTGGAGGACATACAGGAGTAGCTCTTCAGGAAGAGACAGCAGCGTGATGGCAGACGCACGCTTTCGGACCCGCTTCCGGACAGGGAGAGAGAAACATTTGGCACATCGACAGTGGAGCACTAGAAATGAAGAAATTCACAATTAATCAACACAGAATCACAGTTTTTTCATTGCATTTTGAATATAATTGCAGGAAATCAGTGTGTGGCGAAGAACTTCTTGAAAGAAACATTTGCGAAATTGAAGTTAATCACTGTTATTTTGGACCACAGTCAATAACTGGCCATTTTGAAATTATCAATAACTGGTTCTGATTGGACTATTAACAGAATTATTTACTACGCCAACATTCAGTTCCAAAATCTACCAACAGTTTTGTCACATAATATTCTGTTCTTAAATGTTTTAGTTAAGTTACAGTAAATGAGGTGTAATACAAGTATTTGTGTAGGTACATCTTATTTTATGGCATTAAACTGTATTAAATAAAGCATATTTGCATTATATTGATCACTCTGTCAATTAGATATCGAAATTGCCCATTAAATATAAATAAACAATACGCTTTATTGGTTGAGCACTTAAAAAGTACTTTAGTAGTACTATAAAGACTGTAAAACTGGTAATTTGATTTACACCATGGTGCCAGTATATTGCTATATTCATATACCATGGTATTTACGTATTACACGTCAAAGAATAATCACGTTACTACCATTAAACATGGTACTACCATGGTATTTTTATGTTGGTATAGTTACTAGGATGATGCATTGCGAAATATAGGTCACCAGGAGAGATTATTTACAAATTTTAAATTCAAACTCTTTTAAATTCTTACAAATATATTAACATAAGTATAAAACACAACTTTTAAAATAATAACGGTTAGTTTTGTTTCTTTGCAACGGCATTTTGACATGCTCACAACTAGTAACGTTAGCCAGTTTTCCCTCCTTATTCACAAACCAGTTATGGGACAGAGGATAACTAACCTCTCTTTAGGAGATATTACCTTGATGTGTATTAAGGAAAAATCATTAACACGGTTATGGATATTGGAATGATATTTATATTTAACTAATGAAAGATTACTTATATGCAGCTTAACGGGTCAGTACGTCTCAATTTTGTGAGCATTTAAAAAAAAATAAACTTCAGCTCTGTTTACGGTATAACTAATCGAAAGATAAAGGTTTATCAATTTTGATTAAATATGAACATATGCATTTACAGTTGAAAATTAATCATTCGATGAGATTAAAGTAGTTACTTACCGCCCGCTTTCATTTCAAGGAAGGATTAGCGAAGTCAGTTTACAGCGATAATGCTTCACAGTGAACCGAATACTTAAATCTGTGCTTTAATATTAATATAATCAGTTTTATTGATTAACCTACTTAATTCCCGTTAACTAATAGTGTTGTTGAACTGTTTTAAAACACAACTCTCCTCTGCCTCAACCATGCAACTTCCATTAAGCCCCTCCCCCTATCGCTTAGCCACGCCTGCGCGGACAGTTTAAACATCAACTCTGGGAGCTCACTGGCCAGAAGACGGATCCGCCCACCTCGGCCGCTGCTGCGTTCTGATTGGCCTTCGCGTAAACCTCGACGCGCTATTGGTCTGTTTTTCTGAACGGATAAAAGCCGTCGATGTATTGGCTGAAAAGATGCTATTTCGAATTACGCGCTTACCGTGCTGTGGAACACGAGTGGTTAAGGGGTTGCGCTCGGTGAATTCTGGGAGATGTAGTATCTCATTATGAACCTGGTCTCACAAAAATGCGTATCAATAGTACGAGTGTGCAATGTCGTGGAATGTATACGGCAAAATTAGTTTTGGCGTGCATATTATACGCACTTTATGGCGTATTATACGCACGAACCCCCCACCCTACGTAGTAGCCTATATAACACTAGCGAAACCATTTATATGAAATGTGTATTTTTCATATTAAATCTAATTAATTGTTAAGACTTACGCACAAAGCAACAACCCTCAAAACAAGCCTGTAATGCAATAAACTAGCTAGAACTTACCTCGTATGCTGTTAAAACATATTCTCACAATTATGAAATACTAATAATATATTAGGCTACATGTATTAAATAATACATATATAAACGTATTAATATAATTTTTATTAATAGTTTAAATATTTTTAAATTAGCCCATTTATTTATCATTTAAAATCTTTTAAAAGAAAGATCCTTTATTTTTTTTTAAATATGGTTACATACCGATGACAAAATAGTAACAATTTTATCATTCGTATTTAATGTATCCCTATAGTGAATATACCTACCAAAATGTATTTAACATACACTTTTCATACTAAGCACAAACCCATTAACATATTTACTGACATATCGCTTGAAACTCACTACTATAAATATTATAACTAAGCTTTATTTGGAGTAGGCTACTTCTTTATTGCACATTTCTTATATTAAGCCCAACTATTAGTAAGGATAGCATGATTACTGTATAATATGTGCATTAAGTACAATACATTCCAAGTATATTCCAAGTATATCAGTTTAGTATAACAAAAGTACAATTGCAGGGTATTCAAGGTATGCTGCCTTACATTTTTAAGTACAATCAACTTGGATGTTTAAGTCATTTCAACTTAAATTACATTAAACTGACTGAAAAAAGTTGAATTCATTGTAACTTATTTGTCATATAATTGTTTACAGTGTTTATATTAAGCACATACTGTATGTAAATGTATTTGCAACATTTTAAAATAAATATACTTCAAATGTTGGTATATTTATTTTTCACTAGGGTATTTTTATGAAAACAAACCAAATAAAATAAATGGAGATGAGATATTGATTACAGTTGAAAAGATTTTATTATGTGAGAAGAACGAGACTGTAGAGCAATACAAGAGACATAAAACTATCGATTGCTAGTGTCAATGATCAATCCAGTTCAGCAGTCATTTTACAAAAATATTGACAGCAAGGCTGCAACATAATAATTCGAATCAAGTATTGAGGAAAGAGTGTAATAAATGATGCAAGACTTTTTACGCCACTTATTATTAAAGTTTGAGGATTTCACAAATACACAATATCACACCTTTGTCACAATGCTCGATTCAGAAAAGTTAAATCTTTCTCATGTTTATCAGTGTCAGACTTTGATTTATCTGCTCTGAACACAGGATTTAACCACACACTCTTAAAAAGAATAATGGTTCTTTATTGATGGGCATTAATGGTTCCATAAAGTATATTTAACAGCCCTTTCCATTGCACAAAAGGTACAATGGAAAAAGGTTCTTAAAATGAAAGAAAAAATGTTGAATTTTATGTCAGGTCACAATAAGAATTTGTCATAAATGAGGGGTGTGTTCATGGTAACCATCACAAAGTGCTGACGATTAGCTTTCATCAAGCCTGTCACATCTGACAGAGTGATTATTAACGGCTTTCAGCATAGACAAAGAGAAGAGCGGGAAAACGCCACACATATAATAGAATGATTATTCCATTATGAGTCACAGTTCATGTAATTTTTGTTTGGTTTTATATGATGCGTTACTCAATATTAACTTGCTCAATATATGCGTTACTCAATATTAACTGTTTATCAATAGGCTTGTGCATATTGCAATCAAAATTATTCAACTCCCTTGATCTGCAAGAGATTTTGCTGCCAAGAACAAAGTTTTATGAAAACAATTTTAACAAAGGCATCAGTAAACTATTATAGACATTTTATTAAGACACATTTGAGTGATTCTGAGAATGTGAAGTTGATGGGAAATGAAAAGAATCTAATTGGCTCTAAACATTTGTGTTTAAAATTATTCAACCCCCAAAGGTCAAATTGTGTGCAGAATCATTTATTCTTTATAACCTTCCATAAACGCTGCCTGTAAGTGCTTAGAAGCTTCTGTCACCTCTCTACTGCAATTTTGGCCCATTCCTCGCTTGAAGCTTCCAGATTACTGATAATCTTTGGTTTTCGCGTTACCACTGCTTTCTTCAAATGCCACCAAATATTTTCAATGGGATATAGATCTGAAGACATACAGGCCACTCAAGAACATTCTAATTTGGATGTATACTTTGGGATGGCTGTCCTTCAGGAAAGTCCACTGATCATCAAGCTTCAGTCTCTGCTCCCAAGGCATCACCATCTTTGCTGAAATGGCTTGATACTTCAAAGAATTCATGATGTCCTTCATATAGTCAACATATCCACTTCCAGCAACAGCAAAGCACCCCCATAACAAGACTGGACAGCCTTGGTGTTTGACCATGGAGATGATGTTCTTCTGCTCATAAGCTTTGCCTTTTTTGCACCAGACATACCGCTGATCCATGGGTCCAAAAGTTCCAGTGTGGTCATATCACTCCATAACACATTCTTCCAGAACTCCACAGGTCTATCCAAATGAAGTTTAGCATATTCAAGTCTGCTTTTTATGTTCTTCTTGTTCAAGAGTGGCATTCAGCAAGATGTTCCAGCCATGCTTGTCTAGTGTTCTTCTTATACTCTGCATTGAAATGTTTTTCTTCAGGTCATATTGCAAGTCTTTGGCAGTAAATTGAGGGCTTTTCTCTGTTGCTCTGATCAAACATTTTATTCCCCTGAACGATATTGTGCTTTTTCTTCAAAACCATCAATGGTATTCTGGTACAAATTGTAAACTTATGAATACAGCTGCCAGCTGAGTCTCTAGGAACTTTTAGAGACTTTTGGAAATCTTCTTGTAGCCATAGACTTTCTAATGTAATAAAACAATTTGTTCTCTATAGCTTTTGTGAGAGCTTTTTTGATTTGGCCGTATTTGCTACTCAACTTTATCACATGCAGCTAAATGTATGTATGTGTAACAGCACAAGCTAATTCAGTTTTGTTATAGAGTTTCCAAAGGCTTAATTGTGTTTTAACATAATTTTGTACCATACCATACAAATAAGTGACTTAAAAACAGCAGCGTTGAAAAGGGGTTGAATAATTATGACATAGCTGTATTACAACTCAAAAGCATTACATTATATATTGACATTATCACTTTTTAAATTTGCCACTAAACTGTTATAGATTAAAAAAAATTAAAACTCTGTATCTTTAGAAAAGCCTACATTTGTAAATGATTACAGTCTCGGGGGTTGGTGGGGGGGGGGGGGGGGGGGGGGGGGGGGGGTTGAATAACGTCGATTGCAACTGTATTGCATCATTTAAAACTGCAGCAAAAAGCTATTGATACTAATCAATTGCATTCATGATTGAAGGGATAAAAAGCTTCACATCTTATTATGTGAAGAGGTGCTTTATAGTTGCTCATTGAGAATTTGACTATTGGCAGCAACAAGCAAATTACTTTAAACAAATGCATTTAACTGAGTTATAGGCGTATAAAGCTTGCTTAGATACTAGTGCGTACCTGATATTCATCTGTTTATTGCTTTTCTCTTTTGCAAGATGTATTTTTGACTTCACTTAATACTGAATGAAGGTTGGAAGGTTTTTGAACTGGAACAGAGATGAACTGACTGAACAAGAGTAAATTACTCTTATAATACAAAGGCACAGAATGCTTTCCAAATGACCAGCATTAAATGGGAGTGGATGCACCTGTTGAAGAATGAAAGGGTCTAAATGATTGCTGAATTGACCCTGGATGTGTTTCCATGGCAATCTGAAACAATATTATAGTTAGAAATTCAGGTGTAGCGAATCGTGGCTCTCAATGGTCTGGAAGATTCCAGTTGATTTTCAGTGTTTATTGGCTCTGGTCTTGTGAGCTCAGTGGAAGAAATGTAAAATAAATGTGAAATATAGCAGCACATTTATAATTCTTCATATAGGGTTCATTCACACAAACCTACTGAATTCTGTAACCCTTAGAAAAATAAGTATAATTGTTGCAGTTTAAAGGGATAGTTCACCCAAAAATGAAAATTGCCCCATGATTTACTCACCCTCAAGTCATCCTAGGTGTATATGACATTCTTCTTTCAGACGAATACAATTGGAGCTATATTAAAAAATGTCCTGGCTCTTCCAAGCATTATAATGGCAGTGAATGGCTGTTTCTGTTTTGAAGTCCATAAACGTGTATCCATCCATCATAAAAGTAATCCACACGGCTCCGGGGGGTTAATAAAGGCCTCCTGAAGCGAAGCGATGCGTTTGACGTAGGGCGCTCCGGTTAGAATATGCTAGTTCTTGTGAGAACCAAGTTTTGTTCGTCACGGGAGCTTACATTACGCCTGCGTCATCCGCTGGAACGCCAGTCTCTCATTAACACACGTACAACAGATAGCGGAAGTTAGGCGACTCATCTGCGATTCTCTTTGATCGCGTCTGATAATTCACACTGTGTGATTGTCACTCACGTGCACAAGCACCGATTTGCCTTATCATATTTGCTTTTTCTTTGTTATCTCCCCTCCTGACCCCTAGACCAAGAGGGTAACGTAACAAAAAGGATTGAATGTTTTAAAGTCGCCGTGAAATGGAAGTTGCAATAGTCTTTTCTTCCCTATTGTGACATATATCCTAGTGAAACAGCTAGTAATAGTGAAATAGCTGTAATCTGATTGGCCATTGTGTTCACGTGCTCAACATATGTCTCTGATTGGCCATTGTGTTCACGCGCTCAACATATATGTCTCTGATTGGCCATTGTGTTCACGTGCTCAACATATGTCTCTGATTGGCCATTGTGTTCACGCGCTCAACATATATGTCTGTGATTGGCCATTGTGTTCACGCGCTCAACATATATGTCTGTAATTGGCTACAATGACCAACGCTCTTCACAAAGTGTTTCTTTGACGCTCTTCACCGAGCGCTTGCACAGACACACATAGGAGCATTTGAAAGGGAGGTCTATCAGCGGATCCCAAATATATCCGCTGATAGATGGTGAATATGAGTGAATTTGCACACTGATTTATCTTGAACTCTGTCATGGAAACTAGCATGGCAAAACTATTTAATAATCAATTAAAAAGGAATTTATACCTGTATTAAATGGATGGATGATTGATTTAACTGCAGGCGCCATCTTGCGAGACGCAGGAATTTATTCAGCACGCAACTCTCATGGTGCATTATGGGTATCCTCATCAGTTGTACCCTCGTTATTGTGGTGCATTGTGGAATTGAATGAGTACACTCAATAATGTCCACTATGGTTTCGTACACGGCATAGGGGCGATTTCAGACACAGCCTATGTTATTTCATGCTAGCCATGTCTTTCTTTCTCTTCCCATTTATATATATATATATATCGCAGCAATAGCAAACCACAATGATCCAATGATTCCCAATGGACAAAATCAAATCTGTTCGAGAAGCTGTTATACATCACAAAAAGAAGAAAAGACTATCGCTAATTTCTAACCCTTTTAACGATATAAATGCTGTATTTCCATCAGCATGTTCATGAGAGACTTTGTGTTTATTTATTTATCAGCTCTCTCGATTAATGGTGCAGAATTCTCTTTTTCAATTTCATATCTTAGTAATCATGGATTGATCCAGCTGGTTATTTTAAGCTCACTGAACCGTATTAGTCCAAATATTTGTCTTGGTGAAACAGGAAACAGATCATCCTTATTTATTTTGACATTCCTGCCGTGCAATTCTCCCTGTGTGAGCTAAATCTGAGGATAATTGAATTTCCAGGAAACTCTCACTGCTTAATTGGTGGATAAATGCTGTGGAACATCTGGTAGAGTTCACCCTGCCATTTGATGCAACAGTCAATTTAGCACCTCCATTTACCCTGCTCAAGTTTTCCTCACAGGGATAATTCACCCCCCTCTCGGAAAAAGGCAGTTTGATGGCACAAAATGGGACATCTAAAAGCCATGCACAGATTTCTAAGATGCTGTAATTTCATTTGCTTTGAAAGATTATATCAAAATGCAGTTTGCCTCAGAGATGTTATGTGTGAGACATGGCTGTCAAAACTTGCATTCTGCATGTGTTCATTGTCCTCTCAAACATTTTTAGTGTAATCATTAACAAAATTATCACATGCACTTAACCTCTTCAGCTTTGTGAAGAGAATTATGGACTGTTTTCTATATTAAGTAAGATGCAATGTATTTTTAGTGCTTATGAAAAAAAATCCCACAGACTGACATTGAAGAAGGGAACAGAGCTAGAGAGAACTGTAAGTACTTTTTTACAGTTTAAGGGTTAGGTAAAATTTTAAATAAAATGAGTAAGGGATAATGTACAACCATCTAGAAACACCCTAGTAACACCTTGGGAACCAGCAAAAATATAAAAACAGCGTAGAAACAATAAAACCACATAGCGATGCCTTGCTACCACCCAAAATATAGAAACAGCATAGACACAACCTAGAAACCACATATCAATGCCCTGGAAACCACCTAGAAAACCCTAGCAACCAAACAAAACCTCCTTACAACATTGCACCCATCTAGAAACACCCTAGCAACGCCCAGGCAAGCAGCCAAACACCATAAGAACCAGCAAAAATATAAAAACAGCGTAAAAACAACAAAACCACATAGCAATGCCTTGGCTACCACCCAGAAAACCCTAGCAACAACAACAACAAAATCCTAACAACATAGAAACCATGTAAGCAGCCAAACACCATAGGGATGCCCTAGCCTACACCCAAAATATAGACAGCATAGATACAGAAACAACATATCAATGCCCTGGTAACCACCCAGAAAACCCTAGCAACCAAACAAAACCTCCTTACAGAATAGCAACCATTTAGAAACACCATAGCAACACCCTGGTAAGCAGCCAAACTCCCTATTGATGCCCTAGCAACCACCCAAAATATAGAAACAGCATAGACACAACCTAGAAAACACATATCAATGCCCTGGAAACCACCCAGAAACCCTACCAACCAAACAAAACATCAAAACAGCATATCAACCATCTAGAAACACCCTAGCAACACCCTGACAAGCAGCCAAACACCCTATTGATGCCCTAGCAATCACCCAGAATATATAAACAGCATAGAAACAACAAAATCACCTAGCAATGCCTTGGCAACCAACCAGAAAACCATAGAAACAAAAAAAAATCCATCCTAACAGCATAGCAACCATCTAGAAACACCATAGCAAGCAGCCAAACACCCTTGTGATGCCCTAGCAACCACTCAAAATGTACAGAAAATAAAAAAATTAAGTCATTTACATTGTTTGGTCAATAAAAACAGTATACTGGCCAATAAAATAAAATACATTTTTTTTCATCATTGTATTTTACTGCCACTTGGAGAAAAAGAAGCTTGAGGGAATACTCTAAAAAAATTGTTTAAAAAGAAACGGAAAGCACAAAGCTTTGCCTTTTATCACTACTCAATTAACAACTTAAAGTTCAACGAAACGTGACCTATTTTTAAAGCCGCCCACTTTTCTCAGCACTCAGAGAGGAAGCAGGCGTGCTGAAGTTGCGCTGAATCCGTGTGCATGTGAGAAGGCAGGAAAGGGAGCTGGTGTAATTGATCAGAGAGTTCAGTCGAGCGGGAGAGGTCAGCGCCGGCCGGCTCTAAAGTCAAGACTGGGTGGAACGGGGAGGAAAAGCTTCACTGCCAGAATTCCTGTAATCTACCCTGACCATCACACGCCCAGAGTCGCCTCCTGTGGCCTTTTCCCCTTTTCCCTAAATCAACCTGTTTCCTGCTCAAACATTCACACGCTAACTAGAGTTTAGAATCTCTGGTGGAAGGGCACGGACGTTTCACACGGCACGCTCGGTTTGTGGGCTATTACCTGTGGGTAGGTAGTGCCTGAACCCAATTGAGAAGTGGAAAGCGAGGACATTGAAAGAAGTACTCAAGTTTTTAATGGATTTCTGACATAGAAGAAGATAGCACTATATTGATCCTGAAGAAAAGCTGTTTGTAAAAAAAAACTGTAGAGGATGAAGTAACAGTACATCTATCAAGATGCAAACTGCATTCTAGGATATTTGGTGTACAGGTTTTTGGTCCACCTCAGTCTTATCCGAATTTAATACAGGAAAATTACTGCTCATCCAATATTTTATATCTTTAACACACTCTGTCAACTTGGATAATTTAGATTTAATCTGGTCATGATGAAATAAATAACTGAGTATCATCAACATAACTGTAGAAACTAATTCCATGTTTTCTTATAACATTGCCAAGGGGCAGCATGTTAAAAATGAATCATTTGAGCTGTAAGTGTAACAAAAAAAAAATCATTATTTTTTACAAATAAATCTTTGTTTGTTACTTTACCTGGATAATTTGAGTAGTATTTGGATTTGTATTAAAAACATATTTTGTATAATTATATATCGCACTTCTTATCCTGAGTAATCTAGACAAGGCTTTGTAGACATGTGAATTTCCAACATACTATTTAAGTTACAATTACTTAAATATTTACTGCTGGATTTGGCTGATGCAATGAACCCTTTTCACATGGTGATGACGTATAAATCTAGCAATTTTTCTCATATTTCATTATATTTTTATAACAGTGTTGTCTACATCAGGCGTGACCATTGTTGCTTTGAGGATGTTTGCTGCTTGATCAATATTATATATTCAAATGAACATTTGGTAACACTTAACAATACGGGTGCACTAATATACACTCACCTAAAGGATTATTAGGAACACCTGTTCAATTTCTCATTAATGCAATTATCTAATCAACCAATCACATGGCAGTTGCTTCAATGCATTTAGGGGTGTGGTCCTGGTCAAGACAATCTCCTGAACTCCAAACTGAATGTCAGAATGGGAAAGAAAGGTGATTTAAGCAATTTTGAGCGTGGCATGGTTGTTGGTGCCAGACGGGCCGGTCTGAGTATTTCACAATCTGCTCAGTTACTGGGATTTTCACACACAACCATTTCTAGAGTTTACAAAGAATGGTGTGAAAAGGGAAAAACATTCAGTATGCGGCAGTCCTGTGGGCGAAAATGCCTTGTTGATGCTAGAAGTCAGAGGAGAATGGGCCGACTGATTCAAGCTGATAGAAGAGCAACTTTGACTGAAATAACCACTCGTTACAACCGAGGTATGCAGCAAAGCATTTGTGAAGCCATAACACGCACACCCTTGAGGCGGATGGGCTACAACAGCAGAAGACCCCACCGGGTACCACTCATCTCCACTACAAATAGGAAAAAGAGGCTACAATTTGCACGAGCTCACCAAAATTGGACAGTTGAAGACTGGAAAAATGTTGCCTGGTCTGATAAGTTTCGATTTCTGTTGAGACATTCAGATGGTAGAGTCAGAATTTGGCGTAAACAGAATGAGAACATGGATCCATCATGCTTTGTTACCACTGTGCAGGCTGGTGGTGGTGGTGTAATGGTGTGGGGGATGTTTTCTTGGCACACTTTAGGCCCCTTAGTGCCAATTGGGCATCGTTTAAATGCCACGGCCTACCTGAGCATTGTTTCTGACCATGTCCATCCCTTTATGACCACCATGTACCCATCCTCTGATGGCTACTTCCAGCAGGATAATGCACCATGTCACAAAGCTCGAATCATTTCAAATTGGTTTCTTGAACATGACAATGAGTTCACTGTACTAAAATGGCCCCTACAGTCACCAGATCTCAACCCAATAGAGCATCTTTGGGATGTGGTGGAACGGGAGCTTCGTGCCCTGGATGTGCATCCCACAAATCTCCATAAACTGCAAGATGCTATCCTATCAATATGGGCCAACATTTCTAAAGAATGCTTTCAGCACCTTGTTGAATCAATGCCATGTAAAATTAAGGCAGTTCTGAAGGCGAAAGGGTGTCAAACACAGTAATATTCATGAGTTAATGTATGAATCATTAAGTAATCATTAAATTAGTCATGTGCCTCAACAAGTAAAGTCGTAACATAATGATACCTTTGCAAATCGTTAGCTAATGATTAATTAAAGCAGACAACTGAAAGTTGAAATGCATGGCTTTGATCCATTGTGGTAATTAACATATGAATTTAGACTATTAGTTAATATAATATGTTATTAGGGAATTAATATAATATGACAAATTTAACTAATAACAATTTAATCATTACTTAATCTATTAATCATATATAATCTTCATTAGTTGCTGATGCAGTAATCATTAATAAATGGTTTAGTTCTTCATGAGTCATACATTAACTCATGATTATCTGTCCATTAGTTAAGCATGAATTAATGCATATTAGTGCACCCGTATTGTAAAGTTTTAACGAACATTTTGTCACAACTTACTGGGGGTAAGGACATTTTTAGTTCCCAGAATGCTCTGCATGAGATTTAATTGGAAGAGAACATGTTGAATTTATGTATCTTCATGTGTTTTTAAGCAAGATAGATGAAGTAGAAGGCTTGTTATTATTGTTTAATATTCTATTAAGTTGGGATTTAGAAACGTTTTTGTCATGTTGGAGTTTTGGTGGTTACCGTTGTGGTAACGAGTGGAGCCTGACTTTAGGCTAATGACAGGTAGGCACATTACATCATATGAATTGCTTTGCTCAATGAGCAACCGTTTATAGCAGTATTGTGATTTGTCTCTACTGCTTATTACATATAGTGAAATAGAACTAATGCATGTCGTATAAATGTATTCACTTGAGTTATTTTTACATCTAATGTTATTGGCACTTATGCTGCATTCCAGGCAGGTGTTTGAGCCTGTAAGTTATGACTTAAAAACCACGACTCACGACTTCCAGGCAAAGTCACGCCAAACTGCCTGAGCGCAACTAATTGTGCTAGATGTAAACAAAGCATGGCGGACCGTACGGGCCTTATGCTCATTTACAATCTTTTCTATCGCCAAAGGTGCTTACACCTTGCTTATTTGAGGAAAACGGAGGAGAAAAAACGGCGCATAAGGCAAGAGAAGCTGTTATACCTTTTTATTTTACGTTGACTTTCATAAACACTGCTGTAACACAGAGCTCGTAACTGGGAGTACATCGATCTAGTACGAGTTCACGGGTAGGAAGTCATGGGGTTGACTGCTGTTCCAGTGCACTTTCACGGGTAGAAGGTTGGAAAAACACGGGTTACGGGTTGCCTGGAAAGCAGCATTAGTTGAATTATGTTTCTGCTGTACAGAAGTATTTGAGTTCTGTTTACGAGGAAAATTGAGTTGAAATTACTTAAGGGTGCACGTTGAAGACATGTAAAGTCTAGTTGGTCAAACACAAATGAGATGAGTTCAAAATACTTAGAAGTCTGATGCAAATAGTTGCCTCAATTGTTTTGAGTAAAACCAAGGCGATATTTTTTACAGTGTAGGCGACATTAAAAAATAGCAGAGGGCCTGACACAGATCCGTGTGCCACTCCATAATTGACTGATGTTAACTTAGATAATTCCCCGCTTAAATAAACAAAATGGTAACAGTCTGATAGGTATGATCTACACCACCTGAATGGCTGTACTTGAATACCAGTGTAATTTTGTAGTCGAACTAGGGACTTTGGCATGGTACTCGGTGCGTTTTGATTTCCCCCTCAAAACGTGCCTGCTTGTGAGGTAGTACTTTTTAAAGTTCAGAAACTTTCGGGGCTGGGACTTAAGCCCAATTTATACTTCTGTATCGAGTGTATGCCATAACTATGTTGTAGGCTGTGTGCTGCACGCGTAGCCTACGACGTACCCTGACGTGCACCTCTCCAAAAATGTAACAACAAGTCAATTCTACGTGGACCGCAAGCGCTGTGATTGGTCTGCCAGAACCCCTCCCTCAGGGATACACATGCTCCCTCTGCATGTGTAACTGCACGCCAACGCGGACATGGACGCAGAAGTATAAATGAAAATCGATGCGTAGCCCACGGCGTAGGTCCGACACAGAAGTATAAATCAGCCTTTAGGTGCTGAACATGCTGATTGGTTGAGTTCACGCAGCATTTATTTCAACCTAAAAGTCTGTTGCGGTGCGTGCAGTAAGAGTTGTTCGCTATTCGCATCAACAATGGAGTTTAAAAAATACGTCAGATGGACCGACGACGAGGTTCAGGATTTATTAAGCTTATATGCGGAGGATGAAATCCAGCGGGAACTGTTAAGTCGCGCACAATCCTACATAACCGGACTAATTTGCCGGTGAAAAGTTTCACCAAGTTCATCCAAGAAAGATTCCTGGGACAAATTGTTCCGGGTAATTTTGGTGGAAATACGGCTTAAGAGTATGTCATGATCTATAGTGTTGAACACTAGAAGAAAGTTTCTGTGCTATGATGGGGCCTGAATTCTGATAAATTTTTTGGAAAAAAAAATTTGCAGAAAGGAGCACAATTGAGCAGACAGCTTTTTCTAGTATTTTAGACATAAATGAAAGATTAAAAATGGGTCTGTAATTTGCTAAATCATTTGGATCTAGTTGTGGTTTCTTAATGAGAGGCTTAATAACTGCCAGCTTGAACGGTCTTGGGACATGACCTAGAGATAAAGACGAGTCAATAATGTTGAGAAGAGGCTCTTCTGCTACAGGTAACAACTCTTTCAGTAGTTTACTGGGTATTGGATCTAATAAACATGTTGTTGGTTTCGATGTAATGATAAGTTTATAGCTGTAAATCACTGCAATTGTTCTTGAGGAGCGATAATTGAGGCTGAATCTTAAAATGCTTTCAAAGGTTGCACATTTACAATTGTATTTCCGATGCTTTAAATTTTCTCAGTGAAGAAATTCATAGTCATTATACTAAACTTAGGTTATGAGTTTCTTTCTTGAGAGTGTGAGTAATACACTTAATACACTTGTATTAAGGTGCAGTAATTTTCTTTTAAACCTTTTTTAATCTGATGGGTGCAACAGTTTCTAACGTTCTTGAGAAGATAGTGCCCATATTGTTAGTCATTTCATCAAGTTCCTATTTATAATCAAGTTCAAAATTCAAATAATAATAATAATAATATAATATAATATATTTAAAGGGATAGTTCACCCAAAAATGAAAATTCTGTCATTATTAACTCACCCTCATGTCGTTCCAAACCAGTAAGACCTTCGTTCACCTTCAAGAAAGGTAGTAAAGACATCGTTTTCAGATGCTTTTCACTTGTTTGCACTTGGCAGATTTTAAATTTAAAACATATTTTCATAGACCCTTGCTTTGGTCTAATTGCATGTTTCTCAGTGTGCGGACAACTTCTGGTATTTAGTAAAGACATAGTTAAAATAGTATAAAAAGTATTCTCGTCGCTTCATAACATTAAGGTTAAACCACTGGAGTCACATGGACTATTTTATACCTTTCTGGGCCTTAAAACTATTAATTAAATTGCGGTCTATGGAGAGGTCAGAGAGCTCTCGGATTTCATCAAAAATATGTTCCGAAGATGAACGAAGGTCTTACATTGGCATTTTATTTTATTGGCCAGTATACTGTTTTTATTGGCTAAACAATGTAAATTACTTTTAATTTTCTGTAAAAGGAAATGTGAGCAGCATCCATGATAGTGTGTTGTGGGTGGTTACCAGGGCGATGATATGCAGTATCTACGGTGTTGCTAGGTGGTTGTTATGCTGTTAGGATAAGTAATTAATGACAGAATTTTCATTTTTGGGTGAACTAACCCTTTGTATGTATTTATATATGTAACTAAGTTCCTATATGAGATTTTCCATCTCAATACACATGCAACACATTCACCGCATTATGCGCCCAGTAGATGGTGTCTCTTGACTGAAGCCCTGGATTATTCGGTACATGCTTTCGGATTTACAAATTGGAATACAAATCCATTATCTCAGATTTAACACTTCTTGTCTGAGATGCCGGCAGAAACCCAGCAAGATTTCTGTCTGTTGATCGGTGCTAAACTCGACAGCAGTGTGCTTAGCTTGGTCAAACATCTTCATCTGGAAAAAAAGCCTGTAAAATAATTTATGCTTGTAAAAGCGTCAGCATTATTTCCTTATGAAAAGCGAGCTAGCAGTGAAGCAAACACCAACAGCCAAACAAAACAAAACATATTTCAAAAGCTCAAATTTCATTAAGATTTTTCGAATACATGCGCACACATGCAGAGAGAGAGAGAGAGAGAGAAAGAGCAGGCAGCCTTTAAAGAGAAAATCCCTGTGACTCACTCATTTTCTGTCTCTCTCTCTCTCTCTGAAGATATTTATAGAGCCCGCTGGTTCCATATAGATCTACTAGAATCAAAAGCCGGAGGGTGAGGCTGTAACATTTTTTCCACACAAACACCCGTCAGGATTGAACATCAGGCATGTTCTATATTTCTAGGAATTTCAGTGTTGTTCTTCAACTACTTTAAAATTGTAACGTAAGCTACTAGCTACTCAAAGTACTTAAAAGTACCCTTTAAAAAATTGTTAGCTATATTACAAACTTGAAGCTAAATGTGATACATATGGCAGGCAAAAGCTAAACTATAGTTACTCAAGATAGATTGCTTATAGATTACAAGTTACTACAAGATGATAGACATAGATAGACAGACAGATTGATAGAATGATAGAGCATTTTAATAATCTAAAGAATCTTTTTCCACTATAAAGAACCTTTTGTGGAATAGAAAGATTCCATGGATATTTAAAGTTCTTTATGGAACCATTAATTGCAATAAAGAAGCTTTATTTATTTTTTTAAATAAAGTAAAATGACATAGTGATAAACTATTTCACATAACAGTTCTTTAATAGAATTTTCAAAAGTATTTTTAATATGAATATAAATGTAAAAATATAAATAACTAATATTTACATCACATAGTTTGACACAGAATACAGATTTTGGCATTTGTTGCCTCCAGCTTAAGAGAAAAAGCATTCTGGAGAATGCAAGGATGGCAAAAACACGCTCTCAGAACTAGAGAGGTAGATTTACTCTTTCTCATTCCAAAATATGAAACAGTAGAACAGTTATTCATTCACGACTCACTCATTCACAACAACTTTGCCACTTTCAACTTTAAACAAGAGCAAAGAACAAAACCACATGGACAGGGCTGCGTTTAAGCCTAAGTAGACTGTAGAACAATTGCCACCAAGGGTCTCTACGATCATCTTAATTCACAATGCTTTTGAAAAACGCAGTCCAGGTCAATACATTGAGGGTACAGACGTGGATTTATGTACAACAGAAAACTGTAAGGCGATAAATGAACCTAAGTATATATACTTAATACATGGTCCCAATATGTTTGATTGTGCATTCCACACATGCAGCCATGACATTCTGCTCACGTCTTTTTTAATGAAATTGCTCAACTCTTTAAATGTGTTCACCCTCTATAAATCTCCCTCCTTCCAGCTCTTGTGAAAGGGCTGAAGAAAATCTGAAAACTGGAGGAAATCATGCGAACAACTACTTCCAGATATGCATGGAAACAATCACACAGGAAGGCCAAAAAACGGTATTATAAAAAAACATTTTACGTTTGAGTATATGTTCAAATATCAAAACACAAACTGCACTGCACTTGTTTCAGCACTTTTGCAAAGGATGTTTTAAGGATGATCAGATATATTTCCTGGAAAATAAAGCAATTTTTTTTTAATTTAATTTATTTTGAGGGTGGGGGGTGACTAGTACCATGTTTTCCCAATGACTCAGATCTGAACGTCTGATCTTAATTTGATCAGCTATCTTGGATTACTGGCTTTCCATGATACAGTCAGACGCTCCATTAGGGTCAGTCCCAGTTATCCCAAGAGATCTCATCTGGTCCTTTTCCTTTTCCCACTTAAACACCAACTTCATCCCTGATTTAGCCTCGCTCTAGTCCCGCGCTGCAGTTAGTAGTTAGTAGTCAGTTAGTAGCAGTGTTTAAAATGCAGTCGGAAACTCTGGTTGCACTCTCTTCGCTGCTTTCGTAGAAAAAACACAAGGCGCCAATCTATTTTTGTAAAAGGACGAAAGCCACATTCTGGTGTGAAGCTATTAAAAATGCTAAAGAAGGCGAAGGCAGCTTTAAAGCACGTACATCAGTCAACAAAAAGGCACTGTGTTTATCCCTAGCCATGTGGTCAGACGTCACTGTTAAAAATTAATTCCATCTGGACGTGCCCCAAGTGCAGAACCGCTGTGTTGCATGCCATGCGCATGCATTCACTCCAAAAACGTATGTTTCTAGTTACAATAACCATAGCCTCAAACTTGCATGTCTATTTAATCACAAATGAGATCTTTGTAATATCTCAAAACGTTTTAGCAATGAGGATGGCAAATGGAGAAAAAGACCCAGGAATCTCACGTTTTCTCAGAATTGTCTCAAACTGTGCTCAGATTTGCAATCAAAACTAAGCGCTTCAAATATGAACATCGTTTTCATGCAAGAACAAATGATTTCAGATATACGGTTTAATTGTATAGCTCTCCAACTGTATGTGAACAATTGTCTTAATTTTTTTCTCTAAAGCTTTTATTTCTCCAAAGTTGATATTAAACACGACTGAGGAATCCATTAAAACTCCTGAGCTATGAAAGAGAGATAAAATCTTGATAAAATAAAATCAAAACAAGTCTGAAAAACTGCCTTTTTCCAAGTACTCAAGTACTTGTTAATCCTCTCTCTCACTGTTACTTGTCTTCCTCTTATGCACAAGGATTCTCAATCCACTGCTCAACATGGTCAAAACATCTCCATCGATAAGCTTTCCGTGAAAGGAAAAGGGCATTAACCTCTGAAGTGGTATGGATTTTTGTCCGTCTCCAAATCTTATTCTTCACACAGTGTTCACATGATTTTTAAGACTTCTGAAGGATAAACTTTTCCAAAAAGGAAAAATCTGTCATCATTCACTCTGCTGTGGAAGATATTTTGAATTTTTTTTTTTTTTTTCATACAATGAGCATCAAAAGTGTTGTTTTGGACCCCACTGAGTTTCAAAATATCTTCTTTTGTCTTCCACAGAAAAAAAGATTTGGAAGGACATGAGGTTGAGTAAATGATGAAAGAATATTACTGTAACACACATAGCAAAATTTGCCAAATGCCTCCCTGATCAAGGCATAAGCGGTATTCCCATTGTGAAAACGGATGTAAGCTCCAGCCTTTGTGGGCTCTGACCAGGTCAAGGTGACGACGTATTCATGTGTGTTGTTTTTGGGAGCGAGGAGAACATGCTAAAATAGCTGAGTTTGAGTTTTAAAGCTGGCACTGGAAGAGGAAAAGAGAGACCGAGGGGTAAAACAGAGCTACGGTACTGTACCATGCTAAGTCCTAACGCTTGCTCAAGGCACTGGAACAAGAACAAAACTTTACACACACTTTTCGTGTACCCTTGTGGCATCTTCCCCCCCCCTAGTAATCCTGCTCCTCTGTCTGACAGGAAATGAATTTTCTTTTCAGGCTGTCTCAGAACAAAAGACCCTTCGGCTTGCTTGCCTTCCTCTGAACCGTGTCGTTATAAAATTCCTCTGTGGTTGTTTTTCCGAATACCGACTATATGAGACCCATGAAGAGTCTTAAATTTGCCAGACAGAACACACACACATACACACACACACGCACACAATCCAATGCAAAACTCCTTCAACACATTGTACACTGTGTTAAACTCCCAATAAATCAATCTCGGATCTTTGTGTCCTTAATATCAGACGCTACACCCTTGTCCTAAATCATTAGCGGCTACGTTTGACAGCGGGCTGACAGCGAAAGAGGCCGAGCAGGTGTCTTGTCTCTCTAGTCCATCCTGCACACATATTCCACAAACACACACACACATGCAGATGGACGCATTCTCGACCTCTCCGGTCCGCGCTGTCTTCCTATCCTGATCCGCAGCTGCCGGTTCTAGCCAGCAGATGCAGGTTCAAGTTCCACTCCGTAAAAAAGCTCACACATTGCTACGGTGTCACTGGACGGGCGAATGACGTGCGATGGTGACGAAGGTGAACTCCTCTTTCGTTGCGGTGTCCGGTTGCCACCGCTGGCCCACTTCTTCGCTCGTCACAGGAATGCAGGAGACTGACAGCGGCGTTGACGGCAGCAGAGGCTCCGGGAATGGCTCGCCGTTAGTGTTAAGTGTCCTGTGTGTGTGCATGCGGGGATGTGTGTCCTCTCCAGGCTTGTTTTGATACCAGACACCTGCTGAGCAACGGTAAACTGCGTGAGTGACTCTGGTGAACCTTCATGCTGGCCTGCGCCGTATTTTCCATGGGATTCTCTGAGAGGGCCTGTCCTCGGCCACCTGAGCAGATGAAGAGCTTTGTAAAAAATAAAAAGAAGGGTCTGTTTTCCGTCACTGTTTTCGCATGCTCTTACAGAGGACACTGTTCAGAGCTGAAAGAACCTCCTTCCTTCTTTTTCCTACGCTTCTTCTTATGGGACATCCAGCAAGCGGTCGCCATCAGTACTAGGATCATCCCTGCGATCAGAAGGAACACAGACACCACCTTGGTCTGCGGGAGATCGTTGTACGTGTACGTCACCCCAGTTCCGGCAACTCCAATCACCAATGAGATGATCCCGAAGGGAAAGATGCAGCGGTACCAGGACTTCTCCATCCCTCCCGTGGCTTGCGAGAGCCTCTCTAGGGACGACAGGACCTCGGGGACTTTGGACCCTCCTTCTTGTGACTGTCCCTCCAGGGTTGGGGCTGCTGTTGTCTGCGGTTGGGAGGTGAAGTGCCCTGGGGTGCATCCCATCTTAAAGCCAGGATGCAGGAAACACAACGCTCAACAGAGGAAATGCAAGTTATGGATGTGAAGATCCTCTCACAATGTCTGAGGGTTTGTCAGTGACACGGTGCTCTGCCTCTCAAGCCCGCAGCAGCACGTTGAACACACGCGCAGACAGAATGAGCACTGCTATATATGTGGCCAGAAGGAGGGGTGGAGCCAAGCTACAGAGGGGGCAGCCCAGAGATTCTGATTGGCTGCAGCTGCACTCTGACGTGAAATGCCATAGTATGAGACTGGGCAGCGGAGAGCAAACAGGAAGGAGGTGGGGGAGGAGGGGTGGAGTTAACCATTCAAGCACCGTTCACTAAAATCCACCCACTCCTTCTTCATTCTCTTGCTGTGGCTTGCTTGTAAGAGAATGAGTGCATGTATCCTATAGAGGGTGTAATGGGATGGAAATGGGACTATTTAAGCGCTCATTAAATAAGGAGATTGCCAGATTGTTTTATACAGAAACGCAGCCACAGAAGCATGTGGTGCAGCGTTTATTCATTCAAGCCGACAGCATGGCAAAACGCATGCCGGCAAATATCTGATGAATCCAGAGACTCCGTTCGTGCATGTCCTGCTGCACACCCACACACTTTTGGCCTCCCACGCCACACTAAAAACACTGCCAAATGCTTGATAAGAGGGCTCTGAACGGATGTCCATTTTTAATCCAACCGAGTCTTTTCCCTGTCACGGATTGTGCACTGGAAGAAAAATCAATTTGCAGTAGAGTGAGAGAGATCATATGCGCCCATGGCAATGCCAGTGCAATTTATCACCCACTCTCGTCTCTCACGTGAAATCATTTTGGCCATGTACAGGGAGACAATACTGAGGTGTGAAGATTCATGCTTTGTGACGACAACAATGGGAGAATTGCACCAGTCACACACCACTTGCTGAATAATTTGCATTGATTAAAAACAATCTATCTGCATTTAACATGTCCCTAATACCATGTTCTAACCAGAAAGCTTCCAAGGGGTATTCATTTGTCTGTCCACACTAAAAGCAGAAACTCAGCACAACGTGATAAAATCAGCAAGTAATCATAAAGTACTTAAGCAGGATTTTGGATTCACTGTGGGTGCCAATACGCGACTCCACAGAAATCAAAACTGAAACTGAAAAGTGTGTTATCAAAAGCCATGGTCAAGGGTTTGATACTGTTTGAGCAACAGTAACCATGGTTGCTGAAAATTTGTAACTGAAGAATTGGCTCATGAGTTGGAATTTGAATTGAATTGGACACAACACACAAGAAGTACAACTGGAGTTTGTGGAATTTGAATTGGAATGATAGGGAGAGGAATTTACTTAATTGTACAGGTGAGGCATTCTAGGAAATAAAGTGTTCTTCCACCCTGGTCCACAAAGGTTACTTATATTTAATAAATTAACCGGTAACACTTTAGAATAATGGTCCGTCATTAATAGGTATCTATCCAGGAAGTAATGCAGTACTGATGAGCAGGGCCGTAGCTAGGGAATTCTGGGCCCCCTGAAAAAACATTGATGTGGGCCCCCAACGCCCTCCACTCATATCATATACGGTAACGGTAGGCCTATAAGATATGGGTCCACATCTGGTGCCATGCACCTAACAAGGATTTTTTGCAAAATCACTAAACAGACAAATAAATAAAATGCTAATAAAGGTTACTGCTTTTACTTATTTTATATACAAAGTTGTATATAAATATTATATAAAAAATGACTTTAAGCGATTAAAAATGACTTGAATAACAGTCATCAACCAATTATGCAAGACAAACTAATAAAATAACAACAAAAGACAAGAAATTGATAAAATAATAAAACAAACTTTTTTAAAGTAGGCATACCAGCAATATAATAGGCCTATAAAATGTATTTACAGTCAATCTGGTGTCTAACAGTTAAGATACATATTCTGAAAAAGGATGCAGTCAAATGTAAAATAAAACCACTCAAGTTTCTCACTGTCTTTATTTCTGATCACATTTAAGATAATGTGCTATTTTATTAAATTAAGCTAATAAATATTTCCATCAATAGCTGTGAGTTGTATTCGCGTTTTCTTGACAGTAGGCTATTGGTAAAAATATCACATCAGCAGCCAGCAAGACTGTAATTTTTCTGCATGTTATACAAACCAACAAACTACATAATAGAGCAAAAAGACGGGGACTTTGAGCACGTTGTTCGGGCGGTGCGCGCCGCGCAGATGTTGACAGTACCAGAGTGCGCGGGCGATGTCCTATTACCGAGAAAGTAAAATAACGTTTTGATAGAATTTGATAGCAATTTTCCTGCCCTCCCTTTCCTTTTTATGACGTTACTGGTACCCACATTTTCCCCTGACATTTTCAGTAAGTCTTACTTCCACTGTAACTTTACTTTTAATGCTGCATTCACCAGCTATCGGAAATGTCCTACTTCCCACTTGTGAAGTGATTAATTTTGACTTGAGAGGGCGTTAATGTCCTTTTTTTTATAGGAAACTCGAGAGAGAGGAGATTTGGAAAACTTCAACTAAATTGTATGTTTTTGTGGTTTTCATTAAACTATCAGGCATACAAATGTATAAACTACAATGATTCATAAGAGTAAGGAAATGTATAGCATAACTACTGGATTTAGTGGGCCCCCTGGGCAGTGGGGGACCCTATAATTGTCACCACCTTTCACCCCACTAGCGACGGCCCTGCTAATGAGCAATACTACATCAACACTTCAGCAACTACTATAAACTAATACAGAAACAAGCTGAACTAATCAGTAAGTAATATCAAATTTAGGACTAAGATAGTTCCTTATTAGGTAATCAATAATTACTGAATGAGATTGGTAAAAAATTACGAATTAATTACTAATCACAACATTAGCGTGTCTGAGATGTGAGCCATTGTCTTTTTTTACTCTTAACGTGGTCATAAAATGCCTCATTATTTACTCAAGTGTTATTTAGTCACTCTGCAGGAACTACTGGTGATCTGGACCATTATTTTAAAATGGAAAAAGAATAAAACAATGGTCCAAATCACTAGTAGTTCCTGCAGAGTGACTAGATAACACTTGAGTAATTAATGAGGCATTTTATGACTATATTCAGAGGAAGTTTTTCTATATTCAGAAAAAAGATGGCTGATTACGTCTCAGACACATAATAATGTTCTTTATAATTTGTCAGTTAATTAATAGTTATTAATGAGACTAATCTCATTAAGTAATTATTGATTACTTAAGGAAATATCTCCTAAATTTGATATTACTTACTGATTAGTTAAGCTTGTTTCTATATTACTTAATAGTAGTTGCTGAAGTGCTAATGTAGTACTACTCATTAGTCCTGCATAGTTACCTGTTAATGACAGAACACTATTCTAACGTGTTACCAATTAACCTTCAAATCTATCTATCTATCTATCTATCTATCTATTTATCTGTCTGTCTGTCTGTCTGTCTGTCTGTCTATCTATCTATCTATCTATCTCTCTGCCTGTCTGTCTATCTATCTATCTATCTGTCTGTCTGTCTGTCTGTCTGTCTGTCTATCTATCTGCCCGCCCGCCCGCCCGTCCGTCCGTCCGTCCGTCCGTCTGTCTATCTATCTATCTATCTGTTTGTCTGTCTGTCTGTCTGTCTATCTATCTATCTATCCATCCATCTATCTGTCTGTCTATATATCTGTCTGTCTATCTAACTTTATTCAAAACTTTCAAACAAGTTTTTGTCAAGCCAACATTCAAAGTGTGTCTTGACTAACCCTTGCTTTTCTTGCTAATTCTACTTCCTTACATTCAATTTGTGAATCCCAATTCTGCATTCTGTTTGCTTTTTTAATTCAAATTCAGGAATTTATTTGGGAACTAGAATGCAATCCTGACGAAATGAGTAGTATGCAAAGCATAAATTGTGTATATTACCACATGCTGTGCATTGTCTAAAATACCCACATTATTGATCAAATAACATTTAAAGGGTCAATGTCTGTGTAAGTCACACATTATTGATAGCGTCCACTGCAAAACACCTTTTCAATGTGCTCATGGCATAAATTTAGGACAACAAATCCTGAAAAGCCTAAAATGACCATTTATTAAAACCTCTTTCAAATACACTTGAGATGAGTTCACTAAATAAGGAATGGATCAAAGCCTCTCCTCCATACACAGACAAATATTATGTCTAATAAGACTCTGACATTCGTAATAAGTGGTTCCCTCCCGGTTTATCCCCCTCTGGCTGCATGAGTAAGGTGAAATCAAATAAGGAGCAAAAACACAGAGAGTTAACTGATGTCTGGTGACTCAACACTCGCTGATGTAGCCCCACGCCAGCGCAGACATACTGAGGGAGAAATCAAGACGCAGGAGAGAAAGAGAAAGATGGGGTGGGAAAGATGGATAATATAGAGAGGGGGTGGCGAATGAGTGAGACGAGCGCACAGAAAGGACCACTAAAGGATTGCATTAAATGGTTAGTTCACCCAAAAATGAAAATTACCCCATAATTTACTCACCCTCAAGCCATCCTAACTGTATATGACATTCTTCTTTCAGAAGAATACAATCGTTGTATATTATAAGAGTTATATTATAAAATGTCCTGGCTCTTCCAAGCATTATAATGGCATTGAATGGCAGCCCAATTTGAAGCCCAAAAAAGTGCATCCATCCATTATAAATGTACTCCACACAGCTCCGGGGGGTTAATAAAGGCCTTCTGAAGCGAACGATGGGTTTGTGTAAGAAAAAATATTCATATTTAACATGTTATAATTTTTATAAAAGGTCTTTTATATGGGTTTTCTATGAACACTTCTAAATGTGTACATGTTTATTAAGTTATATGCAGGGGTGGAAATGGGGGGTACGCGGGGGGAGTGAATTTCGAGGGGGGAAGGCGTTCCAGTTGAACAAGTTTGGCCTCAAAACTTATTCTTTTGTTTTGGAAGAAAAAGGAAGTTCCAACTATTAAAATATGGCCGACAGAGTTGACTGGTACACTACATTTAGAAAGAATTAGGTATACCCTAAAAGAAAAGATTTTGTTATTTGAAAAAGTTTGTCCACTTTTATTTATTTTCTGCAAACTTGTGATTAATATGTATTATGCCTCCATTACCTACTTATACCACTGGATAGCACTTTTGGGTTGAGTTTGTGAGTGGGGTTGGGTGGATTTTCTGTCCGGTTATTTTTATTTTAAATTTTTTCCCTAATTAATGTATTCATGCATATTTGTTAGGCTGTAAGTTTTATTTGTTTGCATAAAAAAAAGTGTAGTTACAAATGATCTTCTGCTGAAATACCAAATAAAAACATTTAACCAGATTTTATTATTCTTTTTCTTTTGTCATTGTACCTTTTATTTTCTACCATAAAAACATGTTATGTGATTGGATGCAATACCATCTGACTTTTTTTATTGGTTATCCATAAGTTTGAATTTTGTCATTGTTTGTATTTAAATGAGCTTTTGTACACCTGTAATCTCTTAGCCCTGATGAAGGCCTGTGCACCGAAACGCGTTGGTAAAATAATCAGTAACATCTTTTCAGCTCCATTGTCTGACTATCTTCTGGATAAGTGATGCTGGTATTGTCCCAAAAGACAATAAAAGGCACAAAAGCCTTTATGTATGCCAAAGTGACAACCTAATGTGTGTCTTCATTTGAAGATTTGTCTCTATGGGTGGACATGCATTTAGAATAGAATACCAGCTCCTTTTCTGTTATTGCTTTTCCAGGAAGTGTTGATGGTATTCCTAGGAAGCTAGAGATTGTTATTACTCGATTTACAGGGAATAGATTATGTAAACCTGAGAATTCGTGCTCTGACATTTCAATGATCCCAAATAGCTCACATACAACCTTTTCCCTTCTGACAACACTATTTCTTCTGTTCATTATTATTCCATTCTTTCTCAAAGCATTGTACAATGAGGAAGACCCCTGGGGCTGCGCTCAGTGAAGACTCGTGTGAATGAGAAAGCAGCTGGATAAACTGGAAGGAGAAAAAAAAAAGATTTTATTGACAAGGTCTGTGCAAGAAAATGAGCCCTTTAAAGATGCATGCCGAATGCTTTAATGTCAAGAGCAGATCAACCCTTCACTCTACAATATGCCATACGTGTTTAAGAGCTGAAAGTGTTGCATTTGTAATACTTTTGGCTAATATGCTGCAAATAATATTCTGCACAGAAGGCAGCCACTCTGTCCAATGGAGGAAAAAATCTGTCATTATTTATTCATCCTCATGACGTTACTTCTGAGGAACACAAAAGATGTCAGGCTGAATGTCTAAGCTGATTTTTTCCATTCAATGAAATCATGAAGCAAAAAAGCACCATGATTTTAATTACCAGTACATTGAATAACACCCTATTAAGCATTTATCTGAACAGGTCGATTTACACTAAATGCCACCAATAAAACTAGAGTCTATAGTGGTGGACCGAAGTCTTTAAAGTACTTTAAGTATACAATATTATTTTGTTTATCACTACAAAAAGACATAAAATCCAGTGCATGCGACTTGCAGGTGAAAACATCTAAATTAACTACTACTTTCACAACTTTTTAGAAAAAGTAGCACAGACATGTTACAACATCATTGGTCTTCACTTATCTCATGACTAATCGTCAGCAGCGTCATTCTCTTTCATTGTATGGAAAAAAAGCAGGAGGTTCTGCCTGACATTTCCTTTTGTGTTTCACAGAAGATGGTGAGTAAATGTTAACAGTTTGAGTGAACTTAAAGGGATAATTCACTCAAAAAGTTGTTCTAAACCTGTATGAATTTCTTCTGGAAATAACACAAAACAACAAAAACTAAAACAAAACTAAAAATTAAAGTGAAAACAGAAACTATAAAAACAAAAACTAATATTTTAACAAAAACTAAAATTGTATCTCATTGATACTAAAATAACTGGCTACAATGAAGTGATGACCAATTGATGATTGGCTCTTTTGTCCAATTGTAATTTTTTTGTGTGTTAACGCATGCAATCATTTTTTTTCAGTTTAACGCGTTAAAAGTATTTAACACAATTAATGCAGTATCAGTTTTTTTCTGTCATCCTTTGCGCTACAGTACATGATCATACTATAATTCATTCAAGTGCTTTTAAACCATTCAAGTGTGATAAGATGCAAAAATAAGAACTTAAATCTGTACTGGGGTGCTGTCTGTGAAACTCTTCCGTGTGACACACACAACTCGCGCACACAGAATGCCGCTTCAGACAGCGTAGAAATTTATAAAAACTTTAATGTTAGTTATGATTAATCGCGATTAAAAAATGTGCTATTAATTGGTTCATTTATTTTAATCAATTGACAGCAAAGTTCATAAACTAGACTCTAGATGGTAGAGTACATGGTATAATTGCATAGTGTATATAATGCATCATTTGGGACACAACTTTTGATTGAACAGCATTGATTCCTATAGCATTTCATGTAAGCACCAAAATAAGGCATAAAATAATCATCTTGTGAGTCAAGTTGTGTCTTTTCTTTCCTATTGTGATGTACTGAGTCTGAGTGAATGGCTTCTCAAACAAGACAAATGTAGGGCGGGGCTTGATTCAGTCCATGTGGATTTGATTGGATGGCTGTGGTTTGCTATTGGTGGATCTCATGTGAGTGACAGGTTGCCCCGCCCTCACGCCAGTAAACACATCATCAGAGAAGGGACGTTAATTTGATTAAAGTTTAAGAGGGCATATGAATTTTAAAAAATAATATATATGTGCACTGATAAATAATTTAATAAATACTGCAATATTCCATAAAAAAACAACACTTGTCAATTTTGCCTATGTTGGCTTTAAAATGCTGCCTACGGAGGGAGCACACTCATCATTTCAGAACAAAGTGAACGTGTCCTGGTTGAACTCACTCAGACAGCCACCCTATGCACTTATCTGTTGTTTTTCTACTCTCGTCTTTCTTTTTCCTGTGATGGAAGTATCAGTCCCTTGAACGTGTTCCCGGGTGAGTCAGTGACATCAGCGTGGAGTGGGCGGGGGCTGGAGGAGGACGCCCACCCACGGCCCGCTGCGTGAACCCAGCGCCACCTGTCTCCCAGTCTGGAGCAGCTTGTGCCTCCTGTCTGTGGGTTACCATCCCCTAACAGGCCCCATGGAGCCTCATTTTCTCACTCTCAGCATGAATCTGACATAAAGAAAAGTTTTTAGCACTCTAAAAATGAGTTTTAGGGCTGCTTGTTCAACATAAATGAATATCCCAAGCATGCATACTTACCACAGGCGATCCTGGTTGCTTTACACGTGATGGGTTGCAAATAAAATGACCTATTCGATTTACCATTCCTATGATCTATTGATCGTCTCAGTAGGTTGGCGGCTGTGCCCATGACAGCTTTGTGCTCCACGGGCTGTGTGAAAACCATGTGGGACTCTAAAAGTGAGATGAGAAGTACCTTCTTTGTTCTACACTTCTGGTGACTAAGAGTTTTGAACAGTCAGAGATTAATTAAAAACCATCCCAACCACACACACACACACACACACACACACACACACACACACACACACACACACACATACATATATATACATATAATCAATTTACCAGGTGGAAAAGTAATACTCACTGTGACTAATGCACTGCATCTCTTCTGGCACAATTTCAAACATATATATACCACGAGTTTAAGAGGGCATTTGGCTTTAGTTTTTTTTATTTTAGGCAGCAAAAATCAGATTTTATTTGCTGTATCTGACTCAGTTTGTACTCTGAAAATGAAAACTAAAAATAAATGGAATCAAACATAACAAAAGTCTTGAAATAAAATACTACAATAAAAAAATATAAAATAAAAATATATATGTAAAAATAATATAAAAATAATTTTAGGGAACGATCAGACAGTGCACTATATAGGGGACAGGGAACGATCAGACAGTGCACTATATAGGCGATAGGGAACGATTCAGACAGTGCACTATATAGGGGACAGGGAACGATCAGACAGTGCACTATAGTATAGGTGATAGGGAAAATAAAATAAAATATATTTTTTTTTATAAAATAAAAACACACAGATGATTCTCTTACAAATGTCTATATCTGCTTTGAGATCACATTATACAGATTCTTAGAAATATGTTTGAGTCTGATTGGTCATATATCAACTGGTCATATTTAGGACATAACATGAAGAGCAATAGTGGCATTCATTAGATTTTGAATGGTGAATGAGTAAATCATTTCTGACATCATATAACAGCAACGCTGCGAGATGTCATGATGGACATGAACATAAGCAAAATTTTGGGTTTTTGCTCTGTCTATCCACAATGACAGCCACTCTCAAAGTCACTATGGCAACTGATGCAGATATTGTTACAGATATTGACTACACTGTCTGAAGCAACAGATGCGGTTTCTTTCATTACCTGCTAAATTAAAGTCAGACTGTCCTTAAGATCATATGTGATTGGTTGCATTGTGAACAAAGCCTTTGAACCCCACTTGGAATGAAAGCAATGAATCAAGTTAGATGAAATTCATTTTAGATTGTTTTTTCCAACAACACTTATAACAAGTCCTCCAAAACATACAATATGACAAACACTTTCTTATGACAATTTGCATGCTTTTTGTGTTGGCAAATTCAAAAAATCTCAATTGTATGTTTTTATACGATCTGTTCACACCCCCTGAAGGTTAGGTTTAGGTTTGGACCTTCACGCTAACATTTTACCATGCAACAAATCATACATCTTTGAATGATCATATAAATGAAATCGCCAATTTGCCCAATACTTAAATTCTCATAAGATTTGATTGACTGGAACACAAAAATGTGTAGAAGTAGTTTGGGAAATGTGTAATATATATTAACTTCAAGACAATGAGGTTTTCATTTCATGTACCTCTACTTGATTTTAAACACATTTGTCAAAAGTATTACTCAATTTCTGTGTAAAGGTTTTTTTTAAAGTCCCCATGAGATCAAAATCGATTTTTTTTTGGCTTTTAGTATGAATATATTAGTCTTACTGCTATCTATAAGCTAGAGTGCTCCAAAACAATGACAAAATTCACATTTAGAAGATATAAGCGTTCAAAAACTACAGTCTCTCACTTCCACTAATATGGATTAATGATTTTGATGACATCACTCTGCACTTCAGCTTCTCTTCAGATTTTCTGTCCAATCAAAAGCTCTCTAGAATCTGAAGCATCACGCCCCCTGAATTATAAATAGACGCTAAAGCTGCATCTGAAATCGGTCACTTATTTACATATTTACCGTTTTCTACATGGTGAATGACACATAGTGCACTCTATAGGGGATAGGGAATGATTAGACAGTGCATTATAGGGGATAGGGAACAATCAGACAGTGCACTATATAGGAGATAGGGAACAATCAGACAGTGCACTATATAGGGGATAGGGAACAATCAGACAGTGCACTAGAAGGATGTTAGACTAGACTGTTTACATAGACACAAATCCAAACAGTACTTGCGTCAGTAATACCCAGAACACTAGTTCTACAACTAAAAGGTGATTTAGAAAATGTATAGGTCGATTTTTGAATAAACAATTGGGCTTGGAAATGTCTAGACATTCATTATAAGTGCAATCATTGTTTGTTTTTATAAACTGAGGGATGAGTCTTAATTACTTTCAGTCCTAACAGACGTCATGCCACAGATGCTGTCAATAGAGAATCTGGAAGACGTTCAGGACAGCATTAAGAACACATCACCCTCTGCTGGCAAAACACAACACCACAGGCTTCACGAGAACACATGGTATTAGTATTCAAAAGATGCCGGTGGTTTGGCATAATGAGGCTCAGTGTAATGAATTCAAATAGGAAGAACTCATCAGAGAGCCAAATAAACTTCTGCCGCACAGTGATAGATGATAATATATGCGGGATGGAGGAGTATGACATGAAATGAATTGAAATCCTGACTCATGGATCATGAGAGAAGTCAGCTGGAATCTTTATTCATGTTTCTTAGCAGCAGCTGCACTCGCTCATCACATCTCCAGTCATGTGACTGATTAAAAAAGGCACTTTGTTAAACATCCGAGGCAAAATGTGTTTGCGCTGAAATGCAAACAGTTCTGGAGAACAGTTTTGTGTGGAATACTTCCCAGCTGTGCTTCATGGAATTCAGTGAACTAACCCTGAAATACAGAATTGTTTTTGCTCAATCTCACTCCGAATCCAAAACCAGTGACGGGAACTGAACCCCTTCCTCCGCCAGCAGGGAGTACAGACCACGCAGAACCACGGCACTGGGTCGCACGTCACCGGAATGAGAGTCCAAGAAAGACACAAGGTTATCGGACACTGCCTAAAAACAGAACAAACACGTGCTTTATACAATACAAGTTGTTTCAAAGCAGCTGTGATAAACATGAAAATAAAGATCAGTCATGCAAACAGAATTCAATTCTGTTGTAAAGAGGCTCTAAAAAGACAATATTAGTTCAGCGTTGATGCAGTTCAATTTAACAATATGTTTTGCCAAATGAAGAAAAAAGGTCTCTCTTGAATTTAAGAAGGAGAGACGTAAAAAATATTTGAAACCTTTTGAAGACGAATGGCCTGCTGAAGTTGTTCTACTCTGAGCCTTTGGCTTTCCAATTCTCTCAGTTCAGCCTCACTGGTGTAGGACAGGATGGGCGGCAGACAGGAACGATCTGGGTCACCCCATTCACCTCTCCTCCGGATGGGACACAAAGCTCCAGAGCTTCTCATATCCCACCTCTCCCATTCTGAGAAACACAAGGTAGTTTTGCATTGGATTTAGAACTATGTCCTTGTTATCAACCCACATAATCCAGATCTAGCAGTATGAACAGGATAGTGAACTGAATTCACAACTGAACTGCAGAATCTGTGATAATATGCTGTGCTATGCTGATGACACACAGCTCTACCTTTCATTTCAACCAGATGATCCCACAGTAGCTGCACGAATCTTAAGCTGTCTGGCGGACATCTCGGCGTGGATAACAGAACATCACCTGCAGCTCAATCTGGCAAAAACTGAGCTTCTCGTCTTCCCTGCAAATCCCACTTTACAGCACGATTTCACCATACAGCTAGGTTTATCTTTGATTACCCCATCAAGGTCAGCCAGAAATCTTGGAGTAATCTTTGATATCCAGCTGACCTTCAAAGAACACATTTCAAAGAAAGTTCGGTCATGCAGGTTTGCGCTACACAACATCAGGAAGATCAGGCCTTTCCTAACTGAGCATGCAACACAGCTTCTCATCCAGGCCCTGGTCATTTCTAGGATTGATTACTCAACGCTCTTTTGGCTGGACTTCCATCACGTGCAATCAAACCTCTTCAAATGATTCAAAACGCTGCAGCACGTCTTGTCTTCAACAAGCCCATGGCTTATGTCACACCTCTCTTCATCTCTCTGCACTGGCTACCACTAGCTGCTCTCATCAAGTTCAAGGCTTTGACAGGCTCAGCAACCGCATACTTCCACTTGCTCTTATGAGTCTACACCCTACCAGAAACCTACGATCGGTAAATGAGCGACGGCTCACAAAATCACTCTCCAGAATATTTTCGTTCACTGTTCCTTGCTGATGGAACGATCTCCCCATCTTCATCTGGAATGCAGATATCCTGACAACATTCAAAAGACAGCTAAAAAAACTCATCTTTTCCACGAGCACTTAACCTCATCATTAAAAAAAAAAAAAAAAAAAAAAAAAATACATACATATACATACACTCACCTAAAGGATTATTAGGAACACCATACTAATACTGTGTTTGACCCCCTTTTGCCTTCAGAACTGCCTTAATTCTACGTGGCATTGATTCAACAAGGTGCTGAAAGCATTCTTTAGAAATGTTGGCCCATATTGATAGGATAGCATCTTGCAGTTGATGGAGATTTGTGGGATGCACATCCAGGGCACGAAGCTCCCGTTCCACCACATCCCAAAGATGCTCTATTAGGTTGAGATCTGGTGACTGTGGGGGCCATTTTAGTACAGTGAACTCATTGTCATGTTCAAGAAACCCATTTGAAATGATTCAAGCTTTGTGACATGGTGCATTATCCTGCTGGAAGTAGCCATCAGAGGATGGGTACATGGTGGTCATAAAGGAATGGACATGGTCAGAAACAATGCTCAGGTAGGCCATGGCATTTAAACGATGCCCAATTGGCACTAAGGGGCCTAAAGTATGCCAAGAAAACATCCCCCACACCATTACACCACCACCACCAGCCTGCACAGTGGTAACAAGGCATGATGGATCCATGTTCTCATTCTGTTTACGCCAAATTCTGACTCTACCGTCTGAATGTCTCAACAGAAATCGAGACTCATCAGACCAGGCAACATTTTTCCAGTCTTCAACTGTCCAATTTTAGTGAGCTCGTGCAAATTGTAGCCTCTTTTTCCTATTTGTAGTGGAGATGAGTGGTACCCGGTGGGGTCTTCTGCTGTTGTAGCCCATCCGCCTCAAGGTTGTGCGTGTTGTGGCTTCATAAATGCTTTGCTGCATACCTCGGTTGTAACGAGTGGTTCAAAGTTCAGTCAAAGTTGCTCTTCTATCAGCTTGAATCAGTCAGCCCATTCTCCTCTGACCTCTAGCATCAACAAGGCATTTTCGCCCACAGGACTGCCGCATACTGGATGTTTTTTCCTTTTCACACCATTTTTTGACCGGCCCGTCTGGCACCAACAACCATGCCACGCTCAAAATTGCTTAAATCACCTTTCTTTCCCATTCTGACATTCAGTTTGGAGTTCAGGAAGTTGTCTTGACCAGGACCACACCCCTAAATGCATTGAAGCAACTGCCATGTGATTGGTTGATTAGATAATTGCATTAATGAGAAATTGAACAGGTGTTCCTAATAATACTTTAGGTGAGTGTATATATGCTTTCACTTTCCTACTCTTAAGCAATGTCTGAAACTTTGTATTTTTGTGTTTATTTGCCTCTTCAAGATGAACTGCTTGCTGTATTACTCATTTGTAAGTCGCTTTGGGTAAAAGTGTTTGCAGAATTAATGAATAAATGTAATATAATTTCTTAACATTCTAATAATACCAAATGCAATTTGTATAAAGAAATGAGCAAGCAGCTACAGTACAATTGCTTTTCCAAGAAGCAAGAACATGGGAACTCTGGTAAAATGGATCCCTCCGGGGTCGGGGATTTCTATGGGATTGTGCAGGATGAAGTTTCAAAATTAGATGAACCATGTGTGAGGCTTTTTGAGATGTTACCAGTTAAATCCAGAGGGAACACTTAAAACTACATGAAAAAAACAGCTAAAAAAGGGATGGGAATTTTGAATTCTTGGATAATTGGATGGTGTGTCACTTGTAGAAATCAAACATGTGAATTTGTGATAGTGAGCACAGAAACTCAACTAGCAGTGTTTAATGGAGGGTGAACAGAATAAAGACTTCTGACACCACATTAGACCCAAAATAGACTGAAGATGAAGGGTATGATTTGTTCCATTGTAGTACACTGAATCCAAAAATACAGTGAGTTTTTCATCACTATAAATACCATGCGAACATTGTTGTGTTCATGAAAAGAAATGTACATTGTGTAATGACGTAATAATGTGTGTAAAGAAAGATGCGATAGATGGATGAAGTTTGTGCAGTGGCGGTTCTACACTGAATTACACCCTGGGCGAGACCCAAAAAAAAAATAGGATATAGTTACTTACATTTTATTACTTACATTTATTACTTACATTTTGGCTATTGAATATACTATATTTGTGACAACATACCTTATTAGTGTGATAACACGATGCACTATAGGGGCATGTTGTCACAAAAGGTCAGTGTGTGTTAAATGAACTGTATCTTTTTCCTAAACTATTCAATTAAATTGTTTAAACTGTTTGGTTAATTGACATTAATCTTTAAGCAGATGCTTTCATTCAAATTAACTTAGAAATGAGAAACATCATAAGCAACAAACTCTGCTCATGATCCCTGACCTGAAAATGACCTCAAATCATTTGGGCAACTGGAGAAAGATTGTGAAGTACCTTTCTTCCGCTGATCAGCACATGCAAGAAGTTCTGCCGTCATCCTCTCCAAACCCTCCAGCATCCGGAAGGACTCATATTCTCTCTCATGCGATGTCACTGTGACACACACAAACACATATCTCTTGATCTCTATCTACTCCAAATGAGCTGCCCGCCTGTGAAACATCCTGTGACTCAGAAGAATAAAGACTAGATGACAGTGTTATCCTTGGACGGATCCTTATTGTCCAGATGCTCATTTCTCAGCCCCCTACTTCCACCCACACACTTCTGTCTTCCTGCAGCCCGTCATCTTTCTGCCCCCAGAACAAGTACCTGAGTCCGAGATTGTGGAGCGGCTCTGCTCGTGGAAGCAGTGTGTCAGGTTAAGACAACGCTGTGAAAGCACCTCTAGCTCTGTTGTGATATCAGCAGGACTTCTGGAAGGCCATTCTGATGGGAACTGATACAGCAGCAGGTCAAGAACATACAACAACATAATAGAGATCTACATCATATTTTATTTGACCAAGACAAAAGAAAGGGAGAGTAAATGATGACAGAATTGTATGTTTATCCCGCAAAGCTTCATTTTCAATGCCTTCTAATTAAATATGCCGTCTACCCTGACAAGGCCTTTTGAACAAATAGCAAGTGGAATAGAGTGGGGTAGGGATGATGTATTTTTGGTGGCCAAAACTCTGAAAAGAGGTTCCATCATCCAGAAGTCAATGGGTTTTTTGAACGTGTTTTTGGTTAAATGCATGAAATAAGGTCTGTGGTGTGGTCAGGATATTTGGTCACGAAGCACCACTGTGTGCAGTTTATTCCTAGATCAAGGGTCCGTTCTTCGTACGTCGCTAACTCAGTTAGCCGGATTTGATTGCTGATGATTTGGCACGATCTTGGATTGTTTGGTTCTTCGACGCTCATCGTGGATTTGCTGTCATAGCAACAGGTCCGTAAACTTAAACCTGCTCTGGAGCAGGTTTATTTCATGTATAAATAAAATTCATGTGATACTTAAAATCTGTCCCAGCCACTGCTACTTTATTACAAGAGTTCATTACTGAACCAGGGGCAATAATAATTTTAAATAATAATAATAAAATAATAATAATAATAATAATATAAAAATGTATTTGAAAATAATATTATAATGTTGTGTAAAAGGTGTATAATACTACAGGGAGTGCAGAATTATTAGGCAAATGAGTATTTTGACCACATCATCCTCGTTATGCATGTTGTCTTACTCCAAGCTGTATAGGCTGGAAAGCCTACTACCAATTAAGCATATTAGGTGATGTGCATCTCTGTAATGAGAAGGGGTGTGGTCTAATGACATCAACACCCTATATCAGGTGTGCATAATTATTAGGCAACTTCCTTTCCTTTGGCAAAATGGGTCAAAAGAAGGACTTGACAGGCTCAGAAAAGTCAAAAATAGTGAGATATATTGCAGAGGGATGCAGCAGTCTTAAAATAGCCAAGCTTCTGAAGCGTGATCATCGAACAATCAAGCGTTTCATTCAAAATAGTCAACAGGGTCGCAAGAAGCGTGTGGAAAAACCAAGGCGCAAAATAACTGCCCGTGAACTGAGAAAAGTCAAGCGTGCAGCTGCCAAGATGCCACTTGCCACCAGTTTGGCCATATTTCAGAGCTGCAACATCACTGGAGTGCCCAAAAGCACAAGGTGTGCAATACTCAGAGACATGGCCAAGGTAAGAAAGGCAGAAAGTCGACCACCACTGAACAAGACACACAAGCTGAAACGTCAAGACTGGGCCAAGAAATATCTCAAGACTGATTTTTCTGAGGTTTTATGGACTGATGAAATGAGAGTGAGTCTTGATGGGCCAGATGGATGGGCCCGTGGCTGGATTGGTAAAGGGCAGAGAGCTCCAGTCCGACTCAGACGCCAGCAAGGTGAAGGTGGAGTACTGGTTTGGGCTGGTATCATCAAAGATGAGCTTGTGGGGCCTTTTCGGGTTGAGGATGGAGTCAAGCTCAACTCCCAGTCCTACTGCCAGTTTCTGGAAGACACCTTCTTCAGGCAGTGGTACAGGAAGAAGTCTGCATCCTTCAAGAAAAACATGATTTTCATGCAGGACAATGCTCCATCACACGCGTCCAAGTACTCCACAGCGTGGCTGGCAAGAAAGGGTATAAAAGAAGAAAATCTAATGATATGGCCTCCTTGTTCACCTGATCTGAACCCCATTGAGAACCTGTGGTCCATCATCAAATGTGCGATTTACAAGGAGGGAAAACAGTACACCTCTCTGAACAGTGTCTGGGAGGCTGTGGTTGCTGCTGCACGCAATGTTGATGGTGAACAGATCAAAACACTGACAGAATCCATGGATGGCAGGCTTTTGAGTGTCCTTGCAAAGAAAGGTGGCTATATTAGTCACTGATTTGTTTTTGTTTGGTTTTTGAATGTCAGAAATGTATATTTGTGAATGTTGAGATGTTATATTGGTTTCACTGGTAAAAATAAATAATTGAAATGGGTATAAATTAGTTTTTTGTTAAGTTGCCTAATAATTATGCACAGTAATAGTCACCTGCACACACAGATATCCCCCTAAAATAGCTAAAACTAAAAACTACTTAAAATATTGATACAAAAATATTCAGCTTTGATATTAATGAGTTTGTGTTCATTGAGAACATGGTTGTTCAATAATAAAATTAATCCTCAAAAATACAACTTGCCTAATAATTCTGCACTCCCTGTATAGACACAGCCACTTGATTGAGAAATGTATTTGTGATGGAATAATTAATTTATAATGTTATTGGAGTCTTATGCACATGCTGTAACGTGGCTCTGAGCCATGCATTAATTTGAGTGATGACGGATATTATGGGAGTGGCTTGATGCAGTGCAGGAGATGCAGATAATTTGATCTTTACCCTTAAGAAACTGTCACGTAACAAATCTGCTTTAAATTGACTTAAAAATTAAATGAATTGCTAATTACAACATTGAAATAAAAATGTAAAGGGTGTACAAATACTATAAAATCGTGAATATAAATGATTGGGAATCATGTTTTTTTTTTTAAAAACATTTATCATTTATCTATTATAACTTTTATGTTGGTTTGGTCGTTTGGCTGTTTGGCTGTTTCTTTATAAAGGTCCAGAAATTCATTGGGTTTTTGTGTGTCATTTTTTTGTAAATTTTTTTCCAGGTGGCTTTTTAATTATATGATGTCATTACGTTGATGTCTTGCCGCCAGCCAATCGCTGCATTGCTGATCGTGGTTTTGAGTACCGATACATCTGCCCTCTTCAGGGAACACAAGAACGCGCAGTAATCTTAGATAACTTAATCCAGATATTTTAATCCAATCCGCAAATTCGTTTGAAGAACCAAATAAGCCAGAGATCAGTTATCACGATTAGAAGATCTGGGATCTGTCAAATCATCTCAGATGTATCAAGCGAACTACGAAGAACGGACCCCAGGATTAAAACTACATTAACAGGAGAAATGATTAGATGGATGCATTGATCATGTCTGATCAAATACAACAGGTTAGAAGTGACAGGATTGATCTGAAGGATACAGTTGCCCGCAGTCTCTCCATGAACTGAGTTCTCTCTGGCACTGGCTTTGATTGCTGGGTTAACACTTTTTTCCACAATCTGAAAGAACACGTACACTTTAAGAAAACTATACCCCCCCCCTCTCACAATAATAATTAATATTCTGCATATATTCATTATCATTTGATAAAAAAAATAAAAAAAATGGTTTAACGCCATTTCATGCATTCTGACTTATTTACACTGTTAAAGAGTTGATTCTCATGCTAAACATGGCCAACATTTCAAAAAACGAGTTGGACAATCTTTCAGGATTCAAATAAGTTTTATAAAGTTACGAGTATGGCCCTATATGACGTCATAAAGGGCGGAATTCCTTGTATGGGCACTTCTCCCAGATGAGCGCGTGCGTACATCAACCAGAGCGAGAGAAAGAGCGCCCATCAACGAGCTTCGTTTGGGTTACGGGAGCCGCCAGCAGCGCTGTCATTTTGTTTTTATACCATGAAATCAACAATGTCACTAAAGAAGTGTGTTTCTGGTTGTGAGGGAAAGATAACCTTGTTCAGCTTTGTTCAGCAAATAATCTGTGGTTAAGGAAACCGGAGTGTGTGTGCTTGTGACTCTTTAGCTCCGCCCACTGCACGCCTGCACGAGTTCGGCTATTTTCAGAAAGAATCGGTACAGCGTATATGTCTTTTATAAATCTGATAAAACTAAAGACTCTTCGGAGATATGAAGGATGCAATACTACTCTATAGGTACTCAAGATTAACACGAGACTGGCAAAGAAACTGTGTATGTACCCTTTAAAGAAATATTCTGGGTTTACTTCAGGTAAAGCTCTATCAACATCTTTTTAAAGGAATAATCGTGGTTAAAGTAATGCATGTGGTGTTTACATGAAGCACTTACATGAAGTATTCCTTAATGTGTGTTACTTGAGTTATAATGATGCTTTCTAAATTATCATTTTGCACTAGAACTACTGTTCTAGGCAGTTATTAGTCACTGAAGTCATTTATGTGTACAGATTTTTCTCTGTGTAAAAAGTTCACTTCTCTTTGAGTGTATTGTGTAAAATTTACCAGATTTACCAGCTTTACATTATCATAAATAAATAGTATATGATGCTGGATATGATGCTCATGTTAACATACATGCTTAAGTCTCATTGCTTTAATTTCGCAACATTATTTTAAGCTTTACTGCGTTGCTGTTTACTTCCGTTGTACTGTGGCATGATTTTCAATGATCCTTTATACTTCTAATCCATCATTAGTCATTGTAATCCATATTATGTCATTCAGATTTATATTATGCCACAAATACTGCTGATAGTACTTAGCTTGTAATGAACCAAAAGTATTCCTTTGATTTAAAAGACAACATAAGACTGACCGGATCTGTTTTGCTCTTTGTGCTCGCCAGACTGGTAACAAAGGAGATGATATCCTACAGCAACAAAGAGAAGCCATTAAAGCTACATTTGATGGGAAAAATGTATTTCATGTATATATTATATAATACATATACAATTAGATAAAAAAATTTGGGGTCTATTTTAATGTTTTTGAAAGAAGTCTCTTCTGCTTACCAAGGCAGCATTTATTTGATAAAAAATACAGTAAAAATAGTAATATTGTTAAATATTATTATAATTTTAATCAAATATTTTCTATTGTAATATATTTTAAAATGTAAATTATTCCTGTGACTAAAGCTGTATTTTCAGCATCATTACTCCAGTCTTCAGTGTCACATGATCCTTCAGAAATCATTCTAGTATGATGATTTGATGCTCAAGACACATTTCTGATTATTATCAATGTTGAAAACAGTCATGATGCGTCATATTTATGTGGAAACCGTGATACATTTCAGGATTCTTTGATGAATAGAACGTTCAAAAGAATTTATTACAATAGAAATCTTTTGTAACATTATAAATGTCTTTTCAGTCACTTTTGATCAATTTAATGCATCCTTTCTGGATAAAAGTATACTTTTTTTTTCATACTGACCCCAAACTTTTGAAAGCTGCACGTATTAGATTAAAGATTCATTTCATATTTGGACGCAACAAAGATCTAATATAGAATAGATAGAATATCTAATCATATACATACCATTGTGCATTGGACTGCATATTTCCTGTAGTGAATTTCCCATCTTTACCAGACACTTCTTGGCAGGAGACTGATGGGGAATTATCTTTAGCATTTGTGGCTTTGACACACATCTTCTGCTGGGGTGCTGTGGAGGAGACCTTTACTGGAGCACTCTTTAGGACTGATGGCCTTCCTTTGAACACTGGATGAGCAGTCGGTCCTTTCCGGACCAGAACTGCCCCGTGGGTCACGTTCCCTCCAGCTGCTTGTCTGTGATGACTGGGTTTTTTGCACATCTCTGAGGGGGGCAAATATTTCACAGGTTTTCTTTTATCTTCTTCTTTAACAGTACAATTAATGAGTGGTTTATTTTTGCTTTCATTATGGTGTTTTTTTTGGCTGCTGTCAAAGTGAAGTTCTTTATGAGCCTCAGATGTGCTGCGGATTTTCAGTGCTTTTTTTAAAACCTGCTCCAACAATTCAATTTCTTGTTTTTCTTCAGTTGGAATATCTGTTTTAGAAAGCAGAGACAGTGATATATTGTGTAACATATAGCATGGGATTATATGACAAATAAAGATAAATGTGACCCTGAACCACAAAACCAGTCATAAGGGTCAATTTCTTGAAATTAAGATTTACACATCATCTGAAAGCTAAATAAATAAGCTTTCCATTGATGTGTGGTTTTTTAGGATAGGACAATATTTGGCAGAGAGAATCTGGAATCTGAGGGTGCAAAAAAATCTAAATATTGAGAAAATCGCCTTTAAAGTGGTCCAAATGAAGTCCCTAGCAATGCATATTACTACTAATAATACATTTTTGATATCTTTATGGTAGGAAATTTACTAAATATCTTCATGGAACATAATCTTTACTTAATATCCTAATGATTTTGGCATTAAAAAAAAAAAAAAGATAATTTTGGATTGTTGGCTATTGCCACAAATATAACTTATGACTGGTTTTGTGGTCCAGGGTCACAAATAGATAAATTATTTTCCTCTGACCATCTTTAGTACTGATGGCTGCGGCAGTTTCCACCTCACTGGCTTCTGTCACGCGTATTCTCCTGCACAAATATGACATGATCCGACATAATGTAACCATATTTTTCAAGACAAGTATGCAACAACAACAAGAAAACCCACTTAAAGGGATAGTCCACCCTAAAATGAAAATTCTGTCATCATTTACTCACCCTCAAGTTGTTCCAAACCTGTATGAATTTCTTTCTCCTGCTGAACACAAAAGAAGATATTTTAAAGAATAGCCAAACAGTTGGAGGACCCCATTGACTTCCATAGTATGGAGGGAAAAAAATACTATGGAAGTCAATGGGGACCTGAGATTGTCTGGTTACCGACATTCTTCAAAATATCATATTCTGTGTTAAACAGAAGAAAGAAACTCATACAGGTTTGGAACAACATGAGGGTAAGTAAATAATGACAGAATTTATATTTGGGGTGAACTCCCTTTAAATAGCTTACATTGAGCACAATATCTCCTTGCACTGCCTGATGTTTTCACTGAGTCTTGATTCTTCTGCTATGCACATCTTGACAGCTTCTTCAACAGCTTGAAGAGACATGCTCAATATCTGAGAAAATACACAAGAACTGTAAGCCTATAGTAACTGTGCTGTGTATAGGTGACAAATAACATAGGTGTGACAATTTTAGTTTAAAATGAATATGAATGTAAGCATGGAAGTTATAAATGCTATATTGTTATACATTTACTAGTAGAAATATTACAGATGACACGAAGTTCCCCAAGACATTAAGTTCAGTCAGCAAACAGCCATTTATAATGCACAATGTGTACCATTTGGTCAATATGAATATTCAAGACTCTTATCATAGAGCCATTCAAGTTACCCGCCCGGAAACGCACGTTGGTGTCCAAAAACACAGCTTTCACTTTCCTTTATCCATCCTTTATGTACCGTCAGCTCGTTAAGTGTTTAAATTAACAGTATGTAACTCAGACTGTCAAAATAAAGTCAGACGAACACGGAAAATTCTGCGTCAAACTTCCGAGCTCAGATCGACTTCTCACAAACGCCAGCTCGTCTCAAATATCGCGAGACTGACACGGAGCGTCGTTGCTGTGGAAACAAGTGCGCGCTGCTCAACAGTTGTTGAGGAGAAACTAAGAAACTCATTTAGTTTTTCAACATGGAGAATCAGGCAGAGTTTGGGAGAACTGTTCCAGTGCAGATCAATGTTCTCTCTGGAAATCAGTTGGTAAGTGACTAAAATCATGTTACAATCACTTAAATAAAGATAATTACTCTGCCTCCAGCAAAACCGTGGAAACCATAACCGGGGCTAGTTGTCACACGCGGCTAACGTTATATCTCACTGTACTGTAGTATGGTCTTAAATTCGTGTTCTCTCTTGCTATATGGTTTAAACACCTAGTTCTGTCTTAAAGTAGAGAAGAAACTAACTTTCAAAAATAATCCTACCCTGAGAATTATTCACTGCAGTAAATAGTGTGACAACTAGCCCCGGTCTCCCATACCACTGTTGCTACAATAAAACGGTTGCACTAAAATATAATTAATAAAACAAACATGACATTATCCACCACTGCCTTGACAAAAACAAACAAATAAATAAACAAAACAACAGCGAGATTCTGAAAGCTTCATGCACTATTTTAACGAGATTACATATTGATATTTTGGCAATATGGTAAAGTCTTTGTAAGAGATCGTTATAAGATTTTCTGTTTGCTGTTATAAATAGGTTTTTTTTTACACTCTTTTGTGATTATTTCAGAGAGGCAGTAGGACTGATTCGTGTCTCAGTTTTGTTCGGGTGGAGTTCAATGGATCTATGTTGGGAGACTCACAAAAACTGGACATTGCTGTGGACAAAGATGTGGTTTACAACTTCACCTGTAGTTTTGAATGCTCAGAAGTAGCACATACACTGGATGATGTGGCACATAAGCCTGTCATACGTGCGTATTAACATTCTCACTGATTTGTTTGTTGTTTTAGCATTTTTGATCAGGTGCTGATCATGATTCTCGGAGTACCCGCAAAACAAATATTTTCCTAATCAATATTTTTGTCTTGTTTTCCAATACAAATATCTAGAGATTTCAAGAATCATTTATTTGAGAAGCAAAATTACTTAAGATATTAAGTAATTTTCTAAAAAAAAAAAAAAAATTAAGTGAGTTTATGCTTAAAACAAGAACAAATATGGTGTCAGAAAAACTTAATTTAAAGATAAAACAAGATAATTTTTTTTACCCCATTGACAGATATTTTTCTTATTTTAAGCATTAAACTTACTTAATTTTGATACTGTTTTTCCAGAAAATATCTTGAGTAAATGTAGATGAAAGACTTTTTAGATAAAATATTTATAAGAATATTTTTTATAAGAATAATATTATTTATAAGAATAAAAATATTTAGTAAGAAAATAATATAGTGCAGATGAAATCTAGCTAGAAAAATGTATATAATTCCATCTATCCATCCATCCATCCATATATACCACAATCTTTAAGGCCAGTTCACACTGCATGACAGACGCCGACAAACAGGCACTTTGTCAGGTTTTGTCGGATCAGTGTGTTAGCCATGTCGGCAGTGTTGAGAAAAGTTACTTTTAAAAGTAATGCATTACAATATAGTGTTATTCCCTAAAAAAGTTACTAATTGCATTACTAAGTTACTTTTTTATGGAAAGTAATGCGTTACATTACTATGCGTTACTTTTTTTCATCTGGACTGGGCTTGCTTGTTAATTTTATAAAAACAATTGGCAAATGTAAAGGATCTTTCACACCACAAGTGAACTGAATAAGCCTCAGGCTGAAGGAAATGCAAATTCAAGTTTGTCCAGTAGAGGGCGGCGCTCAAAAAAACCATTCTGTATCGCAGAAGAATATGATGCAGGAGAAGAAGGCTGACTTCAGCAATAAAAGCAAAAAAAGTTTTCTTATTTGAATTGGATCATCTAAAAGTCAACAGCAAAGACATTAGTTAATAAAGTGAGATTAAATACATAAAGTATATTTGTATTATTTAACATTTAAATTGCAGGTTTGCATAATATTTTGAGTGTTTTTATTCATTTTGAGGAACACTGAATCTGTTTTTGTGCAAGTGAGATTAGTAAATTCAAGCTCACATTTAGTCGAGAACTACAATAACCATCATGTTTACATTGTTGTTGCACACAACGCCTCTGCACTTTCTCCAGATTTCTCTCAACATGGGGACAGAAGAGCTGTCAGTCAATAAATGGGAAAACAATAAAAGCAACTTGCGTTACTTATTTGAAAAAGTAACTCATTACTATAAAAGTAATGATTTACTTTACTAGTTACTTGAAAAAAGTAATCTGATTACATAACTCAGGTTACTTGTAATGCATTACCCCCAACACTGCCTGTCGGCGTCTGTGGGCGTTGTTCTGCTCTTGTTTTCACATGTTAAAACAGTGTTTATCGAGTCTTAGGATGTCTGAGAAGTGACTTACTGTAATCTGGTGACTGTCGGCGTGGGTTGGCATCTGTCAGTGCAGTGTGTATTGGCCAAATTTAAGACTAAATTTCCTAAGTTTCATACATAAATTGGACATGGTTAAATGTAAGCAGAAATGCATGTGTGCCCTCAGTAACGGTGCTCGAGATCTTACCAAAAGAGAAAAAACAAAAAGAGGAGAAAACCGTTGCACTGGGACAAGCCGTTGTGGACCTACTGCCACTGCTGCGAGGTTAAACCATTTCATTTTATTCAAACTTGACACATTTATGGATTCTCATATTCTTGAGATTTGAAGCGGTGCTATTTTTATTCTAGGTCAGTGTAGCTTCTCATCCACTGTGCTACTTCACGCAGTGCCCGGATCACCGGCAGATGCTGCTATACATGAGGATGGCGTAAAAGTAAAATGACTTTCATTTTACACTACTAATTTAGTATGTTTGTAAAAATAGTTTCATATTTTGTGTGTGTTTCCATGTACAGTCCACACTAGATGTGACGGTGAGTGTTCCGGAGCCGTTGCTCTCTGATGCCCAGCGCTCTGGCTCCAATGTGCTGATGGTCACCATTGAGACGGTGTATTCTGTTCCTGAGGCCTGGAATCCTGCCTCCACTCCTCCATCCAGCTACGTAGCTGCCCTGCAGATGCCTGTCTCAGCCACAGTAAGAAACAAGTGCTTGTGTCTATTTGGCTTATCAAGTGATTCATCAGTAGTTGATTCTTCAGATCACAAGAAGCAAAACACTTTAATGTGATAGTTCACTCAATAATGTACATTTTGTCATCATTTACTCACCCTCAAGTTGTTTCAAACCTGTATGAATTTCTTTTTTTCTACTGAACACAAATAAAGAATATACTATGGAAGTCAATGGGCTCCATCAACGGTTTGGTTACCAACATACTTCAAAATATCTTATTTTGTGTTCAGCCAAAGAAAGAAATTCACACAGGTTTGGAACAACTTGAGGGTGAGTAAATGATGACAGAATTTTCATTTTAGGGTGGACTATCTCTTTAAGTCACTGGTATTCCTTACTTAGGGACCTTGGCGGTCAAAACATACTGAAGACAACAAGTGTGAAATTTTATGAAATGAATGTACTATATTTAGTTTCAATAATATTTATTCGGTAACACTTTACAATAAGGTTCATTAGTTAACATTAGTAAACTACATTAGTTAACTTGAACTAATAATGAACAGCTTGGTTTTTAATTACTAACATTAACGAAGATTAACTAATGCTAAACAGAGGTGTTGTTCATGGTTAGTTCATGTTAACTAATACATTAACTAATGTTAACTAATACAACCTTATTGTAAAATGTTACTATTTATTCTTTCTTTTCATGGTACTACACAATATTCACCTCTAAATTATGCATCATTTATTTTTTAATTTAAAATAATTCAAATGTTAGAAAAAATAATTCATATTATTTTCAATTAACAATTACATAGCAAGTGCCACTAAAGCCACCAAGGAAATAAAAAAAAAGTTAACATTTCCTTAAACGACAGAAGACCACCAGAGGGTTAAATATATGCAATATATTTTTATGTTTAAATAAATAATTCACCATAAAATTCTGACATTATTTATGTATTGTTTTTCAGAAAGAGCAAGTGTTGTTGTTCTCCAATGGTGTCTTAGAAATGGGTGGTGAGCGGGAGCCAGTGCCAAGACCCAAAAAATGGCCCTTGGGGCCTCTTCTCGCACCAGGGGCCGGGTTCATTCAGGGCCTTTATATTGATGCAGAACCCACAGACACGGATCACGGAGACCATACCGGCATAGAGGTGATCTGAACCATTAATGGACAGTGATGGATGTGAAAGGCATATACAGTATGTCACTGCATTGATTTGTGCGTGGGTTGTAGGACCAGGATTTCAGAGCAAACGCGGAGTGTAATGAGAAAAGGGTGAGCTGGGATACGGCACGTCGTTGCTTTATTGATGCAGGAGGCGTGGCCTGGTGAGTAAACACTCTTTTAATAAATCGTCTTTATTTTGTCATTATTTGTCACATTCTCCAATGATGGCTTCCACTTTTTTTAGTCTGTCCCGCAGGATTGCAGAATGCAGACTGTGGCCTGTTGAGATCATGAAAGCCAATCAGTCAGTACCAACCAAAGGTGGGAGAACAGCCAGAGACAAGCTGGTGAGAAACGTCCTGAACTTTAGCATATCTCAAGATGGCACTCAAAACCCAAAATAAGACAGCAATAACTTATTGATATAAACACAAAACAATTTTGCTTGTGTGTGCTGTAGGGGGAGGATGAGACACAGATCTCATTTCATGGAGTGGTTTACATGGATCTGGTGCCGTTGTTGTACCCTGGAGTACGGCGTATACACGGGATATACAGAATCTACCCGTTTTATGAGTCTGATCTACTGAGTAAGGCAAGTGGATATAAGTCATATGCACATAAAAATTAATCATGCATCAAATCAAGATCAGAAATGATGGAACATAGTCTGACACCACTGAATTAAACTGTAAAAAAATGAGACTTTCGTTCATCTTCGGAACACAAATGAAGATCTTTTTGATGATATCTGAGAGATTTCTGTCCCTCCATTGACAGCTAAGCAACTACCACTTTGACGCTTCAAAAAGTTCATAAAGAGATTGTAAAACTAATCCACACAATGAACCTCATTGGTTCTTGCAGAAGCTCAAACGTGCAGCGCAACACGAGAATTAACCTCATTGGTTCCTGTGGAAGCTCAAACGTGCTGTGTAACACGAGAATGAACCTCATTGGTTCTTGCGGAAGCTCAAACGTGCTGCGTAACATGAGAATGAACCTCATTGGTTCTTGCTGAAGCTCACACATGCTGCGTAACACAAGAATGAACCTCATTGGTTCTTGCGGAAGCTCAAAGTGCTGCGTAACACAAGAATGAACCTCATTGGTTCTTGCGGAAGCTCAAACGTGCTGCGTAACACGAGAATGAACCTCATTGGTTCTTGCGGAAGCTCAAACGTGCAGCGTAACACGAGAATGAACCTCATTGGTTCCTGTGGAAGCTCAAACGTGATGCGTAACACGAGAATTAACCTCATTGGTTCTTGCTGAAGCTCACACATGCTGCGTAACACAAGAATGAACCTCATTGGTTCTTGCGGAAGTTCAAACGTGCAGCGTAACACGAGAATGAACCTCATTGGTTCTTGCAGAAGCTCAAACGTGATGCGTAACACGAGAATGAACCTTATTGGTTCTTGCTGAAGCTGAAACGTGCTGCGTAACATGAAAATGAACCTCATTGGTTCTTGCAGAAGCTCAAACGTGATGCGTAACATGAGAATGAACCACATTAGTTCTTGCTGAAGCTGAAACGTGCTGCGTAACACAAGAATGAACCTCATTGGTTCTTGCGGAAACTCAAAAGTGCTGCGTAACACGAGAATGAACCTCATTGGTTCTCGCACGTCAAGCAAACATGCTTGCGCTTCCGTTTACCACAGCTGATGTGTGAGTTGATGAATGCTTATATGTGAAAGACTAAATTCAATCTGTCCATCATATAAAATGATCGATTATCTTCAGAAAATTTTGACTAAATTGCTCAAATCATATGGATTAGTTTTACGATCTTTTTATGAACTTTTTGAAGCATCAAAGTGGTAGTTGCGAAGCTGTCAATAGAGGGACAGAAATCTCTCAGATATCATGGAAAAGATCTTCATTTTTGTTCAGAAGATGAACGAAAGTGTTACGGGTTTGGAACGACATGAGGGTGAGTAAAGGATGAGAGAATTTTTTATTTTTTTGTTGAAAATAAGTTGTTTTAAAATATTGTAAATAAAATAATAAAATAATAAAAAAATTGTTTTACAACCAACAATTTATTGTACTTTTTTTGACCAATACTTTTAAATGGTTCACTTGATATGGTAACAAAACGCTTGTGATGCTCTGTCCATATCAGTAGATGCCATTATAAAGTCCACGACCATATCATCAGCCAGCGAAACATAAAAAATACTAAGTGCATCATTTATATTTTTCAGAAAACATTTAAGAGTACATATTATCTTAAGATTGATTCTTTGACAGTGAATCTTATTTTATGTGCTGTTCCAGACTCAGAGGACCTACAGCATTCTGAAGGAGCTCAGCAGAGCACCACCAGCACTGGGCCGAACTCGAGCCAATTCCTCCGTCGACTCCTTAAGGGCGTTTCCGAGTAAAACCTTTGAAAACCAAAGAGGAAACAAAGATGTTTTCAAAAAGGTATGACGAATCAGATCTAATTAATATCTCAATAGCTTCTCCTTCTGTACGTGTTTGAAAATTCACTGCCTCAAAAGTCTGTTCAGATACCCAAAAAATCTCAAACAAAAGTCAGAGATTTCAATATGAGCTCAAATGTTTCTCATCAAATTCTCCATAATGAAATGACCTAAGCCGCTATCCATTATTTATATCTCTCTGGTTGACAACTATTTGAGTTTATTTGTAGGAAAATTGTAGGAAAAACATCTGAGACAAAGATGATACTTACTCAGAACACAACATTAAGTCACTTATAAGCTATGAAAAGCAACTTCAAAGCAGTACAATGTTCCTCAAAGTTGCAGCTGCTTTGAAATGTCACGCACACAAAGCATACGTTTTACCCAAATGAGACATCATAGAGTTCATGGGATAAGATCATTTGGAGCAGATGCCATCTCTTCCCCTTTCCGCATGGCACTGGGGCTCGGTTTTGAAATTCCCCTAATTAAATCCGGATCTGTGGCCGAGGCATGCCTCCCAAACCAATTAGCTGTAATAGCAGCAGATTGCCGGCCTTGTCGCAGTGCGGTGAATCATCTCCTTTGCTCATCTGTCCCTCTCTGACGCCCGTGGCTCCGCAGCAGACAGAGAGAGGCGAGGAACACACCGCCGCTCCACCAACCGAGCATCTGGCGCCGCAGCTGCCCGCTAGACAAATAACAGCCGCTGAATCAACACACACAAACACACACACTTTTTATCATATTCCCCCATGTTTGAGTTTGTATTGAGATCTCTGACTTTTGATAGACTTTGCTATCTTGGCAAATCTGAGCATGGTTTGAGACACCGAGATTTTTGTAGTTTTTTTTCTAATAAGAAAGGAGACTTGAGAATCCCCAAAAGTCTCCATTTACTCTCCATTTCAGGGGTCGTTTTCAACGAAAAACTTTTTATGCATTTTGGCCGTTCATTTACATGACTACAGCATTTTGGGGGCCTGAATACGGGTTTCAAAATGCAAGTTTTTATCGAAATCTTCTACAATCGATTATCGTCTGATGGTGATGTCATGTTTATGAGTACAAAGTAACATCGCCAACTACTGGCCTGGCTTGAATAATACAACGTTTTAGTCGTTTTCGTGGATCCATGATCATTTAGACAATGTTGTCGCCTATATGCGGAAAAATGCAAAGGAAAAACATTTACTTTTACATTGTGTTTTGTCATGTAAACGTACCCTTAGAAACTATTTGAGATATTAAATAAATTTCAATTGCTCCGCCCCTTCTATTTTTTTTCTCTCACTGAATATCCATTGTGACTATGAATTACAATAAATTTTCTAAAGTTTGGGGTTGTTAAGATTTTTTTATATCTCTTCTGCTCACCAAGGTTGCTTTTATTTGATCAAAAACTACAGTAAAAACAGTAATATTGTGAAATATTATTACAATTTCAAATAACTGTTTTATATTTTAAATATATTTTAACATGTAATTTATTCCTATGATGGCAAAGCTGAATTTTCAGCATCATTACTCCAGTCTTCAGTGTCACATGATCCTTCAGAAATCATTCTGATATGATGATTTGATGCTCAAGAAACATTTCTGATTAGAATCAATGTTGAAAACAGTTGTGCTGCTTTATTACTTTGTGGTAACCATAATACATTTTTGTTCAGGATTCTTTGATAAATAGAAAAAAAACAGCATTTTTTTGTAATAGAATCTTTCGTAACTATGGGCCCTATCATACACCCGGCGCAATGCCTGACGCAGATATCATATTCATGTCCAGCACCACATTGTTTAAACACATTGTTGTTCAGTCTTTCCGCTCACAAATTCTGTCATGTAAATAGCAAATCCGCCATGGTGCAAGCACAACTGGCTTTTAAAGGGAATGGTTTATTGCACTGATTGTTTTATTGCACATTACGCCCAAAACACACCCATGACTCATTAAGAGACTAGGTACAACCCTTTTGGACCATGCGCCTGGAGTGTTTTTTCCATCGTTAAACTAGCCAAAGTAGATTCAGACACGCCCTAAGTGCACCTGCACCATGCGCTTATTGCATATTGTTAAAATAGAGCACATTGTCTTTACTGTCACTTTTGATCAATTTATGCATCCTTGCTGAATGAAAGTATTAATTTCATAAAAAAAAATAAAAAATAAAATACTAAACTTTTGAACAGTAGTGTACATCACATTGCGCAAGTGAAATATTTTCTGAATGCTGCCTCATGTTTATTTTAATACACACAAAACTTTTCAAGTAAGTTTAAGCAGTAAGTAATGGGACTACATAGGAAAGACTAATGACTTAATGTCCTCTTTCTATAGCCAGATTTCCAGGGAAAAGCTGCTCAGTCTGACAGTGTGACTGGACTGGAGCCACAGGTGAACACAGAGGGACAGGTCAGTTCATCAAAAGTTTGCATCAAAATTAAGCAGTCAAATATGAAAATCAGTCTTGGTAAGGTGTGATATTCACTTTTGTTATTGTCTCAGATGTATGACGAGTCAAGATCATACATTATTATTGAAATTGCTATGGAAAAGCCGCTGGTTCCAAAGAGACCACCGGAGGAGCTGGCCAAACAGTAATGGGAAAGAGTTTTTTCAAATTCAAATGATTGTTTTTGCCCTCAAAATATGTCTAGAGAGTGCTTCAGATTAATTCATTCTGTCTGATACAGTGTGATGGAGTTGGTTCCTCCCAGACCTCCTCTGCCTCGACAGCCAGCGGGAGCAGAAAGAGTAAAAACAACATTTGTTCTTGTTTTCTCACTATTTCTGACATTTTTTTCCTCTCACAGTCAGATCTATAGGGAATCATTTATCTATACCAGTTTACACTATCATGGCAAAAGACAATCGGTGCGTCCCAATTCGCATACTATCTGTCTATATACTAAATAGTATTCAAAAATAGAATGAGTGTGTCGTAGTATGTTGAAAAGAGGGGCTGATATTGCTGATATTTGGTCATTAACTTTTAAACACATCATCATATTTAAATTGCAAACACATGAGGAGAGTCTCTGCATTAAAGACCCAGGAATGGCAGATCAACGTGCTACTAACTGCATTTCTCTTCGGTACGGTAGGAAATGAAATTGAATGTGGAGGATTTGAACTGTGACGATGATTGACAGGGCAGTTTATACGGTGACAGGATGCACGTAACTAAGCGACAGAGTCTGTTAAAAATGAAGTAGTATGTCCCAAAGCTTGCATACTCTTCTGCTACACACTCAAAAGTATGTACATTTTCTTCACAAAAAGAGTACATACTTTTAGGTCGTAGTATAAGTAGGCGAATTGGGATGCAGCAAATGTCTGAAACTTGCTGTCGGAGTCATATTTCACTTCAATGTAAATACATTTAAAAAAAAGAAAGAAATATTTTTCACTGTAACAATGCTTTCATGACAATTAAGCACTTTGTCCCCTGCATTCAAATGTATGTGTTGCATTATTAAACAACAAAACACTTGCAGTTGCACTGCTGTTCCGAATATGTAAGAGTGAATCACTGTTTTTGAACGAATCGGGTGAGTGATTCAATGACTCACTCATTCAGACAGTTAATTTTTAGGTGTGCTCGACTTGAAGTGGCGCTGCACAGACCGATCAGTGTATGACATCAAAGGACAGTGAGAGCAATTAGAAAGCTGACGGAGCCGTTCAGCTCATTTACCGCCACCTACTGTTGTAACGATGCAACATGCAGAAAATACTAATTACACACCGCCACTAATACACAGACTGATGTCTTTGAGCTTTTGAAAAATATTTTGGCTGTGAAATATGACAAATTTTTCATAACAGTCACCCAAATAGCTAAATAATATGAATAATAATAAATATTTATAATATTATCAGGCAGTACAGGAATACCAGTCTCAGATAGCGAGTGTGGCCGCTCAGGTGTTGGATCAGTACCAGCAGCTGTTCGGGACCGCGTTTGTGCCTGGTGGGAAACCTCTGGACCCCGTCCTGCAGGAGCAGCGCAAAACCCAGCTGCTCGGACAGCTCAACTGCTCTGGGAAATACTTTGCCTTCAAGGAACAGATGAAGGTGAATATTAAATGTATTCCATTTAATGGTATTCAGGGTTTCTTGCAACAAAAGTCATAATTTAGTGTTTCTTAACCCTTTCCTCCCTCTTTCCTTTAGATTTAGACTGGCTGTTTTCAGTGTTATTTTAATGTTATTTATATACTATTATACTGTAGTATTTTATATATTTTATTTGGAAGAGTGTTAGTGAGGCCAGCAGAGGGTGCTCACTCTGTGGTCTGTGTGGGTCCTAACACCCCAGTATAGTGATGGGGACAGTATACTGTATTGAGGGCCGGTCTGAGTATTTCACAATCTACTCAGTTACTGGGATTTTCACGCACAACCATTTCTAGAGTTTACAAAGAATGGTGTGAAAAGGGAAAAACATCCAGTATGCGGCAGTCCTGTGGACGAAAATGCCTTGTTGATGCTAGAGGTCAGAGGAGAATGGGCCGACTGATTCAAGCTGATAGAAGAGCAACTTTGACTGAAATAACCACTCGTTACAACCGAGGTATGCAGCAAAGCATTTGTGAAGCCACAACACACACAACCTTGAGGCGGATGGGCTACAACAGCAGAAGACCCCACCGGGTACCACTCATCTCCACTACAAATAGGAAAAAGAGGCTACAATTTGCACGAGCTCACCAAAATTGGACAAGTGAAGACTGGAAAAATGTTGCCTGGTCTGATGAGTCTCGATTTCTGATGAGACATTCAGATGGTAGAGTCAGAATTTGGCGTAAACAGAATGAGAACATGGATCCATCATGCCTTGTTACCACTGTGCAGGCTGGTGGTGGTGGTGTAATGGTGTGGGGGATGTTTTCTTGGCACACTTTAGGCCCCTTAGTGCCAATTGGGCATCGTTTAAATGCCACGGCCTACCTGAGCATTGTTTCTGACCATGTCCATCCCTTTATGACCACCATGTACCCATCCTCTGATGGCTACTTCCAGCAGGATAATGCACCATGTCACAAAGCTCGAATCATTTCAAATTGGTTTCTTGAACATGACAATGAGTTCACTGTACTAAAATGGCCCCCACAGTCACCAGATCTCAACCCAATAGAGCATCTTTGGGATGTGGTGGAACGGGAGCTTCGTGCCCTGGATGTGTATCCCACAAATCTCCATCAACTGCAAGATGCTATCCTATCAATATGGGCCAACATTTCTAAAGAATGCTTTCAGCACCTTGTTGAATCAATGCCACGTAGAATTAAAGCAGTTCTGAAGGCGAAAGGGGGTCAAACACAGTATTAGTATGGTGTTCCTAATAATCCTTTAGGTGAGTGTATATGCGTTTTTTTAACTAATACATTTATATTTAGCTTTAATTTTATTTTGGTTATAGTTAAAGTAGGTGTTTCGGTTTTTAGTACTTCAACTTACATTTATTTTATTTCAGTCACTAGCTGCCAAGGCGACATTTGTAATTAAGTTCACGTTTTTTATCTAATATTTATATTTTACTTGAAATCATATTTCAATTAACAAAAACTAATAGTTTTAGTTAAAAATAATAACAATGTCTGTTTTGGACTTCTAAACAACCGTTGTAATGTAAAAGTATTTTCATTTTTTAAATGAATTTCATTTTATTTGAGTAATTTTGCTTTTGTAATGTTTATTCATTTTTAAATTTTTCTATTTAGCTTTAATTTATTTTTACTTCAACTTAAATTGATTTTATTTCACTTAGCTGCCAACATTTCTCATTTTCACATTTACAGTTTTTCATCTTATATTTATATTTAATTTTTCTTAAATTACCGAAAATAGCTTTTAATAGTTTTAGTTTAAATGAACAATAACAACACATGGGTGTTTTGGACATCTACATGTAAACAACCCTTGTTATGATTAATACTGTTGTTTATCAGGGCAGACTAATTAGCATATGTTAATGAGCTTCTGGTGTTTGTTGTATGTGGCAGTACTCTGTGGTCCGGATTGTAAGAGAAAAGATGTTGAGGACTGAGGCTTTCTCAGACCCTCAGCAGCACCAAGCGTTCCTCAGTCAGCTCTACGTGTTTCTGGTGGACGAGATGCATGCTGCTCTCAATAAGGTGAGGCCTGAAAAAATTAATTGGTGTTATTTGTTTAGGGAAGCATCGCTCATGCTGAGGGTTACTGATCTGAACAAACCTTTACCCTTTAGTATTAAGCATTGGTGCCTTCAGGTCTGTATTATCAGTTGTGTTTTTCATGCACTCCATTGAATCAGAGCCTGTCAGTGGACTCTCAGGACACACATCATGAGCCTCTGCTGAGCTGTGCTCAACTCAAACACTTCGCCAAAGAGGCCCAACTCAACACAGACTTCCAGTTGGCAGCACAGTACTATCAGGAGGTAAAGCATTATGGCACATTTTCTGCTTCAAAATTACATTCTATTATACTACATTCTGTCTGTTCGATCATCATAATACTTTACACAGCATGTTTTTTGGAAGCTTGCTATGGAAGCTTTTTTACTATGGAAGCTTGTTTCTGCCACAGAATAAAAATAAAAAAGGTAATTGCGACTTTTTTTTCCACAATTATTATAATTATCAGAATTGTGAGATATAAAGTCAGAATTGTGAGATATAATGTCAGAATTGTGTGATATAAAGTCAGAATTGTGTGATATAAAGTCAGAATTGTGAGATATAAAGTCAGAATTGTGAGATATAAAGTCAGAATTGTGTGATATAAAGTCAGAATTGTGTGATATAAAGTCAGAATTGTGTGATATAAAGTCAGAATTGTGTGATATAAAGTCAGAATTGTGAGATATAAAGTCAGAATTGTGTGATATAAAGTCAGAATTGTGATATAAAGTCAGAATTGTGAGATATAGTCAGAATTGTGATATAAAGTCAGAATTGTGAGATATAAAGTCAGAATTGTGTGATATAAAGTCAGAATTGTGATATAAAGTCAGAATTGTGAGATATAGTCAGAATTGTGATATAAAGTCAGAATTGTGAGATATAAAGTCAGAATTGTGAGATATAAAGTCAGAATTGTGTGATATAAAGTCAGAATTGTGAGATATAAAGTCAGAATTGTGAGATATAAAGTCAGAATTGTGAGATATAAAGTCAGAATTGTGTGATATAAAGTCAGAATTGTGTGATATAAAGTCAGAATTGTGAGATATAAAGTCAGAATTGTGTGATATAAAGTCAGAATTGTGTGATATAAAGTCAGAATTGTGAGATATAAAGTCAGAATTGTGAGATATAAAGTCAGAATTGTGAGATATAAAGTCAGAATTGTGAGATATAAAGTCAGAATTGTGAGATATAAAGTCAGAATTGTGTGATATAAAGTCAGAATTGTGTGATATAAAGTCAGAATTGTGTGATATAAAGTCAGAATTGTGTGATATAAAGTCAGAATTGTGAGATATAAAGTCAGAATTGTGTGATATAAAGTCAGAATTGTGAGATATAAAGTCAGAATTGTGTGATATAAAGTCAGAATTGTGAGATATAAAGTCAGAATTGTGAGATATAAAGTCAGAATTGTGTGATATAAAGTCAGAATTGTGAGATATAAAGTCAGAATTGTGTGATATAAAGTCAGAATTGTGAGATATAAAGTCAGAATTGTGAGATATAAAGTCAGAATTGTGAGATATAAAGTCAGAATTGTGTGATATAAAGTCAGAATTGTGAGATATAAAGTCAGAATTGTGAGATATAAAGTCAGAATTGTGTGATATAAAGTCAGAATTGTGAGATATAAAGTCAGAATTGTGTGATATAAAGTCAGAATTGTGTGATATAAAGTCAGAATTGTGAGATATAAAGTCAGAATTGTGTGATATAAAGTCAGAATTGTGTGATATAAAGTCACAATTGTGTGATATAAAGTCAGAATTGTGAGATATAAAGTCAGAATTGTGTGATATAAAGTCAGAATTGTGAGATATAAAGTCACAATTGTGTGATATAAAGTCAGAATTGTGAGATATAAAGTCAGAATTGTGTGATATAAAGTCAGAATTGTGAGATATAAAGTCACAATTGTGTGATATAAAGTCAGAATTGTGTGATATAAAGTCAGAATTGTGAGATATAAAGTCAGAATTGTGTGATATAAAGTCAGAATTGAGTGATATAAAGTCAGAATTGTGAGATATAAAGTCAGAATTGTGTGATATAAAGTCAGAATTGTGTGATATAAAGTCAGAATTGTGAGATATAAAGTCAGAATTGTGTGATATAAAGTCAGAATTGTGTGATATAAAGTCAGAATTGTGAGATATAAAGTCAGAATTGTGTGATATAAAGTCAGAATTGTGTGATATAAAGTCAGAATTGTGAGATATAAAGTCAGAATTGTGTGATATAAAGTCAGAATTGTGTGATATAAAGTCAGAATTGTGAGATATAAAGTCAGAATTGTGTGATATAAAGTCACAATTGTGTGATATAAAGTCAGAATTGTGTGATATAAAGTCAGAATTGTGAGATATAAAGTCAGAATTGTGTGATATAAAGTCAGAATTGTGAGATATAAAGTCAGAATTGTGAGATATAAAGTCACAATTGTGTGATATAAAGTCAGAATTGTGTGATATAAAGTCAGAATTGTGAGATATAAAGTCAGAATTGTGTGATATAAAGTCAGAATTGAGTGATATAAAGTCAGAATTGTGAGATATAAAGTCAGAATTGTGAGATATAAAGTCAGAATTGTGAGATATAAAGTCAGAATTGTGTGATATAAAGTCAGAATTGTGTGATATAAAGTCAGAATTGTGAGATATAAAGTCAGAATTGTGAGATATAAAGTCACAATTGTGTGATATAAAGTCAGAATTGTGTGATATAAAGTCAGAATTGTGAGATATAAAGTCAGAATTGTGTGATATAAAGTCAGAATTGAGTGATATAAAGTCAGAATTGTGAGATATAAAGTCACAATTGTGTGATATAAAGTCAGAATTGTGAGATATAAAGTCAGAATTGTGTGATATAAAGTCAGAATTGTGTGATATAAAGTCAGAATTGTGAGATATAAAGTCAGAATTGTGTGATATAAAGTCAGAATTGTGTGATATAAAGTCAGAATTGTGTGATATAAAGTCAGAATTGTGTGATATAAAGTCAGAATTGTGTGATATAAAGTCAGAATTGTGTGATATAAAGTCAGAATTGTGAGATATAAAGTCAGAATTGTGTGATATAAAGTCAGAATTGTGTGATATAAAGTCAGAATTGTGAGATATAAAGTCAGAATTGTGTGATATAAAGTCAGAATTGTGTGATATAAAGTCAGAATTGTGTGATATAAAGTCAGAATTGTGAGATATAAAGTCAGAATTGTGTGATATAAAGTCAGAATTGTGATATAAAGTCAGAATTATGAGATATAAAGTCAGAATTGTGAGATATAAAGTCAGAATTGTGTGATATAAAGTCAGAATTGTGTGATATAAAGTCAGAATTGTGTGATATAAAGTCAGAATTGTGATATAAAGTCAGAATTATGAGATATAAAGTCAGAATTGTGAGATATAAAGTCAGAATTGTGTGATATAAAGTCAGAATTGTGATATAAAGTCAGAATTGTGTGATATAAAGTCAGAATTGTGTGATATAAAGTCAGAATTGTGAGATATAAAGTCAGAATTGTGTGATATAAAGTCAGAATTGTGTGATATAAAGTCAGAATTGTGTGATATAAAGTCAGAATTGTGAGATATAAAGTCAGAATTGTGTGATATAAAGTCAGAATTGTGATATAAAGTCAGAATTATGAGATATAAAGTCAGAATTGTGAGATATAAAGTCAGAATTGTGTGATATAAAGTCAGAATTGTGTGATATAAAGTCAGAATTGTGTGATATAAAGTCAGAATTGTGATATAAAGTCAGAATTATGAGATATAAAGTCAGAATTGTGAGATATAAAGTCAGAATTGTGTGATATAAAGTCAGAATTGTGATATAAATTCAGAATTGTGATATAAAGTCAGAATTGTGTGATATAAAGTCAGAATTGTGTGATATAAAGTCAGAATTGTGATATAAATTCAGAATTGTGTGATATAAAGTCAGAATTGTGAGATATAAAGTCAGAATTGTGAGATATAAAGTCAGAATTGTGTGATATAAAGTCAGAATTGTGATATAAATTCAGAATTGTGAGATATAAAGTCAGAATTGTGTGATATAAAGTCAGAATTGTGATATAAATTCAGAATTGTGTGATATAAAGTCAGAATTGTGATATAAAGTCAGAATTGTGAGATATAAAGTCAGAATTGTGAGATATAAAGTCAGAATTGTGAGATATAAAGTCAGAATTGTGTGATATAAAGAAACAAGTTCTGTGGCAGAAACAAGCTTCCATATTTTACAGTAGTTTTACTATAGTGTAAAACAGTATTATTGTAGTTTTATTGCAAGACTATTATTGTCAGGTTTATGTTCTGTTTTCATGGACTTTTAGGAGCCGTGTACACGACACCGTTTTTTAACTAAACTTTTTATGTGCTTTAACCGTTCATTTACAATATAACAGCGTTTTGGGGGCCAGAAAACGCAAACTTTTAAAAAACGGTTTCAAAGTTTTTGAAAACGATACCATTATTGTCTCTGTGTAAACTACAAAAACGCAAATTTGTGAAAACGTTGACGTCATGTGTATTACGTGTTCAGTCTATAGGCGTGTAGTGTTTCTATACAAAGTGACATCGTCATCTACTGGCCTGGCATGAATAATACAGCGCAGTCATTTTCGTGGATCCGTGTGAACTTGAATCGTTTTGACAATGTTGTCATCTGCATATGAAAAAAGCAAAGGAAAAATACGTTGCGTTTTTTGTACATCGTGGTCATGTAAACTTACCCTAAAGTGTGTATCACATTGTTTCCCTGTGTTTGGTTCCTGTTTCCTTTGTTCCCATTGTTGCCGCTTATCTGTCTCCTACCTTAGTGATTATGTCTGTTTGTTTCCATGGTTACCTATGACTTGCCCCTGTCTGTAGTTTAGTTGCTCTGTGTTAGTCCAATGTATATATAGCCAAGTTTCATTTGTCCCGGGTTGGTCTACGTGTTTATTATTTATTGTGTGGTCTACATATCTTCTGTGAGGTTATTATTAAAGTCTATTTAAAGAGTATTCCCTCTTTGTGCATCTTGCTTACTACAACTGTGACCATTATAGTTTCGTTTTTATTAATATTTTGAATTATAGTTTTTATTTTTATATTTTCCTGTTTCATTTTAATCTTAGTTAAATTTTTTGTAATTTTGTTGTATGCTTTTGACAATTTTATTACCTTTTTTTTTAAATTTATTTTATTTTTATTTCAGTTTTTGTTATTTTAGTTCATCAAGTTAAACTAAATGAAAATAAGAAATGTTGCCTTGGCTCCAGTGTTTTATTTTATTTCAATTAAGTTTCATTTCATTTTAAGTAACACAATTTTTTTCTTCTATGGTTTTGGTTTTATTTTCAGTTAACTATAATAACCCTGGTGTAAAGCATATTATGTTTCATACTAAGAACATGTATGGGTCATATTTCACCCACAAATCAAAAGAAACATATAATAAATTATATTTTGAGACAATAAAGCTTTTAGGTTTTTTGCATTGCTGCAATGATAAAATTAATTTGTTATTTGGCAGTATTTAATTTTGTATTATTTAATAAAATAATTTAAGTATATTAAATATATATATATACGGTGGTATTTGCTACAATGTATTTAATGTATGCTGATTTATTCATTCAGAATGATGAGAATTCAAAAGCATAAAACCTCTGGATCATATTTCACCAACAAATAAAAAATAAATAAATAAAATAAAATATTTTATGTATGCTTTTCTGTATGTTCACTGTCAGGTTATTTGTTATTGCATTGTAAAGCGACCTTAAGTTTGCAGAATATATGATATTATTTTTTTGTACTGTCTGTATTTATGCTGATTTTTTTTTTTTAACTATTGTATTACAGTAATGAGATTAACCATTGAGAATAATGAGAAGTACATAAAAACCCTGCAAATTGAAACCCCTAGTGTAATGCAAGAAAAAGATCAATTTGGCATTTCAAGCATGAATGCACCAAATTTTATGAAAAATGTAGCATATAATTATGGTATCTCATGCACAATGAATTCCTTCTAATGACAGTGTGCTATTTCAAACACAGCTTTAGCTATCATTTGTGATATGACAGTATCCTCGGATGTGACTCATGTGTCTCTGAATTTCCCTCTGTAGTGTTTGATTCGAGACCGCAGTGACCCGTCCCACTGGTTTGATTATGGAGCATTCCACATGCTGACCGCTGACCACCTGAAGGCAGAGGAGTGCTTTCAGCAGGCCTTATCCATTGAGCAAACACACTTACCCAGGTTAGCAGACAAAAAATGACTCATGGTGCGTCCAAAATCGCGTACTGTCTGAGTAGGTACTACAATGAATTTGAACTTACTTTGTAAAAAGTACGTTCTATATAGCATGAATGTGTTTAGTATGAATGTAATCCGGACGTACTACATTTGCCATGTTGTAATTATCATGTGACCTACCAGCGTCGGTTCACCTCCATTCATAAATATTTCTCCTGTGGCCTCATGGAGTAGTAAAAAGTTTTCATCGAATGCACATTTCAGAATCTCGCCGGAAGTAGTAGGTCATCCGGGGACTTTTAGCCTATTTTTTTCGAATACTATGTATTCGTACATACTACTCTGTTGGCGTACTGTTTTTCGCATTTGTTTTCGGACGCAGCATCAGACTACGTTTGTAAATGTGTGCTTTAACTTTTTCTGTCTTCTTTCTCTGGTGTTTGTTGCAGTTTACTCATGTGCGGTGTTCTGTCTGAAATAAATGGACGCTGTGAGGATACAGAGACCTTCTTTGAAAGGGCGACTTGTGTGGAGCCGAAGAATGTAGTTGCCTGGACTTTATTTGGTGAGAACAGAATTTAACAGTACATATACTACTGTTCAAAGGTTTGGGCTTAGTAAGACTTTTTAAAAGTAATTAGTACTTTATTGAGCAAGGATGCATTCAATTGCTCAAAAGTGACACTAAAGACATTTATAATGTTATGAAATATTTCAAATAAATTCTGTTCTTTTGAACTTTCTAGAGTCCTAGAAAAGAATCCTGACAAAATATGTATTGCAGTTTCCACAAAAATATGAAGCAGCACAGCTATTTTGAACTTTGATAATCATCATAAATGTTTCTTGAGCATCAAATCATAATATATGACCCTGGACCACAAAACCAGTCATAAGTAAACTTTTTTTTTACAACAATTTGAAAATCTGGAATCTGAGGGTGCAAAAAAATCTAAATATTGAGAAAATCGCCTTTAAAGTTGTCCAAATTAAGTCCTTAGCAACGCATATTACTAATAATAATACATCATTTTTATTTTGATATATTTACAGTAGGAAATTTACTAAATATCTTCATGTAACATGATCTTTACTTAATATCCTAATGATTTTTGGCATAAAAGAAAAATATAATTTTGACCCATACAATGTATTGTTGGATATTGCCACAAATATACCCACGCGACTTATGAATGGTTATGTGGTCCACGGTCACATATCAGAATGATTTCTGAAGGATCATGGGACACTGAAGACTGGAGTAATGATGCTGAAAATTCAACTTTGATCACAGGAATGAATTAAATTTTAAAATATATTCACATAGAAAAGTTATTTGAAGTTATAATAATATTTCACAGTATTATTCTTTTTACTGTATTTTTTATCAAATAAATGCAGCCTTGGTGAGCAGAATAGGCTTCTTTCAAAAATATAAAAAAATCTTACCAACCTCAAATTATAGTGTTTTTTTTATATTCTGTCATATCATATTCATTCGAGTTCATTTTGCAACATTATACTGTATAGTTTGTGTGCAAAATAATTTTGCCTAAATGTGTGTCAAATTGTTGTCAGGTGTGTTCTGTCAGGCTCAGGAGAAGTTCATCCAGGCAGAAATGGCTTTTCGGGAGGCCAATAAGCATTTTATTTCAGTCGTGCAAAATGACCAGACATCTAGACCTCAGAGTATAATAACCTCAGAGACTCAAGAGAAGGACCAGAAAGATGAAAGAAGTGAGACTCCAGCTGGAAAAACAGAAAAGACAGGTGACCACCTCATTTCTATCTGCTCTGTAACAAATGCTTTTTTATTTATAGCTTATATGGGATCATTTGCTTTAAAGGTGGCGATACTGATGAAGGTGCTGTACACGAAGAAGACATCCCACAGAACAGCCAGGAGAGTAAACCGGAAGTACAACACCAAATTTCCCCCAGCAGTGTCCAAACCACTATCTTCATGGAGACAGTGTGGTTTCTCCTGCAGAACAATGCATTACAGGTCAGCGGATGGTCACGTCAGAAGATCCTGTGCACAGTATCAAATTACTCACTTTTATATTAAAGGAGCCTTTTTTTAACAGTCCATTTATAATAGCCACTTTTCCACCGTCGGGCCAAACGGCTCTCATTGCGTAACCATTCCATTCCGTGCCGATCCAGACCACCTGGTACGGATCTGGTTTCATTTTTTCACTGTGGGGTTGATAACGGCCACTTTTTGGAATGTAATACAAAAGCGTCAGTCGTTGCCGTGGCCGCTTTATGGAGGATGATCAGATGTTTATTTTTGTTCACTTTGCTCAAATAGAGCACATAGCCAGCTACAGAGAAACTGGTGGTAGCCAGGCAACAGATAAGTGACCAATCCCGAGTGGCGACGTCACTTTATGGATTCTATCAGCACGATTCAGCAGGTTAGACAACCGTGCTGAGAATTCCGGGCCAAGAACGGTGTGTAACTGTGCTGTGCTCAAGTGGAAACACTGGAACAGTTCCTTACCATTCTAAGAACCATTCGGCCCGACGGTGAAAAAGCTGCTATGGTTAGACAAAGTGTTTTGCACCAGAAACAGTTAGAATTTTTTTACACTCACTCTCTCTGACGCTTTTTTTTTTAAAAGGCTGTTTTGCTGCTGTGTCTTTAGGATTTTGAATGTATTTTTTAAGTCTATTATGCCCACCAAGGCTGCATTTATTTGATCAAAAATACAGTAAAATTGTGAAATAATTTGGTCTCTGTGCAAACAGGTTGTCACGTTGGTTATGTTGACAGAAGTTCATATCATTGCGCCTTCCTTATATCATTGCTAAAGTCCCAAAAAGTCGGCATGTTCCTTTAAAATAGGGCCCTGAATGTTTTATAAATGCAAAATGTTGCAGAATGTGAGCGGTCATAAGCTAATGATGAGTGACTTTACAACCTGGACTGAAGATAAGCTTTGAGTTTCGTACAGAAAACAGCAAGAATCTAGCACATTTAAATGTGTATGTTAATAGCTAATGATGGATTGTGTCCTCGTGTCATCCAGATGGCCCAGCGGACTCTGGCTCTAGAGCTGCTGTCTCCAAACAGAGGAACCATAAGCTTGTATCATCTTGCTCTGGCCCAGCTTCAGCTGCAGAGAGGAGAACACGACAGCACTGAGGCCAGCCTCAAGGAGGCGCTGACCAACAACATCCAGGTCTGCAGAATTACATTCACTGAATAAAGTAGCTTTTTGAAACTTTGAATCAATTGTACCTACACTCACCTAAAGGATTATTAGGAACACCTGTTCAATTTCTCATTAATGCAATTATCTAATCAACCAATCACATGGCAGTTGCTTCAATGCATTTAGGGGTGTGGTCCTGGTCAAGACAATCTCCTGAACTCCAAACTGAATGTCAGAATGGGAAAGAAAGGTGATTTAAGCAATTTTGAGCGTGGCATGGTTGTTGGTGCCAGACGGGCCGGTCTGAGTATTTCACAATCTGCTCAGTTACTGGGATTTTCACGCACAACCATTTCTAGAGTTTACAAAGAATGGTGTGAAAAACATCCAGTATGCGGCAGTCCTGTGGGCGAAAATGCCTTGTTGATGCTAAAGGTCAGAGGAGAATGGGCAGACTGATTCAAGCTGATAGAAGAGCAACTTTGACTGAAACAGAATGAGAACATGGATCCATCATGCCTTGTTACCACTGTGCAGGCTGGTGGTGGTGGTGTAATGGTGTGGGGGATGTTTTCTTGGCACACTTTAGGCCCCTTAGTGCCAATTGGGCATCGTTTAAATGCCACGGCCTACCTGAGCATTGTTTCTGACCATGTCCATCCCTTTATGACCACCATGTACCCATCCTCGAATCATTTCAAATTGGTTTCTTGAACATGACAATGAGTTCACTGTACTAAAATGGCCCCCACAGTCACCAGATCTCAACCCAATAGAGCATCTTTGGGATGTGGTGGAATGGGAGCTTCGTGCCCTGGATGTGCATCCCACAAATCTCCATCAACTGCAAGATGCTATCCTATCAATATGGGCCAACATTTCTAAAGAATGCTTTCAGCACCTTGTTGAATCAATGCCACGTAGAATTAAGGCAGTTCTGAAGGCGAAAGGGGGTCAAACACAGTATTAGTATGGTGTTCCTAATAATCCTTTAGTTGAGTGTATTGCTTCACAAAACCTTAAAGCACTCGAAACGCCACACGTTGGTGACGCCTGCTGGTCAAAATGGTGTAAATGCAACAGAAACCCAGCCCAAACATGCATAAAAACACCTTTAGCAAACCAATTTTCAAATGTTTTAGTGAAAGTGTAATCTATTAAATGCAATTAACAAATCATCTAATACCACTAAATATGAAGTGTCTGCATAATGTTTTATTTTTATTATGAAATTTTTTTTACAAATGTATAAAACTTTTGTTTTTTAAAAAACATATAGACACTAGTTCATGTGTTCAAATTTTTAAAACATTTCGTGTCAACACGAAGCCTCATTTTCTGAAACCATGCGACTTTGGCAGTTTAGGTGTGTTCACGCCATGTCTAATTACCGTAATTAAAAGATTTCAATTTCATTAAGATTTCAAAAAAAGCATCGTTCCCCGTCGGAGGATGTGAACAGCTCCGAATTATGGTAATTCCAACATCGTGTAAAAGCAGCATTTGATACACACTTCAAATCACTGGGTCGAAGCCATAGACGTAGAAAAATATGGATGTAGTGTCCGTGACGTCACCCGTAGCTTTCTGAAGAGCATTTTTGAAGCCTAAAGTGGGCGGAGCCGGCTGTTGCCATCTTGGAAGTGCGTTACTCCCGGATAACTGAAAATGTGCAAAGAGGCGAGACGTTGGTGGAGCTGAGGTGCCTGGTTGCTGAAACCACGCCCGCCTAACTCGACCATAGTGGCAATCCACCTGTCACTCAAGTGGCCACGCCCTTAATTATGCAGAACTTTAAGACTTAATATAATTTAAACGGATGAGTTATAAAAAAAAGAGAGAGAGACCGCGGGAGGTTGCCTGTTGGTCGAAACAAATTATTTGTAAAGGATTCGAAGCTTCACAAAGTGTGTTTTGAAAGCACCCATCACTAGGTACTGATGGAATGGTTTGAGATGCACTTGGGATTCATCACTTTTTCTTTGTATTTGATCCTGGCAGAACCCAGACATATGGGCGCTTTCGGGTCACTTGCATCATGTGAGGGGTGATTATGCTCAGGCTCAGAGCTGCTATGAACGGACATTGGATTCTGTACTGGATGCTTCAGACACACACTCCGTATACCTCCGCCTGGGCTCCATCTATCTGCAGGAAGGAGAAGTGAGTTCAGATGAATTATTTAATCTTGTTTATGAGTTACTTTTACTTTTTATACAGCACTAATAATGTGTGCTTCATTCCCTCTGTAGTATGAAAAAGCCAAAGCTGTATTCCTGCGCGTCTGCAAACGCTCTCCATCATGCCTTACTTGGCTCAGGCTGGGAATTGCCTGCTATAGAGTGAGTATATACCAATAAGGCATTTAGAAAATCTGGACGTCTCTGTCTGTAGAATGCTATATAAGCAGAGGAGCTTTGCTGCAGCCACTGAGTTGTTCAAATCAACATGAAGTCAAAATTGGTCACTTTCTTAATACATATTCTTACGAAGTCCCTAAAGAAACATGGTGGTGGAAAAAATATGAGATGGCAGGGCGCAAAAATATATTTCAGAACTTTCAAAACTTTTTTTTTCTCTCGCAAAACATTTCACTTGCAAAGAACTCAATCACCACACCATTTTTTTTTAATTGTAGTCTTTTAAAAAGGCATCTGAAATGATAAACTAAGTTCAATGTAGTGTTGTCAAAAAATCTTTTTTTTTTTTCCGATTATAGATACTGAAATATCTGAAACGCTTCCAATACTAATTTCCCTCAAAATAGATACATGATACCAACTGCGCTGGTTGACACACAAACCCGGCTCCCCTCACTTACTCACTCATTTCATTTGCTCTGGATGAATATTGTTGCTGTTACAGGGCTCGAATTTCCACATGGGATTGCACATATTGAGCATAATTTTACCCATTCCCGCAGATTTTGTGCTCACACCCAAAGTTCGCGCACATAGAGCTGCCTCCCAGTACTAAACTGATTTTTTTTTCACTGCTTATTGTGCTTAAACGGTCAAATACACACAAAAAAATGTCAAAATGCTGGTCTTGGTAAGTATTCATGTAAATACAGTCAGTTCTGTTTTATGTAATCGTAAACAGTAGAGAAAGAAAACGCATGTGTAACAGTATAATGGATCTGTGCGTCAGGTCTTAAAGTGACAAATTATGAAATAATATTAAAAAATATACACCGATCAGGCATAACATTATGAACAATGACAGGTAAAGTTAATAACACTGATTATCTCTTCATCACGGCACCTGTTAGTGGGTGGGATATATTAGGCAGCAAGTGAACATTTTGTCCTCAAAGTTGATGTGTTAGAAGCAGGAAAAATGGGCAAGCGTAAGGATTTGAGCGAGTTTGACAAGAGACAAATTGTGATGGCTAGATGACTGGGTCAGAGCATCTCCAAAACTGCAGCTCTTGTGGGGTGTTCCCGGTCTGCAGTGGTCAGTATCTATCAAAAGTGGTCCAAGGAAGGAACAGTGGTGAACCGGTGACAGGGTCATGGGCGGCCAAGGCTCATTGATGCACGTGGGGAGCGAAGGCTGGCCCGTGTGGTCCGATCAAACAGACGAGCTACTGTAGCTCAAATTTCTCAAGAAGTTAATGCTGGTTCGGATAGAAAGGTGTCAGAATATACAGTGCATCGCAGTTTGTATGGGGCTGCATAGCCGCAGACCGGTCAGGATGCCCATGCTGAACTCTGTCTACCGCCAAAAGCGGCAAGCATCAGAACTGGACCACGGAGCAATGGAAGAAGGTGGCCTGCTCTGAGGAATCACGTTTTCTTTTACATCACGTGGATGGCCGGGTGCATGTGCATCGCTTACCTGGGGAACACATGGCACCAGGATGCACTATGGGAAGAAGGAAAGCCGGCGGAGGCAGTGTGATGCTTTGGGCAATGTTCTGCCCTTTATCTCAAACGCCTTGCTTGAGTATGCAGTCAGATAACTCCTCCCAAATACAACAGACGCAGGGCATGTTTTTCAAGATCTACTGTTGCCCAAAGAATAACGTAAAACTGTAGAAATACAAAATGCAGAATTCTGAATACTGTAAGTGTACAGCGTCAATAGCATGTTCATATATCACAACAGAGGCTCTTTACATCACACATAGTTAGCATCAACTATATCAGAAACAGATGATGCAATTCACAAAATAAAGAATAAATCAACATCTGGCACATAAGATATAACAATTGCATAGAAATTATAATGTAGCAATATCTGCATACCGAAAGTGCCTTCAAATCAACTTAAATCAAGGAGCAATAGTAGCCATGACCGCATGCTCCTCCCTGCTGCTGCTGAAACTGGCTCACATTTGTGATGTCATATAAGGACTTAAACAATGCTATATGCAATACCCAACTTTACAACTTAATAGAATCATAAAATAAATGCAGAATGTTCATAGAGGACAGCACAGGCAATGTTCTGCTGGGAAACCTTGGGTCCTGCCATCCATGTGGATGTTACTGACACGTACCACCTACCTAAGCATTGTTGCAGACCATGTACACCCTTTCATGGAAACTGTATTCTCTGGTGGCTGTGGCTCTTTCAGCAGGATAATGCGCCCTGCCACAAAGCAAAAATGGTTCAGGAATGGTTTGAGGAGCACAACAACGTGTTTGAGGTGTTGACTTGGCCTCCAAATTCCCCAGATTTCAATCCAATCGAGCATCTGTGGGATGTGCTGAACAAACAAGTCCGATCCATGGAGGCCCCACCTCGCAACTTACAGGACTTAAAGAATTTGCTGCTAACATCTTGGTGCCAGATACCACAGCACACCTTCAGGGGTCTAGTGGAGTCCATGCCTTGACGGGTCAGGGCTGTTTTGGCAGCAAAAGGGGGATCACCACAAAATTAGGACATAATGTTATGCCTGGTCGGTGTATATATGGCAGTTTTTCCCCATGGTATCGATGCCAAAATTGTGGCCAGTAAAAATGCTTGGGAAAACCACTAACCCCTGTGGTCTTAAAAATAGTTTGTTTTTTGTTGAGTATCATATTTGATACATCAGGCTTTTTTTGGCTCATATAATATGATATAGTGAGAATATGGAGCTCAAATTAGGAGGAAAAACACCTTGATTTTATTCAGAGGCCCAAAATGAGCAAAAATATGCTGTTTGGCACTGATGTTGATATTTATATGGCCAAAAAGTAAGATGAAATTTGATATGTAATATAAATCAATGAGATCTTTATAACAGTATAGCAGATACATAAAATGCATATAAATATCAGTTGCCACTTTATATCTGCCAATAATATGTCTTTAAGAATGATTGAGAGATGAACAAATAAACCTTCCTCAGAAGTCTGATGGATCATATTTTATACTCCCATTTTAACATGATTTTTCTAAAAAAAAATATGTATGGATAGTTAAGTAAAAGTTGCTTCAGTCCAGTAAGTGTTCATCTTGAAATATTACTAACAATATAAAAGTCATTCTTACATTTACTTTATAAAAAATTATTAAAGATGTCACAGCAAAAAGACAAGTGATCCACATCCTGAAGGTGGACATTTTTAGAAAAGTATCAGTCAGACGGCAGAAGGCATGTAGTAGATTGTGTTTTGCTGTATTCTCAGCTGGAGGAGCTGAGTGAGGCTGAAGAGGCGCTGACTGAAGCCAACGCACTGAATAACAGGAATCCAGAGGTGTGGGCTTACCTGTCTCTAGTCTGTTTACGGGTGAGTGAATGCTTTCTTTCATTCATTCATTCATAAATTACCTCATGCACTTCTTACAGTGAAATGACATGTACTATTGTTTAACAGACACAATAGCTCTGTTCAAAAACCTACTGCTTCTCATCCTAGAGAGCAAAGCAGCTTTTTAGCTTTGACAATCAGAAGATGCATATAATCTTGCATTTTTTGACTTTAGATTTGACTTTAGTTGCTTTGTCCTTCCAGACCGGCCGAAAACTAGAGGCAGAACAGGCATATAAATATGCCATAAAGGTTTGTATTGTCTAATGTTAATGTGTTTGTGAATATCAAAGTCTGTGTTATTGAAATATATTTTATTTTCTCCCTTTTTTATGTTTGGTTTCACAGATGAATTTACAAAAAGAGTCACTTTTACAGGAGATGCACAACCTGCAGTCACATGTTGGGTTCGGAAACCCTTCCTTCTGATGTGCCCTAGCCACAGAAATGAAATTTTAAACAATAAAAAGGTTATTTACTTCTAAAAGGAAAAAAAATGCTGGGTTGTTTCGACGCATGATTGGGTCAAATATGGACAAACTCAACCATTGGGTTAAAAAAAAAAAAAATTATTTAAAGAATCGAAACCAATGGTTGGATTTGTCCATATTTTACTGAAACATGGTTTAAAACAGCCCAGCATTTTTTAGAGTAAAATGCTAAAAAGGTATAAATGATAATAAAATATGATTTAACATAACCTACTGTAGTCTTTCTTGTGAATTGGGTGGTCTTGGTGATATTTGGCTTGTTCACACCTAGGACAACTATAAAGTTTTATTAATCATTCTAATTCTATGTGAATAGGGAAGTATACACCACAACTATAATTATAACAATATTGATGAATTATATCATTAGAATCACTTTCAGAATTATTTTTTTCCCAGCTGATGAATGATAAAAACATTGACAGTTTATAAGAACCCACCTGACTTTAAAGAGTCATGAGCATTTAAAGCAGCAGACGAGAGAACTGCAGCGCGTGATTAGCCATAAACAGCACATTATCATGCTAATATACTTATAGTTATCTTTATAGTTATAGAAATAGTTATATATTTTAAATGTATTTCTCATGATTTGATCCAACTGCCAAAAGTAAGTAATTTTTACACACAATTCAATTCAAAATGCAAAACAGCTATTTATCTCTGTGATAATTATGGAATTAATCTTGATTTAATCTTCTGGCTCTCATTGGGTCATTTTGACCCGAAATTCTTTTTCTTTTTTTAAATTGAGTGTTCATTGGAGTGGTACAAGACCTTTGTCACATTTGAAAATTTAATACGCAAAAAAAAAATCTGGATTCAATGAGTTTTTGTGGTTGTAAATAAAAAAAAAAAAGTACGAAATTCTTTCCTTGCAGATTCCCTCGGGTCAATTTGACCCCCATAGGAATGAATGGAAAATGGGATAAAATGGGGATTATCTGGGGTAAAATGATTATTTGTCAAAAAAAATTACAAATCTGGCACAATCCAGAACACACACTCATACACACAAACACACACACACACACATACCTAGAAATCCCCATTAAAATGAATGGGGGGCATATAATAGGCCAACGTTTTTTTTGTTTTTGTTTTTTTTAAATAAAAATAAATCAGTAGACCACACACAGATATGAAGTGGTTAGATTTGAACACATTTAAAATGCATTTTGAGGGAAGGATTTGTAACACACATGCGAGGACAATAGGAAGGTTAAACATACAACGTTTATGGTTGTTCTGTTTGAAAAATTATTTTAAAAAGTAAGCAATGCACAATGGTAAAATGTCTTTAGTATGTCTGAATTCACAGTAACTCATAAAAGAGTAGGCAAAAAGGGTGACCTACTTCTTCCAGCGACATTCTTTAGTGTACTGGACACTTTACTATCCCATGATTAGGCCACGGAATAAGAATAAGGTGGACAGAATATAGAACATACTTTTTAGCGCTCATGAAGTAATTACTTATTCAAAATAAGAACCTACTCGAGAGAGTGTGCGACTTCGGATATGTAGCCAATGTGTATCACGCACGCGCAGTATGCATTTAATGGTCGCTGCGCCTTTAAAAGCGTAAGCTCTGAAAGACACGTGGTTTCTTGCTGCAGCTTCCTGCTTAGAGTGAGCTGGAACGCCGCAGACAAAAAAAGGCACGAGCATCCGACTATTGATCAGTTATCAGTCTATTATCATTCATATAGTCTAGTCAAACCATTCAATACTAGTATTATCTGATCTAAAGCAGGTTTTGCTGAAGCGCTGATTGTAAGTATTGGCTTCTGTTCAGGGCGCATAGCGTTAACGTTACTTGTGCTATATGGGGACAATGAGTGCTAGTGTCGCTTTGATATGTCATACGTCAGCACTTTAGTAAAAACTGACTGATTTAATATAAGGACACTAGATTGTTGTGATCCATTTGGAGCTGCTTGTAGGTTTCAAACGGATGCTGATCACAAGACAGTGAGATTAGATTGTATTTTGGCTGGCAAACGCCAGAATGCTCATGACTGCTCTTTTGTTCTGTGTTTTCATTTACCCTTGCAAACAAACAAACAAACACAAATGCTCTTGAAACAGCCTCAGTGTGTGCTGGATGAATAGAGGCTCACTGTCAGTGTGTGTGTCATCAGGAACAATCACCTGACTGGATGCTGAACTATTGTCATCTGTAACGATCAACTGTACGGGCACTGACAGAAGCTCGAGCTCAGGAGGTTGAGTTTGAGGTAAGAGGTTTTCTTCATCACTGTTGTGTGTGTGTGTGTGTGTGTGTACATTCTTGACAGACATTGAGGACTTTTAATTAGTGCTGCGCTGCATATATCTCTATATATGATTTTAAAAAAGGCCAAAACGTGAGATTTTTATTAGGTCATAATAATCTGAGTGATACTAGATTACAAAATCATTGTGTTAAATTGTGTTGAACTGAAATTTGCCTAGATAAATGTATTGATGGGTGGCTGTGTTAATTTGCTATTATTTATTTAATTTTAGAGTATTCATATTTTGAATTTGCTTTTAAGTTTGTTTATATTTTTCTATTTAGCTTTTTTTATTAGTAATAATAATGTATTAGTTATGTGCCAAGGCAACATTTTAGTTTATCTTTTTAAAGTTTGTTTTTCATTAAATATTTATAGTTTATTTTACTTTATTTCAGTTACCAAAATCAGTTTTAATAGGTTTAACTGAGTAGATGGATGGATAGATAGATAGATAAACAATAGACAGACATACATATAGATAGATAGATAGATAGATAGATAGACAGACAGATAGATATATAAATAGACTGATAAAATGATAGATGAACAATAGATAGATAGATAGACATACAGATAGATAGATGGATAGATAGACTAATAAAATGATAGATGAATGATAGATAGATAGATAGACATACAGATAGATAGATAGATAGATAGATAGATAGACTAATAAAATGATAGATGAATGATAGATAGATAGATAGATAGACTGATAAAATGATAATGAACAATAGACAGATAGATAGATAGACTGATAAAATGATAATGAACAATAGACAGATAGATAGACGTACAGATAGATAGATAGATAGATAGACGTACAGATAGATAGATAGATAGATAGGTAGATAGATAGACTAATAAAATGATAGATGAATGATAGATAGACTAATAAAATGATAGATAGATAGATAGATAGATAGGTAGATAGACTGATAATATGATAATGAACAATAGATAGATAGATAGATAGATAGACTGATAAAATGATAGACGAATGATAGATAGACTGATAAAATGATAATGATAGATAGATAGATAGATAGATAGATAGATAGACTGATAAAATGATAGACGAATGATAGATAGACTGATAAAATGATAATGATAGCTAGATAGATAGATAGACTAATAGACTGATACAATGATAGATGAACAATAGACCGATATAGACATACAGATAGATAGATAGACTAATAAAATGATAGATGAACAATAGATAGATAGATAGACTAATAAAATGATAGATGAACAATAGATAGACTGATAGACTGATAAAATGATAGATGAACAATAGACCGATAGATAGACATACAGATAGATAGATAGATAGATAGACTAATAAAATGATAGATGAATGATAGATGGACTAATAAAATGATAGATAGATAGATAGATAGATAAATAGATAGATAGATAGATAGATAGATAGATAGATAGATAGATAGATAGACAGACTAATAAAATGATAGATAAACAATAGATAGACTGATAAAATGATAGATGAACAATAGACCGATAGATAGACATACAGATAGATAGATAGATAGATAGATGGATAGATAGATAGAATAATAAAATGATAGATAGATAGACTAATAAAATGATAGATGAATGATAGATAGATAGATAGATAGATAGATAGATAGATAGATGGATAGATAGGTAGACTAATAAAATGATAGATGAATGATAGATAGATAGATAGATAGATAGATGGATAGATAGATAGATAGATAGATAGATAGATAGATAGATAGATAGATAGATAGATAGATAGATGGATAGATAGATAGATAGATAGATAGATAGATAGATGGATAGATGACTGAAAGACTCTATTCATAAAAATATTTGTTTGGAATCAAAGTGTTGGTGTGTAGATTTAGATTTTGGTGAAATAATGTATCAAATTGATCTATTTGAACACCAGGTGATTCAGATGATCAAAAACAGGAATATCAGGTGTGTGTGTGTGTAGCAAGGAAACACTCTGGCATGTTCATGTTCATGTGTTTGAGCAGTCAGGACAGATTGAACAGAAGACGGAGGAATGTCTGCTATGAAGACGGAAGATGCTGCCAGCGGGAAGAGCACAGCTAATGGAGGGGGAGTTGCGTATGAGGAGGGAGGCGTTACTGTCCTCAGGTACATTTTACACTCTCTATTTACATTATCAGCATTTCCTGTGATCCTGTAACTACATGCTTGAATTATGTTCAGTGCGGCGTTGTTATTGTTAAATAAAACAATTAAAAATATTTTTTGTTAATGAAATAAAGCTAAATAATATTACATGAAAACCTGAATAAAATATAAATAAAATAAGTTTAAGCTGAAGTGGTAAAATTACTAAACTAAAATTGAAAGGAAAACTGAAAATATAAAAATAAAAGCCAGTTCAATATACTAATAAATACTATAATAGTCAGGGTTATTATTGTTAACTAAAACTAAATTGAAATAAAAATACAGTGAATATAATATATTATGTAATAATATATAAATATAAAAGAAAAAACTTAATTTTAGCTAATTGCTAAGACATAATTTTTAATTTTCTTTTAGTTTGACTTGAAATACTAAAATAACTAAAACTAAAATAAAAATGAATATAAACATGACATTAAAATGTCTAAACTAAAATTAAAATTAAAACTGAAAATATAAAAAATATTAATAAAAGAATTGTAGTATGATACTAAAATAACAGTTTCAGTGGATAATTGTTTCATTAACAAGCCCTTAATGTCACCTCAACCCTACAGTCCTACAGATCTATCAGAGATGTTGGCAGCAGGAACCAAAGAAGTTCACGAGAAGGCCGAAAACACCGAGTTTGTCAAAGACTTCCTGAAGGGACGCATCCGCAAGGAGCTCTTCAAGGTAAATGGATCAGGCAGTCATTAAAAGATTTTAAAAGTGATTTTGAAAGAAAACACATACAACTTTCATAATGTGGCATATTTCTGATTGTAATGTGCGAGTTAAAATTTCACACGGTCTCAGCTCAGCGCTTTATGACAACTATTCAGTGTTTTCAACCACATAAGGTTTATTTTACATTTCACACATTTAAATGCACATACTAGTATACAAGTACAAGTATTAGCAAAACAGTACATTTATAGTTTGTAAAATACACAGTGATGTCTATGGAACTGGCAATAACAATCCATTGACGACGTGATGTATTCATATCAGATATACATTGTGTAAGTAACTATAACGTTTACTCTATATTTCTCCCACTTCACTGGCCACTTACTTTCATGTGTTTCAGGAGAAGTGGATTAATTGACGTTGTAAATCGGACAGATCCGATTCTCTGAACTGCGGCGCAAACTAACATGGCGACGCCCATCGCGCATTATAGATCAACTAACATGTTCACTTCACTTGCATGTATTTGAGAATCAAATCAGGTAGTTGTTGACATAGCCTGCAAGTCTGTGAATATTTTGAATAAAAAAGGAAAAAGGAAATCATAGCGATACATCTGTCATACAGCGCTGTTGTGGCTGCGGTGTGTCACGTGAAGGGCTTTTATCACATTAAACTTTGGAATGTATTGCATTTTGATGTGTGATATTTGTGTGGCAGACAATTAAACGAATAAAAAAAAAAATCCCCTACGCTTACAGTTAGCAACCACATATCTAAAATTAAAACTTTAAATAAAAGGCCCCATTAGTTACATTTAGTTAATGCATTAATTAACATTAACTAACAATGAGCAACACATTACAGTATTTTTTTGTAAAATCGGGTCCATTAAATACAACTTTTGATATTAATAATGTGTTGGCAAATGTTGAAATGGAATAAATGCTTAAGAAGTATTTTTTTATTGTTCGTTCATGTTAACTACTGTTTACTGTTTTTATTGTTACCAATAAAAAAGTTATTTATTTTAAAATAAAAAATTTAACTTATTTAAATTCAGCTAGTTGACAAGACATCATTTTTCTTTTAGTATAAATGGATCATTCATTCACCCTAATATGAAAATTAATAGGGCCCTATTAAATCCATTTGATTTATTTCTGAATTCCGTTTTTTCTGTTTTAATTTCTTTTTTTCCCATTAATTTTTTTTTGGACTCCCATTTTAATGGTTAAATTAAATTTTAGTAATCAAAAAGCATGTCTAATTAATTGAAGTCATGAAACTTATACAATTTAACAATAAATTATTAAATGTAAAAAAAAAAATATTTAGCTATTTTCTCAAATTCCATTTTATTTCTTTTACCAAATTCTGTGTTTTCTGTTTTATGGTTTCTATTTTAATGGTTTAATACAATTTTAACAGTCAGTGATTTTAGAACCAATTCTATGAAATGTTTTTTCCAGAAATTCTGTTTTGTGTATTTACATTTTTCTGGCAATCAAATGACGGCATAAAACATTAATTTTATCTTTTAATCATATAAAAGTCAAGCAAAGTGCTGCACAACAGAGCTTTACATGGAAGAAAAAATTAGATTATTCCTCAAATTTAGAATAATACGTTTTTAACATTTAAAATTATGATTATTATTAGTTTTGTTAGTATTATTATTACATTGTCTGTACAATAGTCTACGTCTCATTCTACTGTACAATAGTAATATATTTCTGTTATCATTTCTTCAGCTTAAACCAAATGTTTATTTTTTAGTTTCTGTGTGTTTATTATATGACAATAGTTTTTCTCAAATGAAACGGTAAAATGCTGATGAAGTGACTCTGGAGATGAAGTTCATGCATTCATGTCCTCGTATAGTGAGACGTGTGTGTGTGTGAGGGGGAAATTAAAACATTCATACACACAGAGATGCAGGATTAATATGTAAATAGTCTTTTTGCAGTTTAATATTCAGAGACGCGGCGTATATCGTGATTTGATTTAAGTGTACTGACCTGCTTTTTATTTATTCATCAAAAATGTGAAAAATTCTGTGAAATTTTACGGTCTAGAGATATTTGATTCAGTGAAGAAAGTACATGGATACTTTTTTGGGATTTCTAGGCGTTGTATTTCATGTCGTGTTTTTATTAATCTTGAGTTCTCACAACTCGTGTGCTTTTTCTGGGCGAGTAAAATGAATAAAAACTATATAGACATATCTTTTAAAAATGTATATAAAAATTATCTACAAAATTAAAATGAAAACAAAAAATATATTTTATAAAAACTACAATAGTATCTCAATGATTCTAAAATACCACTGCACACAGCAAGATAAATCTGTTTAGTTTGACTTCATTATGATTTCTCGTTCTGTGTTTGTGTTTTCAGCTCGGACATGTGGCTTTATACTTCACGTACTCTGCCATGGAAGAGGAGATTGAGAGAAATAAAGAGCATCCTCAGTTTGCTCCGCTCTACTTCCCTCATGAGCTCCACCGGCGTGACGCTCTGGCTCGGGATCTGGAGTTCTTCTACGGCGAGGACTGGCAGAATCAGATCAGCATCTCGCCGGCCACTCAGCACTACGTGGACCGCATCCACCAGATCGGCCATGACCAGCCCGCGCTTCTCGTGGCTCACGCTTACACCCGCTACATGGGCGACCTCTCAGGCGGTCAGGTGCTGAGGAAGGTGGCCCAGCGTGCCATGAAGCTGCCGCCCACAGGAGAAGGGCTGAACTTCTATGTGTTTGATGGCATCCACAGCGCCAAGGCCTTCAAACAGCTGTACCGCAGCCGGATGAACGAGCTGGAGCTGGACACCCACACCAAGGAGAAGATTGTGGAGGAAGCCAACCTGGCCTTTCAGTTCAATATGGAGGTGAGCCGTGCTGGATAAAAGCTGGGCTCTCAATTGTGATTTAAAGGGGTCATATTTTTATTATTATTTCAAGTAAGATTTTTTTGGCTTTTTTTCTAGAGAGGTCAAGGAGTACCACTTAAGAAAAACAAACCAAAACAAAGGATTCAGTTTAATAATTCAAAAATCACTTTTCAGTTGTAACATTTGTGTGTGTGTGTGTGTGTGTATATATATATATATATATATATAATGTATATTACTACACACTCACCTAAAGGATTATTAGGAACACCTGTTCAATTTCTCATTAATGCAATTATCTAATCAACCAATCACATGGCTGTTGCTTCAATGCATTTAGGGGTGTGGTCCTGGTCAAGACAATCTCCTGAACTCCAAACTGAATGTCAGAATGGGAAAGAAAGGTGATTTAAGCAATTTTGAGCGTGGCATGGTTGTTGGTGCCAGACGGGCCGGTCTGAGTATTTCACAATCTGCTCAGTTACTGGGATTTTCACGCACAACCATTTCTAGAGTTTACAAAGAATGGTGTGAAAAGGAAAAAACATCCAGTATGCGGCAGTCCTGTGGGCGAAAATGCCTTGTTGATGCTAGAGGTCAGAGGAGAATGGGCCGACTGATTCAAGCTGATAGAAGAGCAACTTGGACTGAAATAACCACTCGTTACAACCGAGGTATGCAGCAAAGCATTTGTGAAGCCACAACACGCACAACCTTGAGGCGGATGGGCTACAACAGCAGAAGACCCCACCGGGTACCACTCATCTCCACTACAAATAGGAAAAAGAGGCTACAATTTGCACAAGCTCACCAAAATTGGACAGTTGAAGACTGGAAAAATGTTGCCTGGTCTGATGAGTCTCGATTTCTGTTAAGACATTCAGATGGTAGAGTCAGAATTTGGCGTAAACAGAATGAGAACATGGATCCATCATGCCTTGTTACCACTGTGCAGGCTGGTGGTGGTGGTGTAATGGTGTGGGGGATGTTTTCTTGGCACACTTTAGGCCCCTTAGTGCCAATTGGGCATCGTTTAAATGCCACGGCCTACCTGAGCATTGTTTCTGACCATGTCCATCCCTTTATGACCACCATGTACCCATCCTCTGATGGCTACTTCCAGCAGGATAATGCACCATGTCACGAAGCTCGAATCATTTCAAATTGGTTTCTTGAACATGACAATGAGTTCACTGTACTAAAATGGCCCCCACAGTCACCAGATCTCAACCCAATAGAGCATCTTTGGGATGTGGTGGAACGGGAGCTTCGTGCCCTGGATGTGCATCCCACAAATCTCCATCAACTGCAAGATGCTATCCCATCAATGTGGGCCAACATTTCTAAAGAATGCTTTCAGCACCTTGTTGAATCAATGCCACGTAGAATTAAGGCAGTTCTAAAGGCGAAAGGGGGTCAAACACAGTATTAGTATGGTGTTCCTAATAATCCTATATATATATATATATAATATAATCATTTATAAATAGCTTTTATTTATTTTGATACATTTAGCAACATTTTAAAATAATTACTTTATATACACACACACAAACATAATAAATTTAAAAAAAGTTTCTTTCTTTATTATTATGATTTATTATTATTATTATTATTACCTTTTTATTTGCAAAAAGATGACATTTTTAAATTTAATTAAACTAATTAAATTCATTTATAAAATTGCTTTTGCTTTTTATTAATTTTGTTACATTTACCTATTTTAAAATAATGAAGGAATATAGCTCTATATATATATAGTTATGAATTAATTAAATGTTTTGTTTTTATTATTACCTATTTTATTGTTAAATACATTTAGCAACTTTGTTTAATTTAACTACAATTTTAAAACTTAAAAATAAATTAATTGTTTTATTGTTACATTTTACATGTTACATTTAGGTTCTGGAAGTTTAACGCTGTCAAATAATCAATACAAATTTGATTCTTCATTATACGAGTCCTTTAAAGGACGATGTTGATGACAATTAATTTGAGATCTGCAGTTCGTGACGCAGATCATAGTATCTGCACTAACTGTGAGATCCTTTATTAACACTGAATGAGTTAAACTAATGGCCCGTTCATAATCACTCATGTATCACCTGGAGAGCTTTACAGTCGCTCTGTTAGACTCAACCTGCTGTCACTGTGTTAATATCAGTGAGAGTCTCTCCTGCTCTGTGCGGCTTGAATTTCATCCATCAGCAGATGGAGTCCTTTGTCCACACGCAGATTACAGATGAGCTCTGAAATTAAATGGACAAACCTGGGTCAAAACAATGTCTCGCATTTCGCCAGCATCTCTTACCAAAGCGTTTGAATGTTTGCAGTGGCATCTAGTTGAATGTGTTTGTAACGCACATGACAAAGAGCTTTTCATTAAATGCTTGTAATTTCCTCCGTGTTCACTCATAGTTTCCCTTGATCTGTAACTGTAAACGCCTTTTTGTGTTGCATGCAGATTTTTGTAGAACTAGAGGAGGCCGGAAAGACCCTTCAGGACGATGTTTTGGATGCCACTCCAGCTCATGACGAAATGCAAGGAGACATCAGTCAGTGTCCGTACCACGCTGCCAAAACGGGTAAACTTGGCCAGACTATCTTAATTACACCTTAAACCAAGGATTCCTAAACCCAAGGATCCCATAAAAGTAACCTCTGAGTTTTTAAGTTAATCTTTCAATAATTTAACGGCACATTCACACATTATTGGTCACATGACATAGAAGCCATCAGATAAAATATTTAATAATTTTTTTTTTTTTAATTGTAAATATTTTTTTACAAATATTTAAGTGAAATTATCATTTATTTAAAGTTTTACATAATTCTAAAAAATGAAATGCATACTCCTGTTGTAAATTACAATTGTACTATGAAGTAAAAAATATTGGAAAATAATTATTATACTTTTATTTTGGTGCAATATATTTAGTGATATTTTAGTATCTCAATATTACTATTATAGTTTATATTAAGTATATTATATATTTTGAATTAATTTTTATATTTTATATTTATTTTTAGTTTTAGGTAAAGTTTTAGTAATTTTGTTGTGCGTTTTTGTTATTTAATTAGTTTTATTTTTATATATTTTAATACATTTTTATTATAGTTTTAGTTATTTTAGTGCATCAAGTTAAACTAAATGAAAATGAGTTATGTTTAAATGTTATTTTAAGTTTAAGGTTTTTTATTTTATTTCAGTTAACGTTTATTATATTTTAACTAACAAAAATGTTTTGTTTTTAATTTTAGCCATTTATAATAACCCTGAATAGATTATATACTTATATACTCCTTTGATATATTATATATTCCTTTAAATTTTAGCCTTTGCTATTACTGCTTTTTCAATTAATTGTGTAGACCTGTTTATTCATTTTAATTTTACATTTGATTTTATTCTTTATTAGCTTTTCATCAACCCCTACAGTTCTCTTAAACCTAAGAAATGAAACTGTTAACATGTTTATTTTGTTCTTTCTGTTTCAGCTGCCAGTGGCGGATCATCTTGCATTGCTCAAATGGCCATGACCGTGCTTAAAAATCCCTCCGGTCAAGTCCTGTTGGCCGCCTGGATCGCTGCTCTAGCCGGATTGGCTGCTTGGTACCTCATGTGACCTCCTGTGACCAAATGAGAAAGGAGAAAGGGGTCAGATAATGGACAAGAACAAATGGTTTGTTCTGCTAACAATTAGCGAGGCATTCCAACACATTTCCCTCTTAGTGCATCCCATTTGCCCCCTCGTTCTTGGGTAAATGTGATTTAATAATAATGTATAAACACCGACTACTTAAGCGCAGGATAGCATAGTTTATTGTGGCAGCCGTTACTGTTGCACCTGTCAGTGTTGATGAAGTTAAAGGTGGAGAAGAGCTGCAGAATTATGCAGAGCGTTATTTTTATAGTTTTATCGCAGTATTTTGTGCAACAAGTCAAAAGGGCCGAAACATATTCCACGCAAGTACGTAAACGCAAGATTGATTACATACGCAGTGTTAATTGTGTTGCATTCTCACTCATCGCTATAGAAGGTATTTGTGCAAATTGTCTTCTACAGTCAGTTTTATTGGGCCCATTTGTCATGCATGCTTTCAAATGAGATATGCTATGCATACATGCAGCATTTACAAAGAAAAGCAGTACTTCTGCAGTGCAGACTACTGAGATGCCAGGTCAAAAAAAGACTACCACAATGGTTAATGAAGAAAAGCCTTTTTGAAGAGGTTTAGAATGTAAAAGATGGAAGAATTGCACATTTAAGGTCATGATATGTTACTGACTCAACAGTTAGGGATATTCTACAGTTGTTTAAATGGGCCAGAATGAACTGTTTTTACTAGTGGTTGACCATATTGAGTTTTTCAGTGATGATGAAGATAAATATCTTTTATATATTATTATTATTATTATTATTATTATTATTATTATTATTATTATTGTGTGTGCATATTATATCTGTCATATATGTACACACAATTATATATGGTAACAATTTACAATAAGGTCTAGTGTATTAGTAAATGTTGATATTTTCCATTAACCAAGATCAATAAATGGTGTAGAATAGGGTTGGGCCGATAGACAATGCCATCATCCATCGCCGATGGCTGACAGACATCACAATGTTGAGCCGTCATTGTGATTTCATCGCCCCACCACCACAAATATTTAAGTTTTTCCACCACGTTAACAGAGCTTAACGCTTAAAAACGCAACCCCCCGATGTCATCGGCCATCGCGATGTTTCACTGTAGACATCATTTGATGCCAGTAGAAGTGTAGAAGTATTGTTCATGGATTGTATCATGGATTTTTTTAAAATTATTTTAATATGTTCCTTAAGGTTCACTTATAATGCTAATAGAGTTTTTGGCACAAAATACAAATATATATGTGGAAAAATTCTTATTTTCAACCCTCTGTCTGAAATGGTCAGTTTTTAAAGTGCGGCTCCTTTAAGGCTTGTCAGTAAACGGCCACTGTTATGATTGGCTAACGCCATTGCTTAGGAAACAGTATCAACGGCCACTCGCTATTGCAAGTAAGTGTTTTGAAAACATTATCCATATAAAATCGTCATTTCAGACTAAGCATTATGAAATCTTTTACTTTGTGTTTGATCCAATACAGTTGCTGCTTCATCTCAACAAAAGGTTCTTTGTGAACTCTCCATTACACTGCCTCGCTGACAAAATAAAATGCTCCGAACAAACATATAATCCTCATATGATCCAGGACACCATTAAAATAAACCATCCACTTGTTTCTGACACTAAGATCCTTCTGAAGTCTGTACAGAGATGCAAACGAGCTGTTTAAACTGGACATGTCAAAGCAAACGTTTTTACACTCTTCCATTTGTCCTGTTGTCGGCAGACTCAAGCGCATGGAGTATGTCAGAAACTGAACGCACATCCAGTGTAGACAGCGTCACTGATTATAATGGGCTCTATTTGCTTTTGACGCGACGCTCACATCCAATGTAGGCAAATGTCAGCCGTTAAGTGACCAGTGGGCGGGGCCTATGCTGTGATGGTGTAAAACTATTTGTTGATGTCTTGCTCTGAAGGCTGACATCCATGATCCTGCAATATCAAAACAAGATGTTTTAAGAGCTCGATTAAATGAATGTTTTGCAGGATATTTTAATGGCACAAAGACCTCTTGTATGTCAAAAGATCAAGGCGAATTTGATTTCTCATGTCATGACTTGTTGTTATCTAATGTTAACAAATGAAACCTTATTGTAAAATGCTACTATACATATATTTTTTACAGGGCTTAAGTGGTGAACAATTTTCAGATAAGTATTTGAATGCAATTTAAACAAGGGAAAAATACTGAATTAGTATACTGTAGTTGAATAAGTAAGAATTAACAATAGTCTTTTTCATGCCATTTTTAATGCATATTACCGGTTTTGTTCCCTTTGATATTATATTCTAAGACCAGAGTATGTGCAATGTTCAGCAAGACACTGTGATCTGATGCATTTGAGAAGGATCTGTCCTCATTTACTGGGGCATTTGTCTGTTAACTAAAGGTGTTTTTCACAGAAAGGCTGTTTCAGAAGTCTATATATAATTTAGTTTTGTATTAGAGCAAAATCTTAACATTACACTGATGAATAATATTCTTGAAGAGTGTTTCATGTGATACCAAATGCTGAGGGGCTTAACGTTCACAGGACTTTTTGAACCAAAGGAAATGTTACTTTGCATTACTAATCGGATCATAAAACAGATCACATCTTTGTAAAGTGTTTTTGAATTGAATTTATTTGCGAGTTTTGAATAACTCACAGCTTATTTTAAAGCACTGGAGACATTGAGAGGAATGGAACGGTGTTGATTTACAGTAGCTACAGTGGTTTTATTTAGACTTTTTTGTGTGTAGTTCATTTTAAATGTTAAGGTTTAGAAAAGTTTTTTGCTTTAAAAAAAAAAATCCTTGTTTTTAGTTTTAAATTGTTCCCTCCAGCTCTGTGTTCACTGTAATGAGTAATAAATTTACAGCTGTGCTGCATTCACTGTTTGTTCAAGTTCATGTTTTATTTAAATAATTTTTAATAAAGAATAATTTAGTATTAATTTAATATAGTTAAGCTCAATGCATACTATAAGTTACCAGAGAAAATGGAAAAAAACATACAACTACAATCTACACTCACCTAAAGGATTATTAGGAACACCTGTTCAATTTCTCATTAATGCAATTATCTAATCAACCAATCACATGGCAGTTGCTTCAATGCATTTAGGGGTGTGGTCCTGGTCAAGACAATCTCCTGAACTCCAAACTGAATGTCAGAATGGGAAAGAAAGGTGATTTAAGCAATTTTGAGCGTGGCATGGTTGTTGGTGCCAGACGGGCCGGTCTGAGTATTTCACAATCTGCTCAGTTACTGGGATTTTCACGCACAACCATTTCTAGAGTTTACAAAGAATGGTGTGAAAAGGGAAAAACACCCAGTATGCGGCAGTCCTGTGGGCGAAAATGCCTTGTTGATGCTAGAGGTCAGAGGAGAATGGGCTGACTGATTCAAGCTGATAGAAGAGCAACTTTGACTGAAATAACCACTCGTTACAACCGAGGTATGCAGCAAAGCATTTGTGAAGCCACAACACGCACAACCTTGAGGCGGATGGGCTACAACAGCAGAAGACCCCACCGGGTACCACTCATCTCCACTACAAATAGGAAAAAGAGGCTACAATTTGCACAAGCTCACCAAAATTGGACAGTTGAAGACTGGAAAAATGTTGCCTGGTCTGATGAGTCTCGATTTCTGTTGAGACATTCAGATGTTAGAGTCAGAATTTGGCGTAAACAGAATGAGAACATGGATCCATCATACCTTGTCACCACTGTGCAGGCTGGTGGTGGTGGTGTAATGGTGTGGGGGCACACTTTAGGCCCCTTAGCGCCAATTGGGCATCGTTTAAATGCCACGGCCTACCTGAGCATTGTTTCTGACCATGTCCATCCCTTTATGACCACCATGTACCCATCCTCTGATGGCTACTTCCAGCAGGATAATGCACCATGTCACAAAGCTCGAATCATTTCAAATTGGTTTCTTGAACATGACAATGAGTTCACTGTACTAAAATGGCCCCCACAGTCACCAGATCTCAACCCAATAGAGCATCTTTGGGATGTGGTGGAACGGGAGCTTCGTGCCCTGGATGTGCATCCCACAAATCTCCATCAACTGCAAGATGCTAGGGGGTCAAACACAGTATTAGTATGGTGTTCCTAATAATCCTTTAGGTGAGTGTACAATTGAGATTAAGAAAATAGAAATTGAGATGAAGTTGAAATTATGACATTGTTACATACCAAGTCATAATTATGTGATTAAAAAGTCAGTTTTCAGAATTGTCATAATTAAGACTTTTTCCGTCAAAATTATCACTTTTCATCTCAACTATGACTTAGTATGTCAATTTTGAATTTTCATCTCATAAATATTCAGCTTTTTATGTCATAATAACAGTGCCAACGTTTGGGTTCAGCTTAGAGTGAGAATTATAGGGGAGAATAATTTTTTTTATGAAATGTCACTTTAGTTGTCAGTGGCATTGAAAAGTAAAAAAAAAAAAAAAACATAATATATTCATTAAACGTGCAGAAGTTCTGATATGAACTTTTGCATATAAAATAAAACTGCCGTTTTAACAGGGGTGTGTAAACCTTTTATAGCCACTGTATGTAAAATGACTTGAGTTCAAATGTAGCCAATCAGATCGAAGGAGGCGTGCTTTACTAACTACCCATGAACAACATGTAAAAGAAGGTCATGCTGGTCTATGAAAGGGCCAGATGTATATGGGACGCTTGAGGAGACTTGCTGCACACGCGGTCAGCCTGAAGCTTTCGCCTGCACACCCACTGAAGCTAAGCAGGGTTGAGCCTGGTCAGTACCTGGATGGGACACCTCCTGAAAAGACATAAAGGACACCTCCTACATAAAGGAGTCTGAGTTCAGTTCTTTTAAAGAGGACCCAAGTGTGAAAACACCCTTAGGGTGTCCATTATAAATAATTCCATTATTTTATATGAAAAAAATTGATAATTGTATTTTAGTTAGTCTTGTATATTTTTTTTTTTATTATATCAGATAACATTTTAAGCTATCATTTGGTCATGTTACAATGTACCCCTGCTATGGGGCATGTTGTCACATTTCACTTCCATTCTTTCGGGGTAAATCAAGAAAAAAACTACATACTGTATTAATGAAACAAAACCACATAATTGTACTAGACGTGTGAAATTAGTGGGGGAAAATGAATACTCTGAACCCCAAGTGGATTTTTACACAAACTGAGAAAGTCAAAAAACGTTAGGTTGTACCCCGCTCTCCCCTACTCCACTGATTCTTATATGAGGCTAGTAATGCAGATGTTTACATTCACTTAAGACAAAACCACATGTTAATGTGAAACTTGCGTGTTTTTGACACTTTAAAATAAATGCAATAAGACGTTAAAGATTCCGCTTAATACACGCGCTGTGACAGATGGCTTCTGTGCATGCGCTTTAGGTGTGCGCGCTCGTAACACCATTTTAAACTGGCAAGGCGCGCAGCCGCGTCTCTCTTACATAGTTCAGAAGCGGTTAAAATTGCAATAAACGTGTAAATTGTGAACGAATAATTTGTAGAGATTTGCTAGAAGAAGCACTCATGATGATGAACGGCCGATTTGTATGGAGGCATCTGATGACCAAACTACATTGGAATTCGCGAACAGAAAAATCAAGTAAGCCCAGAGCAGTTTGTGTTCAGACTGCCTGTTTTTAGTGAACCGTACCCACACCGCCTCCCGAGATGGCCTTGGGTGTTAAAACAGCAGTCTCTCTCTCTCTCTCTCTCTCTCTCTCTCTCTCTCTCTCGCACGCCAATGTGCATTGGCTCATTCTGTATACACTCGAAGCTGATAGGGCTCCCAGAAGTGATCCCAATACGTCAGTGACGTCGACGTAACGTCGAACGTGACCGACTGAAAGGGAACAGACTTTAAATTAATAATAAATTAATAACTTAAAACCAGATTCACCATCTTGTATTATGCTCTTCTCATTCAGTAGTTAATTGTGTGCTGAAGAAAATTCAGAATAAAGACAAGAAAATAACATGTAATATCATTTTTATAACCGAAAAACAAGTTATGATCATTAGTTGTGTTCATAGGCTGTGTTACCATCACACAAGTGTACATCTGTGACTGAATAAATATACAATGAATAAATAACCATTTACAGGGCATAACACAAAACTAAACGGTCTGTTAGGTAGATATGTTATGGCTGAAAACAGACAGACTGGATTAATATTCTGCTCTTCTCATCTTGAATGCTCCTATTCTCATCCTGTAGTTGTTTGTGTGCTGAAGAAAATTCTGAATAAAGATGAGAGAAAACAATTAAGACAACAGAAGCATTAATACAGATGTCATTTCTAATTGAGGAACAATAACTACAAATTACAGGTGATATACACAAAAGTATGTGAATACACAATGTATATTAATTAAATATATTTTGGATGAAAACAGACTTGACATTAATACTGAATTAACTGATTTAATGTTGTATTCTGCTCTTCCCATTCCATAGTTCACTTTGTGCTGAATAAAATTTAGAATAAAAACATGAGAAAACAGCATTCAGACAACAGAAGCATTAAATACATGCACTTTTTTTTGCAGAATCACCACCAGATGGCGCAAAAAGACAGTTAAGATCACTACAATTTAAAATAAAAGAAAGGCTATATAAAAAAAGTTATTTTCTGTAAAATTGGGATTTTTTTATTTACAGTGTTTCCTTCCAGTGTTTGGGACAAAGACATTTTCCTCAGTATTTCACATCATCAATAAAGATGAGAGAGCCAATATCTGCAGTTTACATAACCTTTTGAGTTATCATTTTACATTGGCTCAAGTTGAAAATAGTTAATATTCTAAATTCAAATAACTAAATTTGTTACTTAATATTCTATGTATATGCAACTTAACTGAGGGAATAAAAAATATTTTTACAGTGATATCGACTGAGACCACTAGTAAAAATTATTCTAATTATATTATTTTAAGTGTGTTTGCAGACATTGAAACGGATCCCTCTGTATTAAAACTGCAATTTGTTCAACCTGTTCAACCAAGGCAACCAGCCAACAAGTGCAAATATGTGAACTCATTCAATATTATTTCAAGTTTTTATCACAGATTGATATTAAACACAGTCCTCTTATGAGGTGGAAATGACATTGTTCATGACTGCCAGGGGGGGAAAAAAAGACTAAAAATGAGTAAAACATGTAAAAAAAATAAAAATAAAATAAAAACTATTCAGGCTGCCTTGTTGATTTACATAAAATATATAAAATAAAAAGAACTTTACCTCTGTTTTTATGAGCAAACACAACTATCAGTATTCCAGTAATCACAATGAGCACAACAAAAACTGAAATCAGGATGATTTCCTCCAAGAAATAAACATATTATCTGCAAAACAAAGCAAATACGCACACTGTGTAAGTCAAACACTTATATAAACATGTGTTTAATTAAAGGTGTTTTTTAAGGTTAGTGTTGTAAAGTCTCCTTTAAAAGAGGGCTTTTATTCTGACATTGTATGCTATTTTCGGACTGAGCAGTCTTGTGAGATAATCTGCGTGCAGGTGCCAAGTCCTGTTGGAAAATGAAATCTGCATCTCCATAAAGTTGGTCAGCAGCAGGAAGCATGAAGTGCTCTAAAACTTCCTGGTATACGGCTGCGTTGACCTTGGACCTCAGAAAACACAGTGGACCAACACCAGCAGATGACATGGCACCCCAAACCATCACTGACTGTGGGAACTTTACACTGGACCTCAAGCAACGTGGATTGTGTGCCTCTCCTCTCTTCCTCCAGACTCTGGGACCCTGATTTCCAAAGGAAATGCAAAATTTACTTTCATCAGAGAACATAACTTTGGACCACTCAGCAGCAGTCTAGTCCTTTTTGTCTTTAGCCCAGGCGAGACGCTTCTGACGCTGTCTGTTGTTCAAGAGTGGCTTGACACAAGGAATACCACAGCTGAAACCCATGTCTTGCATACGTCTGTGCGTAGTGGTTCTTGAAGCACTGACTCCCGCTGCAGTCCGCTCTTTGTGAATCTCCCCCACATTTTTGAATGGGTTTTGTTTCACAATCCTCTCCAGGGTGCGGTTATCCCTATTGCTTGTACACTTTTTTCCTTCCCCTCTCTATTAATGTGCTTGGACACAGATCTCTGTGAACAGCCAGCCTCTTTTGCAATGACCTTTTGTGTCTTGCCCTCCTTGTGCAAGGTGTCAATGGTCGTCTTTTGGACAACTGTCAAGTCAGCAGTCTTCCCCATGATTGTGTAGCCTACAGAACTACACTGAGAGACCATTTAAAGGCCTTTGCAGGTGTTTTGAGTTAATTAGCTGATTAGAGTGTGGCACCAGGTGTCTTCAATATTGAACTTTTTCACAATATTCTAATTTTCTGAGATACTGAATTTGGGATTTTCCTTAGTTGTCAGTTATAATCATCAAAACTAAAAGAAATAAACATTTGAAATATATCAGTCTGTGTGTAATGAATATAATATAAAAGTTTCACTTTTCACATATATATTATTCAACAACAAAAACAGTCATTTATATGTTACACAGAGATTTTATTCATTATTTCTTATCTCTACAATAACATTAAAATGATTTTAATATTAACAGTGGTCTATGTACACTGCAAATGAAGCAGATGGATGTAACATTCAGTGACAAACAGCACAAACAAAGATCTTGAACATTGGACTTGATTAATCAGAAATGTTTGTTATTGAACTAAAGAGTTTGCATCCATTTCTGAATGACTTAATTTCAGAATATCAGAAAAGGAAAAAAACGGACTATGTAAAACCTTAACGTAAAAATTACAGACCAAAGAAAAGATCTATTGTTAATTTTGGTGCCAAGGCTGATATCACAATGTTTCAGGTAAGACGGGTACATGTGCGTAAATCATATTCCTCTGGGATCTGGAGGGATCTTCTCTTAGAAGTTAATGATAGATCCAGAGCTCTTCATTGCCTCCATCATGTGTGGTTCCTAAGTAGGGTTCAAGATGAATTCAATGCTGCATGTGTCCAATAACAGAAGGCTTGTCTCCTACTCTTGTATGTCCATCAGGTTTTACAGTGAATCTGAATCTCCACCAGCAAGACTTGTCTCTTAATTTCCAGCGGATCTTTTACCTGTAAAGACAAACAAATGGAAAAATGAATCTATGAGACGCAAAAGATAAGTGGTTTTCAATTTTTTTAAATGCCATGAACCCCCAAAAAAATGATAGTCCTCATATGAGAGACCCCAACCTAAAATTGAAAAGGCATTTTCAGTTTGTTGTATAAAGGCCCACAGTGAAATTCAGATTATAAATGTATAAAATATTATTTGGAAAATATTTAGTTTCTATTAATTTACATTATTACATTTTTTCCAAATCATTATAGCTTATATTGTATTTATTCATTTAGCCATTTATTTTAATATAATTGTCTTCCTTTCTTTCTTTGTTAATTTACTTATGAGAAATATAGCTGCAAATGTGAGAGAGTACAACTGAGAGAAATAAAGTCACAATTACCGTTTTATTCCATATAAATCTGTGACAAGATTCAAGGTAAACTTGGAAGTGCAAATGTAATTTGACAGGTTTTTTTGATGATTGAAAGTCTTGTAACTCGGCCAACAAGCATTTTATTTTAATCTATTTATTTAACAATCAACAACAGCCCAAAACTAGTCCAAAGGCCAATCAAAAACAGCTCAAAGCTAGCCCAATCAAAATTAGCCCAATGGCCAATCAAAAACAGCTCAAAGCTAGCCCAATGGCCAATCAAAAACATATTCCAAACATCAAAACTCACAATATGCCACTCCCATACATACGGATCGGATAATTTTCCAGATCAGCAAGAAAAAAAAAAATTTGGGATGGGGGGGCAGATGTAACTTTGCTTTACATTACTTAAAGTGTACTTTAAGTGCTTCGATACCACAGCAAAAGCTACTATCCTAACTAATAAAGTTCAAACATTATGAAAGGCAAGTAAACAATAAAAGAACAAGAACAAATAATTACAAGCCTAGATAAATACAATATAACAAAGTTATAAATAAAGTAAGGTCTATCTGTTGCATTCAGGTGCAAAAATGGAATAAGTAGGCCTAAATGTAAAATAACACTAGTGTTCACTATATAAGTTTTATATAGATTAATGTTTGTTAAAGCCGTGTTTTGTTGTTTGATTAATATTAACATTGATTGACATGCACAGCAGCAGGTATTTATAGGCCGCTGTCACAGACCGAATGCATGGATCCAATGTAATGATACACAATTACACATCCGATTTCTTTCTCACTTAAGAGAGACGGGTATTTTGACATTCCTCACATTCCTCAGAAAATCAAAACAGTTTGTCTAATGAGACTGCTTAAGTTTAATGGGGATTAAAAAATAAGTAGTGGGTGAATTTTTTATCATTGTAGGGTGGTTGTGTTCACACACTGTCAACACACATTTATATCCCATGTTATATACCTTGTAAAAGTGGATTTTGCATAATAGGTGACCTTTAAGGAGCTCAAAGGCACTTTGCCACCCTGTCCCTCACAAAACAAAAAAAATCTATTTTTTAAAATCTTTAAAAGTAACCCAATTCTGTGGGAAAAGACTTGGCAACCCTGCCTCTAGCAATCCTTAGCGGCCCCCAGTTTGAAAACCCCTGCAATAGACAATAAATGGAGTTAACTGCCCGGTTTCACAGAGAAGGATTAAGATGCCCAGACTAAAATGTACGTTTAAGCTGTTTTAAGTAAAAGAAACTTGCACTGGCATATCTTAAAATATGTGCCATTGTTTTGTCTCAAGATGTACATCACTAATGTTTTTTTCTAAGACACGTTTATAAAAGCTACTTAAATGTCTTAATTTAACCAAGGCCTAATCCTGGCTTAATCTAAGCCCTGTCTGTGAAACCGGGTCAATAAGTCTTTATCTACTTATTACTGTTAAATTTCTCATTGAAAATGTATTTATTCATTAAGTGAGTTTCAGGTGTCCAACGATTGACATTAATTGACAGACAGCCGCAAACCAGATTCTGAACCTCGAGAACCCCAAGTTTTTTTCCAAACCCTAAAATCCTTTAAATGGTTTTCAGGGAGTCGTATCTTAGAACAAATCATCATACCTGCTTTGTGGCTGTCAAGAGGAGCTAAACATTTTCTTTAATTTGGAGAAAAAGCCCTCGTCTTTCTGTTTGTGCCCTGTCCCAGCCTGATTACTGCCCCCTCCTGGACAAAGACAGGTACTGGTTTTAACATGACCGTCCCAGATTCCACTGTTGACATGACTGAGCTAACACTACCTGTAGTGGTGCTGGTCACGCCATTGACAGTTCCCTCCACATCGGTCTCGTCCTCCGCGTAGCTCATCATAAGGGCTCTTTGTCGGTCTGTCAACATCCTGGACAGAAGACAAATGGATGGATCAGTCATTTTAATGTTCAACAGTGACATATGTATGTCTTTTATTATATGTAAGAAGTCTTACTTAGGGATTTTGATCTTGACGTGGACGTAGTGGTCACCATAACCGTAGCCGCTGACCCGCGGTATACCTTTACCAGAGAGGCGGATCCTCTGGTCAGTCTGGATTCCAGATGGGATCTACGAGAACATTCACTGATTGAATAACTGTGTTTACATGCATAAGAATATCCCGATTAGTATTAGAATATGGTCATGTTAACATCACCAAGATGCCCCACCGAGAGATTGACCGTCTCGTACAGTCCTTGCGCTCTGACCGTGCCGCCCAATATGGCCTGAGCCACAGAGATCATGACGTCAGAGTGGATGTCAGCACCATCTCTCTTGAAGACTGGACTCTTCTGGACCTAAGAACATAAGCAGAGACAATTAGCGTGGCGTACACAAGCAGGATCTGGGATTACACATGATCACAGAACATTCCTGCTTAATCCAGTCCTTTCAATGGAAACAGAGCCTTTAGTCTTTAGCCTTTAGTCAGACTGATCAGGCAACAAAAGACAGAAAGCCCTGGCAAGAGCACATATCAGATCATTTAGATGGGGAAATGGCTATATAGATGTGATAGTCGCATTGCTAACAAATATTATTGTCATTTTTATAATCAGCAGTCAAATCAGCCAATAAAACCAATGCTTTTTCCCCCCAGCTAAATCAAGTAGACTCTTTTTGTCTACAGTGCTTAACAAAATTTATTAGAGGACCACCCAATGTAAGGTTTGTGCCACAGCTGCCCTAAACTAACAGTATTGTTGATTACCAAAATCATTTTTTATATTTCTGTAATGGTTAATCCAGCTGTCTGTGTAAACTCTTTAGTCACAGTTGGCCAAGTCAAAGTCCAGACTTGAAATGTTAGACCAAAATGTTAGCAGCAGATCCTTTAAAGGAACACGGCGACTTTTTGGGACTTTAGCTTATTCACCGTATCCTCCAGAGTTAGATGAGTCCATACATACCATTTCTATAATAATAATCCAGGAACTTTGCTGCCGTACCATGGGTGCAACGGCGCAATGATTTTACGCAGCGCCTGAAAATAGGCTAACTTCTGTCAACATAACCAATGTGACAACCTGCTTGCACAGAGAGCGTGCTGGGGACTATTTTCAGGCGCTGCGTAATATCATTGCGCCACTGCAGCCATGGTACGGCAGCAAAGTTCCTGGATTATTATGCAGGAATGAGAGTATAGTCCCTAGCCATATCGGTCTAGAAAATTGCAACTTTCAATTTTTCGTCGGTCTTAGTACACGATGTAACTATACACATCACAACATGTAAATAGGAAAATGTTGGCATTATTTTGTCACTTATTGAGCAGTAGGCTAGATGGAGCCGTTTACCTCCAGTCTTTGTGCTAAGCTAGGCTAGCGGTGGGTGCGTCAGACAGAGTTATGGCACGCACGGAGATAAAAATGGTATGTATGGACTTATCTAACTCTGGGGGATACGGTGAATAAGCTGAAGTCCCAAAAAGTCGGCATGTTCCTTTAAATCCTCTAAATCCTCCGGCTTGACTTATTCCCATAGTGCATCCTGGTGCCATGTGTTCCCCAGGTAAGCGACGCACACGCACCTGCACTAATATCAATCGTCATAATGTTATGCCTGATCAAGGCATCCTCCAATTGTTGATGTTGTTGAATGCTACACATAAATGACATCACTGTCAGCCGGCTTATGTCACTTCAGAGTTAGTTCCTTCTGGAGGTGCGAATGCAACCAGGAAAATGACCTTAGAGAAAAATTTTGTCCTCCAGGGAACCGCCCGGGGGGCTAATTCCTATAACTGCAAAAACCCCTCATGTAACCACTTGACACGTGCTTAGATACTTCCAAAACCTCAACGCAGCGTTATACTCACTCTGAATGTAATAAAGATCTCTTTTTTCTCCACAGGCATTCGTACCGTCTGTCCATCTTCTATTCCTGAATAACACAGTAAACAAAACCTCAAAACTTAATCCCTTCACTGAAACTGGTCTCACCGGTTAACTCACCAGCAGGAACAGGCACCGTGACGGTTTTCCTCTGTTTGGTCTGTCCCGTTCCTCGACATGCCGTACAGGGCGATGTGATGACCGAGCCCCTTCCGCCACAGCGCCGGCAGGTGGACCGCATCACGAAAGGCCCCGTGTTCACCGTCTCCTACAAGGACAAACACTACGTTGAGTTATCGGGCATGTCTAAATTACTTTATGTGATTGAGGCCGTCATTTACCATGCCAGTCCCATTGCAGTTCCCGCAGTGCTGGACTTTAGATCCGGGCTCATGGCCTCGGCCGTCACAACGCTGACACGTGCCCTCGATGTTGACGGTGATCTCCTTATTCACTCCTTTGGCAGCCTGAGTGAACGTGAGCTCCATGACATACTGTTAACAAACAGAACAGCGTTTAATTATGCATGCTTTTTCATTTCTTTGTTTAACAGTTCCATCTAATAATGCATTAGACAAAACTGTTAAACAGAGACTATAAACTCATGAAGACAGGAGCGATGTGTGCTCAAACGCTCTCAGCACTGTCAAAATATAAGTCTGGTGCGGTGTCAAAACAAAAGTCTGTAACATCAGCCACACATGAAAACTTAGCCAATGACAATATAAAAAAAATAAATAAAAAAAAGCCACATAGCGGCCAATATAAACTATATTTAAAAGTTTTGGGACGTCTGCCTTTACATGCACATGAACTTTAATGACATCCCATTCTTAATCCGTATGGTTTAATATGGAGTTGGCCCACCCTTTGCAGCTATAACAGCTTCAACTCTTCTGGGAAGGCTTTCCACAAGGTTTATGAGTGTGTTTATGGGTATTTTTGACCATTCTTCTAGAAGCGCATTTGTGAGGTCTAGGGATAGGACGATTACCGGTTTCATGATAAACCACGATAAAATGTACTGGCGGTTAGTATTATCATTTAAAATGTAATTATCATTAAAACCGTGTTTGATTATTGTGATTTTTAAAACTTGCGGTAAATCCTGTCCAGCCAGCATCAGTCTGGCGCAGGCGCAAAGCGCAACATTGTTTTTTTGAACAAGAAGAAAAGGCGGATGGTGAAGGCACTCAGGAGATTTTTCAGCCTTCTAAGGACCAAATCTGAGTTGTTATATTATGGCTTTTACAAAAGTCCTGAGGGAAACTTAATCGAGGATGGTCACCCTGTCTGCAGAACATGCAAAAAGAAAGTAAAATCTGCCGAGTCGTCTTGACCATCACCCACTGTTGTGTAGCGAACACAAGACAAGTTAACTTTGACCTCAATATTAAAACTACATCTGGGAAATAATTGGACACAAAATGTTGTTTTAAGTTCAAATATTTTCACACTCACTTGAAATTAACATGAAGCTACCGCAAAGAAAAGTCAGCAGCAAGTGGCTTTGAGCCAAAGATAAACAAACAAATTCAAACAAGACTATTAAGGGATAATAATGTATATTCATTGTACACTTATTACACACATTTTTTTTTACCACATAAATAATTACGGGGACATATTGAATTTAGATTAATGTTTTAAATCTTACCCGTTTATAAATTCATTTTGTACAGCGTACAAAACAATCACCCGGACAAGATGATCACAACAATATTATAGTAGTATTAATAGTATTAATAAAAGCAAGAATGAAACGAGTGAGCAAGTCCGTTGTGATACATGGATGTGTGCTGTGTTATAATGCGTTGCTATTGGCAATGGTCCTTATAAGGAAGGAAATGCCACAGAATAGAATCCTTGCTTAAAAAAAGTACATAGAGCTGCTTGTTTTATTTATTCTTTGTTGATTTTCAAATATAAAAATTGTTGAAATATTTTCAGTGTGTGCATCAGTTCTTTTTGAGTTCTTTTTTAACAAAACCGTGATAATTGATAATTTTGGTAACTATAATCGTGATATGAAATTTTCATACAGTCCGATCCCTAGTAAGGTCAGGCACTGATGCTGGACGAGAAGGCCTGGCTCGCAGTCTCCGCTCTAATTCATCCCAACGGTGTTCTATCATGTTAAGGTCAGGACTCTGTGCAGGCCAGTCAAATTCCTCCACACCAGACTCGCTCATCCATTTCTTTATGGACCTTGCTTTGTGCACTGGTGCACAGTCATGTTGGAACAGGAAGGGGCCATTCCCCAAGCCTGAAACTGTCCAAAATATCTTGGAATGATGAAGCATTAAGAGTTCCTTTCACTGGAACTAAGGGGCCAACCCCTGAAAAACAACCCCACACCATAATCCCCCTCCACCAAACTTTACACTTAGCACAATGCAGTCTCCACTGCTCTAGAGTCCAGTGGTGGCGTGCTTTACACCACTGCATCCAACGCTTTGCATTGCACTTGGTGATGTAAGGCTTGGATGCAGCTGCTCAGCCATGGAAACCCATTCCATGAAGCCGTCTACACACTGTTCTTGAGCTAATCTGAAGGCCACACAGAGTTTGGAGGTCTGTAGCTATTGATTCTGCAGAAAGTTGCCGACTTCTGCACACTGTGCACCTCAGCATGCGCTGACCCCACTCTGAGATTTCACATGGCCTACCACTTCGAGGCTGAGTTGCTTCCACTTTGTTATAATACCACTAACAGTTGAGCGTGGAATATTTAGTAGTGAGGAAATTTCGCAAATGGACTTATTGTACAGGTGGCAACCTATCACGGTACCACGCTTGAATTCACTGAGCTCCTGAGAGCGACGCATTCTTTCACAAATGTTTGTAGAAGCTTCTGCATGTCTAGGTGCTTGATTTTATACACCTGTGGCCATGGAAGTGATTGGAACACCTGAATTCAATTATGTGGAGGGGTCTCCCAATACTTTTGGCAATACAGTGTATATGCCTTGCCAAAATATCAGTCGACCACTACTCAAATCTGATTGGCTGCCTTCACACTTACGTAAAATACATTAGATATCTACAGCTGAGACCATATCTGACCTCTTGTGGCTGATCAAAGATGGCATTGAAATCCCCAAAGCCTCGAGCTCCAGAAAACTCGCCAAAGATCTTGCGGAAAAGCTGTTCTGGGTCGATGCTGGCCCCTCCGCCCCAGTACTGTTGATGTCTCGCACCGGCCTGACCCGCATCAAACCCGGCTGAACCATACGTGTCATACTGTTTCCTCTTCCCCTCGTCACTGAGCACCTGAGGACAAAGCATCCACCCAATGGAAACTCATTATTCCTACTGGACTCGGATATCAGAACAATCTTTCATAGGGAGACGCTTCAAACCTCGTAGGCTTCAGCCAGCTGTGCAAACTTCTCCTTAGCTTGAGGGTCATCTTTGTTAGTGTCTGGATGATACTTCTTCGCCATCTGAATGGGGAAAGAAAGAATCATGGTCAAAAGCCAGAAATTATACACTTCACCTCATTTATTTATCTCATATTTCATCTAAATTGACCACTGCTTTACCACAAAAAAAGCTATTTAACATTTCCATTGTTACTGCCAAGGAAAAGAGATAGTGTGCTAATACAGTATGAATAGTTGTGACAACTAGCCCCAGTCTATATAGAAGGCAAACTCACTAGTCAGGTGTCTTACCTGGTAATACGCTTTCTTAATCTCCTTCTGCGTTGCAGTCCGTGGAACTCCTAAGATCTGGTAGAAGTCCTGTTTTCTTGCAGGAGAGCTGGTGTGGAACGACATCTTGCACATGAGATGAGAAGGGCCTGTGGCTGTGACACACAATACTATGACTTATGATTTGAATTAAGAACAGCATATTTACTATGGTTTTACTACAGTAACATGTAGCAACTACAGCATTTTTACAACAAATACCACAGATCACTAAAAAAAAAACCTTACAAAAAAAGATTTATGCAGAATTTATTTTAGTTATTCCAAAACATTAAACAAACCAATAAATATTGAAATGCAATAAACAATGCAATTAGTGGAGTCAGAATTTGCTTAGATTTTTTTTTTTTAATTTTGTACATTTAGAAATATAACTTGAATTGAGTCCTAATTTAATTTATGAATTTATTTATTAAAAATATATGGGTTGTATTGTTATTATTATGCTAATACTTCACTAAATATCAAGGAAAATCCAGAAAATATATGCAAAGTATAATTTCACCAAATACACGACCAAAACAATTACAAATATTTACCACTGTTTTGACATGAATTTATATATATATATACAAATGCATAAATAGTGTATAGTGACACCATGGAACAATAAATGTTGTCAGACAATAAAATCATGGTACTTTGAAATGGTGTACTGAGAAAAAAGAAAAAGAAAAAAAAAACATTATTATCATTGAAGTTTTTTTAAGTAAATTAATTTTAATGGATCTAAACTTGGTGATGAGAAGCAATTCAGGGTTGACCAGTGGTTATAATGACTGTGATAGTTTGGGGGTTTGTTAATTTCTGAACTATGTTTACTATGGTAAACTTCAGGTCAGATCAGGTCTTTTCTAGGGAAACAAATGGAAACAAATGGAAATCTACAATGGTAAAACATCACAACATTCCCATCATACTAGGGGTATTTTGGAAATGCTTTCATTATTTTCTCTGTCATAAAGTGTCTTTAGTCCAGCTGACAGTCACTGATGAACTGCAACAAGGTCAAAGAAGTCTCTGGAAACTGAGCCAAACCAGGTCTGTGATTTCTCATCAGATCCAAACTCTTATTCACACATTATCGATTAGGTAGCTCTTGATCAAAGTCATTACATGTGCATGTATTGATCAGAGTTCCAGTTTGCTTTCTGACCTAACGTTACATGTTTCAATTGAACGAATATGGTTATACATCATAATGTCATCTAACATATGAAACTGAATCTATATCGATCAGATCAGAACTCCTGTTTAAACGCTGAGTTAACGTTAGTAGTTTGTATGCAGTTGGATGCTCAGGCCTTTCTGTCTCACCTGTCATGCCTCTCAATGTCACCGCACCCCCGGCTCCTCCAGCGACCCCGCCGCGCGCTGTCCAGATCTGCCGGCCCGACCGCGTTGAGAGGCTCCTGTAGGCTCCATCCGCGCCGGAGATGAAGGGTGAGCAGGCCCGTCTGTGGCTTGAGGACACGGCCGCTGTGAGCCAGCGTGCAGAGCTGCGAGCCGCGGAACACGCCATCTTTGCCTCTCACTGACACACGAAAGGGACTGCGCATGTGCGAGCTGCACACCACACGCATGCGCATTACTATTAAGAGGAAGATTCTATGTTAGCTTGGCCATTCCGTAGTATTGCTGAAATAGAGTGGATGGGCTCGTGAAGATGCTGTTTATGAAACTGATAGCCTATATTGTACTTATGAGGAATTTATTTTTAATGTATCTCAACATTAAACACAGCTTATTATATAATGAAATGCGATATACAACAAAGCCAAAATAATTAAAAATGCGTTAAACAAGCGCAGCCTTCTACCACTTTAGACTTCTTGGAGAAATTTTACCAAGAAATTTTATTATTTTTGTAATTAAAAATTATCAAGAAGGACTCATTTACAATTGTAAAATGTGTTTTTTGCCTCAGTTCAGTCTCAGTGGAGTCAGAATTTGCTTTAGAAGACTATATCTATCTATCTATCTATCTATCTATCGAAATGCTTATTATTAATTTACTTTTCCTACTTATAAGAAATATGTGGGTTGTACTGTAAGAAGATAATGTCCAATTGCTTATGCCTACATAAAAAGTAGCAAAGAAATTCTACAAAACATATGTACATGCTCATACTTTTCATGTTCATACTTTTCAGTTGGCCAAGATTTCTAAAAATCCTTTCTTTGTATTGGTCTTAAGTAATATTCTAATTTTCTGAGATACTGAATTTGTTTTTCCTTAGTTGTCATCAAAATTAAAAGAAATAAACATTTGAAATATATCAGTCTGTGTGTAATGAATGAATATAATATACAAGTTTCACGTTTTGAATGGAATTAGTGAAATAAATCAACTTTTTGATGATATTCTAATTATATGACCAGCATCTGTATATTTTATTTACATTTCTTTTAGACTTGATAATGTAGGAAAGAGCACATATATCAATTACACTTATATATCATAAACTGCATGAATGTGCCAAATCAACTTGTTCAAAAGAATGAGAAATTGCTTTTATGTGCACAAGTGACTAGATGTGGAGTTTGAACAAATAGTTTTGAGAATTTCAGTTGTGACTTGAGAAATGTACCATTACAAACATTCCATGTCAGATATTTGTGGCTCTGGAGCACAAAACCAAGCATAAGTCGCACGGGTATATTTGTGGCAATAGCCAACAATACATTGTATGGGTCAAAATGATCGATTTTCCTTTTATGCCAAAAATCATTAGGATATTAAGTAAAGATCATGTTCCAGTCCTACCATAAGTATATCAAAAGTGCATTATTAGTAGTAATATGCATTGCTAAGGACTTCACTTGGACAACTTTAAAGGTGATTTTCTCAATAGGCCTATTTATATTTTTTTGCACCCTCAGATTTTAAATGTTCAAATAGTTGTATCTAGGCCAAATATTGTGGTCACATTTATGGAATATACATGCATGTCTGACCGCTTTTGATAACTAAATGCATCCTTTTGCATGTGAAGGCAAAATGATGCACGATGAAAGAAGTTTTGAACAGTTTGACAAGAAATTTGAGAAATTGCAACTCATCAGTTTTGATCAAGAAATTTGCATTTAGTTATTGTGTGAATATTACAGACAATTGTACTTACTCTTTTGCACACATGTGCTAAAACACGTGTGATTAGCTTAAATAAATAAGAAATTTAAATCTGATGTGAACAAGCTCCCAGACAGTAACGTAGTGTATCGGCCCAGACCCGGGCCACATCTGGTACATGTGGATTCCACCCGGATGTGGGCCGACACTAAGTTGCTGTCTGGGAGGCTTTAAATAAAACAGATTATCATAGAATTAAGCCAAAAAGATTGGGAAAAACTGTAAAAAAAAAATAAATAAATAAGGTAGCCTATATGATATTTCATTCAAAAAAGGTACAAATACATTTGTGTAATTTTTCAATTTCCTTTATGGGAGGAACATCAGTCCTAACTAAAAATCCTAACTCTAATATAGCTACCACGGAGACCACACTACATTTTTGTAAGTGAAATCTTTTTTAAAAGCACCGACTGCGTTTTTATTTCGAAGACATGACATACTATTGCTTGATTTACTGAACCGCCCAAAGTGCGAGTTTATGATTTGTAAATCAGCGTTTGGGCGCATCGCTCGTGCCAGCTCTGCGTCACACAAACGCACTCATTCAAACGCACAGGATCACAACACCGAGACACCCGGAAGGTTCAAACGCGCGACCAGCAGCTCAGAATGAATCGCTTTAAGACGTCCAAATACAAGAACACCACTCCCAAAATCCCCAAGAAAGATGTGAGTACAGCCTCGTCGCTCTTCAGACCCAGCTGGAAAGCGTGTGATATCACTGTGTGTCTTGTGATTTGGGCTCCGAGCATAAGGAGTGGTGCAGATGCACGAATGATGTCTTAACTTCCTCTGTCCTCAACTGAAGCTTCATGTACTTTAACATGCATGATCTTAAGGCATTGCATGCATATGGATGCGTGCAGGGATGACGCTGTCATTTCATGCTGAATATGTTATGTTATGTTATGAAGATGCATTGACAGTTTGTTCAGATTGTTTGAACATGATACCGTTTCACTCTGATCTTCTTGTTGGAAGTCTGTTCGTATTTTACAAAGTGCCATAAATGAGAAACATTCAAAGATGCTTAGAGTAAGTTCACCCGACCCTAAAATAGATGTGGAGGAGAATAATAAATGCAAAAAGTTAAAGAGTTTTTGGTGACCAGATTCACTGTGATAAGCAAGGACTAAATTCCTCAAGTATAAAATAATTGAATCAGTTGATAATAGTAAAGTACAAGTAAAATATTCTGATTGATTTTGAGCTAATTAAACCAGGTAAAGATTAAATACGACCTAAAGCAACAATTAAATGCTGTGAAAATAAATAGTATTTCCAATTGTTATTTTTAATAATAAAATGCTTAATTTATAAATCACATCCAATGAACCGATTATATCCTTCAAACCTTGATTTCCAAGAGCTTTTTTATTACAATAATGGATGGAATATTACAAAGCAAATTGGTGCATTTCAGTTATTGATTTATTGAATTTATTGATTTATTGTTTCAACGTACTCTTAGTACGTTTACAACGATGTTCTAAAACAGAAACGTTTTTTCTTTGTGTTTTTTTTCACGTACAGACAACACCGTCGTCAAAACGATCCCTTTCACACGGATCCACAAAAATGACTAAAAGCTCTGTATTATTCATGCCAGGCCAGTAGATGGCGATGTCACTTTGTAAAGAAACACTACACGCCTATAGACTGAATACCTAATAACCAAGCGGCAACCTCCCGCAGTTTCTCTTGAAGCCAATACGGAAGTGACTTAAACTGCAATTCATCGACTGGCCGCTAGACACAGGCTCCAGAAGGGAGCGGAATCTCATTGAGCCCCGTGTTAAAATGCCCAACTTTACGGCAGAAAAAACATGTTTACAGCCTGGTACAAATTGTGGTTTTGGTCTATACAACTAATTTTGCCCTTCATGACAACTGTGAGGGGGGTGAATTTTTTTATAGCTCATTCTTTACATTATATAAAGCCTTAAAGTTCTACATAATTAAGGGTGTGGCCACTTTGAGTGACAGGTGGATTGCCGTTTGTCTGCTGTCTGTTAGTCATCGCGTCACCTCAGCTCCACCCACGTCCCGCCTCTTTGCCCATTTTCTGTTATCCGGGAGTGATGCGCAAAGATGTGCTGCTAAGATGGCAACGGCCAGCTCAACCCTATTTTACGCTTCAAAACTGCTCTTCAGAATCCTATGGGTGACGTCACGGACCGTATTTTTTTACAGTCTATGCTAATAATGCACGACATCACCATTTTCACGAATTCATGTTTTTGTAGTTTACACGGAGACATTAATGGTATTTTTTTCAAAAACGTACACTTTTTGAAACCCCAAAACACAATTGTCATGTAATTGAACATCCAAATCGCATAAAAAGCTTTCCGATTTTAGTTGAAAGCGGCGTTGTGTAAATGAAACGGATTTCTTGTCGTCATATGTGGTGTTGTTAAAAAACAGCCCTGAGGTTTACAGACCTTCACTGTGAATTCTTCACATACCTGAGCTTTATATGATTACCAACATGTGTTTTTGTGTGTTCATGTGTATGTACAGCACATGTAGTTGCAATGTGTGAATGTCATTGCATTAGATAACAAAATATCTAATCAAGTGCCATTTTGTCACTGTTGTGACATCACATCTTGTTATCTTGCCTGTGATTTTTCATCTGGTTTTGCTTCGGACAAAGATTTGACATCAACTGGTTACTCAGCTCAGTGTCTAAACTGTTTATTTATTGAATATCCTTAAGATCAAACATTTAAATGTATTGAAATTACTCTATTATAAAACACAACCCCCCTCTATGGACACGCTAAAGCTCGAGACACCATTGGCTAGTACATTTTTATTTTACTCGCCAGACTTTTCACATGAAATGCCAGAACAATGCAAATGAAAAAATTGACATAAATATAATATTAAATATAAATATAAAATAACATTTTTAAACACTATTAAAGGCATGTAAACAGTCTGAACAGAAATAAACAGTGATTTTCAGGTAGATCTCTGACAGTAGTTAGATACAGATTTGGTAGATTATGTGCAGAAATTGAAAAATCACATGTAAAATAACACTGCATAGACTTCACTGTATACATTCAATTTAGATGAATCCTTATTAAAGTTACAAGTTATATAAAGTTATTTAGTCAAGAGCAGAGAGTGTAGGGGTGGGAAATCACGATATAATACGATACATGTTACATAGCTCATGATACCAGTAATATCAAAATACAGAAATTCTGCAATAATCAATATATCGCTAGACAATCCTATAATGATACATCACGATATCTGTCTAACTATGAAAACAAAATGCCCATAAAAAGGTTAAGTGCAGGTTTTCCAAACTGAAACGTGGCTGGGGTGGGGCATCTATTATTTTACTCACACTGCTGTTCGCCACCCTGTTAAAAACCTTTTTTTCTTAGGCTAGTTAACTTATGTTCACTTTTCCTTCATTCATGTGTGGAGCGGCACCTCAAGGAGCCATGAAGTAGCGATGAAAACTATTTAGAGCGCCTTATTTTAGTAATTAAAATATTGATATTTGGCGCCAGTGTATCGATTCTTGTATCACACAGATATTTTGTCCCACCTTTATTGAGTGATTTTTTTTTTTTGCAGTGAGGCTGTTGTTTGATTAACATTAAAACACAGACAAGAGGAATATTAGGCTCCTGTCATTTTAAGACACAATGCACGGATCCAATATACTGATAATACACATGCTTTTTATTTCTTGACTGTTTACTTTCAAGGGGTCCTATTATTATATTTCTGATGTCCCCAGACTGTGTATGTGAAGTTTTAGCTCAAAATACCCCACAGATAATTTTTTTTATAGCATGTTAAAATTGTCACATTTACGCGCCATTTTTGTGTCCCTTTAAATGCAAATGAGCTGTTGCTCCCGGCCCCCTTTCAAGAAGAGGGCAGAGCTTCAAGAGCTTGTGTTAGCAGCTGAGATTACCTCACACAGACACGCAATGAAAATGTCCGAAACTGTTCAGACTTTTATGTTCAAACTCGGACAATGATGGAGAGACTCAGGAAGAAGTGACAACATTTAGAATGCAACAGGACATTTCTGAATGGTTAGTTGATGAATTTATGTAGCTGATGTAGAGTTACTATCTTGAAGTCATTGATTAGTATATTGAGAATGAGAAGGTGACGTAACGATGTTTACTCCGTGTTGCATTTCGGGAAGGTGCCGCCATATTGGGAGGATACGCTACCCGTTGCCATGGTTATTTTGATAGTGAGGCTGAGAGAGCAGCTTGAGATTTGTTTTAACTTTTGCAATACGGCACAGTTTCTTGGGGAGAAATGGAGAAGGGGGAAGCGAAAGGAAAGGGGCTCTATCGGGAGAGACTAAATAACACCGCCAAACAGCGTTAAACTGCTTGACATCAACAACATCGACCTGTAGCCTACAACCTGCCAGCTACAGAATGGACGAAAGAAACAGAAACACTAACACCTATCACACACCCTGACATCGTCAATTATCTGGTTTATGGTATCAGTGCCTACACAACGTAAGCGCTCAGAAGCTTTAAGTCATTAGAAGCGTATGAACAATTCTGCTCCGGCTGGGTGCAAGACCCTGTAAACTGAGAGCTCAGTCATACTTGCCAAAGTAAGGTTTCACTCCACTTTTATTAATGTTTTTTACAGTTCTAATGCTTATTATTGTAGAAAAAATTAAATTGTTAAATATAATAATATAATTGTAATATGTTCATTGTAAAAATGAACTTCAGAACAGCTTCAGAACGCTTGCATTGTGTAGACACTGATACTATAAACCAGGTAACGGAGTGAGAAGTGTTAGTGTCATGTCTGTTGTTGATGTAAAGCAGTTTCTCTAAATAACGCTGCTAGGCAGTGTTACTTAGTCTCTCCCGATATAGCACCTTACCTTTCACTTACTCTTTCTCCATTGCTCCCCAAGAAACTGCGCTGTATCTCAAAAAATGCAAACAAATCTCAAGCTGCTCTCTCTGTCTCACTATCAAAATAACCATGGCAATGGATAGCGTATCCTCCCAAAATGGCGGCGCCTCGCCGAAATGCAACGCGGAGTGAAAACATCGTGACGTAACTCCTCATTCTCAATTCTGTCATGATAATCTATAAATCGCCCATGTGGGAACTGTTGTAAGATGCCTTCAGAGCCAGAGAATATATGATGCATGAAGATGGAACAGGTGTAGTTTAGTTTAATTAGTTATAACTTATGTTGTCATCTTGCTTTAAAGACATGCTAGTGCGTTTGTGTTGCATACAGTATTGCAATAAATGTGAAAAGACGGATGCGACAGCTTAAGCACAAGAAGATGTGAACGAGCTCAAGTCAGTATTCACGTGCTGTCAGCAGCTTTCTGGGCGCGTGTAACGGATGTGCAGTTTGCGCACACAAAACTTCTCACACAGCATGCTCAAGTTATCTTTTGCGTCGCCTTGTGCTTTAGTGTTTAAATTGACAAGGCTTAAAAACACCTGCAAATTATAAACTTTCGCAGCACTGGTCCAACAGTTCTGTCAATGAGCTAGACGTGCCGGTATACGGTAATACGATATATCACGATAATGAACATGCACGATATTGTTATCGTGGTCACTTCAAAATACCGTGATTAATTATTTGTTACGAATTATTCTGATTTTTAGAATGCATTTTAAGAATACTTTATCCATCAACCGTTTAAAATGAACAACACCGCTGTATGCTGTCAAAGAGGAACCCGCACTGATGTAAACAAACCCAACGCGCATGGCTGAACGAGTGAAGAAGACGCACATTCACTCTCTGACAGCAGATGGCGCTGATGGAACAGCAGAAATGCAGGCGTTTCACCGAAAACCTCTTAAACAAAGCAGACTCGCGCTACTAAACAGTTTTTAAATGTTTCAAACAGCCATTCGGTTTTCTGTATTCGCTACGGTGCTCATCACGTCACCAAATACTTAATACTTAAAGACTTAAGGCTATTTATTTTCAAACTTAAACATTTTATATTTTAATCTGGACTACATGCCCTAGATATTGTTTGAATATGTTCAGTGAAAATGAAAAATACTTCTAAAGCATTTATTAATCTTAGTTAAATGTAAATGTTAACATTTAATAACACATTATTAAAATCAAAAGTTGTATTTCTGTATTATTTAAATGGACCTGAGCTAACATTAACAGTTGTATTTTTTAACTGACGTTATCAAAGAATAACAACTTTATAAAAAAATGTAGCTATTTGCTCTTTGTTAATGTTACCTTATTGTTCTTTATAATTCTTTTGCAGTTTAATCTGTTTGAAACATTTGTTTACTTTATACATTTTTGTGTATTGCTTTATTGTATTTAAATGTTCAGTTGTTTTTGTCATAAGAAAAAGTTTACATTTACATTTATTTACATTTACATTAAACCTGTTATAGTATGATAACACTTTTTTTGCAACTTATTTCAATATCGTGATAATACCGTATACCGTGATAAAAGCTTCAGCAATTAATCGCAACATTGATACTGTCACATGCCTACAATGAGCCCTGCATGTGCTCTCTCTTTCTCTCATGTTAAGTGCGCGTGTGCGAGAAAAAGTGACAGACGGCGCTCTCAGCCAAGTCACGGTGCGTAAAGCTCAGCAGGAAATTATATCTGCACTAACCGTATTTTTTGCTCAATTATAGACTACTGTAATCTTACAATTTTTTTTGTAATCATACAATTTACTAGCTATTGGCTAATCAAAGACATTTTGGTCGCCTCTCGTGAAATTTTGTCGCATATGCGGGTTTGACCTCATTCGAGGCGTGTTTTCCCAAAGTTTGAGTCAGCATATGAATATGGCAGATATTATTTAGATGTTATCCCTTTTACCTGATGTTTGTTTCTGTCTTAGTTTCTGGCTTCTGTTTCTGTCTTGAAACAGTATTTAAGTCACATGACAGGAGGTCATACTGTTAAAGATCGGCAAACGAGTTTTGAGGACGTTTAGCTGAGCGTCTGGATGTAAAGCGCTGACTGAAGCTCTCTAAGTGTAAGATGAGATCAGAACAGGATGGATGATTAAAAAAAAAAAAGAATACTTCTATTCAGCAAGGTTGCATTAAATTGATCAACTGTGACATTAAATACATTTTACAGAGGGGATAAAAATGCATCATGGCGTCCATATATGACACAGCACAACTGTTTTCAACATTGATAATAATCAGAAATGTATTTTTAAGCATCAAATCATCATATCAGAATGATTTCTGAAGGATCATGTGACAATGAAGACTGGAGTAATGATGCTGAAAATACAGCTTTGATCACAGGAATAAGTTACATTTTACAATATAGGCAAATAGAAAACTGTTATTTTAAATTGCAATAATATTTCACAATATTACTGTTTTGGATCAAATAAACACAGCCTTGGTGAACAAAAGAGATTATTAAAAAGTCTTACCAACCCCAAACCTTTGAATCAGTGGAATTGTTTTTCACCAGTTTCATCATCCAGGATGCAGGTGATAATTGTCTATGAGAATATGGTCAGTGCTAGAGGGAGAGTTCTGGAGGGTTTGGTTCTGGATTTCAGGTTTAGAGTTTCATATGCATATTCTCTGTGCTTTTTAAGAAGGGTACAAAAACTGTCGCTTGGGGCGGTACCCTTTCAAAAGATATACCTTTGTACCTAAAGAGTCCATATTAGTACCTCAACGGTACATATTAGAACCTTTTTAAAAAGTACTGTCCTAATTAAAGCTTTTGTACCTTTTTTCTGAGAGTGTAGAAGACCATATTTTGTTTATATCTTGTCTTGTAATGCACTGGCTTGTCACCTCACTATCGTGTATGAGTGTCTGTGTTTCTCTGTAATCCTGTTCAGACGACACCACAGACAGACCCTGGAGATGCAACACAAGAGCATGCATTTGTCTCATAGGCCTAAATGCACTGACACATGCATGTTTCAGGTTTTCTCAGTTGTCCTTCTCAGCGTCTTCTCCCTGGTCCAGGTTCATGCCGCTCAAACACGTTAACTCTCTGCGTGTTGTGTCTTGTTGACATTCTGGAACGATTTGAAACCGTACAGCTGCTCTTTGCAGGAGCTCTTCTGCATTTTTGTGTGTGTGTTTGTGCGCCGTTGGCTGGAGAAAGTGCTGCGTTTCTGTCCGTTTCCTCTTTCCTGTTTGTGATGATGTCAGATGCATCAGCTGGCTTGATTCAGTTTCAATCATTGTCGTCTTTTGTCAACGTCTCAAAGCTTTAGGTGTGTGTTCCAGTGTTATTTTAGTATTATTTTTATACTATTATATAGGGGTGTAATGATAAACTCATGTCATGATTCGATACATTTCACAATACTGAACTCACAATATGATATTATTGCGATACTCTAAGACATAGCTTATGGTAAAAGGTTGACAAAAAAGTACTTCTGATTAAAAAGCTAAATTTAGTATTAGTACATTGGGGGTGGAAATGAATAGGCTTGGACTTAGTGCTGGTAACCCAATTCACAGGACAATGGTGACACCAGAATAAAAATAATGAATTATTTTAGACGAATATGCTTGCACTCTGTCACTGAATAGATATATTTCAAGTAATGCAGGACACTTTTTACTGGTAACATAAGAAATTTGGCATTATCAGGAACCACAAATATTCCCCATTGCATTATTATACATTATATTCAATGTTATATATAGTAGTTAATGTAGTAATGACACTTTCCTCACACACAATAATTTTCATTTATACACAATATAGGTTGTCGTTATCCACAATACATATTGTTGCATTTTTGCATTGCGATATATTGTGGCACGATATATTGTTACACCCCTACTATTATAGTATTTATTCGTATTTTTAAATTAGTTTTCAGTTTTCATTAAAATTTTTTTAGTAATTTTGTTGAAGAAAATGAATGCCAAATGTATTTGAAACAAAAATAATTTTTGAATTTTGAAAAATATATGCATTGCATTAACCATGCTTGCATTTTAATGCACTGCATTTTTATGGGCTGAAATTCAACATGTTTTTATATTTAATCTGTGAATATTTCAATTTAAAACATTTCACACACACATTTTTTATTATTAAAAATTCAATAATCCATATTCACTCAGATTTCACTTCCAAAATAAAGCATTAAAATGCAAGCATGGTTAAAGGTGCACTATGTAACTTTTCCGTCCGCTAGAGGTCGCCTATTCAGAACAAAGGCGTAGTTTGATGACGCCAAGTTTGAGCGCAGAATTTTGGGACATGTGGTCTTTACCTCACAGCCGGTGGAAAATAATCGGGATAGCACTCGGGCAGAAATCATGTTCATGGATGCGATTATTAACGGTACTGTAGTATGAAGCAGAGCAGACCCGAGTGTTGTGGGAGCTGAGCAAGGCAGCTGGAGTGATTTGTTAATAAGATGAACGCAACACACGCCTCACGAGCAGCGGGACGTTTATTATGCCACAGTCGCCGGCGCCATTTCCGCTTTTCTGGTGATGAGTATGAGGTAAAGCAGCACTGTTTATCATATTAGATACATTTGAGTGTGTTGAAAATGATGTTATGACGTTAATCTGTGCATTCGCTCAGCGGCTGCTATGACACCTGTTGCACACTGCAGTAAGAGTAAAGCGTTTCTGCAAAATAAAACCGGAAACCGAGGGTAACGCAGATATGACACAATTGACAGGCGACTCCCTCACACGTCCCGGTTCCTTGGTTAATCTCACGATTTAAAAATAGTTGGAAACATTTGGGATATTGTAAGTACTCAACTGAACAAAATATATAACACTGGCCTAGTGGTTTTTGGATATTTTACTGAAAAATTTTTACATAGTGCACCTTTAATGCAATGCAATGCTTTTTTTGCTTCAAATACATTTGGCATTATTTACTTCCATAGTTATGTGAATTTGCCTTTTTTGTATTATTTTTTACATTTTCTATTTAGCAAACTTATATTTATTTTAGTTTGTTTTAGTTTAATTTGTCATTTATTATTAATTTCTATAATATTTACTAGCTTTAATTTATATTTTTTTAATATAGAAATTTTAGCACTTAAAAATATTTTATTTCAGTATTAGAAATCGAATCGCCATGGCATGTTGTCATTGTCAATGTCATGTTGCAGTGTCAGTTGCATTGTTTTACCGGCATTCACATTGGATCTCTGAAGCATGGTTTAGATGTAAGGACACAAAACAGTAGTGACACTATTTAGGGTCAAATCTGAAGAAAAACCAGCAAAAGAACCACAGATCTTTAGAACATTCTCCGAAAGCTGGGAAACCTTTCTTGTCTTTTGAACCCCTTTGACTTAAAATATTTACTTGGTAGATTTTTTGTGAATTTTTCAATAATGTAACCGCACATTTGCATGTTCATGGTTCTCTGATGTTGGTAAATGTTCACATGACATGCAGGATATAGACATACATAGAATATGTAACATTGTTTTGTAAGTGTTGTATTTTGATTGCATTTAAAAAAAAAAGAAAAAAAGTAGGCTTTCATTTTTAGTGTTACTTTTGTATTATTTATTTTACAAATACTTATTTTTAGTTATTTAAATTTTCTTTATTCAGTAAGTTTTTTATTGTATTATGTCAAATTATTTATTTTAATTTTACATTGCTTTAATTTTTAGTGTTATATTTTCATTATTTCTCAAAAAAAAATACTTATTTTAATATTACATTTCTATGATTTTCATTTGTAGTAAGTTTTTATTTTAAAGTTATTTATTTTAATTTTACATTTGTATGTTTTTTTATTTTTAGTAAATGTATTATTTTACGTTATAATTTTTATTTTAAAATTAGTTAGTTATTAAAATTTTACATAATGCTTAAAGTAAACAAAGTAATAAAAAAATGACTAGAAATTAGTTCATTGTTTTTTCATTATACAACCTTACTGTATTTTACATTTTTATGATTTCAATGTTTCGCAAGTTTTCGTTCTAAAATGACTTAGGGTTTTAGTAGTGTTGGTGTGTCTTAAGTGAGATGTTTAGCGATGTTGTAATTGTACATCTTATTGAAGGTATGTTGAATATTTCTCATCATCATCTGGTGCTCCTGCAGAACCAAATGCAAGTTTTGTCTTCATTTTGAGATGCCAGCTGATGTAAAAACATCCCTGTCTTTCTGTTCAGGGCTGGATTACAAACGTACGTGGAGGTTCCTTCTTTTCTCAGGGCAACCACATCAAATCCAGCTGCAGTCTCGTGGCCTTCAACACGGATCAGGCTGGTACGAACTTTTGATTCTGCCGCATGTCTGTCTGAACGTGTGAGCACCTCTGATAACGTTTGCACTAAACAAATGCAAAAACTGATGCCAGATTAGATTAAACAGCAGGGGAACCAGTCTGTCTTGAGTTTTGTAAACAGTGTTTTTAGACATAACCTTGTTTATTCTGTCTCTGAAGGAGGTGGAATGGTCGGCCTGTCTTCTGTGAATGCCGGATCTGATGGGAAGTGGACCGTGACCCAGATTTCATGTCATGCTGGTAAGACACAGTACTATAGGCCCAACTAACATGCTTGGCTCATTTAACTTCATTTGGGGCAAAAATGGTTGTCTTTGAAGAAGCCTGAGTAAATATAAGCATTGTTTGGATGCTTTGTGTCAGATGCATCAGGCCAGTGTCACAGTTTACTAAAAATAAACCTGTATGACTTTGTCCTAATTCTCTTTCCGATCTTTCTGTCCCAGACCTCGTGACCGACTTGGACTTCTCTCCATTTGATGATTTCCTGTTGGCAACCTGCTCGGCTGATGAGACTGTAAGTCATGCTAAAGCAGTGATAGTTTTGTGTTGCTAGTCTGGTCAACTGCAGCTTATTCTGAGCATAAAAACTGTCTGAATGACCAACCACGTTTAGGTATATCTGATAGCATAATACACAAAAAAATGATAAACCACAATATATAGTAGGTCATATAATATAATATCATGCACCGTGTAAGCACATTATCTTAAATCTCTGAACATCTTCAATAATATCAAACCTAGTGACTATTTTTTCCTCTCAGAAGCTCAATGTAGCAGCCTGAAAAGTTATTAACATGATTATTTCCTGGTATATTGATATAAGTAAACCTAAATATAGACTATTTGTGTATTTACTCAGTCCACTTGAGTAGTTAATAATAACTTGTTTATTTATTTTACTTTTTTTACCTTAAATTTTTAAAAGAATGTAATTTAATTTTTATGTATATTTTATGATTACATTTTCTTTATAAATTTACTTATTTTTAAATTTATATATGTATTTATTTTTTATTTTTATTTTATTACATTTCTTTTTAAATTTCAAATATAATTTACTTATTTATTTTAACATTTATTTATGTATTTCGTTTTTGAAAATTATTTATTTAAATGTGTTTATTTATTTTTGAATGTATTTTTTTATTATTTAATTGATTAAGTTGAATGTATTTTGTTTACTTAAATGTTTGTTTTATTTATTGTTAATTAATTATTATTATTATTATTATTGTTATTATTATTAAGGATAATTTAAAAAAAAAATTGTTTACCCACTAAACCCTCAACCATAATGTGTTTACAGGTTGAATAGGTTTCATTTTCTAATATATATATATATATATAAAAAAAAACTTGGAAAGTTTTTTTTAAATCAAATGTTTTTTTTCTTGATTCAATCTTTAAGAATGTGCATCATTGGCCATCAGCTTTTATTAATGGCATCTGCTGATCTGTTGAGCTGTTTTGTCTGTTCAGCTTAAAAGCAGAAAAGCAAACACACACAATCATGAGGTATCAGGAGGTATTGTTATATCACCTTGTACAAATAGCATTTTTAGCAACTTTAACGCCACACAGATGTTGAAGAGGTTGACAGACGCCGCTGTCACTCGGGTCTGGTTTTCCTTTCTTTCACTAAAAGCTCAGCAGAATGAAGAAACAAACACACATGAGTCTGTCTGCTGATGCCTTCATATTTCTGCACAGCTGGCCTCCACCTGACATCTGCTCCAGTGCATATTTGAGTCAGTGGATTTAAGTGTTTAGTAGTCCCAGAGTGAGAACCTTTCCGTTTCAATGGTAATCATGGCTTCTGCTAAAATAACATGGTTACTTTTGCTTCCGTTAAACTGCTGTAAATTGGTATTAGCCACTTGTGATATTAGAAAATATATTACGTTTACTGAACAAATCTCATAGCTTTAGCGTACTGTTTGAAGATTCCATGATGTCTGTCTGTTGTTCTGTCATTCTGTCTGTCTGTCGTTCTTTCTTTCTTTTCTTTCTGTCTGTCGTTTTTTTCCTCTGTCGTACTATCTGTCTGTCAGTCTTTCTTTGTCTGTCGTCTGTCTTTCTGTCATTTTCTTTCTTCTGTCTTTCTTTGTCGTCTGTCTGTCTGGCGTTCTCTGTCTTCTGTCTGTTTGGCGTTCTCTGTCGCCTGTCTGTCTTTCTTTATCGTCTGTTGTCTGTCTGTCTTTCTTTGTCGTCTGTCTGTCTGTCGTTCTGTGTCGTCTGTCTGTCTTTCTTTGTCGTCTGTCTGTCTGTCGTTCTCTGCCGTATGTCTGTCTTTGTCTGTCTGTCTTTGTCCGTCTGTGTTTCTCTGTCGTCTGTCTGTCTGTCGTTCTCTGTCGTCTTTTTCTCTGTTGTCTGTCTGTCTTTCTCTGACAGTCTGTCGTTGTCTGTCTGTCTGTCTGTCATTGTCTGTCTGTCTGTCTGTCGTTCTCTGTCGTCTGTCTGTCTTTCTCTGGCTTCTGTCATTCTCTGTCGTTCTCTGTCTTCTGTCTGTCGTTCTCTGTCTTCTGTCTGTCGTTCTCTGTCTTCTGTCTGTCGTTCTCTGTCGTCTGTCTGTTGTTCTCTGTCTGTCATTCTCTGTTGTCTTTCTCTGTCTGTCTGTCGTTCTCTGTCGTCTGTCTGTCTTTGTCTGTCTGTCTTTGTCCGTTTGTCTTTCTCTGTCTGTCTGTTTGTCTGTCTTTCTCTGTCGTTCTCTGTCGTCTGTCTGTCAGTCATTCTCTGTTGTCTGTTTGTCGTTCTCTGTCTTCTGTCTGTCTTTCTTTGTCGTCTGTCTGTCGTTCTCTGTCGTCGGTCTGTCGTCTGTCTGTCGTTCTCTGTCGTCTGTCTGTCTTTCTTTGTTGTCTGTCTGTCGTTCTCTGTCATCTGTCTGTCTTTATCTGTTGTCTTCTGTCTGTCTCTGTCATCTGTCTGTCTTTCTCTGTCTTCTGTCTGTCTTTCTTTGTCGTCTGTCTGTCATTCTCTGTCGTCTGTCTGTCGTTCTCTGTCGTCTGTCTGTATTTGTCTGTCATCTGTCTGTCTGTCGTTCTCTGTCGTCTGTCTGTATTTGTCTGTCATCTGTCTGTCTGTCGTTCTCTGTCGTCTTTTTCTCTGTTGTCTGTCTGTCTTTCTCTGACAGTCTGTCGTTGTCTGTCTGTCTGTCTGTCGTTGTCTGTCTGTCTGTCGTTCTGTCTGTCTGTCGTTCTGTCTGTCTGTCGTTCTCTGTCTGTCTGTCGTTCTCTGTCTGTCTGTCGTTCTCTGTCTGTCTGTTGTTCTTTGTCGTCTGTCTGTCGTTCTCTGTCTGTCATTCTCTGTTGTCTTTCTCTGTCTGTCTGTCGTTCTCTGTCTGTTTTTCTCTGTTGTCTGTCTGTCTTTGTCTTTCTGTCTGTCTGTCGTTCTCTGCCGTCTTTCTGTCTTTCTCTGTCTTTCTGTCTTTCTCTATCTGTCTGTCTGTCATTCTCTGTCGTCTGTCTGTCTTTCTTTGTCTGTCGTTATCTGTCGTCTGTTTTTCTCTGTTGTCTGTCTGTCTTTCTCTTAGTCTGTCCTTGTCTGTCTGTCTGTCTTTCTCTGTCTGTTGTTCTCTGTCGTCTGTCTGTCTTTCTCTGTCTGTTGTTTTCTGTCGTCTGTCTGTCTGTCTGTCTTTGTCTGTCTGTCTGTCTGTCTGTCGTTCTCTGTCTTCTGTCTTCTGTCTGTTTTTCTTTGTCGTCTGTCTGTCGTTCTCTGTCGTCTGTCTGTCATTCTCTGTCGTCTGTCTGTCGTTCTCTGTCGTCTGTCTGTCTTTCTTTGTTGTCTGTCTGTCGTTCTCTGTCATCTGTCTGTCTTTATCTGTTGTCTTCTGTCTGTCTCTGTCATCTGTCTGTCTTTCTCTGTCTTCTGTCTGTCTTTCTTTGTCGTCTGTCTGTCATTCTCTGTCGTCTGTCTGTCGTTCTCTGTCGTCTGTCTGTATTTGTCTGTCATCTGTCTGTCTGTCGTTCTCTGTCGTCTGTCTGTATTTGTCTGTCATCTGTCTGTCTGTCGTTCTCTGTCGTCTTTTTCTCTGTTGTCTGTCTGTCTTTCTCTGACAGTCTGTCGTTGTCTGTCTGTCTGTCTGTCTGTCGATGTCTGTCTGTCTGTCGTTCTGTCGTTCTGTCTGTCTGTCGTTCTGTCTGTCTGTCGTTCTCTGTCTGTCTGTCGTTCTCTGTCTGTCTGTCGTTCTTTGTCGTTCTCTGTCTGTCATTCTCTGTTGTCTTTCTCTGTCTGTCTGTCGTTCTCTGTCTGTCATTCTCTGTTGTCTTTCTCTGTCTGTCTGTCGTTCTCTGTCTGTTTTTCTCTGTTGTCTGTCTGTCTTTGTCTTTCTGTCTGTCTGTCTTTCTCTACCTGTCTGTCTGTCGTTCTCTGCCGTCTTTCTGTCTTTCTCTGTCTTTCTGTCTTTCTCTATATGTCTGTCTGTCATTCTCTGTCGTCTGTCTGTCTTTCTTTGTCTGTCGTTATCTGTCGTCTGTTTTTCTCTGTTGTCTGTCTTTCTCTTAGTCTGTCGTTGTCTGTCTGTCTGTCTTTCTCTGTCTGTCGTTCTCTGTCGTCTGTCTGTTGTTCTCTGTCGTCTGTCTGTCTGTCTGTCTGTCTTTGTCTGTCTGTCTGTCGTTCTCTGTCTTCTGTCTTCTGTCTGTTTTTCTTTGTCGTCTGTCTGTCGTCTGTCTGTCGTCTGTCTGTCTGTCTGTCTTTGTCAAAAATTGTACTTAAAAAGTGCGGTTCCTCAACGCCCCTGTCTGCCAGGCCGGCCTCTTTGGCGACGCCATCGAGAGCTTCGCCCAGCAGTTCTTGTTGGCCCAGAAGCAGACGGAGGCAATAAAAAACATCCTGCCCCGATGACCAGCTGCTGCCTCCACTCAGTCATCAGCTGCAGCGTTCTCTGTCTGTCTTTCTCTGCCGTCTGTCTGTCTTTCTCTGTCATCTGTCTGTTGTCTGTTTTTCTCTGTTGTCTGTCTGTCTTTGTCTGTCTGTCTGTCGTTCTCGGTCGTCTGTCTGTTTTTCTTTGTCGTCTGTCTGTCTGTCTGTCTGTCTGTCTGTCTGTCTGTCTGTCTGTCTGTCTGTCTGTCTGTCTTTGTCAAAAATTGCACTTACAAAGTGCGGTTCCTCAACGCCCCTGTCCGCCATCGAGAGCTTCGCCCAGCAGTTCTTGGTGGCCCAGAAGCTGACGGAGGCGATAAAAAAACATCCTGCTCCGACGACCAGCTGCTGCCTCCACCCATTTGTCAGCTGCAGCGCCTCTGCCTGCTCGTCGCCGAGGCCGACCCCCCTGCGTTCGCCTCTGTCGTCTGTCTGTCTTTCTTTGTCGTCTGTCTGTCTGTTTGTCTGTCGTTCTCTGCTGTCTGTCTATCTGTCAACAAACATTTTATTAGTACACACTGATGAATTATACACCATTCGATTTTTTAAGACTTTAAGAGTTTTTAAAAGTTTTTATAAAGACTGTATACAAATTTCCATGATTTAGCATATGTTTTTAGGAATTACCACACTATAGTGTTAAATAATATTTCTCTCTTCTCTTTCCCCATACAGGTGAAACTGTGGCGCGTGTGTGATCTGGATCAGGATCAGCCCAGTAATGCTGAGGTCACTCTGAGCCCCGGAGACGGGCGACTGGAGGTTGTTCTCTTTCACCCCGCGGCCTCAGGTCTGCTCGCTGTGGCGTCTACGAGGGGCATTCAGGTGTGGGACGTCACACGAGACTCCGCCTTGACAGGTAAACTCACACCTTTTGCATTCTTACGCACAACCATCACTGCTGTTAAACGCCTGATTTATTCTTATTTATTTAATTACTTTAGGTGTACACCTAAGTCCTATTCAGACTGTAGTTGTTTTTCATTTCAGTATGATAGGCCATTTCTGGTATGCTATATTTATACAAAATATTTTTACATTATTTATTTATATTTATATTTACATTTACATTTACTTTTACATTTATTTATTTACTTACTGTATTTTTACATATATGTATTTTTTCATTTATGTATTTGTTTGTTTATATTTTCCAATGTATTAATTGTTTATTTTTAACTATTTCATTTGTTTTAATGCATTTATTTTTTAGTACAATTATTTATTTATTTAATTTTATTTATTTTGTTTATATTTAACTATTAATTTGTTTTAATCAATTCATTTTTTAATACATTTATTTATTCATAAAATTATTTATTTATTTAAATTCATTTTTTATGTGATCTTAAGTGTCTTAAGTTAATTCACATCCAAACTGATGCCCAAAAATCTATTTTATTTTTTAAATCAAATATTTTTCAACTACTGACAAGTGCCTTAGGTGCACAATATTGAAAAATATTGAAAATAAAAAACCAAAACCAACAAAAGTCCAATCAGGTAAACTGTTAAAATGTTCTTGTCCAATGACCAATGAACCTCGTCCCTCGTCTGAATTCATGACTTGCAATTACAGCCTGAATAATGCAGTCCATGAGGGTTTTGTCTGCAGCGTTTTTGTCTCTGCTGTGTGTTTCTTTTTGTTTGTTTTGTCTTTGTCTGTATTTCAATGTTTGGTTTGATCTGCTGAGCCTCTGGTGGTTTCCAGGGCTGCACTTGTTACAGTCATCTGGGGTCTGACGTGGAGCGGCTGAGGTAAATGTTTGAACTCAGAAGCCCCTCAGAGCTTTGGGCCGCCTGGCTCCGGAGCCCCATGATGGCTGCTGGTGCTTCCCAACCTCACATCACTGTCTGCCTTCATGTGCTTGTGTCCCCGTTAGCTGTGTTTCATTCACTCCCTCTGTCATTTTACACCAGACTCTGTCACTTAAAACAAAACGAATCTAGCGCCTCGGAAGTCAGATCTCTGAGAAGATAAAAATTGCTGGAATAAAATGTTTTTTATAAAAAAAAATTATAAGTAAAAAAAAAAACTTTTTTAATTGCTTTAGTTTGTTAATTATATTAAAATAAATTTTTCTCATAGGCTCTGTTTACACCTGGTATTAAGATGCATTTTGGTCGATCGGATCACAAGTGGACAACACTAAGTAGTGGTGGGGGAAAAAATTGATACAGCATAGTATCGCAATATTTTTGGTGGGGATATTGTATCGATACAAGGACGGCAAGTATCAATATTTTCAGGAACTGAATTTCAGCTCGTATTGTGCAGAATTTTACTGTAAACTCCGCTCTTATAACGCAGGAAATAATAATAATTTAAAATATTTCTTTCAGACAGTAATATTACAAGCTGAGCTGTGTGCAGGAAGAGCATCTCACATATTTCTGAACGTGGACTGCTCTGTCCATGTTTATGTGTTAGTTATTTGTTGATTTGTCATGCAAGTGCAAGCTAACTGCTCACTGCAATGCAACAGAACTTCTCTCACAATTACAATCAAAGAAGCTTGCATCACTTGCCTACTGCAGCACCGTTTAGATTTTTTTGTAGTAGTAAAAATAATTTTATTCAGTTAGAGAACAGATTAAAGTCCAAGTGAACCGTAAGTTGCTACTGATTTTATTCCAGTGCTGTGACGTATTTCCAAGTGAAACGGAATATTGAATAGAGGGCAGGGTTTCACTTCAGCACTTCTCCTCTCCATCTCGCGCTCATAGCAGACTAACGGTTGGAGGGGAGTGGTTAATGATATTACAACCCAAGCCATCAAACTGACATCATCTGAGAAGGAATGCCATTCCAGACCGGAAGTTACTTTTCAGATTTTGATTAAAGATTACCACGGCAAAAAAACATTTCTGTGTATTAACTTGCATGGATTAATTGTTCACCCTAAGACCTGTAATGTGTGCTAAAAAAAAAATAAGATCGATTTTGATTTCATGAGGACTTTAACTACAATTAAAAACTGTATGGAAGTAAAATAATGGCAAATATTTTTGAAACAAAAAAGCTTGTTGAATTGCACTACTTGAAAAAATATGCATTGCATTAACCATGCTTGAATTTTAATGCATTGTATTTTTAGGGCTTGCATTTTTATGGGCTGAAATTCAACATGGTTGTATATTTAAGTGTGTAATATTTAACATTTCACACCCATTTTCATTATTAAAAACTCAATAATCCATATTCACCTTTCAGATTTCACTTCCAAAATATTCATTCTGTTAAAAAATACGACCTATAATATTAGACAGGCAGTTTTCGGTCTATTTTATTTCGCTTTACAAATTCGCTTCCACAAATTCAGTGGTTCAAATTCGACAGTAAATTCAACAGTTCACGTCCGGGAACTGCAGGAATAGCAGTAGATTACTGAGCATAATCTCCATCTGCTGTTAGTCGGCCTCACCAGCAGGTGGTGCAAGCGGCTGTTGACGAAGACCAGAGCAACGTGTAGAGAGAGTCATTCATTCATTAAATGGATTTACAGAAATGGAGCAAGCGATACGTATTTGTGATGATTATCAGGGCCAGTATATGAAAGAGCTGATAAAGACACAAAAGCTGTGTTTACATTTAAGTCTTCACGGTTACTTTTGTACATGTAAGAGATAGTCAAAAACGCTTTCGATCGGATTGCTTTCGTAGTGTAAACGCTCATGTGTTCGAAAAGCCACAAAAGACGACTACTCTCCGCCTACTGACCTAATGCGTAAACATTATGGGAAGTGTGCTAGCCAGACGGGATTTAAACTTTGTCTGCTGAAGACCCAAGTTTGGTTTGAAGATGAAAAACATACCAAGCACAATGTTCTCTCACCATTCCTGATTTCTAACACACACTCACAGCGTTTGGCTTGTCTTGTGGTTGTCAGAGCAGAAACTGATGCTCTCTGTGTTTTTCCGCCGTTGTGTTCATATGTAAATTGAGCAAGCATATTTTGTCCATTAGATCTAAAGATCTGAAGAAGATTACCCATTTACCTTGTCTACTTGTGATCCGATCGACCAAAATGCATCTGGTGTAAACAGGGCCTTTGTTTTGTCCAAACAGATAAATCTGATAGAATCGAATAGAATAAATAATTTTAGTATTATGTATTGGTACTATTGTAGTATTTATTAATATTGTGAACTGTGAAATTTCTATTTTTTCAATTTTAGGGAATTTTTTAAAATATTTATTAATATTTCTTATTTAATTTTCAATTTTTTATTTTTTGAATTTTTCACTGAGATCTACTTTGGCATATTACATAAGCTTTTCCCAGCGCATCGGTTTGTGCTGCCACACTTCCTTAACATGTCTGTGTGTGTGTGTGTGTGTGTGTGTGTGTGTGTGTCTGTCTGTCTGTGTCTGTCTGTGTCTGTCTGTGTCTGTCTGTGTCTGTGTCTGTGTCTGTGTCTGTGTCTGTGTCTGTGTGTCTGTCTGTCTGTCTGTCTGTCTGTGTGTCTGTCTGTCTGTCTGTCTGTCTGTCTGTCTGTCTGTCTGTCTGTCTGTCTGTGTTTCTGTGTGTGTGTCTGTCTGTGTGTGTTTCTGTGTGTCTGTGTTAGAGATGCGCGGTTGGTGGTTACAGCCGTGGACTCCGCGGATAAACCGCGGATCGGGCGGATGATGTGATGAAAAATAATATTTTAATTAAATTTGGGTGGGTGGCGGTTGAACCAATCAAATGAAAAAAATATATACATTTTTAAATATTGTTACAGCGCCTGGTAGGCCACTAAGCAAACCTGCAGGCTATGAGCCCAGCTGTCAGTATGGAGGCCTAAACGTCTCGTAGATGATGCCTGGGTTATTTTGTTTCGATATTAGTTATATTTTAAAACAGCCAGTCATTGTAGCCTACCACTCAGGGAATAGGCATTTAAAAGATAGAGAGATTGTGGAGTAATCTCAGAAATGACATCTGGCAATGGCAGCGCGAGATGTTCAGAAGAATGCAAGACCTAAACTTCTACAAGCTCAATAACATCCACAGCGAAAAATAGTCGGAAAACTTTGCCTATTAATTAGATGTGCAAAGCAAGCAGGCAAGTTTTGGGGTTGTTATGGACAATTAAAAATGTGAACATGCACGTTGCACTGTTGTGCGGTAGACTTTCAGCGAATTTCAGTGAATGAATAGAGTCGGCGTGTCTTTAAAAATCGAGGCTCCATAGTTTGTTTCTTGTATGATTGTTAGGCCTGCTGGTATAAAATGAATTACACTGTCTGCCTGAAAAAGACGCGCTCTCTTCTCATGCAGTCAACATTAAGGGTTTCATTTCTTCAGGCTCGTCCTAGTCGTCACCCTGACATGACAGTGCGTAGAGAAAATTAGCCTATGTGAATGACTTGTTATTTTATTTGAGCTTTCTTTCTTTTTGCAAAAAAATTAAGTGCAATGGGCATTAATTAGTAGTGGGCTAAATGGCAGCATGTTAAAAAAAATGTGCCAAATTGCGTTTTTTTATTACAATAATAAAATTGTACAGTAGTCTATTCAGGTAAGGTCAGGTTTGCAGATGTGCGTTTTATTTAGGCTATTTATTTATTTTTGTCCCTGTGCGCCGATCAGAGATGGAGTTCACTGGGACTTAGCCTTTAAATATCTTTGCTGCATTGGATCAGTATCCTTTCTAGAACAGGCTTTCTAGCTTGCGTCAGCAGCACCTTGCATCGCCTATAGACCTTAAAACAATCAGCGGATGGCGAGCGAGTGCGGTTTTGAAAATTGGTAAAAAAACGTTGGTGCGAATGGATGATGAGTTTTGTGATGCGGTTGCGGATGAAGTAATAGCCCATTCATGCATCTTTAGTCTGTGTGTTTCTGTGTGTGTGTGTTTGTCTGTGTCTGTCTGTCTGTCTGTGTGTGTCTGTGTGTGCTCAAATTCCCAGCACTATCATGCTTTTCTGTGTGTGTTCCTCACAGATGTCACAGATGTCCTGTCTTAAAGATTGTGAACTTACCTTGAATGTTTGTCTTGTGTATATAGTGTGTGTTGTGACGTGTCTGTGTGTGTTTGTGTATTTGTGCAGTTCTGGAACAGCATGCGGATCAGCTGCAGGGTCTGGCCTGGAAAGAAGACGGATCACTGCTGGCTTCATCCTGCAAGGTAAATGCTCTCTACAGCACAATTACCAAAATGTGTCACACCTTCTGGTGGCTCGTAGACAGCAGGAGAAATCAGTGCGGAATGCAAGGAATATAGTGCAACTGGAATTGTGCAAAGTTAGAACCAGTTCACAGAATGCGAGGCACAGGTCAGTAGAACAAAAGAAAGCGCAAGTAGCACAACATGCATTTTTTTTTTTTTTAAGTTGAACGGGCGCAACGGTCAAATGCATCCATCTAGCGCGTGTTTACATTGAAAAACAATGGAAAGGTAGTGCAGTGGAATGGAAAAACACCACAGGCCACAGTTCACAGTTCCAGTATCTTTTGCTGATGACATAAGCCGCCTGTTTTATCATGCTGTTAATATTTAGAAAATAAGGAATTTAACAGTGTTATTTTTTTATCAGTCAGATACTCTTAGGTTTTATTAATATTTTGATTAATTTTTTATTTTTCGCTATTTTTAGTTAGTTTTTTACTATATAGTTTTTATTAATTTTAATTTCAGTTTTATTAGTACATTAAAGGAACACGCCAACTTTTTGGGACTTCAGCTTATTCACCGTATCCCCCAGAGTTAGATAAGTCCATACATACCATTTTTATCTCCGTGTCTGCCATAACTCTGTCTGCCATAACGCCAACATTTTCCTATTTACATGTTGCGATGTGTATAGTTACATAGTGTACTAAGACCGACGGAAAATTAAAAGTTGCAATTTTCTAGACCGATATGGCTAGGGACTATACTCTTATTCCTGCGTAATAATCCAGGAACTTTGCTGCCGTACCATGGGTGCAGCGGTGCAATGATATTACGCAGCGCCTGAAAATAGTCCCCAGCACGCTCTCTGTGCAAGCAGGTTGTCACGTTGGTTATGTTGACGGAAGTTAGCCTATTTTCAGGCGCTGACAGCGTTATGGCACGCACGGAGATAAAAATTGTATGTTTGGACTTACCTAACTCTGGGGAATACAGTGAATAAGTGAACTTATTTTATTTCAGTTATTTGACAGGGCACCATTTCTAATGTAGGGTTTTACTTTAATTTCTTTCCATCTAATATTTTTTTTTTTCAACTCTATTACGAAACAAAACAGTTTCAATTATAGGTTGATATACACTCACCTAAAGGATTATTAGGAACACCTGTTCAATTTCTCATTAATGCAATTATCTAATCAACCAATCACATGGCAGTTGCTTCAATGCATTTAGGGGTGTGGTCTTGGTCAAGACAATCTCCTGAACTCCAAACTGAATGTCAGAATGGGAAAGAAAGGTGATTTAAGCAATTTTGAGCGTGGCATGGTTGTTGGTGCCAGACGGGCCGGTCTGAGTATTTCACAATCTGCTCAGTTACTGGGATTTTCACACACAACCATTTCTAGAGTTTACAAAGAATGGTGTGAAAAGGGAAAAACATCCAGTATGCGGCAGTCCTGTGGGCGAAAATGCCTTGTTGATGCTAGAGGTCAGAGGAGAATGAGCCGACTGATTCAAGCTGATAGAAGAGCAACTTTGACTGAAATAACCACTCGTTACAACCAAGGTATGCAGCAAAGCATTTATGAAGCCACAACACGCACAACCTTGAGGCGGATGGGCTACAACAGCAGAAGACCCCACCGGGTACCACTCATCTCCACTACAAATAGGAAAAAGAGGCTACAATTTGCAGGAGCTCACCAAAATTGGACAGTTGAAGACTGGAAAAATGTTGCCTGGTCTGATGAGTCTCGATTTCTGTTGAGACATTCAGATGGTAGAGTCAGAATTTGGCGTAAACAGAATGAGAACATGGATCCATCATTCCTTGTTACCACTGTGCAGGCTGGTGGTGGTGGTGTAATGGTGTGGGGGATGTTTTCTTGGCACACTTTAGGCCCCTTAGTGCCAACTGGGCATCGTTTAAATGCCACGGCCTACCTGAGCATTGTTTCTGACCATGTCCATCCCTTTATGACCACCATGTACCCATCCTCTGATGGCTACTTCCAGCAGGATAATGCACCATGTCACAAAGCTCGAATCATTTCAAATTGGTTTCTTGAACATGACAATGAGTTCACTGTACTAAAATGGCCCCCACAGTCACCAGATCTCAACCCAATAGAGCATCTTTGGGATGTGGTGGAACGGGAGCTTCGTGCCCTGGATGTGCATCCCACAAATCTCCATCAACTGCAAGATGCTATCCTATCAATATGGGCCAACATTTCTAAAGAATGCTTTCAGCACCTTGTTGAATCAATGCCACGTAGAATTAAGGCAGTTCTGAAGGCGAAAGGGGGTCAAACACAGTATTAGTATGGTGTTCCTAATAATCCTTTAGGTGAGTGTATATTTATACCATTTATATTTATTTATTTATTTTAAAAAATTAATTAATTCATTTTTATATAGTAATTTATTAATTATATATTCATTATTTGCATAGGCTTGTGGAAAGAAGGGGTTTTGAGAATCTGAATCTTCAAATTAACTGTTTATATTAATGTTTTATTTCTTGTACATTTTTAAAATATTATAAAAAATTATTAATATATTTATTTTAATTTAGCTCTCATTAGAGCTGTTCTATTGCTTATTACCTGTTTTGGGTCTTGTGTTCATTATGTTGATAATATGATGTAAAATATATTGCAGGTTACTGTTAGGAGGCAAATTTACTCATGTTTCTAGGAGTTTTCGGAAATGTGTTTGGAAAGTTATGCATCTGCCACTACAGACAGTAGCACATTCTCACCAACAGATGTCGCCAAAGTGTGTGTTTTTCCCCATCATGGGTCTCATCACTGTGGATCATTACACAGATTGGTTGTGAAACTCATAAACTCTGCTGCTGATGGTGGTGCCATCAAGGTCTGTCGAGCTCCGAGTCTGAGAGGATGTGAATCAGTAAATCTGATTTGAGGAAGCTTATTACATCTGGCCTCGATATCAGCCCTTTTGTCTTTTACGCATCAGGACAAACACTTAATACAGCAAATGTGTCAGTATGATCAATCTGAAACATTAAAGCACAGTGTCTTTTCCTCACTGCAGATATGTTTCTATTTCTGGACACAAAAGGTTTGTGTTTGGCAGGAGCAATGTTTTGATTGAGTTTATGGAAAGAGTTTTGTTAAATCAAGTGGATGAAGATATACTGGACTTTGAAAACCGAATTACATATTGTCTTCCGATAGAAGCTGAGATCTCAAAGCATACCTGAATTTGGCGGCATCTACAGCTTGACTTTGTTGCGTTTGAAGTGTTGCGGAGAGAGGAGAGTTCAGCCCTCACCTGGCCCCCGGGAGCCCGGCGCCAGACCCCCAGAGCGGCTGATTTAGCACCCTAGAGGAGAGAGACTGACATGGGTACAGAGAGGCATGCTCACCCGCCCCTGCAGGAAATGGGGAGCAATCCATAAAGAAATAATAACATGCTGCAGCGCTTTTCCATCAGCCTGTTTAATGCTCTCAGAGGTGCAGAGCCAAAGGATGCTGGAGTTTATGGCTGGATGAGGAATTTTAGGATTAGTTTATGAGGATAAATGATGTCGTTTGAGTTTGCACTGAATGCTTTGTGCTTTGTGCTGCTTCAAGATGGTAGTCACTCCATTTTGTATTTTATATTGTGCAAATAGTGGTTGACATATTTATATTTATGCTATTCATTTCTTTTAACATTTTTATATTTATGTATTATTTTTTTTTAAAATAATTTATTATTGTTTTATATAAATTTGCTATAGTATTTTTATTTATTTGAACATTTTTATATTAATTCATTTTGTATATTAATTTGTTAATTTTATATAAATTTTTATATTTTTTATTATTTGTAGAATATTTTTAAATGTATATTGAATATGTTTATATTAATTTATTATAATTAATGTTAATATATAAACATAAATATGTGAAATACTTATTAATGTATATTATTTTAAATGTATATATAAATTATAAAATTATAATTAATAGTTTTAGTATGTTAATTATTTTTATATTAATTTGTTTTTATACTAATTATTTTTTATAATAATTTATTATTGTTTTATATTAACTTGTTAATTTATATAATTTTATATTTATTTCTTTTTAACATTTTTTACATTAAATATATGTATATTCATTTATTATTTTTATAATATTTAAAAAATTATATTTATTTTAACATTTTTATATTAACTTATTAGTTTATTATATTATTTTATTTATTTATTCACTTGAACATTTTTATATTAATTAGCTTATGTATCTTATATACCTTTTTTATACAAATGTATTATTGTATATTAATGTATACTTTTTAATAATATTGTATATAATATTTTAAAATGTATATTTATTGTAACAATTTTATTTGATTTATTAACTGTTATTGTAATTTATTTTTTTAATTAATGTATTACATTTTAATATTTTGTTTATATTTTAATTCATGCGTAATATTTGCAATACTAAGCTTTATTCCATCCTGAACCCATTAAGAAAAACACCTCATCATGACAGTGGACCAGAATGCATCCTAAAATTTCAGAGGAGAGTTGAGAGAAAAAATACAAACGGGACCAAGCTATAAATGTGACACTAGATCACAGACTGAACTCCGAGGTTGTGCCCTCAGTCGAGTCGAGCTGTAATTTAAGAGAATAGGCTCTCCAATCTCCCCAGATCCACCTTATTAAAGCAAATAAGCACTGCCAACATGTGCGTTCAATTCCAGCCGTTTTCCCCCATTAGGTGAACGGGAGGAGAGGGCGGTAGCGGAGAGCGCGGCTCGTGACAGGCCTCGTTTGGAGGCATGGACGTGCATATTTTATGACACGGCTGCGTGCACAAATGCCTGCCACATGAACGCAGAGGCTTTGTTCCACAGCGACAGTGGAAGTTTATGATTAAAACACCATCAAAGTATGAAAGCAGGTGTTGATTTATGGGCTTGTGACTGCTTTTGAGTAAAGTATATACTGTAGTATAAAAGTATTAACAAGTATTTCCAGGGTTGTTTTAGTTATCTAAAACCATAAAAAAATACAATTACTTTAAATTAAGTGAACAATAACGGAAATAAAATAAAATATTTAAAAAAACATTAACTTAATTTTGCCAGCTAGTTTTCATTTAGTTTAACTTGATGTGCAAAAGCTGAAAATTAATTTATTAATTATTTTAAATTATTTATAGAATTATTTTAAAATTAAAATTTATAAAAAAAAAAAAAAATATATATATATATATATATATATATATATATATATATATATATATATATATATATATATATATACACAGTCACCTAAAGGATTATTAGGAACACCATACTAATACTGTGTTTGACCCCCTTTCGCCTTCAGAACTGCCTTAATTCTATGTGGCATTGATTCAACAAGGTGCTGAAAGCATTCTTTAGAAATGTTGGCCCATATTGATAGGATAGCATCTTGCAGTTGATGGAGATTGGTGGGATGCACATCCAGGGCACGAAGCTCCCGTTCCACCACATCCCAAAGATGCTCTATTGGGTTGAGATCTGGTGACTGTGGGGGCCATTTTAGTACAGTGAACTCATTGTCATGTTCAAGAAACCAATTTGAAATGATTCGAGCTTTGTGACATGGTGCATTATCCTGCTGGAAGTAGCCATCAGAGGATGGGTACATGGTGGTCATAAAGGGATGGACATGGTCAGAAACAATGCTCAGGTAGGCCGTGGCATTTAAACAATGCCCAATTGGCAGTAAGGGGCCTAAAGTGTGCCAAGAAAACATCCCCCACACCATTACACCACCACCACCACCAGCCTGCACAGTGGTAACAAGGCATGATGGATCCATGTTCTCATTCTGTTTACGCCAAATTCTGACTCTACCATCTGAATGTCTCAACAGAAATCGAGACTCATCAGACCAGGCTTTGCTGCATACCTCGGTTGTTATTTCAGTCAAAGTTGCTCTTCTATCAGCTTGAATCAGTCGGCCCATTCTCCTCTGACCTCTAGCATCAACAAGGCATTTTCGCCCACAGGACTGCCGCATACTGGATGTTTTTCCCTTTTCACACCATTCTTTGTAAACTCTAGAAATGGTTGTGTGTGAAAATCCCAGTAACTGAGCAGATTGTGAAATACTCAGACCGGCCCGTCTGGCACCAACAACCATGCCACGCTCAAAATTGCTTAAATCACCTTTCTTTCCCATTCTGACATTCAGTGTGGAGTTCAGGAGATTGTCTTGACCAGGACCACACCCCTAAATGCATTGAAGCAACTGCCATGTGATTGGTTGATTAGATAATTGCATTAATGAGAAATTGAACAGGTGTTCCTAATAATCCTTTAGGTGAGTGTGTGTATATATATATATATATATATATATATATATATATATATATATATATATATATATATATATATATATATATATATATATATATATATATATACTGTAAACAGAAAATGCAGCCTTATGTTTTTTATTATTAATGAAGGTATTATTTATTTATTTTTGCTGATGTTTTGAATTTATGCTAGTGTAATATACAGTTATATTTTAACCTGGGTTTATGTTAACAGACTTGTAACAAATGCCACATGAAGCCATTTCTACCATATAATAATTGAGGCCTTTTGAAAAACAAAAGCATAAAGAATATATTTTTATATATATATATATATATTATTACTTTTACATGTAGTCAGACTTTTAGTAGTAAACTACAGTAGTACATTCAGCATCTGGCTCTCATTCACCATCTCAAACATATTCTCAAAAATAATTTTCAACATCTTCAAAATCAATATTTTAATCACTGACAGCTTCTTCAGCAGATCCACCATCAAAGAAGTGTGTCTAGTGAATGACGTCCCGAGTCATTAAAGACACGAGGGATGCGTTTAAGGGTTAAACAAACTGTTTGAATGTTATCTTTCTAATGCATCAAAATAATTGACAATAATTCTATTGTATTTTATTAGAATACTGTAGCGACAGTTTGTTGTGCATTACAATGAAGAGGCCTGTGGGAAGTTAACTTGAGCACATTCAGATGAATGTGAGAAGTGTCAGTCTGAGCTCAAACTGCACGCATTGATTAAACAGCTGTTGCCCCTGCGCACACACACACACACACACAGTGCATGTGTCATGCTTTTCGTTTATTGCAGCATGTGCGTTCAGTCTCTCTGTGATGGGCGTCAGGGGTCGGACGGGTCAGACTGTGTGTAGTCTGTTAAGTTTGAGTAGGCATGTAATAAAAGCCTTCCTGTTAAATCACGAGGCATACAGATTCTGATGTGCGATCAGGTTCTTCTGTGTGTTTACACTGATGGTAATCTCAGCGGCTGATCTCGGGTCAGGAGTGTCAGATGCGTACGGCCAGTCGGGTCTGGTCTGCGGTCTGTCTGGGGACTGCACGGCCTTGTGGGTGGGCTTCCCATGATGGCCCCTGTTTGCAGTGTCAACCTATAAACAGCAAATAAAATAGCATGACTGCACAGTGCATGACATGAAAGATAGTTTGAATAATATACTGTATTCTCTTGAAGGGATAAAGAAGTAGTTGCTAGTTTTGAAAAGAGGGTTTGATGTAGGCTATGTTCAGAATGGAACATAGCATACTGCTTACTGTGCAGTGCACACTCAGTGCTGCCTAATATTTACTGCCTATATATCCAAAAAGTCAACATTATGCAATGAAGCATTTCAAACACTACTTATAGTATACTACATTGTTTACATGTAGAAGGAACAGTAGCAAAAACGGCTGAGTGAGTGAAATAATGATCAGTATCTTAACATTATAAGATGGGTAGAGTGGTTTGTAATCTGACCTCTCTTTGTGTGATGGTTCTGCTTTATTTGGTGTTATTCAGCACTAAATGCAGCATGTCACTGTGAAACAGTGTGGCTCTGTGTGAGCGGTTACTGTTTGTGCTTGTGCTGTTGTTTTGGTTTTGGTGACTTGTGTCTGGTGTGTTTTTCTGGAGAAGAGGTGGTTACTGAGCATGTCTTAAGGGTGTGTTATGGGTAAAAAGCATTATTCCCTGTTTCCCAGTGTCTTTGGGGGGTGTTTGAGAGCGTCTGTCTCACTGGACTGAAACCACTCAGTGACTGGTGTGTTGCCTATGAAGGCAGTATTTAAAGGCATCACAGGCACATTCCAGCTGTTCTAGCTAAGAAATGTTCTGTTGTGATTGGTCTATTCTCCTCTGATTGGTCAGATGGCCCAGTCTGTTGTGATTGTTCTACTCTTCTCTGATTGGTCAGATGGCCCAGTCTGTTGTGATTGGTCTACTCTGCTCTGATTGGTCAGATGGCCCAGTCTGTTATGATTGGTCTACTCTGCTCTGATTGGTCAGATGGCCCAGTCTGTTGTGATTGGTCTACTCTGCTCTGATTGGTCAGATGGCCCAGTCTGTTGTGATTGGTCTACTCTTCTCTGATTGTTCAGATGGCTCAGTCTGTTGTGATTGGTCTACTCTTCTCTGATTGGTCAGATGGCCCAGTCTGTTGTGATTGGTCTACTCTTCTCTGATTGGTCAGATGGCCTAGTCTGTTATGATTGGTGTACTCTTCTCTGATTGGTCAGATGGTCCAGTCTGTTGTGATTGGTCTACTCTGCTCTGATTGGTCAGATGACTCAGTCTGTTGTTATTGTACCGCTGATTTGTACCGTTATTGTGCACAGTGTGTGTCTGAAACGAAACGTCCATTACCATATCTGAGTTTAAGCTCTGGATCTTCCTCAGCACTAGATACACAGTGATACGAACAGTAACGATGACATCGGTTTTACTTTGCACTTTGATCTTTGAAACTTTGCAGACCTTTTACATTCACAAACTGCTATATTACACACTACATGAAATATAATATTCTAAAAAGCATAATGGGGCACATGTGTAATGCTACTTGTTTGATATTGCAATCATTAGAATTCTGTCTTAGCAGACATCAGCCTATCTTGACAGTGAAGTAGCTCAAAATAATTTTGAAACTCTATGTGTCCTGATAGTAGTCGATTACGCTCTGTTTTTATGGTGTGTGAGGACTCTTGAGAGAATGTGTCAGTCTCTGGTCTTCATTAAGGATTTGTTGTGTTGAGTGAAAGACGTAGTGCCGGTTGCAGCCTGTTCCTATTAGCGTTCATTTCCCTTTGCTGATCTGATTCTCTCTCCTGATTGGCTGTCTTTGAGTGTAATGGGGTCGCCTGATGGTCACCGATTGACTGAACTGATTTTGACATTGACTTCAGTCTACACCAGGATTTATTCTGCCATTTATGTTGACAGACTCGTAACAAATACCACATGAAGCCATTTCTACCATATTATAACCGAGGCCTAGCGTACTTATTCACTTCAATGAAACACAAGCCTAAAGAATCACATTACAATCAAGAAAGTGTTATATTAAGTTTTGTGCATTTTGATGCCTGCGACTGTGGGAAAATGTGGCATAGTGATGATGCCTAGAGAGTATATGTTATGATTTTTTGATGATTTTTAAAAAAAATGTATATGCATGATATAATTCAGAATAATGTTAGGGGAAAAAAATATATTTAAAGAATTATATCAAAATATTTTTTTATTTAAATAAAAGAGTTTGCAAAATACTTCAAGTATTAGAAAACAGAAAATAGTAACTTTTTTATTAACATTCCTCAATGCAGCCTTATGTTTTTTATTATTAATGAAGGTATTATTTAATTATTTTTGCTGATGTTTTGAATTTATGCTAGTGTAATATACAGTTATATTTTAACCTGGGTTTATGTTAACAGACTTGTAACAAATGCCACATGAAGCCATTTCTAGCATATAATAATTGAGGCCTTTCGAAAAACAAAAGCATAAAGAATATATTTTTACAATCATGAAAGTGTTATATTAAGATTTTTGACCTTTTTAATAGTGATTGTGGAAAAAATGTTGTTGATTATTCTAGAGAGCAGATATACTGTATATTTTTAAATATATAACCATTATATAATTTAGTTTAATAAATAAAATTATGGAAGTAAATTAATTATTCTATAAAGTGTTTTAAATATTTAAATTTCATGTAAATAAAATATGTATATTATTAATGAATAAATAAAACTTTTAATGAAAGTTGATTTTACTAAAAATTGACTTAAATGGATCGTTCACTCAAAAATTAAAATGTTGTCATTATTTACTCATATTCAAGTTGTTCCAAACCTGTATGAGTTTCTTTCTTCTGCTGAACACAAAAGAGGATATTTTGAAGAATTTGAGTAATCAAACAGTTGATGGACTCCCATAGGAATAAACATACCATGGAAGTCAGTGGGGTCTATCAACTAATATTAACTAAACAAATATATATTTCTTCATTCTGCTATTTAAAGTTTGACATGCTGAACTAATGCTATTATGATATAGTTATATTTTAAACTCCCTTTTTTTTCTTCTTAGGACAAAAAGCTGCGACTCTTTGACCCGCGGGCCCAGCCATCAGCTGTTCAGGTTTGATTTTATTCTCATATTATCTGCTATTTTGTCATTTACAGATGGATTATCTACACAAACACACTGGTCAGGGATTTTGATGACTATCTGTTTATTATTTTATTTCTAACTATTATTATTATTATTATATATAATATTATTACAATTTATAATGACAGTTTTTTATGTGAATTATTGTAATTTATTCTTGTGATTTAAAGCTGAATTTTCAGCATCATTACTCCAGTCTTTAGTGTCACATGATCCTTCAGAAATCATTCTAATATGATGATGATGTGATGCTGAAGAAACATTTATGATTCTCATCAATGTTGAAAACAGTTCCACATATTTTTGTCGAAACCATGATACGTTTTCTTTTCAAAGTAAAAAAAAAAACAGCATTTGTTTAAAATGGAAATCATTATAAATTTACATTATAAATTTCTTTAATGTCAGTTTTGTCCTTGCTGAATAAAAGTATACATTTTTTTTAAAAGACAATACTGACCCTGAACTTTTTGAACAATAGTGTAAATGTGTATATATGTCCTTATTCACCCTTCTGGTTTCATATTCTACCTTTAGCCAATCATTTCAGGCTGTTACTTCAGTGGCCCATTCTGATTGGCCGATTGATTCATTCACTCTTTCGCATGAGCTGGTGAAGCCATGGGAACCCATTCATTGAACCCTGGGAAACAATACAGTATGATGCCTGTGTGAACATGACTGTGATCTGTGTTTTTGACTTTCGCAACCTGTCAGAATCCTGTTTGATAGCTAATCAACCCCACAGATTTCAGCAGGAACGAGGAAGTTCAGGTCAGATCAGACCAAACATTCCCACAGTCCTCGTCAGGGCAGAGCGGTGACCTCTCTGGAGGCTTCTCTCAGTGTTTGTGGTGTCTTTTGAAGGTAAATAGAGCTTAGATGAATCAGATGGGGTCATGGTGGATTAGATATTACCCACGCTGCTCTCTGAGCAAACACACAGTAGCTCTGACACTTTACTGAAAAGATTAGCATCCCAGAAAAGAGTTGGATCAGACGTGTGAGGCATGTCATGACCACACACACACACACACACATTGCAAATGGACAGCTCAGTTGTTTTGGATGCATGAAGAATTTGTGATATGACATGTTTACGGTAATCAAAACATAAACATCATTAAAGAACAGTTGCAACTCTATTGATTTCAAATGATCCCTTGTGAATAAAAGTTGTAAGAATTTTTACTTTTACAGATGTGCATCAGCATCTGTTGACCAGTGATGATTTTATATAGGCAGGTGCTATTTTTGGAAATTCAATCCACTGTATGTTTTTTTTTATTTTTATAACTTTTAAATGTGCTTTGATTGATAAGAATGCTAATGCATTAAACCTCATTTACACCTCATTAACTTTGTAAATAATTTCAGAAACTTTTTAAAATTGAGTTTTATTTGTGCTTTACCAAAAAAATATTGTTTGTTTACTCTAAATCTTTAGTAATAAATCTAGTTAAATCACAATTTTATTTGTATTTTTTTTTGCGTTTTTAATTTAATTTAATTAATTATTGTTTGTTTGTTTGTTTGTTTGGTCATTTATTTATTCATCTTATTTAAATAATTTATACATTTAAATCAATTATTATACTATATTAATAAAAATACTTTTTTGACGTGTAACAGATGATAACGCCATGCTAGTATTACTCTGGTGCACTCTAAAAAAATGCTGGGTTAAAAACAACAATTTCTAGGTTATTTGGCAACCCAACGCTGGGTAAATATTCGACAGAACACATGCAGGGTTACTTTTACCCAGCTTGTTGGGTTTCATACATTAACCCATTTGCTGGGTTGTTTTTTGAAAGTGCTGGGTCAGTCAATTTGATATTGAGTTTTTTTTTCATTTTAAATAATAAAAATGCACTCTAAAATCCCTGTTATATATATAACCCGTCAAAACACATAGCACTAGAACAGTGCTCCCATTATAGTCAGTGAAGCCCACGACAGTTTAGGACAGCGATGTCACGTCGTGTTTCATCCCTGCTCGCGCATTCGTTTGGCAGGAGGTGAAACTTCCTGGTGGCGCTGGTGAGACGTTCGGCTAGTGTTCCAAGCAGACGTTAGCTGTGACTTACATGTAAACAGAAAAGTTAAACTGTGAGACTACAGGCATTTTCCTCTTTGTACAATAATAATTTGATAGGAATACATTGTAATACAAACCTTAAATTCATTCAGGAATTTCCCCCCAGGAAGTTTTCTCTCAGAACAGAACACAAAATGACCATTGACAAATGTATGCAGTTTTAACCGGTTTGGCACAGACTACCCAACATTGGGTTACATTGACAGCTGAGTTGCAGAAAAACTACCCAGCATTAGGTAAAAATATTAAAAATAACCCAAATAAAATGACCCAGCAGGCTGAACCCAGCATTTGGGTTAAAAAAAATAACCCATCAATTTTTTAGAGTGTGGATTCTGGGTAGAAAACAAAACAAAACAAATATGCACATGTAACAGAGGCCAGCTAGTAGTTGCTGTGCAAGTAAAACCTCACTCTGATCTCCAGAGATGCTCTAGCGACTGACGCTAGAGGTTGCAGCCTTTAGCCTCCTTGTTAGAACGTCCGACTCTCATGCTGGCGGACCTGAGATTGAGTCCCGCTTAGAGCGGGCAGGTGCGTTCACAGGAGGAATGGTTACGCAAATGCGAGAGATTAAAAGTCTGATTTAGGATCTTTCTCTCTCTCTCGCTCTCTCTCTCTCTCTCTCTCTCTCTTTCACTGAGTCGGATTCCTGACAGACCAGCTTGTTTTCTGACCACATCCAGCTGGCACCGCAGGAGTCGTGTGTGTGCCCACCACCCCATTAACATCACATTCACTTCAGCGTCTTTAATGAGCCGTCACGGGCCAACCCTAACAAAACCTAGCCTGACGGGCCTTATAATCGCCCCACAGCAGAGAGTGCGAAGCTTTGTTTACTCACAAAACCGTAAAATGGCCTATCCACGCTTCTTTGCTGACAGAACTCATCCACTCGGGCCCAGACATGCTCTCGCCCGTCCTGACAGCTCCACGGCTCTTCCAGGGCGAAGCCGCGGCAGTGATGCCCAGGCCAAAATGTAAACAAAGGCGCTTGAGACGTTTCTGAAAGCTGCCGTGTTGTTTATAGACTCGACCTCATGTGAAAAGCATCCGTTTGTCATCGCAGAGCCCGAGCCGCCACACACACACGCCCATAAAACAATGCTTTCATGCGCCGGGTGATGAAAACCGCCCGTTTATGGAGCCACCGCACAGTACGGCCACTTTTCTTCGACAGATTGTCTGATATAGACAGGTGGGGTAAAAATAGAGGCTAATTGTAGTTCGGTGTACATGGTATTTACGGGAAGAAGCGAAAGTGTGTAATTTTCGCTTTCGGAGGGCACGAGTATGATCTGTAATCAGCGTGCGCGCATGTTCGAGCGCACGGCTGTATTTAGGTAGCTGGCACGACTGCGTGTATGTCTAAAACTGTGGTTTTGAGAGCCGCTCGCTTTGAGATTTCCTGCTGCGTCTAGATTTTTTTTTATATGATAAATGGATATTTAAGGGCCTGAGTCGCACCAAACCACTCAAAGCTCAGACTAGTTTTTGTTTTTAGACTTTGGCTTGTGGTTTGGTGCATCTTAGACCTCCCCTTCACCATGAGGTGTAGCTATCCATTTTTGGTGGTTTTATGTTCCAGATGTAATACAAGATATAATATACAAGATACAAGCTATATCAGCAGTATAATGTTGATATCCACAGAAAATTATTTTAATTTATTATGTGTTTGTGTATATGTATGTATATACACTCACCTAAAGGATTATTAGGAACACCATACTAATACTGTGTTTGACCCCCTTTCGCCTTCAGAACTGCCTTAATTCTACGTGGCATTGATTCAACAAGGTGCTGAAAGCATTCTTTAGAAATGTTGGCCCATATTGATAGGATAGCATCTTGCAGTTGATGGAGATTGGTGGGATGCACATCTACCACAGCTGTGGTATCTGGCACCAAAATGTTAGCAGCAGATCCTTTAAGTCCTGTAAGTTGTGAGGTGGGGCCTCCATGGATCGGACTTGTTTGTTCAGCACATCCCACAGATGCTCGATTGGATTGAGATCTAGGGAATTTGGAGGCCAAGTCAACACCTCAAACTTGTTCTTGTGCCCCTCAAAACATTCCTGAACCATTTGTGCTTTGTGGCAGGGCGCATTATCCTGCTGAAAGAGGATACCGTTTCCATGAAAGGGTGTACGTGGTCTGTAACAATGCTTAGGTAGGTGGTACGTGTCAAAGTATTTATACATGGGCACCCTGACTGGTCTGCGGCTATGCAGCCCCATACGCAACAAACTGCGATGCACTGTGTATTCTGACACCTTTCTATCAGAACTAGCATTAACTTCTTGAGCAATTTGAGCTCCAGTAGCTCGTCTGTTTGATCGGACCACACGGGCCAGCCTTCGCTCTCCACGTGCATCAATGAGCCTTGGCCGCCCATTCCTTGGACCACTTTTGATAGATACTGACCACTGCAGACCGGGAACACCCCACAAGAGCTGCAGTTTTGGAGATGTAGCCATCACAATTTGGCCCTTGTCAAACTCAAAGGACAAAATGTTCACTTGCTGCCTAATATATCCCACCCACTAACAGGTGACGTGTTGAAGAGATAATCAGTGTTATTCACTTCACCTGTCAGTGGTTATAATTTTAATGCCTGTCGGTGTATGTATGTGTATATGTATTGTATGTGTGTATAAATATATAAATACACACATAATAAATGTTAATTTTATATATTTTATTCTAGCTATATTCTAGCTTTTTATTTGCTATATTTTAGTTAACAATTTATTTGTTTTAGTTATATTTATAGTTATTTTGTTGTATTTTTTTTTATTTATTATTTTATTTATTAATTTTATTTATAATTAGTCAAGTAAATATATTATTTTGTATTTTTTATTTGTAGTATTTCATTTACTTTTTTAATACATTTTATGAGTTTGTCAAGTAATTTTTGATTAATGTTTATTCACTTGATTTAAAAATACTAAAGTAAAAATTATTGGTTCTATCTATCATTCTGTTGTTCTGTCTGTCGTTCTGTGTGCCGTTCTGTCTATCGTTCTGCCGTTCTATCTGTCAGTCTACCTATTAATTTATCTATCGTTACTTGTATTCAATCTGGAACATTATTTTAATTCATGGACCTGAGGGGTCACTGGGTTTGATGGGAGTTGCATACCCATCATCCTTTGCCGTTGCATGCTGTGGTCAGCATTTTACATTCTTTCTGTGTTGTTGGTCTTTTGTGGTTTACACCAATTAGGAGAACTCATCCTGTCTTTCAGAAGAGTGGTTATTGGAGTGGGTGGAGCGTGCAGGTCTTCAAGAGACGTGTGTTCTCTTGATGCATGTGTCTTTCTGTCCTTGTGTGTGTTTGTTTCAAATTACAGAGCTGAAAATACTCTTCATAGTTTCAGGCCGCGCTGGCTGCGGAGATGGCGCGATGTGGTCCCTGGCAGCAAGGGGAAACAGGAAAGGGAATATTTTCTGGACACGGGCCAGATTTCTCGATTTCTTCTTTGACTTCTGCTGCTTTTTGTGAAATTGGAGAGGCTTTAGGAGACACACACGCACACAGACACTTCAGAGAAGAAAGGAGGAGTATGTTGGGTATATATTAGTCCCATGGGTTAAGGTTACACCAGAATATGCTGAAAACAAACAGCGTACACTTCAGCAGAAGAATGGAAACTCATAGTCCATAACTCACAACAGTTTATACGAGAAGCATCTTGAAATCCAGACAAAGTGTAACGGAGAGTAGTTTTATCCTGTTTTTAATGCTAATTCTTATAATTTGAGACAAGCTTGCTGTTCCAATGGGACCTTTAGATGTGAGCATCTCTAGAGATCTGCTGGCGTATTTTTGACGTTAGCTGCTTCTGATTAAAGGTGACATAAAGAAGACGTGTGGTGTGCCACAAGAGCTTTGACTATGGGTTTATTTCCATATGTAATGTTAACTCTTACTTAAAATAAGGTGGCGATACTATAGTGATGGTATCGTATGGTAATGCCAGTGTTTATTACCAAACAACCATTCGCAACACCCTAGCAACCCAAACAACCATGTTTTTGAAAGAAGTCTCTTCTGCTGACAAAGACTGTATTTTTTAATAAAAAATGCAGTAAAACCGTAATATTGTGAAATATTGCTAAAAAAAAATGTAAATAAATGTTTTCTAAAAAAAGAAATTGTTTTATTAAGCAAGAATGTATTTCATTTATCAAAAGTGTCAGTAAAGAAATGTATAGTGTTACTAAAGATACCTGTTTCAATTGCTGTTCATTTGAACGTTCTATTCATCAAAGAATCCTGAGAAAAATGTATTACGTTTCCGCAAAAATATGAAGCAGCACAGCGGTTTTGAACATTGATAATAATCATAAATGTTTCTTGAGCATCACATCATCATATTAGAATGATTTCTGAAGGATCATGTGACACTGAAGACTGGAGTAATGATGCTGAAAATACAGCTTTGATCACAGGAATAAATTACATTTTAAAATATATTACAGTAGAAAACAGGTATTTTAAATGCTAATAATATTTCACAATATAACTGTTTTTACTGTACTTGTAATCAAATAAATGCAGCCGTGGTGAGCAGAACAGACATCTAAAAACATTAGAAAGTCTTACCAACCAACTGTGTTAGTAATATGCGCCTAATAGCAGGTCCACGACGCGTGCACACTCTGCTTATTACACACAGGGACGCGCAGCAGCTCACAAACATTTGCAAATATTAAAAATAAAAGGATTTCTTTCTAGAGAAGTGTTCAGTCTTTCCGCTCGCAAATTCCGGCAAATAGTGAATCCGCCATAGTGCTAGCGCAATTGGCTTTTAAAGGGAATGGGAGATGAGACTCTGATTGGTTTATTGCCCAAAACACACCTATTACTCATTAAGAGATTTAGTTGCAACCATGTGCCTGGCGCGCCGACCATTTTTTCATCGTTAAACTAGCAAAAGTGGATTCGGACACGCCCTAAGTGCACCTGCGCCATGCGCTTCAGACCATGCACAAGATAACTAGCGTTATTCATTTAAAAAGTTAACTCCGATATTTTGTTTTAAATATAAAAGTAATGCATTACTTTACTAGTTACTTGAAAAAAGTAATCTGATTACATAAATAGTGTTACTCGTAAATACCCCCAACGCTGGATGGTACTTTTTATTTTACTTTATTGCAAGATGCACTCTATATATGTACTTATTTAAGACTTACTTTTATACTGGAAAATAATAGTATAGTTATGTTTTAAGGTTAGCAGTACAAGGTCGTGTTCCTTGAAATCCTGCATCTTTTCTGACTAAAAAACATGAAGAGCTGTTGAAGTGAGCAGCTGGGAACTCACGACCGTTTTGGCTGCGTAGCAGCAGTTCCAGGGTTTCTGGCCTCTTTCTGTCGAAGATTCAAATGAAAATACATGCTAAACGAATGCCAGTGAACCTGGCTGTGCAGTTTCCATACGGAAACAAAAAATGGTGTTTACTGTTAGAGGATGTGTGATACAAACATTGTGTTCTATAGTATCAACATTTGTAAATATAATATACAACATTTATTGTTTTACTCAAGGAAAATTTGACAGCATTATGCAAAAATGTGACGTTGATTTATGTGGAAGGGGATGTGTGCTGGTAATAGTTTATCAGCTATTAAATATATCCCATATACCCAAAGCCCGGATTGTTCGTTTCACTTTAAAGACCCCTGTTTTGCTATGACACCAGATTCAGCTGTACTTCACAGTGCTGAATAGTATTCATAGCATTGCTCTGTTACTGTAAACACTTCCAAGCTGAGAATGTGCACTTTATGAATACAGGACACAGAGGGACAGGAAAAAACGATGCATTTAAAATGTTATAGAATTTTCAATTTGTATTTATTTATTTTTTACATGTTATTTTATTATAGTTATTTTGTGTATTCATTTACTTTTACTTATATTATTTATTCATTCATTCATTCATTCATTCATTTATACATAAATACTTTTTTGTGTATTTACTTATTTTTAAATTCTATTTTTATTATTTGTTACCTTATCTATTTATTTTTTTTGTTTATTTAAACTCATTTTTATTTATTTATCTAGCTATTTATTCTATTTAATGTATTTATTTGTACTTATCATTATTCATTTCTACTTATTTTTATTAGCTAATTCATTTATATATTCTTTTGGTGTATTTATTTATTTATTATTATACTTGGTTATTTCTACTCATTTTATGTATGTATTTAATTCTACGTATTGTTATTTACAAATGTATACTTTTATGTATTTTTTGTTTCTATTATTTTTATATTTTTCGCTTATTTAAACATATCATTTATTTATTTCTTTTCCCATGTGCCATCCACCCATCCATCCTGTATCCATATAATTCTATGCATATGTACATATATTGATTCTCCATTACTGGAGAAGTGTTACTGCCTCTGTAGTGATGCACAACTCATTATTTTCTCTTTAACATCCATCACTGTTCATAGTGATGATCCCGGACAGTTTTCATAAACGCCTCATACACAACTGCCAGACAAATATGTGATAAACGGATAATCATTTTACCAGCATATTTAACCACTGAACGTCTCTGCCGTCCAAATATCTGTCACAGCCATAGTTACGCGCAACCACGTAAATATTGATTTTGGATAAGTGGAATGTTTTTCCCATCAGGTCTTTTTAAAATGGCTCCCCTGGCTCGTATGAATGAGCACTAGAGGAATGTGTGAAAGATGATGTTCATGGAGTAATACAAGCTGTCTTCAGTGTTACCTGTTTGCTGTACATTACCTTACAGCTGAGCTGTGTTCTTATCTCACTGCACACTCGCTGCAGTCGTGTCGGTCATGCTTTGGCCCGTGTTAGTGTGTGCTGTGCTAATGTCTGCTCTCATGTGTTAGTGTTGGCCATCAGGTTCCGACCGATGGATGACGGCCAATATGGCACACATGCTTTTCATTCGTGTAATTATTTCCGGCAGTTATTTTCTCTGAAGCACATGTAACAGATTGTGATTCTTCATATCTAAGATCTGTCTTGTGTAATTTTGAACAGCCATGCAAAACTTTTTTTACATTTTTTTAGGTAGAAGTTGGATTGATTGGTTGAAGAGATTTTAGGTAGATAGGTAGACCACATGTTTTAGTTATTATAATATTTATTTATTATAATATTGTATTATCATATTTATTTATTAAATTGGTATATATAAAAAGATTACACTATACACAATGATTTACATGGTATACGTAATATACAATCTATGATATAGATTACTTATTTAAAAATAAATTATGAATTTTGCAATATTTTATAAAATATTTATTATCTAATAAAAGAATAAATGCATAGACATGTTTGTATTTATATATATATATATATATATATATATATATATATATATATATATATATATATATATATATATATATACACTATATATATAAATTGAAATATAAATGACAATGCATAGGCCTTTTTTTAATGACGATAGTAATGGAGTGCTACTGCTAACATTTGCTTGCAGTTTAACACTTAGTTATGTTAAAGAAGACAATCACAGTAGCCTTTTACAGGTGAAACTGACCAGCATTTGAAGCCCTGAAGAGGTCAGTAATTTTGCTTTATTTCGCTCCTTCTTCTTTGAGAGCTTTCCCTCAATGCTCTGGCCGCTTCCTCGAGTCCGTCGCACTGATTATCACTGGAAACGGTTTGGCTGACACGCGGAGCTCACACTAGCTAAATCGTAGCGTTGCCAGTCAAGACTAACCATGTTCATGATTTATTATCAATATATTGTCAAATCCCATATTCGGGAATGATCACTTTAGTGCATTGGGGCAATTGTATATAATTAAAAAGGCAATAATATATAATTAAAATAATTAATTTTAAAAAAAAGAAGAAGAAGAAAGAGGGCAGCGGGCCAAATCAGTTGGCAGGCCACAGGGAATTCACGTGGTGCTCCCGATGGCCAGTCCAGGCCTGCATGGTATACGTAATATACATCAGAACATTTGTAAAAATAGAAGGACTGAATAATTTTTTGCTCCCTCAGATATGTGGATTTTCCAGCCAAAATCAATGGAGAAAATTGTAAAAAGTCTGCAGATTCCGTCTGTCTGACTGTAAGACATTTAAGCTGGAGAAAGCAGTTGCAGGAATCTTGAAAGGCTTGCTGTGCTAGTGCTAATGAAGAGTGTATGTGAAGTCTATGAGGTGTGTGTTTTTGGAGTCAGGAGCGAGGTCTCTGGCCAGCTGGCAGTGAGTCTGCACATGTGCGTGTGTGTTTTTCACTGCCGAGGCCTCATTAGCAGAGCCGTTCCTCTTCTAGCTGATTATCCAAGCGCACACATGTGTCCGACACCTGGAGCCAAGATGGCGGGCTTTGCGGACGAATTCTGGGAGAGAATCCAGAAGAGCCCTGTTGAGATCTCATCCCACGCTGCAGTTTGGGAGCAGCTCATCCCAAGGACTTTCAATCATCCGCTGGGACCGAGAGATGACACCCTGAATCCCTAGGGAACTGGAGGAGAAGAAATCCTAACGAGACCAGATCAAGACCTGTGGTTAGTGTGAACTCCAGCTCTTCCCAAACCTCTCGTCTCCTGATCTCGGTGGCATTGGACACAAGAACCATGAAGAGCTGTAAGATTCCTGCTCCACGTCTGTGAGAGTTTTTGCGACTGATTAATTTGGACACTGTTTGGTGTCGGTCCTCTATATGCCTGACTTTCAACCCTTGAACAGAAAATTCAACTCTTGTTTTGTTTTGACACCAGATTCATCAACATCATCATTATCACAGTGCTGAATAGTATTCATAGCATTGCTCTGTTACTGTAAACACTTCAAAGCTAGAGAATGTACACCTTATGAATACAGTGTAAGGCCCGCCCAATTGTCCCAATGATGGCTTACGATTAGCGGGTGAAGGTTTCTTGCGCGTTCTGTCCTTTCAGCAGGGCAAAGTAATTTAATTCTATCTGACTCCATTTTATCATTGCTATTGTTAAACAGTACCCATGTAGCCCCCTACAGTCGCCTATATAACAACTTAGTTAAAGCGGAAGCAGTAACCAGAAGTTATGGCCAGTTATGTACCCTAAAATAATGCCATATTATCTCAATAGTATTTTATCTGGCCCCCTATAATGCGACTGCATAACAACTTAGTTAAAGTTGAGCAGTTAGTACTTAACCCTGGTCGCAGATTTGTGGTAACAAAGGATACATCGTAATGTACTAAAATCAATAATTTCAGAGTAAGTCAGAATAAATAAAATGTAACAATTTATTATTAGTCAGGTAAATGTATCATGTCAATTACATAATCAATTCAAAGATAATCCATACATAACATCAAATGCTCTGGAGTATAGAGTAAGAGATGCATACCTGACCTCAAGGAAATAGGATACATAATGCATAACATTATGACCCTCCTGCAACATCTCCTTAAATACCAGACCAAGACAAAAAACTCTTTCAAATGTAAACATGAGTTCACAATGGGAATTTGCATTAATCAAGTCCTCTAGGACACACCCACCACAATAAGCAAAATATCTCTAAACTCTAATTTCTGAAACCTTTGTTATCTTTTGCTTTACTTCTGTGGGAATAAGACCTTTGTACCAGTCACATTGAGACGTTTCAAATTATTCCAAACATATATAATACTGTATAGTACTTGTTCACATTAACTCATATAGATTTTGGGTGAATTTCAGCATGTGGAGAGGGGAGATGAGGGTGAGGGGGGTGAAATGTAAATTAAGGTGATTGACTTTGTGTGGCTGAGCCTCGGGTGGGGATGCCACTTTCACAAGAGAGAGTTCAAATGTTAATTCCCCAAAACATCCTTTGTTTTCTCGGGAGTATATATTTGATTTCTACTTATTAATGATTTATGAGTGTATTTATTTTTACTTATTTGTATTTTTGAGTGAATATTTTTATTTTTATTTAATTTCATTTGTATTTATTTATTAATTTATTTTACTTCTATTTATTTTTTTGTTTAACTTTTTAGTTATTTTTATTTATTCACAAATTTATTTTTTACTTATTTATTGATGAATTTATTACTGCTTATTTTTATTTATTTATTTATGAATTTATTTATTTCTACTTATTTTTTTAAAAACAATTTTCACTTGTATTTGTTTGTTAATTTATTTTACTTCCATTTATTTATTTTATTGTTTAACTTTCTTTCTTATTTTTATTTATTTATTTACAAAATTTACGTATTTGTTTAAGAATTTATTTCTGCTTATTTTTTATTTATGAATTTATTTGTTTATTTCTACTTATTTGTTTGTTTTTATTACTTGTATTTATGAATGTATTTATTTTTAATTATATTTATGAATTTATTTGTACTTTTATTTATTTACTGTTTAACTTTTCCTGTGTCCTGTATCCATGTCGTGTTATGTATATGTATATTCTTGACAACATACACCCGTCATCACCATGTTTAATACATACATACATTTAATGATCTAAAACGACTTATTGATGAGAATAATACAAGCAATCAAGCCAACAGTAGGGCAACAAATTGCAAGTGCTGTGACTAGTCCCGTTTAGTCTAGCACAGTACACGTAGCATGTTTTTTTTTTTTTTAAATGTATAAATAGATATAGAATGGTAAGTTTGTACATTTGTATTAACGGGTCAAGTGTTGACGAAAAAGATGTATCTTCAGTAGTTTCTTGAAAATAGCTAAAGACTCAGCAGCTTGGGTTGAGTTAGACAGGTCTTTCCACCAGGTTGGAACAGTCCAGGTAAAGGTCCGTGAAGTGATTTTGTGCCTCTTTGGTATATAAGTATATGTATTGGGATATATTATAATAGTATATTAGCTTGAATCTATTGCTGGAGATGTATTGCTCTTTAGTGATACACAGCACATTGTTAGGTCTCGTGGCCTGAATGATTTGGACAGTGTTTGGAGTCGGTCCTCTGGCCTCGGACTGACTTCTGTGACTCATTAAATTAAAGTAAAGTAGAGAGGCGAGTGGGAGAGCCGTTGACGGCCATATCCACCCACTCCAGAAGAAGAAGGAAGAGTTTACAGACTGGTGTGAGAGGGAGGTTCTCTTGATCTTTGGACCCTCGTGTGACACGAGTCATGTCATTGTGCTAATGAGTATTTTTCTTGGTGGTTTATTTGTGAGACGTGTGGTCACAGGCTGTTCACATTGATTACAGCTGATGTTAATGTCTCAGCTGGACTTTCTGTGTTTTGAATGCCTTGTGAAATGTCGAGAAATGTGTTATGCTCTGATTTAGAGTGATGAAGTTTTAGATTTTACACTGCACACAAATCTGATTTGGTATCAAATCCAATTTTCAGGATTGACTTGTCAGTACATCCTTAAAAATAATGGTTCCAAAAGTTTTTTTTTTCATCGCATCGCATAGTAGAGGAAAAATTTTTGGTTCCTCAAAGAACCTTTCATTGAACAGTTCTTAAAAGAACCACATGTTTCCTACTATAAAGAACTGTTTGTGCAATGGAATTGGTTCTATGGATGTTTAGGTTCAATGCCAATAAAGAACCATTATTTTTAAGAGTGTAGGTGTGTCTTCAATGGGTTTTTTAGTAATCGCTGCAAAAATGAATTTTTAAAGAGATAAATGTTTTCATAGATTTTTATCTTGAATTTAAGTGTATTTTGTATTTTTTTATAATTAAAACAATCTTTACAAAAAAAATAAAAATACACTTGTATTCAAGATACATTCATGAAAACAAGTCTTAGCATCTTGTTCTGTGTTGTTTCTCAAGTAAATCTTATTTGAAAGATTATTAGATCAATGGTTCTCAACCCTTTAACAAATCAAAAAATCGTTTATAACAATAGTTTTACAATAAAAACAAAAAAAACTTCAGTTTATCTTGATTGTATGTTTTTTTTTATTTTACATTTTAGACAAAAATACTTAAGAATACAATTTTTAGCAGTAATTATGTTAGCATTGTTAATAAAGCGTAGCGTTCTGTTAAACTGCATGAAGAAAGAGCAAGTAAAAATGAGTGTATTTGGACGATTTCAGAAAAGACTATACACAGCATGTATAAAATGACATGAAAAATGATGCAAAAACTATTTGAAATCTGATGTTTCCAACTGAGATGTCAAATAATAAATTTTAATCCAGTTTGTAATCAATAGATGTGGTTTGGATAGGGTTTGTTCTCATCAGGTTTCAGGGAGTTTCTTTTCAGACTGCAAACAATGAAACTTAGTTGGATATTCCACAAATCAAATGTTTGTTGTCTGTCTGAACAAAGTCTAAATGACTTTTTACTAAAATGATGCCCCCATTTTATACAGGGTTTTTGTGTTTTAATGCACTGAGCATCATTTTGGAATTTGGGAATATCGCATAGAATTTAAACAATATCAATTCTAAACAATGCGTGTAAAAAACTTAATAGAGGCGAAAACACTTACTGGATAAATCCCTCGATGCACAACAAAAAACTTTGCCTCAGCAGAGGGTGTGATTGGATATTGGAGACGTACAGCGTCTCAAAAGTTGGTTTGGTCATTATGAAATGCCTAAACCAAAGTCTACCATCAAAAACATTTGGTACAATGACCTCCCAGAACTGTCTCACAACGATTGTGTTCCCAAACACCAGGCGTCTGCCTCGCAAGATAACATGACGGCATTTATTGAGTTTCGTCTGGACGCTCTGAGGTGCGATTCATTTGTGATATATGAAAAAAGAGCCACAATGGATTCCCCGATTGCAGCAACTTCCATTTTTATGAGATATTTTGCGGCAATTTCCCAGGAAATTACTATTTTGTTATCTTGAACCAGATGGTATGAAAATGCTGCTTTATTTGCAAATGTTTGATGCGACATTTCAAGTTAAATTGGCAACTTTGAATGGAAATGTAGCTTTTGCCGTAAACCCTTGCATTTTCTTTTCGAGTTGTGCTCTGTTGACCGCGAGCCTGTGCAGCCGCATTTGTGTGAGATGTAAATGCGCAAACTTTTTCAACTACACTGAACAAAATTATAAATGCAACACTTTTGTTTTTGCCCCCATTTTTCATGAGCTGAACTCAAAGATCTAAGACTTTTCTATGTACACAAAAGGCCTATTTCTCTCAAATATTGTTCACAAATCTGTCTAAATCTGTGTTAGTGAGCACTTCTCCTTTGCCGAGATAATCCATCCACCTCACAGGTGTGGCATATCAAGATGCTGAATAGACAGCATGATTATTGCACAGATGTGCTGGCCACAATAAAAGGCCACTCTAAAATGTGCAAAATGTTGTCCACAATAGCAGGTCAGAGTGTTTTCTCCTGTTGCAAGCTTCTACATCTTTATAAAAGTGAATCAAACCTCCACTTGGCACTTGAACAGCAGCCCTTTTGTTTAAGCTCAACCATCTTCATACGGCCACATAAAGCAGTACAGCAGATGAAACCAATATTCTCCAACTCTTTTCTCTTCCACTTCTTATTTTGGATAAGAAAGCGTCTGCTAATATGACAGATTTTCCGTTGGCTGTATTAGGGCCATCTGTAGATGAAATCCAACCCCATCTGAGCTCATTTAGACCCACTCGTCACCTTACGCACCGCAGAGCTGCTGAACTTCAGCGTATTTCCACCCAACTAATAAAAGCACTGGCTGGAGTAGCAGCACTATGGTGTTGCAAAGGAATGTGAGGTGGCGGCCAGCCGCTTGCTCCCCGTCCAGGGTTCGGATGGCAGTCAGGTGTGCGTCCCTGAGCATACATTGATGAAGCTGATATTCATCTGTATTTAGCAGGGTGAGCATCATCTGTACTGTAGAGCATTTATTTCAATTTGTATTTATCGAATAAACTAGCCGATAGAGAAAGCTGTCTTCTGATTTGACTGTTTTAATGGAAAGTGTATACAGCCATCAATGTGTCATGATCCATGTGTGTTTAGTTTCATTTTCATGGACTTTTAGTTTGTATCCCTCAGTTACCTGCTTCCTGTTTCCCTTTGTTCTGTTTTTCCCTCCAGTCATTAGTTTTCTATGGACACTCATTCAATCTGCACACCTGTTCGCTCTTAGGCTTGTTATCTTTGTATATTTAAGTTCCTCCTTGTCTTCAGTTGAGTTGTCCGGTTTTGTCGTGTCGACACGCTCATTACCTGAGTTTGTTTTATTTAATAAATACCTTTGTTTTGGAATCTTTTGCATCTTTCTCACCATCCTCTGGACTAAATGACACAATGTTGATTTAATAACCGTTTATTTGTTTATTTAAACCTTGATATCAAAATCATACTTATTTTTATTTTTATTTTACGTATTTAGGTTCGAATGAATGAATGAATGAATAAGTACATGAGTAAAAAATATTTTAATTCATGTAATTATCAGTTAATTTGATCTAAAATAGGTATTTTCTTGGATAATGAAAACAAGGCTCTGCACACACATACATTTATTAAAAATGTATTTATTTTAACATTGATATAAAAAAAATGTTTATTTTTATATATTTAAAATTATTTAAAAAAATAAATGTAGTAAGATATAATGTATAATGAATTACATTTTCAGTTAATTTAATCTAAAATGTATATTTTATTTTTATCATCTTGGATCATAAAAACATGATGCTCTACACACACTCAGTTTATTTAATTTATTTATTTATACATTTATTTGTATTACTCCTGATATAAAATATATATATATATATATATATATATATATATATATATATATATATATATATATATATATATATATATATATATATATATATATATATATATATATACACACTCACCTAAAGGATTATTAGGAACACCATACTAATACTGTGTTTGACCCCCTTTCGCCTTCAGAACTCAGAACTGCCTTAATTCTATGTGGCATTGATTCAACAAGGTGCTGAAAGCATTCTTTAGAAATGTTGGCCCATATTGATGTGATAGCATCTTGCAGTTGATGGAGATTTGTGGGATGCACATCCAGGGCACGAAGCTCCCGTTCCACCACATCCCAAAGATGCTCTATTGGGTTGAGATCTGGTGACTGTGGGGGCCATTTTAGTACAGTGAACTCATTGTCATGTTCAAGAAACCAATTTGAAATGATTCGAGCTTTGTGACATGGTGCATTATCCTGCTGGAAGTAGCCATCAGAGGATGGGTACATGGTGGTCATAAAGGGATGGACATGGTCAGAAACAATGCTCAGGTAGGCCGTGGCATTTAAACGATGCCCAATTGGCACTAAGGGGCCTAAAGTGTGCCAAGAAAACATCCCCCACACCATTACACCACCACCACCAGCCTGCACAGTGGTAACAAGGCATGATGGATCCATGTTCTCATTCTGTTTACGCCAAATTCTGACTCTACCATCTGAATGTCTCAACAGAAATCGAGACTCATCAGACCAGGCAACATTTTTCCAGTCTTCAACTGTCCAATTTTGGTGAGCTCGTGCAAATTGTAGCCTCTTTTTCCTATTTGTAGTGGAGATGAGTGGTACCCGGTGGGGTCTTCTGCTGTTGTAGCCCATCTGCCTCAAGGTTGTGCGTGTTGCGCTTCACAAATGCTTTGCTGCATACCTCGCTTGTAACGAGTGGTTATTTCAGTCAAAGTTGCTCTTCTATCAGCTTGAATCAGTCGGCCCATTCTCGTCTGACCTCTAGCATCAACAAGGCATTTTCGCCCACAGGACTGCCGCATACTGGATGTTTTTCCCTTTTCACACCATTCTTTGTAAACTCTAGAAATGGTTGTGCGTGAAAATCCCAGTAACTGAGCAGATTGTGAAATACTCAGACCGGCCCGTCTGGCACCAACAACCATGCCACGCTCAAAATTGCTTAAATCACCTTTCTTTCCCATTCTGACATTCAGTTTGGAGTTCAGGAGATTGTCTTGACCAGGACCACACCCCTAAATGCATTGAAGCAACTGCCATGTGATTGGTTGATTAGATAATTGCATTAATGAGAAATTGAACAGGTGTTCCTAATAATCCTTTAGGTGAGTGTGTGTGTATATATATATATATATAATAATTGTTTTTTTATTAATATTTGTGTATATTTTAATGCATTCAATTGTTAGTTGATTTTATCTAATGTTTGTCATTTATTTACAAAAGATTTTGTGTAGATCACATTTAAACAATACAAATTTTTTTGTTATAATATCCAAATTATTCACCATCTTTTTTAAATATATGTATATTTACATATTTTAAGCTGGTAAATTCACAATAAAATTTCCTTAAGCTTTCCAACACAAACACACACACACACACACACACACACATACACATACACATATATTTTAGGGTTCAATTCTTAACTAGTTGCTTATTAGGATATTGGCTGTTTATTAGGGTTAGGGTTATTTTTTTCTCTTCCCTTTATATGCAGCTGAATGAACACCTGAGAGTGAAAAGTGAAGTGCAGGGAGTCAATAACATGCTTCTATATCTGAACCATGAAGAGCTTCATCTCAAGTATCTCTGAGCATCTGTGGTGAGATTCAGTCTATTCACTTCTTCAGTTTGTGCTTGTAAGGGTGATGAAGAGAGAAGTCAAGAACACTGTCTGTCTGTGTGCACTTTGATTTGGCAGCTCATTTCTGCAAGTCTTGCACATCTGTGAAGCTCTGAGTGTGGATCTGAGTTTGCACTGTGCTTTGAAGACTGAGGACTATTAATGTGGCTGTGAGGAAATGAAAGCCAGTTAAGCGCATTCTGTAAACGCAGTGACGGGACTGATCTCTGTCTCCTCCCGCATGAGGCCAGATTCCCTCTAATTACATCTCCAGATTTCTGCTGAAGTGTGCACGATCAGATTAATGAATGAGCATGTTTGTTTTCTCTTCCTATTTGACTGTTTGGGTCGTGTGGTGTAGCGGTTAGAGTCAACATCAAATTTAAGTTGACCTGTTATTGTGAACATTTATCAGTGTTATTGCAAAGGGAAAAAAGTCATCTTTATCTTTGGAATCAATCAAAATATAATAATAATAATTTTCTTTACATCTGAAACTTTTTTTGTTTTGGTTGACATTGCCAGTTTCAACCAACAAATGCAATCTCTAGTATTAAACAACCACTTTTCACAATCCAGTTGATATCTAAATTACTAAATTATATCTAATATTCTACAAATCAGTTAATATTAATATTAACCTTTTTTATGTATAACCTTTATTTTTGTATTTTCTAATATATATAACTTATAATAGTAAACTTTTTATTAATAAATATTATATTAATTTAATATACAAAAGTTAGTAACAATAATAATATCATAACACCAATAATTACATTTTTAAATCTTAAATTAAAACTCCATGATCCAAATATTACAATTAAGTTTTGGATTAATTTAAATTAATGATTTTTTTTTCAATTTAACTTCTAATGTTATATTTCTTATTAATAAACCTTATATTATTTTTTATATAAAATGTTAGTAATAATATTATCAATATCATAACTTATTAAAATTAAGGTTTGGATTTTAAAATATTGATTTATATTTTTAATTTAACTACTAATGTTACTTTTTTATAAACTGTTAGTATTAATATTCATATAAATATTAACACCAATATTAATCTTAAATTTAAATATTCTATGATACAAATATAAAAATGATGCTTTATATTTAATTAATGTTAATAATACTATTTTTGTCCATTAAAAAGGATTTGTTTCTTCTTTTTTTAGACCACTTAAAGGAGTCTGAATTTATTCTAGGTCTTAAGGCTAAAAGCATAAGTCCATTTGAATGAATGACAGCTGAATGACTACACACTTGCTACACTGTTAATATGTATTTATGTGATTGAGGTTTGTCACACTGTACTTCTCAATGTAAGCCGAAGAGTCTCTGTTAACGAGAACTTTCTGTCCCCTGTTGCCTTTCACATTTTGCAAGAGGCTAATATCAGTCCCCTCTGGGCCCCTGCGTCCCGTCTAAGACGGCTGGTAGTGCCAGTTTCTCTCCCCACATGTGGCCAATGCGCTGTCCCCAGTCCTGAGGTCGACCGCAGCCTGGCAAACACTTCCTCGGAGGGATTCAGCACAATTAGTGTTGTGGCAAAATAATGAGAGGCTTTTCTTCCACTTCGCTGCGGTTTTATTTTACAATGATCCATTAGGTTTCACACAATTAAAGCCTTAAAATTCAACGGCTTGGGAAAAATATCACTAATGGGTGATTCTTCAATCAGGAAAACTTTTCTATCATCTAGGACTTTTGTTTTGTTTTGAAGGATAGGTTTATCTCTCTTTTGAATTGTTTTCTCATTTTTAAGTGATGGATGAGTTTATCTTTGACAGATAAACAGATGTAATACAAATGAAATATATATATTTATTTATTTATTTATTTATTTTTTTGCTGATGAATTACCCCTAGTCTTCTGTGTTGTGATCTACTGTACTGATTCTGCAACCTGTCTGATTTGGAAGATCTTGGCTCTTCATTTACATCAGTATGTGATGTGTTGTTTAAATCCAGACTAGTTATCAGTTTGTTTTGTCAGTTTTACCGTTTTCATCTCCCAGAGTGGCTACTTGAGAGTTATATGAGAATGTTGTGTTGCTATTTTCCCTTTTTAAAGCTGTTTTTAGTCATATATATTGCCTTAACAGATGCGGCTTCTAGTACGCCAGTGAAAATTAATGCTGCTGCAGCGGTCGGTGGTTTTTCATGACTCGATATGACTATCAACGACTTGGCGTTTGCGATCACTAATGCTTTTTGCACCGTGACGTTTTTCCCAGCAATCACAGGACCTGGATTAAGTTACTTTCCCCCTTGGTTTAAGTGAGCGAGTGCGTCAGGCCCCGCTGCCCCGGACACACTGGCCTCCTCTTGGCTCGCCCGTACATCGTGATTCAATGCTTGTTCCGGAAACACAGCTTTTAAATAAAACCATGACTACCTTTTAAAGGTTGATGCTGAAATCCTCAAGTTACTTGCTCCGTTTAAGGGTAGCACTTGTGATGTGTTAGCTGTGTGTGCGTGTGTTTATTTGTGGGTTATCTTACCACCCAACCTGTGATGGACTATTTCTGAAAACGCTGTGTCAGCCTACGTGTGAATGGCACACGTCTTTTCCCACAAGTGTTGGTTATCAGAGAAGGTTCATGAATGCTAATCTATATCATCCACTTCATAGGTAATTTAAAAGAAGCAAACAGTATATGTTCTCTGATTATGTTCATTGAACATATGTTTACATTTTATATAAGCATATTGGTTATGAGCCCTGCTGCAGCATGATGAGGTGTAGAGATCTTCAGGAAGTGAGCGAGGCTGCGGGAGTTGTTTGGAAGACGAGTGCCAGGCACTGTAAGTCAACACCGGTGAGAAAGAACCTCAGCGAGTGATCGTCTGTTCAACCTTCATCTTTCTCTCTGTATTTTTAGCCTCCCTTGCAGGAGTCATAGAGCTAGTTAAACGGCAAGTCTTCTACCTGCTGATCTCTCTTAACTCATGCCCAGACAGATGAACGGGTATATAGACGAGGTGGGTTGGTAGGTAGGTAGATGGGTATATATGTTAGAAATGGGTAGATAGATAAAAGTAGATAGATGGGTAGGTAGGTAGATGTGTTGATGAATGGGTGGGTAGGTAGATAGATGGGTATAGGTTAGATATGGGTAGATAGATAGGTAGGTAGGAAGAATAGATGGGTACATAGATGAATAGATATGTGGGTAAATAGGTAGATAGATGGGTGGGTAGATTAGTAGATTGGTAGATAAGTAGATAGGTAAATAGACAGACGAGTGGGAAGATAGATGGATAGATGGGTGGGTAGATGGATGGGTAAATAGGTAGATAGATGGGAAGATAGATATATGGGTAGACATGGGTAGATGGGTTGATAAATGAGTGGGTAGGTAGGTAGATGGGTATTTATGTTAGATATGGGTAGACACATGGGTAGGTAGATATATAGATGGGATATATGCATATATGGGTAGATAAGTATAGATAGATGGGTAGAAAGAGTGCAGACCTTTAATCTTTTAATACATGGGTATAGATATACACTCACCTAAAGGATTATTAGGAACACCTGTTCAATTTCTCATTAATGCAATTATCTAATCAACCAATCACATGGCAGTTGCTTCAATGCATTTAGGGGTGTGGTCCTGGTCAAGACAATCTCCTGAACTCCAAACTGAATGTCAGAATGGGAAAGAAAGGTGATTTAAGCAATTTTGAGTGTGGCATGGTTGTTTGTGCCAGACGGGCCGGTCTGAGTATTTCACAATCTGCTCAGTTACTGGGATTTTCACGCACAACCATTTCTAGAGTTTACAAAGAATGGTGTGAAAAGGGAAAAACATCCAGTATGCGGCAGTCCTGTGGGCAAAAATGCCTTGTTGATGCTAGAGGTCAGACGAGAATGGGCCGACTGATTCAAGCTGATAGAAGAGCAACTTTCGCTGAAATAACCACTCGTTACAACCGAGGTATGCAGCAAAGCATTTGTGAAGCCACAACATGCACAACCTTGAGGCGGATGGGCTACAACAGCAGAAGACCCCACCGGGTACCACTCATCTCCACTACAAATAGGAAAAAGAGGCTACAATTTGCACGAGCTCACCAAAATTGGACAGTTGAAGACTGGAAAAATGTTGCCGGGTCTGATGAGTCTCGATTTCTGTTGAGACATTCAGATGGTAGAGTCAGAATTTGGCGTAAACAGAATGAGAACATGGATCCATCATGCCTTGTTACCACTGTGCAGGCTGGTGGTGGTGGTGTAATGGTGTGGGGGATGTTTTCTTGGCACACTTTAGGCCCCTTAGTGCCAATTGGGCGTCGTTTAAATGCCACGGCCTACCTGAGCATTGTTTCTGACCATGTCCATCCCTTTATGACCACCATGTACCCATCCTCTGATGGCTACTTCCAGCAGGATAATGCACCATGTCACAAAGCTCGAATCATTTCAAATTGGTTTCTTGAACATGACAATGAGTTCACTGCACTAAAATGGCCCCCACAGTCACCAGATCTCAACCCAATAGAGCATCTTTGGGATGTGGTGGAACGGGAGCTTCGTGCCCTGGATGTGCATCCCACAAATCTCCATCAACTGCAAGATGCTATCCTATCAATATGGTCCAACATTTCTAAAGAATGCTTTCAGCACCTTGTTGAATCAATGCCACGTAGAATTAAGGCAGTTCTGAAGGCGAAAGGGGGTCAAACACAGTATTAGTATGGTGTTCCTAATAATCCTTTAGGTGAGTGTATATAGGTAGACATACAGATTCTGTAGGTTATGTAGGTAGGCAGATGGAAAGAAAATAGATAGGCGAGTAGATGTAGTTATATAGGTCAGTAGATAGATTGACAGAAGACAGGGAAGTAGGTACAAATGGTTAGATAGTTGGCTATACATGGCTTGATAATTATGGCAAGTAAATATCTCATTAATAGTTCTAGTACGGCCTATTTCTCATTCTTTCACTGATTTCATTTCCACCGCTCTATCTGCACCTCATAGTCAGACTTTTCCGTTTCCTTGTATTCTTTCTCTTCTGTCTTTTTGGAAATGCTTGTTTGATCTGTCGCTCCATTTTTCCTCTCTTTTTGATTTTCCCATCTGGCAGATTCAGCCCAATGCCAATATTTGTCGTTCTTTCCGACGGCAGGCAGTGACGTCTGTGTGGTGAGCGGTTATGTGGTGATCAATCTAGAAGGAAGAGTGCAGTTTAGAAATTGACCCCTGTGTCAGTCAAAGAGTGCAGACCTTTAATCCACACAAGATGGCTGTTCAAAATAGTCCACAAGAGGCTCCTAGGTGGGTTTGTGTGTGCGTGTGTGTGTGTGTGTGAGTGTGTCCTTCAGAGCCTGTTTGCATGTACACACGTGAGTGCCATTTATGAACATGATTTATACATTTAGATCAGTGATGTTGTAGAGGTGTTTGGTATGAAATTAAATTTATGAGTGCCAGATGGGAAAATCAAAAAGAGAGGAAAAATGGAGCGCAGGACAGATCAAACAAGCATTTACAAAAAGACAGAAGAGAAAGAAAACAAGGAAACGGGTGAATGTGGGGCAATATGTAAAGCGCTTTGGTGGCCATGGGTCTGTTAAAAAGCGCTATATAAAATGCAGTCCATTCCGTCACTGAATAAAAAAGGTAATTGTGACAGAATTGCAAGACGTAAACTCACAATTGCAATGAAAAAAGTCAGAAATGCAAGGAAAAAAGTCAGAATTGCACTGAAAAAGGTCAGAAATGCAAGGAAAAAAATCAGAATTGTAGGACATAATTCGCAATTGCGAGGAAAAAGTAAGAACTGCAAAAGACGTAAACTTGCAATTGCAAGAAAAAAATTCCGAATTGCGAGAAAAAAGTCTGAATTGCAAGACGTAAACACAATTGCAAGGAAAAAAATCTGAATTGCAAGAAAAAAGTGAGAATTGCGGGAAAAAAGTAAAAATTGCGAGAAAAAAGTCAGAATTGCAAGAAAAAAGTCCTAATTGCGAGGAAAAAAGTCTGAATTGCCATAAAAATGTCCGAATTGCAAGAGACGTAAACTCGCAATTGTAAGGGAAAAAAATCAGAATTGTAGGACATAATTCGCAATTGCGAGGAAAAAGTAAGAACTGCAAAAGACGTAAACTTGCAATTGCAAGAAAAAAATTCCGAATTGCGAGAAAAATCTGAATTGCAAGAAAAAAGTCAGAATTGCGGGAAAAAAGTAAAAATTGCGAGAAAAAAGTCAGAATTGCAAGAAAAAAGTCCTAATTGCGAGGAAAAAAGTCTGAATTGCCATAAAAATGTCCGAATTGCAAGAGACGTAAACTCGCAATTGTAAGGGAAAAAAGTCAGAATTGCGAGGGGAAAAAAGTCAAAATTGCAAGAAAAAATGTAGAATTGCAAGACGGAAAGGCAATTTGCGAGAAAAAAAGTCAGAATTACAAGTTACAGAAAAGTCAGAATTGGAACAAGTAAACTCGCAATTGCGAGAGAAAAAGTCAGAATTGCCAAAAAAAAGTCAGAATTGTGAGGAAAAAGTCAGAATTGCAAGACAGAAAATCACTTGCGAGGAAAAAGTCAGAATTGCCAGAAAAAAGTCAGAATTGCGAGGTAAAAGTCTGAATTGCAAGGAAAAAAAGTCCTAATTGCGAGGAAAAAAGTCTGAATTGCCATAAAAATTTCCGAATTGCAAGAGACGTAAACTCGCAATTGCGAGGGAAAAAAGTCAGAATTGCGAGGAAAAAAGTCAGAATTGCAAGACGGAAAGGCAATTTGCGAGAAAAAAAGTCAGAATTACAAGTTACAGAAAAGTCAGAATTGGAACAAGTAAACTCGCAATTGCGAGAAAAAAAGTCAGAATTGCCAGAAAAAAGTCAGAATTGCTAAAAAAAGTCAGAATTGCCAGAAAAAAGTCAGAATTGCGAGGAAAAAGTCTGAATTGCAAGGAAAAAAGTCCTAATTGCGAGGAAAAAGTCTGAATTGCAAGATAGAAAGGCACTTGCGAGAAAAAAGTCAGAATTGCAAGAAAAAAGTCAGAATTGCGAGGAAAAAGTCTGAATTGCAAGGAAAAAAGTCTGAATTGCCATAAAAATTTCAGAATGGCAAGAGACGTAAACTCGCAATTGCGAGGGGAAAAAGTCAGAATTGCCAGAAAAAAGTCAGAATTGCCAGAAAAAAGTCAGAATTGCGAGGAAAAAGTCAGAATTGCAAGACAGAAAGACACTTGCGAGGGAAAAAAGTCAGAATTGCAAGGAAAAAGTCTGAATTGCCATAAAAATGTCTGAATGGCAAGAAACGTAAACTCGCAATTGCGAGGGAAAAAAGTCAAAATTGCAAGAAAAAATTCAGAATTGCAAGACAGAAAGGCACTTGCGAGGAAAAAGCCAGAATTGCAAGAAAAAAGTCTGAATTGCAAGGAAAAAAGTCTGAACTGCGAGGAAAAAGTCTGAATTGCAAGGAAAAAAGTCCTAATTGCGAGGAAAAAGTCTGAATTGCAAGGAAAAAAGTCTGAATTGCCATAAAAATGTCCGAATTGCAAGAGACATATAAACTCGCAATTGCGAGGGAAAAAAGTCAAAATTGCAAGAAAAAATTCAGAATTGCAAGACAGAAAGGCACTTGCGAGGAAAAAGTCAGAATTGTGAGGAAAAAGTCAGAATCGCAAGACAGAAAGGCACTTGCGAGGAAAAAGTCAGAATTGCAAGAAAAAAGTCAGAATTGCGAGGAAAAAGTCTGAATTGCGAGGAAAAAGTCAGAATTGCCATAAAAATGTCCGAATTGCAAGAGATGTAAACTCGCAATTGCGAGGGGAAAAAAGTCAAAATTGCAAGAAAAAAGTCAGAATTGCCAGAAAAAAGTCAGAACTGGAACAAGTAAACTCGCAACTGCAAGAAAAAAAAGTCTCTTTTTTTTTCTACTGAGGCTAATTTCATAGCTAATATTTTGTTACCTATAATACAAACCAGTAATATATAATGTGATGAGCAAAGAAAAAAAAAAACATTATCTCATATTTTCCTTGGTAAACATGTACAGCTTTATTTTGGACAAAATGATTGATATAAGTAATTTTTTGTTTGTTTCCCCTCTCAGTTTAGATTATAGTTGTAAAAATGTAATTATTTTTTTATGATTTGCGTATTTTAATAATGAAAGTCTGGGTCTGGGATGTGGATATAAAAGCAAAAATAAATGAAGGCATTGTAGAAAGTTTCCAAAACAGTTTTAATGTAACAATCTGTTGTTTATAATAAACATCAGCCCCTGGGACATAAAAGTGCTGTGTTTGAAGAAACACCCTTCATCAAAATGCAAACTCATGGGAAATGTAGTCATCCAAGAGCAGGGTGGGGAATTTTTTTTTTGGCCGAATGCTCAATTTTATCAGTGACTGACTTTTTGTTTTTTTTCTAATAACTTGGACATATAAAATAACTCTCGATTTATGTGAATCCACTTTAAGTGGGCCAAAAAAAAGAGCACAGTCCACGTTGTTGCTACTGTGTCAGAAAGTGCCTGCATTGTGTGGATGCCGTCTGTTATTTCACACAATATTTAAGCACATCTTGACAGTCGAGGTGATAGTTTCATTTCTTCAAGCACATTAGTTACTCCATTTAAAATATTCCTGGATGCTGCAGTTTAGGAAAACACATAGTGATGCATGTGGCACACTATTCACAGTAAGTGTGCATGAAAATATGAGTTTCTAGTTTCTACGGTATTCATTTTCCTAGCTGACATAAATCAGCATAATAATGTATTTTCATAATGTGCATTTTCATCTCCAATAGATCCAATTTAACATTTAAATTGACTCGTTTGGCCCCTCCATCCGTCTAGCTGTCTAGTGGGTTTGGCGTCCTGGGATTCGCCGTTGATCTCTCTGGGATGATTATTATCCAAAAGTCTTTCCTTTTGGTTTTTCTTTTTTCCGCTGTCCCATCTTCATTTTCCATCTCTCGTACTGTACGTTTAGTCTTTCTGTCCTAATCCTAAGTTTATTCATATTTGAATCAGTGTCAGTATAAAGGTGAAATGTGTTTTTCGGGAAGAGACTTTCTGATTTTTTTTAGTTTTATTTTACTACACTGTGAACCCTAACACTCAAAATAATTAATTTGTTTGAGTAGAGCCGACTAAAATTAAACAAATTAGTTCAATTAACTTTTGTGTGAATTTTTCTTTTTCTTCACAAAACTGACACATTTTAAGTAATCTAAATTGTTTTATGAACTTGTTTCTTTTAATTTAGACAAACTTAAATTTAACTGAAACTGAGCTGGGATTTCTATTTACATGACATTCAAAAGGGAGAGTAAATGATAAAATGTTATCTACTAAAAATATTTAAGTTGATCATTTTCATTTAAATGTATGAATTAGCTTACTCAAATATTTGAAGTTAAGAGCAATTAAAATGTATGAGTAGTTCTGCTTAAACTTTAAATTTCTTAACATAAAAAATGTGATGTGTCTGATTGAGTTTTGCCAGGTTATTCGGGTTTACAGTGTAACATTAATGTAACATGTATTGCTCATTGTTAATGTTAGTTAGGTAATTAACTAATGGGACCTTATTGTAAAATGTTACCAAACTAAAAGATAAAAAGAGCTTTATTTTTGTTTGTTTGTTTAATTGTATGTAACTACTTTTTGTCATATGAACAACCAGCCAGTAATTACACTGATTTAAGTGCATACAAGTCCATATAAGGGGGTTAAGTCCCCCCTCTATGTGTGCCCTAACAATAGATTCTCTGTATGCCGTGTCACTTTTTTATTGTTCCTGCTACCACACTAAGGACTATCTTTGCACAACACAAACTACCTCACTGCAATACTTTCAGACATACAATTGCACTTTAATTAACACTTCTAAGACAGTGCTGTTTACTCAAATGTGTAGTCATTATTGTTGTATTTATATTACTATTTGTCAGACGTGTCTTTGTTCAAGGGTTAGGGTTTCATCTATCTATCTATCTATCTATCTATCTATCTATCTATCTATCTATCTATCTATCTATCTATCTATCTATCTATCTATCTATCTGTCTATCTGTCTGTCTGTCTGTCTTGTATGTATTTATTTATATTATATTATTTTTTGTTCTCTTTATTCAGTTCCAATGAGTTCTTATTTACTTATTTATTTTCTATGTATCTATCTTATCGTCTGTCTGTCTATAAATCAATAAATATTTAATGTATTTATATTAGTGCTGGGCAAACGATTAATCGCATCCAAAATAAAAGTTTGTGTTTACATAATATATGTGTGTGTACTGTGCATAATTATTATGTATATATAAATACAAACATATGCATGTATATATTTAAGGATTTTTTTTTATATTTATATGTAAAATATTTATATTTATAAATAATATAAATGATATATATATATATATATATATATATATATATATATATATATATATATATATATATATATATAATACACATGCAAATATTTCCTAAATATATACATGTATGTGTGTATTCAAATATGCATAATAATTAGACACAGTACACACACATATATTATGTAAACACAACTTTTATTTTGCGATTAATCGTTTGCCCAGCACTAATTTATTTATATTATATGATTTAATTGTTCTCTGTATTCAGTGTGTTCAATTTAGTTCTTGTTTAAATATTTATTTATTTATTTGTTTATTTATTTACCATAGTATTTAAAATGTATACATTTGTTTATTTATTATTAAATATTTATTTATATTGATATTAATTATAAAATAATTTGTTTAAAATGTATAAATAAATGTAATGTGTGTTCCATTCAGTTTTTGTTTATAAATAAATAAATAAATACATACATACATATATTTTATTTATTTATTTACTTATAAAATATTTATTTAAAATTTGTAAATAAATAAATAAAATGTTTTTTTTTTGTAATTGTTCTCTGTATTCAGCCAAGAATATGTTCCGCATGCTTACTTAACACATAGGTCAAGAGACTGTGCCACAGGCACTTGAGCTCAGAGAAAGCCATCTCTGTTAAAAGACAGCATTATCAGCTCAGATCCTGACTCTGGTGTGTTTGCGTGACAGTGAGTGTGTGTATACGCCCCGAGCACATAACACGCACCCTGAGCCAAAATCACGCGTTGACACGACCCGCCACTTATGGAGGCTTATGACACAAGTAGATGCTTTCACAGCTGTTTGCTGTAGTTTCCGGTGTTCCCGGAAAGGCTTGCAGTCAATCTGTCACGCTTTCTGATTCTGCCCTCTGTGCCATCTTTCTTGATGCTGTAGTTTTGATTCAGGAAAAATAGCAGCAGACAGCAGGAATATGGTTTTAATCAGCAGGGATAGACTAGTAGTAGACTGTACAGGAAATAGAGGAATTAAATGGATGGTTTGCATTTTGTTCTTTTTCCCTCAAATTCGCTTTTCTTCGTTCCGCCAACTGAAAATGTACTGAGGGAAGGGCTCGCCATTATCGAAAATGGAGCTTGAGAGCAGGTTTATCCTAATTAAACAACAAACGTAGAAGTTCCACTGAAGAAAACATCAAGGACGTCTGATTAGAAGAACGAAAGAGAGACAGATTATTCAGTTACGGCAAAATAAAGCACAGGTTGAAAGGGAAGGGCAATCCCAGATGCGTCTCTGTACCGCAGCGGGTGACGTACACCACACACACCATCCAAATCACTCCAGGACAGGAAACAGAGTTGCTTTAATCAAGACATGGATCAGGTGAATAAATCCTGTTCTGGTCATTAACCCTGTCAAAGCACACGCTCGTGTTACAGTCAGAACAATAATCACATTTTCTGAGCAACACAAAAAGAGATGTTAGGCAAAATATCTCCATTCAGTGAGGATGAATGCTATCAAGCTCCAAAACGTAATATAAAAAACACCACACCCTTAGTGTGTGGTTCCAAAAGGAGGTTTTAGCAGAGATGCCTTAGAAGGCATTTAGTTCTCTAAAGAACCTTTCAATAAACTGTTCTAAAAAGGAACCACTTTTTTTTCTTAGTGTGAAGAACATTTAAAAAATCTAAAGAATTTTTTCTTGGAAAATCTTGAAAAGATTTGGTTGATGTTAAAGGTTCTTCATGGAACCATCGATTCCAAAAAAAGAACATTTATTTTTAAGAGTGTTTAAGTCAATATGATTTGTGTGCTGCTAAACATTTTTTTAAAGCCGTATACTGCAAAAACTTCATGAGTTATATATTCATCTTTTTGTCTTATTTTCTTGTAAAAAAAATAAAAAAAATCCATGAAACAAATGCATTTAAATCTAAGCAGCACTGCATGAGATATTAAGGCTTGTATCTTGAGTATGAGTGTATTGTGTCTTACTGCCTTGACACATTGTCACATCAGAAATGTCACATTAAAGAGATAAATTGGGTTGTGATCTGTAAGGTTTTATATTTTGATGAATGATTAGAAATTTTTATTTAATTTTTTTCAATAACATGCACTGAGAAATCGTAAGAAGACCAGGAACAAGAAGACCATCTGATTGGTCAGATGACCCAGTCTTTTGTGATTGGTCTTATCTGCTCTGATTGGTCAGATGATCCAGTCTGTTGTGTTTGGTCTACTCTGCTCTGATTGGTCAGATTGCCCAGTCTGTTGTGATTTGTCTACTCTGCTCTGATTGGTCTACTCTGCTCTGATTGGTCAGATTGCTCAGTCTGTTGTGATTTGTCTACTCTGCTTTGATTGGTCAGATGGCTCAGTCTGTTGTGATTGGTCTACTCTGCTCTGATTGGTCAGATGATCTAGTCTGTTGTGATTGGTCTACTCTGCTCTGATTGGTCAGATGGCTCAGTCTGTTGTGATTTGTCTACTCTGCTCTGATTGGTCAGATGGCTCAGTTTGTTGTGATTGGTCTACTCTGCTCTAATTGGTCTACTCTGCTCTGATTGGTCAGATTGCCCTGTCTGTTGTGATTGGTCTACTCTGCTCTGACTGGTCAGATGGCCCAGTCTGTTGTGATTTGTGTACTCTGCTCTGACTGGTCAGATTGTTCAGTCTGTTGTGATTGGTCTACTCTGCTCTGATTGGTTAGGTTGTGATTGGTCTACTCTGCTCTGACTGGTCAGATGGCCCAGTCTGTTGTAATTGGTCTTCTCTACTCTGATTGGTCAGAAGACCCAGTCTATTGTGATTTGGTTGAACACTTACATCACGCATTGTAAACCAATGCTTATTACCATATCGGAATTTCAGCTCTGAATCTTCCTCAGCACTCAATACACAGTAATACGAACAGAGTAAAGATGCTGTCAGTTTTATCGTATCAATTCCAGCGCAAGTCCTCATCCTCAAAGTGGATTTGCTTTTGCAGTGCAGAAAACAGTGTCTTTTCAACATGTCAACAACACAAACCAAACTATTCCAGGGTTCAGCTACAACTACAGTGTTTGAGGGTAAAAGTAGACATTGTTCACGGACAGCCAATGAAGACCATAGGAGACCATATTATGCAAATTTGTTACAAACGTGTGTAGGTTTGTGCAGGAAGTAAGACTGAATGACTGACGACTCGTTTCAGGCAGTTCAGAATCAGTTATTTTTTTGGGGAGACAATAACCCCATTTATCTGCACTTTGATCTTTGAAACTTTTACAGACCTTTTACATTCACAAACAGCTATATTACACACTACATGAAAGGAAATATTCTAAAAAGCATAATTGGGGCACTTTAAAAGCAGGGGTCTATTTAGCACCAAAATAGTTATACTACTGTTACATATCAAACAACTCTAATCTGGTGGCATTTAGAAGCATTTTCTTAAGCAAACCCGCTGAAATGGGTTGTTTAGTAACCTCATGCTGAATCACTTTAAGAGGGCAGCAGTAGCATCAGTGGCAGATGTGAGATGCAACTGGAAAAGCAATGAAAGAAGTGAGATGGTTACACAGAGGGGAAAATATGAAATCGCACTAAATTTTTGAGGCCTGCTGCTCACTGATCTCTCTGCCACAAGCGTATGAAGTGCAGGAGAAGAAGAGAAGTATAAATTACTCCCACATGTGCTGGTAGACACCTGATAGTCCTCTCGGTGGGTGGATGGACATTCTCTGTCAGTGACACAGCTGCGTTCGCCGTCTGTTTAACCTCGCTGCACAAAAAGCCGTTGAGCAGGGCTTCAGGTTGTTTTGGTTGGGAGAGAAACTCTACATAAATCCCCGCTCGGCCAGGAGCTGACTTTGAGCTTTGGGTTTCTCCTGGTGTTTAGGTGTTTTTCAGTGTTATTTTTATCATCTCAGGTTCTCCTGGTTGTTTTCTCAAATGCCCTCTGAAGGGTTTCTCTTTGCCGTGTGGCTACGTGGATTTTATTTGATCTCCGCTCGTTTAGTGTGAACTGAATTCTGTATGCTGCGCTTTGTTCCTTAGCTAAAGAAAACACTGCACTCTCAGTCCAGTTCGTTCATGTTTCTGAAAGGGCCACGTTATTGGAGATGAGTCTCAGAAACTAATTGAAGATCAGGATGTCCTTCCTGCTATTATTACAACTCAAAAATATAAAGCTGCACAAATATAAAGTTCTGTTATGAAACTCAAGATGGTGCAGGCTCATAAGTCTTTAACCCAATCTGCTTGCAATTTCATCATTCTCTATAGGGCACAGCTGATTGGTTCCCACTGTATTGGTAGCCAATGAGCTCGCAGCTCAAAAAACTGGCTGTCTAATATAACACCCAGGTATTTTACTGTAAAGTAACAGTACATCCTTCTAGATGCAAATTGTATTCTAAAAGATTTTGTATGCAGGTTTTTGGTCCAAAAAGTATTACCTCAGTCTTGTCTGAATTTAATAGAAGCAAATTACTGGTCATCCAATATGTTATATCTTTAAAGGGCCCCTATTATACTATTTTAAAGGCTCCTGATTTCGTTTTAGAGGTCTCCTACAACATGTTTACATGCATCAAAGGTCAAAAAACACTTTCATTTTCTCATAATATTGTACATCACCACATTGTTCATTGGTTCCCAAATAACTTGATGGATGCATCTGTCTTTCTAAATCCCTCCTTTCCGTGAGCTACTCTGGCTCTGATTGGCCAGATGGCCCAGTCTAGATATAGGTATTCATACATGTGTATGACTACGGTTGCAGATGTAGATATTATTCAACTTGCTCTTGAGTGTCACGAACCAGGATTGACCATTACAAAATGGCAGATGGTTTCCGTATAGTGGCCCATAGAAACAGTCGTTATCCGATGTATATATATCTATGGATTTAGGCTATGTGTTCTTGTTGATACTGTCAGTAAGCTTTGATGAATGTGAGATCTAATGGTGCCATTGGGAACAGAGCCGGTATGTACGCTATCTTCGTTTTGGTGAGAACTCAGGAACTTGAACATAAATGTGACTAAACATCTTAGCAGAAGTGACTGCGCCTATAGTATCATGATTGATTGATTCCTGTGGCGTTATTGACAGCATCTCTGTAAAGCACATGTGAAGGAGATGATAGTTTACCACATATGTACACACATGCTCGAGGTCTCCAGCTGAAGTGGCATACGGCGCAGGCCTCACACCCTTCACATCGACCACTGTTTATTTGGTGCATAAAGCCAAACTGGATGATAAATAGATCTTTCTCTTCCTGACCGCAGCTGCAGAAACACTCCCGACTAGCACTGATGACATCATTGCCCAAGCTCTTCATCTGCTAAACATCTTACTGTTGCATTTGTGTTTATATTCTTAGCAGGTACATTCTTCCTCTTGCATTTTACAGTATTCAGATCAGGATAAGTCTGTAAGAATGTGACGTCACCTTTATGTGCCATATATATATATATATATATATATATATATATATATATATATATATATATATATAGCCATTATATGCACCTTGTATGAACATTCATTTAGAGTAATGCAACAGGCCGGCATCAATTATTTACTTTATACCACAAAATAAAGGCACGTGCATGTGGTAACAGACATTTTTCAGGGTTTTGTCGCTAAACTACTTCCTTTTGATTATGTATTCATGCATGAAGCAGCCTAAGCCAGCATTAATATACTAGAAAAAAGCTGATTACTGGCAGACTTCATTTTTGGACTTGCTTTCCTAATCTAAAAATCTAAGATTACTTGAAGCAACACAGCAGACTTGTTTTAATAGATTGAATATTGCATATAAGCATATAACTTAAAAAAAATAGTGGAAATGTGCATCAGGGTTATTAAAGTTAACTAAAACCATAAAAGATTTCTGTTACATTATTGAAATAAAATTATATATATATATCATTTTATTTCATTAATGTAACAGAAATCTTTTATTCTCATTTTAATTTAGTTTAGCTTGATGTACTAAACTAAATAAAATAAAATAAAATAAAAAAGAATAGAAAAATATATAGACATATTTACAAAAAACACAACAAAATGACTACAAATTATAGCTAAAATTTAAATGAAAACATAAAATATATATTTAAAAAAATCCAAAAAAACTATAATAGTATCTCACAAAATAACACTGATGTGCATGCGCAATATATATAATAAAACCCTGATCACAGATAACCAATATAGCATCCCTAATAAATATAATTTTTACTGTACATTTATAATATTTTGATGTCCAAATTTACATTGTAGCATTTTAAAAAAAATATTTTAATATTGTATTACTAGTGCGCCTGTCAGCCAATCAGAATTGTGATATAACTATAATATGTATTATTAGAATATCATGTTAGAAGTGATCAGAAATGTCCGGCTGTTTGAACAGCATCACTAATAACAGAAGCTTGATGAGCAACTGAATTTACCTCTGAATGATAAAAATAATCGATGATAAATGGAAAATTATCTGACGTTATCGGTCACCTCGGTGTGTTGTTATTTCCAATCATGAATTCATTTGTTGCTCAGTCGTTATTGGCAGGAAGACTGTGGATGTGAAGCTGTGGAACGCGAGTCAGCCAATATACAATCCTCTGCTGAGTTTATTCTCATTTTTCCTAAACGCTGCAGTGAAACTCAGTGCCAGCAGTTTCTTTCAGGATGAGTCTTGCCAGTGTTTGTTCAAAGCGTTGCGAACACATCGTTGCAGGTCGTACGGAGGCCTGGCCACAGCAAGTTCACCGAGGGAGGACGAAAAGGACAAAAAGGAAAGGAGGGGTAATGGATAGAGAAAAAAGGTTGAGAGTTCACAAAGACTGATGGATGTGTGTGTTCTCAGCCATCCATCTGCATACAACAGGCTCAAATCACAGACTAGGGACTCCTGCCTCGTCTGTTGTCTTCATCTGTTGTTCCTTCTCACTTTCTTCCACCTGTGATTTGTTGCTCTTTAGGGTTCATACTCATATTCTCAGTAGCGATGTAGTGATTTTAAAAGTCTGTCTGATAACTGATATTAAGTGAATTTTATCACAGCATTATAAAAACATTGATTCTTATTAATACATGCTGTTTAAATCTAAATCTATTTAAATCTAGAAATGATTGAAATACACTCACCTAAAGGATTATTAGGAACACCATACTAATACTGTGTTTGACCCCCTTTCGCCTTCAGAACTGCCTTAATTCTACGTGGCATTGATTCAACAAGGTGCTGAAAGCATTTTTTAGAAATGTTGGCCCATATCGATAGGATAGCATCTTGCAGTTGATGGAGATTTGTGGGATGCACATCCAGGGCACGAAGCTCCCGTTCCACCACATCCCAAAGATGCTCTATTGGGTTGAGATCTGGTGACTGTGGGGGCCATTTTAGTACAGTGAACTCATTGTCATGTTCAAGAAACCAATTTGAAATGATTCGAGCTTTGTGACATGGTGCATTATCCTGCTGGAAGTAGCCATCAGAGGATGGGTAAAGGGATGGACATGGTCAGAAACAATGCTCAGGTAGGCTGTGGCATTTAAACGATGCCCAATTGGCACTAAGGGGCCTAAAGTGTGCCAAGAAAACATCCCCCACACCATTACACCACCACCACCAGCCTGCACAGTGGTAACAAGGCATGATGGATCCATGTTCTCATTCTGTTTACACCAAATTCTGACTCTACCATCTGAATGTCTCAACAGAAATCGAGACTCATCAGACCAGGCAACATTTTTCCAATTTTGGTGAGCTCGTGCAAATTGTAGCCTCTTTTTCCTATTTGTAGTGGAGATGAGTGGTACCCGGTGGGGTCTTCTGCTGTTGTAGCCCATCCACCTCAAGGTTGTGCGTGTTGTGGCTTCACAAATGCTTTGCTGCATACCTCGGTTGTAACGAGTGGTTATTTCAGTCAAAGTTGCTCTTCTATCAGCTTGAATCAGTCGGCCCATTCTCCTCTGACCTCTAGCATCAACAAGGCATTTTCGCCCACAGGACTGCCGCATACTGGATGTTTTTCCCTTTTCACACCATTCTTTGTAAACTCTAGAAATGGTTATGCGTGATTATGAGTCCCAGTAACTGAGCAGATTGTGAAATACTCAGACCGGCCCGTCTGGCACCAACAACCATGCCACGCTCAAAATTGCTTAAATCACCTTTCTTTCCCATTCTGACATTCAGTTTGGAGTTCAGGAGATTGTCTTGACCAGGACCACACCCCTAAATGCATTGAAGCAACTGCCATGTGATTGGTTGATTAGATAATTGCATTAATGAGAAATTGAACAGGTGTTCCTAATAATCCTTTAGGTGAGTGTATATACATTTTATATATGTTTTATATAAGAATGGAATAGCATGAGTAAATGCACATAAATACAGGGAATAGAATGTGATATATATATATATATATTTTATGTTTAGACACTTACTTATAAGTTAATTGTTAAAAACGCTAATACATTAATAAAATTGAAATGTCTTTAGAGAAATGATCATGCATTTTTCACACTTGTATATTATAACGTGATGCTTATGTTGTACAAATGCTATATTGTAGCATTTAATGAGCGATTTTTGTTTTAGCATTTTATTTTTAATTTATTAACCCAAAATAGCATAGTAAAACATTCTAACAACTTAAGGTTATCATTATTAACCTATTATATTTTTAACCATAACTATTATACTTTAAGTTATTATTATTATTATTATTATAACATGAAAATAATTTTGATGAGATGTGCTAAAGATTTTATTAAATTGGTGTTTTTAAAGATTAACTTTAAGTGAGCGTTAGATGATGGAAATAGAAGCGATCATGCATAATAAAATATCCAATATTGACCGGCACAATAAATTAAATTATCTCTTATACACAATGCATACCAGTTAAACAATGTGCAAAGTGCATCTTGTGTATCAAGCAATAAAAAAGTCCTATCAATTGTTCATTGTGATTACAAATCTGACCCATGTTCTGGGATTCTTTCCCTGCACATCCTCTACCCTGAGGTTGAAGATGTTTGGTCCTCATCCAGCAAACATATTTTTTCCTGGATGTGAACCAATGACCTCCATACCTTTCAGATGAGGTTCGATAGAGCACAATATGGCCCGAGAGCTATGTCCCCCCTGAGGGATATATATTCAGAGATGTCCGTGCATGAGCGCTCGGTGAGAGTGGTTTTATGCGCTGGCCGTGTGAACAGTTGATAGATGCCTCGGCGCTGGTCGTTGTGAACTCCAGACCACATCCAGGAAGGAATGGCATTCCACCAAGAGGAAGAGATTCAGGGCGTTTCACACTAGAGCTTTTGGTGTGGACCAGAGTCCATTTGACGTCAGCGCTTTGATTGTTTAGTTGGAGTGAGCGCATGTTTTCTGAACCACACCTGAGTCTGCTTGAGAACAAGTTGGCGTATGGGAGCATTCTGGCCTAAATTGCACAAATTAACCTCTATTTAAGTTGTATAATTTTGCCAATTAGATTATATTAAATGTTATAAATCAGCTCGTCTTTGCAGTACCTGTAATTGTCTTTGGTGAGCAGCCTCCATGTATCGCATCTGATGCAATGAATCCTCTGCGCATGCAATTGTTGTTCTGTTTGTGTAAAGTTTTGGTAAAATCAAATACCCATTAGTAAATGTTTTTGTTTTTTTGGAGTCTTCTCTTCTTAAACGGATAGTTCACCCAAAAATGACATTTCTGTCATTAATTACTCACCCTCGTGTTGTTCCAAACCCATAAGACTTTCGTTCATCTTCAGAACACAAATGAAATCTGACAGATTTCTGTCCCTCCATTAACAGCAACGCAACTACCATTTTGATGCTTCAAAAAGTTCATAAAGAGATCATAAAACGTCATTAACGCTCAAACGTGCTGCGTAACATGAGAATTAACCTCATTGGTTCTTGCTGAAGCTCAAACGTGCTGCGTAACACGAGAATGAACCTCATTGGTTCTTGCAGAAGCTCAAACGTGCTGCGTAACACAAGAATGAACCTCATTGGTTTTTGCAGAAGCTCAAACATGCTGCGTAGCACGAGAATTACCCTCATTGGTTCTTGCAGAAGCTCAAACGTGCTGCGTAACATGAGAATATACCTCATTGGTTCTTGCAGAAGCTCAAACGTTCTGTGTAACATGAGAATGAACCTCATTGGTTCTTGCAGAAGCTCAAACGTGCTGTGTAACACGAGAATAAACCTCATTGGTTCTCGAGGAAGCTCAAACGTGCTGTGTAACACGAGAATAAACCTCATTGGTTCTTGAGGAAGCTCAAACGTGCTGTGTAACATGAGAATGAACCTCATTGGTTCTTGCAGAAGCTCAAACATGCTACGTAACACGAGAATGAACCTCATTGGTTCTTGCAGAAGCTCAAACGTGCTGCGTAACACGAGAATGAACCTCATTGGTTCTTGCAGAAGCTCAAACGTACTGTGTAATATGAGAATGAACCTCATTGGTTCTTGCAGAAGCTCAAACGTGCTGCGTAACATGAGAATGAACCTCATTGTTTCTTGCAGAAGCTCAAACGTGCTGCGTAACACGAGAATGAACCTCATTGGTTCTTGCTGAAGCTCAAACGTGCTGTGTAACACGAGAATAAACCTCATTGGTTCTTGCAGAAGCTCAAACGTACTGTGTAATATGAGAATGAACCTCATTGGTTCTTGCAAAAGCTCAAACGTGCTGCGTAACATGAGAATAAACCTCATTGGTTCTCGAGGAAGCTCAAACGTGCTGTGTAACACGAGAATAAACCTCATTGGTTCTTGAGGAAGCTCAAACGTGCTGTGTAACACGAGAATAAACCTCATTGGTTCTCGAGGAAGCTCAAACGTGCTGTGTAACACGAGAATGAACCTCATTGGTTCTTGCAGAAGCTCAAACGTGCTGCGTAACACGAGAATGAACCTCATTGGTTCTTGCAGAAGCTCAAACGTACTGTGTAATATGAGAATGAACCTCATTGGTTCTTGCAGAAGCTCAAACGTGCTGCGTAACATGAGAATGAACCTCATTGGTTCTTGCAGAAGCTCAAACGTACTGTGTAATATGAGAATGAACCTCATTGTTTCTTGCAGAAGCTCAAACGTGCTGCGTAACACGAGAATGAACCTCATTGGTTCTTGCTGAAGCTCAAACGTGCTGTGTAACACGAGAATAAACCTCATTGGTTCTTGCAGAAGCTCAAACGTACTGTGTAATATGAGAATGAACCTCATTGGTTCTTGCAAAAGCTCAAACGTGCTGCGTAACATGAGAATAAACCTCATTGGTTCTCGAGGAAGCTCAAACGTGCTGTGTAACACGAGAATAAACCTC